>CM035147.1:49299272-50706772 GCA_020205605.1 Panax ginseng | reverse complement strand
AGATAGTGTGGTAGTATTCTAGAGATCACTTAACAACTAACAAGCAAGGAAGAGGGATAATCAAATTAATGCAAGGGAAATTCATCCAAAAAGGTAAGCTATGAAAAAGCATGTATAACCATGGTAAATGGTTTATGTTGATTTCGTAAGGCTATGATAATATTGTTGGTTTCTATTATGAGGAGGATAATAAATGAAAAGTATGGTTTAAACATGTTTCAATTACATAGAGAATCAAATATTTCATGAATGTATGCGATATGTTGATAAAATGCCTCTTTGTAGTCAATTTGTTCATAACATGGTAATCTAGTGAGTTGGTTTGTTGTAGCATGTTCATATATGTTGGTAGAAATGATCTGGACAGTAGGAGTCAAGCCTATGCATGATAGACTCAAAATCACAAAATTTTTCAAAGTTGGTTGAATGTGAAATATGTGATTTTTGGGGTTTTTCGGAGCCTCAGAATCATGGTGTAGATGACTCGATTAACGTATGTTATAATTTTATAAAATAGTATGTAGCATGAGGTACAACCTGTCCAAATTTTATAAGAAAGGGAGTTAAATTGAGCAAGTTATGAAAATCGTAAGCATGCATGTTGGTAATAAAATCTGCAGAATTCTGGAAATTCCAAAATTTTTTCTAAGTATAAAACTAGTGATGGTACGCTTTTCTATGCAGTTGGTTTGTGGTCTTAGCATGCTAGTTTTATGAATGTTATATTTTTGTAAAATACCTTGATGTATGAATTTTATTGTGTCCAAGTATCATGGGCATATCATCTTTAAGTTAGCGGGAATAAAATCGTAGAGTCAGTGAAAATCGTAGAGTCAATGAAAATCGTAGAGTAAACTCTGAAAATCGTAGATTCAGAGAAAATCGTAGAGTCAGTGAAAATCGTAGAGTAAAAATCGCAGAGTCAATGAAAAACGTAGAGTTAGTGAAAATCGTAGAGTTAGTGAAAATCGCAGAGTAAAAATCGTAGAGTCTCTGAAAATCGTAGAGTCAATGAAAATCGTAGAGTCAGTGAAAATCGTAGAGTAAACTCTGAAAATAGTAGAGTCAATGAAAATCGTAGAGTAAACTCTGAAAATCGTAGAGTCAGTGAAAATCGTAGAGTAAACTCTGAAAATTGTAGAGTCAATGAAAGTCGTAGAGCAAACTCTGAAAATCGTAGAGTGCAGATAGTAGAGTGCAAATCGTAGAGTCAACACTGAAAATCGTAGAGTCAGTGAAAATCGTAGAGTGAACTCTGAAACTCGTAGAGTCAATGAAAATCGTAGAGTCAATGAAAATCATAGAGTAAAAATCGTAGAGTCAATGAAAATCGTAGAGTCTCTGAAAATCGTAGAGTCAATGAAAATTATAGAGTAAACTCTGAAAATCGAAGAGTCGGTGAAAATCATAGAGTAAACTCTGAAAATCGTAGAGTTAGTGAAAATCGTAGAGTAAACTCTAAAAATCGTAGAGTCAATGAAAATCGTAGAGTAAACTCTGAAAATCGTAGAGTCAATGAAAATCGTAGATTAAACTCTGAAAATCGTAGAGTGCATATATTAGAGTGAAAATCATAGAGTGGACTCTAAAAATTATAGAGTAAAGTTTATATTACAACTACTATGCGTTGCTAATAGTTGATGTGCATGATTATACAATTGTGTAGGGCACGTGAAGTGCAGATAGCTGTAAGCTGTTAATCTGTTATTGGTAAACAACGATCAAGGCAAGTTTCTTACCCTATTTTTCATTATGAATTTATTCAACTCTTATTCAGTTGATTGCAGTGAGGGTAAGTTTGGGCTTGTGATTAATTAATCATTCGTGCAAGCTCCTTTATTGTAAAGTTCTATAACTTCAATTGTGATGCGAAACGTTATTGATGATTATTCAGTTCCTATTGCAACTGCTATACTTTAAAGTTCGTATTCCCTTAATGAACTATATTCAAGCATGCTTTCTAGCTTTCGTCCCAGCTAGATGTTATTGATGCAAACATAGTATATTGTTTAAACAATTCAAATCCTTTGAAGCTATTTGATGTTTACCAATTCAAATTGCTTTGGTGAGGTCCCGTATGAATACTAAGATGAACAACCCGTATAACGGGGTAACTGATGATGGGTATATAGTCCCATTTACGCTTATGCGTTTAAACTTTATACTTATGCACAATGTAGGGTACGATAAAGTCGATCACCGGGTACTTGCCAGAGACCGTTTATAATCTATTTGATTGTTAAACCGTCTGATGGTTTTTGAAGAAACAAAGTAATGTTCAGGGGTATCTAACACCCCTTAGTATGTTATTGAGAATTCGTAACTCTTATCTTGATATTCCGTTTATCTCTTGATATTTATTTCAACTATTGAGAAATATGCATACTAATGCTTCTACTTCACGATGTATGTTCTCAAACTACTTTATATACTTCTTTGGGCAATTTGTGCTCATTCTTGCTTAAACTTTTCGATTAAAAGCCGATAATAATGAGGGGCTCGAGGCAAGGACAAAGGAAAGTCTAAGATGAAATGATGAGAGTTATTTATGTAATAATTATATTTCCGTATATGATGTGATGTAGCGATAAACGCTAAGTTTAAGTTTCAGTTTATTAAAGGTTGTAAAGACTTGGGACTTTATTTTGAATAAATATATAATAGTTATTATTATTATTATTATTATTAGAGTTACTTAGATAGATGATGCTGTATGTTATATCGTGAACACCATGTCCTGTAATCGATGTTACACGGATTTGGGGGCGTCACAGGTTGGTATCAGAGCAATAGGTTATAAACCTTAGGTGGGGAACCTTAGACTATAACCTTAGGGAAGTTAGTGGAGAAAATAAGTAGATGAACTCATGTAGAGTTCTAGGGGTTGTGTCAAATCTAATTTTTTTCCTAAAAATAAAAACATCTATTTTAAAATACTAACCGAGTTATTTTTGTCTTGTTTGAAGGATGTCAGGAGAAGAGGAGGTTAGAGATATCCACATTGTGAGTGAACAGTTGGTGACAGCTGTACCTGAGCCTATAGCTGAGGTAGCAGCTGACTTATACCTAGAGGAGTATCCTGAAGAGGGAGGGGAGCCCGAGGAGGACTCAGAAGAAATACCTGAGGGTACTTTGTTGAATGAGTTGATGGATAGGATTACAGAGTTGGACGATAAGGTCCATGAGTTGAAGGAGCAGATGTGGGGGGCAAAGAGTGATGCAAGAGCATTGCTTGAGGCATTGGTGCACCACCGATAATTAGGGAACGGGATCCTGGCCGATATTGCATGCATCGCACTGAAATGCGAGATAGTTGGAGGATGAGAAAGAAGCTATTAGGACCAACTTGGGGCATACCATTAATGGGTTAGAGTCGAGGATTCAGAGTCTTCAAACTGACAAGAAGATTATTACCACATTCTGGGGAGAAGAGAGGAGAGACCGTGTTCGGGCTAAGAAGCTAACTGGCGAATTAGAAGGAGAGGTGAGAGATAAGAAGGATTAGATAGACAAGATGAAGTACGCATTTAATTCAGCACATGGAAGGTTTCAACATAGGGTGAATCATTTTCCAAGTGAGGAGCACCGGTCTAGACGTGTTATATGTTTAGAATGCGGGTAATCGGAGATAGCGGATGAGGAGCATGAGGACGCCATTAAAGTGGGCTTTTAGATTATTATGATGAACTTTTACTACTGGCGTATAGAACGCTTATCTTTCAATAATAAGCTTGGTTTCAGTTTTTACCAAGTATGTTAGTTTAAAGTGATGTAAATGGCTTAATGTTATAAGACGATGAAATACCTTGGGTGTTATGTTTATAAATAAATATGTTTTTATGTAAGTATGTGATGTGATGATTAAGTCTCTTCTTATGATTGATATATTATGTAGAGTAAGTGATAAGATAATAACATTAAGTTCATTTTAAATAGATAGATGGCTAGAGGAAAACGTCATCAAACACCCGAGGGTCAAAGCGATAATCCGGGATCCAAGAATCCTATCGCAAAGCAGTTTGTAGACATGTTAGTGGGGGCACTTCAGAATCTAACCCTGAATGCCAATAACCCTCCAGTGGCACATGTGGCACACTTCAAGGACTTCAAGAGCGCGAGACCCCCTGAGTTCAAAGGAACCACTGAACCCATCGAAGCTCAAACTTGGGTCAAGGAAATCGAAAAGGCGTTCGTTATCGCCCGAGTAGGTGATGATCAGAAAACAATCTTCGCCACTTAAATGCTGAAGGGTGAAGCTAACTTCTGGTGGGAGGCAAACCAGACCAGGGCTGGAGAAGGCGTGATACCTTGGGAAGGGTTTAAGAAAATCTTTTTCGAGAACTATTTTTCGATTAGTATGCAGAGTCGCATGGAGATGCGATTCCTGGACCTGAAGCAAGAAGACATGACGGTACCTCAATATGCCGCAAAATTCAACGAGCTGGCGAGGTTTGCGCCTCACCAGGTCGACACTGAGGAGAGAAAAACGAGGAGGTTTGAGCAGGGTCTCAAACCATGGCTTTATAGCAGACTCTCGGTGTTACAGACGAATAGCTTCACGACTCTCCTAGAGAAAGCTATAATCGCTGAGGGCGGAAGTGAGGCCCTGATGAAATTTAATAAGGAAAAAAAGAAGAAGAATAAAGGAGGGAATCGTGGGGAAGGTAGCAGCAGCAGTGGTGCAAACAAGAGGAAGTGGAACAATAACAACAGTAGCAGCAACAATTTCAAATCTGGAAACTCTGGGGGAAAACCAGGGGAAGCAAAGAAAAGAACTGAGGCATGCAAGGAGTGTGGGAGGAATCACTCAGGGGCATGTCTAAAAGGAAAGAGTGTATGTTTTAACTGCAGGCAGAAGGGGCACATCTCTCCCAATTGCTCTGCACCAAAGAGAAATGGATGATTCAACTGTGGAGCATTGGATCATCAAGCAAGGAATTGCCCAAAGAAGAACACATCAGGAGGAAATGGAGGAAGGGGACCAAGCGGTAGGAATCTCATGATTAATGGACCACCAACTCAGAATCGACCAACAACAAGGACTTTCAATATGACGGTTCAAGATGCTGATACGCATCCGTGGACGTGGTTTCGTGTATCATTCGATCAATGATATATCTGCTTACATATTATTTGATTCGGGTGCTACTTGTTCCTTCGTATCGCATGAATTCTCCCAATGATTAAATTTACCCCAGGAAGAATTAAAATATCCTATGAACATAGAAGTTGCTAATAAGGAAATGATTCCCGTTAGCCATGTCTATAGAAATTGTGTTGTAAACATCAGGGGATATAAGTTACCCGTGGATTTAATTCCAATTCAATTAGGAGATTTTGATGTAATTCTAGGAATGGATTGGTTATTTAACCATGGAGTGATGATAGATTGCCAAAAGAAGTGTATAAACTTTAGGACTCCAGATCAGTCTAAGGTAGCATTCTATGGAAGTAGATCACCGAGAAACTCAAGTTGTCTGACGATGATGCAAGCAAGGAAGTTACTAAGAAAGGGATATGTAGGATATTTGGTCCATATCGTCAATACGCAGAAAGCAGGGATAGAGATGGGACAGATACCAGTAGTGAACGAATTTTCAGATGTATTTTTGGAGGAATTGCCAGGACTTCCGCCGAATCGGGAGGTCGAATTCGTTATAGATTTAGTACCGGGGACGACACCGATTTCGAAAGCCCCTTACAGAATGGCACCAGCAGAAATGAAGGAGCTGATGGTACAGTTACAAGAGTTATTGGATAGGAAGTATATTCAACCGAGTGTGTCTCCTTGGGGAGCACCAATTTTATTTGTGAAAAAGAAGGATGGATCGATGAGACTATGTATCAACTATCGAGAGTTGAACAAGGTGACGATTAAGAACAAGTATCCGTTACCTAGGATAGATGATCCGTTCGATCAACTAAAGGGAGCGAAATATTTTCCAAGATCGACTTGAGGACGGATATCACCGGTTAAAGGTAAGGAAGGAGGATGTACCTAAGCGGCGCTCAGACACGTTCTACGGTCACTACGAGTTCCGGTGATGTCGTTCGGGTTAACAAATGCGCCAAAGAAGATTTATGGACATGATGAATCGGGTATTCAAGCAATACTTAGATAAATTCATAGTTGTGTTCATAGATGATATCTTGATCTATTCTAAGACTCGGGAAGATCAT
The DNA here is from genome assembly GCA_020205605.1 of Panax ginseng. NCBI lineage: Eukaryota > Viridiplantae > Streptophyta > Magnoliopsida > Apiales > Araliaceae > Panax > Panax ginseng. The sequence continues at coordinate 50,700,592 of CM035147.1, read as the reverse complement.
GCTGAACATTTAAGGTTAGTGTTGGAGGCGTTGAGGAAGGATAAGTTATACGTAAAATTCTCGAAGTGTGAATTCTGGTTGGAGAAAGTTCAATTTCTAGGTCACGTGATCGACAAGGATGGAATTTCTATGGATCCAGCAAAGGTGGAAGCAGTTCAGAATTGGGAACAACCAAAGTCACCGACTGAAGTAAGAAGTTTCTTAGGACTGGCAGGCTATTACAGACGGTTTATCCAAGATTTTTCAAAGATAGCGGGAACATTGACGAATTTAACGAAGAAGTCGATAAAATTTGTCTGGACGGAGAAATATGAAGAGAGTTTTAAGGAACTCAAGAAAAGACTGAGTGAAGCACCAGTGTTATCTTTACCTGACGATACAGGTGACTTCGTGATTTTCAGTGATGCGTCACACAAAGGACTTGGTTGTGTGCTTATGCAACATGGTAAAGTTATTGCGTATGCATCGCGTCAATTGAAGGATTATGAGAAGGGATATACTACCCATGATCTGGAATTGGCGGCAGTAGTACTTGCCTTAAAGATATGGAGGCACTATTTATATGGTGTAAGGTGTGAAATATACATGGACCATAAAAGTCTGAAGTATATTTTCGCGCAGAAGGAGTTGAATATGAGACAAAGAAGATGGTTGGAACTTATAAAGGATTACGATTGCGACATCTTGTATCATCCGGGGAAAGCAAACGTGGTAGCAGATGCGCTAAGCAGAAAGGGCAGTGGTAGGTTGGCAATGCTAACAGCTCAAGAGGAGTTAATTAAGGAGATGGCTAGATTGGAACTCGAGATAAAAAGTCCAAGAGAGCTAGAGGGGAAATTGTTCGCAATGGAGGCTCATCCGACTCTATTGGACAAAATCAAGGAAGTACAAGGCAGCGATGAGGAATGTGTGAAGGTGAGGACAAAAATTTCAAATGGAGAAGAACTTAAATTTAGTATGGGGGGTGATGGACTATTAAGATTTGAAAAGATAATTTGGGTGCCAGCGGTGTCTGAATTAAAGGAAAAAATCTTGCAGGAAGCTCATAGCTCAAGTTACTCAATTCACCCGGGAAGCACGAAGATGTATGAGGATCTTCGCCAACATTATTGGTGGCCCAATATGAAGAGAGAAGTCACAGAGTGCGTCAGCAAGTGTTTAACATGCCAACGAGTTAAGGCAGAACATCAGAAACCGAGCAGACTACTTCAACCTTTAGAAATTCTAAAATGGAAGTGGGAGAATATCACGATGGACTTCGTGGTAGGACTTCCAACTACACAGAAGGGTTACGATGCAGTTTGGGTGATCGTTGATCGATTGACCAAGTCAGCGCATTTTTTGCCAATCAAGATCAGATATACCTTGGATCAGTTGGTAAAGCTTTACATCAAAGAGATTGTTTACAGGCACGGGGTACCTGTATCAATTGTGTCAGATCGCGATCCGCGGTTCACAGCAAATTTTTGGAGAAGATTTCAAGAACGCATGGGAACGCAACTGAGGTTGAGCACGGTGTATCATCATCAAACAGATGGGCAGAGCGAGAGAACTATTCAAACGTTAGAGGACATGCTGAGAGCATGCGTTATGGATTTCAAAGGGAGCTGGGATGACCACCTACCGTTGGTAAAATTTGCGTATAATAACAGTTATCATGCGAGCATCGGTATGCCACCTTATGAAGCTTTATCTGGAAGGAAATGCAGAACGCCATTGTGCTGGGATGAAGTGGGAGAACAACAATTGCTAGGGCCAGAATTGTTGCAACAAACTGCAGATGTGATCAAAATAATACGAGCAAGGCTAGTGACTACCGGGATCGATGTAAGAAATATGCATATCAACATCTAAGAACAACGAGATTTCGGACGTTTAAGCACTTATGTGTTTTTGAAAGTGTCGCCTTGGAAAGGGAAAATGAGATTTGGGAAGAAGGAAAAACTTACTCCCTGCATTCATAGACCCTTCAAGTGTCGAGGCGGAAAGTGGGTGAGTTAGCTTATGAAATAGCCTTACCTCTCGGAGTTAGAACATATACACAACGTGTTCCATGTTTCGCCCCACGACCCTATAAGCAGGATTACAAGCATGTCATAGAGTATGAACCTATTCAGTTTGAAAAGGACTTAACCTACGAAGAGGTCCCATTGCAGATAATCGATAGAAAAGAACAAGTGTTAAGAAATAAGATAATACCTTATGTTAAGGTATTGTGGAGGAACCACAACGCCGATGAGGTTACGTGGGAACTCGAGGAGAAAATGATGAAAAATTACCCTAATCTTTTTAATTGATGTGTAATGATTCCGGGGACAAAATCCTTTTAAGGGAGGGTGAATGTAATATCCGAGTTTTATTTTTATTTTTTTTAATATTTTTTTTATGTAATTTAAGAATTGTTAATAAACGAATTTATATGAAACTTTTGGGTGATTTCATTTATTAGATGTATGTGTGTGGTACATATATGTGTTATTTCAAGATATGTGATGAGATGTATTTAAATGGTTGGTATAGTTTTATTTAACTATTTAAATAAAATTAAGTAGGGAATTATTCTATTTTATTACGTGGGATGGTATTAAATCATGAAATTTGGAGTTAGAGCGAGAATTTAGAGATGCGAATCTGTGTATTCGAGTCCGTAACGTCGAAATTAGTCAGGATAGACTGTAATCACGAAAAAGTGTCACAGTTGACTTTTTGGTCAAAGTCAACTATGAATTTCAGAGATGAATTTGACTAAACGGATAGTCCCATGACGTCCGGAACGTCGACTTTAGTAGGAATCGATATATGGTTCGCAAAGTTTGGTTCTGAAGGGTAAAATAGTTAAATAGCTTATTAATTGATTAAAATAATATATGTATTTTTTTTTATAATAGAAATTAGTTGAACTGATGGACCCATGAGATTATTAATTTGGGACAAGGAAGGGAGTATACGTATATTACATAATAGCTAGGGTAGAAGTAATTTATTTTATTCCTTAAAACCAAAATTCTTTTTAACTCCCACATTCATTTTCTCTAACTCCCACATTCTTCCTATTAATTAACTATATTATTGTATTATTAAGTACTGTGAGTAACTAATTATTAGTGTTGGGGGTTATGGGAGTTGGGGGTTATGGAAATCAAAAGATTCTAACAAAGCTACACATATATACAAACACACTTTTCTTTTAAGAAAATTCCACCAAGTAAGCATGTAGAGAAGTTGAGAGTGATAGATAGTGTGGTAGTATTCTAGAGATCACTTAACAACTAACAAGAAAGGAAGAGGGATAATCAAATTAACGCAAGGGAAATTCATCCAAAAAGGTAAGCTATGAAACTCTCTTTTTCATGTTCTTGAAGAAAAATAGTGAAAAAGCATGTATAGCCATGGTAAATGGTTTATGTTGATTTTGTAAGGCTATGATAATATTGTTGGTTTCTGTTACGAGGAGGATAAGGAATGAAAAGTATGATTTAAACATGTTTCAATTATATAGAGAATCAATTCTTTCATGAATGTATGCGATATGTTGATAAAATGCCCCTTTGTAGTCAATTTGTTCATAGCATGGTAATTTAGTAAGTTGGTTTGTTGTAGCATGTTCATATATGTTGGTAGAAGTGATCTGGATAGTAGGAGTCAAGCCTATGCATGCTAGAATCAAAATCAAAAAAAAATTCAAAGTTAGTTGAATGTGAAATCTGTGATTTTTGGGGTTTTTCGGAGCCTCGAAATCATGGTGTAGATGACTCGATTAGCGTATGTTATAATTTTATAAAATAGTATGTACCAAAATTCTTTTTTAACTCCCACATTCTTCCTATTAATTAACAATATTATTTTATTATTAAGTACTGTGAGTAACTAATCATTAGTTTTGGGGGATATGGGAGTTGGGGGTTATGGAAATCAAAAGACTAACAAAGCTATACATACATACAAACACACTTTTCTTTTAAGAAAATTCCACCATGTAGGCATGCAGAGAAGTTGAGAGTGATAGATAGTGTGGTAGTATTCTAGAGATCACTTAACAACTAACAAGCAAGGAAGAGGGATAATCAAATTAATGTAAGGGAAATTCATCCAAAAAGGTAAGCTATGAAAAAGCATGTATAACCATGGTAAATGGTTTATGTTGATTTCGTAAGGCTATGATAATATTGTTGGTTTCTATTATGAGGAGGATAAGAAATGAAAAGTATGGTTTAAACATGTTTCATGTACATAGAGAATCAAATATTTCATGAATGTATGCGATATGTTGATAAAATGCCTCTTTGTAGTCAATTTGTTCATAACATGGTAATTTAGTGAGTTGGTTTGTTGTAGCATGTTCATATATGTTGGTAGAAATGATCTGGACAGTAGGAGTCAAGCCTATGCATGATAGACTCAAAATCACAAAATTTTTCAAAGTTGGTTGAATGTGAAATATGTGATTTTTGGGGTTTTTCGGAGCCTCAGAATCATGGTGTAGATGACTCGATTAGCGTATGTTATAATTTTATAAAATAGTATGTAGCATGAGGTACAACCTGTCCAAATTTTATAAGAAAGGGAGTTAAATTGAGCAAGTTATGAAAATCGTAAGCATGCATGTTGGTAATAAAATCTGCAGAATTCTGGAATTTCCAGAATTTTTTCTAAGTATAAAACTAGTGCTGGCACGCTTTTCTATGCAGTTGGTTTGTGGTCTTAGCATGCTTGTTTTATGAATGTTATATTTTTGTAAAATACCTTGATGTATGAAGTTTATTGTGTCCAAGTATCATGGTCATATAATCTATAAGTTAGCGGGAATAAAATCGTAGAGTTAGTGAAAATCGTAGATTAACTTTGAAAATCGTAGAGTCAGTGAAAATCGTAAACTATGAAAATCGTAGAGTCAGTGAAAATCGTAGACTTAGTGAAAATAGTAGAGTCAGTGAAAATCATAGAGTAAAAATCGTAGAGTCAATGAAAATCGTAGAGTCTCTAAAAATCGTAGAGTCAATGAAAATTATAGAGTAAACTCTGAAAATGGAAGAGTCGGTGAAAATCATAGAGTAAACTCTGAAAATTGTAGAGTTAGTGAAAATCGTAGAGTAAACTCTAAAAATCGTAGAGTCAATGAAAATCGTAGATTAAACTCTGAAAATCGTAGAGTCAGTGAAAATCGTAGTGTAAACTCTGAAAATCGTAGAGTCAAAGAAAGTCGTAGAGTAAACTCTAAAAATCGTAGAGTGCATATATTAGAGTGAAAATCATAGAGTGAACTCTAAAAATTATAGAGTAAAGTTTATATTACAACTACTATGCGTTGCTAATAGTTGATGTGCATGATTATACAATTGTGTAGGCACGTGAAGTCATGAGATAGTTTGTAAGTTGTTAATCTGTTATTGGTAAACAACGATCAAGGCAAGTTTCTTACCCTATTTTTCATTATGAATTTATTCAAATCTTATTAAGTTGATTGCAGCGAGGGTAAGTTTGGGCTTGTGATTAATTAATCATTCGTGCAAGCTCATTTATTGTAAAGTTCTATAACTTCAATTGTGATGCGAAACGTTATTGATGATTATTCAGTTCCTATTGCAACTGCTATACTTTAAAGTTCGTATTCCCTTAATGAACTATATTCAAGCATGCTTTCTAGCTTTCGTCCCAGCTAGATGTTATTGATGCAAACATAGTATATTGTTTAAACAATTCAAATCCTTTGAAGCTATTTGATGTTTACCAATCCAAATTGCTTTGGTGAGGTCCCGTATGAATACTAAGATGAACAACCCGGATAACGGGGTAACTGATGATGGGCATATAGTCACATTTACACTTATGCGTTTAAACTTTATACTTGTGCACAATGTAGGGTACAATAGGCTGATCACCTGGAGTACTTGCAGAGACCGTTTACAATCTATTTGATTGTTAAACCGTCTGATGGTTTTTGATGAAATAAAGTAATGTTCAGGGTATCTAACACCCCTTAGTATGTTATTGAGAATTCCAGAACTCTTATCTTGATATTCCAGTTTATCTCTTGATATTTATTTCAACTATTGAGAAATATTCATACTAATGCATCTACTTCTGATGTATATTCTCAAACTACTTTATATACTTGCTGGGCAATTTGTGCTCATTCTTGCTTAAACTTTTCGATTAATATCGATAATATACCGAGGGCTCGGGCAAGGAGAAAGGAAAGTCTAAGATGAAATAATGAGAGTTATTTATGTAATAATTATATTTCCGCATATGATGTGATGTAGCGATAAACGCTAAGTTTAAGTTTCAGTTTATTAAAGGTTGTAAAGACTTGGGACTTTATTTTGAATAAGTATGTAATAGTTAATATTATTATTATTATTAGAGTTACTTAGATAGATGATGATGTATGTTATATCGTGAGCACCATGTCCTGTAATCGATGTTACACGGATTTTGGGGCGTCACAGAAATTTTTAGTGTGAGATGAAATGTGAGCATTTAGATTAAATTAAAAAAATTGGGATGAAATCTCAATCGTCCTTGTGCTTTGTCAAATGAAAATTTCAAAATGGTTCAACTCCTCTTACGTATCAAGAGATGGTTTATTCAATTTCTAGTAGAGAAGTGATCGTTCGTTCATCTAGAGGGTTAACTGAATGGAATCGTTCGTTCATTAAGAAAATTTAACATTTCAAACTTGGTCTTTTAGTTATGCTTTTAAAAGAATCATTAATTCTAGTAATGATTATCTTTCGTAATCAATTTTTCAATTTTATTCTCTCTATAGAAACACACATCCTAAAACCTCTTTTTGTTTGCTCCATTCTTTGAACTTTACACCAAAACAACCATCATCTCATACCCAAAATAATCATAACCATGTGTAATTAATTAACTTTACAAAAGATAGAACACAAAAATATACATATGCATGGTTATGATGATTTCGCACCCACTAAGGGTATTTTGGTAATTTCCCCAATAATTTGAAGGGTAATTTGGTTATTTCACATATATCATATAACTCTTATCCCTTAGGGTTTGATACCTAGTATTAAGGTTCCCAAATTAGGTTTTAGAATTCCCAATTAGGGTTTAGGGTTTCTAAAACTTGAATTAGGGTTTCAAATCGATCGTTAGGGCTTCTTAACTAAACATTAAGGTTCTTAACACAACATTAGGGTTTACCAATGTTACACTTTATCTTATTCATAGTTAACCCTTAACCACATACTACACATACACATAATCACTTTCAGTTTATAAACCATACAAATCCTTCACAAAATTCTTAATCAATACTCTATTTCCTAGTCTAGGTTTTATTATTTAACCTTTTTTTAATCATTCAAGATTTTATTAATCTTATAAATTCTTGGGTTGTCACATTCACCCCTTCTTCTAAGAATTTCGTCCTCAAAATTACAGCCTACTCCACTTTACTCCTTCCAATCACCACACTAGGTTTTTATTATAACCTTTATTCAATCATATTAGATTCTACCCATACGTAATGAGTTCATACTATTTCATATCCATCATCACATCCTTCCATGACTTCACTTGAAAGAGTTAAAAACTTTTCATATCATGTTGAGGGGTCATATAGACCATGAACGTACATAGTTTTAACGGTATTTTTACCGCAAAATAGTAAATTACTAGGTATGTTTACAATCCCAAAGAAGGTAAACTACCGATGCTAGTACTTTAGGTTTTTACCCTATCGTACACTTACGTCATGTAGAACGTATTAATCATGTCTAGCGAATATTTACGCTACTAGATTGGATTGTTTTATCTAATCGCTATATCCCCTTTTTCAGGGTTGTTCACCTTAGACTTATCATAAGATTCCTCACCAAAATAATTTGGTTCGGCATAAGCTTTCAAAGAATACTTTAATTTTCATAAACATTTGTCTAGCTGAATCAAATAGCTTAGACTCATACCAATAATTCGAATTTCAATCAAAACATATGTCTAGCCAAATTCAGTTGGCAATCATTTATCTTAAAAATTATTAAAATCATTTTATGACGTCATGATACCGCACTGTATTTACATTCCGTTTGAGGATTCCGTCATTTTGTGACTTTGTTATACTACATCATACCATAGTGGGCTGACGATCTTTAGATCACATCCAACACTAAGTAATTTTGCATTGATAACTCCATCATTTTTTCATCTATGCACCAGGTTCCATGATGCATTAATGATATATAAAATACATTTTGATATTTCAAATTATTTTTGTCTAGCCGAAACAATTTGCATAGACTTTTCTTTTAACAGGTTCAAAACCATTGAAAATCAATTTTAGTATTATCATGTCGCAACAGGTAATTATGTGTTAGTGGCCCGAAGTCCATACATACACACTTGTCACCATCTGTTGGGGATAACAAAATTTATTTATATTTTTAACAGCGCATCAGTGCGAATTTAGCTTGATGTCAAAAATTTCGAAGTCTAGCATAGCTAAAACATTTGGAGTACCTATGCTTCCTTCATCAACTCTAATTTGTTTAATGATCCATTGCTTAATAATTTTATCTATTTCTATCATCCTTAATTCTCAATTCACAACTTTTCTATACCCCAATATAGTTCATCAAACTTACCACACGTTATGAGTTTAGGAACTTTCCACAATAATATGAGCTTAGGAACTTATCCTAGAAATACGTAGTTCAAGAACCAATCAGGAGCTTTCCATACGCATAGGGGTTCAAAAATATACCATACGATTATGAGTCATAAACTTACCATAAGTATGAATTTTAATTAAGAACTCGCACCTATCCTTATATTCTCTACCTATTCGTTATACACATGAGAAAAGAATCACCTTCTCAACATGCATATAGAAAATAGCGCGACACCAACATTTCAATGTTTATCAAGGTAATAGACTAAGTGGTCGTTAAACCAAGCACAAAACCCCTTCCCATACAGAGGCTTGTATAACTTAGCCATCACATGAGTACCCTTAGTTGAAATCTCACATAAGTTTAGCTTTCCCTTAATTAATATGAATTTTATTTAATCCGTATCTCATCATCCAAATCTTTTTTTCTAAGTTTGCATAGTACCATTTCATAGTACAACTTACACACAACAATTCTGCTATAAAGTTTTCAATCTTTGGATTGATCATCTTTCCTACTATGACATTATTAGAACATGTTGTGATCTCATATTATAATCGTATTATATTGCGATTCTTTCTTATCTCATGATCGTTTTATTTTATGATCTTCTTTCCCTTTAAACTTTTAGTCTTATAGACTATATTTATTCATTATTATTGTTCATCTTTATCAGCAGAGTTAGGTAACTCTATATCTTTATAACTTTTCAAGATTCTTCTTTGAATCTTATTTACTTACTAATACCTTTCCCAAATTAATCGCTTAAATTTTAAACTCTATTTGAGTTTATTCCTTATCCTCATTCCTGTAGTTATAGCCTAAGGTATTCTGTCCTAAGGTTTATAACCTACCAGCTTTGATACCAACTGTAACGCCCCCAAATCTACGTACCTTTGACCTCGAATCTGGTACGTTAGGATACATCATTTCTATAACTATTGCGGAAGATATAAACATAAATTGTTTATACAATAACCTTTACACATGATCCCAAGGTCTTTAACCTTAACTTAATACACACATTCATATTCTACATGACTTACAATGTTGTTAGCATCCAATACTTTAACAATTTTACTGCTCCAATTTTGGAATTTGCCTTTACCTTTGTCTTTATTCAAGCCTTCGTCCTAATCTAAAAATGTTATCATGAGATAGCAAGGGTAAGCAACAAATTTGCCCAGCAAGTTATAAGTTCAAATGAAGATATATCATGATTGAAAAGAATAATAAGCTGACAAGCTTTCAATAGTATAATAATTGTGAAAGAATATGAATCAATTTTCATAACTAAATGACCGAGTCAATAATGATGAATGGCAACCAATGAACATGCACAAATTAACCTGAAAAATATGGTAATGAAGGTGAGCAGCCTTTCATACCTAATGAACATATACAACATGCACAACGTGCGAATCAATAATTCATAGATGTGATATAATTAACTGATTAACCACGAACATGCTTTACAATAATAACTCAAGTTTAAGTTAGGAAAACTTGCTTGTACCGTCGATTACTGCTACGCAATCTAATTTAGCTTCAATTAAAAGACCTATTATTGATAATATTAATCTCTTAATTAGAATAATATAATACCATGTATCACTGTTATTCACAGTCATAATATAACTTAAACACATTACCACATATCCCTATCAATCTTTAGAACATATATGACCCGGTATCAAGTCAAACTATTTCAGCCTGGTTTGATTTCTGTACTATTTCGACGTCTCGATTGCCTTATCGGATAATTATTGAGTTTATTTTAAAAAAAACTCTACTTAACTGCTTCATTATTAACTTAGATAATTTACTTATCAGATATAACATTTTTTTGAAAGCGCATAATAATTTTCAAAAAAGTATTATCATTTATAATGATTTTTTAATCATTAATATCATTTTTAAATGATTTAAATACCAAATAATTCCATCATCATTAATATTTAATTAATTTAAAATATTAATGAAATACATGTCACAAATATTAAAAGTTATTTATTATAACTCGTAATAATTTTAATACCTAATATCACCTTTAAATGATTTTAAAACATTTAAAATCATTCTTAATATATCGCCATTAATATTAAAAATATTAATTTATTTCATGTCAAAATATTAAAAGTTATTTATTATAACTTAAACATTTTTAAAACCTATAAATCATTTTTAAATGATTTTTAAAATATTAAAATCATTTTTACATAATTTATTTAATACAATTATTAAATAAATTTATTATCAATAATATTAAATTATTAATGAAATTCATACCAAAATATTAAAAGTTCATCAATATAACTTAAAATATTTTTAACACTTTAATATCATTTTAAATTATTTTTAAAATATTAAAATCATTTTAACTAATTTATTTAATATAATTATTAAATAAATTTAATATCATTAATATTTAAATAAATTAAAATATTAATGAAATTTATCTCAAATTATTAAAAGTTAATTTTTATAACTTCAAATAATTTTTAAAACTTAATTATGAATTTTTCATAATTATTTTCTATTTTTTTCTAATTATTTAAATTGAATAATCTAATTTTTAATTAAAATGTCGCTAAAGGCCTATTGCGACAAAAACTATAGGTGTTCTTGAGCCTTGAAGAACACCCATGATCAGTGTTTTGATACCTACTTTGACCCTCTTTAATTTTTCGTTCATAATGTTTCTGGGCAGAAAAGTGTATCAATTATGCAGTATTGATGTAATACTACATGTACTAACTAAGTTCAGGGTCAAACAACATCATATCATGAAGATATAAACCATCAAACTAGATGTTAGAGCTGTTCTTGAGTTTCTGGGTTACCAAGAAACTCAGACAGTGATGAGGGTTTATTTTCAAGCTTTAATAATTTGGATTTCTGGGCTTTGTTTAAGTGTTAAAGTGTCACACCTTGGTAGTATGTATGTCAAGGTACAGAAGTAATACACTTAGGTAGCTTAACAACATCATAGAAGCAAGATCTGACATGATCAAAGTACCTACCAGAAGTTGTTCTTAAAGAATCTGGAATTTCTAGAAAGTTCTTCATGTCAGTTGGTTAACCCAGTTTTGACCATTAATAACTTTGATCATGTTGATGATTTAGGTATTCTAGTGTCATGGTTCTATAGTCCATATGTACAAGTATATCAATGATACACTTAGACAAGTTAACAACTTAACAGATGCAAGATCTAAGCCCCTAAAAACCTTGTCAGACATATTCTAGGAAATATGGGTTTTCCAGATTCCAGTTTCTATGACTGGTCAACTATGTTTGACCATTAATAACTTGGAATCTAGACATGTTATGGACTTGATTCCACTTCCAGTGTACTCTCCTCATGGCATACTATATCAATGATACACTTACAACCTCAAACAATTAACAGATTTAGATCTAGAGGCTCTGACAATTGATTGTCAAACCTCATTTTTAGGGTTCACGACAGTTTCTAAAATTCATATTTTCATGCCCTTAGATGTTATGGATCCATGATGTATCATTATAGATAACTAAATAACATCACATAACACATATATAAACAACAAAACACATAATCTACTAAGATCTTAAAGATCTAGCATGAATTAGGGTGTATACTTTTCTTGATTCACTTTTGATTTCTGCCATTTGATCTGATTTTGGATATTGTATGGGTGATCTTGGCTTAACTTTAGACTTAATTTCACTCCCAAATTTCGTGGGTTAGATAGAAAGAGAGAGTCTAAGTTTGTGAAGAACTAAAGTAAGGATATTTTCTTACTTTAAGTTTCAAATCTTTGATTTCCATGGACAAGAATGATGCTAGGTAGCCAAGATGGCCGATTGGTGTTGAATTAAATACATGGGAGATATTCCTTGATGACTCACCAAGATTTAGTTCTATCCTTTTCATAAAAGTTAAGTAAAAGGACATTTTGGTAATTTCGCACCCACTAAGGGTATTTTGGTAATTTCCCCAACAATTTGAAGGGTAATTTGGTTATTTCATATAGGCTTAAATATGAATTAATACCTTAAACTATAGGTCATATTCCACTTCGGGGATCAAAGTATCAATTTTTTCAATCAGGTGATTAAACTATCAATTTTTTTCAATTGCAACAAACTGAGCCGCCACGTCAGAAATTGCTGACGTGACTATCTGAGTGGGTCATTAGGCAGCTGATGTGTAAATAAAAAAGATTATTTTAATATTTATTTAAACATTTATTATACAGTAAGGGAAAATTCGTCAAATTACTTTAAAACCTAACAAAAATTACTTTGACTTCATCATCTTGATTTTCTGTTTGACTTCATCATCTTGGTTTTCTGTTTCTCTTTTTGAATTCATCTCTTCTTTTTCTTTTCCACCAACCCGAAATGGACTCACCATCAAAGCCTTAACAACAGCTTCCCCACCGCCCCTCTCAACCTCAATCTCTGATCACTCGCCAAATAATTGCCGCCGTTAAACCTCCATAACCACCACAGATCAATCGCCGTACACCGCTATTTCTCTCTCCAAAACCCCATTTTCTCCACCAATTTCTCTCCACTCAAACTCAGCAGGAATCGCCCCGTTAATGGCCTCGATAAGTCCCTGCAAAAGTCCGACCCAGCAAAAACCCCAACCTTCGGCGTCACAATCACCCCGTTAATAACCTCGATCCAAGATTTGGGGCGGCGTGGGTAGGAGTCGTAAGGGAGTATAGCTGGTGGTGGGTAGGAATCGTAAGGGAGTGTAGCTAGTGGTGACTCTCCTCCGATCTCGCCTAATCGGACACTGGGTCCATTAGCTTGCTTATCTCCGGCGGGGGAAGGGGAAGGGGAAGGGGAAGGAGAAGGGACTGTGATGGAAGATTAGGATAGAGAGGATATGTTTAATTTGTTTATTGTTTTGTTTAATTATCATTTTACTATTTTACCCTTTAATGTATCAATAATGTGTAATCTTAAAATAAAAAATAATTTTTTTTGATACATCAGCTGCTTTATGGCCCCACCGAAATAACCATGTCAGCGATTTCTGACGTGGCAGCCTCAATTGAACAAATTGAAAAAAATTGATAGTTCAATCACCTGATTGAAAAAATTAATACTTTGATCCCCGAAGTGGAATATGGCTTATAATTTAGGGTAGTAATTCATATTTAAGCCTTTCATATATATCACATAACTCTTAACCTTTAGGGTTTGATACCTAGCATTAGGGTTCCCAAAATAGGGTTTAGAATGTGACAACCCGAGAATTTATAGGATTAATAAAATCTTAATTGATGAAATAACAGTCAAGAACTCTAAAATGAGGTCTGATAGTCAAATGTCAGAGCCTCTAGGTCTGAATCTGTTAGATGTTAGGATGGCTAAGTATATCATTGATATTCTATGCCATGAGGAGAGTACACTGGAAGTGGAATCAAGTCCATAGCATGTCTAGATCACAAGATATTCATGGTCAAACATGGTTGACCAGTCACAGAAACTGGGTTTTGGAAAAACCTATAAACTGTCTAACAACATTTTTCAGGCCTTAGTTCTTGCAGTTGTTAAGTAGTTAAGCTATGAGAGTGTATCATTGATATACTCTGACATATGGACTTCCAAAGTATGACACTAGAACACCTAGATCATCAACAGGATCAAAGATATTAATGGTCAAAACTGGGTTGACCAACTGCCTGGGATGACTTTCTGGAAAACCCAGAAACTTCATGAGCAGTTTATGGCTGGTACTTTGACCAAGCCAGATCTTGCTTCTATGATGTTGTTAAGCTACATAAGTGTATTAATTTTTTACCTTGACATACATACTACATAAGTGTTACACTTTAACACACAATCAAAGCCCAAAATCCAAGTTATTAAGATCCAAATTAGGACCCTCACGCTGTTCTTATTTTATGGAAATTCCAAAAAATGAAGAACAACTCTGACAACTAGTTTGATGTTTTATATCTTCATGATATGAAGTAGTTTGACCCTGAACTTTGTTGGTACATGTAGTATTACATCAATACTACATAACCAATACACCCTCATGCCCAAAAACATCAATATCAAGAAACTACAAGTGGTCAAATTAGGCTCCCAAGAAAGTGACTTTGAATGTTCTTGAAGTCTAAATAACACTTATTGCAACAGTTTTTGTCGCGATAGGCCCCTTTAGCGATAGCTTTATTAAAAAATGAATTATTTAATTAAAATAATTAGAATAAAATGGAAATTAATTATGATAAATTTATAATTAATTTGTAAAAATTATTTTAAGGCATAAAAATTGACTTTTAATCATTTAAGATATATTTTATTAATATTTTGATTTATTTAAATATTAATGATATTTAATTTATTTAATAATTTTATTAAATAAATTACTTAAAAATGGTTTTAATATTTTATAAATAATATAAAATGATATTAAAGTGTTAGAAAATATTTTAAGTTATTTTGAATAACTTCTAATATTTTGGTATGATATTCATTTATAATTAATATTAATGATAATAATTTATTTAATAGATGTATTAAATAAATTATGGTAAAATAGTTTTAATGTTTTAAAAATCATATAAAATAATAAAAAAATTTAAAATGTTTTAAGCTATAAATATAACTTTTAATATTTTGGCATGAAATACATTAATATTTTAATATTAATGGCGCTTATTTAATAATGGTTTTAAATGTTAAAATCATTTAAATGTTATATTAAGGTATTAAAATACGTTGAGTTATTATAAATAACTTCTAATATCGAGGCATGTATTTCATTAATATTTGAAATTAATTAAATATTAATGATAATGGAATTACTTGGTGTTTAAATCATATAAAAATGATATTAATGATTAAAAATCATTATAAATGATAATAATTATCTAAAAATTATTATGAGATGTTGAAAATTGGTATGACTAATAAATAAAGTATCTAAAATAATATTGAAGCGTTTAAGTAGAGTTTTATTTTTTTAAAAATAAACTCGATAATTATCTGATAAGGCAATCGGGACGTCAAAATAATACCGAACTCAAGACAGACTGAAATAGTTTGACTTGATACCGGGTCTTATGTGTTTTAGTGATTCATTAGGGATATATGCTTATGTGTTTAAGTGGTATTATAATTGTAATTAACAGTAGTACATCTGATGATATAATTATTCTAATTGAGATAACGATATTATTAATAACAGGTCTTTCAACTTATGCTAAATTAGCTTTGCGTAGCAATAATCTATGGTTAAAGCAAGTTCCTATACTTTATTGTGCAAGTTCTCTAACTCGAACTCGAGTTGTTATTGTAAAGCATGTTTGTGGTTAATCATTGTTGATTATACCACATCTTTGATTATTGATTCGCACGTTGTGTATGTTGCATATGTTCATCAGGTATGAAAGACTGATCACCTTCATTACCATTTGGTCCAGTTAAATTTTTCATGTTCATTGTTGGCCATTCATTATTATTGACTTGGTCATTCTGTTATGAAAATTGATTCATGTTCTTTCACCGTTATTATATTGTTAAAAGTTTGTCGGCTTATTATTCTTTCTTTCAATCATGATATATCTTTCTTTTAACTTAAACTAGCTGGGCAAACTTTTTTTTCACCCTTGCTATATCATGATAAACATTTCAGATTAAGACGAAACTTCAGACACAGGCAATGGCAAAGACAAGTTCCAAGAATGGATTATTGTAAAATTAAAATTGTAATAGTATTGAAGGCAAATAACATTGTAAGTCCTGTAGTAAATGAATGTGTGTATTACGTTAATGTTATCGACCTTGGGGATTATGTGTAAAGGTTATTGTATAAATAATTTATGTATATATCTTCCGCAATAGTTATAGAATTGATGTACCAGGTTCGTGGTGATTAGTACTCGGATTTGGGGATGCTACATAGAATTCCCGATTAGGGTTTAGGGTTCCCAAAACTGAAATTAGGGTTTCAAATTGATCGTTAGGGTTTCTTAACTGAACATTAAGGTTATTAACATAACATTAGGGTTTACCAATGTTACACTTTATCTGATTCATACTTAACCCTTAACCATATACTGCACATACACATAATCACTTTCAGTTAATAAACCATACAAATCCTTCACAAAATTCTTAATGAATACCTGATTTCCCAGTCTAGGTTTTATTATTTAACCTTTATTTAATCATTCAAGATTTTATTAATCTTATAAATTCTCGGGTTATCATAGGAAGTCCCGGTAATTCCTCTTGAAAGACATCCCCAAACTCATTAACTATATGTATCTGCCCCATGTTAGAATTCATCATCCGTGTATCCATTACATGAGCTAAATAATCTTCACATCTTTTTTGTAACATCCTCTTGGCATGTATCATCGTCTGACAACTCATTTGTCTTGGAGACTTGCCACCATAAAATACAACCTTAGACTTCTTTGGCGTCTTAAGGCGTATACTCTTCTTCTGACAGTCAATAACTGCCTCATGATTAAACAACAAATCCATGAAAGTAGTATACACACAAGTCAATCTTTTTTAATGATAAAGCATATACTTTGTAACAATCTTATTCATTTATTAATAAAAGAATTATTTAATTAAAGGCTTTTAATTTATCTACATGGTGTTGTTTTTATAATATGTGATATACCCATAGTTTTGAGCAATGCTTTTAAAATCATGATGATGATCATGCTAATGAGATCTAAATTCTTAGATAGCTCACAAAAAAAATTATTCCCAATCGTTGGATTACTAAAAAGGGTATTAGTGAATCCGGATAGATTGGTACATACATTACTTGCTCATTAGATGAGGATGATTGATCTCATGATCATTTGTGTGGAGATACTAAAGAAAATACATAGGTGCTTATTGGAGAATAAGTTCACTAAACGTGGCTCGCTTAAAAATACGCAATAAAGTTTTATTTGTCTGTCAATAGGAATTCATGTAGTGATAGTAGTACAAGTGATCCTTAGACTTGATATCATTATAGTATCTTATATATAATGAGTTATACTTTGACATACCCCTTAAGACTTTTAGGGTATATCAAAGGGTATGCTTTGGTGTAATAAGTTTTACATGGAGATAATGAATGATCAACAAAGAATCTACCGCTTCTAGTAAAAGAAGAAAATGTCTTATGTGATTTGATAAATGACAACCTAGTAGTCTTTGGCCAAGGAAGAATGAAATTAGAAAGGAGTTTCTAATTTGTATTATTTGGAGTTGTGCATTTAAGAATCAAAATACATATATTTAAATAAAATAAGACTTGACAGTAATTCCATGTCTTATGTGACAACCCGAATTTTCATAAGTTATTAAAATAAGAAATTAATCATTAAAATTTTTATTATGAGATGTATATATTTTGAATTATGTGTTTTGGTGTGAAGAAATTAAATATATATAAGATTTAATAGTTGGTTAAACTATTAAAGGAGGTGAGGAGAATTAGTTATGTAAAGGAATGTGGTGGAAAAAGGAATTAATTGAATAAATATTGGTTAATTTAAATAGAGTTAGGAATTATATTATGAAATAATATAATTTGATTATCTGGCCTTGATTGACAATTGAATTGTTATGCATTAAATTTTATAAATAAGACAACTAATTCACTTAATTAAAATAGTAAATTAATGTAAATATATTTGTTGTAATAAGATGAGAAAGTAATACATATTACATATAAACGTAATACGTTAATGTAATACGATTGTGAATCACGTAAATAGTTAAAATATTTTTTGAATAAAATAAATATTTTAGTTGAAGTATTTATGGAATAAAATAAATATTCAATAGAAATTATTATGGAATAATTTATTTAAGTATGATGATATTAAATAAATTGATGATAAATAATTTTATAATTTGTGCATATTTTATTATGTTAATGTGTTGGTGATGTCCTAATTTAATTTTATAATTAAATTAGAGGGCTAAAGATTTGTTAAATAAAATTGGAACTATATTGATTGAGTAATTAAATTAAATAAAGTGTGACGATTGTGTACTATATAATAAGGAAGTTATAAAAATAAATTAGAAAGGTGTTATTTGATGCTAGCCAAACAAGGTCTTATGACCTTTGGAATTTTAAACAACTACTTTTTGTATTTTAACTGATGCGTTAAAATCATTTTAAGGTTTTTTCAGTTTTATTCTATGTAATAATATTCCTAAGGCTAAGAAGAAGAAGAAGAAGAAGAGCACAGAGAAGAATAGAGAAAGAGAGAAAGAGAGAATTTGAGAGACAGAGAAGAAATTCTCTGTAGATTGAGAAGGTTTTGAGAATCAAAGAAGGAAGAAGAAGAAGAAGAATTAGAATATTCATATCATCTATTCTAACTTTAAAGAAGAATCGAACGTAAAATTCCTAAGTTTCTAGTTATGGTTTTATTTTTCTAAAGTCTCTATAATTGGGTTTTGGTGGTTAAATTTTTTAAGGTATAGTTTATATATGTTTATGGATAGATATAATTTGTAAATAGTCATCGAGAAACAATTTTGGATTGTTTAAACTCATAAAAACATGTTAAAGATGAAGAATTGAGTTTTTGGTTGAATATGTACATTTTGGTCAATTTTGAGACTAAAATTAATTATAAAATCATGATGAAAATCTTAAATTGATGGTGGATGTTTTTAAAACGTTTAAACACGAAAATAACGCAAGTTTAATGAATCAATTTGGTTAAGAAATGAATTCGTAGTGAATAAATTCGCTAAACATGTTAAAACATGAAAGTTTAGTATGAATATGAGTTTTGTGTCAATATTTGGGTTAGTTAATGTTTCTTTAAATTGTTGATTCTTTGGTATGTTGTAGTTCTATAAACTACGAGTCCATAGAGTCAAAAATGGACTCAATTGGA
Organism: Panax ginseng; assembly: GCA_020205605.1. Lineage (NCBI taxonomy): Eukaryota > Viridiplantae > Streptophyta > Magnoliopsida > Apiales > Araliaceae > Panax > Panax ginseng. The sequence goes on along the minus strand of CM035147.1, from coordinate 50,681,064 downwards.
TGTGTATAATTCGAGTTATGAAGGTTGGAAGAAGAAAGGGTTAAAAATTCACGAAACAGAATAACTTGGGCAACCTAAACTGCTCTTTGGCCCGCCCCAAGGATAATTGGGGCACCGTGGCGCCGGAACAGTGCTCAGGTTGGACTGTTTTGACCTCTTATAGTAAAACGGCCATAACTATTTCATACGAACTTTGGTATAGGCGATTCAAGATGATCCGGAACGAGGATGAGTAGAACTGCAACTTTTGTTCTTTAAGTTTTTCAATTTGAGATCGTTAGCAAGGGTAAACATGGTAATCTTTGGGGTTGATATGTATTCGGAGGCAATCGAAGGGCGATGGGCATGCACATATGCAAGTGTAATGCTTCTGTGATAAAAGATGTTATTCTAAGTTATAAAATATGAATATTAGTAAAATTTTATGATGATGCTTTAAATTAATAAATGATGTATTAGATAAGTTGTATAAGCATACTAAGCGTACGTAAGAAATACGAATCGGGCGTGCGACGAATGAACGTCGAAACGTCGTGTCAAGTGTTAATGAACTTACACAATGTTTTAATTAAAATGAAATGAACATTATAAGATATGGAATGTGGTTAATATAAAAGCAATAAGGAGTCCTAGGAAGACTTAAACACTTGAATGAAATTTGAGTTTGACTGAGAAGAAATATAGTAATATATAAGTAGAAAGTTAACACAATCAAATTGAACATTGTGTATTGATTAACATTGTAATACCCCAACTTTCATAAATAAAGATTAATTTTTCTCAAAATATATTTTTGAATATTAAGGTGTGGTTTTGATATATAATGTTATAGTTGTGGGTAATATTTATAAATTTTGAAAAGTATGCAAGTTGTTATAAAATGTTCGATTAGTCGGGGAATATTCGTTTTAAACAGAAAATATTCGTACGACGACATAATCATTGATGGACCCCACAATGAAATTATTTTCGGAGTTAGAAAGCGATTTAAATATCTTTTTATAAAAATAATGGCGAAAGTTTTACCGTTAACTGTTGAACTACCCGGTGGTAAAAGTACAGTAATACGCGTGGTTGCATAGTAGCACACAGTATTGATTATTGATGCTTACGTAAGAAGCCACTCAGTTTACTCAATTATTGCTACAGTAATTATTGCATAGTATCTCACGTTATTTGATTCAATTATTGTCACCGTATCATCTGCATAATATTTTATATTATTAAATCAATAATTGAGACAATAAAGTTATTCATATTATTATTTGCAATATTGACAATGTCTAGAAAGTTCTGTCGAGGAGATGTTTGATCACCTAATTGCGCGCCAATAAGAAAAAATCCTTATCGGAAAGCCCCCTCTTTCCTGGGAATGATCTGGTTGTTAAATATTGTGAGTTATAATATTAATGATGAATAATTGTTGAAGTATTAAGAATGTGTTTATTAAAGATAAGTGAATTACAAAAGTTAGAGGGGAATAATGCAACCTTGGAAAACTTTAGGGGTACTAAAGTGTAATAAGTTAAATCAATCTGGACCATTGGTGGTGGTTTTAATAGTAAATCAATTTGGACCGTCGATGGTGGTTTTAATAGTAAATCAATCTGGACCGTTGATGGTGGTTTTAATCGTAAATCAATCTGGACCGTCGGTGGTGGTTTTAATAGTAAATCAATCTGGACCGTCGGTTGTGGTTTTAATAGTAATCAATCTAGACCGTCCATTCTAATAATAAATCAATCTGGACTGTTCGTGAATTAGTTACTATTTAGTCATTTCTCCTATAAATTAAAGCTTAATTCTTCTTTCATTATCACCAATTCATTGAGACTCACAAGAGAAACTATGGATAGCAAGAAGAAGAGTATTTTGCTACTTTACAATTGCAGTATCCAGTCTTCTACTAAGGTAAGGGGTATTATTTCTTTCGTATTCATAAGGAATACTATTTTTTTTATTCATCCTTTAATATGTCAGAATAACCTGTCTACGCGGATTACGTACCGTATGACGGGTGAAAATCCATTTGTAGTTTCGTATATTTTTTTTTTTTTTTCATATTCTTAAATCTAAACTTACTATGGTAAGTATTGCTTCTATAATCCTTGAAATTAGTGGAATATCCTTGAGTTTTGCGCTTCATCCAATATCATTTCGTTGGAATATTGATCTGAACTTTCTTATTTAATATCAATATTTTCACCGGGGTACTATTCATGGGTTACTATTCACCCAGTTACTATTCACTAAAATATTATTCACTTGGGTATTCGGGGCACTTTTCATGCCAGGGTACTATTCACGAGTTACTATTCATGGGTTATTATTCACCCAATTACTATTCACTCAAATATTATCCACTCGGGTATTCTAGGCACTTTTCATGTCGGGGTACTATTCATTGGGTACTATTCCCAAAGTACTATTCACGGGGTACTATTCATCGAAAAAATTATTTCTTTTTTGTCAAAATTATTTTTGATACATGGATATTATTCTTGAATTTTACTCCACAAAGCAGTATCATGTTGACAATTTGGAAATTATTGAATTATGGATAAATTAAATTATAAATCTTTAAAATTTATTCTGTGTTTTATTTTAATTGAATTCTTATATCATTGTCATCATCCTCATGCTTATATTGTGATGAAAGTCATCTTTGGCTTACGTGCATAGATGGACTGCTGATTGATATGATTATAACCAGGGATCATTCGGTATAATCATGACCCGTAATGTTACAAATGATGTGGTAAAAAATCTCCATTGGCCTATAGTGCATTGATGGACAGTTGTTGGTATGATTATGACCAGTGATTATTCGGTATAATCATGACCATTGATGATTACATGAATATCCTTGGCCCGTAGTGCATGGATGATTTGATGATGTGGTTTATTTATTAAGCTAAGTCTCAACGATAAAGTTGATGAAAACCTTTTTAAATCATAGAAGATATTAGATATCATGCTCTACTTGACTCTTCTAATGGATTGCTTGTTCCACTGCAGTTAAACTTGTTGTCTATTATATTCTATCAGTTTAACATTGTTGAAGGCTAACGATAACTTATTCTACATTATCTTAGTCATAATATTTCTTACTGGGCTAGTTGAGCTCACCCTTTTGCTTTCATTATTATCTTCAGGAAATGAGAACATAGCCAGGACTAGTCGGGGAACGAAATGATGGTCCGAGATGGCTGTTTTAGTAATCCTCACTATTTAGTGTGATAATAAATGTAATGAGGATTGAATTTGAGTTTCGATATTGTATATGAGACAATATTCGTGTAAAAATTCTCAGCTCTTGTTGTATAATTTAGTTTGTATTTGTATTTTGTACCATGTATTTGGCGACTCAAGATGGGTGATGTATACCTATTTTAGGGGTGTTACAGTTGGTATCAAAGCTTTGGGATATGATCCCTGGCTGAGATGTGAGACAAGAACTAGGAGGGGTGAGACAGGGAATTCCTTCGCTAGTATGACCTACCTAAGTTTATTTGGTATTTAATTGGTCGGTTAGAGTATAGGGATAATATGTGACATGTTAATTAACCCTTTTTTGTGGCATTGTTTGAAAATGGCATCTGAAAATGTTGAGATCAACAATGAAGCACATGAGACCGTTGAGTCACCAACAATCAATACCCAGGATAATGTGCAACAGGAAGACAATAATCCTCAGATAAACAATAACACCGATCAAATGATGAACGTTGGGATGTTCAGAGGCTTTATGCAATTTATGCAACATCAGGCGAGAGCGGCTCGTGTTCAAAATGCATGTGGAAACACTAGCAACTCATAAATGGTCACCGCTAAGAAATTCAAGGAGCTGGGACCATCAGAGTTTTGGGGAAAGCCAACCACTTAAGGCGGAGACGTGGATAAAGAAGATCACCAAGATATTCAAAGTCTTGGGATTCTCTGAGAAGCAAAAGGTTCCCTTTGCCACTTTCATGTTGAGAGGAAAGGCAGATTACTGGTGGGAATCAGTAAAGCGTACTAAGCCTGCCACACTCAAAATGTCTTGGGAGAAGTTCTAAGAGCTGTTCAACGACAAGTACTTTTCCGAAAGTATTCGTCACATGAAGGAGGTGGAGTTTTTCAAGTTGGAGTAAAACAATATGACCGTGTTATAGTACAAAGCTAAGTTTGTTGAGTTGTCCCAGTTTGCGCCCCACTTGGTTGATAATGAGGAGAGAATGACGCGGATGTTTCTAAGAGGTTTGAAACCCGAGATATATCAATACCTAATTTCTCACAAACTGTGTTTGTATTCAGATGTTGTAAATAGGGCTCAGTTATTGGAGCGCAATAATGAGTCAACCGAACCTAGAGAGATCAGCCGACAAGTCGATAATACCAGTGGTAGCAGTCATCGAAGCGGTGACAATAAACGTGGAGGGAATCAACATGCCAGAAATGGTAACCACTCCGGTGGTAATCATGGCCAAGATACTAAAAATGTAAATTTTAAGAAGAGGAGATTCAATAATGATGGAAAGACGTCAGCACCAGCACCTGTTGTTAAGGAAGGAGAACGACCGCCAGTGGTATGTTACAAATGCGGAGGGGAGGGACACATTAGTCCAAACTGTACGCAGAAGCCCAAAGCATGTTACAATTGTGGAAGAGAAGGTCACCTAGCCCAATTTTGTCGTGCACCAAAGTCAAGTCCAGCTGGGATGGAGGCATCAAAGGTCGTCCCAGACAAGACAAAACCGATAATTCAAGGGAGAGCGTTTGTCGTAACCTCCCAAAAAGTGAGGAATCCGAACGAGGTGATCATGGGTAAGCTAATCATAAACTCTTGCGAAGCTTATACCTTATTTGATACCGGTTCTACCCATTATTTTATTTCTCCTACTTGCGCTCAACGTTTAAATTTGACTCCAGAGAAATTAGACTTTAACTTATCGGTTAAAACTTTGTTGGGAGAAACCTTTATTACATCCACTATTTATAAGTCTTGTTTGATTTAAAGCGGTAACCGCACATTACCTGTCGATCTTATTTCCTTAAAAATATTTGTGTTTAATGTGATTTTAGGGATTGATTGGTTAACTACTCATAATGCAAAAATTGATTATTTTCGTAAGGTTGTTAGCTTTCATATTCCTAACCAACCTATTATTAGAATTCAAGCGACCAAACCACTAAAGTCAATCACTGTTATATCAAGCCATAAAGCTATTCATTTATTGAAAAATGGATGTCAAGCTTTCTTAGCCCATGTCACATATTTAAACAAAAATACGTCAGATTTGAATGATATTTCCATTGTTAATAAATTTCCCGACGTATTCCCTGAAGAACTTCCTGGCCTACCCCCAGAGCGTGAAATTGAATTTTGTATCGACCTTAAACCCAGTATAAAACCCATTTCCAAAGCCCCATATCGAATGGCTCCTGTTGAACTTCATGAGTTAAAGACCCAACTACAGGAATTGGTAGACATCGATTTCATTCGTCCTAGTACGTCTCCTTGGGGTGCTCCTATTCTATTCATAAAGAAGAAAGATGGGAGTATGCGACTTTGTATTGATTATCGGGAGTTGAATCATGTCACCATCAAAAATAGGTACCCGTTGCCTCACATTGATGACCTATTTGACTAGTTGCAAGGCGCCAAATTCTTTTCAAAGATCGATCTTCGTTCCGGATATCATCAGTTAAAGATTAAAATTGATGACATTCCAAAGACTACTTCCAGAACTCGGTACGGGCATTATGAATTCCTAGTCATGTCTTTTGGATTGACTAATGCTCCTACTACCTTTATGGATATGATGAACCGAGTATTCAAGGAATATTTAGATCATTTTGTGGTTGCCTTTATTGATGATATTCTCATTTACTCCAAAAGTCATGAAGATCATGAGCAACACTTGAGGCTAATACTACAAAAGCTTTGTGAGAACAAATTATATGCCAAGTTAAAGAAATACGAGTTCTGGCTTGAGGAAGTAGCATTCCTTGGGCACGTGATATCAAATCATGGAATATATGTTGACCCGGCAAAGATTAAAGCAATTCAAAGCTGAGAGAAACCTAAGTCAGTGACCGAAGTACGTAGCTTTTTGGGCTTAGCTGGTTATTAATTATCAGAGATTTGTGGAAGGATTTTCTCGAATCGCTACTCCATTAACTCAGCTGACTCGAAAAGATACAAAATTCGATTGGGGCGAGGAATGTGAGAAGAGTTTTCAAGAACTCAAGAGGAGGCTCATTTTAGCACCTGTTCTGACAATACCATCTGGTTCAGAGGGAGTTGTCATCTACATCGATGCTTCAGGCAGATGGTTAGGATGTGTCCTCATGCAACATGGGAAAGTCATAGCCTATGCCTCACGACAACTCAAAGAATACGAGAGGAATTATCCTACTCATGATCTAGAGTTGGCAGCTGTCATTTTCGCACTAAAGATCTGGAGGCATTACCTGTATAGGGAGAAAGTGGAGATCTATACGGATCATAAAAGCCTCAAATATTTCTTCACTCAAAAGGAACTCAACATGCGGAAACAACGTTGGCTTTAGTTATTGAAAGATTACGATCATACAATTCAATACTATCCTGGAAAAGCTAACGTGGTAGCTGACGCATTGAGTAGAAGATCATATGTGGGTACGAGTGTGATATTTTCAACGCAAAGTCCAATTTTGTATGACTTGCAAAGGATGGAGATAGAGATAAAGACTCCAGGGACCCACGTGATGATGGCAAATATACGAGTAGAATCGACTTTAATCGATAAAGTTAAAGTTGCTCAAGCTACGGACCTGGAGCTGATACGTATTAAGAAGAAAGTGCAAGAAGGTGCTATTTCGGAAGCAAGAATCGATGAAGAAGGAATACTACGAGTCAACTCCAAACTTTGTGTTCCAAATGAATTTGATTTAAAGTATAAGATCATGATGGAGGCGCACAACACACCGTTTGCAATCCATCCTAGGAGTACCAAAATGTATCGTGATCTTTGACATCCATTTTGGTGGAGCAATATGAAGAGAGAGGTAGCAGAATTTATCTCAAGGTGTCTAACTTGTCAATGAGTCAAGGCGGAGCATCAAATGCCAGAAGGTCCATTGCAACCACTTGAAATTCCATAATGAAAGTTGGAGCAAATTACCATGGATTTTGTTACTGGTCTTCCCAAGGTTTCTCAAGGTATAGATGTAATTTTGGTCATTATTGATAGATTGACCAAGCCTGCTCATTTCTTACTTATACGAGAAACTTATTCACTTGAACGTCTTGCTCGTATATACATAAATGAGATTGTAAGACTGTATGGCATGCCAGTATCCATAGTTTCTGACGAGACCCAAGATTCACTTCACGATTTTGGGTTAGTTTGCAAAAACCTATGGGCACGGATTTACAATTTAGCTCGACATATCATCCTCAAACAGACGGGCAGTCGGAGAAGAATATTCAAACTCTTGAGGATTTATTAAGACTATGTGTCCTTAACTTCAAAGGAAGTTGGGACAAGTTCTTGCCATTAATGGAATTCTCCTACAACAACAGTTATCAAGAAAGTATTGGCATGGCTCCATTCGAGGTGTTGTACGGACGCAAGTGTCGTTCTCTAGTATGCTGGGATGAGGTGGGTGAAGCAACATTGTTGGGTCCGGAATTGGTACGCATGACAACGGAAAAGATTCAAATGATCCGGCAACGTATAAAAACCTCACAAGATCGACAAAAAGAGTTATGTTGATCTTCATCGAAAGGACGTGGAGTTCAATGTTGGAGATCATGTGTTGTTACGTGTTGCTCCATGGAAAGGAGTTATAAGATTTGGAAAGAGATGAAAGCTCAATCCTCGATTCATTGGGCCATTCGAAATCCTCGATCGAGTAGGAACTGTGGCTTATAGACTTGCGTTACCTCCAAGTATGTCTCGTGTTCATAATGTTTTTCATATATCGATGTTATGTAAATATGTGGAAGACCCGAACCATATTTGTGATAACCCGGGATTTCGAATAATCTGAATTTTATGAATAAATTTTTTTTACTTAATATTATTATTAATTATCATTATTGTGTTGTGTATCTGTGATACGAGCTGTGAGACTTGGTCAATTTGTGTATTGACTAATAAATTTAGTGTAGAGTTCTGCTTCACATCTTTAGAAACCCTAACCCTAATTTTTGGATAGGGATTCGATAGAAAATATAATTAAAATAATTATATTAATGAGTACGCGTTTGTATTGTTTAGAATTTTTGATCAATGATTGATCAGATAAGGTTTAAAATTAGTAAACCCTAAAAAGGGATTAGAAACCCTAATTTCTGGATTAGAAACCCTAACGTACAGTTAGTAACCCTAAACGAATGTCAAGAAACCCTAATTTAAAATCCGGGAATCCTAAACCCTAATTAGGAAACCCTAATCCTAATTAGTAAGCTTAATGTGTTTATTAAACTTAAATATGATTAAAAAACCCTTATTATATTTTAGTTATCTTAATTTCTATTTTACAAACCCTAATTGTAATTTAGAAATTTTATTTTTCTAATTAAAACCCTAATCCTAATTAGCAAGCCTAAAGTGATTAGTATGTGTTAATATAATTAGTAAACCTTAATTATACTTTAGAAATATTAATTTCTATTTAAAACCCTAATTACATTTTCAAAATTCTTAATTTTCTATTTTTAAACCCTAATTAAAAAATTCTAGAATTAGATGTTGTAAAACCTAAGGGTTAGAACCTTAGGGTTAAACCCTAAGGGTTTGTGCAAATTCTAAGTATGCCATTAAATTTATTTTACAACTGACAAAAATACCCTTTTTCATTTTCTTTAATTGATAACTTGTATAATTGCTAGAACCTTTAGTTGGTGAACCACTTTGTTGACATTGTGACTTAATAATCTCAGCCAACAGCCGAAATTATCAGATCTAGCATCAAGAGAAGCAATATATATTAGATTTAGAGAGAGAAAGTTCATAAACATTAGCCATTTAGTCTCTTGCTCTCACCAACTCTCTCTCTCTCCTAAACCTATGAAATACATAAGTTTATCAGTCTTATATACAGCTCTAGATCAACCAATATCAGAATAAGAAGATCAAGATCAAGATTTGAACAAGAAGGTATAAACCCTAAAATCTAATTTGATCTTGTATGCTAAGAAAGTTTTTGTGTTTATGTGTTTAGATCTTTGCTAGAGGATGTTTTATGTTGATCTATGATGATCAAACATATATCCATAGCATCAAACTGCCTTAAAATGATGATTTTTCAAAACTGTTCTTGAGCTCGAAAAGTGGTGTAACAACCGATTGTCAGTGGCCACAGATCATTGCTCGTTTATGATTTTTGTTGTTTGATCTTTTGAATTGGTAGCCTGTTATGTTGTCTTCAATCTGTAAGTGGAATCACAGTGATTGAATGGCTAGATTTCATTTTATTAACGGTCAAAACCCGTTGACCGATGTTGACCGAGCCAAATCTGGGTAACCCAGATATCCTTGATCAACGTCTGACAACATTTTTTGGGCGTAAGATCTGTCAGTGTTTACAAGTTTTGTTGTTGTTGTTGTTGTAATATATGTGTAGCCTGTTATCTTGAATATAGATTCATGGCTTTATATCATGTATTTGATCAACAAATTGAATGTATCAAGCAGTCAAAGTAGCATACTCGACATGAATGTCTGTTTTTTGAAATTTCCAGAAAAACGTTTGAACCGAGTTTTTGTCAGAGATTGACCCAGTCATAACTTTTGATTCTGTTATTGTTGAAATGTTTCTGCTAATGTATATACGTTCCTTGACATATGTACTGGATCTATGAACCAAGAAACCACCAATAGAATGATCAGAACTAAGCTAAAAATGAACCACAAAATGGTACCTCGCGACTATCTAGGTTTCTGAGTTACCCAGAAAACCCAGATTAAGTCTGACAGTGACTTTGAGAGGCAAGATCTAATTGTTTGTTTGTTGTATGACCATGATTTTGATTAGATATTGTAGAGTTACATTTCCACTACATGATCAGTGTCTAAGATAGCTTAAATCATGTTTGGATTAAGAATCACAAGTGGTCAAACGAGTAAGCTTGAACTCGGGTCTGACAGTCTTCTTGAGCTCAAGAACACCTAAGACGACAGACAAGTGTCGCTATAGGCTTTAGCGACGGTTTTATTTATTTTATTTTCTGAATATTCTGGAAAATGCTTTAAAATAGAAATAAATTATAATAATTACCAAAAATGGTTTTAAAAATTATTTTAAATTATAAAAAATAATTCTTGACCAATTGGAATATTTTTCTTTAATATTTATAATTATTTAAATATTAAAGGTATTTAATTTATTTAATTAGTGTATTAAATAAATTAGAGAAAAATAATTTAATATTATGAAAAATCATTTTAAATAAGAATAATGTATTTAAAAATATTTTGAGTTATAAAATACAACTTTTAATATTTTTGAAGAATTTTCATTAATAAATTAATATTAATGATATTAGATTTATTTAATTATTAAATTAAACAAATAAGATAAAAATGATTTTATTGATTTAAAAATCATTTTAAATAAGAATAAAGTGTTAGAAAATATTTGGAGTTATAAAATATAAATTTCAATATTTTTGGAGAATTCTCATTAATAAATTAATATTAATGATGTTAGATTTATTTAATTATTTTATTAAATAAATGAATTAAAAATGGTTTTATTGATTAAAAATCGAGGAAAAATGTTTTAAGTTATAATTAATGACTTTTAATATTTTGATAATAATTTCATTAATATTTAAATATAGTTTAAAAATGATTTTAATTAATTTTTAAATCATTTAAGTAGAATATTAATGATTTAAAAATATTTTAAGTTATTAATAATAACTTTAATATTTTGACAAGTATCTTTATTAATATTTTTATATTATTAAATATTAATAATGATAAGATTATTTGATAATTAAATCATTTAAAAATGATTCCGATGTTTGAAAAATTATTATAAATTATAATAATTGTTTATAAATTATTAAAAGCTTTCGAAAAATATTATAAATGATATTTGACTTATCTAAAATAATATTGAAGCTTAGAGACCAAGATTAATTGACAATAAATGTGTTAATTATCGGATAGGGTGACCAGAACACCGAGACGAGACCGAAGTCCAACCAGACCAAACTAGTTAGACTTGTTAAGTGTTTATATAGGTTATAAACACTAATGTGGCTATGTGGTAATGTGCCTAGGAGATAGATTGACTGTAAATTACAGTGTTATGTGTTATAAATTATTTTGCTAATTGTGAGACTGATATTATTGGTTATAGGTCTTACGAACGCAGATAAGTATTTTGTGTAGCTATAATCAGCGGAAGAGGCAAGTTTTCTAGCTCAACCTTGAGTTATATTTATTCAATTATTATAGTGGTTAATTATTGTTGATTAGACCACGTCCAAAAACTTATTGATGATTATTCGTAGTTAGTGCATGTTTAATAATTCAAATTGAATTACTGATTCGAAAAATATACATTCGTAGCATAACTGTTGTTGGATATTCATATTCGTAGAAGCTAATATTGACAGTACAGATAATTCTTGTTTATTATCAAATTATGTTGAGAAATGTCTTAGCTAATTGTTTTGGCTAGACGAACATTTGTTAGAACTTGATAGATTCAAGAAGAGAATTCAATTATTATTGATAGATCAATGCCAGTTGTTTCGGCTAGATCGAAAAAGCAAAACTTGATAGGTTTGAGAAGAGAAGTGATTAGATATTGAAATCATTGTGTTTCGTTGTTAAATCAAATTTTGATTCAAAGACTGAGAAGAACAACCATTTATAAAAAGTGAACATTTTAGGTCGTATATTCGACCATTGCGCACTGTTAAGTATTATGCATAATATAGGGTATAATAAAGCTGATCACTTGTTATACTTGCAGAGGGGTATGATTTAATCTTTATGGTTATCTGATACTCCTGCGTATGTATCAAAGTAAATCTTTGATAGATACTTGAGAAGAGAAGTTCTAGATCAAATGGATCGCTCAGCATAAATCTGGAAAACATTCCACTTTGTTATTGCGCAGAATTGATTCTTGTTTATTCAATAGAATATCGTAGAAACTTTGAAAGCGTTGTACTCTTTCATTATCAGATTATTGTGTTGCATAGAAAGTGAGAAGACTTGTTATTGATTAACGAATTGTTCAGCTATTTCAAAGTTCCCTGAACTTTGGTATTATTCTATCAAAATAAATCGTCTATTAATCTGATACTTATACATTCATTGTATATCTTAACTTGTGAGGCAAATTTGTTGCTCACCCTTGCTAAATAAAATTTTTCAGCTAGGAACGAAGTGGCAGGAGGTGCTATGAAGAACAAAGGCAAAGGCCTGTTGCTAGAATAATTTAATGAACATTATTATTAGTATGTTGTTTTGTGAACCCTTTTTGTATAACTAAAGGGTATGTTTGTAATGTTAAGGTTAGAGAACCTGGGGTAATGTATTAACTATATCAGTTAATAAAATGTATGTTCGTATTTATAATTAAATGGGTAGTTAAATGTTATTTATATTGTGGATCATGAGCACCAAACTCGAGGGTCGTGAGTAACTTGGATTTGGGGGTGTCTGAGTTAGTATCAAAGTCAGAGTGACCAAGGCGTCACAAGTTGGTAGCAGAGCTGTAGGTTATAAACCTTAAGTGGGGTGGGGAAATCCCTAGGATTATAACCATAAGCGAAATCTAGAATACTCGTTTAGAGTACTAAATGAGGGATTACCGAAATATATCGATAGTGAGATATGTGGACACATAGTGTGAGAAGTTCGTACTGGAGAAGTATTAATCAAGTCATTTAGAATGATGGTAGGATGTCTGGAGAATATGAAATGAGTGCGGAGATGCTAGCGGCTGTTGCACCAGTGCCAGTAGCCGAGGTGTCAGCGCAAAGCGAGTTAGTTAAAGAGGTGGGAAAAGATGAACCTATGATCAATCTGGGGAGTGATCATGATGATTATCCTGAGATATATCTGAGTGGTGATGAGGAGGCAGAGTCCAAAGAAGCTAAGGTGGAGAAAGAGAATAAGACAAAAGTTGGAGAGAAAGATCAAGTATCTACAGAAGTTCAAGAACTCCGGAGAAAAGTATTTCTCTTGGAGGAGTTATGGAAGGCGAGCGAAGCGGCGTTGCGAAATAGTGAAGAAGAACGGAACGAGCTCAAGGTGCAGGTTGAAAGGATGAAGACTGAAGGTGGTGGATCGTCTGAAGGAACAATCAAGCAGAAAAAAGGTAAGAAAAAGAGAAAGAGGAACAACGACAGCGATAATTCTGAGAATTCAACCCCGAAGAAGAAGCAAGTCTGTAGCAAGTGTGGGAAGACTCACGTGGGAGAATGTATGATGCGGAAGAACGTGGGCTTCAATTGTAAGCAGGAAGGACATATTTCTTTACATTGTCCTAAACCAAATACGAAAAAGTGTTTTTCATGTGGGAGAATGGGTCATTGATTCAACAAGTGTCCTAGTAAGAAGAAGACTGGTGAAGGGAGTGGACGGTAGATAGCTTAAGTTTAAGCGATAGTATCTTTTGATAGTGTATGATATTAACAGTTGTAATATCAAGAACGATGTGTGAACATATGTATATATATATATATATATGTTTGTATGAGTGAAATCTTTATTTTCTATATGAATATAAGATTAAGATTAATTTTTGAGTTCTTAAAACTCATACTTATGGTAAGTTCATGACTCATAATTATATGAAATGTTTTGAACCCCTCAGCGAATGGACACCAAAGGTTTGACTAGGATAAGTTCATACACTCATATAATTGTGGAAAGTTCCTGAACCCCTAGGTGTAGTAAGTTTGATGAACTGGGGAATAGTTATGTGTAAATAGAGAATTACGACTTTTGTTTAAAGTTGTGCTGTAAATCCTGATATTATTTAAAGAGGGATAGTGCTATGTGTTAAGTACTAAATGTATTGTCTGCTATTTGAATAAATATGCGATTATATGAGAATTTATTTTTATTCTTATTGTGTTATTAATAAGAATTTGTGTAGAGAGGGAGAATTAATGCAAGATTTTTATCAAATAATGCTGCCAAGGAATGGAGGTCTAAAGAGAAATATGGAAGTCAATTTGTGAATCTGAAGTAGGAAAATATGATGGTGACAGAAAGGAAGAAAGGTGCACCGTGTGTAGGTTGCGGGAAGCATCATCAAGGAGTTTGTTTGAAGAAAAAAAGAGTCTGTTATAACTGTGGCCATGAGGGACACATGTCTCCCGAGTGTCCCATTCCAAAGAAGACACGAGGTTGTTCTGCGTGTGGATCGATCGATCATCTGGTGAGTGTTTGCCCAAAGAAGAGGATGAATAAGAGAAACCAACAGAGGAACAATATGGATCAAAGAATCAGCTCAGCAAGGAAGACCAACATCATTCACTTTTAGCATAATGAGTTCCAGATCGTGATTGCCCATGAAAAGCTGACGAATGTGAGTTGGTTAGAAATTAAATTACGTGAGAAATACGAGTTAGATATTGATGTGAATTGTTTTCTTTTATAGATTCAAGTCACAGGTTATAATATGACACACAAATGAAAATCGTGTTAATAAAATGAATTGATGATACAACTTTAAAAGATTTAATGGAGTAAGGAAACGGTGATTCCGAGGACGGAATCCTTTTAAAGAGTGGTGGATGTGATAACCCGGAATTTTGAATAATCCGAATTTTACAAATAATTTTTTTTAAATTAATATTATTATTAATTATCATTATTGTGTTGTGTATCTGTGATACGAGCTGTGAGACTTGGTCAATTTGTGTATTGACTAATAAATTTAGAGTAGAGTTGTGCTTAACAGCTTTAGAAACCCTACCCCTAATTTCTGGATAGGGATTCGATAGAAAATATAATTAAAATAATTATACTAATGAGTACGCGTTTGTATTGTTTAGAATTTTTGATCAATGATTGATCGGATAAGGTTTAAAATTAGTAAACCCTAATGAGGGATTAGAAACTCTAATCTCAGGATTAGAAACCCTAACGTACAGTTAGTAACCCTAAACGAATGTCGGGAAACCCTAATTTAAAATCCAAGAATCCTAAACCCTAATTAGGAAATCCTAATCCTAATTAGTAAGCTTAGTGTGTTTATTAAACTTAAATATGATTAGAAAACCCTAATTATATTTTAGTTATCTTAATTTCTATTTTACAAACCCTAATTATAATTTAGAAATTTTATTTTTCTAATTAAAACCCTAATTAGGAAACCTTAATCCTAATTAGCAAGCCTAAAGTGATTAGTATGTGTTAATATAATTAGGAAACCCTAATTATACTTTAGAAATATTAACTTCTATTTAAAACCATAATTACAATTTTCAAATTCTTAATTTTCAATTTTTAAATTCTGATTAGAAAATTCTAGAATTGGATGTTATAAAACCTAAGAGTTAGAACCTTAGGATTAAACCCTAAGGGGTTGTGCAAATTCCAAGTATGCCATTAAATTTATTTTGCAAATAACAAAAATACCCTTTTTCATTTTCTTTAATTGATAACTTGTATAATTGCTAGAACCTTTAGTTGGTGAACCACTTTGTTGACATTGTGACTTAATAATCTCAGCCAACAACTGAAATTATCAGATCTAGCATCAAGACAAGAAATATATATTAGATTTAGAGAGAGAAAGTTCATAAACATTAGCCATTTAGTCTCTTGCTCTCACCAACTCTCTTTCTCTCCTAAATCTATGAAATACATAAGTTTATCAGTCCTATATACAACCCTAGATCAACCAATATCAGATTAGGAAGATCAAAATCAAGATTTGAACAAGAAGGTATAAACCCTAAAATCTAATTTGATCTTGTATGCTAACAAAGTTTTTGTGTTTATGTGTTTAGAGAGAGGATGTTTTATGTTGATCTATGATGATCTAAGCTAAAAATGAACCACAAAATGGTACCTCGCGACTGTCTGGGTTTCTAGGTTACCCAGAAAACCCAGATTAAGTCTGACTGTGACTTTGAGAGGCAAGATCTAATTGTTTGTTTGTTGTATGACCATGATTTTGATTGGATATTGTAGAGTTACATTTCCACTACATAATCAGTGTCTAAGATAGCCTAAATCATGTTTGGATTAAGAATCAGAAGTGGTCAAACGAGTAAGCTTGAACTCAAGATTCCGACGGCGGTGTTCTTGAGCTCAAGAACACCTAAGACGAACGCATAAGTGTCGTTATAGGCTTTAATGACGGTTTTATTTATTTTATTTTCCTAATATTTCGAAAATGCTTAAAATAGAAATAAATTATAATAATTACAAAAATAGTTTTAAAAATTATTTTAAATTATGAAAAATAATTTTTGACCAATTGGAATATTTTTCTTTAATAATTATAATTATTTAAGTATTAAAGCTATTTAATTTATTTAATTAGTGTATTAAATAAATTAGAGAAAAATAATTTAATATTATGAAAAATAATTTTAAATAAGAATAATGTATTTAAAAATATTTTGAGTTATAATATACAACTTTTAATATTTTTGAAGAATTTTCATTAATAAATTAATATTAATGATATTAGATTTATTTAATTATTAAAATAAATAAATAAGATAAAAATCATTTTATTGATTTAAAATCATTTTAAATAAGAATAAAGTGTTAGAAAATATTTGGAGTTATAAAATATAAATTTCAATATTTTTGGAGAATTCTCATTAATAAATTAATATTAATGATGTTAGATTTATTTAATTATTTTATTAAATAAATGAATTAAAAATGTTTTAAAAAAAAATCGAAAAATGTTTTTAAAATATTTTAAGTTATAATTAATGACTTTTAATATTTTGATAATAATTTCATTAATATTTAAATATTAATTGGTGATGGTTTAAAAATGATTTTAATTAATTTAAAAATCATTTAAGTAGAATATTAATGATTTAAAAATATTTTAAGTTATTAATAATAACTTTAATATTTTGACAAGTATGCTATTAATATTTTTATGTTATTAAATATTAATAATGATAAGATTATTTGATAATTAAATCATTTAAAATGATTCCGATTTGAAAAATTATTATAAATTATAATAATTGTTTATAAATTATTAAAAGCTTTCGAAAGATATTATAAATGATATTTGACTTATCTAAAATAATATTGAAGCTTAGAGACCAAGATTAATTGACAATAAATGTGTTAATTGTCGG
The DNA here is from genome assembly GCA_020205605.1 of Panax ginseng. Lineage (NCBI taxonomy): Eukaryota > Viridiplantae > Streptophyta > Magnoliopsida > Apiales > Araliaceae > Panax > Panax ginseng. The sequence continues at coordinate 50,663,771 of CM035147.1, read as the reverse complement.
ATAGGGTGACCAGAACACCGAGATGAGACCGAAGTCCAACCAGACCAAACTAGTTAGACTTGTTAAGGGTTTATATAGGTTATAAACACTAATGTGGCTATGTGGTAATGTGCCTAGGAGATAGATTGACTGTAAATTACAGTGTTATGTGTTATAAATTATTTTGCTAATTGTGAGACTGATATTATTGGTTATAGGTCTTACGAGAACGAGATAAGTATTTTTGTAGTAGTATGTCGGCTAAGAGGCAAGTTTTCTAGCTCAACCTTGAGTTATATTTATTCAATTATTATAGTGGTTAATTATTGTTGATTAGACCACGTCCAAAAACTTATTGATGATTATTCGTAGTTAGTGCATGTTTAATAATTCAAATTGAATTACTGATTCGAAAAATATACATTCGTAGCATAACTGTTGTTGGATATTCATATTCGTAGAAGCTAATATTGACAGTACAGATAATTCTTGTTTATTATCAAATTATGTTGAGAAATGTCTTAGCTAATTGTTTTGGCTAGACGAACATTTGTTAGAACTTGATAGATTCAAGAAGAGAATTCAATTATTATTGATAGATCAATGCCAGTTGTTTCGGCTAGATCGAAAAAGCAAAACTTGATAGGTTTGAGAAGAGAAGTGATTAGATATTGAAATCATTGTGTTTCGTTGTTAAATCAAATTTTGATTCAAAGACTGAGAAGAACAACCATTTATAAAAAGTGAACATTTTAGGTAGTATATTCGACCATTATCACAAGACTTTATTAAGTATTATATCATAATATAGGTATAATAAAGCTAATCACTTGTTATACTTGCAGAGGGGTATGATTTAATCTTTATGGTTATCTGATACTCCTGCGTATGTATCAAAGTAAATCTTTGATAGATACTTGAGAAGAGAAGTTCTAGATCAAATGGATCGCTCAGCATAAATCTGGAAAACATTCCACTTTGTTATTGCGTAGAATTGATTCTTGTTTATTCAATAGAATATCGTAGAAACTTTGAAAGCGTTGTACTCTTTCATTATCAGATTATTGTGTTGCATAGAAAGTGAGAAGACTTGTTATTGATTAACGAATTGTTCAGCTATTTCAAAGTTCCCCGAACTTTTTTATTATTCTATCAAAATAAATTGTCTATTATTCTGATACTTATACATTCATTGTATATCTTAACTTGCGGGGGAAATTTTTTGTTCACCCTTGCTAAATAAAACTTTTAAATAGAACGAGCGAAGTGGAGGTCTTTCATGAAGAACAAAGGCAAATGCCTGTTGCTAGAATAGTTTAATGAACATTATTATTATTATGTTGTTTTGTGAACCCTTTTTGTATAACTAAAGGGTATGTTTGTAATGTTAAGGTTAGAGAACCTGGGTAATGTATTAACTATATCAGTTAATGAAATGTATGTTCGTATTTATAATTAAATGGGTAGTTAAATGTTATTTATATTGTAGATCGTGAGCACCAAACTCGAGGGTCAGGTAACCCAGATTTGGGGGTGTCACAATATTATTGAATTAGAACCAGATGAGATAGTGGAAGATTTAACGTATGAAGAGGTACCTGTTAAAATCTTGGATAATAAGGAACATATTCTACGCTCCAAAGTTATATGTAAGATCCCGAATTTTATAAAATAAAAATATTCAATTTTCTTATAATTACTATTCAGTAAATGGTTAAATTGATAAAAGGTTATAGTTAAGGGTGATATATATAAATATTTTAAATAAGAAAGTGGTTATAAAATACTCATTGTTCTCGGAGAATATTTGTTTGGTCGTGAAATATTCTTGCTGTCGGGGAATATTCGTACGATGGCGCAGCCATTTGTGGGCCCCATAACAGAATATTTATCGGATGAAGATAACGACAAGTTTGAGTTTTTATAAATAACGGCGTAGTTGTTACCGTTAACACTGTTGGAATACCAGGTGGTTAAAATACAAGAATGTCGCCCAACGCACAAAGAAGCATTACCGGTATTGCATGCTGAGATTTTGGAATTATTTATTCTTACGTAAGAAGGCACTACTTAATTATTGTTACAGTAATTATTGTTCAATATTTTATTTTATTGTTTCACTAATTGTTGCGTTGATATTTTATATTATTGTTGTTTCAATAATTGTCACTATACAGTATTTTCCATTATCAGATCAATAATTCATATTATTTGAATAATATTTGTGAGACCCCGAATTTTATGAAATAAAAGTATTCAATTTTTTTATTTTGGTAAATAGTTAAATTGATTAAAGTTTAAAGTTAAGGGTAATATGTGAATTTTTTTTTTGCAAAGTACGCAAGTTGTTATATAATATTCGATTGGTCGGGGAATATTTATTTTAATAGGGAATATTCGTACAACGACATAATCATTGGTGGACCCCACAACAAAATTATTTTCGGATTGAGAAAACGACAAAAATATTTTATTAAAAATAACGACAGAAGTTTTACCATTAATACTGTTGAACTACTCGGTAGTAAAAGTACAATAATACGCGTGGTTGCATAGTAGCACACGGTATTGATTATTGATGTTTATGCGATAAGTCACTCAGTTTTGTTTTATTGGTATTATTAATGTAATAAAACAGAAAAACTTTTTATATAAAACAGAATACTTTTATAAAGTTATTCGTTTTATTAGGCTAATAGTAAAACCTTTTTATATAAAACATAATACTTTTATAAAGTTATCTGTTTTATTAAACAATAATTAGAATATATTATATTTTATTATGCATAGTGTTTGCATAGTGCCTGCATAGTGTTTCCATAGTAAAATCTTTTATAAAGTTATTCGGTTTATTAGATTATAAATAGAATATATTTTATTTTATTTAAAAGATTTTTCTTTAAATATGGACCGTCAGATTAAAATAAATCAATCTCAACCGTTCATGAGTTAGTTACTATGCAGTCCATTTTTCTATAAATAGAAGCTCATTCCTTCATTATTTCTTACTTAATTCTTTAAACTCTAGAGAGAGAAACTATAGAGAGAGTTCTTCTTCTATAATCTTGAGCGTATTTCTTTAGAGTTTAAGAAAGCTTTGAGCGTAGTGCAAGTTTTCTTCAAGTATATTCCCGCCCTACCATTCGAAATACTTTTCTTTTTAAGGTAGGGGATATAATTGTCGTACTCGTAAAGGATATTATTATTATTATTATAGTAAGGGATATTATTTGTTGTACTCGTAAAGGGTATTATTTCTTTTGTATTCATGAAGAGAACTTCTGTTATTCTATTTTTATTATTACATTGGAATAACTCAGTATACGTGGCTACCTATACTTGGTGAAATTCTTACGTTATTCCATTCTTTATTATTACGTTGGAACATCCCGTCTCATGCGTTTTACGTGGGACTTGGTTTAAATTTTACTATTCAAATTTGGAATATCCGATGCATGCGTTTCTGAAGGACCTAGTTCCGTATTTATTATTCTGTTAGGAATAACCTGTCTGTGCGGTCTCTATCGCATGCATGGTGAATCCTTTTGTTATTCAATTCTTTATTATTCTGTTGGAATAACCTGTCTATGTGGATTACCACATGTATGGTGAACGATCCTTTGTATTTCATTCCTTGTTAAATTGTGGAAATGATCTGTTTACGTGGATTGTGATGAAATTCATAATAAAAGCATTAGACTAATGAAAAGCATGGGTATATGTGGTATGAGTAAGTGTTATGATGAGTTATGTTGGTTATTATGTGAAAACATGAAAGTTTCTTAGAAATCACAAAGGGTTGAAAAATCAGATTTTGATGAAAATGGAACATGAAATTTAATTGATCATATCTCCTATTATATTTCAAATTTTTTAGTGTGGTCAAGTTCTAGAGTTAGGTCTTTGAGTTTTGTAACTTATCCAAGTGGAATCACTGGAAAAGGTGTTGTAGATTTTCGTGTGGACTGATTTTAGCAAAGTACGAAAAATTGCAAAATATGAAAAAGGTTGCTGCCACGATTTTAAAAGGGCTTTTTCGGCCATTTAATTTATGAGAAAAATTCTGGCCTTTTGGGACATGGAAATATATGCTATGAAGTATCTCCTGTCCAAAAATGAGCTCATTCCGACTTAAAATGAGCAAGTTATGACCATTTCATTATTTAGGTTTTTCCGATGAAAATTGCTATAACCGGAGTTATATAACTCCGATGACCATGAAATTTAAACTGGAAGCTCACCTTAACATGTATAAGATCCTGCCAAGATTTGGGAATTTCTGGAGTTAAACTTGAGGTAGCTAATTTCTTAATGAATTAATTAGAAATTAATTTTTAAAAAATAGTAAATAAATTTTAAAAATTCTAAGAAAAATATATGTTCAATATGGAACTATATTCGCTAAATCCCAGAAAATAAATATTTTTGGGACTGATTTGGTATTTTTCATGAAAATAGTTTAGTTTACGAACATATGAGTTAAATATGTTATGTGAAGTTGAAGAATTGGTAAATAAGATTTTAGGGCTTGAAAATACTATATAGGGTATATGCAGATTTTTAATGAGGGATTTGATTATTGATGATGAAATCTTATGAGTATGGCATTTTTCAATGATTAAATGCATTATTTGATAAAATGTAAATAATTGAAATAAATTGTTTATAAGTTTAAGAAATGATTAAAATATTGTTATAATATTAATGATATTAGATTATGAGTTTATTAAGTAATTGATAATATTTGGATAAATTTAAAGTCTTTAATATTTATCATTCTTTTCGTTTGATTAATGCTTATATCATTGTCATCATCCTCATGCTTATATTGTGTTGAAAGTCATCTTCGGCCGTAGTGCATAGATGGACTTGGTATGATTATGACTAGGGATTATTCAGTATAATCATGACCGTAATGTTACAAATGATGTGGAAAAAAGTCCTCATTGGCCTGTAGTGCATTGATGGACAATTTTTGGTATGATTATGACTATGGATTCTCTTCGGCCAAGGGTGCAAAGTTGAATTGTTTTATGGCATGATCATGACCGTTGATGAAAACACGATTATCTTTAGCCATAGTGCATGGATAATTCGTGGTCGTGATATTAATGAATATCCTTAGCCGCAGTGCATGGATAATTCAGTGATACGGATTGATTATTAAGCTGAGTCTAAGCGATGAGATATAAATTTATGGATGTGATATTAACGAATATCCTTGGCCGTAGTGCAGGGGTGATTCGATGATGTGGATTATTTATTGTCGAGTCTCGCCGATAAAATATTTATTATACACTTTTAATTAAGTAGAAGATAGTAGATATCATGCTCTACTTGACTCTTCTAAAATATCTGGTTGTATGTCTTTGGCATGTAGTGCAAAGATGAATTGTTAGTGAATATCTTTGGTACAGTAGTGTAAAAAAGATTAATTTATTAGTATGATTATGAGCAGGAATTCTGATTTGGTATAACCATGATTTTTAATGTTTCAGGTGAAGATAGGTGATGAAAATTATCTTCGTCCTAGTTGCGAAGAGGAATTTAGAACCACAATTATGATTATGAGTTATTCATATGATTGTGGATAGGAACTGTTGATTTATTTTACATGGATAAAACATTATTGGTGGACTTCTAACATAGAGAATATAATAGACCTTATGGTCTATTTGACTCTTCTAATGGATTACTCGTTCCGCTGTAACTATGGTTGAAAAGTTTTATCATCTACCATATGTTCTAAATCTCTGATTTATTATTGATGAAAGCTATTGATAATTTAATTATCTTTAGTCATGATATTCTTTACTGGGCTAGTTGTGCTCACCCTTTCTGCTTCACAATTCTTTTCAGGTAATAAGAGTGTTGTCGTAAGAGTGTTACCAGGTCGAGCGGGAATAACATGGGAATAGAACGGTGGTCTCTAGCTGTGGATGTTCTCCCTAAACAGTATAGAAAAGTGTGTTGTATTCTATACATCATTTAGTAGTTATATTTGATGAATCAAATAGGGTGAGGCGAACCCAACTTTGGAAGGGTGTTTTGCCACTATAATACAAGATGTCTAATGACATACAACCTCGTGTTATCATAAGATAGGGTTGTGCGCATCCACTTGCTGAGTATATCTATGGGCACTACCTATATGATCTTGGAGTTTATTTGAAATATAATATTCACTTGGAGACAGTGGAGATAGTTATATGTTAAGAGAAGACTCACCATTGAAAAGAAGATGATAGTAATCTTCTCATTTTTCTTTGGGGTCTATTGGGTCAACCAAGGATAATTCTGTGGACATATGATATCTATTATAACCTGGACGCATGGCCTCCCATGTACGAAGGTTTCCTTGAGCACTTCCCAAAGATTTTAATTTCTAAAACAGTTTTTGACTATACTTTTATGTAAAGTACCATTATAAGGTTATGGTCGAGGCACCATGAGAGTTACATACATTTGTATTAAAACTCACAGTTAACTGTGGTCGTATTCTATACGACAGTTCAACAGTTGTATAAATGAAGTTGTATTTGAATTTTGTACCATATATCTGACGACTCATAATGGGTGATGTATACCTAATTTTTGGGGCGTCACAATATTATTAGATAACATTATTGGCAATGTCTAGAATGTTCTGTCAAGGAGAGGTTTGGTCACCTAATTGCGCGCTAGTAAGGAGAAATCCTTATCGGAAAGCCCCCTCTTTTCTGGGAACGACCTGGTTGTCATAATTGTGATTCTGTATTATTATTTGTGAATAATTAATTGTTGATTTATATGATAAGAAAATATTTATTTTATGTGGATATAAATGATGGATAGGAAAATATTTATTTTGCGTGGATATAAATGAAGGAATTAATGATGAGGTGTTTTATTAGTATTTTGTCGAAATGAAGAATGAAATTTGGAAATTTTTAGAAAATTAGTTTATTACTTGATTTTGTAAAATCCATTACTCTTTGTGTATAATGAGTTAGGAGATGAGCCATATATCAAAAGAAAGTCCTGAAAATAAGCTAATTGTAGAAATTTGAATAACCCAAAATTTCTTTGTGGATTTTTAGTGGTGACTATTTGAGTGAAACTGGTACGAGGGACTTATAGTCCGAAAATCAAATCAGTGTTCTTAAGCTCTATTAGATGGCTGATTTTTGGTGGGTGGAATAGTAGCAGGTAAAGCCATCAGGTAGCAGGTCAAGTCTGCTTCGACGTGCTAACATTTTCCTATAAATAGAGGGCTAAGTTAGAATTGAAAATCACACCAGAAAACAAAAGTTTTCTCTCTTTTTCTCTCTAGATTATCGAGTGTATTTTGTGAGTATTCAGATACTTGGTGAGTTGCTATTCATCAGTGCAAGTTTCCTTCAGCGTTATATCCGATATCCAGTCAGAAGTGCTGCTCTTTTGAGGTAAGGGATAGTAAGGGATAATAAGGGATTTTAAGGGATTGTAAGGAATGTTATTTTCTTCATAATGATGTTATTCTTTCAATATCATTATACTGAAATATTGGTATAGATTTTATTGTGGAATTTCTACCTTTTTGTGTCAGGGTTACCATTCACGTATATGGTACTATTCACGTATACGGTACTATTCACGTATACGGCACTATTTATGTATGTGGCACTATTTATGTATATGACATTATTTACGTATACGGTACTATATACAAATATGGAGTACTATTCATGAGTTACTATTCACGAGTTACTATTCACGAGTTACTATTCAAGAGTTACTATTCACGAGTTACTATTCATGAGTTACTATTCATGAGTTACTATTCACGGGTACTATTCACAATAAAATTGGTTTCTTTTTCTGACCAAATTATCGTTGATTTATGAATCTTACTCTTGAAATTAAATCCATGTTTTGATGTTATTGTTTTTATTATCATATATAACATTTTTATAATCTTGGTGAAGAAATTTGTCTTTGACTTGAGTGTAAAGATGGGTAGATTATTGGTATGATCATGACTATGAGTTCTCTTTGGCCAGTAGTGCAAAGATGAATTGTGACTTGTATGATCATGACCATTGAATTTATAATTGAATATTTTTAGCTTAAGTGCAAAGGTGAATTGATCAACATGGTTATAATTATGGTTTATATAGATTTTGAAATGATTATATATTTCTTTGAGATATGAATATCTTTGGCATGTAGTGCAAAGATGATCGGTTGTTAAATATCTTTGGCCCGTAGTGCAAAGATGACCTGCTGTTGAATATCTTTGGCCTGTAGTGCAAAGATGAACTGTTGACGAATATCTTTGGCCCGTAGTACAAAGATGAATTTATTAGTATGATTATGAACAGGAACTGTGATTTGGTATAACCATTATCTTTGATGTTTCAGGTAAAGACAGGTGATGAAAATTATCTTCGGCTTGGATGCGAAGAGGAATTTAGAATTATAATTATGATTATGAGTTATTCATATAATTGTGGAAAGGAACTATTGATTAATGTTACAGGGATAAAACATTGTTGGTGGACTTTTAATGTGGAAAAGATAATAGACTTTATGGTCTATTTGACTCTTCTAATGGATTGCTCGTTCCGCTGCAACTATGGTTGAAAAGTTTTATCATCTACCATATGTTCTTAATCTCTGATTTATTACTGATGAAGGCTATTGATAATTTAATTATCTTTAGTCATGATATTCTTTACTGGGCTAGTTGTGCTCACCCTTTTGCTTCACAATTCCTTTCGTGTAATAAAAAGTGTATTTGGGTCGAGTGGGGATAACAAGGAATAGAGCGGTGGTCTCTAGTCGTGGAGTTCTCCCTAAGCAAAGATAGACAAGTGTGTTGTATACATCTTTTAGTAGTTATATTTGGTGAATCATATAGGGTAAGGCGAACCCAACGTTGGAAGGGTGTTTTGCCACTATCATACAAGATGACTAATGATATACAACCTTGTGTCATCATAAAACAGGGTTGTGCTCATCCACTTGCTGAGTATATTTATGAGCACTACCTATATAATCTTGGTGTTTGTTTGAAATATAATTCTCAATTAGAGACAATGGAGATAATGATAAGTCAAGAGAAGACTCACCATTGGGAAGAATATGATAGTAATCTTCTCATTTTTCTTTGGGGCCTATTGGGTCAACCAAGGATAATTCTATGGACATATGATATCTATTATAACCTAGACGCATGGCCTCCCATGTATGAACGTTTCCTTGAGCACTTCCCAAAGATTTTAATTTCTAAAACAGGTTTTGACTATACTTTTATGTAAAGTACCATTGTAAGGTTGTGGTCGAGGCACCATGAGAGTTACATACATTTGTATTAAAATCACAGTTAACTGTGGTCGTATTCTATACGACAGTTCAACAGTTGTATTTGAATTTGTACCATATATCTGACGACTCATAATGGGTGATGTATACCTAATTTTGGGGGCGTCACAATATTATTAGATAACATTATTGGCAATGTCTAGAATGTTCTGTCAAGGAGAGGTTTGGTCACCTAATTGCGCGCCAATAAAGAGAAATCCTTATCAGAAAGCCCCCTCTTTTCTGGGAACGACCTGGTTGTCATAATTGTGATTCTGTATTATTATTTGTGAATAATTAATTGTTGATTTATATGATAAGGAAATATTTATTTTATGTGGATATAAATGATGGATAGGAAAATATTTATTTTGCGTGGATATAAATGAAGGAATTAATGATAAGGTGTTTTATTAGTATTTTGTCGAAATGAAGAATGAAATTTGGAAATTTTTAGAAAATTAGTTTATTACTTGATTTTGTAAAATCCATTACTCTTTGTGTATAATGAGTTAGGAGATGAGCCATATATCAAAAGAAAGCCCTGAAAGTAAGCTAATCGTAGAAATTTGAATAACCCAAAATTTCTTTGTTGATTTTTAGTGGTGACTATTTGAGTGAAACTGGTACGAGGGACTTATAGTCCGAAAATCAAATCAGTGTTCTTAAGCTCTATTGTGTGAGTTATAATTTTGATCTGACCGTTGGATCATTGTGATTTTTGGATATGTTATACATATATAAGTTGAGTATATGTCCACAAATTTTAAACCGTTGAAAATTAATGCATGATTTGTTATGAATTTTAAAAGGTGTTAAAAATCATCCGTTTTTGGATTTCGGATATTTTCTGTTTTGAATTTGGAAAAACTTAAACTTACAAAGTTGTAGAGAATTTAATTTCATATGGAATGGACATTAAAGTCGTATTTTTCTGATAAAAGGCCTATTTATTATGAATTATTGAAGTTGTGGAATTAAATATTTTTATTAAAATTATGGGTGGGACCCACTTTTATTTTAATTTTTGAAAACATATGCTGAATTAAATTTCAAAGGTGGAGGGCTGATTAATTTGGTCTTGGCATTCGTCAGAAAAAAAATATTTTATTATTTTAGTCTCCTTTGGCGTTCTAGCATTTTTCTATAAATAGAGTGCTTAGTTAGAATTGAAAATCACACCAGAAACAAGTTTTCTTTCTCTCTATATTATCGAGCGTATTTTGTCAGTATTTAAATACTTTGAGAGTTGCTATACATTCCAAGTTTCCTTCGGCTTTACATCTGATATTCCAGTCAGAAATACTGCTCTTTTGAGGTAAGGGATAGTAAGGGATGCTATTTTTTTCATAATGATGTTATTCTTTCAATATTATTATACTGAAATATTGGTATTGATTTTATTATGGAATTTCTACCTTTTTCATGTCGGGGTTACTATTCACGTATACGGCACTATTCATGTATATGACATTATTTACGTATATAGTATTATTTACGAATACGGAGTATTATTCACGAGTTACTATTCATGAGTTACTATTCAAAAGTTAATATTCAAGAGTTACAATTCACGGGTACTATTCACGACAAAATTGGTTTCTTTTGTTGACCAAATTATCGTTGATTTATGAATCTTACTCTTGAAATTAAATGCAGTTGTTGATCATATTGTTTTTATTATCATATATAACATTTTTATAATCCTGATGATGAAATTTCTCTTTGACTTGAGTGTAAAGATGGGTAGATTATTGGTATGATCGTGACCATGGGTTCTCTTTGGCCAGTAGTGCAAAGTTGAATTGTTGACTGGTATGATCATGACCATTGAATTTATAATTGAATATCTTTAGCTTAAGTGCAAAGGTGAGTTGATCAGCATGGTTATAATTATTGTTGATATAAATTCTGAAATGATTATATATTTCTTTGAGATATTAATATCTTTGGCCTGTAGTGCAAAGATGAGCTGTTGTTGAATATCTTTGGCTTGTAGTGCAAAGATGACATGTTGTTGAATATCTTTGGCCTGTAAGTGCAAAGATGACCTGTTGTTGAATATCTTTGGCCTGTAGTGCAAAGATGACCTATTGTTGAATATCTTTGGCCTGGAGTGCGAAGATGAACTGTTGACGAATATCTTTGGCCCGTAGTGCAAAGATAAATTTATTAGTATGATTATGAACAGGAACTGTGATTTGGTATAACCATGATCTTTTATGTTTTAGGTAAAGACATGTGATAAAAATTATATTCGTCCTGGATGAGAAGAGGAATTTAGAACCACAATTATGATTATTAGGTATTCACATGATTGTGGACAGGAACTGTTGATTGATGTTACAGGGATAAAACATTGTTGGTGGACTTTTAACATGGAGAAGATAATAGAATTTATGGTCTATTTAACTCTTCTAATGGATTGCTCGTTCCGCTGCAACTATGGTTGAAAAATTTTATCATCTACCATATGTTCTAAATCTCTAATTCATTACTGACGAATGTTATGGATAATTTAATTATCTTTAGTCATGATATTCTTTACTGGGCTAGTTATGCTCACCTTTTCGGTTCATAATTCCTTTCAGGTAATAAGAGTGTAGCTGGGTCGAGCGGGGGTAACAGGGGAATAGAACGGTGGTCTCTAGCTGTGGAGGTTCTCCCTAAACAGTATGGAAATAATTTGATTGAGAACTTTAGAATAGTGTGTTGTATTTTATACATCATTTAGTAGTTATATTTGGTGAATCAAATAGAGTGAGGTGAACCCAACGTTGGAAGGGTGTTTTGCCACTATCATACATGATGTCTAACGACACGTGACTTCGTGTTATCATAAGACAGGGTTATGCACATCCAGTTGCTGAGTATATCTATGAACACTACCTATATAATCTTGGAGTTTGGTTGAAATATAATTTTCAATTGCAGACAGTGGAGATAGTTATATGTCAAGAAGAAGAGTCACCATTGGAAAGAACATGATAGTAATCTTCTCGTTTTTCTTTGGAGTCTATTGGGTCAACCAAGGATAATTCTGTGGATATATGATATCTATCATAACCTAGACGCATGGCCTCCCATGTACGAAGGTTTCCTTGAGCATTTCCCAATGATTTTAATTTCTAAAACAGTTATTGACTGTACCTTTATGTAAGGTGCCATTGTGACGTGTTATCCAAGGTTGGGATGAGAGTCACAGTTGATATATATTTGTATCAAAACTCACAACATATGTGTTGTTGTATTTGCACGAAAATTGTAGTAATAAAGTTGTAGTTATTTTCTGTACCATGTATTTGGCGACTTAGAATGGGTTGGGTGGATTGGACCTATTTTGGGGGCGTCACAGTTGGTATCAGAGCTTAGAGATATGGTCTATGGCGAAGATCAGGGAATAGAACTAGGAGGGGAGAGACGAGTAATATCCTTCGCTAGTGCGTCACCTACCTAAGCTAAATTTTCTTCCTTAAGTTGACAAATTGTGATATGTCAATTAACCTTTATTTTGAAGCTGTATTCTAGAATGATATCTGAAATACAGGAGATGAGTAATTGAGAAATCATGATGACCGGGGAGATAGAATCTGAAATAAAAGCAAGGTATTCTCAACTCTTCGAAATACCAGGTACGTAAATTTCGAGGACGAAATTTCATAAGGAGGGGAGATTGTAAGACCCTCAACATTATGAAATAAAAATATTCAATTTTCTTATAATTACTATTTAGTAAATGGTTAAATTGATTAGAGGTTAAAGTTAAGGGTGATATATATAAATATTTTAAATAAGCAAGTGGTTATAAAATACTCATTGTTGTCAAGGAATATTAGTTTGTTCGTGGAATATTATTGCTGTCAGGAAATATTCGTATGATGGCGCAGCCATTTGTGGGCCCCATAACATAATATTTATCGGATGAAGATAACGACAAGTTTGAGTTTTTATAAATAATGACGTAGTTGTTACCATTAACACTGTTGGAATACTCAGTGGTTAAAATATAGTAATACGCATTGTTGCACAGTAGCACACGGTATTGCACAGTATTTTTGAATTATCAAAGTTGCGTAATTAAATATTTTTATTAAAATTATGGGTGGGACCCACTTGTTTTTTTTGAAAACATGTGCTGAATTAAATTTTAAAGGTGGATGGCTGATTAATTTGGTCTTGGCATGCGTAAAATAATAATTGAGTAGTGTAAGGGAGAGCATTTGTTGTGACCTCCCAAAAAGCAAGGAACCCGAATGAGGTCATCACGGGTAAGCTTATGATAAACTCTAACGAAGTCTATACTTTATTTGATACCGGTTCTACCCATTCTTTTATTTCTCCTACTTGCGCTCATCGATTAAATTTGACTCCGGAGAAATTAGACTTTGACTTATCGGTGGAAATTCCGTTGGGAGAAACCTTCATTACATCCACTGTTTATAAGTCTTGTTTGGTTCAAATCGGTACCCTCGCATTACCTCTCGATCTTATTTCATTGAAAATACTTGCATTTGACGTTATTCTAGGGATTGATTGGTTAACTACTAATCATGCAAAAATTGATTATTTTCGTAAGGTTGTTAGCTTTCATATTCCTAATCAACCTATTATGCGAATTCAAGCGACCAAACCATTAAAATCAATCACGGTCATCTCAAGCCATAAAGCTATTCGTTTATTGAAAAATGGATGTCAAGCTTTCTTAGCTCATGTCACATGTCTAAACAAAAATACGTCAGCTTTGAATGATATTTCTGTTGTTAATAAATTTCCTGACGTATTCTCAAGAACTTCTCGCCTACCCCGAGGCGTGAAATTGAATTTTGTATCGACCTTGAACCCTAAGACAAAACCCATTTCCAAAGCCCCATATCGAATGGCTCGTATTGAACTTCAGGAGTTAAAGACTCAACTGCAGGAATTGTTAGACATTGGCTTTATTCATCCTAGTACTTCTCCTTGGGGTGCTCCTGTTCTATTCGTGAAGAAGAAAGATGGGAGTATGCGACTTTGTATTGATTATCGGGAGTTGAATCATGTTACCATCAAAAAAGCTATCCATTGCCACGTATTGATGACCTTTTTGACCAGTTGCAAGGATCCAAATTCTTTTCAAAGATTGATCTTCGTTCTGGATATCACCAATTAAATATTAGAACCAATGACATTCCAAAGACGGCTTTCAAAACTCGGTACGGGCATTATGAATTCCTAGTCATGTCCTTTGGATTGACTAATGCTCCTGCTGCCTTCATGGATATGATGAACCGAGTATTCAAGGAATATTTGGATCACTTTGTGGTCTTCTTTATTGATGACATCCTTATTTATTCCAAAAGCCGTGAAGATCATGAACAACACTTGAGGCTGACACTCCAAAAGCTTCGTGAATATAAGCTTTATGCCAAGTTGAAGAAATGCGAGTTCTGGCTTGAGGAAGTAGCATTCCTTGGGCACGTGGTATCAAGTCATGGAATATCTGTTGACCCAGCAAAGATTGAAGCTTTTCAAAGCTGGGAGCAACCTAAATCAGTGACCGAAGTACGTAGCTTTCTCGGTTGAGCTGGTTATTATAGGAGATTCGTGGAAGGATTTTCTCGAATCGCTACACCATTGACTTAGCTGACTCGGAAAGATAAAAAGTTCAGTTGGAGCGAAGAATGTGAGAAGAGTTTTCAAGAACTCAAGAGGAGACTCATTTCAGCACCTGTTCTAACAATACCATCTGGCTCGGAGGGATTTGTCATCTACAGTGATGCTTCGGGCAAAGGGTTGGGATGTGTTCTCATGCAACATGGAAAAGTCATAGCCTATGCCTCGCGACAACTCAAAGAATATAAGAGGAATTATCCTACTCATGATCTAGAGTTGGCAGCTGTTGTCTTTGCACTTAAAATTTGGAGGCATTACTTGTATGGGGAGAAAGTGGAGATCTTTACGGATCATAAAAGCCTCAAATATTTCTTCACTCAAAAGGAACTCAACATGCGACAATGACATTGGCTTGAACTATTGAAAGATTATGATCATACCATCTTGGAAAAGCGAACATGGTAGCTAACGCATTGAGTATAAGATCATATGCAAGTACGAGTTCGATATTGTCAACGCAAAGGCCCATTTTGTGTGACTTGGAAAGGATAGAGATAGAGTTAAAGACTCCAGGGACGTATGTGATGATGGCGAATATATGAGTAGAACCGACTTTAATCGATAAAGTTAAAGCTGCTCAAGCTACAAACCTGGAGCTGATGCGTATGAGGAAGAAAGTGCAAGAAGGTGCTATACCGGAAGCAAGAATCGATGAAGAAGGAATACTTCGAGTCAACTCCAGACTTTGTGTTCCTAACGACCCTGATTTAAAGTATAAAATCATGATGGAGATGCACAACACACCGTTTGCAATCCATCCTGGGAGTACCAAAATGTATCATGATATTCGTCATACATTTTGGTGGAGCAATATGAAGAGAGAGATAGCGTTGTTTATCTCAAGGTGTCTAACTTGTCAACGAGTTAAAGCAGAGCATCAAGTACCAAAAGGTCCATTGCAACCACTTGAAATTCCAGAATGGAAGTGGGAGCACATTACCATGGATTTCGTTACCGATCTTCCTAAGGTTTCTCAAGGCATAGATGCGATTTGGGTCATTATTGATAGATTGACCAAGTCTGCTCATTTTTTACCGATACGAGAAACTTATGCACTTGAACGTCTTGCTCGTATGTACATAAACGAGATTGTAAGACTGCATGGTATGCCAGTATCCATAGTTTTTGATCGAGACCCAAGATTCACTTCATGATTTTGGGTTAGTTTGCAAAAAGCTATGGGCACAGACTTACGATTTAGCTCGGCATATCATCCTCAGATGGATGGACAGTTGGAGAGGACTATGCAAACTCTTGAAGATCTATTAAGACTCTATGTCCTTGATTTCAAGGGAAGTTGGGACAAGTTCTTACCATTGGTAGAGTTTTTCTACAACAACAGTTATCAAGTAATTATTGGCATGGCTCCATTCGAAGCGTTGTATGGAAGAAAGTGTCATTCTCCAGTATGCTGGGATGAGGTGCGTGAAGCAACGTTGTTGGGACCGGAGTTGGTACGTATGACTACGAAAAAGATTCAAACGATCCGACAACGTATAAAAACCTCACAAAATCGACAAAAGAGTTATGTTGATCTTCATCGAAAGGACGTGGAATTCGATATAGGAGATCATGTGTTGTTACGTGTTGCTCCATGGAAAGGAGTTACAAGATTTGGAAAGAGAGGAAAACTCAATCCTCGATTCATAGGCCCATTTTTAATCCTCGATCGAGTAGGAACTGTGGCCTATAGACTCGCTTTTACCGTAAGTATGTCTCGTGTTCATAACGTTTTCACATATCCATGTTACGTAAATATGTGAAAGACCCGAACCACATTATTGAGTTAGAACCGGACGAAATAGCGGAAGATTTGACGTATGAAGAGGTTCCTGTTCAAATCTTGGATAAGAAGGAACATATTCTACGCTCCAAAGTTATACCTCAAGTCAAAGTTTTGTGGAGAAACCACGATGTTGAGGAAATGACTTGGGAATTAGAATCTAAAATGAAATCAAGGTATCCTTACTTGGGAATACGTGTGGTTGCATAGTAGCACACGGTATTGATTATTGATGCTTACGTGAGAAGTCACTCATTATACTCAATTATTACTACTGAGAATTGTTGCATCATATCTCTTATATTATTGATTCAATTATTGTCACAGTATCATCTGTATAATATGTTATATTATTAAATCAATAATTGAGACGACAAGTTATAAATGATTAATAATTGTTGAAAGATTAAATATGTGTTGATTAAAAATAAAATGTTTTGTGGTAATATTTATTCAATCCTTGATGTATATAAAGAGTGCATATGAGAGGGCGTTTGTGGTAAGTTTGGTTATTTTATGGGGGGCCCATATGTCATCATCTAAGAGTCTCTTCGTCAATAGTAATTACCTTCGTCAATAGTAATTACCTTCATCAATAGTAATTATCTTCGTCAATAGTAATTACCTTCGTCAATAGTAATTACCTTCGTCAATAGTAATTACCTTCATCAATAGTAATTATCTTCGTCAATAGTAATTACCTTCGTCAATAGTAATTACCTTTACCAGACGTCAAAACACTTGCCGTTTCATATTACAGGCGTCGAACCACTTGTCGTTTCACATTACAGGCGTTAAACCACTTTTCTTTTCACATCACCAAAAATCGAGCCTCTTGCCTTTTTTCACATGGCAAGTGCTAAGCTAGAAATCTTCTATAAATAGAGGCCTAGTGCTTCATTATTTTCACTTAATTCATTCAAGCTATAGAGAGAGAAAGTATAGAGAATAAGAGAGAAAGAAGAAGAGTATTCTATTACTACACTCTCTGCAAAGATTCAATCTCCTACTAAAGTAAGGGGTGTTATTCTTTCTTATTCATGAAGAGAATTGTTGTTATTCCATTACTTATTATTCTGTTAGAATAACCTGTATACGCGGTTTACCCTATACTTGGTGACATTTTTCTATTATTCATTGGAACATCCGTCTATGTGATTTACAAGGACTGGTTCCGTCTTTTTATTATTATTACATTGGAACATCACATGCATGTGTTTTACACGGGACTGGTTAAAATCTTTATTATTCTGTTGGAACATCCTGTCGGTGCAAATTTTGCCTGACCTAGTTCCATTATTATTATTCTGTTGGAATAACCTGTCTATGTGAAGTACCGCATGCAAGGTGATTTCTTTTGTTATTCCATTCTTTATTATACTCAGTTGGTTAAAGTTTTGACTTCTATACTCCATGAAATTAGTAGAATATCCTTGATATTTGCGCTTCATCCAAAGATCTTTTCATGGAAATATTCTTCCGATCATTCTTGAATTTTACTCTACAAAGCAAAGATCATGTTGACAATTTGGACATTATTAGTTCTGGATAAATTAATTCTTGAACTTGTTTTATTGAATTCTTATATCATTGTCATCATCCTTATGTTTATATTATGTTGAAAGTCATCGTGGCTGTAGTGCATAGATGGACTTGGTATGATTATGACCGAGGATTATTGATTGTAATCATAAGTAGTAATGTTACAAAAGATGTGGTAAAAGTTATCATTGGCTCGTAGTGCATTGATGGACGATTGTTGGCATGATCATGACCATTAATGAATACACGAATGTCCTTGGTTGTAGTGCATGGATAATTTGTGGTCGTGATACTAAAGAATATCCTTGGTCAGTAGTGCATGGGTGATTCGATGATGTGGATTATTTATTAAGTCGAGTCCCAAATGATAAAAGTCATGAAAAACTTTTTAAATCATAAAGATAGTAGATTTTATTCTCTACTTGACCCTTTTAATGGTTTGTTTGTTCATTGCAGCTTAAACTTGATGTTGTTATATTTTATCGGTTTAACATTGTTGAAGGCTAATGATAATTTATTTCGCATTATCTTAGTCATAATATTTCTTCTTTGGGCTAGTTGAGCTCACCCTTTCTTTCACCGTTCTCTTGTGAAATGAGAATATAAATTTGGGACGAGTCTGGGAACGGAGTAATGGTCCGAGAGGATAGCATTAGTAGTCCTCACTATTACGTGAAATAGTGTGATAATAATTGTGATGAGGACTCCTTTTGAGTTTGTATAATCTCTAGTAGACAATATTTGTATTCAAACTCACAGTTTATGTTTTGTCGTATTGTACACAACAGTTGTATTAGTAAGTTGTATTTGAATTCTGTACCATGTATCTGGCGACCCAAGATGGGTGATGTATACATAATTTTGGGGGCATCACAGTTGGTATCAAAGCTTAGGGATATGATCCATGGCTAAGATGTGAGAATAGTACTAGGAGGGGAGAGACGGGGAATTCCTTCGCTAGTATGACCTACCTAAGTTTATGTGCTATTTTATTGGTGAACGTAGAATATAGGGATAATATGTTACATGTCAATTAACCTTTTGTTTTATGGCAAGTGTCGAAAATGACATCGAGAATGTTGAGAATAGCAATGGAGCACAAAGCATCGTTGATTCACCACATCAATAATCGAGGATAATGTGCATCGGGAAGGCGACAATCCTCATGCAAACAACAACACTGACCAAATGATGAATGATCAAATGTTCAGAGGCTTTATGCAATTCATGCAATAGCAGGCGAGAGCGGCTCCTATCCAAAACGTAGGTGGAATCACTGGATACTCTCGGGCGGTCACCGCTAAAGCAGATTCAAGGAGCTGGGACCACCGGGAGTTTAAGGAGAGCCAAAACCACTTATGGTGGAAGCATGGATAAAGCGAGATCACCAAGATATTTGATGTCTTGGGATGCTCGAGGAGCAAAAGGTTCCCTTCCGCCTTTTATGTTGCGTGGAGAGGCAGACATTGGTGGGAATCGGTAAAAGCATACTCAACCTGCTATCTTGAAGATATCTTGGTTGAAGTTCCAGAGTCATTCAATGACAAATACTTTCCCGAAAAGTATTCATACATGAAGGAGGTGGAGTTTATCAAGTTGGAACAAAACAATATGACCGTGTTGTGTTGCAATACGAGGCAAAATTTATGAGTTATCACGGTTCATGCGCCCCACCTCGGTGGATAATGAAGAGAGAATGGCGCAAATGTTTTTAAGAGGTTTGAAGCCGGAGATACGTCAACATCTTATTTCTCATAAAATGTGTTTGTATTCAGATGTTGTAAATAGGGCTCAGTTAGTGGAGCGTGATAACGAGTCAACGCAACTAAAAGAGAACAGCCAACAAAATTATAATACCAGCGAGAGTAGTCATCGAAGCGGTGACAACAAGCATGGAGGAAATCAACATGCCAGAAATGGTAACCACTTCGGTGGTAATCAGGGCCAAAACAATAAGAATGGACATTTCAAGAAGAGGAGATTCAACAATGATGGAAAGACGTCAGCACTAGCACCCGTTGTTAAGGAAGGAGAAAGACCACCTATCATATGCTTCAAATGCGGAGGGGAGGGACACATCAGTCCAAATTGCGCGATGCCGTCCAAACCATGTTATAATTACGGAAGAGAAGGTCACTTAGCCCGATTTTGTCATTCACCGAAGACAAATTCAGCTAGGATGGAGGCACCAAAGGCCGTCCCATAAAGGTCAAAGCCGGTAGTGCAAGGGAGAACGTTTGTTGTGACCTCCCAGAAAGCAAGGAACCCAAATGAGATCATCACGGGTAAGCTTATCATAAACTCTAATGAAGTCTATAGTTTATTTGATACCGGTTCTACCCATTCTTTTATTTCTCCTACTTGCGCTCATCGATTCAATTTGACTCCGGAGAAATTAGACGTTGACTTATCTGTGGAAACTCCGTTGGGAGAAACCTTCATTACATCCACTGTTTATAAGTCCTGTTTGGTTCAAATCGGTACCCTCGCATTACCTATCGATCTTATTTCATTGAAAATACTTGTATTTTACGTGATTCTAGGGATTGATTGGTAAACTACTCATCATGCAAAAATTGATTGTTTTCATAAGGTTGTTAGCTTTCATATTCCTAATCAACCTATTATGCGAATTCAAGCGACCAAACCATTAAAATCAATCACGGTCATCTCAAGCCATAAAGCTATTCATTTATTGAAAAACGGATGTCAAGCTTTCTTAGCTCATGTCACAGGTCTAAACAAAAATACGTAAGCTTTGAATGATATTTATGTTGTTAATAAATTTCCTGACGTATTCCCCGAAGAACTTCCTGGCCTACCCCTAGAGCGTGAAATTGAATTTTGTATCGACCTTGAACCCGGTACAAAACCCATTTCCAAAGCCCCATATCCAATGGCTCATATTGAACTTCAGGAGTTAAAGACCCAACTGCAGGAATTGTTAGACATTGGCTTTATTCATCCTAGTACTTCTCCTTGGGGTGCTCCTGTTCTATTCGTGAAGAAGAAAGATGGGAGTATGCGACTTTGTATTGATTATCGGGAGTTGAATCATGTCACCATCAAAAGTAGGTATCCATTGCCACGTATTGATGACCTTTTTGACCAGTTGTAAGGAGCCAAATTCTTTTCAAAGATTGATCTTCGTTCTGGATATCACCAATTAAAGATTAGAACCGATGACATTCCAAAGACGGCTTTCAGAACTCAGTACGGGCATTATGAACTCCTAGTCATGTCCTTTGGATTGACTAATGCTCCTGCTGCCTTCATGGATATGATGAACCGAATATTCAAGGAATATTTGGATCACTTTGTGGTCGTCTTTATTGATGACATCCTTATTTATTCCAAAAGCCGTGAAGATCATGAACAACACTTGAGGCTGACACTCCAAAAGCTTCGTGAATATAAGCTTTATGCCAAGTTGTAGAAATGCGAGTTCGGGCTTGAGGAAGTAGCATTCCTTGGGCACGTGGTATCAAGTCATAGAATATCTGTTGACCCAGCAAAGATTGAAGCTATTCAAAGCTGGGAGCAACCTAAATCGATGATCAAATCGTAGCTTTCTCGGTTTAGCTGGTTATTATCGGAGATTCGTGGAAGGATTTTCTCGAATCGCTACTCCATTGACTCAGCTTACTCGGAAAGATACAAAGTTCGGTTGGAGCGAAGAATGTGAGAAGAGTTTTCAAGAACTCAAGAGGAGACTCATTTTAGCACCTGTTTTGACAATACCATCTAGCTCGGAGGGATTTGTCATCTACAGTGATACTTCAGGCAAAGGGTCGGTATGTGTTCTCATTCAACACGGAAAAGTCATAGCCTATGCCTCGCGACAACTCAAAGAATATAAGAGGAATTATCCTACTCATGATCTAGAGTTGGTAGCTGTTGTCTTTGCACTTAAAATTTGGAGGCATTACTTGTATGGGGAGAAAGTGGAGATCTTTACGGATCATAAAAGCCTCAAATATTTCTTCACTCAAAAGGAACTCAACATGCGACAATGACGTTCGCTTGAACTATTGAAAGATTATGATCATACCATCTAATACCATCCTGGAAAAGCAAACGTGGTAGCTGACGCATTGAGTAGAAGATCATATGCAAGTACGAGTGCGATATTGTCAATATAAAAGCCCATTTTGTGTGACTTGCAAAGGATGAAGATAGAGTTAAAGACTCGGGGACGCATGATGATGATGGCGAATATCTGAGTAGAAGCCCGACTTTAATCGATAAAGTTAAAAGTCGCTCAAGCTACTGCACTGGAGCTGATGCGTATGAGGAAGAAAGTGCAAGAAGGTGTTATACCGGAAGCAAGAATCGATGAAGAAGGAATACTTCGAGTCAACTCTAGACTTTTTGTTCCTAACGACCCTGATTTAAAGTATAAAATCATGATGGAGGCGCACAACACACCGTTTGCAATCCATCCTGGGAGTACCAAAATGTCTCATGATATTCGTCATACATTTTGGTGGAGCAATATGAATAGAGAGATAGCTTTGTTTATCTCAAGGTGTCTAATTTGTCAACGAGTTAAAGCGGAGCATCAAGTACCAAAAGGTCCATTGCAACCACTTGAAATTCCAGAATGGAAGTGGGAGCACATTACCATGGATTTCGTTACCAGTCTTCCTAAGGTTTCTCAAGGCATAGATGCGATTTGGGTCATTATTGATCGATTGACCAAGTCTGCTCATTTCTTACCGATATGAGAAACTTATACACTTGAACGTCTTGCTCGTATGTACATAAACGAGATTGTAAGATCGCATGGTGGTATGCTTAAGTATCCATAGTTTCTGATCGAGACCCAGGATTCACTTCACGATTTTGGGTTAGTTTGCAAAAAGCTATGGGCACAGACTTACAATTTAGCTCGGCATATCATCCTCAGATGGACGGACAGTCAGAGAGGACTATTCAAACTCTTGAAGATCTATTAAGACTCTGTGTCCTTGATTTCATGGAAAGTTGGGACAAGTTCTTACTATTGGTGGAGTTTTCCTACAACAGTTATCAAGCAAGTATTGGCATGGCTCCATTCGAAGCGTTGTATGGAAGCAAGTGTCGTTCTCCAGTATGCTGGGATGAGGTGGGTGAAGCAACATTGTTGGGACCGGAGTTGGTATGTATGACTACGAAAAAGATTCAAACAATCCGACAACGTATAAAAATCTCACAAAATCGACAAAAGAGTTATGCTGATCTTCATCGAAAGGACGTGGAATTCGATATAGGAGATCATGTGTTGTTACGTGTTGCTCCATGGAAAGGAGTTACAAGATTTGGAAAGAGAGGAAAACTCAATCCTCGATTCATAGGCCCATTTTAATCCTCGATCGAGTAGGAGCTCGTGGCCTATAGACTCGCTTTTTACCGCCAAGTATGTCTCGTGTTCATAACGTTTTCACATATCCATGTTACGTAAATATGTGAAAGACCCGAACCACATTATTGAGTTAGAACCGTACGAAATAGCGGAAGATTTGACGTATGAAGAGGTTCCTGTTCAAATCTTGGATAAGAAGGAACATATTCTACGCTCCAAAGTTATACCTCAAGTCAAAGTTTTGTGGAGAAACCACGATGTTGAGGAAATGACTTGGGAGTTAGAATCTGAAATAAAATCAATGTATCCTTACCTCTTCGACATACCAGGTACGTACCCTAATTTCTAGGGCGAAATTTCATAAGAAGGGGAGGTTGTAAGACCCCAACTTTTATAAATAAAGATGAACTTTCTATAAATATTATTTTTCAATATTATTGAATAAAGTTGATATAATGTTATAGTTGTGGGTAATATTTATAAATTTTGCAAAGTAAGCAAGTTGTTATAAAATATTCGTTTGGATGGGGATATTCTTTTTGTCGGGAAATATTCGTACAACGGCTGAATCATTGGTGGACCCTATTAGCGTAAGTATTGTCGTAGTTAGAAAACGACAAAATTATCTTTCTATAAAAATAACGGCGGAGGTGTTACCGTTAAAACTGTTGAACTACCCGGTAGTAAAAGTACGATGTCGTGTAGTTTGCATAGTAGTAGCACACGGTATTGATTATTGATGCTTACGTGAGAAGTCACTCGGTTATACTCAATTATTGCTACAAGAATTCTTGATCATATCTCTTATATTATTGATTCAATTATTGTCACAAGATTATCATCGTATAATATGTTATATTATTAAATCAATAATTGAGAGGACAAGTTATAAATGATTAATAATTGTTGAAAGATTAAATATGTGTTGATTAAAATAAAATGTTTTGTGGTAATATTTATTCAATTCTTGATGTATATAAAGAGTGCATTATGAGGGCGTTTGTGGTAAGTTTGGTTATTTTATGGGGGGGCATATGTCATCATCTAAGAGTCTCTTCGTCAATAGTAATTACCTTCGTCAATAGTAATTACCTTCGTCAATAGTAATTATCTTCGTCAATAGTAATTACCTTCGTCAATAGTAATTACCTTCGTCAATAGTAATTACCTTCGTCAATAGTAATTACCTTTACCAGACGTCAAACCACTTGCCGTTTTATATTACAGGCATCGAACCACTTGTCGTTTCACATTACAGGCGTCAAACCACTTTTCTTTTCACATCATCAGTCGTCAAGCCACTTGCCTTTTCACATGGTAAGTGCTAAGCTAGAAATCTTCTATAAATAGAGGCCTGGTGCTTTATTATTTTTCACGAATTCATTCAAGCTATAGAGAGAGAAAGTATAGAGAGAATAAGAGAGAAAGAAGAAGAGTATTCTGTTACTACACTACTGCAGTATTCAATCTCCTACTAAAGTAAGGGGTGTTATTCTTTCTTATTCATGAAGAGAACTATTGTTATTCCATTACTTATTATTCAATTGGAATAACCTGTATACGCGGTTTACCCTATACTTGGTGACATTCTTCTATTATTACGTTAGGACATCCATGCTGCGGTGTTTTACACAGGACTGGTTAAAATCTTTATTATTATTCTGTTGGAACATCTTGTGCGTGTGTTTTACACGGACACTGGTTTAAATCTTTATTATTACATTGGAACATCCTCTAGGTGCAAATTTTGCACGACTGGTTCCGTTATTATTATTACATTGGAATAACTTTGTCTATGTGAAGTACCGCATGCATGGTGATTTCTTTTGTTATTCCATTCTTTATTATACTCGGTTGGTTAAAGTTTTGACTTCTATACTCCATGAAATTAGTAGAATATCCTTGATATTTTGCGCTTCATCCGAAGATCTTTTCATGGAAATATTCTTCCGATCATTCTTGAATTTTACTCTACAAAGCAGTATCATGTTGACAATTTGGACATTATTAGTTCCTGGATAAATTAATTCTTGAACTTGTTTTATTGAATTCTTATATCATTGTCATCATCCTTATGTTCATATTATGTTGAAAGTCATCTGTGGCCTGTAGTGTATAGATGGACTTGGTATGATTATGACCAGGGATTATTCGGTGTAATCATGACCGTAATGTTACAAAAGATGTGGTAAAAGTTATCATTGGCTCGTAGTGCATTGATGGACAGTTGTTGACATGATCATGACCATTAATGAATACACGAATGTCCTTGGCTGTAGTGCATGGATAATTTGTGGTCGTGATACTAAAGAATATCCTTGTCAGTAGTGCATGGGTGATTCGATGATGTGAATTATTTATTGTCGAGTCCCAGCGATAAAAGTCATGAAAAATCTTTTAAATCATAAAAGATAGTAGATTTTATTCTCTACTTGACTCTTTTAATGGTTTGTTTGTTCCCGCGTGGTTAAACTTGAAGTTGTTATATTTTATCAGTTTAACACTATTGAAGGCTAATGATAATTTATTCTGCATTATCTTAGTCATAATATTTCTTCTTGGGCTAGTTGAGCTCACCCTTTCTTTCTTTCTTTGTTCTCTTGTGAAATGAGAATATAGCTTTGACGAGTCGGGGAACGGAGTAATGGTCCAGAGGATAACATTAGTAGTCCTCACTATTTTGTGAAATAGTGTGATAATAATTGTGATGAGGACTCCTTTTGAGTTTGTATAATCTCTAGTAGACAATATTTGTATTCAAACTCACAGTTTATGTTTTGTCGTATTGTACATGACAGTTGTATTAGTAAGTTGTATTTGAATTCTGTACCATGTATCTAGCGACCCAAGATGGGTATATATACCTAATTTTGGGGGTGTCACAACCTCCATATTCACAATTTCTATTTGTAAAGGGAAATTCAACTCATCACTAGGTAATTCTAACCTCTTAGCAAATTCTTCAGATATAAACGAGCAAGTAGCACCCGAATCAAATAATACATATGCATTTATATCATTGATTGGGATAATACTTGACACGACATCTTTTGATTGCACCGCGTCTTGCACTGTCATGTTGAAGGTTCTGGCTATGGGCTTATTTGATGATGTTGGTCCAGTAATGGTCAATGTACCTCCACTGCTACCTCCTTGCTTCCCGTTGTCTCTCCAACTTTCTTCTTAGGGCAATAGCGAGCAAAATGATCCTTTGACACACATGTGTAGCAACATATTTCTTGGGTTGATTGCAATTTTGAGAAATGTGACCCTCCTGGCAACAATTAAAGCACACACGCTTCCCCCTTAAGCACATACCCATGTGAAATCTCCCGTATGTAGCACATGCGTCAAACTTCTTCTTCTGCTGGTTTCCCTGCTGATTTCCAGCTCCCACATTTGCATTCCACTTCCTCTTCAAGTTATTGTTACCATTTCCACCGCTACCACCACCATTCTTAGTTTCTCCCTCACTTTTCTTCTTTCTTATCTCTTGATTGTACTTTTTCACCGCCTCGCCTCCACCTTCAACGATAATTTCCTTCTCCAGCACTGTTGTAAATGTCTTCAGCTGAAACATGGAAACCCTACTGTACAACCAGGGTTTCAGTCCCTGCTCAAACCTCTTATTCACTTCACGATTTTGGGTTAGCTTGCAGAAAGCTATGGGCACGGATTTATGATTCAATTTAGCATACCATCCTCAAACGGACAGGCAATCAGAGAGGACTATTCAAACTCTTGAAGATCTATTAAGACTCTGTGTCCTAGATTTCAAAGGGAGTTGGGATAAGTACCAACCATTGGTGGAATTCTCCTACAACAACAGTTATCAGGCAAGTATAGGTGTGGCTCCATTTGAAGCATTGTATGGATGAAAATGATGCTCTCCAGTATGCTGGGATGAGGTGGGTGAAGTAACGTTGTTGGGACCAGAATTGGTACGCATAACTACAGAGAAGATACAAATGATCCGATAATGTATACAAACGGCATAGGATCGACAAAAGAGTTATGCGGATCTTCATCGAAAGGACATGGAATTTAATATTGGGGATCATGTATTGTTACGTGTTGCACCATGGAAGGGAGTTACAAGATTTGGGAAGAGAGGAAAGCTCAATCCACGATTTGTTGGTCCATTTGAGATTCTTGACCGAATAGGAAATGTGGCCTATAGACTCGCATTACCTCCAAGAATGTCTCGTGTTCATAATGTTTTTCATATATCTATGCTTTGTAAATATGTGAAAGACCCGAACCAAATTATTGAGTTAGAACCAGACGAGATAGCCGAAGATTTAATGTACGAGGAGGTACCTGTTAAGATCTTGGATAGGAAAGAGCATGTCCTATGCACGAAGGTTATACCACAAGTTAAGGTTTTGTGGAGGAACCATGCTATTGAAGAAATGACCTAGGAGTTGGAATCAGAAATGAAAGTGAGGTATCCTCACCTTTTCGAAACACCAGGTACGTAAGTCAATTTCGAGGACGAAATTTTATAAGGAGAGGAGGTTGTAAGACCCCAACTTATTATAAATAAAATCAAATTTTCTCTATTTATTATTATGAATAATAAGGTGATAATTTGATATAATACTTTGGTTATGGGTGAAATATGCAAATTTTACAAAATAAACAAGTGGTTATAAAATATTCATTTTGTCGGGAAATATTCGTTTGGTCGTGGAATATTCTTTCTGTGGGCCCCATAACGAAATAACTGAATGATGAAGAAAATGACAAAGTTTGAGTTTTATAAATAACGGCGTAATTGTTACCATTATTAACACTGTTGGAATACCTGGTGGTTAAAAATACAAGAATACGATGTCTGGCGTGGTTGAAGATAGCACGGTATGGCACAGTATTGTTGAATTATTGATTCTTACGTAAGAAGGCACTACTCAATAATTGTTACATTAATTACTGTTCAATATTTTATTTTATTGATTCAATAATTGCTGCATTGATATTTTATACTATTGTTATTTCAATAATTGTCACTGCACAGTATTTTCCATTATCAGATCAATAATTCATATTATTTTAATAATATTATTAGATAACATTATTGGCAATATCTAGAAAGTTATATCTAGAAAGATCAATAATTCATATGATTTATTTATTTATGTGTATAAATGAAGGAATTAATGCTAAGGTATTTTATCAGTATTTTGTCGGATTGGAAGTATTAAAAATCATCCGTTTGTGGATTTCGGATATTTTCTGTTTGGAATTTGGAAAAACTCAAAGCTATAAAGTTGTAGAGAATTCGATTTCGTGTGGAATGGACATACAATTCATATTTTTCTGATAAGCGGGCTATTTTCTATGAATTACTGATGTTTCGGAAAATAAAATGTTTTTTTATTAAATTATGGGTGGGACCTACTTTTGGTTGGTGTTGAATACACATGGGCTGCTATTTTTTTGTCCAAGATGGCATGCTTGATTCAAAATTGGTTGATGCGTAGAGAAAAAGAAAAGAATAATAATATTTTATTATTTCAATCTCTTTTGGCGTTCTATTATTTTCCTATAAATAGGCGCTTAGGCTAGAATTGAAAATCACACCAGAAACAAGTTTTCTTTCTCTCTATATTGTCGAGCGTATTTTAGTGAGTATTTAGATACTTTGAGAGTTGCTGTTCGGTACAAGCTTCCTTCGGCTTTATATCCGATATTCCGATCAGAAGTATCGTTATTTTGAGGTAAGGGATGTTATTTTATTCTTAAATGATATCATTTTCTTCAATATCATTATGCCGAAATATTGGTTTGAACCCTTTATCAAATTTGGAACTTTTTGTGTCGGGGTTACTACACGTATACGGCACTACTCACGTATACGGCACTATTCACGAATACGACACTATTCACCAAAAAATGAAATGTTCTTCTTTTTGTCCAAGATGTCTATTATGGTTACTATCTTTGATTGTATCCATGTTTTGATCTTTATTTTTGAATTCTACTTCAAAATTGGTTATTATGGAGTATTATTGAACTTGGATAAACTGTAATACGAATCCCTAATATTTGTTCTTTTATCTTACTGGATTTGTTCTCTAAATTTTTTTTCATCATCCTCATACTTAATGGTGATACTTCATGATATATCTTTGGCCTGTAGTGCAAAGATGAATGATTACCTGATAAATATCTTTGGCCCGTAGTGCAAAGATGAACAGGTGTTGAGATGAACATGACCAACTGGTGATACAAATGAATATCTTTGGCATGTGGTGCAAAGATGAATATTTGATTCAATATGTATATAGATTGATGTTACAGGGATAAAATATTGATGATGGACTTTTAAATCTTAGAAGATAGTAGAATTCTTTCTCTACTTGACTCTTCTAATGGATTGTTATTTCCGCTGCAGTTGTTGATCTAAAACTTGTTGTCTATTATATTTTATCAGATTATTCCCTGTTGAAGATTAATGATAATTTGTTTTATATTATCTTAGTCATAATATTCTTTACTGGGCTAGTTGAGCTCACCCTTTTTCCTTTTTGTTCCATTGTTCTTCTCAGGAGGAGAGAATTTAGCAGGAACTAGCCGGGGTATGGAGTTATGATTCAAGATAGTTGTTTTAATAGTCCTCACTATTTTGTAAAATTGTGTATCAATAATTGTAATGAGGACTCCTTTTGAGTTTTTATACTCTCTATTAAACAATATTTGTATTCAAACTCACAGTCTATGTGCTGTCATATTTTGCACGACAATTGTATTATTGAAGTTGTATTTGTTTCTATACCATGTATTTGGCGACTCAGAATAGGTAATGTATACCTATTTTGGGGGCGTCACAATAAATATAAAATTTATTTATTACAAGAATAATTACAAAGAATTTTTTTAGAATTATTGCTCATTATAAATTATATTCTTATAATAATTAGTTTTATAGTAAAAATGTTTTTATTAGTTATTTTCCAAGAAAATATGATTATATATTATTTAAATAATATTTCATATGATTATAGAATTATTATAATAACTATTTTATTATATGAATTTATTTCAGGATTAATTAAGCTAATTATTTAACTTAATTAATAATAGGATGTATATGTAAGAAAATCAGATATGGAATCCAAACTCTAATTTTGGATTTTTATCAAGCAATAAGAATAATAATGTAATATTAATTATATTTTTATTTTTCAGTGCTATAAATATGTACTGTATATGTGTGGACGGATAATGGTTGTTCAATTATGTTGTATCATGACCAAACCCTAGCATTAATTTGTTTCACCCTATTGTGAAATTCAAATGGGAAATTCGAGACTGTATTATAACTATGTTATGTGAATTATGTCGTGTATTACACAATTTAAAGTAATTAGGTAAAACCCTAATTATACTTAGAAAACCTAATTAATTAGAAATCCTAATTACTTGAGTACCCTAATTACTAAATTCAGAAACCTAATTTCTAAATCGAGAAACCCTAAAGTAATAAAACCCCTAAATTTGAAAAACCAAAATAAAATTTTTAAACCCTAATTTAAAAGTTGAATATAAGCTTAAGGTTGTTATGTAATCATGTTAATGTGTGTAATGACCAATATTAGAGATATTAACCCTAATTAGGGAGAGTCTTAATTATTCAAAACCATAATTATTATTATTATTTTTAAGTATAAACCCTTATTATTATTTTCTAAATTTTGAACCCTAATTTACTTATAGTAAACCCTAATAGCTAAATTGGGAAGTTTAATGCTAATTAGTGGATCTTAAATCTAATTAGCAAAGTGTTATGTAATTAAAAACCCACATTATTGACTCGAAACCCTAATGGTGAAATTAGAAATCCTAATTAGTAATTAATTACTCTAACTGCTAAATGGTAACGCTAATTACTAATTATTTACCATAATTGCTAAGTTAACAATGTTAACTATAATTAGTAAAGAATTAGACTCTAATGTTCATGAATAATGTAATTAGAAAACCTAATCTAATTAGAAAACCCTAATCTTCATTTTTTTAGAAACTATTTTTTTTTTAAAACCCTAAATAAAAATCCTAGAATTTCAAATTTTTTATAAACCCCAAAGGTTAAACCCTAAGGGTCAAACCATAAGGGTTTGCCAAGATTATAATTGTGCCATTAAAATCCTAATCCAAATGACCTTTTTGCCCTTATTGGATTATTGAAGCTTACTTGAAAATCTAGCAATAATTGGAGTTGGTGAACCACTTTTGACTTTCCTAGAGACCAAATTCTCAGCACACAATGTATACATATCAGTCAATTCATTGCAACATAATATATATATATATATATATATATATATATATATATATATATATATATAGATTTGGAGAAAGAGAAATTGCTTACATTATTTATCATTTGAACCTAGACCCTTCTCTCTCTAAAATCCGAAATTTAGATTGAAAGAGAGAGAGATGCAAAGATAATATCATATCTTAACACTCCATGATCAGCAACATAGGGTCAGATTCAAGAAATCAAAGCATAAATATATAAACCCTAGAATTTAAAAATTTTATGATCTGATGTTAAATCTTGTTGTTTGTTGTTTAATGTTGTGTCATAAGATGTTATTTAGTGATCTAGGTTGTTAGATCCCATATCCATAACATCAAAGTGCTCGAAATTGATATTTTTCAAAATCTAGAAAAAAAAATTATTTTGTGTCTAACAACGAATGTCAGTTGCTCTAGATTCTTTCTGGATCATGATTTTTGTTGTTTTATGTTTTGTATATGTAGTTTGATATGAGGTATTTGATCTGGATCTGAAATCAGGGTCAGATCTATCATATATTGTAAGATAAACGTGGTCAAAATACGTTGACTGACCATGACCATGAGAAATCTGGGCAGCCCAGAAACTGCCCAGAACGCTCTGACAACATGTTCTCGGGTGTAGATCTTGATTGTTTTTGTTGTTTTTTTTCAGTTATTGTAACAAGGTTGTAGAATGATATATGAACTACAGATATAGGCCTATAGATAACCTAAATTAACAACAGACTGAAAGTAATCGATGGTCAAAGTAGCCTTCTCGACCAGATTTTAAGTTTCTGGAATTTCCAGAAATGTGATGAA
The DNA here is from genome assembly GCA_020205605.1 of Panax ginseng. Taxonomy (NCBI): domain Eukaryota; kingdom Viridiplantae; phylum Streptophyta; class Magnoliopsida; order Apiales; family Araliaceae; genus Panax; species Panax ginseng. The sequence continues at coordinate 50,631,036 of CM035147.1, read as the reverse complement.
CACCATTTCTGACATGGGTTGACCGGGCGCTAGCTTGTGATTATGGTGTTGATTGTCTGACCTGATGATGGATATTTGTACTCTGTTATATGGTATACAAACCGGAATCATTAGAACACATTAACAGATATAAGAACCCTAATATTAATGAGCCTCAAAATGACTACTCAAGGCTGACTAAATTTCTGGGTAACCCAGAAAACCGAGAAAGCTCTGACAACGGCTTTGAACGGCTAGATCTTCAGATTATATGTTTGTATGGCTTAGATAATGCTTGATTCATGTAATATTACATATAAACTACACGATCCTTATAAGAACTTGCCCAGAATCAACAAGATATGTGAGTTATACTCGGTCAAAGTAGACACCTTGGGTACTGTCTGTCAGTGTTCTTGAGCCTCAAGAACACCAACCGCGACAGAAGTTGTCGCTAAAGCTTTTAGCGACGGATTTAATTATTTTTAATTTCTGATTTTCCGGAAATTAATTAAAAATAGAAATAAATTCTAAAAAATTACAAAAATGGTTTATAAAATTATTTTAAATTATGAAAAATAATTTTTAATTATTTGGGATATTTTTCATTAATATTTATAATTATTTGAATATTAATGATTTTTAATTTATTTAATTAGTGTATTAAATAAATTAGAGAAAAATGATTTTAATATTATAAAAATCATTTTAAATAAGAATAAAGTGTTTTAAAATATTTTTGATTTATAAATGTAAATTTTAATATTTTGTGATGAAATTTCATTAATAAAATAATATTAATGATAATTAATTTATTTAATAAATGCATTAAATAAATTATGGAAAATAGAATTAATGTTTTAAAAATTATAGAAAAATGATTTAAAGGTTATATAAAATATTTGAAGTTATAAAATATAACTTTTGATATTTTGTGAAAAATATTAATATTTTAATATTAATGATATTATATTTATTTAATAACTATATTAAATAAATTAGTCTAAAATGATTTTAATATTAGAAAAATCATTTTAAATTAAAATAAATAGTTTAAAAATATTTGAAGTTATAAATATAACTTTCAATATTTAAAGGTAAATTTCATTAATTATTTACTATTAATGATATTAGAATTATTTAATAATTATATTAAATAAATTAGTTTAAAAATGATTTTAATATTATAAAAATCATTTTAAATGAAAATAAATGGTTTAAAGATATTTTAAGTTATAAAATATAAATTTTAATATTTAAATGATAATTTCATTAATAATTTAATATTAATGATATTAGTTTAATATTAATGGTATTAAATTTATTTAATAATTATATTAAATAAATAGTTTTAAAATGGTTTTATTTATTTAAAAATCATTTAAAAGGATATAAATGAGTTAAAAATATTTTAAGTTATAATCAATGACTTTTTATACTTTGATAGATAATGAATTAATATTTTAATATTTATGGTAATTATTTAAAATAATTTTAATTATTTTAAAAATCATTTAAGGGTAATATTAATACTTTAAAAGTATTTTGAGTTATTATAAATAACTTTAACATTTTGGCAATGGTTTAATTAATAGTTTAATATTAATTAAATATTAATGATAATAGAATTGTTTAATATTTAAATCATTTAATAATGATTCAGATGTTTGAAAAATTCATGATAAATTATAATAAATGTTTTAAAAAATAATTATAGGTCATTTAAAATAATATGACTGATACTTACAGATATTGAACTACAGGATAGAGTCTTAGACTCGATAATTACCCAATAAAGCCGCTTTTTTGCATCGGCATGTGTTTCGAAAATTGATCTAGACTTAGATATTTTGGTACGTATTAATGTTTGTTTGTGATTCAATGATATTGAATATATGTGTGACAATGTGATTAGAGTCTTGTCGCATTCGCAAATAGCGATTACTATGTGTTATAGTATGTTATTTTAATCGATCAAATGATCTTATTAATGATAGGTTTCGGTATAAAAGATAAAACTAAGTTGCATAACTATAAGCAGCAGACCAGGAAAGTATCCTACCTTTGCATTTTCTTTATGCAATGGACATGAGTAAGAAGATTCAGATTTATATTATTATTGTACCCGAATATTATATATGTTATATCCGATCATTGATTATCAACATGTTACTATATTGTAATTCAGATATATATATTCTGTTAGTTAATTTCTAAATATGGTTATTCAAGTGTCCCCACTTGGATAATCATTGTATTTAAACACATGTTGATATATATATATATATATATATATATATATATATATATATATATATATATATATATATATATATATACCTCTAAGCTATTTGACCAGCTAGACACAGATTTAGAAATATCGTTGAACCTGATAAAACCTTTTTGTATCCAATCAAATTGTTTTGGTTCGGATTCTAGACTAAGTATGAACATACCGATCAAAGGAAAACTTTTATGCGCCCAAGGCGGACAGAGTGAACGATAATATCGTTCTTGTATGTAGTATTGATCAATACAGGGCACATAGGAAATACAACCTCGCGCCCATAAGTTATGACGGTTTGTAGATGAAGTTCTGCTAAACCTTATTGAAAATTTAAAATAATGTTCATAGTATGCCACCTTAAACCTATTTATAGTCAATACGTAGTTTCAAAAATGTGATATAGAGTTGTTATGTTATTATTATTGATTTAGTTTACTTCACAACTATTGAATCGTTGTAGAAGTGATGTATAAAGAAAACATTTAAGTCTTTCAGCTAATTATATTTATAATTGTTATTACTTGCTGGGCACCCAAATGCTCATTCTTGCTTTTAATTTAAATGTTTTCAGCTAGGCATGATCAAGCCGAAGGTTCAGACAAGAACAAGTGAAAGGGAAAGCAAACAAAATATGTTTAATGGTATCTTTTGTAATAGTTAAATTATATTAAGACAATGACATATATTACCTATCATGTAAGGAATTATAGTAAAGGTACTACACCAAAAATGGCCCTATATCTCTCACAAGTGATTTATTGCGAAGAAATGTTTCCTTCACACGAGTGCTCGCATTAGACCTCCTCACAATTGGGTATCCTTCGCTAAGTAGTAACTAAATATTTTTTGTGAAGGGTATATTATGAATAACTTATTCCTTCACAAACTGTATTCAGTAATGGAATATTGTTATTTAGTGAAAGATTAGTTTCCTTCACAAATAATATTTTAAGAAGGACTATTTGAAATTAGTGAATAACTTAATTCCCTCACAAATAATATATTGTGAAGAACAAATTTATTTAACGAGAGAATATTTTCCTTCACTAATTATAAATTGAGAATCTTTTTTCAAATTAGTGAGAGAAAAACTCATTCACAAATTATAAATTTGTAAATAAAAAATTAATTGCTCAATAATCAAAATTCATTGAAAATTATAATTAATTTTAAAATCAATGATTTCATATTTATTATTATTACTATTATTTTTAGTAATTACTATAATAAATATTAAATTTAATATTTCAAGTTAATATAAATATCATACCTATTTCAAACTAATTAATAAACTAATGCATAAAGAGCAAATAATTAAAACTAATACTCCATATATAAATAGATAATGCTCAAGTCACGATAAGTATAAAATTTGTTATTATGTCTTGATCTCCCAAAGATCATAGTACTTACAATATTTAATAACTAATACAAGAAAACTGAAAGAATAACAACAAAGTAGATAGTAGGGCTTCCCATCGTGCTTATATCTTTATTACTTAAATCCTTGCGCTGCCAAATTCTCTTCATAGTTCAGAGTTTTTGCTGTAGTTCAGAGTTTTTGTTGCAGTTAGAAACATGACTTAATCTCTGAGACACTGAAAGTATAACTAAATAATTGACTAGGCACAAACATAATAAAACAAAAGGCACTAGCAAGTTTCTTTCAATGAAGAGAGCGACCAAAACTAGATCACACCACCTACTAAATGTCTGTAGTACTAACAGAAAAAAGAAGCCTGTAATATTTCTACCTGAGACAAAAATAACTTGCACTATCCATGTACATGACATTCCCCTAAAACATGAAATTGTTTCAAGGCATTACCAAGCTTAAGAGGCAACAGACCACAGTGAAGTTGATATCTGCCAAAATATCCTACTCAAGTTACCTCGGGGTAACAAATATAAGCACTTGGCAAATATGATAAGACGTCTATAAGCTCATAATTGCACATAGCACAAATCACACTCCAGGTTAACAAAAAACGATGCATTATGACTCCAACGAATAAAATAGGAAAGTGAAGACCACTGGAAAATAGGGGAGGCAAGCATATGTTTATTTAAAAAGTAGGCTAGCATGTGTAAATCTCAGGTAGTCATTTATTGTGCAGACAAGTTGAAAGATAGATCAGAATGAGATTAGAAAAGAGAGGATGGATGCTATTTTTAGCTAGCGCTTGGTTAACTGTCATCCACCTATAAATTACCTAACTAATATGTACTAGATTGAATTAACCTAACCATTGAATCAAAATGACACATGAAAAGATAGAAACCACAACAATTGTGGTAACACAATGTATTCATGTATAAATAAAAAACAAATATCATACTATCACAATGTATGAAATTTGAAGTTTTCGCTCACTCCCTAGATAGAGTAGTGTTTTTCATTGTTTTTTTTAAGAGGAGTTTATCCTTGTAACATGATATGGGTTTGTTTTAGGGTGTTCCATGAATAGGATCAAGCACATCCACCAGGAACGATTCAATGACTAGAGTGCCAACTCTCCCATCAATCACTTCGAGATGGAAAGTAATGACTGAAGAATAGTTCTGCCAAAGTAACATAGAATTAACATTAGAATGTTTATAGAAAGAGACCACGAGGAGAATTAGTATAGAATGGATTAATATGATGCTCCCGCAAAAATTTAAAGGATGCATATGTGCTATAATCTATTTTAAATGAACTCCTTCAAAATGTATCAAATACCATATTTGACCAAATCAAGTGTCAAGAGGGTCTTCATGCCTCTAGAAACAATATCCAACAAGTCAAACCTCATCATAATTTTATCAACCCTCTTTTTATATGTTGCTTTTATAACATACTTTACTTCAAACAAATGAAGTGCCAATTTTCAACATGTTGGTTTACATAGAAGATCACATTACTCTAGAAAAAAGGCAACCCAATTTTTTACACCTACTTTCTTTAGTCAGTATGAATACCATAAAAACTCAATTATGTATTGATGACAATATATTCGGAAGAAGGTGGTTGAATAATGTGATGTATGCTATGCTAGACACAAGATGGTCGTATAATGTCATTCTGATGGAAAAGTTTGTAATCTAGTCACCTAGAAATAACTTTTAATTGACACCAACTTGTGCACAGCATTCCCACTTGATCTGAACAAGTTCCTAACCTACAGGAATATCTTGAAGAATCTGTTCAGGTAATAATAAACAATCATGATACACTTGGTGATTCCGTGGCTTGGGGTGGTTGTTGTTGGGTAAAATCAATACGCGCAAAACACGCAAGTGTACGTGGTCAACAAGTAATATAGTAATGAATAAAGTATCGTTCCCACGAGGAGAAATTATAAATAATTTTAACTTCACAATTATCAATTTTCTATTAATCCTAATTCTATTAAACTATTCAATTCAATGGTTTTAAAACTATAAAAACTAAATTAATAAATAAGTAAACTATCACAAAAACAACCGCTAATATCAAAATCTGGAATTTTAAATAATTAATGGAGAATTAGACTTATGATTTCACCCTGAGCTTCACTCTGATTTGCAAACCTTTATTCCAACTCAATTTAATATCCCAGTTTATTAATCAAGAACACGAAAGTAATACTAGCCACCTCTCGATGCACTAATACCGTATTAACGTCAATCCACAATTAAGATAGAAATCCGTTAAACACCTATATCAACCAACTCACTATATCTCTATGTGAACTGCAATTAAAGAAGGTTTAAGCTTAAGTTCTCTATTCGATTACATACGATGTTAAGCATATCTCTACCTTAACAATAATCAAAAATCTGCTATTGACAAAATTCATGACACATGCTATATTAACTAGGTCTAGAATTGAATCTCCTCTCTCGATTCCATTCAAATCCACAAGGAATTGTTGATCAGGCAGTTCATAAGTTCACGTTCGAATTAACATAGATAAACTGAGAATATATTATTGAATTAGAAATCAAAGTTATATAATCATCGTTTCACCCAAAGATCCATCACAAGTCTAATAAGCGAATTAGTTCATAACGAATGAATTAAAAACTGAATAATATACTGAAAACATCCTTTCGATTACAAATAGAGAACTAAATAGAAGAAGAATAATGAAAACCCCTTCACGTAGCCTCGATTTGCAACCGTCATGATAATCTCTGAAAATTACTCCTCCGAAGCTCGCACTTGAATCCTTGAATTTTTCTTGTAATATGCTCCTTGTGTTGTATGATTAGTTGTTTTCTACGTAATATTCAGCTCTCCTCCTTGTTCTAGCCGAAATCTGCTATTATAGAGTCCAGGCGCCTAACAAAAAACCAACAATCCAAGTCGCAGCAGAGTTCGAGCAATGAGCAGGACACTTGCAGATTTCGGGACTCATTTTACGGAAGTTATAAACTTAAAAAGGCCGCCGGTGGCTAGGCTACTGCTAAAGAATTTTTTTGCTTTCATGAGTTTTTCCACTTTTGCTCCAAAACTCCGCCATTCTTCACCACTTGCATCCATGACCACCCTACACATAAAATAACATGAAACGAGTGAAAACGAATACCGAACACGAAGATAACTATGAATTTAACCTTGAAATGAATATTGATTCGTGTATATAAAATCAACTTATCAAAATCCCCCAAACTTAAACCGTGCTAGTCCTCGAGCGCAAAATAAACTACATGATATGCAATGCAATGAAATGCAAATCTAAATGCCTAAGAATCCAACAATATTGCAAAAACTAACTTATATCATCGGCCTCATAGAAAACAAGCAACCTTACAATATGAATCACCAAAACTAATCCACAATTTTGTATTAATTCTCAAATCTTGAACACTTATCACTAGTATAGCGTGCGTGTGTGATCAACATCTAAGATAACTGATACGGACCCAAATTCAATACATAAGTAACTTCTTAGAAGGAATCATATAGTGCAAGCTTAAAAATTTCAAAGATAGGCATAACTCAACTAAAATTAAACAAAACCAAATTCAAGGGTACATGCAGCATACTTATGCTTTCTTCTTTTTCTCTTTTTTTAACACGGGGGCTTTTTACTCTTTTCCCGTCATTATTCCTTTTTTTAGATAGATGGTTGGTGAGTGCGTTTTACGCTCCATCTCACGCTTGTGTTTATGGGGAGTGTTTCTCCTCAATCCACCACAAGACTCAACATGTTTCATCATTATTTTTTTTTCTTTATTTTTCTTTATTTTTCTTTTTTTTTCAAAGCTTATATACCCCCACATATACTCCCCCAAACATAGTTTCTTGCCTAATTTAAGCCTTTACTGCCTATCCTTGTTGTTTTCTGGTTCACCCTATCATTATCCTCTAGAAACTATTTATGTATCAATTTGAACTGACCGGTCAACAAAGATGTTATTAGTGCTAACCTTTTTATAACAGTTTCAAACAAGTCAAAGAATCGATTCATAACAGAAATTGCCTCATAATTCTAATAATCAAAACTGTAGTGGTTAACTTGTTCACAATCTCATCATTGGCCCACAGATAACATGAAAATGCAACCCCGTTGGACATATGCAAACATAATAATTAATTATTTTTTTTATATGTAAATACAGAATTAACAAAAATGCAAAATCCTAGATTACTATGCAAATGCCTAATCTACTATGCAAAACTAAAATAACAAAATGCATGCGACTAAACAAATAAATCCCCCAAACTTAAATAACACAATGTCCTCATTGGATAAAAATAACATAAGTGCATGAGGACTTCCCTGGAATCGTCTAAGTCTGGGGAGGTGGTTGGTCCTCTTCTTCATTGGAATCACTTGGAGGAAAGCGAGGTAATGGTCCGTGTTGTTGATATGGATAGTGTGCCGCTGGGTTGAAGCTTTGGAGTGTTTTATTGAGTGAGGCGAAAGATGCGTTCATAGCATCAAACATGTGATCTTGTCGCATCGCCAATCACCGCATTTCCCGGCGTGCTGCTCTATTGTGCACATTCATCTGATTTTGGAACTCAAGGAACTGAGGACAGGATATTGCCTCGGTCTGCGGAACCTGCTCGGGTCCTTGATCTCCCATAGGTTCATCCTCATCCCCCGAGGTATCTTCTGCATCGACTTCGTCTTTCGACGCCAATGGAAAAATAAAACCCAGACCTCGTGGATGTGACTCGCCTCCTGCCCATACAGAATACCGCACTATCATTCTCGAGTCAAGCAAAGCGAGCGGCATTTGAGTAGGATCATCATCGGACCATCTCACCCCTGCATTGCGGCACAACTGACAGATGAGTGATGGGTGTGGCAAGCCACCCAAAAAATTTCCACGTAAGCACCGGCGGATGGAAAACTGATAATTGCCCCAACGTCAATGATGAAATCTTGCACAATTGCGTACAACAATACCGCATTCTCTTTGGTGATGTCCGAAGTGTGTTGGGACGGAAGCAATTTAGCACATAAGAAGGCGTACCTTATTTTGCCATACCGGCTAAGGTCCTTGCTATAGAACACTGTACCTCCATTTCGACCTTTGATCCAAGAAGTTCCCGGCTTTGTCATGTTCGTGATAACTTCCTCGTAGTCCGGGTCAAAATCTCTCAATTGTGCATACTGACACTACCGTGGCACCAGCAACTGATAATATGCATTAATGGAATAATCACTAAATCGGACCATGCGACCCCGCACAAACGCATTGAATGGTGCTTTGTCTTCGGTGTTTGCTTAAAATTCTTTGACGATGTTGACAACGGTGGGTATCGGATGTTTTGTGAGTTTGAGCCACCCCTTTTGATATATTTGAGACATCATCTCCTCATCATTTCCCTCGGGGACCAATACACGTTCTGGCGTAAGGGCTTTGGTTATCATGTAGTCATACCGGTCGGCGGCGGCGACACTCACAAATTTTCGTGGATCGTATGTTCGTGGCGGTGGAGCGGGTCTTGAATTCTCTCCCCTTTCGCGTTTTAATGTCGGTTGTGAAGCCATTGAATTTTGGATGTTACAACTTGCTAGCACACACTACCTTCCCCTTACACTTGGTTCAGTAAATTTATCAAACACTTGGTGTGGACAACCAGTTCTTCCCCCAAACTTAGGTTGTTTCTATGTAATTCAGTTGAGAAAAGATGAAGACTCAACACGAACGTAACTTACTCTCAAGTGTGCTATGTGTTTCCCAATTTCTTGCAGAATTCGACTTTAGTGGTGATGAATATGGGAAGTATGGGTTAGGGTTTATATAGAGGTGAGATAGGGAAGAGGAATTCGTGGGCTTGATTGTGTGGGTTAATGGAATTCGTGGAAAGTCGGTGCAATGGATTTTGGTAGTGGGTAGGAGGAAGTTGGGATCGTGGGTAGAAGGTGTTCTTGTAGTGGAGGCTAGGTGGTGTGGTTGAGGGAGAATGAGAGAAAAAGAGGCGTGTATGGGTGTAAGGGTTTGATTTAGAAGGCAACGTGTGTAACGACTACATGTCTGCCCAAGATTTGGGACCCCCGCCTTGGCGGGGGGTACTACGCCATTTGAGCCCGCCCCGGCGGGCATGCCCACTGTAATACGATTTTTGGCTTCCAAAAGTGCAGATCAAAATTCTCCGATTTTGCTTGTTTTCTTGCCCGTTGTTGCTCTTACTCACTTTTGACCCTTCCTACAACCATAAATAAGCAAGATGTTAGATTATTGACGACTTGGAGTTTGATTGAGAGTTTTAGCAGAACTTTTACTTGATAAGACCTACCTAATGCTTAATAAAAACTACATCCTAATAATTAAACATGAAACTATGAAAAATATTGAAATGTTGGGTTGCCTCCCAATTAACGCTTTATTTTAAGTCGTTCAGCCTGACTACTCCCTGTTTTACTGTGTATTGGCAAGGGTAATGTCGTTGGTGTCCTAGTTCGACTCGCCACCCCAGTAATGCTTTATCCATTGACCATTGACCTTGAACGTCTCTAATGGATTACGACTGTAGAGTTCAACGGCGCCATGAGGAAAGACTCGCTTTATAGTGAATGGTCCCGACCATTTCAACTTAAGCTTTCCTGGGAACAATCGCAACCGTGAGTTGAACAAAAAGACTGATTGACCCGGCTCGAATGTTTGTTGAACAATTTTCTGGTCGTGCCATCTTTTAACCTTTTCTTTGTATAGCTTGGCGTTCTCGTAGGCTTGGAGTCGGAATTCGTCGAGCTCATTTAGTTGGAGTAGCCTCTTTTCTCCTACTGCCGCTTGATCAAAATTCAATTTTCTGTATGGCCCGAAGGGCCTTGTCTTGGTCGTAGCTCCACCGAAGAAGTGACATGCTTTTCCGTACAAGAGTTGATATGGTGACATCTCGATTGGTGTTTTGTATGCAGTCCGGTATGCCCATAATGCCTCATCCAACCGAAGTGACCAATCTTTCTGACTCGGATTGACGACTTTCTCTAATATCTTCTTAACTTCTCTGTTTGAGACCTCATCATGTCCATTTGTTTGAGGCTGATACGATGTAGCTACCTTGTGGTTAAGCCCATACTTAGCCAAAAGAGCTGTAAATGACTTATTACAGAAGTGACCACCTTCATCACTGATTATTGCTCTTGGCGTGCCAAACCTCGTGAAAATATTTTTCTGTAGGAATTTGACGACCACCTTGGCATCGTTAGATGGTAATGTGGCAGCTTCAACCCACTTCGAGACGTAATCCACCGCGAGTAGAATATACTGATTGCTCAAAGACGAAGGGAATGGCCCCATGAAATCGATGCCCCATACATCAAAGATTTCTACTTCAAGAATTGTCTGTAGGGGCATCTCATTCCGTTTAGAGATGTTGCCCACCCTTTGGCATCTATCACATATTTTCACAAATTGGTGGGCGTCTTTGAATAATGTCAGCCAATAAAACCCGATTTGAAGCCCTTTTGCCGCGGTGCTCTCACTCCCATAATGTCCCCCATATGTCGATGAGTTGCATTCCTGCAGTATGTTGTGCACTTCGCTGTAGGAGATACACTTTCTAATCATCTTGTCAGCGCATTGTTTGAATAAGTAAGGCTCGTCCCACATGTACCACTTGACGTCATGAAGAAACTTCTTTCTGTTGTCTTGTAAGATCAGAGGGAAGCATGTTGCTCACCAGATAATTTTTGAAGCCAGCATACCAAGGAAATTCAGCATTTAACCCAAATATTTGCTCATCCGGGAATGACTCATTAATTGCGCATCTATCTTCATCCTTTTTCTCTGGATTTTCCAAATTTTGATAAATAATTCAGAACTTGATTCTCCGTCCCCTTTCTATCTTTTATTTCTAAGTCGAACTCTTGAAGTAGGAGAATCCATCGGATAAGGCGTGGCTTAGCATCTTTTTTCGCTATTAGGTACCGAATAGCCGAATGATCTGTGTATACTATCACCTTGGTCTCGATCAAGTAAGCCCGGAATTTTTCAAACGCGTACACCACTGCAAGCAATTCCTTTTTGTGTGGTAGTGTAATGCATTTGAGTCTCTGTGAGTGTTTTGCTTGCATAGTGTATGGCATGAAACACTTTGTCTCATCTTTGTCCCAAAACAGCCCCAACCGCATGGTCGCTCGCATCACACATAAGCTCGAATGGCATATTCCAGTCCGGTGCAACTATCACAGGGGCTGTAGTTAATTTCTTCTTCAACAATTAAAACGCGAACTTGCATTCCACAGTAAAACTGAAAGTGGAATCCTTCTCTAAAAGACTGCATAGAGGTTTTGCAATCTTAGAGAAATCTTTTATAAACCTTCTGTAGAACCTAGCATGCCCCAGAAAACTTCTAATACCCTTAACGGAGTTTGGTGGAGGCAGTTTCTCGATCGTATCTAGCTTTGCTTTGTCCACCTCCAATCCATGAGCAGACACCTTATGGCCCAAAATTATGCCCTCTTCAACCATGAAGTGGCATTTTTCCCAATTGAGTATGAGGTTTGTATCCTTACATCGCTGCAAAACTATGACCAGGTTCTCTAGGCAAGTATCAAAATTGTCTCCATAGACCGAGAAATCGTCCATGAAGACTTCTACATTTTTCTCCACCATGTCTGAAAAAATGGCCATCATACACTGTTGGAAAGTTGCAGGTGCATTGCATAATCTAAATGACATCCTCCTGAATGCAAATGTGCCGTAAGGGCATGTAAATGTTATATTCTCTTGATCCTTAGGAGCGATGGCGATCTGGTTATAGCTCGAGTATCCATCCAATAAACAGTAGTACTCATGTCGTGCTAGTCTATCTAACATTTGATCAATAAAGGGCAGCGGGAAATGATCTTTTCGGGTTTCCTTATTCAATCTCCTATAATCGATGCACACCATCCATCCTGTAACTGTTCTTGTTGGAATTAACTCGTTGTCCTCATTCTGTACCACAGTCATTCCCCCCTTTTTTGGCACACAATGAACTTGACTAACCCATTTACTGTCGGAAATTGGATATATAATACCGGCATCCAATAAATTCAGAATTTCCTTCTTTACCACTTCCTTCATAATTGGGTTAAGTCGACGTTGATGCTCGGCTGACGGTCTCGCATCATCCTCCATCAGAATCTTGTGTATGCAAAAAGATGGGCTAATTCCCTTTATGTCCGCAATCGTCCATCCAATTGCTGATTTGTGATCCCTAAGCACCCGTAGCAACTTTTCTTCCTGTAATTCGTTAAGTGCAGTAGAAATAATTACAGGTAAAGAATTTGAATTGCCTAGGTACGCATACCTGAGATGTTTAGGGAGTGGTTTAAGTTCCAATGTTGGTAGCTCCTCCAAAGACGATTTCAATTTTTCTGTAGCTATTTCCTCAATGTGCAAAAGTTCAAACGGTGCTCTAAATCGGCTAACCCTTGGCAATGAGTTTAGCATCTGTAAGAGTTCCACAAATTCTGGGTCATCCTTTTCTTCATCCCCCAGTAAGGTTGTTTCTAATGGATCGTTGACCAAACTCATGCTCATATCTTCACTGATGATTTGCTCAATTAAATCCATCCAAAAACATTCTTCTTCATTCGTAGGGAATTTAATGGCCTTGAATGCATTAAACATTCTTCTTCACTTATTGTTTAAATTTATTTCCTCGTCCTTGTTACCTTCCACCACGTTACTGTCATCAACTTTTTCCTCCGGTGTCGCTGAATTTTCTGCATTATTACCCCCGAGATGTTTTCCGCTTCTCAACATAACTGCTTGACATTGCTCATGACTACCCTTCGGATTTCTCTCAGTGTCGCTAGGTAATGTTCCTTGTGGTCTATTATTCACTGCTAACGCCAGCTATCCAATCTGATTCTCCAAATTCTTGATCGACATCTATTAACTTTTTATCACCATTGTTTGATTTTTTATTGTTGCCTCAACGCTAGTTATGAACTTCGACACCATTTCCTCGAAATCTGATTTCATTTCCGGATGTTGAACCGGTTGTTGGTGACTCTGAAAACCAGGGAGATATGATAGTCGTGGAGCTTGAGTTTGCTGGTTATTGCTCAATGAGAGGTTTAGGTGGTTCCTATTCCCCTAGATGTAGGTGTTTTGGTATGTATTTTGCGGAATTCTGTTGTAGTTACCGATGAACTGGACGGATGCTGGATTAATTGTGCACTGATCTGTAGGGTGATCACCCGCACACAATTCACATACTACCGCAACCTGCTGAACTTGGGCCCCTGTCATAGATAGATAGATGATATTTGTACAGTGAACACCAAATCCTGTGTAATTGAAGTTTCCGGATTTGGGGGTGTCATAAGTTGGTATCAAAGCTGTAGGTTATGAACCTTAGGTGGGGGAACAATCTTAGGGATTAGCCTTATAGGAAGAACATAGTGACGGAAAACTCTTATCGAGTTCTAGGAAATGAATTTTTTTAATTCATTAAAGATAATAAAAGACTTTATGTGCTTATGTGTTAAATTATGTGCTCACTAGTACAACTTAGTAACTAAAACTCGAAATTTTGTTGTCAGGTGGTCTGACGTTGGAAGAACTAGTCGAGCAGGGGAGGAGGAACCCCGAGTACCTATAGTACCGACAGAGGAAGAGCCCAGAGACATACATGTCATTAGGGAACAATTAGTTCAGAGGGAGTCATCTCCATTGATCACCGTTGTTGGTCAGGAGCATGAACCTGAGACTGGTCCTGAGGAGGAGTTTGACGAGGAAGGGGAAGAAGAGGAGTTTCCACAGCACTCCATTGATGCTGAGATGTATGACACATTATATGACCGTAATGTGGAGTTACGTGATGAGGTCTGAGGATCGATTGAGCGGCTATTATTATTATTGATTACTTTAGAGGAGAAGGAGAGGAGATTTGACTCTTCACTCCACGATCGGGAAATATAGAATGGGATTTGGTCCACGAGAAGGGTCAAACCCAAGATAAGACCGCAGAGATAGAAAAGTTGAAGAAGGATCTGAAAGAGAGTTCAGAGAGGCTTGCCATAGCAGAGGAGGGCTAGGTAAGAGAGTCACGTCGCGCGGATCTTGTGGAAGAGGATGGTCGTGCGAAGAAGGCAAAGCTTGGAGAGACATACTCTACACTTAATCATGTAATGGATGAGGCCCAGGATTGAGTTTTGAGGTACCCCATCCAGTTCGAAGGACTTCCATCGTACATGCTGGATCGCAGGACGATGTCTCGTATTATGGAAGAGGGGCGTGGCAAGGCTATGCAACACCTTGACAGACAGTGATACGATTTGCTTAATTATATGAAAGACTTAGTTAATTTTATATGTAAATTTTGATATATTTATGAACGAAGGAATATATTAATGTTGTAAATCCTGTGGATTCTTTATTCCAGGATAGTTGATGTAAATAGCAGTGATGTTAAAACTTTTGAGTTGAATGAATATATATCAAGTTGTTTGAGATAATGTGTTAAGTGATATGTTAAATTATTGAGAAATGCCTTAACTATTTAGAGAAATAAATAAAGTTCTAATAAGCGTATATTTAACAGAAATATGCCGCCACAGAGAAGACAGTAGCGTCAACCGGCTCAGGAAGAGTCTACCAATAATAACAATAACGCCAATGCTAATCCCGTTCAACAGTTGGTGAACTTACTTACTAGAGCCATGAATAATCAACCTCAAGCTCCACCAAACACAATGTTTAAAGACTTCAAGGCGGTGGGACCGCCAGAATTCAAAGGTTCCAGAACCCAATCGAGGCTCAAATGTGGGTTATGGAAATGGAGAAGGTTTTCGACGTTGCTAGGGTTAGAGAAGACCAAAAGACCGCTTTTGCAACGTTTATGCTGAAGTCTGAGGCTAGCTACTGGTGGTAAACAAACAAAGTGCGAGGAGGTGAAGATGTAATTACGTGGGAGAGATTTAAAGAGATGTTTTTCGAAATATATTTCCCAACTAGTTCGCAGAATCAGATGGAGGTTCAATTTAAGAATCAAGCGAGGAAACATGGCGCACGACTCACGCCGGCTAAATTCAACGAGTTGGCAAGGTTCACCCCGTACCAAGTACACATTGACGAGAGAAAGGCCAGAAGATTCGAACAAGGACTAAAGCCTTGGGTTTACAGTAAAGTATCAATGTTTCAGATAAAAACATTTGCCGGAGTATTGGAAAAGGCCATCCTCGCTGAAGGTGGAAGCGATGCGGTGACCAAGTACAATCAAGATCAGAAAAAGAAGAAGAGTGAAGGTGAAATTAATAACAAGGCCAGTGGAAGTGGCATAGGAGGTGGAGATTTCAATCCGAAGAAAAGGTGGAACGGCAGCTCATCATCGGGAAATCAGCAAGGTAATCAGAGGAAAAGAATCGAAACATGCCTGACCTGCGGGAAAGCCCATCTGGGAGTTTATATGAAAGGAAAAAGAGTGTGCTACAATTGTGGTCAGGAAGGCCAAATAGCACCAAACTGTCCAAACCCAAAGAAGGGTGCTTGTTTTACTTGTGGTTCGAAGGACCATCTGGCAAGAGACTGTCCCAAGAAGGGATTGGGAGGGTCAGGACCAGGAGGAAACCGGGGAAATAACAGTGGAAATGGCTTAACCATCACCAGACCAACCGCAACAAATCGACCGACCGCCCGGACTTTCAATATGACGGTGCAAGATGCAGTTCAATCCCGTGATGTGGTGTCAGGTATCATTCCGATCAATAAAGTTAATGCTTATGTATTATTTGATTCGAGTGCTACTTGTTCCTTTATATCCGATGACTTTGCCAAGAATTTAGATTTGCCTAAGGATGAATTGGATTATCCCATGAACATAAAAATTGTGAATTGAGAAATAATTCCTGTTAAGTACGTACATAAGAACTGTAGAGTGGATATTAAAGGTAATATCATGAATGTAGATCTTATCCCTATTCAACTTGGGGAATTTGATGTTATTTTGGGAATGGACTGGTTATTCAATTACGAGGCTGTAATTGATTGCCAAAAGAAGCGTATTAACCTTATGACTCCGTCAAAGGTTGTATTTTATGGTAGCAAGTCGCCTAGACAAGCGAGTTATCTGACGATGATGTAGGCCAGGAAGTTATTAAGACAAGGCTGTGTAGGATACTTAGCTTACATAGTCGACAGTCGAAAAGAGAATCCGAAGGTAGAAGAGATACCGATTGTGAGGGACTTCGTCGACGTATTTCCAGATGATTTACCAGGACTTCCACCAGATAGAGAGGTAGATTTCATGATCGATTTGGCGCCCGGAACTGCTCCAATATCGAAGGCACCATACCGAATGGCACCAGTAGAGATGAAAGAATTAATGGTACAATTACAAGAATTACTGGACAAGAAGTACATTCAACTGAGCGTATCACCGTGGGGAGCATCGGTGTTGTTTGTGAAAAAGAAGGACGGATCGATGCGACTCTATATTGACTATAGAGAACTGAACAAGGTCACGATTAAAAATAGATATCCATTACCAAGGATCAATGATCTGTTTGATTAATTAAAGGGAGCAAGATACTTTTCCAAGATAGACTTGAGAAGCGGTTATCATCAACTGAAGGTGAGGCCAGAGGATGTACCAAAGACAGCGTTTAGAATGCGATACGGTCACTACGAATTTTTAGTAATGTTATTTGGTCTAACGAATGCTCCTACAACATTTATGGAACTAATGAACGGTGTGTTCAAGCCGTTTTTGGATAAATTCGTGGTGGTATTTATAGACGATATTTTGGTATATTCGAAAACCAAAGAAGAACATGAAGAGCATTTGAGATTAACATTGGAAGTATTGAGAAGGGAAAAGCTGTATGCCATGTTTTCAAAATGCGAATTTTGGATTGAACGAGTACAATTTCTTGGTCACGTGATCGATAAAAATGGAATCTCGATAGATCCATCTAAAGTAGAAGTCGTGATTAACTGGGATCAGCCGAGAACGCAGTCAGAAGTGAGAAGTTTTCTTGGATTGGCGGGATATTATAGAAGATTCATTCAAGACTTTTCCAAGATCGTAACTCCGCTAACAAATTTAACTCGTAAAGCTGTGAAATTTGTTTGGACGGAGAAGTGTGAGGAGAGCTTTCAAGAATTGAAGAAGAGATTGAGTACAGCACCTGTGTTATCCCTTTCGGATGATACAGGAAATTTTGTTGTTTATAGTGATACGTCTCATAAAGGACTTGGTCGTGTCTTTGATGCAAAGCAGCAAAAGTCATTGCGTATATCATCACAACAATTGAAGGATTACGAGAAGGGATACCCGACCCACGACTTGGAGTTAGCTGCAGTTGTTTTTGCTTTGAAAATTTAGAGGCACTATCTCTATGGGGAGAAGTGTGAAATATATACGGACCACAAGAGTGCGAAATATATTTTCACGTAGAAGGATTTGAATATCGTCAAAAAGAAGATGGTTGGAATTGATTAAGGATTATGACTATGAGATTTTATACCATCAAGGGTAAAGCAAATGTATTTGTTCTTAACGCCTTAAGTAGAAAGGGTCGTGAGAAATTGACGATGTTGATTGCTCGGGAGGAGCTAATTCCAGAAATGGAGAAACTGGAGTTAGAGGTGAAGTATCCTATGGAAATTGATGAGAAGCTATTTCAGATGCAATCTGGTACAACCCTGCTGGATAAAGTTAAGGAGGCTCAGCTTCAGGATGAAGAATGTAAAAAGGCGACAAAGAAGATATCTGAAGGAACTGAACCGAGATATAAGATGGATAACGAAGGAATACTAAGATTTGAGAGTAGAATTTGGGTACTGCCAGTACAAGAGATTAAGAAAGATATTTTGAGCGAGGCTTATAGTTCACGATATTCGATTCACCCTGGTAGTACCAAAATGTACCAAGATCTTCGACAACATTTCTGGTGGCCGAATTTAAAACGTGATGTTGCAGAATGTGTTGCCAAGTGTCTGACCTATCAGAAAGTGAAAACAGAACATCAAAGACCAAGTGGATTGCTACAACCATTGGAGATCCCAGAATGGAAATGGGAACATATTACAATGGACTTCGTGGTTGGCCTTCCGACGACTCAGAAAGGCTACGATGCAGTATGGGTTATTGTTGACCGACTGACGAAATCCGCACACTTCCTTCCGATCAAAATAAGATTCAACTTAGATCAGTTGGTGAGGCTATACGTAAAAGAGATTGTTTTGAGGCACAGAGTTCCAGTATCAATTGTTTCAGATAGGGATCCGCGCTTCACATCAAATTTCTAGAAATGTCTTCAGGAATGCATGGGTACGCAATTGCGAATGAGTATAACTTATCACCCTCAAACAGACGGACAGAGTGAACAAACAATTCAAACGTTAGAAGATATGCTAAGAGCCTGTGTGATGGACTTCAAAGGAAATTGGGATGATCACCTACCCTTAGTAGAATTCGGCTACAACAACAGTTACCACACTAGTATTGGCATGCCGCCTTATGAAGCGTTATACGGCAGAAAGTGCAGAACTCCGCTTTACTGGGATGAAGTTGGTGAAAGACAATTTCTAGGGCCAGAATTGGTACAGCAGATGGCAGAAATAGTCAAAGTGATCCGAGCACGAATGGTAGCGGCTCAAGATCGACAGAAGAAATACGCTGATCCACATCATAAAAATATCGAGTTTGAATCAGGTAGTTATGTTTTCTTGAAGGTCTCTCCCTGGAAGGGGAAGATCAGGTTCGGAAAGAAAGGAAAATTTAGCCCATGATTTATTGGACCCTTTGAAGTATTGCGTAGAATAGGAGAAGTCGCGTACGAGGTAGCCTTACCTCCATCACTCGAGAATGTCCACAACGTCTTCCGTGTTTCTGTGTTACGACCCTATAAGGCCGATTACAAGCATGTAATTGAATATGAACCCCTACATTTTGAAAAAGACTTATCTTACGAAGAAATTCCTGTCCAAATTGTCGACCGAAAAGAACAAGTTCTCAGAAATAAAGTTATACCTTCTGTTAAGGTAATTTGGAGGAACCACAACGCTGAAGAAGCTACGTGGGAACTCGAAGAGAATATGATGAAGAATTACCCTCATTTATTTACTTAATTATTTGTAAGCGATTCCAGGGGACAGAATCTTTGTAAGGGGGGAGAATGTAACGGGTCGAATTTTATTGAGTCGTGATTCTGGGGACAGAATCCTTTTAAGGGGGGAAAGATGTGACGAACAAGATTTTTTATAAATTAATTTTTTATATTTATTGAATTAAATAAATATTTTTGATGATTTAATTATTGGATTTAATAATTAATTGATGAAATTGTGGTAGATTAATTTAATTATATGTGTTACATTTATTAAATTAATGTAGAGAATAATTATTATTCGAAGTATGTCATTATGTGAGCTTATTGTATTAAATGAAATATTTAATTAAGCATGATATTATTTTAATTAATTTAATTATTAATTAGAGAGTTAATAATTTGACATTATTAATTAATGAAAAAATTAAATATATGATTATGTGAATTTATGAGAAGTTATTATATTTTATTTAAATTAAATAAAATATTGGATTTATTTTATAAAGAGTGTGACATTATTTAAACTATAGTATAAGAGGTTTTATTAAATTAATTGGGTATAAGCTTTTAAATGGTAGCCAAACATGGCTTTAATGGGAGTTGAGGGAAGTTACCCATGACTGGATAACTGATCACTTTTGCGTCAGTTCTTCTCCTTGATTATCATACATCTTCTTTCTTTTCTTTCATTCTTCTAAGTCTAGCAAAAAGAAATCATAGAGAGAATTAAGAATTTTGAGAGAGATTGTGAATACTATGATTGAAGTAGAGAGATATTGTCATCCTTATTCATCTACTCTTTGGGTAATTCTATCCAACCCAATTCTTATTTTACGTCTTTTAAAGTTTTCATAAATATGGCTTAAGTCCTCTGTAAAGTTTCTGTAGTTGAATAGGGTAACAATTATGTGTATATATGTAATAATTCGAGTAGCATAGCATATCTTATATATATTGTATATGATTCCATATCATAATTTTCATAATACTATGAATCGCTATTTCAAAACTTTACAGAGTTTGGGTTATGGCCATATGGCCTTATACGTGATAATTCATGTGTTGATCGTATATTATCCCTGAATTTTACACTCGTATGTTGTTATGCATGTTGATACGAAGAGACTAAAGTTTAAATAAACGGATTCGGTGTTATAACGAATCCGTATTGACAATTTTCATGTTTTATTTTCAAAACCTTCAAGAACATCAAAGTCAGTGAAATTGCATGCTTAAACTCTGTGATTATGTGTTTTAATGGGTTAAAATCACTCTATAAGTGTTGGGTATTGATTATATATGAATTATAACATGGAGGTATGATTAAATTCGTGTAATAGTAATTTAATTAGAGTTTTTTAGGTTAGTGTTACGCAATTGCATATGATTCTTCGTTCGCATGCGCATGACGCCAAACTCGTGCTTTACTTCGTCCTGCGGCCTTGATAGTTATTAGTTCGACTCCATCCATGCTACATGCAATGATTTACAAGTGTAACAGTGAATGCATATTTTCTACCACTCTCCAGAAAGTTCAGAAATGAGATTTTAAAATTATTAAGTCTAGCAATGTGTTAGTAATTTAATGTAATGAACATGTAAACATGTTAGAAGTATAATGTAATGATAAAATAGATGTTTAACATGCAAATAACATAATTACATGTAGATTGAGTTATGGAATGCATAATTAAATTATTATTCATGAAATGATATTATGTGACAATAAATGTGATAATTTGACTAAGTATAGTCATAACTAAAGTTTAGACAAAAGAATGATCATTGATGATTAGTTAAGTTATAATTAACTGGTATTGTGAATATGCATGGTATGTAGGATTAAATTCAAAGAACGAGTTTAGTTAAAGTGTAATCTACACACGAGGCAAGTTTCCTAACCCTACTTGTCATTATTGTTCAAGTTTATTATTTACCTCGAGTAAATTATCATTACTATTATTCAAGTTCAAATGTTATATTAAAGATTGATTATCTTTTCAAAGCATGATTCAGTTATACAATAATTGTCCTCTTGTATACTTCTTGAGATTATTATTTAAATTGAATATCATTATTGTTGAACCTTATTAGACTAGTGAACTTTATTGATTTAACTAGTCCTTAGTTGATGAACGTTCTAAATTTAAGAACCCTTGTTGAATTATCCAAACCAAACTTCCTTTGGTGCGGACTTGAATGTCAAATTGAGATGAACAACCCTGTAAAGGGATTTACTTATGCGTCAACGTTAAGATATTGTGCACAGTATAGTACTAAGGGTTGATCCCTCTAAGTACGAGAAGAAAGATCCATAGTCTTATGACTGTTAAAGGTTTTAAGTATAACCCTTTATAACCTAGGACATAGTTCAAGGTCTTATGACCCTCAGAATTCTTTTGATTCTTGTTATTCATTCTTGATTCAAAAGTTGAGCTTTTATTCAGATGTCTTTGATTCACTCGCATGTTATTATATTGTCATTTCATTGTTATACTTGTGGGCAATAGTGCTCACTCTTGCTTAATAATAACATTGCAATTAAGAACGAAAGAACTGATGAACCTTCCACTAGTAAAGGCAAGGGCAAAGTTAGCAAGTGATGAAGACTTGTTGTTTATATGATGATGTATTTTGTTTAAGACTTAAGTTAATGATGTTGTTTAAGACTTATTGTTTATATTTCTGCACAGATGTTTAAGGTTAGTTCAACCTGGGATTGTATTATTATTATTCGGATGTTTTAACCCTTAAGGGGAAGATTTTTATTCTATCTATTGCATGGCTTGCATTTATTATGGATAGATAGATAGATGATATTTGTACAGTGAACACCAAATCCTGTGGAATTGAAGTTTCCAGATTTGGGGGTGTCACAGGTATGATCAACATAAGTTTCATTCACAAACTGAGGCATCTCATTTTGAAGGATTGATGTGAGATCTTTGATTTCCAAGTCCACTGGTTCGAAAGTGACAAAGTTAGTTTTATTAGGAAGTAGGAAAACATAGTATTTGCTACAGTTTGATATGTACACGAGGAATTTAGACAGCAAAGAAAATAATACTTATGTTTTGAATCTACTTATTTCTTGATCAATTAAAAAGAGAAAAATAACAAATGAGAGCCACTAACTTTTTACAATTGTTCGTGAAACAAATTTAAGTGGAATTTCTACAATCTTGGGTCTTAATTTAATCAAAAATTGTAGGTCATTCAGATACTTACTCTCCTGCATTTTTAATAAGCAAATAACGCAGAAACTACAGAGAGCCAAACAAAAAACTTGTACGAAAAGGAAAAACACGGAAACTGAGTAATACAAAGGACAATTGAACAATTTTTATAAGCACACATTTGCATGAAGCTCAATTAGGGGGAAATAGCTGTAACCACAGGTTTCTAGTAGAAAAAATTATAAAGCATAAAATTTAAGATTATCTGGCTGTTCTACATTTTCTCAGAAACCAAATAGGGCAAAAATATTAAAGAATTGAAACAATGAAGATATGAAAAAGAGATAAAACAAAGTAACACAAATCCACGTCTTAGTGTTTGTAAACAAAAGTTACTTTGAAATTTGTGTATTAAACACCAAGATTTTTAGATCTTATTCATGTCAGCTAATTCAACAATCAAAAAAATTCTCAATTATTAGTAACTAATTACACGGTTCTCGAATCTCCTCTCCCAGATTTTCAAATGCCCTAGTTAAGAAATTCATACAAACAACACATGTACACATATTTGGTATCTGGTATAAGAATCAGTAAAGAACATTGTGAAAGTAAATTGGAATCATGAAAATCACTAGTTGAAATGGCAGTATACCTGGATTGGAGAAATACCAGAGAATGAAGAAGAAGAGCAACACAATCAGAGGAATCACGTAAATCCACTTCTTCACCAATGAAATCACTTTCTGTTTCAATCATCAGGTGAAACCGCAACTATATTCACATACCCATTGTGACCCGTCAGTGTGGACCTCAGCTTACAGTTGGTCAAATTCCTGATTTTAACAGTTTTGTCCCACGAAGCAGAGACGATAGTCGGCTGGATCGTGTTTGGGTTGAACCGCATGCAACTAACCCAGTCGTTAAGGGCATCACCGTCCTGGATGGTGTACTTGCATTCGCCCAAAGTGTTCCACAGTTTGATCGAACAGTCACTGTAACGCCCCAAAATTCGGTCAATCTTCACACCCGGATTCCGTACGTCACGAGTACATCCTTAGTCCAACATACATCATTATATACCAAAATATAACAACATACACTCTCAAATCCCAGGTTCTGGAAACCTTATAACCTTTTTCATTACAAATAATAATAAATACATTATTCATTTTATCTTACAAGAGTGACTTTTATCCGCCACCAAGGATACATAACAGTTCCTTAAACTAGTCCAGAGTTCAATTCATCTTTCTAAATTACAAGTCTTCACTTGATCTTCTCGCTACCTTCACACTCTGAATGACAATCATCTGGAGACCGTCAGCTTGATCTTTACGGGATCCTTAAGTTCTTCTAACCTTGTTCGCTGAAAATTGTTTTTCATTTAAAGCAAGTGTGAGCATTCAATTGCCCAGCAAGTCATAACAGTTGAACAAACAACTTCAAATTTAAATATTTCTTTAGAACTTCTATAACCGAACAAAGGTTATGAAACAGCTTGAATAATAGGAATAGTCTCTATTCCTATCATCTTAAAACATCAGTCATTTTTACTTTAAAATACTTTCATGCTTCTACCTTTTTTATACACATCCTATCTGGCTAGAATCATTAGCACAGACTTAACAATAACGGTTCAGGTATAAATAGAACATACTTGTATTGTACAACTCAATTACAAAATAATGCATATCATAGAAACACCAAAGTGTTTAAATTGTGGCTCAAGGCCTCATACATTCTACCACCTTGTACATATATCGCACATATGCACATAGTCAAGACTTC
This sequence comes from Panax ginseng, assembly GCA_020205605.1. Classification (NCBI taxonomy): domain Eukaryota; kingdom Viridiplantae; phylum Streptophyta; class Magnoliopsida; order Apiales; family Araliaceae; genus Panax; species Panax ginseng. The sequence goes on along the minus strand of CM035147.1, from coordinate 50,606,326 downwards.
TCAAGTACAACATCTGAGAAGTTTAAGAAACTAACATGCATATAATATGAATGAAGTTAGAAAACTTGCCTTACGCCCAGCTACAACATACGCTGAACTGCTCATTTCAATTCTTATATAACACATAAGGAGAAAACATAAACACCAATTAGTCATATATTGAACTTACGCATTGGTTTAGTTAACTTTACTTCTTAGGGTTTGCGTTCTTGCAATATAAGTTTACGCGACTAACTTCCTTTACTAGTTTACGGCTTTATGACATATGGAGATGTCTTTCTCAAAACGTTCATCATCTTGGATGATTTATATTCTTATCTTATCCGAACCATTAAACTTAATGTTCGTTAAAGTCAATTTCTTATTTCTTACGGCTTTCTGGCGACTAAATGTCATACCTTAGGATTCATTCCTTATCGACTCACATTCGGCTTTCATTAATCTTATTACCGTTTGTTACGGCTTTCGTGATAATTTATATTTTATTGATACTTTCGTTATCCATTATACGCACCCCATGTTCATTACCCTCGTCACTCAACGTCTAAGGAATCACAACTATAGCAATCCCTCACGTTCATTCATCACGACTACGGTCCCCGGACATCGGTTACGTAACCTGCGTTTAAATTCTTTATCAATTAATCTTGCTTAATCTTTACGTTCAACCTTTAATAAAGGTTTACATTACTTGATTAAGTGTTACATTAGTTAAATATTATATTCTTTATCTTCCCTTACATATCCCCCAAGAGCTGAGCAGTTAAAAGCTCATCTTTGGCTTTTTCCCAACATTAGCCATTACGCATTTCCTCTCTTCTTTATCTCTCACGACGCGGTGCCACTCTCCGAAGTTCATGGTCGAGCTTTCGTACTGCACGCCGCCTCCCAAGGCTCAAATTTGGCGCTTTGTTGTAGAGCCTAAACCCTAGAAAAATTCTTTAACTGTTAAATCCAATTTGAGACGCTTACTTCCCGATCTCATAACTACTTCGTTATAACTCAGAACGAGGTCGTTCAAAAGTCATTCTCTTCCTTATCTTACGTACTTTAATACCCATTGAGCAGAAATTCATTCTAAATCCGCTAGCGTGCCATTCAATTGGCTTGGTTGTAAGACCCCAACTTTTTAATGAATAAAATCAAATTTCCTTTATTTATTATTGTGAATAATAAGGTATTAATTTGATATAATACTTTGGTTATGGGTGAGATGTGCAAATTTTCAAAATAAGCAAGTGGTTATATAATATTCATTGTTGTCGGGGAATATTCGTTTGGTCGTGGAATATTCTTTCTGTCAGGGAATATTAGTACGACGGCGCAGCTATTTGTGGGCCCCATAACGGATAACTATCGGATGAAGAAAATGACAAAATTGAATAACGGCATAGTTATTCTAATTAACTTTGTTGGAATACCGGTGGTTAAAATATAATAATCTGGCGTTGTCAGACAAGAGCTTTGCGGTATTGCACAAAGATTGTTGAATTATTGATCCTTACGTAAAAGGCACTACTCAATAATTGTCACAGTAGTTACTGTTCAATATGTTATTTTATTGATTCAATAATTGCTACGTTGATATTTATATTATTGTTGTTCCAATAATTGTCACTGCACATCATCTCCATTATCAGAACAATAATTCATATTATTTGGAATAATATTATTAGATAGCATTATTGGCAATGTCTAGAAAGTTTTGTCAAGGAGAGGTTTGGTCACCTAATTGAGCGCCAGTAAGGAGAAATCCTTATCGGAAAGCCCCATCTTTCCTAGGAACTGCCTGGTTGTCATTATTGTGATTCTGTAATATTATTTGTGAATAATTAATTATTGATTTATATGATAAGGAAATATTTATTTTATGTGGATATAAATGATGGATTTATTTATGTGGTTATAAATGAAGGAATTAATGTTGAGGTGTTTTATCAGTATTTTGTCGGATTGGAGGTATTAAAAATCAAACCAGTGGTTTTTGAGATATATTGCAGGAGTTATAATTTTTAATCCGACTGTTGGATCGTTGTGATTTTTGGATATGTTATACATATATAAGTTGAGTATATATGTCCACAAATTTTGAACCGTTAAAAATGAACGTATGATTTGTTATGAATTTTAAGAGGTGACTGATTCGAAAATTAGGTTATAAATGATTTTGGTGGAAAATTCTAGAATTGGTGGACCCCACTTTTTGTTGGTGAAAATGTGCTGAGATTTTTAATCAAATGTGGTGGGTGGGAATAGTAGTAGGTAAAGCCATCAGGTTGTTGGTTAAGTCTGCTTCGGCGTGCTAACATTTTCCTATAAATAGAGGGCTAAGTTAGAATTGAAAATCACACCAGAAACAAGTTTTCTCTCTTTCTCTCTCTAGATTATTGAGTGTATTTTGTGAGTCTTTAGATACTTTGTGAGTTTCTATTCATCAGTGCAAGTTTCCTTCAGCCTTATACCGATATTCCGATCAGAAGTACTGATATTTTGAGATAAGGGGTGTTATATTCTTCCTAAAATGATATTTTCTTCAATATCATTATACCGAAATGTTGGTATGAATTTTATCAAGTTTGGAACTTTTTGTGTCGGGGTTACTATTCACGTATACGGTACTATTGACGTATACGGCACTATTCACGAATACGACACTATTCATCGAAAAATAAAATTTTCTTCTTTTTGTCCAAGTTGTCTATTATGGTTACTATCTTTGATTGTATCCATGTTTTGATCATTATTTTTGAATTTTGCTTCAAAATTGGTTATTTCGGAATATTATTGAACTTGGATAAACTGTAATACGAATCTCTAATATTTGTTATTTTGTCTCACTAGATTCGTTTTCATTAAAATATTTTTCATCATCCTCATACTTAATGGTGATACTTCATGATATATCTTTGGCCTGTAGTGCAAAGATGAATGATTACCTGATAAATATCTTTGGCCCGTAGTGCAAAGATGAACAGGTGTTGAGATGAACATGACCAACTGGTGATACAAATGAATATCTTTGGCATGTGGTGCAAAGATGAATATTTGATTCAATATGTATATAGATTGATGTTACAGGGATAAAATATTGATGATGGACTTTTAAATCTTAGAAGATAGTAGAATTCTTTCTCTACTTGACTCTTCTAATGGATTGTTGTTTCCGCTGCAGTTGTTGATCTAAAACTTGTTGTCTATTATATTTTATCAGATTATTCCCTGTTGAAGATTAATGATAATTTGTTTTATATTAACTTAGTCATAATATTCTTTACTGGGCTAGTTGAGCTCACCCTTGTCCTTTTTGTTCCATTTTTCTCAAGAGGTGAGAACATAGGAGGAATTAGTCGGGGTATGGAGTGATGGTTCTAGAAAGATGTTTTAGCAGTCCTCACTATTTCTGTAAAATAGTGTTTGAATAATCGTAATGAAGACTCCTTTTGAGTGTGTATACTCTCTAGTATACAATATTTGTATTCAAACTTAAAGTATAGGCGTTGTCGTATTCTGAATGACAATTATATTATAGAAGTTGTATTTGTTTTTGTACCATGTATTTGGCGACTCAGAATGGGTGATGTATACCTATTTTGGGGGGGGGGGTCACAGTTGGTATCAAAGCTTAGGGATATGATCTTTGGCTAAGATGTGAGACAAGAACTAGGAGGGGAGAGACGGAGAATTCCTTCGCTAGTATGACCTACCTAAGTTTATTTGGTATTTAATTGGTCGGTCAGAATATAGGGATAATATGTTGCATGACAATTAACCCTTGTTTTATGGCAGTATTTAAGAATGGCAGCTGAGAACATTAATAATGGAGTGAATTAGACCGTGGAGACACCTTTGATCACCACCCAGGGGAACGTGCAACAGGAAGGCAATATTCTTTCCGTAAACAACGCATTCTAGAACAAATGATGAATGATGGGATGTTTAGAATCTTTTTTGCAGTTTATGCAAAACCGCGGACGAGGTGACTCGTGCACAAAATACTGGTGGAAATGCTAGCAATACGCGGCTTGTTATAGCCAAGCAGTTCAAAGATTTGGGACCACCAGAATTTCAGGGAAAGCTGGATCCGATCAAGGCGAAAACGTGGGTCAAGAAAATTACCAAGATATTCGATGTCTTGGGATGCATGGAGGAACAGAAGGTTCCATTCACCACATTTATGTTCCGCGGTGGGGCAAACATCTTTGGTGGGAGTTCGTGAAGCGTACTCCACCACCGTATTCGACATGTCTTGGGAAGCGTTCAGAAACTATTCAATGACAAGTACTTTCCTGAAAGTATTCATCTATATGAAGGAGGTGGAGTTTATCGGATGGAATAAAACAAACAAGGCGGTGTCCAAGACGAGGCGTAAGTTTGCGAGTTATCAAGGTTTGCACCTCATTTGGTCGAAAATGAGGAACGAATGACGAGGATGTTTCGAGAGGTCTAAAGCAGAGATTCGACAATATCTTATATCTCATAAATTTTCTTTATATTCAGATGTTGTAAACAAGGCTCAATTATTAGAGTGAGATAATGAGTATGTTCAACCGAGGGAACACAACCAGGTCATCATCGGTGGCGGCCATCATCTGAAGCAATGACAACCGAGAGGAAGGAAAGCATTCGGACAAAAGCGGTAACCACTCTGGTGGTAATCGTGGCCGTGATAATAGAAGGAGCGAGTCGGAAGGAGATTTCAAAAGGAGAAGGTACAACAATGATAGCGTGAAGACGTCAGGACCAACATCAACTGTTTATAGGGGAGGAGAACGAGCACTGATCGTTTGTTACAAATGCAGGAAAGAGGGACACATCAGCACAAACTGCCCACAACAATCCAAGGTGTGTTATAACTGTGGAAAAGAAGGTCATATAGCTAGAGATTGTCTAGTCGCGAAACCAAGTTTGACGGGGATGGTGACTCCAAAGGCTGTCCCGGACAAGTTAAAGTCGGTGGTTCCTGGAAGGGCGTTTGTCTTAACTGCACAAAATGCGAGGAACCCAAACGAGGTGATCACGGGTAAGCTAATCATAAACTTATACGAAGTTTATTCCTTATTAGATACCGGTTCTACCCATTCTTTTGTCTCTCCTGCTTGTGCTCAACGTTTAAACTTGACTCCGGAGAAATTAGACTTTGACTTATCTGTTGAGACTCCATTAGGAGAAACTTTCGTTACATCTACTGTTTTTAAATCTTGCATGATTCAAGTCGGTACCATCACATTACCTGCCGACCTTATTTCATTGAAAATTCTTGCATTTGATGTGATTTTGGGGATTTATTGGTTAACCACGCATCATGCTAAAATTAATTGTTTTCGTAAGGTTGTTAGTTTTCATATTCCTAACCAACCTATTATGCGAATTCAAACAACCAAACCATTAAAGTTAATCACTGTCATATCAATCCATAAAGATATTCGTTTATTGAAAAATGGATGTCAAGCTTTCTTAGCCCATGTCACGGACTTGAACAAAAACACATCAGAATTGAATAATATTTCCGTTGTTAGTGAATTTCCTGATGTATTTCCTGAAGAATTTCCCGGTCTACCTCTAGAACGTGAAGTTGAATTCTTTATTGACCTTGAACCTGGTACAAAGCCCATTTCAAAAACCCCATATCGAATGGCTCCTATTGAACTTCAGGAGTTAAAGGTTCAACTACAGGAGTTGTTGGACATCAGTTTTATTCATCCTAGTACATCTCCTTGGGGTGCTCCTGTGTTATTCGTAAAGAAGAAAGACGGGATTATGCAACTTTGTATCGACTACTGAGAATTGAATTATGTCACTATCAAGAATAGGTATCCGCTACCTCGCATTGATGACCTGTTTGACCAGTTGCAAGGAGCACAATTCTTTTCAAAGATCAATCTTCGTTCTGGATATCATCAGCTTAAGATTAAAACTGAGGATATTCCAAAGCCTGCCTTCAGAACTCGGTACGGGCATTACGAATTCTTAGTCATGTCTTTTGGATTGACTAATGCTCCTGCTGCTTTCATGGATATGATGAACCGTGTATTCAAGGAATATTTGGATCAGTTCGTTGTTGTCTTTATTGATGACATCCTTATATATTCCAAAAGCCATGAAGATCATGAGCGCCATTTGAAGCTGGTACTACAAAGGCTTCGCGATAACAAGCTATATGCCAAGCTGAAGAAATGAAAGTTCTGGCTTGAGGAAGTAGCATTCCTTAGGCATGTGGTGTTAAAACATAGAGTATCTGTCGACCCGATAAAGATTGAAGCCATACAAAGTTGGGAGCAACCAAAGTCGGTGACCAAAGTACGTAGCTTCGGGCTTAATCGGTTACTTATCTGAGATTCGTGGAAGGATTTTCTCGAATCGCTATCTCGCTAACTCAATTTGACTCGTAAAGATATAAAATTCGGTTGGAGTGAGGATTGTGAGAAGAGTTTTCAAGAACTCAAGATGAGACTCATTTCAGCACCTATTTTGACAATACCATCTGGTTCGGATGGATTTGTTATCTATAGCGATGCTTCAGGCAAAGGGTTAGGATGTATTCTCATGCAACATGGGAAAGCCATAGCCTATGCCTCACGACAACTCAAAGAATATCAGAGGAATTATCTCACTCATGATTTGGAGTTGGCAGCAGTCATTTTCGCGTTGAAGATATGGAGACACTACCTGTATGGGGAGAAAGTGGAGATCTATACAGATCATAAAAGCCTCAAATATTTCTTCACCCAAAAGGAACTCAACATGCGGCAACGACATTGGCTTGAGCTGCTGAAAGATTACAATCATACCATCCAATATCATCCTGGAAAAGCGAATGTAGTAGCTGACACATTGAGTAGAAGATCATATGCGGGTACGAGTGCAATGTTGTTAACACAAAAGTCCATTTTGTATGACTTGCAAAGGATGGAGATAGAGATGAAGGCTCCAAGTACCCACGTGATGATATCAAACATACGAGTAGAACCGACTTTAATCGATAAAGTTAAAACAGCTCAAGCTACGGACATGGAGCTGATGTGTATGAAGAAGAAAGTGCAAGAAGGTGCTATTCCAGAAGCAAGAATCGATGAAGAAGGAATACTTCGAGTCAACTCTAGACTTTGTGTTCCTAATGATTCTGACTTGAAGTATAGAATCATGATGGAGGCACACAACACACCATTTGTAATCCATCCTGGGAGTACCAAAATGTATCATGATCTTCGACATACATTTTGGTGGAGCAATATGAAAAGAGAGATCGCGGAGTTTATCTCAAGGTGTTTAACTTATCAACGTGTAAAGGCGGAGCATCAAATGCCAAAGGGTCCATTAAAACCACTTGAGATTCCGAAATGGAAGTGGGAACACATTACTATGGATTTCGTTACGGGTCTTCCCAAGGTTTCTCAAGGCATAGATGCGATTTAGGTTATTGTTGATAGATTAACTAAGTCTGCTCATTTCTTGCCTATACGGGAGTCTTATTCCCTTGAACGTCTTCCTAGTATGTACGTGAACGAGATTGTGAGATTGCATGGCATGCCAGTATCCATAGTTTCGGATCGTGACCCAAGATTCACTTCACGATTTTGGGTTGGCTTTTGCGTAAAGCTATGGGCGCGAATTTACGATTGGGATTTGGCATACCATCCTCAAACAGACGAACAATCAGAGAGGACTATTCAAACTCTTGAAGATCTATTAAGATTCTGTGTCCTAGATCTCAAAGGGAGTTGGGATAAGTACCTACCATTGGTGGAATTATCCTACAACAACAGTTATCAGGCGAGCATAGGTGTGGCTCCATTCGAGGCGTTGTATGGAAGAAAATGTCATTCTCTAGTATGCTGGGATGAGGTGGGTGAAGCAACATTTTTGGCACCAGAGTTGGTACGCATGACTACAGAAAAGATCCAAATGATTCGACAACGTATACAAATGGCACAGGATCGACAAAAGAGTTATGCGGATCTTCATCGGAAGGACGTGGAATTTAATATTGGGGATCATGTATTGTTACATGTTTCACCATGTAAGGGAGTTACAATATTTGGGAAGAGAGGAAAGCTCAATCCAAGATTTGTTGGTCCATTTGAGATTCTTGACCGAATAGGAAATGTGGCCTATAGACTCGCATTACCTCCAAGTATGTCTCGTGTTCATAATGTTTTTCACATATCTATGCTTCATAAATATGTTAAAGACCCGAACCACATTATTGAGTTAGAATTAGACGAGAAAGCTGAAGATTTAACGTACGAGGAGGTACCTGTTAAGATCTTGGATAGGAAAGAGAAGGTCCTACGCACAAAGGTTATACCACAAGTTAAGGTTTTGTGGAGAAACCATGCTATTGAAGAGATGACCTGGGAGTTGGAATCAGAAATGAAAGCGAGGTATCCTCACCTTTTCAAAACACCAGGTACGTACGTCAATTTCGAGGATGAAATTTCATAAGGAGGGGAGGTTGTAAGACCCCAACTTTTTAATGAATAAAATCAAATTTCCTTTATTTATTATTGTGAATAATAAGGTATTAATTTGATATAATACTTTGGTTATGGGTAAAATGTGCAAATTTTAAAAATAAGCAAGTGGTTATATAATATTCATCATTGTTGTGGGAATATTAAATACGACGTCGTCGCAACTATTTGTGGGCCCCATAACGGATACAGCCGGATGAAGAAAATGACAAAATTGAATAACCAGGCGTAGTTGTTACCAATTAACTTCGTTGGAATACCCGATTGGTTAAAATACAAGATGTCGCGTTGTTTGCTGCAAGTTGCATTGCAGTATTGCAGATATTGTTGAATTATTGATCCTTACGTAAGAAGGCACTACTCAATAATTGTCACGATGAGTTCTTATTCAATATTTTATTTTATTGATTCAATAATTGCTACGTTGATATTTATATTATTGTTGTTTCAATAATTGTCACCGCACATCATCTCCATTATCGGATCAATAATTCATATTATTTGGAATAATATTATTAGATAGCATTATTGGCAATGTCTAGAAAGTTACATCAAGGAGAGGTTTGGTCACCTAATCATGGCGTCAAGAAGGAGAAATCCTTATCTGAAAGCCCCTCTTTCCTTGGAACCGCCTAGTTGTCATTATTGTGATTCTCAGTAATATTATTTGTGAATAATTAATTATTGATTTATATGATAAGGAAATATTTATTTTATGTGGATATAAATGATGGATTTATTTATGTGGTTATAAATGAAGGAATTAATGTTGAGGTGTTTTATCGGTATTTTGTCGGATTGAGGTATTAAAAATCAAACCGGTGGGTTTTGAGATATATTGCGGGAGTTATAATTTTAATCCATTTGTTGGATCGTTGTGATTTTTGGATATGTTATACATATATAAGTTGAGTATATGTTCACAAATTTTGAACGAATTAAAATGAACGTATGATTTGTTATGAATTTTAAGAGGTGGTGATTCGAAAATTAGGTTATAAATGATTTTGGTGGAAAATTCTAGAATTGGTGGACCCCACTTTTTGTTGGTGAAAATGTCTTTGAGATTTTTAATCAAATGTGGTGGGTGGGAATAGTAGTAGGTAAAGCCATCAGGTTGCAGGTTAAGTCTGCTTCGGCGTGCTAACATTTTCCTATAAATAGAGGGCTAAGTTAGAATTGAAAATCACACCAGAAACAAGTTTTCTCTCTTTTTCTCTCTAGATTATTGAGTGTATTTTGTGAGTATTTAGATACTTTGTGAGTTTCTATTCATCAGTCCAAGTTTCCTTTAGCGTTATACCGATATTCCGATCAGAAGTACTGATATTTTGAGGTAAGGAGTGTTATATTCTTCTTAAAATGATATTTTCTTCAATATCATTATTCCGAAATGTTGGTATGAACTTTTTATCAAATTTGGAACTTTTTGTGTCGGGGTTACTATTCACGTATACGGCACTTGTAAAATCCCAAATTTTACGAATAAAGATTTAACTTTTTCGAAATATTTTTTTTAATATTATGGTGTGAATTTGAGATAATATTATAGTTGTGGGTATTATTTATAAATTTTGCAAAGTATGCAAGTTGTTATACAATATTCGATTGGTCAGGGAATATTCTTTTTGTCGGGGAATATCCGTACGATGACATAATCATTGGTGGACCCCATAACGGAATTATTGTCAGATTGAGAAAACGACAAAAGTATTTTATTGAAAATAACGGCGGAAGTTTTACCGTTAATACTGTTGAACTACTCGGTAGTAAAAATACGATGTCTACGCTGGGTTGCATAAGTAGCTTTACGGTATTGATTATTGTCGATTATTGATGCGATTCAAGGAGCCGGGACCACCAAGTTTTTGGGAAAGCCAGAACCACTTAAGGCGGAGACATGGATAAAACAGATTACAAAGATATTTGATGTCTTGGAATGCTCAGAGGAGCAAAAGGTTCCATTCGCCACCTTTATGTTGCGTGAAGAAGCAGATCATTGGTGGGAATCTGTAAAACTTACCCAGACTGACGCACTCAAGATATCTTAGGAGAAGTTCGAAGAGCTGTTCAACGACAAGTACTTTCCCAAAAGTATTAAATCAAATGAAGGAGGTGGAGTTTATCAATTTCGAGCAAAATAATATGGCGTGTCGCGCGATGATGAGGATAAATTTGCAGAGTTGTCCCGGTTTACATCCCATTTGGTCGATAATGAGGAGCGAATGACGCGAATGTTTCTAAGAGGTTTGAAACCTGAGATACGTCATTATCTTATTTCTCACAAACTTTGTTTATATTCAGATGTTGTGAATAGGGCTCAGTTATTGGAGCGCGATAATGAGTCAGCACAACCAAAAGGAAATGACCAACAACACGATAATAATTGTACCGGATGGTCATCAGAACAATGATAACCATCGTGGGGAAAATTATCATGCCAAGAATGATAACCACTTCGGTGGTAATCATGGTCAAAATAATAGAAGTGGAAATTTCAAGAAGAGAAGGTTCAATAATGATGGAAAGACAGCAGCACCAGCACCCGTTTCAAAGGAAGAAGAACGATCATCGGTCATATGTTTCAAATGCGGACAGGAGGGACACATCCGTTCAAACTATACGCAGAAATCCAAAATGTGTTTCAATTGCGAAAGAGAAGGTCACCTAGCTCGATTTTGTCGTATGGTGAAGTCAAGTCCAGCTGGGATAGTGATGCCAAAGGATGTCCCAGACAAGCCAAAACCGGTAGTTTAAGAGAGAGCATTTTTGTCGTAATGAGGAACCTGAATAAAATTATTACGGGTAAGTTAATCATAAACTTTTCATGAAGTCTATACAAGTGTTAGATATCTGGATTCTACTCACTCTTTTATTTCACCTAGTTGTGTTCAATGTTTGAATTTAACTCCGGAGAAGTTAGACTTTGATTTATCTGTTGAAACTCAATTGGGAGAAACCTTCGTTACCTCTACTATTTATAAATCTTGTTTGATTCAAATCAATACTTTCACGTTACCTGTCGATCTTATCTCTTTGAAAATATTTGCATGGATGTGATTTTTTGGAATCGATTGGTTAACTACTCATCATGCTTTCTGTAAGGTTGTTAGCTTTAATATTCCTAACTTTTTAAGTAACCAAACCACTAAAGTCAATCACTGTCATATCAAGCCATAAGTAATGAGCCCCGAGCCTTTCGTTGTTGACTTTCTTGTGTGGAATGCACCGAAGCCAGACTTTCTATAGGCGATGTCATGAATGACGATGGCAAGTTGATAGGTATCAATGTGACGTAAAATCCAAGTCTTGGATGAGAGTCATGGTTTTCAATGACATTTCTATTATTAATAGATTTCCTGACGTATTCTTGAAGACTTCTTAGCCTACCCTAGAGCGTGAAATCAAATTTTGTATTGACCCCAGTACAAAACCCATTTCTTAAACCCTCATATATTTCTTCAACTAAAATAAACGTAACATGCACCAAAGACGTTGGCTCGAGCTGTTGAAGATTACGATCGTACCATTCAATATCATCGTAGAAGAGTGAACGTGGTAGCTGACGTGTTGAGTAAAAGATCATATGCGTTTACCAGTGCGAAATGTTAACACAAAGACTCATTTCGTATAACTTACAAATGATGAAGATAGAGTTAAAGACTCTAGGGACCCACATCAAGATAACGAATATACGATTAGCATTGACTTTAATCAATAAAGTTAAAGCCGCTCAAACTACATACTCGGAGCTGATGAATGAGAAGAAGAAAGTTTAAGAGGGCGTTATTCTAGAAGCAAGAATTGATGAAGAGAGGAAATCTCAACCCTCGATTTAATTGACCCATTTGAAATCCTCGATCGAGTAGGAACTATGGCTTATAGACTCGTTTTACCTCCAAAAATGTTGCGTGTTTATAACGTTTGTCACGTATCATTGTTACGTAAATATGTGGATGACCTGAACCACATTATTGATTTAGAATAGGACGATATAGCGGATAATTTAACGTATGAAGATGTACCTGTTAAAATCCTGGAATATATTTTACGCTTAAAGGTTATACCTCAAGAGTTAGAATCTGGTGAAGTGTACTCATCTGTTCGGCATACCAGGTACGTACGTAAATTTCGATGGAAAAATTTCATAAGGAGGGGAGATTGTAAAATCCCAAATTTTACGAATAAAGATTTAATTTTCTCGAAATATTTTTTTTAATATTATGATGTGAATTTGAGATAATATTAAAGATGTGGGTAGTATTTATAAATTTTGCAAAGTATGCAAGTTGTTATATAATATTCGATTGGTCGGGGAATATTCTTTTTGTCGGGGAATATTCGTACGACGGGATAATCATTGGTGGACCCCACAATAGAATTATTGTCGGATTGAGAAAACGACAAAAGTATTTTATTGAAAATAACGGCAGAAGTTTTATCGTTAATACTGTTGAACTACTCGATAGTAAGAGTACATTAATACGCGTGGTTGCATAGTAGCACACAGTATTGATTATTGATGCTTACGTGAGAAGTCACTCAGTTATACTCAATTATTGCTATAGTAATTGTTGCATCATATCTCTCATATTATTGATTCAATTATTGTCACAGTATCATCTGCATTATATGATATATTATTAAGTCAATAATTGAGATGACAAAGTTATTCATATTATTAAATTATAATATTTACAATGTCTAGAAGTTCTGTCAAGGAGAGGTTTGGTCACCTAATTGCGCGCCAATATGGAGAAATCCTTATTGGAAAGCCCCCTCTTTCCTGGGAACGACCTGGTTGATAAATATTATGAGTTATAATATTAATGATGAATGTTATTAATATTGAAGTTGTGCTCGGAGTTGAATTTGGAGACGCGGACGTGATATTTGAGTCCGGAACGATGAAATTAGTAAAAATTAACTATAAACACAAAATTTGTCGATTTTTACTATTTGGTCAAAAAGTCAACAGTTGACTTTTTCGGGAAAAGTCAAACTTCAAAATTTCAAAATTTATATTTTTGATAAAAATAGTTTCATTATGTTGAAATTATTTGTGTTAGTGAAAATCGACATTTATTTCGATAAAATTGATGTCTGGAGGTTATTTTGACCAATCGTATTGCTTAGGATAAATGAGCAATCGATTGCTATTATTTCACATGATTATAACTATTTTTTCACATTTGTATACTATTGTTTCACATTCTTGTTACTATTAGGGGAGTTGGTGCAAGATTGATAATACTTACATGACTAAGTTAAAAATGGAGGTATAGATGGAGGTACGATACTATAATTCATATTTTCACATGTCTAGAACTATTGATTCACATGATTTACTATTGATTCACATTATTTACTATTAGGGAGGTGGTGTAAGTTTGATAATACTTGCAGGACTAAATTAAAAATGAAAGAAAAGTTGGAGGTATTGTTTTGTAATTTTTTGAGCCACAAAATGTGCAATTATCGAAACTATATTTTTCTATAAATAGAAGCTCATTCTTTCTTCATTTCTCACCAATTCACTAAAGCTATAGAGCAGTTATTATAGAGAGAAATTATAGAGAGAAGCTATAGAGAGAAAATCTATATAGAAGAAGATAGTTCTGCTACTTCACTACTCCTATATCCAGATTTCTTTTTACGGTAAGGGTGTTATTTCTTTTGTATTCAAGAAGAGAACTTCTGTTATTCCATTCTTTATTATTCTATTGGAATAACCTGTATACGCGGGCTACCCTATACTTGGTGACATTCTTCTATTATTCCGTCTTTATTATTCTGTTGAATATCGTGTAAAATGCTTTTACGCCGGATTCGATTTCGACTTTATTATTCGTTGGAATATCATGTATACATGCGTTCTGTGGGACTTCGTTCCATCTTTATTATTGTTCTATTGGAATATCTTATTTCGTATGCGTTTACGCGGACCGGTTAAAATCTTTATTATTACATTGGAACATCCTCGCTTGCATGTAATTTACTACCGACCGTTCCGATTACTTATTATTACATTGGAATAACCTATCTATGCGAAGTACCTCATGCATGGTGATTTCTTTTATTATTTCATTCGTTATTATACTCAGTTGGTTAAAGTTTTGACTTCTATACTCCATGAAATTAGTGGAATATCCTTGATATTTGCGCTTCATCCAGTATCTTTTCATGGAAATATTCTTATGAGCATTATTGAAGTTTACTCTACAAAGCAATATCATGTTGACAATTTGAACGTTATCCGTTCCTGGATAAACTAATTCTTGAACTTGTTTTATTGAATTCTTATATCATTGTCATCATCCTCATGTTTATATTATGTTGAAAGTTATCTGTGGCCTATAGTGCATAGATGGACTTGGTATGATTATGACCAGGGATTATTCGGTATAATCATAACCGTAATGTTACAAATGATGTGGAAAAAGTCCTCATTGGCCTGTAGTGCATTGATGGACAGTTTTTGGTATGATTATGGCTATGGATTCTCTTTGGCCGTAGTGCAAAGATGAATTCTTTTATGGCATGATCAAGATCGTTGATGAAAACACGATTATCTTTGGCCCGTAGTACATGGATAATTCATGGTCGTGATACTAAAGAATATCCTTGGCCTATAGTGCAGGGATGATTTAATGATGTGAATTATTTATTGAGCTGAGTCTCAGCGATAAAAGTGATGAAAAACTTTTTAAATCATAAAAGATAATAGATTTTATTCACTACTTGACTCTTTTAATGGATTGCTTGTTCTTTTGCAGTTAAACTTGATGTCTATTGTATTTTATCAGTTTAACATTGTTGGAGGCTAATGATAATTTATTCTGCATTATCTTAGTCATAATATTTCTTACTAGGATAGTTGAGCTCACCCTTTCTTTCATTGTTCTCTTCAGGAAATGAGAATATAGCTAAGACGAGTCGAGGAACGGAGTAAGTCCAGAGGATAGCATTAGTAGTCCTCACTATTTTGTGAAATAGTGTGATAATAATTGTAATGAGGACTCCTTTTGAGTTTGTATAATCTCTAGTAGACAATAATTGTATTCAAACTCACGGTTTATGTTTTGTCGTATTTATACCTGACGGCTTGTATTAGTAAGTTGTATTTGAATTACGTGCCATGTATCTGGCGACCCAAGATGGGTGATGTATACCTAATTTTGGGGCGCCACAAAGACTATTCATTTAATACTCAGACTATTCACCTAAAAATAAAATTTTCTTCTTTTTGTCCAAGTTGTCTATTATGGTTACTATCTTTGATTGTATCCATGTTTTGATCATTATTTTTGAATTCTGCTTCAAAATTGGTTATTTCGGAATATTATTGAACTTGGATAAACTATAATACGAATCTCTAATATTTGTTATTTTGTCTCATTGGATTCGTTTTCTTTAAAATATTTTTCATCATCCTCAGTCCTAAATGATGATATTACTGAATATCTTTAGCCTGTAGTGAAAAGATGAATGATTAACTGATAAATATCTTTGGCCCATAGTGCATAGATGAACAGGTGTTGAGATGAACATGACCAACTGGTGATACAAATGAATATCTTTGGCCTGTAGTGCAAAGATGAATATTTGATTCAAGATGTATATTGATTGATGTTACAGGGATAAAATATTGATGATGGACTTTTAAATCTTAGAAGATAGTAGAATTCTTTTCTACTTGACTCTTCTAATGGATTGTCATTCTACCGCAGTTGTTGATCTAAAACTTGTTGTCTATTATATTTTATCAGATTTTCCCCTGTTGAAGACTAACGATAATTTGTTGTATATTATCTTAGTCATAATATTCTTTACTGGGCTAGTTGAGCTCACCCTTTTCCTTTTTGTTCCATTTTTCTCAGGAGGTGAGAACATAGCAGGAACTAGTCGGGGTACGGAGTGATGGTTCTAGAAAGATGTTTAGCAGTCCTCACTATTTCTGTAAAATAGTGTTTGAATAATTGTAATGAGGACTCCTTTTGAGTTTGTATACTCCCTAGTATACAATATTTGTATTCAAACTTACAGTATAAGCGTTGTCATATTCTGCACGACAATTATATTACTGAAGTTGTATTTGTTTTTGTACCATGTATTTGGCGACTCAGAATGGGTGATGTATACCTATTTTGGGGGCATCACATTGATTTTCACCCTTTGTTCATTTTATGTTTTTTACTCTCTTCGTTCGTTCGTCCGTAATTCGGTCATTCGAACTCGGAACTCGCTCGTTCTTGATCTCTGAGCAGAAACGGATGAATAGTGCCAATTTCGTCTTTTTCCCCGAAAATATTTTTTCCCGAAAAACTTCTATTTTCGTCTTGAAAATTCTTACTCGCTCAGACTAGCTCGTAACCAGAATACTCCTGACTTATAATCATCCTAGGTTATAGAACGATTAACAAACACATAGCACATAATAGTATTAATAAAAATTAGTTTTATTAATAACTAATTTTTTAAACCTAAATTCTGGACAACACGAATTTCTGGCTTGTCACATTTTTCCCTTCTTATAAAAATTCCGTCCTCGGAATTTCTTAAAACCACACCCTTACCCGGGTCATCACATTCACCCCTTCTTCGCAGAATTTCATCCTCGAAATTTTAGCCTACCTTTCTTCTCAACTTCACTTCAACGGAGTTCTTATCTTTCCCTCATTCCTAACCCCTATAACCTATCAAGAATCATGAAGCAGAAGGAATAACGAGGAGTATAAAATTTCCTCTTAAAATGTTTCATACTTTTGTTGAGGGGTCAAATCAACCATGAACTCTTACTAGGTTAACCAGCATTTCGCTGTAAGCCCTTCTTTAACGGTCAGTTTACAATCACAAAGAAAGTAACTACCTGTTCCATGTTCTCCTCAGAACAAATCATTAGATTCCGCACCAAAACCATTTGGTTTGGCCCAAGTTCTCAAAGAAAGCTCGATGACATACCATTTGTCTAGCCGAATCAAGTAGCTTAGACCATACCAATAAATTGGATATTAACGTGAAACATTTGTCTAGTCAACTCAATTGACGTCGACTACTTCTTTAAATTCTTTTCGCAATACATCAAAACGGTTTATGACGTCATGATACCGTACTTTTCACAATACGTTGAGGACTTCGCCATTGTACATCATACCATAGCGGGTTGTTGATCTTAAGATCACATCTAACACCAGGTTCAATGGTATTAACAACTCCATCGTTTTACCACCCTTGCATCGAATGCACAGATGATATAAAATTCATTTTGAATATTTTAAATCAATTTCTGTCTAGCCAAAGCAATTAGCATAGACATACCAAGAATAGCTCTTTTAAAAATTCTATTGATTCCAAAAGTTAAACCAATTCTTTCCTTTTCAAAATATACATATCAGCATGAGTTCAATAAAGTTCGAAATCTAGCATAGCTAGATGACTTGGAATATCCTATTTCTCCATCTTCCTTCATTGTCTTACTACGACAATACTTAATCTTCTCTAGCACCTTCAATACTAAGCCTACTGAAAACAACGTGTTTTCAGTCTAAACATCCTTATACCCTAGTACAGTCCATCAACTTTCCACACATTATGAGTTTAGGAACTTTCCACAATAATATGAGTTTAAGAACATCTAGACAGACCATAGGCGTCCATTCGCTGAGATGTTCGAAAACATACCATATTATTATGAGTCACGAACTTACCATAAGTATGAGTTTCAAGAACCCGCACCTACCTTATCGTTCTCTACCCACCAAGTAATACATGAGAAAAGATTCACCTTCTCGCCATATACATCTTGATAGCGCGACCAATTCCAATGATTATCACTACCAGAAGCTAAGTGGTTGTAAAACCAAACACAATTCCCTGTCCATACAGAAAATTGGTCAACTTAGCTACTGACCGATATAAGAAGCTAAGTGGTTGTTACACCAAGAACAATTCTCCGCCCATACATAGAATTGTTCAACTTAACAACTATATCTCATAAGAAGCTAAGTGGTTCTAAAACCACATACAATTTCCCCGCCCATACAAGGAATCATACAACTCAGCTGCTGATATGAGTCCTCAATTGAAATTTTACAACTTCTAAATCTCTCTCTATTTAATACGAATTTTCTTTAATTCATATACTATCCTTCATAACTCAATCTAAGTTTTTCTTCCCGTACTACTTCATAGTACCTTTCATTCATAAGCGCCTTATAAATCATTCATTGTTTAACAACCCATCTCATTATTACGAGTCAAGATGATCACATGGTGATCTTCTTATCCTTCTCTCTATGATTATAGTCTTAGGTACTCCTACTTAAGGTTTATAACCTATCACCGATACCAACTTGTAACGCCCGAAATCCTATTCTATCTTCACACCCGGATTAAAAGACGTCACGAGTACATCTTTCATCCAACATACATCATTATATACCGAAATATAACAGCATACACTCTCAAATCCCAGGTTCTGGAAACCTTATAACCTTTTTCGTTACAAATAATAATAAATACATTATTTATTTCATCTTACAAGAGTGACTTATATCTGCCACCAAGGATACATAACAGTTCCTTAAACTAGTCTAGAGTTCAATTCATCTTTCTAAATTACAAGTCTTCACTTGATCTTCTCGCTACCTTCACACTGAATGACAATCATCCGGAGACCGTCGACTTGATCTTTACGAGATCCTTAAGTTCTTCTAACCTTGTTCAATAAAATTGTTTTTCATTTAAAGCAAGTGTGAGCATTCAATTGCCCAAAGAAGTCATAACAATTGAACAAACAACTTCGTAATTAAAATATTTCTTTAGAACTTCTATAACCGAACAAAGGTTATGAAGCAGCTTGAATAATAGGAATAGTCTCTATTCCTATCATCTTAAAACATCAGTCATTTTCACTTTGAAATACTTTCATGTTTCTACCTTTTTTATACACATCCTATCTGGCTAGAATCATTAGGACAGACTTAACAATAACAGTTCATGTATAAACAGAACATACTTGTATTGAACAACTCGATTACAGAACAATGCATATAATAGAAACACTAAAGTGTTCAAATTGTGGCTCAAAGCCTCATACATTCTACCACCTTGTACATACATCGCACATATGCACATAGTCAAGACTTCTCAAGTACAACATCTGAGAAGTTTAAGAAACTAACATTCATATAATATGAATGAAGTTAGGAAACATGCCTTACGCTATTTACAAAGATACATTTGAATCGCTCATTTCAATTCCTATATAACACATAAGGAGAAAACATAAACACCAATTAGTCATATATTGAACTTACGCATTGGTTTAGTTAACTTTACTTTTTAGGGTTTGCGTTCTTGCAATATAAGTTTACGCAACTAACTTCCTTTACCAGTTTACGGCTTTATGACATACGGAGATGTCTTACTCAAAACGGTCATCATCTTGGATGATTTATATTCTTATTTTATCCGAATCATTAAACTTAATGTTCGTTAAAGTTAATTTCTTATTTCTTACGGCTTTCTGGCAACTAAATGTCATACCTTAGGATTCATTCCTTATCGACTCACATTCGGCTTCATTAATCTTATAACCGTTTATTACGGCTTTCGTGATAATTTATATTTTATTGATACTTTCGTTATCCATTATACGCACCCCATGTTCATTACCCTTGTCACTCAACGTCAACGGAATCACAACCATAGCAATCCTTCACATTCGTTCATCGCGACTACGGTCCCCGGACATCGGTTACGTAACTTGCATTTAAATTCTTTATCAATTAATCTTGCTTAATCTTTACGTTCAACCTTTAATAAAGGTTTACATTACTTGATTAAGTATTACATTAGTTGAACATTATATTCTTTATCTTCCATTACATATCCCCCAAGAGCTGAGAAGTTAAAAGCTCATCTGTGGCTTTTTCCTAACATTGGTGTTGCGGCGCCACTCTCCAGAAGTTTATGGCCGAGCTTCATGCCTGCTACGTCCGCCTCCAAGGCACATGCACCAAGGCTACATGCTGCGACCGAGCCTAAACCCTAGAAAAATTCTCTGAGTGTTAAATCCAATTTGAGATGCTTACTTCTCGATCTCATAACTCCTTCGTTATAACTCAGAACGAGGTCGTTCCAAAGCCATTCTCTTCCTTAGCTTACGTACTTTAATACCCATAGAGCAGAAATTCATTCTAAATCCACTAGCGTGCCCTTCGATTGGCTTGATTTTCACCCTTTGTTTATTTTACGTTTTTAACGCTCTTCGTTCGTTCGTTCGTAATTCGGTCATCTGAACTCGGAACTCGCTTGTTCTTAAGTCCATGACTCACATTTTCTATGTTCTCTTACTTTCTTATTAAACCCTACACACTCGGGTTCATTTACTAACTTTCTAATTCTCGTTTGACTTTTATGAAATTTTTGCCATAACTTCGTTATAGCTAAGTTTTAATCCATTCTTCATGAACGTTTCTACCGTTCCTAACCAAGCGATATGCAACTAACTTATACGCAATGGTTTTAAACTTGTCCATCAACAACAATTAAACTACGATGGTTTTAAATATGTCCATCAACAACATTCTTCGTGTTCTTCGCGTGTTCTTCGTGTTCTTCGTTTTAATCGATATTTTGGATTATGATTTCACTTGTTATTGGAATTTTATGTTATAAAACACCATTCCTTACTTAATTCAACTACTTATTCATATAATCCACTCGGATCGTTCAAATTCACTACGAATCTTATACTTCTTTAAGAAATTTATAAACTAATTTTCTAAGTTCTTATTTCTTCTTTTCTCATGATTTCAACCATATGAAATCATTCCAATCTTCTTTTATTCCTTAATCTCATTAAGCTATGTTTTTGACATAGAAATCTTAAAGAAAAATATTAGAAGAAACTAGGTTTGGGGACACGTTCTTATTTAATCTTCTCCCGCTTCGGACAAAGTTTGTATACCGCAATCTATTCCTCCTCCTTCTCCTTCCCATCCGAGCTCTCTCTCTCTCTCTCTCTCTCAAGTGTGAGAGGATTTTTCAAAATCCAAAAAAAATTAAAATTAAGCTTCCTATTTATAGATTTTCAAAGCTAAGGGCAAAATAGTCATTTTGCCCCTAAAGTTACTATTCACACCTCCTCCAACACTTAGCCACCACGTAAACTTGGCCTCCACCCTTACTTGGTGGCCAAGTGGCCGCTCCTCTTGCCCCATGGGTCACCCCATGGGTTGCCCCATTGGTTATTACCCATCAGTTCGATCCGCGATTTTTTTTCTTGATTTGGGCCTTAACCCTAATTCTTACTGGGCCTATTTTGGGCTTGATTTCACAAAGCGTTGGGCTTGACATAATCCAAGTCCAATTAGATTCTACAAAGTCCATGAACTCAAAGTCCATTAAGACTAATCGTATTCTACGTATCTCATTCTTGTATTCTCGTATTTTCTTTGTATATAGCTCGTACGATATTCGTATTATACTTCGTAATAATCTTCGTACTATACTCGTATAATAACTAGTATTACACTCATATTTATTTACGCATAATAACCCTAATTATTATACGAAATCATTAAAATTTTGGAACTCACTTTTCCTAACCCTTAGGTTTTGAGTCCGTAGGCGAAAACTTCGTTTTTGCCATAACTAAAATATTATTGAATATTCCATCACGTCTCAAAATTAAACGTAATCTATAACTTCTCGGAATTTCAAAATAAATCTCCGAGCAGAAACGGATGAATAGTGCCTATTTTGTCTTTTTTTCCAAAAATATTTTGTTCCCGAAAAACTTCTATTTTCGTCTTGAAAATTCTTACTCGCTCAGACTAGCTCGTAGCTAGAATACTCCCGACTTGTAATCATCCTAGGTTATAGAATGATTAACAAACACATAGCACATAATAGTATTAATAAAATTAATTTTTATTAATAACTAATTCTTTAAACCTAAATTCTGGACAACACGAATTTTTGGATTGTCACATTCACAGGATGTGGACACGATCTGACGGTTGTTGATGAAGCATGCAACGAAAAGAATGTCTTTGGTGTGGCCGACGAATCCAGTGCAAGCAGAATAACCGGTGTCGAGGTCTCAGAGGCGGTGCCGCTGAATCCTAGGATGGGAGAGGTGAACTGGTCGGATGAGAGGACGAGACGTCTTGCACGAAATGGAAGTGGGATTTGGGAGAACTGCTTGCCAGGGGAGGGTTTTTAATTTGAAGTTTTAACTTAGGCGCGATTTATTTTAAGCTCAGTGTTTTTAACATAGAAAAAGTTATCTATTTAAAACTAAAAATTACACTTATAAATAGATAACGTTTTCTCAGTTTCTTACGAGTCACGATCGACGCATACAATGAACTGCTACTGTAAAGTTAAGTTAAGTTTTCTGAGTCACGATCGATGCACACACTGTACTGATACTGTAAAATTAAGTTAAGTTTTTTTGATTTTTTTTATGGTTTGAACTAATTAAAAATAATATTAAATAATTCAAAAGTCTTTCTTAAAGCCCTCCTAAATTTTTATTTAACTGAATGTTAAATACAATACCAAAAAATAAAATTACTTTAAATTAATCTCTAAAAGACTTTTTTGGATTAATATTATATACTTAAAATAAAATTTAAAATCTTTTGGATTATTTAATTTAATTTTTATTTAACTTTAACTTTATTTAATTATGATCATAAAATAAACTTTTATGGAGAAATTTTAAAGTTTAACATAGTGTAAAGTTATTTACTTTATAGTTTATAAAAATAAATAGTTGATATTGTAAGTTACTTAAAAAGTGTTATTAAAATGAAATTTACTATTATAAAAAATTTAAGATATTTATATTCACCACAATGAATTCAAAAAAAATTATTTAGAACAAGATAGCGACCAATTTTATCCCTCATAAAAAACTTCTGAATAGTGATATATAGTGAGTAATAATTTCTTCACTAAATAGATTTTTTCCTCACAAATTTTCATCATAAATTTGCTCCAAAAATCTTTCTATCGCCCCAATTTTGC
Source organism: Panax ginseng (assembly GCA_020205605.1). Classification (NCBI taxonomy): domain Eukaryota; kingdom Viridiplantae; phylum Streptophyta; class Magnoliopsida; order Apiales; family Araliaceae; genus Panax; species Panax ginseng. The sequence continues at coordinate 50,582,813 of CM035147.1, read as the reverse complement.
GAGGAAAAAAATATAAATTGTGAAGGATGTTTCTTTCGCTAATAACTATATTGTCACTATACTTTTTTTCTTCACTGTTCCTTCGCTAAACAACTCCTCATGTGAAGGAATAAAATTCCTTCACAAAATTTCCTTCGCTATATGCCATTTTTGGTGTAGTTGCGTACTTGGGATTAGACTCTGATATATGTAAATTAAGTTAGATTTTTATATTATTGTTATTATTATTAGTATTATTCCGCTTATAGAAATGGTATCGTGAAGCACCGAGTTCGGGTTTCAAGTACCTGAATTTGGGGGCGTCACAGCATGGTATCAGAGCTATAGGTTAGAAACCTTAGGTGGGTAAGACCTTAGGCTATAACCTTAGAATAGAGAGAAATGTTGAAAATACAAATAACTCATATAGAGTTTATAAAGAGATGAATTGAATAAATTCATCGTAAAACAAAATAAAAGATAACGTATATAAAACTATTATGTGCTATGTGTATATATTATATGCTAGTCATGATAATTTATGTGTTTAGATATCAGATAGAAAAGGATAAGGATACCCTCAGATCGGAAAGAAGGAGTTAACCTCCATAACCGAGCCAATATCGAAGCCAAAAGGTAAAATAGAGGCTCACATTGAAAGCTACCTCAATGAGGTGGTTATTTTGAAAATTTTAATACTGGACCTAGAAACGATAGTATAACAGATAGGTAGAGTATAGTTACAGAATATATGGTCAAGCTCGAGTTCTTAAACTTATATGTTTGTGATGAGTTCTTAAACTCATGAAATGTAGTAGGTTTGACAAACTTTGTATAGTTAGGTGTTAATGAATTTTTGAGAATGATGGGAATATATAGAATATTAAGCAACTGATCCTTAGTGAAGGCGTAAGAAATAAGTAGAATTAGTATTACTTGAGTATGTATGATTCTATGTTGTGTATATGATATGTATGTCTGTATAAGGTAATATTTTTATCTTTTGTATAAGTTATAGCAGCGATTCCCGACTTTTGAGTCACAAAGGGATAACGGATGTTTAAAGCAGAATGTGCTATGGTATGTCAAGTGCTATGAGTATGAATTTATGTTGGATTAATGTAATAAGTGATATAAAGATAGTAATTATTTATCTGAACATTAGTTAATACAATAAAAACAAAGATTTCAAAATCTAATATTTGAGTACATGACTGTTTGAGTAGAAAATTTTGCGTTATATGTTAAGCGTATACGATAAGGCTTAGAATGTAAGTTAATGAAGAATAATTTATAATAATGTCGCCAAGACGAAAAAGAAAACAAAGGACAGAAGAACATGTCAACAAAGCTGGAGGACAACCAGACTCGATACAGAATTTCTCGAATGTGATCGCTCAAGCTATGCAGAATGGAATACCAGCCGCGGGAAATCAACCAAGTAATCTATTGGCAAACGTCAAAGACTTCAAGGCAGTCGTACTGCCAGGATTTAGTGAATCAATGGAGCATAAGGTGAAAGACTGTCCAAGAAGTAGAAGGGAAGCAAGGAATGCAAATATGAGGAAAGGCAGCAGGACATTGGCGATGACGTAACCGACTTCAACAAACAACCCAACAAAACCAAATGCAGGAGTCTTCTACATGACTATTCAGGATTCGGTAGCAGCCAGGGAAGCAACTCCAGGTATTATTCAAATAAAATTTATTTTCTTATATATAGTAAATTATTTTATTAAGATATTTTGAAGGAGGAAATTGAGTTCTATTAGAAATTAATTTTCCGTTTAATCAGATAGATAAACTTTATGCTGAATAGTTAAAGATCTGTTCGATTAATTATGATCGAGATCTAATTGCAATGATTGTGTATGCTATGTACCCTTGTATGTATAGGTTTTAAAACGGTGATTCCGGGGACAGAATCTTTATAAGGGAGGGTGAATGTAATAACCCGATATTTTCCATATAATTAAATCAAAAAATTTGTGTATAAATTTATTTTTATTTTAAAGGTGAGAATATGTGCCAGATAATGTGTATGCATTTATGTGATAAATATAAAATTTATTTATTACAAGAATAATTACAAATAATATTTTTAGAATTATTGCTCATTATAAAATATATTCTTATAATAATTAGTTTTATAGTAAAAATGTTTTTATTAGTTATTTTCTAAGAAAATATGATTATATATTATTTAAATAATATTTGATATGATTATAGAATTATTATAATAACTATTTTATTATATGAATTTATTTGAGGATTAATTAAGCTAATTATTTAACTTAATTAATAATAGGATGTATTTGTAAGTAAATCAGATACAGACTTCAAACCCTAATTTTGGATTTTTATCAAGGAATAAGAATAATAATATAATATTAATTATATTTTTATTTTTCAGTGCTATAAATATGTACTGTATATGTGTGGACGGATAATGGTTGTTCAATTATGTTGTATCATGACCAAACCCTAGCATTAATTTGTTTCATCATATTGTGAAATTCAAATGGAAAATTCGAGACTGTGTTGTAACTGTGTAATGTGAATTATGTCGTGTATTACAGAATTTAAAGTAATTAGGTAAAATTCTAATTATACTTAGAAAACCTAATTAATTAGAAACCCTAATTAATTGAGAACCCTAATTACTAAATTCGGAAACCTAATTTCTAAATTGAGAAACCCTAATTAGTAATAAAAACCCTAAATTTGAAAACTCTAAATAACATTTTTAAACCCTAATTTAAAAGTTGAATGTAAGATTAAGGTTGTTATGTAATCATGTTAATATGTGTAATGACCAGTATTAGAGATATTAACCCTAATTAGGGAGAGTCTTAATTATTCAAAACCCTAATTATTATTACTATTATTTTTAAGTATAAACCCTTATTATTATTTTCTAAATTATGAACCCTAATTTGCTTATAGTAAACCCTTTCGCTAAATTGGGAAGTTTAATGCTAATTAGTGGATCTTAAATCTAATTAGCAAAGTGTTATGTAATTAAAAATTCACATTATTGACTAGAAACCCTAATGGTGAAATTAGAAATCCTAATTAGTAATTAATTACTCTAATTGCTAAATGGTGCTAATTACTAAATATTTACCATAATTGCTAAATTAGCAAGGTTAACTATAATTAGTAAAGAATAAGACTCTAATGTTCATGAATAATGTAATTAGATAACCTAATCTAATTAGGAAACCCTAATCTTCATTTTTTTAGAAACTAAATTTTTTTAAATCCTAAATAAAAATCCTAGAATTTCAAATTTTTTATAACCTTAGGGTTAAACCCTAAGGGTCAAACCCTAAGGGTTTGCCAAGATTACAATTATGCCATTAAAATCCTAATCCAAATGACCTTTTTGCCCTTATTGCATTTTTGAAGCTTACTTGAAAATCTAGCAATAATTGGAGTTGATGAACCACTTTTGACTTTCCTAGATACCAAATTCTCAGCACACAATGTATACATATCAGCCAATTCATTGCAACATAATATATATATATATATATAGATAGATTTAGAGAGAGAAATTGCTTACATTATTTCTCATTTGAACCTAGACCCTTCTCTCTCTAAAATATGAAATTTAGAGTGAAAGAGAGAGAGATGCAAAGCTAATATCATATCTTAACACTCCATGATCAGCAACATAGGGTCAGATTCAAGAAATAAAAGCATAAAGGTATAAACCCTAGAATTTAAAAATTTTATGATTTGATGTTAAATCTTACTTTTTGTTGTTTAATGTTGTGTCATAAGATGTTATTTAGTGATCTGGGTTGTTAGATCCCAGATCCATAACATCAAAGTGCTCGAAATTGATGTTTTTCAAAATTTGGAAAAAAAAAATTTGTATCTGACAACGAATGTCCGTTGCTCTAGATTCTTTCTGGATCATGATTTTTGTTTTTTTATGTTTTGTATATGTAGTTTGATATGAGGTATTTGATCTGGATCTGGAATCTGGGTCAGATCTATCATATATTGTAAGATAATCGTGGTCAAAATATGTTGACTGGCCATGACCATGAGAAATCTGGGCTGCCCAGAACGCTCTGACAACATGTTCTCGCGTGTAGATCTTGTTTGTTTTTGTTGTTTTGTTTCTGTTGTTGTAACAAGGTTGTAGAATATAATTATATATGAACTACAAATATAGGCCTATAGATAAATTAAATTAACAACAGACTGAAAGTAATCGATGGTCAAAGTAGCCTTCTTGACCAGATTTTAAGTTTTTGGAATTTTAAAAATGATGAACACCATTTTCGACATGGGTCGACCAAAGCGCTTAGCTTGTGATTCTGATGTTGAGTGTCTGACCTGATGATTGATATTTGTACTCTGTTATATGGTATACAAACCGGAATCATTAGAACACATTAACAAATATCAGAACCCTAATATTAATGAGCCTTAAAATGACTACTCATATCGACCGGGTTTCGGGTAACCCGTAAAACCCGTAAAGCTCGACAAATGACTTTGAACGGCTAGATCTTCTGATTATATGCTTGTATGACTTAGATAATGCTTGATTCATGTAATATTACATATAAACTACACGATCCTTACAAGACATTGCCCAGAATCAACAAGATAAGTGAGTTATACTCGGTCAAAGAAGACACCTTGGGTACTGTCTGTCAGTGTTCTTGAGCCTCAAGAACACCAACCGCGACAGAAACTGTCGCTAAAGATTTTAGCGACGGATTTAATTATTTTTAATTTCTGATTTTTCAGAAATTAATTAAAAATAGAAATAAATTCTAAAAAATTACAAAAATGGATTTAAAAATTATTTTAAATTATGAAAAATAATTTTTAATTATTTGGGATATTTTTCATTAATATTTATAATTATTTGAATATTAATGATATTTAATTTATTTAATTAGTGTATTAAATAAATTAGAGAAAATTGATTTTAATATTATAAAAATCATTTTAAATAAGAATAATGTGTTTTAACATATTTTTATTTATAAATGTAACTTTTAATATTTTGTGATAAAATTTCATTAATAAATTAATATTAATGATAATTAATTTATTTAATAAATGCATTAAATAAATTATGGAAAATAGAATTAATGATTTAAAAATTATAAAAAAATAATTTAAAGGTTATAAAATATTTGAAGTTATAAAATATAACTTTTGATATTTTGTCATGAAAAATATTAATATTTTAATATTAATGATATTAGATTTATTTAATAATTATATTAAATAAATTTGTTTAAAAATGATTTTAATATTAGAAAAATCATTTTAAATGAAAATAAATGATTTAAAAATATTTTAAGTTATAAAATATAACTTTCAATATTTAAAGGTAAATTTCATTAATTATTTACTATTAGTGATATTAGAATTATTTAATATTTATATTAAATAAATTAGTTTTAAAATGATTTTAATATTATAAAAATCATTTAAAATGAAAATAAATGGTTTAAAGATATTTGAAGTTATAAAATATAACTTTTAATATATAAAGGATAATTTCATTAATAATTTAATATTAATGATATTAATTTAATATTAATGGTATTAAATTTATTTAATAATTATATTAAATAAATAGTTTTAAAATGGTTTTATTAATTTAAAAAATCATTTAAAAAGGATATAAATGAATTAAAAATATTTTAAGTTATAATTAATTATTTTTATATTTTGATAAATAATGAATTAATATTTTAATATTTATGGTAATTATTTAAAATTAATTTTAATTATTTTAAAATCATTTAAGGGTAATATTAATACTTTAGAAGTATTTTGAGTTATTATAAATAACTTTAACATTTTGGCAATGGTTTCAATAATATATAGTTTAATATTAATTAAATATTAATGATAATTGAATTGTTTAATATTTAAATCATTTAATAATGATTAGATGTTTAAAAAATTCATGATAAATTATAATAAATATTTTAAAAAATTATTATAGGTCATTTAAAATAATATGACTGATAATTACAGATATTGAACTACATGATAGAGTCTTAGACTCGATAATTACCCGATAAAAGCCGTAAATTACAATCGGTTACATATTTTAAATTGATCTAGACTTATATATTTTGACTGTATTAATGTTTGTTTGTGATTCAATGACTGTTGAATATATGTGTGATAATGTGATTAGATACTGTGCTGACTGCAAATAGCAGTACTATGTGTTATAGTATGTTATTCTAATCGATCAAATGATCTTATTAATGATAGGTTTTGGTATAAAAGATAAAACTAAGTTGCATAACTGTAAGCAGCAGACCAGGAGAGTATCCTACCTTTGCATTTTCTTTATGCAATGGACATGAGTAAGAAGATTCAGATTTATGTTATTATTGTACCCGATTATTAACCCTATTATTATATATGTTATATCCGATCATTGATTATCAACATGTTACTATATTGTAATTCATATATATATATATATATATATATATATATATATATATATATATATATATATATATATACCTCTAAGCTATTTGACCTATTTAGACACATATTTAGAAATATTATTGAACATGATAAAACCTTTTTGTATCCAATCAAATTGTTTTGGTTCTGGATTCGGACTAAGTATGAACATCCGATCAAGGAAAACTTTTATCTTCAAGGCAAGGATGTGAGTTTACGATAATATCGTTCTTGTATGTAGTATTGATCAATACAGGGCACATGAGAAGTACAAGCTCGCGCCCGTAAGTTATGACGGTTTGCAAATGAAGTTCTGCTAAACCTTTTCGAAAATTTAAAACATTAAAGTTCATAGTATATCACCTTAAACCTATTTATAGTTAATACGTAGTTTTAAAAATATGATATAGAGTTGTTATGTTATTATTATCGGTTTAGTTTACTTCACAACTATTGAATCGTTGTAGAAGTGATGTATAAAGAAAACATTTAATTCTTTCAGCTAATTATATTTATAATTGTTATTACTTGCTGGGCACCCAAATGCTCATTCTTGCTTTTAATTTAAATGTTTTCAGCTAGGCATGATCAACCTGAAGGTCCAGACAAGAACAAGTGAAAGGAAAGAAAACAGAATATTATTAATGGTATCTTTTGTAATAGTTAAATTATATTAAGACAATGACATGTATTATCTATCATGTAAGGAATTATAGTAAAGGTTGTGTACTTGGGATTAGACTCTGATATATGTAAATTAATTTTGATTTTTATATTATTGTTATTATTATTAGTATTATTTCGCTCATAGAAATGGTATCGTGAAGCACCGAGTTTGGGTTTTAAGTATCTGAATTTGGGGGCGTCATAGATCTTACTGTAGGTTTTAGAAGAAGCCTACTTGCCGAAATCAATGGATGTGGAAAAATTTCAACATTTGGTTGATCACATTTTTAACAACAATGTGATATCTTTCACTGATGATGACATACCGCCCAAAGGGACCGGTCATTGTAAGCCGTTGCACGTTGCAGTTTTGTCCTCTAGATACATGCTAGCTGGAGTCTTGATAAATGGAGGTTCATCTCTGAATATATGTCCTTACGCTATGTTGGTGAAGATGAATGTCAATATTAAACATATCTGAAGCAGCCATACGGTTATTAAAGCTTTTGATGGATCCCGCCAGAATTCAGTCAAAGAGATTGAGCTGCCAATCGAGATTGGTCTCCACATTCTGTGTATCTTTTCACGTGCTCAAGATAGATTCAGGATACAACCTGCTCTTGGGAAGACCATGGATTCATATGGTTGGGGTCGTCCCCTCCACTCTACATCAACAACTTAAATACATTATCAACAATTGCCTAGTCACGGTCAACGCTGAACCAGAATGTCCTAAATATGGTGACATACCACTCATGAATGTCAATTCGGATGTTAAGCCGGTCAGTTTTCATGCCTTGGAAGTGAGCAACACTCAATACCATTCCATCGGGATGCCATTTCCCGTAACCAAGATTTCTGCCGAAGTGATGGCCGCTACCCAAGAAATGATGTCATTGGGTCACCGGCCTGGACAAGGGTTGGGTAAAAGTCATCAGGGTATTAAGCACCTGATTCAAATGACCAGTCAAACCGAGATAGCCGGACTAGGCTATTCTGCCAGTTCCAGTCACAGAAATCCACATAAGCATAAGTAGATTCCTCCAGTTTTACCTATATGATGATTATCTCCACCTGCAAATCCTGAGCCCGCACAACCTCCGGTAAAGGTGCCAGCCAACGTAATGGCTATGTTATTTCCCAAGCCGATACTGGTAAAAGGAGAAAGAAGTCTTTGTTCCAAATCCCAAAGTGGAGAAGAGGAACGAAGAATTAAACAAGACATCATCAGAATGATGTCAGGCATACGCATCATTGTCCATGATGAACATACAAACAAATACACCCCAGACGATGATTGCCCGGACATAATGGTCATCATTCGGGAATAGGAGGACGATGACAGCCCCTCCATCATTGTAGTCCACCAGGACTTTGCCCTCGATAATTGGATCAACACTCCTTGCATTGGTCGACTAGGGTAAAACAGGCAGGAACTCTTTCTGCCCTGTAGATATCATAACTGCTTACTTTTATGTGCATTATTAGCAGTTGTTTTGTAAGTACATGCTAACACTTTGTATGATTAAACGGTTTCATATATTAAGTGAAAGCATATTTTGTTTCAGGACTCTGAATTTAGATGTGCCTGTACTTGCTCATAAAATGCCTTTTCTCCACAAGGATTGTAACTTTGATGAAAAGTTGGACTCAGACTTGATAGAAATACAAGAGAACATTGAGGTGGCACAGGAGATCAAAGAATGGGTCAAAGATAAACCTAAACCCAACCTTGATCAAACCACTTCCTTCAATCTTGGAACCTTAGAAAGCCCTAAGTTAATCCAGATTGGTTCAAACCTTACTCCAAACCAGAGGAATGATATGGTTACGCTACTAACCCAATTCCAGGATGTGTTTGCATGGTCTCATGAAGACATGATGGGTTTGTCCACTGACATTGTCCTTCATCGCCTTCCCATTAAAGAGGGATTCAAGCCAGTCAAGCAGAAGCTCAGGCGATTGAAACCTGAGTGGAGTTTAAAGGTGAAAGAAGAAATTGTGAAACAATTTCAAGCTGGTATTATTATGGTATCCACATATCCTGAATGGACATCCAACATCATTCCCGCACCTAAACCTGGAGGAAAGGTGCGAGTTTGCGTGGATTACCGGGATCTGAACAAAGTTTGGCTTAAGGATAGCTTTCCCGTGCCATTTATCCACATTCTCATTGACAATACTACTCAATACGGTATGTACTCCTTCGCTGATTACTTTGCGGGGTACCATCAAATTATGGTTACTAAGGAGGATCGTGAGAAAACTGCATTCATCACGCCTTGGGGAACCTTTTGCTATAGACGGTTGTCATTCGGCTTCATCAATGCAAAAGACACCTATCAGCGAGCTATGATTTCTCTTTTCCATGACTTAATGCACAAAGAGATAGAGAACTACATGGATGACATCATCGTCAAATCTTGAAGGGAGGAAAACCACTTAGAACATCTCAAAAAGCTCTTCAACAGGTTGCGTAAGTACAACTTAAAGTTGAATCCAGCCAAGTGCGCCTTTGGCGTTAAATCAGGCAAGTTGCTAGGATTCCTAGTCAGCCACAAAGGGATTGAGCTGGATCCCACCAAAATCCAAGCCATCACTGAAATGCCCATTCCTCAAACAAAGAAGGAAATACGGGGATTTTTGGGAAGAATCAACTTCATTAACAGGTTCATTTCTCAACTCACAGCACCTGTGAGCCTATCTTTAAGTTGTTAAGGAAGAAGTCCTCCATGAAGTAGAATGACGAGTGCCAGAAGGCCTTCCTTACAATCAAAGAGCAGCTAGTCAAAGATCCCATTTTGGTACCATCTAGGGATGATGTTCTCATGTTCATGTACCTGTCCATAAGTGACAATGCTATGGTCTGCATGCTGGGACAGAAATATAATAAAGGCCAAGAGAGAGCTATCTACTACCTCAGCAAAAGATTCAGCAGCAGTGAACATAAGTACACTTTGATTGAGAAAACTTGTTGTGCTTTAGCATGGGCTTCCATGAGGTTACAAAATTACCTCCATGATCACACAACCCATCTCATATCCCCCGTGGATCCTCTCAAGTACGTGTTCAGTAAACCCATGTTAAATTAGCGGCTGTCCAAATGGCAATTGATCCTATAACAATTTGACATCTTCTACGTGACACAAAAGTCCATCACAGGTCAAGGAATTGCGGATCAACTGGCCGAAGCACCTTCAGGGGACTTCAAACCCTTGGAAACATACTTCTTCGATGAAGAGGTAATAGTTCAGCAACACCATCAGTACGATACACGCCAAACATGGAAAATGTATTTCGATGGAGCTTTTAATATGGAAGGTTTTGGGGCTGGAGTAGTTCTAGTATCCGGTACGGGGGAGCAATATCCCGTCGCCGTCAAATTGCAGTTTGTCAACACCAATAACACAGTTGAGTATGAAGGCGGTATCAGACGGTTAACTGTCTTTGGGGATTCGGAGTTGGTAGTCAAATAATCCACGGGAATCTATTAAACCAAAGAGCTACATTTGCTACCTTACCATCGACAAGTTTTACAGATGGCTTTAGAGTACTAAGAGATCTCCTTTCTACACATTCCTCGTAATAGGAATGACTTTGCAGAAGCGTTAGCAACTTTGGCCTCCTTGATTCGCATGCCTAACAAGGAACACATGCCAAGCATCATATTTGCCCTACAAAAGGCACCAGCCTATGTGAACTATATTGGAGAAGTATCAGATGAGCTACCTCCCATCCAGCATCCTTGGTATCAACACATCAAGGAGTACTTACGAGATGGATCTACACCCGCTAAGGTGAGCCCGACTTAGAAAAGGTGGATCCATCGACTTACTATGAAATTCTACCTGAGCGGAGATGCACTCTAGAAAAGAGATGCAGGACTAGGTCTCCTCAGATGTCTGGACCGGGACCAAGCTCAAAGACTCATGGATGAGGTCCATGGTGGAGTATGTGGCCCACACATGAGTGGCCCCCTACTTGTTAAGAAGATCTTCAGGACATGATATTACTGGCTCTTTCTCAAGGCTGACTGTGATGACCACGTCAGGAGATATTATCAGTGCCAAATTCATGGGAATGCTATCCACGCCCCCTCCAAGGGAGCTCCACAATATGAGTTCACCTTGGCCCTTCTCAATGTGGGGAATGGATGTGACCGGGCCCATCGAGCCCAAAGCCAGTAATGGGCATCGGTTTATCTTCACAATGATCGACTACTTCACCTAGTGGGTAGAAGCATCCTCCTTCCCCATGGTTACCAAAGAAGTAATCATTGCTTTCATCAGAAACAATGTCATTTATCTTTATGGACAACCAGAGGTAATTGTGTCAGACAATGCTAAGAACCTGAACAACAAAATGATGGAGGAGTTATGCAGTAAATTCCACATCAAACACCTTAACTCCGTCATCTACCATCGAAAGATGAATGGTGCTGTTGAAGCGGCTAACAAAAATATTAAGAAGATCATGCAAAAGATGTCCGTCAATCACAAAAGATGGACTGACTTATTGCCTCTTACTCTGTTAGCCTACAGAACTTCAATGCGCACTTCCACTGGGGCAACCTGTAAGACCAGAACTTTTATGAATAAAGATTAATTTTTCTCGAAATATATTTTTGAATATTATAGTATGGATTTGATATAATGTTATAGGTGTGGGTATTATTTTCAAATTTTACAAATTAAGCAAGTGGTTATATAATATTCGATTGGTCGGGAAATATTCGTTTTAACAGGGAATATTTGTACGACGACATAATCATTGGTGGACCTCTAATAACGGAAGTATTATGTAAAGTTAAAAGCACGTAATCTTTTTATAAAAATAACAACGAAAGTTTTATTGTTAAATGTTGAACTACCTTGGTAAAAGTAAAAGAATGTCTGCGTGGTTTCATAGTAGCTCACGGTATTGATTATTGATGCTTACGTGAGAAGTCACTCAGTTATTTTCAATTATTGCTACAATAATTGCTGCATAATATCTCTTATATTATTGATTCAATTATTGTCACAGTATCATCTGGATAATATCTTATATTATTAAATCAATAATTGAGATGACAAAGTTATTCATATTATTATTTACAATATTGACAATGTCTAGAAAGTTCTGTCAAGGAGAGGTTTGGTCACCTAATTGTGCGCCAATAGGGAGAAATCCTTATCGAAAAGCCCCCTCTTTCCTAGGAATGATCTAGTTATTAAATATTGTGAGTTATAATATTAATGATGAATAAGTTCGTATTGATTAAAGATGAAATGAATATATTCATTGTGTTGGGATTATTAGTGTTAATCGAAATCAACATCTATTTCGATAATAATTGATGTCTGGAGGTTATATTGACCAATTGGATAATTAATCGGATAAATGAGCAATTAATTGTTATTAATTCACATGCATGTACTATTAGGGGAGGTGGTGCATGATTGATAATACTTGCATAACTAAATTTAAAAATTGATGTATAGATGAAGGTACTATACTGTAATTATTTTTTTCACATGTATAGAACTATTGATTCACATGAATGTACTATTGATTCACATGATGTACTATTAAGGGAGGTGGCGTAAGTTTGATAATACTTGTAGGACTAAATTAAAAATGAAAGAAAAGATGAATTTATTATACTGTATTATTTTGAACCCCAAAACGTGCAATTATCGAAACTATATTTTCCTATAAATAGAAGCTCATTCTTCTGTCATTCTCACCAATTCACTAAGACTCACAAGAGCAATTATAGAAAGAGAAGCTATAGAGAGAGAAGCTTTAGAGAGAAAGTAGAAGAGAAGTCTGCTACCTCACTATTCCAGTATCTGGTCTTCTTCTGAGGTAAGGGATATTATTTTTTTCCAGTATTCATAGGAATAATATTGTCTTCCATACTCTGTAGTATGTGAGTAATATTATTTTGTCTCGTATTTCTGATTATACCCTTATTTTGTTAAATATTTTGCTTCTATACTCCGTGAAAGTAGTGGAATATCCTTGAAATTTACGCTTCATCTAGTATCGTTTCATTTATATGGTACTTGTAACGCCCGAGAAAAATCGAATATTTATGAGAATTAAATTTTTATTTGATTATGTGGATTAAATAAATTTAATTGATTATTTATGGGAGTAAGCTATTTGAAGGTCGTTCGATGACCTAAACATGTCGCAACATCGTAGTATTTTGGCTACGTGGTAGAATTAAAGTGTTTGAATTTCCAAGATGAAAACAAAAGCTTTCCGAGAAATTTTCCAAAAAACACTATTCACGCATTTCTGCTCGGGAATATTTTTTTGAACTTCTGAGAAATACGTAACGATAGAATATCAAGGTGAGATGGAATATCCAATAATATTTCAGTTATGACAATCACAGTTTTTCGCCTACGGACTTAAAACCTAACGTTTAGGGAAAGTGACTTCCGAGAAGGAATTTAAACGCGTATAATGAATTAAGCGATGATCATATTATTCGTAGGTATTGTACGAGGTAATGAATACGAGTATGATACGAGGTATTATGCGAGTATGTATTAATGATGGTATGTCGTATATGTTGAATTAGTATATGAGTTAGAATACGATAATAATACGTATAGAATACGTCATAAGGCTTTAAGACATTTGTGAATGGACTTCTGGATTATGTGGGATGTATAAGTCTAATATTATTTAATATGAAAGACCAATAAGAATTAACGTACAAGCCAAATGTTTATTCATGTAAAGCACAAAACAAATTAATGCAAGCCCACAAGATTAAGCTAAGTTAATTAAGCTAATGGCCTAAAGTAAGAACCAATGGGTTATGGGATGGTTTAAACCTATGAGCACATGGATGACCCAAAGTGGTGGCCAAGTAAAGTACTTGGTGGCTAAGCAAAGGATAAGCTATGTGATTAACAAGAAAACTTAAAGTCTAAGTAATTAAGTGTGGTGAGCAAACAAAGTGCTTAAAAGTGATGAACAAGTAGACTTAAGGGCTAAGCAATGGATAAGATAAGTGGTGAGCAAGCAAATAATGTGGAGGCCAAGTTAACTTAATGCTTAAGCTAGGAATAGTAAGGAGGTGGATGGATTTTGACCATTATACCCTAACCTAGCAACTCCTATAAATAGAAAGGTTTGTATTCATTTGTTAGTTGTTAGATTTTCCACCAATAACTTATAGCTTATTGGCTTGAGAGAAAAAGCTAGAAAAGCTAGAGTTTATATTTCAAGAAACAAGAAGAAGATCAAAGATTAACCAAGTAATCTTCAAGGGTAAGATCCTAAACCATGATTCTCTTTCTCTTCCATTGTTAGAGAAGTGAGTAGTGGTAGAACTAGTATGCTAAGGAATGATAAGAATGAGTAATCAAAGGGCTTAAGTCTTAATAAGCCGTGAATAAGTCATGTGGTAAGATAAACAATAAATGAAGTTATGAACTAAAGAAGAACTTGTAAGATTTGTGCCATGTCTACATTAATGAAGTTAGTATGATAACAAGAAGCAAGAATAATGGTTAGAAGTCATGAACTATCATAAGTCACGAGAAAATAATTCATAAGTAATTTATATTTTTATAAGTTACAAACTGATAAAGAACAAGTAATAACTTATCATGTTTATAAGTTAAATGAAGTATGTATGTCAAGATGTTGGTATGACAGAATAAATCCATTTGAAACGAAGAACAAATCTTAAGTAACGAAGTTTTGCCGGAATCCACACGATTAGACGATAATTGTCGAATTCGTGAAATTCTCGGAATGAAAGTCAGATTTTGTGTTTGAGCTCAAAAATGTTAGTTGTTAATGGAGACAAGTCTTATTTGGCATTATAGAGTTGCAGACTAAAAAATGATCGAATTCTGACTTAGAACGAAGAAACGAGCGTTGAACGTTCACGAACATTTATCGTTTTTATTAAAAATGGACTAATATGTGAATTTTTAGTTAACAAAGTCAAATAGATAAAATTCTTGCATGAACACGTAGAGTATGTAATTTGTGAACCATAGGCTCTTGAACGAGCCAATTCGGACTTATAACGAAGAAGTTATGAGCCCGGGAATCTCACTTAAAAGAAAATCTTTCAAAATTTTCTGAGGCACAAAGTCTTCGCCGCAGCGCGACTCAAAGAGTAAAGACCGACGCGGCAGCGCGAGGTCGACCATAGTCCCATGTTAATTGGTGCTGCAGTGCAGCTAATATCGAAGGAGATGGTGCCGCAACGCCGTGAATGAGTCCTACGGACAGAGCAAAGCACATGGCCATGAAGTATGAGTTGTAGAAACAAAAAAAGGCTGGCAGCATGATACGCCATCACTAAGTGAAGGATATAAAGGAATGTTTTAGAATGTAAAGTAAAGGAGAAGTGAAGGAAGAGTAAATTAAATTCTTAATCAACTTAATGTAACATCATTTAGGATGTATAAATCTTAAGTAATACACTAGAGGTTAAAAGAAAAATTAATTAAACGAAGAACGTGAAGGGTAATTAAGTAAACTGTAAATGGTATTTAACGTTGGTATTTCACTAATGACGATCAAGTGTCGATTAATAACGTAAGGATGTTAGTAAGCCGTGAGAAAAGATGATTAACTCAAAACGAGTTGTATCAATAAAATAATTTCAGTTAAGTTATAGAAGAGACAGAAGTTGGTAAGAACGATGCAAAAGAACGACGGCAAGCCGGAACCAATAATAACAAATCTAATTAGATTGAGAAGAAGGGTAAGATTCATTAAGAACCATGTATGTTAATTCATGACCTAATGTGGTATTTTATGTGGTTATGTGTTGTAGAGACTCAAAATGAAAAGTAATTATACTGTAGAAGACGCTGAAGGTAAGTTTTTCTTAAACGCTTGTCTAACCTTCGTGTTAGCCAAGTTTTCTGTGATTCATGTCATGAGATGCATGAATTATTTTACTAAAGGGTCGATGCCAGTTTTACCTTGGCTAGACTAATCTTAAAGATTGATTGATTTCTTTACAAGTCTTTTCATATAAAATTGATAATGTTATTATACGCCAATTGTTTGGTACGGATTCAAGGTAAGCCTTAATATGAATAAACAAATGTATTTTCATCGAGTATTCGATGGACACGTGAGGTTGCCACAACTTAAACGTACTCGTAATCTATGCCGAACTTACGAACATAGTGCCAGGATGTCCTTTTTTAAAGTACTTATGAAATTCTCATGGTCTTGGACCGGAATTGATGTTTTACTGAATATTGCTGTTGTAAAACATTTTGAATGAAAAGAAGTGCTATTTTGAATTATCGATAGTACTTCATAACTATTATTCAGTTATTGAAGATATACGATTTCTATGTCTCAAATATGCTATTTTATTAGAATTGTTATACTTCCTGAGCTAGTTAAGCTCACTCTTTCTTGAACCATATGAATGCAGCTAAGATGGAACGGACCGATGGATCTGGCAAGGATAAAGGGATGGTGAAGGCGAACCCGTAGATTACTTATGTAATAGTATAGTTTTGCAAGAATAATATTTGATATTATGACAAGGACAAATGTAACGGTTATAAAGAACCTGCGGAATGTTAGCATTTTGATTATATAGAAGACATATTCATTCTTTTGAGGCATTTCGATTGAATATTTGTGTGAACTGTAGCACCGTGTAGCACCATCTGTCGGGTTAGAAGATACCCGGATTTGGGGGCGTCATAGGTTGGTATCAAAGCATTCGGTTATAAAACTTAAGGGGGGAAGAACCTTAGGCTAATAACCTCGTTAAGGAAGGAAAAGTCCGAAGGAAGTAAAATTGAGCTTTATTTGAGTTGAATGAGTCAATAAGGTATTAAGGAAACTCAGTATCAAAAGATTTAAAAGATGGAAAGTAACCCTAAATAAATTAAATGTGAATTGTGTTTATACTATTATGTGTTATGTACTAATCACCGTGTTATGTACTAATCACCGTGTTATGTGTTATTGTAGGATGTCGATCAATAGCTTTATGTATAGAGATATACACGCGGTGAGAGAAGAGCTTGTGAACAGAGTAGAGCATGTACCCATGCTAGTAGCGGAGGTACCATTAGTGATTCTAGAGGAGTCGGAGCCAGAGGAGTACTTTTCAGAGGAGAACTACTCTGAGGGAGATATGGATATATCATCATACCTTAGTATGATGAGCGATGAGGAGGAAGAAAGAGAGGTAACATCGGTTACTATGTACGGTGGTACCTACACTAGAGTCATCACCTCCAGATGCAATGAGAACATTGTATCTGGCAGTGCTTGACAGGAATGTACAACTGAGTACAGTTGTGTAGAATCAGATTGAAGAGATTAGTTATCTCCATGAAGCTAAGATGTCTGCAGAATCAGATTTTGAGTCAGAGAACGACAAACATGTGCTTATGACAGAGCAGGCTAGGGACTATAAGGAAGAGGTCGAAGAGCTTCGTAAGGAACTGGGGGAGAAGGACCAGAAGATAGCACGAATGTCCTACATCCATGAGAGTGCTCATAAGGATTTCAAGCTGAAACCTGTGACGCCCCCAAAATAAGTATACAACACCTATTCTGAGTCGCCAAATACATGGTACAGAAAGCAAACTACAACTTCAATAATACAATTGTCGTGCAAAATACGACAACACATACTGTGAGTTTAAATACAAATATTGTCTTAGACAATATCCACACTCAAATAAGTCCTCATTACAATTATTCAAACACTATTTTACAGAAATAGTGAGGACTGCTAAAACATCTTTCTAAAACCATTACTCCGTACCCCGACTAGTTCCTGCTATGTTCTCACCTCCTTAGAAAAATGGAACAAAAAGGAAAAGGGTGAGCTCAACTAGCCCAGTAAAGAATATTATGACTAAGATAATATACAACAAATTATCGTTAGTCTTCAACAGGGAAAAATCTGATAAAATATAATAGACAACAAGTTTTAGATCAACAACTGCAGCGAAAACAACAATCCATTAGAAGAGTCAAGTAGAGAATGAGTTCTACTATCTTCTAAGATTTAAAAGTCCATCATCAATTTTATCCCTGTAACAACAATTAATATACATCTTTAATCAATATTCATCTTTTCACTATAGGCCAAAGATATTCATTTGTATCACCAATTGGTCATGTTCATCTCAACACCTGTTCATCTTCGCACTACGGGCCAAAGATATTCATCAGTTAATCATTCATCTTTGTACTACAGGCCAAAGATATTCAGTAATATCATCATTTAGGACTGAGGATGATGAAAAATATTTTAAAGAAAACGAATCTAGTGAGACAGAAGGACAAATAGTAAGGATTCATATAATAGTTTATCCAAGATCAATAATACACCATAATAACCAATTTTGAAGCAAAATTCAAGAATAAAGATCAAAACAAAGATACAATCAAATATAGTAACCATAATAGACATCTTGGACAAAAAGAAGAAAATTTAATTTTTCAGTGAATAGTGTCGTATACGTGAATAGTGCCGTATACGTGAATAATAACTCTGACACAAAAAATTCTAAATTTGATAAAAAATTCATACCAACATTTTGGTATAATGATATTGAAGAAAATATCATTTTAAGAAGAATATAACACCCCTTACCTCAAAATATCAGTACTTCTGATCGGAATATCGTTATAAGGCTGAAGGAAACTTGCACTGATGAATAGAAACTCACAAAGTATCTAAATACTCACAAAATACACTCAATAATCTAGAGAGAGAAAGAGAGAAAGCTTATGTTTGTGGTGTGATTTTCAATTCTAACTTAGTCCTCTATTTATAGGAAAATATTAGCAGACTTGACCTGCAACCTGATGGCTTTACCTGTTACTATTCCCACCCACCAAATTTGAAATAAAATTCAGCACATTTCTTCACCAACCACAAGTGGGGCCCACTCAATTCTAAAATTTTCCACCAAAATGCTAAATTCGGATACTTCAACAATTTCTAAACCAGTCACCTCTTAAAATTCATAACAAATCATACGTTCATTTTTAACGGTTCAAATTTTGTGGACATATACTCAACTTATATATGTATAACATATCCAAAAATTACAACCATCCAACGGTCGGATTAAAAATTATAACTCACTTAATATATCTCTAAAAAACACCGGTTTATTTTTTAATACCTTCATTCCGACAAAAATACTGATAAAACACTTCAACATTAACTCTTTCATTTTTAACCACAATAAATATATCCAACATTTATATTCACGTAAAATAAATATTTCCTTATCATATGAATCAATAATTAATTATTCACAAATAATATTACATAATCACATTTATGACAACTGTGCCGTTTCGTGAAAGAGGGGGCTTTCAATAAGAATTTCTCCTTACTGGCGCGTAATTAGGTGACCAAACCTCTCCTTGACAGAACTTTCTAGACATTGCCAATAATGCTATCTATTAATATTATTCAAATAATATGAATTATTGATCTGATAATGGGAAATACTGTGCAGTGATAATTATTGAAACAAGAATAATATAAAATATCAACGCAGCAATTATTGAATCAATAAAATAAAATATTGAATAGTAATTCATTGTAACAATTATTGAGTAGTGCCTTCTTACGTAAGGATCAATAATTCATCAATCTTTGTGCATCCACGCAGATTACTAAATTTTAACCAATGGGTATTCCAACAAAGGTTAAGCAGTAATAACTACACCAATTATTTATAAAAACTCAAACTTGTCATATTCTTCATCCGACAATTATTCTGTTATGGGGCCCATAAATGATCAAGGTCGTCCGTATTTAATATTCCCCGACAACAAGAATATTCCACGACCAAATGAATATTCCCTGACAACAATAATTATTTTATAATCACTTGCATATTTTGCAAAATTTGCACATTTAACCCATAACCAGAGAATTATATCAAATTAATACCTTATTATTCACAATAATAATTAGAGAAAATTTGATTTTATTTATAATAAGTTGGGGTCTTACAACCTCCCCTCCTTATGAAATTTCATCCTCGAAATTGACATACGTACCTGGTGTTTCGAAAAGGTGAGGATACCTCGCTTTCATTTCTTCAATAACATGGTTTCTCCACAAAACCTTAACTTGTGGTATAACCTTGGTGCGTAGGACATGCTCTTTCTATCCAAGATCTTAACAGGTACTTCTTCGTACGTTAAATCTTCGGCTATCTCGTCTAGTTCTAACACAATAATATGGTTCGGGTCTTTCACATATTTACGAAGCATGGATATGTGCAAAACATTATGAACACGAGACATACTTGGAGGTAATGCGAGTCTATAGGCCACATTTCCTATTCGGTCAAGAATCTCAAATGGACCAACAAATCGTGGATTGACCTTTCATCTCTTTCCAAATCTTGTAACTCCCTTCCATGGAGCAACACGTAACAATACATGATCTCCAATATTAAACTCCACGTCTTTTCTATGAAGATCAACATAACTCTTTTGTCGATCTTGTGAGGTTTGAATACGTTGTCGAATCATTTGGATCTTTTCTGTAGTCATGCGTACTAATTCTGGTCCCAACAATGTTACTTCTCCCACCTTGTCCCAACATACTGGAGAACGACACTTTCGTCCATACAACGCCTCAAATGGAGCCATGCCTATACTTGCTTGATAACTGTTGTTGTAGAAGAATTCCACCAATGGCAAGTACTTATCCCAACTTCCTTTAAAATCTAGGACACAAAGTCTTAATAGATCTTCAAGGGTTTGAATAGTCCTCTCTGATTGTCCGTCCGTTTGAGGATGGTATGCCGAATTGAATCATAAATCCGTGCCCATAGCTTTCTGTAAGCTAACCCAAAATCGTGAAGTGACTCTTGGGTCACGATCCGAAACTATGGATACTGGCATGCCATGCAATCTCACAATCTCATTCACGTACATACTAGCAAGACGTTCAAGGTAATAAATCTCACGTATCAGCAAGAAATGGGCAGTCTTAGTTAATCTATCAACAATAACCCAAATAGCATCTATGCCTTGAGAAACTTTGGGAAGACCTGTAACGAAATCCATAGTAATGTGTTTCCACTTCCATTTTGGAATCTCAAGTGGTTGTAATGGACCCTTTGGCACTTGATGCTCCGCCTTTACACGTTGACAAGTTAAACACCTCGAGATAAACTCCGCGATCTCTCTCTTCATATTGTTCCACAAAAATGTATGTCGAATATCATGATACATTTTGGTACTCCCAGGATGGATTGCAAACGGTGTGTTGTGTGCCTCCATCATGATTCTATGCTTCAAGTCAGAATCGTTAGGAACACAAAGTCTGGAGTTGAATCTAAGTATTCCTTCTTCATCGATTCTTACTTCTGGAATAGCACCTTCTTGCACTTTCTTCTTCATACGCATCAGCTCCATGTCCGTAGCTTGAGTAGCTTTAACTTTATCGATTAAAGTCGGTTCTACTCGTATATTCGCCATCATCATGTGGGTCCCTGGAGTCTTTAATTTGCAAGTCATACAGAATGGGCCTTTGCATTGACAATATCACATTCGTACTCGCATATGATCTTCTACTCATTGCGTCAGCTACTACGTTCGCTTTTCCAAGATGATATTGAATAGTGTGATCGTAATCTTTCAATAAGCCAACGTCGTTGTCGCATTTTGAGTTCTTTTTCGGTAAAGAAATATTTGAGGCTTTTATGGTCCGTATAAATCTCCATTTTCTCCCCATACAAGTAGTGTCTCCAAATTTTCAACGCGAATACGACTGCTGCCAACTCTAGATCATAACTAGGATAATTCCTCTCATATTGTTTGAGTTGTTATGAGGCATAGGCTATGACTTTCCCATGTTGCATGAGAACGCATCCTAACTCTTTGCCTGAAGCATCGCTGTATATAACAAATCCATCCGTTCCAGATGGTATTGCCAGAACAGGTGCCGAAATGAGTCTCCTCTTGAGCTCTTGGAAACTCTTCTCGTATTCCTCGCTCCATATGAATTTTGTATCTTTCCGAGTCAGCTGAGTTAATGGAGTAGCAATTCGAGAAAATACTTCCACGAATATCCGATAATAACTAGCTAAGCCCAGAAAGCTACGCACTTCGGTCACCGACTTTGGTTGCTACCAACTTTGTACTGCTTCAATCTTTGCCGGGTCAACAGATACTCCATGTTTTGACACCACGTGCCCAAGGAATGCTACTTTCTCAAGCCAGAACTCACATTTCTTCAGCTTGGCATAAATCTTGTTTTCACGAAGCCTTTCAAGTATCAGCTTAAAATGGTGCTCATGATCTTCACGACTTTTGGAATAGATGAGGATGTCATCAATAAAGACAATAACAAACTAATCCAAATATTCCTTGAATACACGGTTCATCATATCCATAAAAGCAGCAGGAGCATTAGTAAATCCAAAAGACATAACTAAGAATTCATAAAGCCCGTACCGAGTTCTGAAGGCAGTCTTTGGAATATCCTCAGTTTTAATCTTCAGCTGATGATATCTAGAACGAAGATCGATCTTTGAAAAGAATTTTGCTCCTTGCAACTAGTCGAACAGGTCATCAATGCGAGGTAGCGGATACCTATTCTTGATGGTGACATGGTTTAATTCTCGGTAGTCAATACAAAGTCGCATACTCCCGTCTTTCTTCTTTACGAATAAAACAGGAGCACCCCAAGGAGATGTACTAGGACGAATGAAACCTGTGTCTAACAATTCCTGTAGTTGGACTTTTAACTCCTGAAGTTCAATAGGAGCCATTCGATATGGGGTTTTAGAAATGGGTTTTGTACCCGGCTCAAGGTCAATAAAGAATTTAACATCACGTTCTGGGGGTAGACCGGGAAGTTCTTCAGGAAATACATCAGGAAATTCTCTAACAACAAAAATATTATTCAAATCTGACTTGTCTTTGTTCAAATCCATAACATGGGCTAAGAAAGCTTGACATCCGTTTTTCAATAAACGAATAGCTTTATGGCTTGATATGATATTGACTTATTTTAGTGGTTTAGTTGTTTGAATTCGTATGACAGGTTGGTTAGGAATATGAAAACTAACAACCTTACGAAAATAATCAATTTTGGCATGATGAGTGGTTAACCAATCAATTCCTAAAATCACATCAAAAGTAAGTATCTTTAAAGAGATAAGATCAATAGGTAATGTGATAGTGCCAACTTGGATCATGCAAGATTTATAAACTATGGATGTAACGAAAGTTTCACCCAACGGAGTCTCCACTGATAAATCAAAGTTTAATTTCTCCGGAGTCAAGTTTAAACGTTGAGCACAAACAGGAGAGATAAAAGAATGGGTAGAACCGGTATCTAGTAAGGTATAAACTTCGCAAGAGTTCAAGATTATCTTACCCGTAATCACCTCGTTCGGGTTCCTCGCGTTTTGGCCAGTCACAACAAACGCTCTTCCAGGAACCGCTGATTTCGACTTATCCGGGACAGCCCTTGGAGTCACCATCCCCGTTGAACTTGGTTTTGCTATAGAACAATCTCGAGCTATGTGGCCTTCCTTTCCACAGTTGTAACATACCTTGGATTGTTGTGGACAGTTTGGGCTGATATGTCCCTCTTTCTCGCATTTGTAACATCTAACTGGCGGTCATTCTCCTCCCCTAGAATGTGTTGTTGGTGCTGGTGTTGCTGCTGATGTCTTCCCGTCATTGTTAAATCTCCTCTTTCTGAAATTTTCACTTGACTCACCTCTCCTATTATCATGGCCACGATGACCACCCGAGTGGTTACCGCCTTTGTTCGTATTTTTCCCTCCTCGTTGGTTATCATCGCTCTGATGACTGCTGTCACCGGTATGACCTTGGTTGTGGTCCCTCAGTTGCCCATACTCATTATCTCGCTCTAATAATTGAGCCCTATTTACAACATCTGAATATAAAGAAAATTTATGATATATAAGATATTCGAATCTAAGCTTTAGAGACCTCGAAACATCCTTGTCATTCTGTTCCTCATTTTCACCAAATGAGGTGCAAACTTGGATAACTCTGCAAACTTCGCCTCGTACTGGGACATTATCATGTTGTTTTGTTCCAGTCTGATAAACTCCACCTCCTTCATATGACGAATACTTTCAGGAGAGTACTTGTCATTGAATAGTTTCTGAAATGTTTCCCAAGACATCGAGTGCGGTTGGTGGGTACGCCTGCTTCTCAGACTCCCACCGATGAGTCCGCCTCACCGCTGGATCATAAAGGTGGTGAATGGAACTTCTCGTTCCTCGTGCATCCTAAGACATCGAATATCTTGGTAATTTGCTTGACCCACGTTTCCACCATGATCGGATCCGGCTTTCCCTTAAATTCTGGTGGTCCCAACTCTTTGAAGCTGCTTGCATTTGTGACAAGCCGCGCATTGCTAGCATTTCCACCGTGATTACAGGTACACGAGTTTCCTCGTCTAGTTTTGCATAAAATGCAAAAACTTACGAACATCCCATCATTCATCATTTGTTCGGTGAGTGTTGTTTACGGGAGGATTATTGCCTTCTGTTGCACGTTCTCCTGGTTTGTAACTAAAGGTTGTTCCATAGTTTCATACATTCCATTGTTAACGTTCTCAGCAGCCATTCTTAAATACCGCCATAAAACAAGGGTTAATTAGATAAATTAACATATGACATAATATCCCTATATTATGGTGACTCAACAAATAAGCTTAGATAGGACACACTAGCGAAGGATTTACTCATCTCTCCCCCTAGTTCTATTCCCGATCTCCATGGAGACCATATTCCTAAGCTCTAATACCAAGCTGTGGACGCCGCTGAAATAGGTATACAACACCCATTCTGAGTCGCTAAATACATGGTACAGAAAGCAAACTACAACTTCAATAATACAATTGCCATGCAGAATACGACAACACGTACTGTGAGTTTAAATACAAATATTGTCTTCTAGACAATATACACACTCAAATAAGTCCACGTTACAATTATTCAAACACTATTTTACAGAAATAGTGAGGACTGCTAAAACAACTTTCTATAACCATCACTCCGTACCCCGACTAGTTCCTGCTATGTTCTCACCTCCTGAGAAAAATGGAACAAAAAGGAAAAGGGTGAGCTCAAGTAGCCCAGTAAAGAATATTATGACTAAGATAATATACAACAAATTATCGTTAGTCTTCAATAGGGAAAAATCTGATAAAATATAATAGACAACAAGTTTTAGATCAACAACTGCAGCGGAAACAACAATCCATTAGAAGAGTCAAGTAGAGAATGAGTTCTATTATCTTCTAAGATTTAAAAGTCCATCATCAATTTTATCCCCGTAACAACAATCAATATACATCTTTAATCAATATTCATCTTCGCACTACAGGCCAAAGATATTCATTTGTATCACCAGTTGGTCATGTTCATCTCAACACCTGTTCATCTTTGCACTACGGGCCAAAGATATTTATCAATTAATCATTCATCTTTGCACTACAGGCCAAAGATATTCAGTAATATCATCATTTAGAACTGAGGATGATGAAAAATATTTTAAAGAAAACGAATCTAGTAAAACAGAAGGACAAATAGTAGGGATTCGTATAACAGTTTATCCAAGATTAATAATACTCCATAATAACCAATTTTGAAACAAAATTCAAGAATAAAGATCAAAACATGGATACAATCAAAGATAGTAACCATAATAGACATCTTGGACAAAAAGAAGAAAATTTAATTTTTTGGTGAATAGTGTCGTATACGTGAATAGTGCCGTATACGTGAATAGTAACTCTGACACAAAAAATTCCAAATTTGATAAAAAGTTCATACCAACATTTTGGTATAATGATATTGAAGAAAATATCATTTTAAGAAGAATATAACACCCCTTACCTCAAAATATCAGTACTTCTGATCGGAATATCGGTATAAGGCTGAAGGAAACTTTCACTGATGAATAGAAACTCACAAAGTATCTAAATACTCACAAAATACACTCAATAATCTAGAGAGAGAAAGAGAGAAAGCTTATGTTTCTGGTGTGATTTTCAATTCTAACTTAGCCCTCTATTTATAGGAAAATGTTAGCAGACTTGACCTGCAACCTGATGGCTTTACCTGCTACTATTCCCACCCACCAAATTTGAAATAAAATTCAGCACATTTCTTCACCAACCACAAGTGGGGCCCACTCAATTCTAGAATTTTCCACCAAAATGCTAAATTTGGATACTTCAACAATTTCTGAACCAGTCAACTCTTAAAATTCATAACAAATCATACGTTAATTTTTAACGGTTCACAATTTGTGGACATATACTCAATTTATATATGTATAACATATCCAAAAATTACAACGATCCAACGGTCGGATTAAAAATTATAACTCATTTAATATATCTCAAAAACACCGGGTTTAATTTTTAATACCTTCATTCAAACAAAAATACCGATAAAACACTTCAACATTAACTCTTTCATTTTAACCATAATAAATATATCCAACATTTATATCCACGTAAAATAAATATTTCCTTATCATATGAATCAATAATTAATTATTCACAAATAATATTACAGAATCACATTTATGACAACCAGGCCGTTCCCGAGAAGAGAGGGGCTTTCAATAAGAATTTCTCCATCATTGGCCGCGCAATTAGGTGACCAAACCTCTCCTTGACAGAACTTTCTAGACATTGCCAATAATGTTATCTATTAATATTATTCAAATAATATGAATTATTGATCTGATAATGGGAAATATTGTGCAGTGACAATTATTGAAACAACAATAATATAAAATATCAACGCATCAATTATTGAATCAATAAAATAAAATATTGAACAGTAACTACTGTAACAATTATTGAGTAGTGCCTTTTTACGTAAGGATCAATAATTCATCAATATTGTGCATTCACGCGTATTACTGTATTTTAACCACCGGGTATTCCAACAGTGTTTACGATAACAACTACACCGTTATTTATAAAAACTCAAACTTGTCATTTTCTTCATCCAAACAATTATTATTCATTATGGGGCCCACAAATCGCTGCGGCCGCATTTAATATTCCCCGACAACAAGAATATTCCACGACCAAATGAATATTCCCCGACAACAATAATTATTTTATAATCACTTGCATATTTTGCAAAATTTGCACATTTCATCCATAACCAGAAAATTATATCAAATTAATACCTTATTATTCACAATAATAATTAGAAGAAATTTGATTTTATTTATAATAAGTTGGGGTCTTACAACCTCCCCTCCTTATGAAATTTCATCCTCGAAATTGACATACGTACCTGGTGTTTCGAAAAGGTGAGGATACCTCGCTTTCATTTCTGATTCCAACTCCCAGGTCATTTCTTCAATAGCATGGTTTCTCCACAAAACCTTAACTTGTGGTATAACCTTTGTACGTAGGACATGCTCTTTCTATCCAAGATCTTAACAGGTACTTCTTCGTACGTTAAATCTTCGGCTATATCGTATGGTTCTAACGCAATAATATGGTTCAGGTCTTTCACATATTTACGAAGTATGGATATGTGCAAAACATTATGAACACGAGACATACTTGGAGGTAATGCGAGTCTATAGGCCACATTTTCTATTCGGTCAAGAATCTCAAATGGACCAACAAATAGTGGATTGAGCTTTCCTCTCTTTCCAAATTTTGTAACTCCCTTCCATGGAGAAACACATAACAATACATGATCTCCAATATTAAACTCCACGTCCTTCCTATGAAGATCAGCATAACTCTTTTGTCGATCTTGTAAGGTTTGAATACATTGTCGAATCATTTGGATCTTTTCTGTAGTCATGCGTACTCATTCTAGTCCCAACAATGTTGCTTCTCCCACCTTGTCCCAACATACTGGAGAACGACACTTTCGTCCATACAACGCCTCAAATGGAGCCATGCCTATACTTTCTTGATAACTGTTGTTGTAGAAGAATTCCACTAGTGGCAAGTACTTATCCCAACTTCCTTTAAAATCTAGGACACAAAGTCTTAATAGATCTTCAAGGGTTTGAATAGTCCTCTTTGATTGTCCGTCCGTTTGAGGATGGTATGCCGAACTGAATAGTAAATTCGTGCCCATAGCTTTCTGTAAGCTAACCCAAAATTGTGAAGTGACTCTTAGGTCACGATCCGAAACTATGGATACTGGCATGCCATGAAATCTCACAATCTCATTCACGTACATACTAGCAAGACGTTCAAGGGAATAAATCTCACGTATCGACAAGAAATGGGCAGTCTTGGTTAATCTATCAACAATAACCCAAATAGCATCTATGCCTTGAGAAACTTTGGGAAGACCTGTAACGAAATCCATAGTAATGTGTTCCCACTTCCATTTTGGAATCTCAAGTGGTTGTAATGGACCCTTTGGCACTTGATGCTCCGCCTTTACACGTTAACAAGATAAACACCTCGAGATAAACTACGCGATCTCTCTCTTCATATTGTTCCACCAAAATGCATGTCGAATATCATGATACATTTTGGTACTCCCAGGATGGATTGCAAACGGTGTGTTGTGTGCCTCCATCATGATTCTATGCTTCAAGTCAGAATCGTTAGGAACACAAAGTCTGGAGTTGAATCTAAGTATTCCTTCTTCATCGATTCTTACTTCTGGAATAACACCTTCTTGCACTTTCTTCTTCATACGCATCAGCTCCATGTCCGTAGCTTGAGCAGCTTTAACTTTATCGATTAAAGTCGGTTCTACTCGTATATTCGCCATCATCATGTGGGACCCTGGAGTCTTTTAATTTGCAAGTCATACAGAATGGGCCTTTGTATTGACAATATCACACTCGTACTCACATATGATCTTCTACTCAATGCGTCAGCTACTACGTTCGCTTTTCCAGGATGATATTGAATAGTGTGATCGTAATCTTTCAATAGTTCAAGCCAACGTCGTTGCCGCATTTTGAGTTCTTTTTCGGTGAAGAAATATTTGAGGCTTTTATGGTCCGTATAAATCTCCACTTTCTCCCCATACAAGTAGTGTCTCCAAATTTTCAACGCGAATACGACTGCTGCCAACTCTAGATCATGAGTAGGATAATTCCTCTCATATTCTTTGAGTTATCGTGAGGCATAGGCTATGGCTTTCCCATGTTGCATGAGAACGCATCCTAACTCTTTGCCTGAAGCATCGTTGTATATAACAAATCCATCCGTACCAGATGGTATTGCCAGAACAGGTGCCGAAATGAGTCTCCTATTGAGCTCTTAGAAACTCTTCTCGTATTCCTCGCTCCATACGAATTTTGTATCTTTCCGAGTCAGTTGAGTTAATGGAGTAGCGATTCGAGAAAATCCTTCCACGAATCTCCGATAATAACTAGCTAAGCCCAGAAAGCTACGCACTTCGGTCACCGACTTTGGTTGCTCCCAACTTTGTACTGATTCAATCTTTGCCGAGTCAACAGATACTCCATGTTTTGACACCACGTGCCCAAGGAATGCTACTTTCTCAAGCCAGAACTCACATTTCTCCAGCTTCGCATAAATCTTGTTTTCACGAAGCCTTTCAAGTATCAGCTTAAAATGGTGCTCATGATCTTCACGGCTTTTGGAATAGATGAGGATGTCATCAATAAAGACAACAACAAACTGATCCAAATATTCCTTGAATACACGGTTCATCATATCCTCGAAAGCGTTAGGAGCATTAGTAAATCCAAAAGACATGACTAAGAATTCATAATGCCCGCATCGAAGTTTGAAGGCGTCTTTGGAATATCCTCGATTTTAATCTTCAAATTGATGATATCCGTAAGCTAAGATCGATCTTTGAAAAGAATTTTGCTCCTTGCAACTAGTCGAACAGGTCATCAATGCGAGGTAGCGGATACCTATTCTTGATGGTGACATGGTTTAATTTCTCATTAGTCAATACAAAGTCGCATACTCCCCGTATTTCTTCTTTCTACGAATAAAATAGGAGCACCCCAAGGAGATGTACTAGGGGCTAATGAAACCTATGTCTAACAATTCCTGTAGTTGGACTTTTAACTCCTGAAGTTCAATAGGAGCCATTCGATATGGGGTTTTAGAAATGGGTTTTGTACCGGCTCAAGGTCAATAAAGAATTCAACATCACGTTCTGGGGGTAGACCGGGAAGTTCTTCAGGAAATACATCAGGAAATTCTCTAACAACAAAAATATTATTCGAATCTGACTTGTCTTTGTTCAAATCCATAACATGGGCTAAGAAAGCTTGACATCCGTTTTTCAATAAACGAATAGCTTTATGGCTTGATATGATATTGACTTATTTTAGTGGTTTAGTTGTTTGAATTCGTATGACAGGTTGGTTAGGAATATGAAAACTAACAACCTTACGAAAACAATCAATTTTGGCATGATGAGTGGTTAACCAATCAATTCCTAAAATCACATCAAAAGTAAGTATCTTTAAAGAGATAAGATCAATAGGTAATGTGATAGTGCCAACTTGGATCATGCAAGATTTATAAACTGTGGATGTAACGAAAGTTTCACCCAACGGAGTCTCCACTGATAAATCAAAGTTTAATTTCTCCGGAGTTAAGTTTAAACGTTGAGCAAAAGCAGGAGAGATAAAAGAATGGGTAGAACCGGTATCTAGTAAGGTATAAACTTCGCAAGAGTTCAAGATTATCCTACCCGTTATCACCTCGTTCGGGTACCTCGCGTTTTGGCCAGTCACGACAAACCCTCTTCCAGGAACCGCTGATTTCGACTTATCCGGGACAACCCTTCGAGTCACCATCCCCGTTGAACTTGGTTTTGCTATAGAACAATCTCGAGCTATGTGGCCTTCCTTTCCACAGTTGTAACATACCTTGGATTGTTGTGGGATTTTAATGATATGTCCCTCTTCCCCGCATTTGTAACATCTAATCTGGCGGTCATTCTCCTCCCCTAGAATGTGTTGTTGGTGCTGGTGTTGCTGCTGATGTCTTCCCGTCATTGTTAAATCTCCTCTTTCTGAAATTTCCACTTGACTCACCTCTCCTATTATCATGGCTATACGATGACCACCGAGTGGTTAACGCCTTTGTTCAGATTTTTCCTCCTCGTTGGTTATCATCGCTCGATGATCATTGCCACCTGCAGATGACCTCGGTTGTGGTCCCCGGTTGCACATACTCATTATCTCGCTCTAATAATTGAGCCCTGTTTACAACATCTAAATATATAGAAAATTTATGATATATAAGCTATTGCAGGATCTCGGTCTTCAGACCTCTCAGAAACATCCTTGTCATTCGTTCCTCATTTTCGACCAAATGAGGTGCAAACCTGGATAACTCTGCAAACTTCGCCTCGTACTGGGACACCATCATGTTGTTTTGCTCCAGTCTGATAAACTCCACCTCCTTCATATGACGAATACTTTCAGGAAATTACTTGTCACTGAATAGTTTCTGAAATGTTTCCCAAGACATGCTGAGTGCGGTTGGCTGGGTATGCTTCACAGACTCCAACCAGTAGTCTGCCTCACTGTGGAACATAAAGGTTGCGAATGGAACCTTCTATTCCTCTGTGCATCCCAAGACATCAAATATCTTGGTAATTTGCTTGACCCACGTTTCCACCATGATCGGATCCGGCTTTCCCTTAAATTCTGGTGGTCCCAACTCTTTGAACTGCTTGGCTGTGACAAGCCGTGCATTGCTAGCATTTCCACCCGTATTCTGTGCACGAGTTTCCCTCGTCTTGTTTTGCATAAAATGCAAAAAACTTCTGAACATCCCATCATTCATCATTTGTTCGGTAGTGTTGTTTACAGGAGGATTATTGCCTTCATGTTGCACGTTCTCCTGGTTTGTAACTAAAGGCTGCTCCACAGTCTCATACATTCCATTGTTAACGTTCTCAGCAGCCATTCTTAAATACTGCCATAAAACAAGGGTTAATTAAATAAATTAACATATCACATAATATCCCTATATTTTGACGCCCCCAGATTAGGTATACAACACCCATTCTGAGTCGCTAAATACATGGTACAGAAAGCAAACTACAACTTCAATAATACAATTGTCATGCAAAATACGACAACACATACTGTGAATTTAAATACAATTATTGTCTTCTAGACAATATCCACACTCAAATAAGTCCTCATTACAATTATTCAAACACTATTTTATAGAAATAGTGAGGACTGCTAAAACATCTTTCTAGAACCATCACTCCGTACCCCGACTAGTTCCTGCTATGTTCTCACATCCTATGAAAAATGGAACAAAAAGGAAAAGGGTGAGCTCAACTATCCCAGTAAAGAATATTATGACTAAGATAATATAGAACAAATTATCATTAGTCTTCAACAGGGAAAAATCTGATAAAATATAATAGACAACAAGTTTTAGATCAACAACTGCAACGGAAATAGTAATCCATTAGAAGAGTCAAGTAGAGAATGAGTTCTACTATCTTCTAAGATTTAAAAGTCCATCATCAAATTTATCCCCGTAACAACAATCAATATACATCTTTAATCAATATTCATCTTTGCACTACAGGCCAAAGATATTCATTTGTATCACAAGTTAGTCATGTTCATCTCAACACCTGTTCATCTTCGCACTACGGGCTAAAGATATTCATCAGTTAATCATTCATCTTTGCACTACAGGCCAAAGATATTCAAAGATATCATCATTTAGGATGAGGATGATGAAAATATTTTAAATAAAAGCGAATCCAAATGGAGATGGAAGGACAAATAGTAAGGATTCGTATAACAGTTTATCCAAGATTAATAATACTCCATAATAACCAATTTTGAAGCAAAATTAAAGAATAAAGATCAAAACATGGATACAATCAAAGATAATAACCATAATAGACATCTTGGACAAAAAGAAGGAAATTTCATTTTTTGGTGAATAGTGTCGTATTCGTGAATAAAGGTCATTACACGTGAATAATAGCCGATATCGTGAATAGTAACTCTGACACAAAAAGTTCCAAATTTGATAAAAAGTCTATACCAACATTTCGATATAATGATATTGAAGAAAATATCATTTTAAGAAGAATATAACACCCCTTACCTCAAAATATCAAGATTTACGACGGAATATCCAGATAAGGTCAAGGAAACTTGTACTGATGAATAGAAACTCACAAAGTATATAAATAATCACAAAATACACTCAATAATCTAGAGAGAGAAAGAGAGAAAGCTTATGTTTCTGGTGTGATTTTCAATTCTAACTTAGCGCTCTATTTATAGGAAAATGTTAGCAGACTTGACTTGCAACCTGATGGCTTTACCTGCTACTATTCCCACCCACCAAATTTGAAATAAAATTCAGCACATTTCTTCACCAACCATAAGTAGGGCCCATTCAATTCTAGAATTTTCAACCAAAATGCTAAATTCGGATACTTCAACAATTTCTGAACCAGTCACCTCTTAAAATTCATAACAAATCATACGTTCATTTTTAACTGTTCAAAATTTGTATACATATACTCAACTTATATATTTATAACATATCCAAAAATTACAACCATCCAACGGTCGAATTAAAAATTATAACTCACGCAATATATCTCAAAAATACTGGTTTAATTTTTTAATACCTTCATTCCTACAAAAATACTGATAAAACACTTCAACATTAACTCTTTCATTTTTAACCACAATAAATATATCCAACATTTATATCCACATAAAATAAATATTTCCTTATCATATGAATCAAAAATTAATTATTCACAAATAATATTACAGAATCACATTTATGACAACCAGGTCGTTCCCAGGAAAGAGGGGGCTTTCCAATAAGAATTTCTCTTTACTGGTGCGCAATTAGGTGACCAAACCTCTCTTTGACAGAACTTTCTAGACATTGCCAATAATGCTATCTAATAATATTATTCAAATAATAAGAATTATTGATCCGATAATGGAAATCTTGTCAAAGTGACAATTATTGAAACAACAATAATATAAAATATCAACGCAAACAATTATTGAATCAATAAAATAAAATATTGAATAGTAATTCATCGTGTAACAATTATTGAGTAGTGCCTTCTTACGTAAGGATCAATAATTCATCAATACTGTGCATCCATGCGTATTACTGTATTTTAACCACCGGGTATTCCAACAGTGTTGACGGTAACAACTACGCCGTTATTTATAAAAACTCAAATTTGTCATTTTCTTCATCCGACAATTATTCTGTTATGGGGCCCACAAATGATCGCACATTGGTAAATATTTAATATTCCCCGACAACAAGAATATTCCATGACCAAATGAATATTCCTAACAACAATGATTATTTTATAACCACTTGCATATTTTGCAAAATTTGCACATTTCACCCATAACCAGAGAATTATATCAAATTAATACCTTATTATTCACAATAATAATTAGAGGAAATTTGATTTTATTTATAATAAGTTGGGGTCTTACAAAACCCGTCATATGATTAGTCGGGATACTGTAGCGAAGATTGCGAATGAGAAACTTGAGGATGCTGTTATGCATTACTAGAAGTCTAGAGTTATAAATATGTGTGTATTGACATAAAACCCTTTTTTGTATAAAATGGTAGTCTTTTTGTAAATCCCAACTTTTGTGAAGTTTAATTGCGGGATAGAAATGTAATAGCTTTTCGCTATGAAAACAAATTGTAAATAGTTTCAAACTATGAAGAAGCATTTGAATATAATGAAGTTTTAATTTAATATGCTTTGTTGTGGTATGAGTTGGTATGTGGCGAATAATAATGAAGTAAGTAAATAGATAATAATGAAATTTTATCAGAAAATGCCGCCATGGAGCAGACAACGTAATCAGGAAGCGAGATCAGGTAATGATAATCAAGGGGGTCAAAACAACCCTATGCAAGAGTTCGTTAAATTATTAACGGTTGCATTTAACCAAATCGGGGGTAGATTACCCGCGGGACCTAGGGTAGCCAGAACTACTACCTTTAAAGAGTTTAAAAGCATAGGTCCACCAGAGTTCAAAGGAATGTCGGACCCATTAGTAGCCCAGACATGGGTAAAGGAAATAGAGAAGGCGTTTGTTATTACAAACATAGGTGAGGCGCAAAAGACTTCTTTTGTGACTTACATGATGAAAGGGGAAGCCAACTTTTGGTGGGAGGCTCACCAGGGTGGGGCTAGAACAGATGTGGTAACGTAGGAACAGTTCAAGAAGGTTTTCTTCGAGAATTATTTTCCCTAAAAGCATTCAAAGGAGGATGGAGATTAAGTTCTTAGAACTTAAGCAAGGGGACATGATGGTTCCCCAATACTAGACCAAATTCAATGAATTTGTAAGGTTTGCTCCACACCAAGTGGACACTGAAGAGAGGAAGGCTCATAGGTTTGAGCAGGGCCTAAAACCCTAGCTCTATACTAGGATTTCTGTGTTTCAGAGTGTTTCCTATGGGACCATTCTGGAGAAGGCGACTATAGCAGAAGGTGGTAGTGAGGCGTTGACTCATTGCCACAAAGAGGGAAAGAATGCGAGCAAGGGAGAGGGAGGAACCAAGGCAGAGAATGTCAGTGGCGGTATGCCAAAAAGAAATAATTTTTAACTCCGGGAATACTGGAGTGGGACAAGGGAATACTAAGCGTAGGATCAGAGTGTATAAAACATGTGGAAAGACTCATCTAGGAGTCTGTCTGAAAGGGAGTATAAGTACCTTTAAACATTAAGGTAGATGAGGAGGAAATAACTTTAGTTAATTATATTCATGGAAATTGTTTCATGAATAATAAGGTAAGCAAGTATCGGTAGATAAGTACCGATAAAGTTGAGATAATTTGAAGAAATTCTCGGTAGGAATGAGTTAAGTAACCATAGAACTTTAATTAATTGTTCGAATAAAAGTATGAATCTTCGGTTTTCCAAGAAAATCCAAGGTAGTAATTTATGGTAATAAAATACCGCGACGCTCTTGTTGTCTAGCCATGACGCAAGTTAGGAGAATGTTAAGGAAGAGGATGAGTTGTTACGTATGCGTGTCAACTATCGTAAGAGGAGTAAGTTAGCGGTTAAGAATAAATATCCATGGCCCATGATCGTTGATCTATTTGATCAGTTGAAAAGGGGCAAAGACTTTTTTTAAGATAGATTTGCATACGGGGTATTGCCGATGGAACGTCAGGAAGTGGGAGGTACGTAGGATGACGTTCAGAACTCGGTATAGTTATGACAAGTTTCTGGTTATGTCATTTGGGTTGACTAATATGCAAAAGTTAGACTTTCCGTAAGGGGCGCCAAGCAAGACGGTGGTAAGCTAATAGGTACTCTTGTGAGGTGTTATGGTTGAGAGTACCATTAGCATCACAGAGTGTTCAAATAATATTTGGATGAGAGTGTCATAATGATCATTGGTGATATTCTAGTTTAATTCAAGACGTCAGAAGATCACATTGAACATTTGGAAATAGTGTGTGAAACACTACGAAAGGAGAAGTTGGATATAGAATTCACTACGTGTGAATGGCAGCTTAAGAAATAGACAGTTGTGTTATTGATACGTGTGTTGGGAATGAGAAATGAGAAAATAGTTTTTAGGAGCTAAAAGGAAGGTCAAGTGAGGCACCTGTATTATCTTTATCAGATGACACAGGTAATTTTGTAGTGTATCTCGATGTTTCGCATTGATGACGAGATTACGTGCTTATATAGCATGGCAAGGTCATTGTGTATGCATCATTCCAGTTAAGGAATTTTGAGAAGGTCTATCCTACTTATGATCTATAATTGGCAGCTAAAGTTTTAAATTAAAAATCTGAAGATAGTATTTATACGGGGAGAAGTGTGAGATATACACGGACTCTAAGAGTCTGAAATATATCTCCACACAGAAGGAGTTGAATATGAAGTAGAGAAGGTGATTAGAATGGATAAGAGATTATGACTGTAATATGTTATGTCATTCAGGGAAGGTAAACATAGCAGCCGACGTGTTAGGTACGAAGGATAGGGGAAGCTATCGATGTTAACAACTCAGAATGAGTTAATAATGGAAATGGTGAAAACGGACTTACAGGTTAAATTGTGGACTGAAGTGGTAGAAATGCTATTCACAATATAGACTCAATCCACGAAAATGGAACAAGTTAAGTAAGTACAACTAAGTAACAAGGAGTATAAGCGAATGAAGAAGAGGATGCAGGATGAAAAGAAGATCAAGTATAATCTTGTTTTGAAGGAGGAATTTGAGTTTCATATAATTTCGAGTTAACATAAGGACTAATAAAAGTAAGATAGCGTAATATGTTAATAAGTACTTAACTTCCTACTTAGATTAATGATAGGAAGGGACAAGTCATTTGAATTAAGATAATACCTTCAGTAAATGTGAATTGGAGGAACCACAATGTCGAAGAAGCATTGTGGGAACTCAAAATTAAAATAAAGGAAAAATTTTCCTCATATGTTAGTATAATTGTAGCGAGATTCTGAGGATAGAATCCTTATAAGGAGGGAAGAATGTAACGCCCGAGAAAAATCAGATTTTTATGAGAATTAAATTTGTATTTGATTATGTGGATTAAATGAATTTAATTAATTATTTATGGGAGTAAGATATTTGAAGGTCGTTCGATGACCTAAACATGTCAGAACGTTATAGTATTTTGGCTACGTGGTAGAATTAAAGTGTTTGAATTTCCAAGACGAAAATAAAAGTTTTCCAAAAAATTTTACGAAAAACACTATTCAGGCATTTCTGCTTGGGAATTTTTTTTTACACTTCCAAGAAATACGTAACGATAGAATATCAAGGTGAGATGGAATATCCAATAATATTTTAGTTATGACAAACACAGTTTTTCGCCTGCGGACTTAAAACCTAACGTTTAGGGAAAGTGACTTCCGAGAAGGAATTTAAACACGTATAATGATTTAAGCGATGATCGTATTATACATAGGTATTGTACGAGGTAATGAATAGGAGTATGATACGAGGTATTATGCGAGTATGTATGAATGATGGTATGTCGTATATGTTGAATTAGTATATGAGTTAAAATATGATAATAATACGTATAGAATACGTCCTAAGGCTTTAAGCCATATGTGAATGGACTTCTAGATTATGTGGGATGTATAAGTCCAATATGATTTAATATGAAAGACCAATAAGAATTAAGGTACAAGCCAAATGTTTGTTCATGTAAAGCCCAAAACAAATTAATGAAAGCCCACAAGATTAAGCTAAGTTAATTAAGCTAAAGGCCTAAAGTAAGAACCAATGGGTTATGGGATGTGTCGACGTCGGGATTTTTAGATGTCCCTTTTCGTTACCTGTTCTTTTGTGTTATCATTTTAGTTGAGATTTGTTTGAAAAAACAAGTGAAAAGGTTCTGACATGTATAATGTCGATGATGGACTGTTAAGAGTCCCTAGTTGGTTTTTTAAATGGTTGTACTAACACAACCGAGAAAAGGTTTGCACATTGACCCAGTGATATGACACTCTGCTAAACATGAATTGTGAAACCGAGATTCATTAGGTCGTGGGACTTGATTATGCGGAGGGAAGGGGTTAGGCACTTCGACATCCGTGTTACTACTATGATGACCGCCACTTTTCAAGAAATTATAATCTAAATATGTGTGTGTGTGGGTCAATGTGTTGTTATTTGGAAGTAGTGCGAGGCCTCGTTCGCACCTATATACACAAGGTTTGAATTTATGTAAAAATTCAGTTTTTAGCAAGATATGGTAGTGATGTTTTATAAAAGAGGTTTTTCAAACCCTGATGCTCAGTAGTAATTGAGACCTTTTACACTCCTATTTTATTAAGTTCTCGGCTTGATTGCTTTTATTTTTCGAGATGCGAAACATCTATAAGAAAATAATGTACAAAATAATGCCGATTTCCTCGTAGGTATGAAAACCATCTAAGGAAATTCAGACACCGCAAATAAATTTACAAGCTACTTACAGTTGAAAATGTTCATCACGGGAACCGACATAGATTGAATCTGTGATCACATGATTCCTAGGCTCACATGATGCTGCAATTTGTATGAAAGCAGTAAGCAGGTATATATATATATAAAAGTTATAAATATATATATATAGATATGATCACCAACCACAAAGCACCTCCATGGGGGATCAGAAATGTAAATAAAGCTATAAAAGCTATCAACCACCACGGAGGAAACTCCAGGCGGGACGAAACGTAAAGAAAGCTGTAAAAACGATCAACCGCCACAAAGTAAACTCCAGGCGGGACGATATATATATATATATATATATAAAAGTGGTAAACGTGCCAGATATAAAATCCAAGCTCATCGAACAAGGTTCGACCACAGTTGATATATATTATAAATATATATATATATATTAAAGTAGTAAATACTCCGGATGTAAAATCCGGGCTCATCAAATAGTGTTCGACACTACACAGTTATATATATATATATATATATATATATATATATATATATATATATATATATATATATATATATATATATATATTAAAATAAATGCTCGAATCAAGTTTAGGCTCATCGAACAAAGTTCGACATACGATTAATATATGAAAGTATATATATATATATTAAAGCAAATAAACGCTTCAGACCGAAGTCTAGGCTCAATCGAGGCATAACTCGATAATGTTTG
Organism: Panax ginseng; assembly: GCA_020205605.1. NCBI lineage: Eukaryota > Viridiplantae > Streptophyta > Magnoliopsida > Apiales > Araliaceae > Panax > Panax ginseng. The sequence continues at coordinate 50,543,028 of CM035147.1, read as the reverse complement.
TGACATCCTGATTTTTAGAAATTATAAATGAGAATTTTATTAATAGAAGTATATATATATATATATATATATATATATATATATATATATATATATATATATAAGCAAATAAACGCTCAGGGCATCAAGTCTAGGCTCAATCGAGGCATAACTCAATAATGTTTGTGACATCATGATTTTTAGAAATTATAAATGAGAATTTTATAAATAGAAGTGTGTATATATATATATATATATATATATATATATATATATATATATATATATATATATATATAAGCAAATAAGCGCTCTGCATCAAGTCTAGGCTCAATCGAGGCATAACTCAATAATGTTTGTGACATCATGATTTTTAGAAATTATAAATGAGAATTTTATAAATAGAAGTGTGTATATATATATATATATTTATAAATGAGAATTTTATAAATAAAAGTATTATTTATGAGATATGTTGGGTGTGAGTATGTGTATGTCATATATTGTAGAATATGTGAATTGATGTGAAGAGAATGTTATATATTAATTTTAATATATATAAATATTTAATTGAATTATTTTTGAGTTAAATAAATAAATTTTATTTTCATTATAGAGTAATGTAATTAAGTGTAGCAGATTAATTAAATGAATATTTAGTATTTAATTTAATTAATATAATAATTTTATGTTATAGTTCTAATTTAATTGAGATAATTAAATTAGATGAGTTATGTAATGATTGTTACACAAAATTATAATTAACAAGTAAATATAATTATGTGACAATTTGATGAGATTGATTGATGTTAAGCTATTGATTAATTAAAATAATGAGTATTTGCCAAACATGGTCTTAGGCTTTTCAAGTTCAAATTGGTGTAACCTATGTATTAACTAGTAATTAGTATATCTAATAATTACTAGGAGTTACATATATTATATATTACTAGTATTGTATATTATATGTATATACTACAAGTTAGTATGTTAGTTTTAGAAAACAAACCAAAGAAAGAAGAAGAGAGTTAGAGAGAGTTGTAGGAGAACAAGAAGAGGAAGAAAAAGAAGAAGAAGGGAAAGCTTTGAGAAAACAAAACAAGCCCCATCATCATCATCATCATCTCCATCTCTCTCTTAAATTCATACTAATAAAATTATAATCTAAATTCCTTGTTTTAATTATATTTTTATGTTCTTCATAATGTAGATAATTGTTATGTAGAAGTTGTATTGAGAAATTGAGAGAGATAGAGAGAAATAGAGGAATTGAGATGAGCTAGAAGAAGAAGAAAAAAAAAAAGAAGCTAGAAGAAGGTAACTTCTAAACTCTTATTTAATCCTTAATTTTTTTGGGTAGATTTATGTTCTAGGGTAGTAGATCATGCTTAATCTGTTTGTATTGGTTTAATCTTGGATTATCAAGAATCAAACAAGAGGATTCAAGAAAGAAAATGAAATGGAAAGAAAATTTGAAGAACAAAAGTCGTAGGTTTTTAGTAATTGTGGACATATCTTGTGAAATTCATACCTCTTTGGGTATAATGAGTTAGAAAATGAGACTTATATCAAATCGAAGATATGGAAGTAAGCTATATTCTGAAAGTGGAATCACATGAAAACTCTTTGTAGATTTCTTGCAATGTCTGTTTTAGTAAGGCTGGTCCAAAGGGAAAATAATCATCCGGAAAATCAAATCACATTACGCTTCGACTTTGAAAAATTCATATAAATTTGTGTGTTTTGAATCTGAAGAAACTTAAAACTACAAAGTTGTAGATATGGAAGTTTACTAGTTAGACATAAGAGATTGAGCCATTTTATGGACCGGATCATGTCCAAAATAAATTGTTTAGTAAGGATGTCTAGAAAATGAAATTTTCTAGACTAGTTGATGAATTACAGAATCTGGTTTAGATGGATAAGGGTCTGACTTTAAGGCCTAGATGAGGTTGTAGTACACTGAGTAAGGGTTAATTTTATATAAGAAGGAACAAAAACGAACATGTAACGAACGAGTTACGTTAAAAACGATAACAACGTTTTGTTAAAGAAATTGTGAAGATGAGTTTTATAATTTTGTTTGAATTAAGATTTTGGGTGATGATATATTTTGATGATTAAAAATATGTTTTGACATATGTAATGAGTATAGATATGTGTTATCATATTCTATGCATAATTAACCATTTAAGATCAAGAGTTGAGATAAGTTAATGTGTGCACATAACGTGCTCGATAAAATGCCTAAGAGTAATAATGTTTTCTAAACTTTGGTATACAAAGTGTCTAACTAATGGCTAATATTGGATATCTAAGTATGAAAAGATAATAATACAAGAATAATAATGGAAAGAAATCGAAAAGGGTAATTTTTTATTTATGAAGGAAAATTAAACATGTAAACAATGTGTTGAATATGCATTTTTGAAACCAAAGTGGTATAATAAAATGGTGTGATATATGCACATTAAACTACAAGTGTGATAGTCTAGCATGTGTGGTGATGAAAATGAAAAATAAAACTGAGTTGCATATAAAATAGATAGATGTCTATAAAGACATTATAAAGGATAATAAGATAAAGTAAGGTCTTAGAATAAATTTAACCATGAGATTGAGTATTGATTTTATTTATTATCAATCTCACATACAGTGTAGGTTATGCAAGGACGCGAAGTATTAGCGTGTTGGTAAAACACCGGTAAAGGCAAGTCTTTCAGTTCCTTTTTGCTATGTGAACTTGTTGATGATCTGCTTTAAAATGTCAAAACTATGAAATGTGAAAGTCAATCTATGACTATGATGATTGAACTATGAATGTTGATTAAGTAAGGAACTCAATCTTTATAGTTGTTATGTGAACTACAACATGTATGCTATGTTTGTTTATGATTATTCTGGTATGTTGAGCATGTTATTATGTGCTACGTGATGCATGAAAACTGTTAGATTTTGCTGAGCTGTCAAGCTCATTCTTGTAAATAACCATTTTTACAGATTCAAGAATTGAAGGTAACACTATGTGCTACTTGATTATTATGGATCAAAAGTGATATATAAAGATTTAATATCCTAGCTAAGTTGTTATTCTTGTAAACCATGTCTAATGTTTCGAATAATGTATTAATGTTGAATTGTAATATTATTTTGCGAATGTAAACTATTGTAGTATTAAAATGATTCTGAGATATTTAGATGTAAAGGTAGAAGGTTTTGGGAACGAGGATAGTTTGTAATAGAAAATTTTAATTATTCTGCAAATTTCAATGGTTGTATTATCGCTTAATGATGTAAAATTAGAGGTTGAATGTATTATTAACAACCGAAGTCGAGAATTAAATTGTATGAATTTTGGGGTCGTTACAATTGGTATCAAAGCTGTAGGTTATAAACCTTAGGTTGGAGTACCTTAGGCTATAACCTTAGAGAAGGAAGGTGAATATAATGAAAGCATACGCTCAAATATAGAGTTTGAACAATAAGAAGTAATTTAAGAAATGTATAGAGAAAGGATTAAAAACATGCGTGAGAGGATTCAAAGAAGAATCTCGCAGAGTTATGGGGTTACCCAACTCCAATAATATGGGTGTAAGGTGATAATAAATAGACAATATCTATAAGAAGAGAATGATAAAGAAATTAAGAATAAAAGTTATAGTTAAGTATGGTACAATTGTACTCTTTAGTAGTTGATATATGGTATCTGGGCTAAACGAATCCTTCACAGAGCGGAGGTATATACGAACTAGCAACTCGGAACCTAATTGTTGGTTATTTGCGGGAAACCACTAAGCGTACCATATTGAAACTATTAGAGACTCAATGTGTATCAAGTTAGAAAATGGATACGTATGATGAAAATGTGGAACTCGATTGGAATGTTGAACAATGTAAATGAAGTTGGGAATTCTTAAAGAAGGAATTGTTATATAAACAAGAAGATTCAAAGAAGAATCTTGAAGAGATATGTAGATAAGAAATGGGAGTTACCTAACTCCAATAGCCAAGATAACGAATAATCTCGTAAATGAAAGGAAAGAAAGGGGATCGTAAAACAAAACGATCACAAGTTAACAAAAGAATTTTAAGAGAGATGATTATAGAATAAGATCACGACGTGACCAGTTTAAGTTATAAAAGAAAGATGGTCTGTAATGCTTGAATAATTATAGCTTATTGCTATGAAGATGGAGTATTATGAAATAGTACGAGATAACTCATGAGGAGTTATAGATGATGTGATACGAGGAATTCGTATCGAGCAAAGAGCAAGTTAAGAGTAAGATAGAGTTAGGTGGGATTTCAATTGAGGACTCATGTGATGGTTGAGTTGTACACATGGGCGAGGGTTTTGTGCTTGCACTCAGTTTATCATATTGATAATCGTTGGAATGTTGGTGTCACGCTATTAATGTATATGTGACGAAAAGGTGATTCTTTTCTCATGTGTATGTTTGATAGTTAGAAACTATTAAGATTAGACAGATATTATTAGGATTAGGTGCAATTCTTAAAACTAATGCATATGGTAAGTTCGTGACTCATAATAATATGGTATGTTTTGAACCCCTCAGCGAATGGATGCCTATGGTCTGACTAGGATAAGTTCTTAAACTCATATTATTGTGGCAAGTCCTGAACTTCCAATGTGCGGTAAGTTTGATGAACTGGGGTATAATTAAGTTATGAATGGAGTATTGAGGATGATAGGAATAGATAGATCTTTTAAGCAATGGATCATTACAGAAAGTGGAGTTGATGGTGGAAGCATAGGTATTCTAAATCTACTAGCTATGCTAGACTTTCAAAATTTATTGACTTAGTGCTGATGTTTACACTTCTATTTTCTTGAAAAAACATTGGATCAAATGATGGAACCAATGAGTTTTAAAAACAATATTGTTATTCGTATGTTTATGCTAATTGTTTCGGCTAGACAAAAATGATTTGCAATATATCAAAATGTATTTTATATCATTAATGCATCATGTAACCTGGTGCAAAGATGATAAAAATGATGGAGTCATCAATGCAGTATTACCTAGTGTTAGATGTGATCTAAGGATCGTCAGCCCACTGTGGTATGATGTAGTATGATAAAATCACCAAATGACGGAATCCTCAACGGACTGTAAATACAGTGCGGTATCATGACGTCATAAAACTATTTTTGAGATTTCTTTGAGATATGAGAATACATATGTATGTATGTATATGTATATTTTGGTTGATGTCCGAATTATTGTAGAGATCTATGCTATTTGATTCAGCTAGACAAATATTGAAAGATGTTCATGAAATTCAAGAGTTTCTTGAGAAGTTATGCCAAACCAAATTATTTTGGTGCGGATTCAGATGTTGAAAAGTTGAGATGAACAACCCTATTATTAGGGGTTGCGCTTAGGTTTATACTTTGCGCTGAAATATTTGTATACAATACATGTACAATAGGTTGATCACCTAGAGTACTTGCGGAAGGTGTTTTTAGTCTTTGTGATTGATTAACATTCTGCAAAAGAGGGTTTAAAGTGTGAAGAACTAGGGGTGAAGCACTATTAAACCTAGAGAATAGAGTTCATGGTCTTGTGACCCTCAGCATGATTTGGAATCTTTTAAATTCCTAAGTTATTCATACTACTTCCCAATTATTGAACAATTGTGGAGGATTCTTGTTATTCTGCAAGATGGAAGTGAAAAAGGAAAGTATTCCTTAGAAAGAAGTAAGTCGTAAAATGCGACACTGAATGACGGATATGTTGAATAAGTGAGAAAAGAAATTTTGTAGTGAGAAAGATGTGAGTTATCAAAGAATAATGTGAAACTTTTAATAGAAAAGTTTAATAATTGTAGAATGATGTTTGTAGAAAGAAAGTGGTTATAGAAACCAATGAATGAATGAAGTAGTGACGTAAAAATCTACTTTGATAGATTGAATGAATAAAGATTAATAAATAATTAAATAAATAAAAATTTTGAGGACGAAATTCTTCGAAGAAGGGGTGAATGTAATGTCCCTAGAGTTTGATCATATAATATATGATAATGATCCTTAGAGAAAAATATTGAACGGGTCAAAGAATATGTAATACTCAAATATAATTGAGTCTAAGTAAATATTATGAAATAAAACTTAAAAGAATTTATTATCAAGAATGGTGAGAGTAGAAAATATAAAACCTATATTAAGGTAATGCGTTGAAGTTATTCAATGAATAGATTTGAGGAAAACTTTGAGTAAAGGTAGGGTTTCGGTGATTTCGAGGGACGGAATCCTTATAAGGAGGGAAGGATGTGACATCCCATTTTTAGAAATTATAAATGAGAATTTTATAAATAAAAGTATTATTTATGAGATATGTTGGAGTGTGAGTATGTGTATGTCATATATTGTAGAATATGTGAATTGATGTGAAGAGAATGTTATATATTAATTTTAATATATATAAATATTTAATTGAATTATTTATTGAGTTAAATAAATAAATTTTGTTTTGATTATAGAGTAATGTAATTAAGTGTAGGAGATTAATTAAATGAATATTTAGTATTTAATTTAATTAATATAATAATTTTATGTTATAGTTCTAATTTAATTGAGATAATTAAATTAGATGAGTTATGTGATGATTGTTACACAAAATTATAATTAACAAGTAAATATAATTATGTGACAATTTGATGAGATTGATTGATGTTAAGCTATTGATTAATTAAAATAATGAGTATTTGCCAAACATGGTCTTAGGCTTTTCAAGTTCAAATTGGTATAACCTATGTATTAACTAGTAATTAGTATATCTAATAATTACTAGGAGTTACATATATTATATATTACTAGTATTGTATATTATATGTATATACTACAAGTTAGTATGTTAGTTTTAGAAAACAAACCAAAGAAAGAAGAAGAGAGTTAGAGAGAGTTGTAGGAGAAGAAGAAGAGGAAGAAAAAGAAGAAGAAGGGAAAGCTTTGAGAAGACAAAACAAGCCCCATCATCATCATCTCCATCTCTCTCTTAAATTCATACTAATAAAATTATAATCTAAATTCATTGTTTTAATTATATTTTTATGTTCTTCATAATGTAGATAATTGTTATGTAGAAGTTGTATTGAGAAATTGAGAGAGATGGAGAGAAATAGAGGAATTGAGATGAGCTAGAAGAAGAAGAAGAAGAAGAAAAAAAAAAGAAGCTAGAAGAAGGTAACTTCTAAACTCTTATTTAATCCTTGATATTTTTTGGGTAGATTTATATTCTAGGGTAGTAGATCATGCTTAATCTGTTTGTATTGGTTTAATCTTGGATTATCAAGAATCAAACAAGAGGATTCAAGAAAGAAAATAAAATGGAAAGAAAATTTGAAGAACAAAATTCGTAGGTTTTTAGTAATTGTGGACATATCTTGTGAAATTCATACCTCTTTGGGTATAATGACTTAGAAAGTGAGCCTTATATCAAATCGAAGATATGGAAGTAATCTATATTCTGAAAGTAGAATCACATGAAAACTCTTTGTAGATTACTTGCAATGTCTGTTTTAGTAAGGCTGGTCCGAAGGGAAAATAATCATCCGGAAAATCAAAAGCATTACGGTTTGCACTTTGAAAATTCATATAAATTCGCGTGTTTTGAATCTGAATAAACTTAAAACTGCAAAGTTGTAGATATGGAAGTTTACTAGCTAGATCCAGAGATTGAGCCATTTTATGGACCGGATCATGTCCGAAATAAATTGTTTAGTAAGAATGTCCAGAAAATGAAATTTTCTAGACTAGTTGATGAATTACAGAATCTGGTTTAGATGGATAAGGGTCCGACTTTTAAGGCCTAGATGAAGTTGTAGTACACTTTGAGTAAGGGTTAATTTATATAAGAAGGAACAAAAACGGACATGTAACGAACGAGTTACGTTAAAAATGAAAACAACGTTTTGTTAAAGAAATTGTGAAGATGAGTTTTATAATTCTGTTTGAATTAAGATTTTGGGTGATGATATATTTTGATGATTAAAAATATGTTTTGACATATGTAATGAGTATAGATATGTGTTATCATATTCTATGCATAATTAACCATTTAAGATCAAGAGTTGAGATAAGTTAATGTGTGCACATAACGTGCTCGATAAAATGCCTAAGAGTAATAGTATTTTCTAAACTTTGGTATACAAAGTGTCTAACTAATGGCTAATATTGGATATCTAAGTATGAAAAGATGGTAATACAAGAATAATAATGGAAAGTAATCGAAAAGGGTAATTTTTTATTTATGAAGGAAAATTAAACATGTAAACAATGTGTTGAATATGCATTTTTGAAACCAAAGTGGTATAATAAAATGGTGTGATATATGCACATTAAACTACAAGTGTGATAGTCTAGCATGTGTGGTGATGAAAATGAAAAATAAAACCGAGTTGCATATAAAATAGTTAGATGTCTATAAAGACATTATAAAGGATAATAAGGTAAAGTAAGGTCTTAGAATAAATTTAACCATGAGATTGAGTATTGATTTTATTTATTATCAATCTCACATACAGTGTAGGTTATGCAAGGTCGCGAAGTATTAGCGTGTTGGTAAAACACCGGTAAAGGCAAGTCTTTCAGTTTCTTTTTGCTATGTGAACTTGTTGATGATCTGCTTTAAAATTTTAGTGTATGATGTATTATATATGTCAAAACTATGAAATGTGAAAGTCAATCTATGACTATGATGATTGAACTATGAATGTTGATTGAGTAAGGAACTCAATCTTTATAATTGTTATGTGAACTACAACATGTATGCTATGTTTGTTTATGATTATTCTGGTATGTTGAGCATGTTATTATGTGCTACGTGATGCATGAAAAGCATTAGATTTTCTTTGAAATGTCGAGCTCATTCTTGTAAATAACCATTTTTACAGATTCAAGAATTGAAGGTAACGTTATGTGCTACTTGATTATTATGGATCAAAAGTGATATATAAAGATTTAATATCCTAGCTAAGTTGTTATTCTTGTAAACCATGTCTAATGTTTCGAATAATGTATTAATGTTGAATTGTAATATTATTTTGCGAATGTAAACTATTGTAGTATTAAAATGATTCTGAGATATTTAGATGTAAAGGTTGAATGTTTTGGGAACGAGGATAGTTTGTAATAGAAAATTTTAATTATTTCACAAATTTCAATGGTTGTATTATCGTTTAATGATGTAAAATTAGAGGTTGAATGTATTATTAACGACCAAAGTCGAGAATTAAATTGTATGAATTTTGGGGTCGTTACAATGTTAGTCAATATATATAAATATATATATATATATATATAAATACATATGTATATACAAACTAAAATAAAACCACAGATCGAAGTCCGGGCAAACACATGCAACACGACTCTCAACGTGAAGAAGGGTGTGTGCAAAGATGAAGAGAAAGGATTTAAAGTGTATGAGAAGGCTTACAGTGGGCTGCCAAAGAAGACTTCTATATCTTTAAAGTGGATGAAACTCGGCTCCCACCGGTACAATAGTAGCTATATGTGAGCTCACAAGTGTTTAAAATGAGAAAGCACTCAGTATATTGTAAGTACGGAGCAAATTTGACAAGGCTTCCTCGCCGTTTCTCTTCTTAAAATGGCCACCCCAAGCCCTCTATTTATAGAGGGGGAGTCATGAGTGTACTATGACCAGCCCGCAGTGTACTGAAGCTTCAGAGTTTTATGGGTCGCATCATCTCGTAGTACGTGCACGAAGGCATTGTTATGTCCGCTCAAACTTTCAGAATTGCAAGAGTTATATAATAGCATAAGATTAGAGGTTGTACGAAGTCAGGAAGATGGGACGGTGCCCTCCGGTCTTCAAGCATCAAATTCTATCCGTTACCATGTATAATAGTCACTCGGGATTGGGTTTCCTTTATTCTTGTGGGACATTGTTGTGTAGAAATATGTGTATGAAATGTTGAGACAGCGTGATGTGGCTCTCAAGTGGTGAGATGATGACTTTGCCCCTCACCGGAGTTATAACCGATTTGGGCTGATAAAGCAGACGTTGCTCAGGGTTATTGCTGAGGTTGGACTGCTGCAAATGTTGAAGGTCCTCAGTATCATCTCTGAGGTGCGCCTGTATTCCCGATGTTATCTCTGGGCCTTGTACTAAGTGCCTTGGTGTGAGTGCCGAGGTTGAAGCTGATTGCACACTTTTGAAACAAGCATTTCCGGTGTTATCTCCGGAACTGCAACTGCCTTCCTTGGTATTATTTCCAAGGTTGTTAAATGTTATTCCCAATGTTGGGACTGAGACTGGACACCTCGGGGTTATCTCCGAGATTGATCGGTCTTCTCCGGTGGATTTTTTGGTATTGGAACTGCATGCCTCGGGGTTATCTTCGAGGTTGGAAATGTTACTCCCGGTGTGTGTTCCGGGGTTGAGACTGAACTTCCGGTACTATTCGAACTTGACATGAACTGTCTTCTAGGGGTACCTCTTGAAAGACGTATCTGCCCTCCTGCAATGTTAATGACAGGTGTACAGAAATTTTCGAGTGTCTACAGATGCCCCTCTTTATCATATTCATGCTATGCAATGCATGGGTAGGATAAATGATAGACTCCATGGAACTCTTGCGTGAGGTGGTCGTCGCCCCGATCATTTCTAGCACAGTTATTGGGTGAATTGCTTGCAACACCTTAACTCCTCGCCTATATATAGACGGTAATCTTGGTATAATTGCTCGCGTCGAAATTTAGCGTTGAATGGACACCAACGACACCTTGACCCTCGCTTATATTGAAGCGGTAATCTCTGAGACAATCGACGATTTATGATGCGGTAGAAGGCATACACACAACTATGAATTGTTGTATGATAAGTCAAATTGAATCTCAAAGAAATAACTAAGAAAAATACTTGGGAATTCTTCAAAGAACCAAAAGAAGAGAATAACCTCACAAATATATTGAATAATGAATAATGTATATTATGTTTGATTACATAACTTGAACCTCTATTTATACTACTCAAAACAATCCAAATCCTAATAGGAATTTATAAGCTATAACCCTAATTTCTATAAGGAAATAGAAGTCAATTTGGAAAAGAAATTCTAATTAAAAAGAAATCCTAATTATAATAGAATTTAAAATTAACTCTAGATTCCAAAATTCTTTTGCCAAAGCCGCGTGAATTATGCTGGTATTTTCCAAGCCGCGTGCCTAAGATCCACATAAACCAAATGAGAGTCAAATTCGTGGCTATCAAGGATTCCATGTAATCACATATATATGATGATTTCCTTTGAGATCTAATGGCCCCACCACGTGACATCACAATACACTTGAAGCTTAGAACTAAGTTACTACATTAACACCCCACCACGTGACATCACTATATACTTGAAGCCTTGAATTAAGTTACTTGGCCCACATGATATGCTTATGTAATCTGACTATGCTTGATGCCCACTTTGCATGTTTTGCATGGATGATGATATCATTAAGTCTGATAACTTTGAAACAAGTATGTCCCACGTGATCAAATAACCTTGCCAAATTACCATGTCATGTGAAAAGATAAGTAAACTTTCGATATATAATACTTCCATGCTTGAATTAAATGGAAGGGAAAATTTTGCCCAAACTTCAATAATATTTGAATTGTACTCTTTTGAATAATTTTCAGCCCAATTATTTAAAATCACTTGATGAACCATTGGAACTTGAATTGAGTTATTATCGTTTGATGTGAGCCTGATCAGAATTGTATCAATAAAGAATCCTAGACACTGGAAATGCAACATGATGCAAATGTATAATGCATGCGTGCGGGGTTGTTGCCCCACATGCTGGGGATGATTACCGGCTCCATATTGATTTTACTAGGAATTAGCAATGATGACTAGATTGGATGTGTGATCCAAATATTTTAGGATGCTGACATTGGGGCTATCACAAAAGTCCTTAATCTTTGATAAAGACTTGATTCCGAATAAGTGCCTCTTATGTGTAAGAGTTATGTGGGGATACAGCTTTGTCTGTTTGAGGATGTGTATAACATATTCTATCATCGATCCTCCTTGATTTTGTTGACCTTTCTTGGTTTGTATCGCCAGGATATGTCAAGGTTCTGTTGGATTCACTGCCAACAACATGTGCTGTCAGGATTGCCTGACCTTCGTTGATGTGTATTTCACCGATGTATGAACCAACGACTGATACCCTATTGGGCTGATTGTCTTGACCTTCGCTGACGTGTGAATCAACGGCTGATACCCTGTTGGGCAGATTGTCAAGGCTACTTGACCTTCGTTGATATGTGTGTCAACGGAACATTGCGTTGTGATCCCCGCGGGGGATCCACTGGGGAATATGAATACCAACGGACGAAATCATCGAATAGCTTTCGATGCATCGATGGGTTTACTTTCCATCGGCTGAAATAACATCAAGGTTGCTTGACCTTCATTGATACGTACACCAATGGATGACAATGCGTGGTGACCCCCGCCGAGGAATGCGTTGTAACCCCCGCTGGGGTATGCGTTGTAACTTAGGGTTACGACCCTGAATTGGCGGTATTGGACCTTCGTCAGGTATTTCCGAGTGTGACTTGCAACATCTGAGATCATCGGCATAGTATACCACGTGCTTGGGCGAATACCAACTGAGTGGTGTACAGACCCAAGACTCAATCGCTGAAAACCAGGATTTGTAAGCTATTCTGCTCAATCGCGTAGCGTTTTTATTCCTGATTTGACCTTTTCAGTCTTTGAGAACTCCTTTGCAACTCGAACTGGACCCAGTCGGAGTGGTGGGGCACATATAGGGGTGCCGTAGGTACACCTGCTCCAGCTGTAGATGGACCTGCGGCCAACCGTAAATGTTATAATCCTGCAGTTTACTTTTATAAGTCATTTTCAAGTTGTACCGCGAAGGAAATCTGAGAGTCCTTCTTCAGATCTGCTGAGTTCGGTCGACTTTCTGTAAATTCTGTCAGCGTACAAGTGTTCTACACTATCTTGGTAACGTATGCATGTAATATTTTCCAGTTTTTATCCGTTGGAAAATGAATTATCACATGAAATGCATCTAAACACATAGTAGTGATTATGTATGCTCAAATGACTTGTTAAAAAATATTCAACATAGTAAATGTTAGTATTAAACCATGCTGAACATAATGATGTGAAAAATTTTGACTTTTGAGACAGTCAAATTGGCACCTTTTTCTACTATTTCTTATCCTATTTGAGGACAAATGAGCAAAATGTAAAAAGGCAAAGTACTCTTGGTATTGAGGTTAACCTTATGAATTGTTGTTTTTGATTTTTAATGCATATATTATGTATATGACTTTGGGGCAGGTGTGCTACTGAATGGCCACCTAGTCATTCTTATGTGCATGTGGATAGTCCTATTTACAAAGGGGACTATGGCAAAAATTTTCAAAATATAGGCATTTGTTTAATCATGCATTTTTAACTCTACTGTAGATGTATATTAAAGTAATACATGCATGCATGTAGTCATAAAATGCATTTTGAAAAGCTCCAGGCTAGAAACTACCACACCCTTTCTGAGGTGATTTGGAGACTTGTTGTCCAGATATTATGGATCCAGATCAGTCGAGTTGTTCCCACAGGACCACTTATGGTGTACTGAGGAGGGGTTCTGAAGTGCCTCGACCCCATTCCGTTAGATAGCCTCATCGGTTGGTGGAGGCGGTGATACGTCCAGTCTCGGCTGATGTGCCGAACGTTGAGGATGAGGAGGAGGATGTTCCGATTACGGACCATGCTCCTGCTACACATGTTCCCCGTAGGGAGCTCTTTTACATTCAGGTGGCAAACCTAGAACTTCTAGGTGATTTGAGCAGACATCCCTCGATGTATTTGCATGTTAACGAGGTATGATGTTAGATCTTGATCTTCCTTCTTTCCTATTGATGAGAATTAAAGGGTTTTGATGTTGATCTGCATTTCATGCAGGTTCCCGACTTTACACAGCCTCGAGGGAATTGGTATAGCATACACTCCATGTATCAGGCTCTTCATCCTGACTATAGAGTGGTTGTACATGACTGGGGATTTAGAGCCTTCTTTTCCATCCTTCCCCGTCGTTGTACCTGGGGTTACCTCAGGGCATTGTGTGAGCAATGGTTTCATCTGACTCAATCAGTTCATTTGTTGGACTGTGAGGTGACGATGACACCGATGGATTGATGGTTTATCATAGGTATGGAGTTTGGAGGGGCACCAGTGCCTTGCATGGCGGATATTACCCCTACTATCGTTAGATCCTTGTTAGGAGTTTCGATGGAGGCGCTCAAGGGCATGACTGTATGTGTAGGTCCTTTGAGCGTAGATGCTATGAGCGGGCTTTTGAGTGAGCCCGTGCCTGATGATGTCAGAGTCAGGGATCGCATTCTTCGTCGATTGTTCATGATGATCATTAGAGGCTGCTTCATAGCAGATAACTCTTCTACGGTGTCGTTCGCTTTGGTCAGCGCCACGCGTCATGTGGACCGTATTGGAGAGTATGATTGAGGCTCCTATACCTTTGCCTATTTCCTCAGGGGCATGCGTATGTGCTCACAGGGTTTGACTGAGGCTTGGCTAGGATTTTACCCATTCCTGTTGGTGAGTATTTCTCTTGTCATTTCTCATTTATAGGTAGTGTTTACTGACCGCAGATGTTTTCCCATTGTGTTGGCAGTTTTGGGCCTATAAGAGGCTACCATGCTTGCATCATGTGAGTGTGTTAGGTTTAGATACCTATCCATGAGGACGACGATGACATCATTCCATATTGGCGGAGGTCCCTGTAGCTGAGGGTTTCACTCATTGACGCCTGCAACTGGAGTTGTTGACAGCTGATATTATCACATGGATTCCCTATTCTGGGGAACATTTGGCCATCGGATTTAAGGATGAGTACCCGACTGTCGTCGAGTATGTGATATCAATCCGGATAGTTCCTCTCTTTAAAGATGGAGGATGTGAGCTCTATTTAGGAGAGAGTGCTATTTGGAGCACCACAGGGGAGATCCGTATGCCGCTTTTGCCTTATGTTAGGCGTCATTGGCCTATATCGCAGTCACCCGTCACTGATATCCCATTGTTGGGGGTTGACGGTTTTGCATTGTCAGAGGGTCCCTGCACTCAAGAGATATTCCAGCGCTGGTGGTTCCCTCATACTATTGGAGCCCAGTCCCGTGCCATTCAGTTCATGGGGGATATGGTTCCAGGATCCGAGATGATGACGGATTGGATAGCCTGTGTCCGAGATCTGACTCATGTGATGTGACTCCCCCAAAATAAGTATACAACACCCATTCCGAGTCGTCAAAATACATGGTACATAAATAACTACAACTTTATTAATAAAACATAAAAACTGTGAGTTTAAATACAAATATTGCCATCTAGAAAATATTCATACCCAAATAAGTCCTCATTACAATTATTGATACATTATTTTACAAAAATGGTGAGGACTACTAAAAACGACTTTCTAGAACCTTCATTCCATACCCCGACTAGTACTCGCTACATTCTCGCCTCCTGAGAAGAAAAATGGAACAAAAAGGAAAAGGGTGAGCTCAACTAGCCCAATAAAGAATATTATGACTAAGATAACATAGAACAATTTATCGTTAGTCCTCAACAGGGAAAAATCTAATAGAATACAATAGACAACCAGTTTTAAATCAATATTCATAGCGGAAATAATAATTCATTAGAAGAGTGAAGTAGAGAATAAAATCTCCTATCTTCTATATATGAATTTAAAAGTTTATCGTCGGTATTTTATCTCTGTAACATCAATCAATATATATCTGGAATAAAATATTCATCTTTGCACTACAGGCCAAAGATATTCATCAGTTGGTCATGTTCATCTAAACACATGTTCATCTTTGCACTACGGGCCAAAGATATTCACCAGAAATCATTCATCTTTGCACTATAGGCCAAAAATATTCAGTAATATCATCATTTAGGATTGAGGATGATGAAAAATATTTTAAAGGAAACGAATTCAGTGAAACAAAATAACAAATATTAAGAATTCGTATTTCGGTTTATCCATGTCCAAAAATACCTCATAAATAATCATAGTGGAGTAAAATTCAAGAATGATCAAAACATGGATACAATCAAAGCTAGTATCCATAATAGATATTTTGGACAAAAAGAAGAAAATTTCATTCTTCGGTGAATAGTGTCGTATTCGTGAATAGTACCGTATTCGTGAATAGTGTCGTATACGTGAATAGTAACCCCGACACAAAAAGTTCCAAATTTGATAAAAAGTTCAAACCAATATTTCGGCATAATGATATTGAAGAAAGTAATATCATTTAAGAAGAAAATAACATCCCTTACCTCGAAAAAGACAGTACTTCTGACTGGAATACTGAATATAGTTCTGAAGGGAACTCGCACCGTATAGAAACACTCAAGGTATCAAAATACTCACAAGAATACGCTCGATAATATAGAGAGAGAAAGAGAGAGAACACTTTAGTTTCTGGTGTGATTTTTAATTCTAACCTAAGCACCCTATTTATAGGGAAATGCTTAGAACACCAAAGCAGAAAATTTAATAAAATAATAATATATTTATATAAATTTCCTACGCACACCAAGAATCTGAATTCAGCAACTAAACACATGTTTAATGAGGCCCAAAAATGTAAAAAATGTTTTTCTTAAAAAAATAATTAAAACTTCCAAAAATCAATTATTTCAAAACTTCGGAACTTCAATAATTCATAATAAATGGCCCTTTTATCAGAAAAATTTGAACCTTATGTCTTTTCCACAGGAAATTCCATTATCTATAACTTTGCAGAAGAAAGTTTTTCCAAATTCCAAACAGAAATTGACTGAAATCTAAAAACGGGCGATTCCACAGGCTATAATCAAATTTCAGTCAAGAAATGGGCACACAGACATGTTTAACATGTTTTAATCATTTAATGCAACAAAAATACTCTTCCTCCTCATATACTCATATATCCCACATTCATTATAAAAATATCATCACTATTATTTTATAATAATATAATAAAATATTATTTTATCAGAAAAAATAAAATATCGATTTTCAACAATTGTCACTTTTAAAATTCTCTCCATCTATATCCACATAAAATAAATATTTTTCTCATCATATAAATCAATAATTAATTATTCACAAATAATATTAGAATCACAATCTCGACAATGAGGCAGGTTCCGGAAAGAGGGGCTTTCAATAAGGATTTCTCCTTCTTGGTAGCGCAATTAGGTGACCAAACCTCTCCTTAGACAGAACTTTCTAGACATTGCCAATAATGTTATCTAATAATATTATTCAGATAATATGAATTATTGCTCCGATAATAGAAAATACTGTGTAGTGACAATTATTGAAACAACAGTAATATAAAATATCAACGTAGCAATTATTGAATCAATAAAATAAAATATTGAACAGTAATTACTGTAATAATTATTGAGTAGTGTCTTCTTACGTAAGAATCAATAATTGGTGCAATCTGATGTGCTTCTCTTGTGCAACAACGTATTATTCGTGTTTTAACCACCGGGTATTCCAACAAAGATAATTGGTGAATAACTACTGGTTATTAATAAACAACTTATACTTGTCGTTTTCTTCATCGAATCGCTTTTCATTTTTGGGTCCACACAAGGTCGCTGCCGTCGTTACAAATATTCCAGAAACAACAAGAATATTCCACGACCAAACGAATATTCCCCGACAACAATAAATATTTTATAACCACTTTCTTATTTGAAATATTTGTGCATTTTACCCATAACTAATCATATTAATCAAATTAACCCTTACTATTTCAAAATAATAAATAGAAGAAATTTAATTTCATTAATAATAAGTTGGGGTCTTACAACCTCCCCTCCTTATTAAATTTCGTCCTCGAAATTGACGTGACGATACTGGTGTTTGAAAAGGTGAGGGTACCTCGCTTTCATTTCCGTTTTCCAACTCAGTCATTTCCTCAATAAGCATGGTTCCTCCATAAAACTTTAACTTGTGGTATGACCCTTGTGCGTAGGACATGCTCTTTCCTATCCAAGATATTGACAGGTACCTCCTCATACGTTAAGTCTTCGGCTATCTCGTTCGGTTCTAACTCAATAACGTGGTTCAGGTCTTTCACATATTTACGAAGCACACATATATGAAAGACATTATGAACACGAGACCTACTTGGAGGTAACGCATGTCTATAGGCCACATTTCCTACTCGGTCAATAATCTGAAATGGACCAATAAATCATGGATTGAGTTTTCCTCTTTTTCCAAATCTTGTAACTCCATTTCATGGAGCGACACGCAACAATACATGATCCCCAATACTAAATTTCACGTCCTTTCGATGAAGATCCGCATAACTCTTTTGTCGCTCCTGTACCGTTTATATACGTTATCGAATCATTTGGATCTTTTCCGTAGCCATACGTACCAAATCGGGTCCCAACAATGTTGCTTCACCCACCTCATCCCAACATATTGGAGAGCGACACTTTCGTCCATATAATGCTTCAAATGGAGCCACACCTATACTTGCCTGATAACTGTTGTTGTAAGAGAATTCCACCAACAATAAATACTTATCCCAACTCCCTTTGAAGTCTAAGACATAGAGTCTTAATAGATCTTCAAGAGTTTTGAATAGTCCTCTCGATTGTCCCGTCTGTTTGAGGATGGTATGCTTGAATCGAACAAGTAAATCTGTGCCCATAGCTTTTTGCAAGCTAACCCAAAATCTTGAAGTGAATCTTTGGTCACGATCCGAAACTATGGATCTTGGCATGCCATGCAACCTCACAATCTCATTCACGTACATATACTAGCAAGGCGTTCAAGGAATAAGTCTCCGATGTCGGCAAGAAATGAGCAGACTTGGTTAATCTATCAACAATAACCCAAATAGCATTTATGCCTTTGAGAAACCGTGGGAAGACCCGTAACGAAATCCATGGTAATGTGTTCCCACTTCCATTTCAGAATCTCAAGTGGTTGCAATGGACCCTTTGGAACTTGATGCTCCGCCTTTATACGTTGACAAGTTAAACACCTCGAGATAAACTTTGCAATCTCTCTCTTCATATTGTTCCACCAAAATGTATGTCGAAGATCACGATACATTTTGGTACTTCCAAGATTGCAAATGGTGTATTGTGTGCTTCCATCATGATCTTGTACTTCAAATCAGAATCGTTAGGAACACAAAGTCTGGAGTGGACTCGAAGTATTCCTTCTTCATCGATTCTTGCTTCTAGAATAACACCTTCTTGCACTTTCTTCTTCATACGCATCAGCTCCGGGTCTGTGGCTTGAGCAACTTTAACTTTATCGATTAAAGTTGGTTCTATACGTATACTTTTTGACACCCCCAAATCCGGGTTACCTGACCCCCGAGTTTGGTGTTCACAATCCACAATATAATACTATTTAACTACCCATTCATATATAAATAGGAATATATAAGTTATTAACATATATTGTTAATACATAAGTCCCAGGTTTGCTTACCTTAAAATTACAAACATACCCCTTAGATAAACAAAAAGGGTTTACAATACAACATAATAATAATACTGTTCATTATACTACTCCAGCATCTTGCCTTTGCCTTTGTTCTTATTTTACCCGCTGGCCTCTTCGTTCCTAGTTGAAATGTTTTATTTATATCAAGGGTGAGCAACAAGTTTTCCCCACAAGTTAAGACATACAATAAAGGTATACGAATCAATAAGAACATACTATCTATTTTGATAGAATGAAACCAAAGTTCGGTGAACTTTGAAATAACTGAACAAATAATTAATCAATAACAAATCTTCTCGTATTCTAGGGAACGCAATAATCTGATAATGAAATAGTACAACGCTTTCAAAGTTTTTACGATATTCTATTGAATAAACAAGAACCAATTCTACGCAATAACAAAGTGGAATGTTTTCCAGATTTATGCTGAGCGATCCATTGGATCCAGAACTTCTACTTTCTCGGGTATCTATCAAAGATTTACTTTGATACATACGCAGAAGTATCAGATAACCATAAAGATTAAATCATACCCTCTCGCAAGTACTTAGAATCTACCAACTCCTTGTACCCTATATTATGCATAATACTTAGGTCGCTGCAAGAATGATCGAATATCGACTTAAAAATGTTCCCTTTATATAAAAGGTTGTTCTTCTTAGTCTCAGAATCAAGATTTGATTTAACAACGAAATTTAATTATTTCAATTTCTATTTACTTATCGATCTAGCCAGAAATAATTGGCATCGATCTATCAATAACAATTGAATTCTCTTCTCGAATCTATCAAGTTCTAACAAATGTTCGTCTAGCGAATAATTAGCTAAGACATTTCTCAACATAATTTTGTGATGGCAGGAATTATACATCAGATCATTAATTTTATCTTCTACGAATATGAATATTCAACAACAGTTATTCTACAAATGTATATTCTCCAAATCAGTAATTCAATTTGAATTATTAATCATGCACTAACTGCGAATAATCAACAATAAATTCACTGGACATGGTATAATTAGCAATAATTAACCATTATAATAATTAAATGAATATAACTCAAGATTGAGTTAGGAAATTTGCCTTCCGCTTTTATTACAGCTACACAATATAATTAATTGCGTTCGTAAGACCTATATTCAACAATGTCGGTCTCACAGTTAGCACAATCATTTATAACACGTAACACTGTATTTTACAGTCAAACTTCTCCTAGACACATTACCACATAGCCACATTAGTGTTTATAACCTATATAAACACTTAACAAGTCTAACTAGTTCGGTCTGGTTGGACTTCGGTCCATTCTCGGTGTTGTGGTCACCCTATCCGACAATTAACACATTGATTGTCAATTAAACTTGGTCTCTAAGCTTCAATATTATTTTAGATAAGTCAAATATCGTTTATAATATTTTTCAGAAGCTTTTAATAATTTATAAATAATTATTATAATTTATTATAATTTTTCAAACACTTAAATCATTTTTAAATGATTTAATTGTCAAATAATCTTTATTATCATTAATATTTAATAATATAAAAATATTAATAACATACTTGTCAAAATATTAAAGTTATTATTAATAACTTAAAATATTTTTAAATCATTAATATTCTACTTAAATGATTTTTACAATAATTAAAATCATTTTAAATCATCACCATTAATATTTAAATATTAATGAAATTATCATCAAATATTAAAAGAAATTAATTATCACTTAAAATATTTTTAATTCATTTTTCTCATTTTAA
Organism: Panax ginseng; assembly: GCA_020205605.1. Classification (NCBI taxonomy): domain Eukaryota; kingdom Viridiplantae; phylum Streptophyta; class Magnoliopsida; order Apiales; family Araliaceae; genus Panax; species Panax ginseng. The sequence goes on along the minus strand of CM035147.1, from coordinate 50,521,711 downwards.
ATGATTCTTAAATCAATAAAATCATTTTTAACTAATTTATTTAATATAATAATTAAATAAATCTAATATCATTAATATTAATTTATTAATGAGAATTCTCCAAAAATATTGGAAATTATTTTTATAATTCAAAATATTTTCTAACATTTTATTCTTATTTAAAATGATTTTTAAATCAATAAAATCATTTTATCTTATTTATTTAATTTAATAATTAAATAATTCTAATATCATTAATATTAATTTATTAACAAAAATTCTCCAAAAATATTAAAAGTTACATTTTATAACTCAAAATATTTTTAAATACATTAATCTTATGTAAAATGATTTTTCATAATATTAAATCATTTTCTCTAATTTATTTAATATACTAATTAAATAAATTAAATATCATTTTATTTCAAATAATTATAATTATTAAAGAAAAATGTCCCAAATAATTAAAAGTTATTTTTAGAATTTAAAATGATTTTTAAAACCATTTTTAGTAATTTTATAATTTATTTTTATTTTTAAATAATTTTCCAAATATTCAGAAATTAAAAAATTAAATAAACCGTCGCTATAGGGCTTTAGCGACAAAAAGCGTCGTTGTTGGTGTTCTTGAGCTCAAGAACACTGACAGCCGGCTTGACAAGGGTCATGGTTTGACCAACTGTGATTCTCTGTACATTCCGGTTCTGAGCTAACTTAGACACTGATCATGTAGTTAAACTGTAACTCTACAATATTCAACCATCATCATGATCATACAACAAACCAACAAGTACATCCAACGTCTCAAAGTTCTTGTCAGACGGTCTCTGGGTTTTCCCAGAAACCCAGAAGTTAATCTTGGTACTTTCTAGATCATTTTAATCTAGGTTTCGATCACGATATTAATGGTTTTATGGTTCACACTGGTAGTAGGAATGACAATGAATAACGAGATATCAAGATCTCAGTCCAACAACAACAGATTTATAAGTTATGACTCAGTCAAAGTTTGTCAGAAATTTTGTTCATACGCTTTTCTGGAATTTCCAGAAATTCAAGTCATGGTCGAATGGCCTACTTTGACCAATTATTACGTTTGATCTGTTGATATACTACATGATATAAGGAAACCGATACACATTACACATAACTATCTACAAATATGTCACAATAACAACATTATAACACGAACAACCTGACAGATATTAAGCCCACAAAATGTTGTCAGACGTTGATCAAGGCTTTCTCGGTTACCCAGAATTGGCCCAGTCAACGTCGATCAACATACTTTGACCATGAATATCGTGCAAACGGGCCATGTAATGACACTAATTCTTCTTTCATATTAAAGACCACATAACCAGGTAGAGATCCAAAACCTAAAACAACAGAAAACACAAACGTACCAAGATCTACGGCCACTGACATTTCCTGTCAGACCATAGTTCATACTCAAGAACAGATTTTGAAAAACTCTATTTTAAGGCAGTTTGATGCTATGGATTCATGATAGATTATCATAGATCTTCATAAAACATCCATTAGCAAGATTCTAAACACTTAAAACAAAAAAAATTTCTTAGCAACTTGGATCAAATATAAAAATTAGGGTTATACCTTCAAGCTTCAATTCTTGATCCTAGATCTCCGACTCTGATCTATGTGTTTAAGAGGGGTATTTTGTGACTGATTTACTTGAGGAAATCGGAGGTCTTGGTGAGAGAGAGAGTAGGTGAGAGCTTGTATGCAAAATGAGCAAATATATGGACTTTCTCTCTCTAAATCTCTTATATAAGCTTAGATGTTGCTTGGATCTGTGATATTTCGGCTGATGGCTGAGATTTTGTGTCACACAAGTCAACTTAGTTGGTAAACCACTAAAGTTGCTAGCAATAATGCAAGTTATCAAATTAAAATAAACTAAAAGGGCATTTTGGTCATTTATAAATTAATTTTAATGGCATACTTGGAATTGTACACACCCTTAGGGTTTAACCCTAAGGTTCTAACCCTTAGGTTTTAAAATACTAACATTCTAGGATTTTTTAAATTAGGGTTTTAATTTAGAAAATTAAAATTTTGAAACTAAAATTAGGTTTTCCTAATTAAATTAGGTTTTCTTAATCATATCAACGTTTAATAAATATATTAGGTCTTCCAATTAAGATTACGGTTGCCTAATTAGGGTTTAGAAATCCCGAATATAAAATTAGGGTTTTAAATAGAAAAATTAAAATTTCTAACTTACAATTAGGGTTTGTAAAATAGAAATTAAGATAACTAAAATATAATTAGGGTTTTCTAATCATATTAAAGTTTAATAAATACCTTAGGCTTGTCAATTATGATTAGGGTTTCCTAATTTAGGGTTTAGGATTTCCGAATTTAAAATTAGGGTTTCCCAGCTTTCGATTAGGGTTTCAAACGGTACATTAGGGTTTCTAATCCTGAGATTAGGGTTTTTAATATCTTATTAGGGTTTATTAATTTTAAACCCTATCTGATAAATCATTGATAAAAAATTCTATACCGTTCAAACACATACATATTAATATAATTATTTTAATTATATTTTCTATCGAATCCCTATCCGTAACTAGGGTTAGGGTTTTTAAAGCTTGTTAAGAACAACTCTACTCTAAATTTATTAGTCAATACACAAATTGACTTTCTCGAGACTCGTATCACAGATACTTGTCACAAAATTAATAATCAATATTAATATTAATTAAAAAAAATTATTCGTAAAATTTTGATTATTCGAAATCTCGGGTTATCACATACTTGACATCATTGCATGGGTCCCCGGAGTCTTGAATTTTATCTTCATCTTTTGTAAATCACACAAAATAGGCCTTTGTGTTAACAACATTGCACTCGTTCCCGCATATGATCTTCTACTCAACGAGTCAGCTACCACGTTCGTTTTTCGAGGATGGTATTGAATGGTATGGTCGTAATCTTTCAACAATTTCGGCTCCAACGCCAGCGTCGTTTGCATGTTGAGTTCTTTTTTGGGTGAAGAAATATTTGAGGCTTTTATGGTCCGAATATATCTCCACTTTCTCCCCATATAGATAATGCCTCCAGGATCTTTAAGCGCGAAAACAAGGCACGCTAACTCTAGATCATGAGTAGGATAATTCCTCTCATATTCTTTAAGTTGTTGCGAGGCATAGGCTATGACTTTCCCACGTTGCATGAGAACACATCCTAACCCTTTGCTCAAGCATCTCTCAGAGATAACAAATCCATCCGAACTAGATGGTATTGTCAAAACAAGTCTTCGAAATGAGTCTCCTCTTGAGATCTTGAAACTCTTCTCGCATTCCTCGCTCCATACTTAATTTTGTATCTTTACGAGTCGGTGAGTTAATCTGAGTAGCGATTCGAGAAAATCCTTCCACAAATCTCAATAATAACCACCGGCTAAGCCCAAAAAGCTACGTGATTTGGTCCACCGATTTTTGGTTGGTCCCAACTTTGTATTGCTTCAATCTTCGCTTACCAACAGATACTCCATGTTTTGACACCACGCGCCTAAGGAATGCTACTTCCTCAAGCTTTAACTTGAATTTCTTCACTTGGCATATAGCTTGTTATCATGAAGCCTTTTGCGATTATCGACTTCAAATGGTGCTCATGATCTTTACTGACTTTTGAATATATGAGGATGTCATCAATAAAGACAACAACGAACTGATCCAAATAATCCTTGAATACTCGGTTCATCATATCCATGAAAGCCGCAGGAGCATTAGTTAATCCAAAAGACATGACTAGGAATTCATAATGCCCGTACCGAGTTCTGAAGGCAGTCTTCGGAATATCCTCAGTTTTAATCTCTAGCTGGTGATATCCAGAACGAAGATAGATTTTTGAAAAGAATTTTGCTCCTTGCAACTGGTCAAATAGGTCATCAATACGAGGTAGCGGATACCTATTCTTGATGGTGACATGGTTCAATTCTCGATAGTCAATACAAAGTCGCATACTCCCGTCCTTCTTCTTTACAAATAAAACAGGAGCACCCCAAGGAGATGTACTAGGACGAATGAAACCAATGTCCAACAACTCATGTAGTTGGACCTTTAACTCCTGAAGTTCAATAGGAGCCATTTGATATGGGGTTTTAGAAATGGGCTTTCTACCAGGTTCAAGATCAATAAAGAACTCAACTTCACGTTCTGGGGGTAAATCGGGAAGTTCTTCAGGAAATACATCAGGAAAGTCAATAACAACAGGAATATTATTCAAATTTGACGTGTCTTTATTCAAATCCATAACATGGGCTAAGAAAGCTTGACATCCGTTTTTGAATAAACGAATAGCTTTATAACTTGATATGACAGTGATTGATTTTAATGGTTTAGTTGCTTGAATTCGAACAACAGGTTGATTAGGAATATAAAAACTAACAACCTTACGAAAACAATCAATTTTGGCATGATGAGTAGTTAACCAATCAATCCCTAAAATCACATCAAAAGCAAGTATCTTTAAAGAGATAAGGTCAACGGGTAATGTGATGGTGCCAACTTGGATCAAACAAGATTTATAAACAGTGGATGTGATGAAAGTTTCTCCTAACGGATTTCCCACAGATATGTCAAAGTCTAATTTCTCCGGAGTCAAGTTTAAACGTTGAGCACAAGCAGGAGAGATAAATGAATGGGTAGCACCCAGATCTAGTAATGTATAAACTTCAAGAATTTATGATTAGCCACACGTGATCACCTTATTTGGGTTCCTCGATTTTGACCTTTAGTCATGACAAATGTTCTTCCAGGAACCGTTGACTTTGACTTTTCTGGGACAGCCTTTTGAGTCACCATCCCCACTGGACTTGGTTTCGCTATAGTACAATCTCGAGCGATATGTCCTTCCTTTCCACAATTATAGCATACCTTGAATTGTTGTGGACAGTTTGGGCTGATATGTCCCTCTTTTCCATACTTATATCATACGACCGGTGGTCATTCTCCTCCCTTAGAACCAGTTACTGCTGGTGCTGACGTCTTCACATTGTCGTTGTTGTACCTTCTCTTTTTAAAATCTCCTCCCGACTCGCTTCTTCTATTTTCATGGCCATGATTACCACCAGAGTGGTTGTCGCTCTTGTCCGTATTCTTCTTTCTCCGCTGTTGAACGTACTCGTTATCTCGTTGTTCTAATGACTGCTGTCACCAGTATGATCCTAGTTGTGGTCCCTCGGTTGAACATACTCGTTATCTCGCTCTAATAATTGAGCCCTGTTGACAACATCTGAATAGAGAGAAAATTTATGTGAAATGAGATATTGACGTATGCCGAGTTTCAAACCTCTTAGAAACATCAGCACCTCCTCTAAAGGCATCTGAGGTCCTTCCTCCCTAGTCTAACTAGATTCTGCGACATTAGTCATCCTGACAACAAAATTTTAAGTTTTAATTATTAATCATTACTACACGACACTCACGAGCACATAAGTTATAAACACATAAGCACATAAGTGTTTTATTAATTCTTCCTTAAAACTAGATAAGAGTTATACACCACTATCTTTTCAAAGGTTACTTCTTAAGGCTTATCCCCACCTAAGGTTTATAACCTAAAGCTTTGATACCAACTTGTGACACCCCCAAATCCCGATACTTCATTACATCAAGATTTGGTGTTCACTTAATCAAAAAATTCATATCTAACTACCCAATCATAATAAAAATTTAATAATAAACCTTCCCTTAAGGGATTACATTAATAAAAATCTCCAAGGTTATCTAACCTTTAAATACAATCATTCAAATGCGGGATTTAAAATAAGTTCATTACAATAATTCAAATAAAATGTGATACTAAAATATCAAAAGATTATAAGTCTTCAGTAGTTGTTCATCTTTCCCTTCCCCTTACTGGTGCTAGGTATATCGACCTTTTCATCCTTAGCTGTAATAGTTATATAAGCAAGAGTGAGCAAACAAATCTCACTTGAAATAATAATGGATAAACTTTACAACATTTGCCAAATAATAGGCTCAATAAAACTGAACAATATGTTCTATTATCATTCAGAAATATACAACTGAGGGTCTAATGACCACGAACCATGTCCACAGTTATAAGTAATCTTTCAACTTAAAACTTTAATAGTCATAAGACTATAAGGACCACACGTACTTAGGGGGATCAACCCTTCGTACAATGTATTGTGAACAACCATTTCAACGCTAAGCGTAAACCCTTAACAATAGGGTTGTTCATCTCAGTATTTAGATTACAAGTCCGCACCAAAGTAAGTTTGGTTTGGAAACATTTCAAGGTAATTTGGATTTCACGAACATCAACTAAGGTTTAGTTGAATAAAACTTTCATAACTGAATACTAAGGTCATGCTTTAGGAATAAGCTAAAAGCATAAACATTGAATAATTATAATGTACATTGTTTGAACAATATTAAGTCAAGGTTATTTACATTTGAGTACTAAGCATGCATAACAAATAATAAATTGAACGATGAAATTGGTTCAACATTGGTATACTAGAATATATAAACTTGCATGCTAAATAACAAGTTAAATACAAGAATAACTTGTTCAATATAAAAATAAGGTTTAGACAACTTGCATCATTATAAACAAACTAGATACAAGAGATTGCGAAATTATAATTAAGATAGGATAAGTAAGCTTGCACAATAAAAAAACAAACTAGCTCAACGAAAGTGTAGAGTTAGAAAACTTGCTCAATGAAAAAAGATAGGTTTACTTGCGTAATGTAACTCGAATTAGAAACCATAATTTGCTCAATGAAACAATAGATTTAGAGAACTTGCCTTGAGTGTAAGCTAAAGCGTAACAACTCAAACCACAATACCCTATATATAGGTTGTCATGACATAATTAGTCACTACCACATTATATATATATAACTAAGTACATTCATCATGTATGATTTAATTTTTAATCACATACTCAAATTACATTAGTCATAAAACTAGTTAATCGTTAATAACATGTTCATTCTTAGTATAGAAATACTGAAATCATAATTTAACAGTCCTACCATTAACACGTAACAAGTTTTTCAGACTTTTGTGTAAATAAATCACACTGTCTGACCATTCTGCTAACTCGAAGTCATGCAACGCCACGTTTTTACATCAATTCGTTCATGCTAGGGTATATTCACGTGAGACACAAGCCAACAAGTGGCGCCTGCGGCATATGGCAAGTCAAGGAGCATGGCACTGCATCAGAACAGTATACAACATACTGGTGGCACCAGAATACATTGTTGAACATTGGCCATATAACACTAGACTTTGCCTTGACTGTGCTCATACAACAACATGAACAAAAAGCCAATTTCGCCTACAAACTACTTTCTAACAACCTAATTAACATGTAATACATACAGAGACTTCATATAAACATAATGTAAAGACTCTTAACAGGATTCTACCCATAAAACAACATAAACATCAAATTTAAAACACCCAATTTCACTGTTTTTGATAAAACTTCACTTTTTGATATTTTTAATGAAAATCATCACTGTAACTTTGTTTTTCAATCAAAACAGTTAATTCCAAGTACCTTGTTATGTTTATTCATCCTCTTTCAAATTCAATAGTCAATTTATAAATTAAACAACTAATAAAATCTTAATTTTACTTTAAACTAAGCCATATTCATATATATTCATATAAACTCACTGTAATACGGTTTTCTTTACAAATTACATATATACATGAATTAGTTACACAAAGATCATATGAAGCTATATACACAAAAAATTCAAGCTACACAAAGTTTTTACAGAGAAGTTTTGGAAGAGAAGACAACCACAACTTTTAGAAAAATAGAAGCAAGATGATACCTTAATTTAGAAAAAGATGATGGCTATCTTTGATTCTCAAGCTTCTCTTCTCCAATTTCTCTCTAAAATTCTCTAGCCTTTCTTCTTCTCTTCTTTTTCTTCTCCTAACTCTATCTTACGTACTAACATATAATGTATGGTAATAATATATATTAATTATATAATATAAATATAGATATAACTGATATCAGTTATCTAAGTTTTTGAAAATCAAAAATCATAAGGCTTGTTTGGTTAGCTAATTAAAATAACCCATTAAACCTTACACCTTATTTGGTAAACATAATTAAAATAAATCGATTAATCCTTATACCTTGTTTGGTAAAACATAATTAGATTAAAGACTTAATATGCATTAAGCCTTGTTTGGTAAAACTAAATTAAACTCCTTTAATTTATTTCCATAACTCCTTTATAGTAAGGTTATTTGTCACACTTTTATTTAATTAAATTTTAATAATCAATTTAATTAATTCTAATAACAATTTATTAAATTACTTTAACACATAAATTAATACCACATAATTATATTTTCCTTTATAATTATAATTTTATTTAATCGACTAACACATCAATTTAATTACTTAATAAAATTATAATAATTCATTTAATCATTATAAACTCTCTAACTTAACTATTAAATTAAATTAGAATATTATCTCATAACAATTAATTTTCTTAACTCCTTAATTATTTACTTAACAAATAATTAACTAAATCAAATCAAATCAAATTGAACAATTATTTATTCAACAATAAATATATCCATTAAATACTTATATAATTTAATAAATATTTAATATTACATTTTAAAATTCAAGAATGTTACAACTATTCATTTATACGGTACTATTCACAAAGTACTATTCACGGGGTACTATTCACAAAGTATCATTCACGGGTACTATTCACAAAGTACTATTCATAGGATACTATTCCCAAAGTACTATTCACGGGATACTATTCACTCGGGTACTATTAACCCGGGAAATTATTCATGACAAAAATTGATTTCTTTGCTGTCCAAATCATTTTTGATACAATATTATTCTTGAATTTTACTCCACAAAGCAGTATCATGTTGATAATTTGGACATTATTGAATTCTAGATAAATTAAGTTATAAATCTTTAAAAATTTATCCTTTGTTTTCTTTTAATTGAATTCTTATATCATTGTCATCATCATCATGCTTATATTGTGATAAAAGTCATATGTGGCTTACGTGCATAGATGTACTATTGATTGGTATGATTATGACCATGGATTATTCAGTATAATCATGATCGTAATGTTACAAATGATATGATAAAAATCATCATTGGCCTGTAGTGCATTGATGGACAGTTGTAGGTATGATGATGACTAGGGATTATTGGGTACAATCATGACCATTGATGATTACATGAATATCCTTGGCCCGTAGTGCAGGGATGATTCGATGATGTGGTTTTTTTATTAAGCTTATTCTCAGTGATAAAATTGATGATAAACTTTTTAAATCATAGAAGATAGTAGATATCATGCTTTATTTGACTCTTCTAATGGATTGCTTGTTCCGCTGCAGTTAAACTTGATGTTTATTATATTTTATCAGTTTAACACTATTGAAGGCTAACGATAATTTATTCTGCATTATCTTAGTCATAATATTTCTTACTGGGCTAGTTGAGCTCACCCTATGTTTTCATTGTTCTCTTCAGGAAATGTGAATATAGCTGGGACTAGTCGAGGAACGGAGTGACGGTCCATATGTTTGCATTAGTAGTGCTCATTATTCAGTGAAATAGTGTGATAATAAATGTTATAAGGACTCCATTTGAGTTTGAATACTGTCTAGAAGACAATATTCGTATTAAAACTCTCAGCTTATGTTTTGTCGTATTTTACACGACAGTTGTATAATTAAGTTGTATTTGAATTTTGTACCATATATTTGGCGACTCATAATGGGTGATGTATACCTATTTTGGAGGTATCACACAACCCCCTACGCATTAACCTATATGATGGAAGCAGTTCTCCCCGTAGAAATGGAAATGGAATCCCTCATAGTGTTGATAGACGCTCAGCTGGATGAAGACCAATGGGTACAAGACAAGTATCACCAATTGTCTCTAATAGACGAAAGGTGAACTGTGGCTATCTCTCATGGTCAGTTATACCAACAAAGGATCGTCAGATCCTACAACAGAAAAGTCCGGCTACGAAAGTTTAAACAACATGACTTGGTTTTAAAGAAGATTATTGACAACCAAGATCAGTCCAAGGGAAAATTCACACCTAACTAGGAAGGCCCGTTTGTTGTCAAGGAGGTATTGACAAGAGGCACTCTCACACTTGCAGTTTGTCCCAAACATGGGATCAAACTTGTTCACACCTGCAGTTTATCCTGAACTTAGGATTAAACTTTCTTTCCCCCCGCAGTTTGTCCTGCACAAAGGATCAACCTTTTCGTCGGTTACAAATCATCCCGAGGGGCGAACTACGTCGACCTGATCTCCTTGATACACGAGAGTACGTAGGCAACCATTTTATATGGCCCGGTCGCAATAAAACAAAAACAACAAAAATATTTCTACACCTTTCTCATTACAAAAACAAAAATAACAAAAACATTCCTACTACCTTTCTGCCACATACAACATTGAACCTCTTACACCTGGTTCGAACTACGCAGACCTGATCTCCACTTCAAAAGGAGTACGTAGGCAGCCATTTATGGTTAGGTCTCACCCCCTACCAAAACACAAACACTTGTCAATGGTAATGGGATCATCCTTTAATCCACTACATTTCATTGGATTCAAACCAAATGGATGGAACTACCTGACCTCCTCATAAATAGGAGAGACCAATACCAATCCATAAGAGATGAAATTAACTAGGCTCCTCCTAAATAGGAGTACTGGCGACCATCTATGGTGCGGTCAATCTCAGAGAGGAAAGCCATACTCCTCTCCACATTTCCATATAGAAACCAGTCCCAAGACACCAAAGACATAAATAATACATCAAGGAGGAATTCATAATACATCAAGATCACAAGCCCTGAAGAAGCAGGTAAAATATCAAGCAAGTATCAAGGCATATCTAAAAGGGAAGTGATAAATAATATATTTCCCTACTATATATAATGTTGTTTGATATACACAATGTAAACTGTACATGACAAAATGGCTAAGCTAGTCTGTGCAGGAAAATACAATCCCATCTACAAATCAGTGTATATGCGAGCTATCAAGCCCAACATGGCATCCCTCTCAGAAGAAGGAGGTAACGTTGTGGTCTCCTATGCAAGGGAATCCACACGAGCTAACAAATCTACAGCCATCTGCATGGTGACTCTGTGCTCATCATCTACATACATTATCTCTGTACAGATAAAAATATCGGGAAATGGGGCACATATGCCCTACTACTAACAGAGGCCTATCAAAAGATATAGCGAGAATGGGGTACAACCACCCAATATCTAACAGAGGCCTATCAAAAGAGATAACGAGAATACACATCAGAAGAAGACAATGGTGTCAATATCTACATCATCAATCCTGTCCACCTGATGTAACTCATCCTGAGTCACTGGATCTCTATCAACAGGGATGTCAAGCCTATACAAAGGAGGATCTGCGCCGTAAAGCCAAATGGGTCATCTGAGGGGCTAGCGCCTGAGCTGGAATGATCAAACGAATCTGCCTCTGCCGGATCTCTGCCCAAATGCCGGATAAAGAAATGTGACCGGTCCAATCGCTGGGTCAAACTGTCAATCTATGTCAAATGAGTCAAATTTCGGACACAGGCTAGCCAATCCGTCAACATCGCGGATCTTGGAACTATATCCCCCATTAACTGAGTGGCGCGTGTCTGGGCTCTAATAGTATGAGGGGACCACCAATGCTGGAATATCTCATGAGTGCGGGGACTCTCTTACAGTGCAAAACCGTCAACACCCAACAATGGGATATCAATGACGGGTGACTACGACACAGGCCAATAACGCTTGGTTCTCCTAATAGCGCGCTCTCCTAAATAGAGCTCCCATCCTCCATCAGTAAAGAGAGGAACACTACGGGTGGAAATCACGTACTCGACACCAGTCGAGTACCCATCCTCAAATCCAATGGCCAAGTGCTCCGCATAATAGGGAATCCATGTGATGACATCAGCTATTAACAACTCCAACTGTAGGCGGCAATGAGTAAAACCCTCAGCTATAGGGACCTCCACCAATATGGAATGATGTCATCGTTGTCCTCGTGGATAGGTATCTAAACCTAACATACTGACATGACACAAGCATGGGAGCCTTTCATAGGCCCAAAACTGCCAACACAAAGGCAAACATCTGCTATTAATGAAAACTCTTAACCTATACATGGGAAATTACAAGAGAAATACTTATAAGCAGAAATGGGTAGAATCCTAACCAAGCCTCGGTAAAGCCCTGCAAACGCATACGCATGCCCCTGAGGAAATAGGCAAAGGTGTAGGAACCCCAATCATACTCTCTTATATGGTCCACATGTCGCATGGCGCTGATCAAAGCGAACGACACCGTAAAAGAGTTATCTTCTATGAAGCAGCCCCTAATGATCATCAAGAATAATATCCGAAGAATTTGATCCCTGACTCTGACATCAGTTGGTTTGGGCTCACTCAACAGCCCACTCACAGCATCTACGCTCAAAGGACCCGTACGGACAGTCCTGCCCTTGAGCGCCTCCGCCAGAACTCCTAACAAGGATCTGACGGTAGTCTGGGTAATATCCGACATACAAGGCACGAGTGCCCCTCCAAACTCCATACTTGTGATAAACAAATGGAGAGACTGAGTCTGGTGAAACCAGCGCTCAGACAATTCCCTGAGGTAATCCTAGTGACACTGACAGGGAAGGATGGAAAAGAATGCCCCAAATCCCCAGTCATGCACAATTGCTCTATAGCCAGGATGCAGAGCCTGGTACATGGAGTGAATATTGAACCAATTCCCTCGAGGCTATGTAAAGCCGGGAACATACATAAAATGTATATCGACATCAAAAACCTTTACTCCTCATCAATAGGAAAGAAGGAAGATTAAGATCTAACTTGATACCTCTTTGGCGTGCAAGTACATCGAGGGCTGTCGACTTAAATCACCTAAAAGCTCTGGGTTTGCCACCTGAATACTCGGGAGGTCCCTATGGGGAACATGTGTAGTAGGAGCAGGGTCCGTAACAGAACATCCTTCTCCTCATCCTCAACATCCAGCACATCAACCTGGACTGGACGTATCACCGCCTCCACCAATCGATGAGGCTGTCAAACAGAACAGGGTCGAGGCACTTCAGAAGCCCTCCTTCGTACACCAGAAGTAGTCCTGCGGGAACTACTCAGCTGATCCGGATCCATAATATCTGGACAAAAGTCTCCAAATCACCTCAGAAAGGGTGTGGTAATTGCTAACCTGGAGCTTTCTTTTCAAAATATATTTTAGACTATGCATTACTTTAACATACGTCTACAGTAGAGTTAAAAATGCATGACTATTCAATGCCTACATTTTTGAAATTTTTTGCCATAGTCCCCTCTATAAATAGGACTATCCACATGCACATAGGCATGACTAGGTGGCCATTCAGTAGCACACCTGCCCATAGTCATAAACATACTATATGCATTAAGAAGTCAAAATCATCAATCCATAAGGGTATCCTAAATACAAGGATTACTTTGCAGTTTTACCTTTTGCTCATTTATCCTCAAATAGGATAAGAAATAGCAGAAAAAGGTGCCAATTTGACTGTCTCAAAAGTCAATTTTTTTCACATCATTATGTTCAACATGGTTTAATACTAATATTTACTATGTTGAATATTTTTTTTATTAAGTCATTTGAGCATGCATATGCACTACTATGTGTTTAGATGCGTTTTATATAATAAGTCATTTTCCAACAGATAAAAACTATAAAAGAAGACATGCATGTGTTACCAGGACAGTGTAGAACACTTTTACGGTGAAACAATTTGCAGAAAGATGTCCAAACTCAGCAGATCTGAAGAAGAGCTCTCAGATTTCCTTCGCGGCGTAACATAAAATGAATTGAGAAAGCAACATGTAACATTAATAGCCATTCACGACTGGCCGCAGGACCACATGCGGCTGCTGCAGGTGTACCTGTTACACCCCTACATGGGTCACACCCCTCCGACTTGGTCCAATTTTAGTTGCAAAGGAGTTCTCACAAGCTAAAAAGGTAAAATCAGGAATAAGAACGCTACGCGATTGAGCATAGTAGCTTACAATCTTGGTTTCCTCAGACTGAATCGTGGGTCTGTACATCACTTCTTGGTATTCGTCCGAGCACAGGGTACACTATGCCGATGATCTCAAATGTTACAAGTCATACTCGGCAATACTTTATGCAGGTCCGATGCCGCCAATTCAAGGTCGTCACCCTATTTCACTCAGTTACCCCGGCGGGGGCATCACGCGTCTTCATCTGTCCAAATACAGATATCACGGGGCGCCACGTATTCTATAAAGACACATCCTCGACGGGGCATCACGCTGCGTTGCATATGTGTCAGTATATATCCCCGTGGGCATCACGATTAGATATGTCAAGATACATATCCCGTGAGGCAACATGCATTTATATATGTCGAAGTAAATATCCTCGGCGGGGGTGTCACATATTTTCCGTTGATGCACAAGTCAGCGAAGGCCAAGAAACCTTGACAGTTTGCCCAATAGGGGTATTTTCTGTTGATGCACTAGTCAGAAATTAAATCAGAAATTTTGCGTATAAATTTTTTTATTATTATTTTAAGGATGAGGATTTGTTTAAGATAAAGAGTATATATTTATGTGATAAATAAAAAAATATATTTATTACATGAATAATTTTAAATCATTTTATTTTAGAATTATGAATTATTATAAATTATATTCTTATAATAATTAATTTTATAGTAGAAAAGTTTTTATTAATTATTTTCTATGAAAATATAATTATATATTATTTAAATAATATATGAAAAGATTATTAGAATTATTATAATAATTAATCTATTTTATTATATGAATTTATGCTAGATTAATTAATTTAATTATTTTAACTTAATAATATTGTTAAGTATGGTAGATAAATCGATATGGAATTCAAACCCTAATTTTGGATTTTTATCAAGGAATGAGAATAATAATATAATATTAATTATATTTTGATTTTTCAGTGCTATAAATATGTACTGTATGTAAGTATAGATAATGGTTGGTTAATTATGGTGTATTATGACCAAACCCTAATAATATTTTATAAATCCTAGTAGTACTGTTAAACCCTAGTTTCGAAGTCATATGAGACTTTAAAAATCTGTTAAGTCACTGTGTTATGTGGTGTATGATATGTACTATAATGATTGGATGCTAATTAGGAAACCCAAATTATAGGAGACCCTAATTATAAACCCTAATTTCTGAAATTAGAAACTTTAAATAATAATTGGTGAATTACCAAATGGAAACCCTAATTTGAAACTCAATTATGAGTTCGAGACTCTTATATAACTGTGTTATATGATTTTATGATTAATTAGGTACACCCTAATTAAAAATCTAGAAACCCTAATTAATCTTTAAAAAACCCTAATTATAAAATCTTAATTTCTAAAATTAGAAACCCTAATTTGAAACCTAAACTGGAGTTTGTGATCAGTCAGAAATTTTGTTAATGTGATTAATATAATGCATGATAGAGTTTATTGCTAATTATGGGAAAACCTAATTAGTAATTTAAAACCCTAATGACAAGAACCCTAATTTAGCAATTTAAAACCCTAATTTGCTAAATTGGTAACCCTAATTATTAATTGTAAGATAAATGCTAATTTGTGGACATTAAAATCCCAATATTCATGTATAATGTAATTAAAAAATTAAAAATTAAGAAACCCTAATTTTATTTTTAGAAACTAAAATTTCCATTTTTAGTTTAATTACAAAATTCTAGAAAAATTAAAATTTTTGATAACCTTAGGGCTAAACCTTAAGGGTCAAACCCTAAGAATTTGCAAGGATTACATTTATGTCATTTAAATCCTAAACCAAATGACCATGTTGCCCCTCTTGCATAATTGATAGATAACATATATTTTGGACAACACATTAGTTGGTGAGCTAATCTAACAACTCCACATGCTCAATAACTCCGGCCATCAACCATTTCAGCAGCCAATTCATTGCATCTAAATGATATAAATAGATTTGGAGAGAGAAAGTGCACCATTTAGCTCATTTCATTCCCAATCTCTCAACCAATTCTCTCTCTATCAAAAACTACGAAATATTGAAGTGTACCAGTCCAAAAACCAAGCCCCACCATCACCCAAAACAAATCAGAAAGCCTAAAATCAGAAATCATTCATAGAAGGTATAAACCTAATTTCAAAATCTGATCTCAGTTGCTATGTTAAAAGTTATGATTAAGTGTTAAAATGTGTGGTTTGTAGTATATAATGATGATCTAGGTTGATAGATGTTAGATCCATAACATCTACAGGCTCGGATTAGTCATTTCATAAAATTTGGTAAAATTTTAAAAAGTCGTCTGATAACGAATGTCAGGCCTTATAAATCTCATCCTGTTTATGTAAAATGTTGTTTAAATGTTTTAACATGTAGTATGCTATGAGATCTTTGCTCTAGAATTGAATCGAGTATGGGTCGATTGACTATATATCTTGCAAGGTATGGGTCGTCAAACACCGTGGTTTGATGATGTTAACCATGATGGACAAGTTTCAGGTAACCCGTAACGTGCCTGTAAATCTTCGACATGATTTGATGTAATAGGTAACCCGCTACGATCCGAAAATGAAGAACAACTCTTCATTGGAGGCCCAATATGGTAACGTTCTTCATTAAAAAATGAAGAACAACTCTGACAGCTTGTTCAAGGCTCCAGATCTCACTTATGTTATGCTTGTTGGCCATGTTTGTGGTTGGATAATGTAGTATTGTGAAATATTAAAGGTATTTAATTTATTTAATTATTATATTAAATAAGTTATTTAAAAATGATTTTAATAGTTTTTAAAATCATTTAAAATTATATTATGATATAAGAAAATATTTTAAGTTATTTTTAATGACTTTTAATATTTTTGTGATGAAATTCATTAATAAATTAATATTAATGATAATTAAGTTATTTACTAAATGAATTAAATCAATTATTTAAAATGATTTTATTATATAAAAATCATTTTAAATAATAATAAGGTATTTAAAAATATTTTTTGAAAGTTATAAAATATAACTTTCAATATTTAAAGGTAAATTTCATTAATTAAATATTATTAATTATATTAAATTTATTTAAAAATAATATTAAATAATTTATATTATTAAAATGATTTTAATATTATAAAAAATTATTTTAAATGAAAATAAACTGTTTAAAATATTTTAAGTTATAAAATATAGCTTTTAATATTTAAAGGATAATTTCATTAATAATTTAATATTAATGATTATTAATTTAATGTTAGTGATATTAAATTTATTTAATAATTATATTAAATAAATAGTTTTAAAATGGTTTTATTAATTTAAAAATTATTTAAAAGGATATAAATGAATTAAAAATATTTTAAAGTTATAATTAATGACTTTTAATATTTTGATAAATAGTACATTAATATTTAAATATTAATTGTAATTATTTAAAAATGATTTTAATTATTTTAAAAATCATTTAAGGGTAATATTAATACTTTAAAAATAGTTTAAGTTATTATAAATAACTTTAATATTTTGGCAATGGTTTCATTAATAGTTTAATATTAATTAAATATTAATGATAATTGAATTATTTAATATTTAAATCATTTAATAATGATTCCGGTGTTTGAACATTCATGATAAATTATAATAAATATTTTAAAAATTTTATAAGTCATTTAAAAATAATATGATTAATATATACAGTTATGGAATTAATGGATAGAGTCTTAGACTCGATAATTACCCGATAAAGCCATCGGTACACCGACATGTTTCAGAAATTGATCTGGACATAGATAATTTGATTAGATATATGTTTGTTTGTGATCCAGTGACTGCTAAATCTATGTGCCAATGTGATTAGGTTATGTGCTGACTGCAATAAGCAGTGCTATGTGTTGCGATATGTTATTCTAATCAATAAAATGATCTTATTAATTACTGATAGGTTGTTATACAAAAGATAAAACTAAGTTGCGAATTATAAGCAGCGTACCAGGCAAGTATCCTACCTTTGCATTTCGTTTATGCAATGGACATGAGTAAGAAAATTTGAGATTTATATTATTATTGTTGTGACGCCCCCAAAATAGGTATACATCACCCATCTTGGGTCGCCAAATACATGGTACAAAATTCAAATATAACTTAATTATACAACAGTCGTGTAAAAAATGACTAAACATATACTGTGAGTTTTAATACAAATATTGTCATCAAGACAATATACAAACTCAATGGGGTCCTCATTATATTTATTATTACACTATTTCATAGAATAATGACGACTACTAATGCTATCATCTGGACCGTCACTCCGTTCCCCGACTAGTCCCTGCTACGTTCTCATTTCCTGAAGAGAACAATGAAAGCAAAATGGTGAGCTCAACTAGCCCAGTAAGAAATATTATGACTAAGATAATGCAGAATAAATTATCATTAGCCTTAAATAGTGTTAAACTGATAAAATATAACAAACATCAAGTTTAACTGCAGCGGAACAAGCAATCCATTAGAAGAGTCAAGTAGAGAATAAAATCTATTATCTTCTATTATTTAAAAGGTTTTTCATCACTTTTATCGCTGGGACTCAGCTTAATAAATAATCCACATCATCGAATCACCCCTGCACTACGGCCAAGGATATTCTTTAGTATTATGACCACAAATTATCCATGCACTACGGGCAAAGGACATTCGTGTATTCATTAATGGTCATGATTATACGGGCCAATGAGGACTTTTACCACATCATTTGTAACATTACGGTCATGATTACACCGAATAATCCCTGGTCATAATCATACCAAGTCCATCTATGCACTACAGGCCACAGATGACTTTCAACAAAATATAAACATGGGGATGATGACAATGATATAAGAATTCAATAAAACAAGTTCAAGAATTAATTTATCCAGGAACTAATAACGTCCAAATTATCAACATGATACTTCTTTGTAGAGTAAAATTCAAGAATGCTCAGAAGAATATTTCCATGAAAAGATACTGGATGAAGCGCAAATATCAAGGATATTCCATTAATTTCATGGAGTATAGAAGTCAAAGTTTTAACCAACTGAGTATAATAAAGAATAGAATAACAAAAGAAATCACCAGGCATTCGATAGACCGCACAGGCAGGTTATTCCAATAGAATAATAAATAACGGAACCAGGTCCGGCATAAAACGCACAGACAGGATATTCCAATAGAATAATAAAGAATGAAACTAGGTCCGGCGTAAAATGCACAGATAGGATATTCCAACAGAATAATAAAGAATGGAGCCAGGTCCAACGTAAAATGCACAGACAGGATATTCAAACAGAATAATAAAGAATGGAATAACATAAGAATTTCACCAAGTATAGGGTAGCCCGCGTATACAGGTTATTCCAACAGAATAATAAATAATGGAATAACAGAAGTTCTCTTCATGAATACAAAAGAAATAATACCCCTTACGAGTACAACAAATAATATCCCTTACCGTAAAAGAAACTAAATATAAGAGTAGGGAAGTAGCAGAATACTTTTCTATAGTTTCTCTATAATGTCTCTCTCTAGGGTTTTAGTGTATTCGTAAGAAATAATGAAGGAATGATCTTCTATTTATAGAAGAATGGACTGCATAGTAACTAACTTATGAACGGTCCAGATTGATTTACTTTAAACGGACGGTCCAGATTGGTTTACAATAAAATATAATATATTCTATTTATAATCTAATAAAACGAATAACTTTATAAAAGTATTACATTTTATATAAAAAAGATCTTACTATGCAAATACTACTATGCATACCACTATGCAAACACTATGCATAATAAAATATAATATATTCTAATTATTGTCTAATAAAACAAATAACTTTATAAAAGTATTACATTTTTATAAAAAGATTTTACTATTAGTCTAATAAAACGAATAACTTTATAAAAGTATTCTATTTTATATAAAAAGTTTTTCAATTTTATTACATTAATAATACTAATAAAAAAACTTTATCACCATTATTACAATTCACAATATTAATCGACCAGGTCGTTCCCAGGAAAGAGGAGGCTTTCCAATAAGGATTTCTCCATATTGGCGTGCAATTAGGTGACCAAACCTCTCCTTGACAGAACTTCTAGACATCGTTAATATTGCAAATATTAATATTAATAACCTTGTCGTCTCAATTATTGATTTAATAATATATAAAATATTGACAATAATTGAATCAAATAATGTGAGATACTATGCAGAAATTACTATAATAATAATTGAACAAAACTGAGTGACTTCTCACGTAAGCATCAATAATTAATACCGTGTGCTACTGTGCAACTATGCGTATTACTTTACTTTTAACACCGGGTGTTTTAACAGTTAACGGTAAAACTTCTGTCGTTATTCTCATAAAGTATTTTTGTCGTTTTCTCAATCCGACAATAATTCCGTTCTGGGGTCCACCAATGATTGTGCCGTTATACGAATATTCCTTATTAAAACGAATATTCCCCGACCAATCGAATATTATATAACAACTTGCGTACTTTGCAAAATTTATAAATATTACCCACAACTATAACATTATATCAAATTCATTCCATAATATACAAGAATGATATTTATAGAAAATTCATCTTTATTTATAAAAGTTGGGGTCTTACAACCTCCCCTTCTTATGAAATTTCGCCCTAGAAATTAGTGTACGTACCTGGTATGTCGAAGAGGTAAGGATACCTTGATTTCATTTCAGATTCTAACTCCCAAGTCATTTCCTCAACATCGTGGTTTCTCCACAAAACTTTGACTTGAGGTATAACCTTGGAGCGTAGAATATGTACCTTCTTATCCAAGATTTGAACAGGAACCTCTTCATACGTCAAATCTTCCGCTATTTCGTCCGGTTCTAACTCAATAATGTGGTTCGGGTCTTCCACATATTTATGTAACATGGATATGTGAAAAACGTTATGAACACGAGACATACTTGGCGGTAAAGCGAGTCTATAGGCCACAGTTCCTACTCGATCGAGGATTAAAAATGGGCCGATGAATCGAGGATTGAGCTTTCCACTCTTTCCAAATCTCGTAACTCCTTTCCATGGAGCAACACGTAACAACACATGATCTCTTATATCGAATTCCACATCCTTTCGATGAAGATCAACATAACTCTTTTGTCGATCTTGTGAGGTTTTTATACGTTGCTGGATCGTTTGAATCTTTTTCGTAGTCATACATACAAACTCCGATCCCAACAACGTTGCTTCACCCACCTCATCCCAGCATACTGGAGAACGACACTTTCTTCCATACAACGCTTCGAATGGAGCCATGCCAATACTTGCTTGATAACTATTGTTGTAGCAAAACTCCACCAATGGTAAGAACTTGTCCCAACTTCCCTTGAAATCAAGGACACAGAGTCTTAATAGATCTTCAAGAGTTTGAATAGTCCTCTCCACCGTGTCGTCCGTCTCCCGAGGATGATATACCGAGCTAAATCGTAAGTCTGTGCCCATAGCTTTTTGCAAACTAACCCAAAATCGTGAAGTGTATCTTGGGTCTCGATCAGAAACTATGGATACCGGCATACCATGAAGTCTTACAATCTCGTTTATGTACATACGAGCAAGACGTTCAAGTGTATAAGTTTCTCGTATCTGTAAGAAATGAACAGACTTGGTTAATCTATCAACAATGACCCAAATCACATCTATGCCTTGAGAAACCTTAGGAAGACCAGTAACGAAATCCATGGTAATGTGCTCCAACTTCCATTCTGGAATTTCAAGTGGTTGCAAGGACCTTTTGGTACTTGATGCTCCCCTTTAACTCGTTGACAAGTTAGACACCTTGAGATAAACAACGCTATCTCTCTCTTCATATTGCTCCACCAAAATGTATGACGAGGATCATGATATATTTTGGTACTCCCAGGATGGATTACAAACGGTGTATTGTGCGCCTCCATCCTGATTTTATTCTTTAAATCAGGGTCGTTAGGAACACAAAGTCTGGAGTTGACTCGAAGTATTCCTTCTTCATCGATTCTTGCTTTCGACATAGCACCTTCTTGCACTTTCTTCCTCATACGCATCGCCTCCGTGTCCGTAGCTTGCAAGCGACTTTAACTTTATCATTTAAAGTCGGTTCTACTCATTATATTCGTCATCATCACATGGGTCCCCGGAGTCTTTAACTCTATCTTCATCCTTTGCAAGTCACACAAAATGGGCCTGCGTTGACAATATCCTTTTCGTACTTGCATATGATCATCTACTTAATGCGTCAGCTACCACGTTCGCTTTTCCAGGATGGTATTGGATGGTATGATCATAATCTTTCAATAGTTCAAGCCAACGTCGTTGTCGCATATTGAGTTCCTTTTGAGTGAAGAAATATTTGAGGCTTTTATGATCCGTAAAGATCTCCACTTTCTCCCCATACAAGTAATGCCTCCAAATTTTAAGTGCAAAGACAACAGCTGCCAACTCTAGATCATGAGTAGGATAATTCCTCTCATATTCTTTGAGTTGTCGCGAGGCATATGCTATGACTTTTCCATGTTGCATGAGAACACATCCCAACCTTTGCAGAAGCATCTTTGAAGATGACAAATCCCTCCGAGCCAGATGGTATTGTCGTAGCGGTCTTTGAAATGAGTCTCCTCTTGAGTTCTTGAAAACTCTTCTCACATTCTTCGCTCCAACCAAACTTTATATCTTTCCGAGTCAACTGAGTTAATGGAGTAGCAATTCGAGAAAATCCTTCCACGAATCTCCTATAATAACCAGCTAAACCAAGAAAGCTACGTACTGCGGTCATCGATTGATTTGCATTTGCCGACTTTGAATAGCTTCAATCTTTCTTGGGTCAGCAGATATTCCATGACTTGATACTACGTGCCCAAGGAATACTACTTCCTCAAGCCAGAACTCGCATTTCTTCAACTTGGCATAAAGCTTATATTCACGAAGCTTTTGGAGTGTCAGCCTCAAGTGTTGCTCATGATCTTCACGAATTTTGGAATAAATAAGGATGTCATCAATAAAGACGACCACAAAGTGATCCAAATATTCCTTGAATACTCGGTTCATCATATCCATGAAGGAAGCAGGAGCATTAGTCAATTTATAATGCCCGCATCGAAGTTTCGAAAAGCCGTCTTTGGAATGTCATCGGTTCTAATCTTGATTGGTGATATCGTAAGCGAAGATCAATCTTTGAAAAGAATTTGGCTCCTTGCAGGCCCGGGTCAAACAGTCATCAATACGTGGCAATGGGTACCTATTTTTGATGGTGACATGATTCAACTCCCGATAATTAATACAAAATCGCATACTCCCATCTTTATTCTTCACGAATAGAACAGGAGCACCCCAAGGAGAAGTACTAGGACGAATAAAGCCAATGTCTAACAATTCCTGCAGTTGGGTCTTTAACTCCTGAAGTTCAATAGGAGCCATTCAATATGGGGCTTTGGAAATGGGTTTTATCTAGGGTTCAAGGTCGATACAAAATTTAATTTCACGCTACGGGGTAGGCGGGAAGTTCTTGAGGAATACGTCAGAAATTTATTAACAATAGAAATATCATTCAAAACCGGCGTATTTTTGTTTAGATCCGTGACATGAGCTAAGAAAGCTTGACATCCGTTTTTCAATAAACGAATAGCTTTATGGCTTGAGATGACCGTGATTGATTTTAATGGTTTTGTCGCTTATATTCGCATAATAGGTTTATTAGGAATATGAAAGCTAACAACCTTACGAAAACAATCAATTTTTGCATGATGAGTAGTTAACCAATCAATCCCTAGAATCACGTCAAATGCAAGTATTTTCAATGAAATAAGATCGACAGGTAATGTGAGGGTACCAATTTGAACCAAACAAGACTTATAAACAGTGGTTGTAATGAAGGTTTCTCCCAATGGAGTTTCAACAAATAAGTCAAAGTCTAATTTCACCGGAGTCAAATTTAATCGTTGAGCGCAAATAGGAGAAATAAAAGAATGGGTAAAACCGGTATCAAATAAAGTATAGACTTCGCTAGAGTTTATGATAAGCTTACCCGTGATGACCTCATTCAGGTTCCTTGCTTTCTGGGATGTCACAACAAACGCTCTTCCTTGCACTACCGGCTTTGAATTTTTTGGGATGGCCTTTGGTGCCTCCATCCTAGCTGAACTTGTCTTCGGTGAACGACAAAATGGGGATAAGTGACCTTCTCTTCCACAATTATAACATGCTTTGGATGGCATCGCGCAATTTGGACTGATGTGTCCCTCCCCTCAGCATTTGAAGCATATGATAGGTGGTCGTTCTCCTTCCTTAACAACGGGTGCTGGTGCTGACGTCTTTCCATCATTATTGAATCTCCTCTTCTTGAAATGTCCATTCTTATTATTTTAGCCCTGATTACCACTAAAGTGGTTACCATTTCTGGCATGTTGATTCCCTCCATGCTTGTTGTCACCGCTTCAATGACTGCTCTCACTAGTATTATCATTTTGTTGGCTGCTCTCTTTTGGTTGCGTTAACTCATTATCGCGCTCCACTAACTGAGCCCTATTTACAACATCTGAATACAAACACAGTTTATGAGAAAGAAGATGTTGACGTATCTCCGGCTTCAAACCTCTTAAAAACATACGCGTCATTCTCTCTTATTTATCCACTAAGTGGGGATATAAACAGGACAACTCGGCAAACTTAGCTTTCAGATTGCTGACGCGGTCATATTATTCTGCTCCAACTTGATGAACTCCACCCCCTTCATGTGATGAATACTTTCGGGAAAGTACTTGTCATTGAATAGTTCTTGGAACTTCTCCCAAGACATTTTCAGTGCGGCAGGTTGAGTACGTTTTACCGATTCCCACCAATAATCTGCCTCTCCTCGCAACATAAAGGCAGCAAAGGGAACCTTTTGCTCCTCGGAGCATCCCAAGACATAAAATTTCTCGGTGATATGCTTTATCCATGCTTCTGCCTTAAGTGGTTTTGGCTCTCCAATAAACTCCGGTGGTTCCAGCTCTTTGAACTGTTTAGCGGTGACCGTCCGAGAGTTTCCAGTGTTTCCACCTATATTTTGGATAGGAGCCGCTCTCGCCTGCTGTTGCATAAATTGCATAAAGCCTCTGAACATTCTATCATTCATCATTTGGTTAGTGTTCTTGTTTGCATGAGGATTGTCGCCTTCCTGATGCCCATTATCCTGATTATTGATATGTGGTGAATCAACGGTCGCCTGTGCTCCATTGCTATTCTCAACATTCTCAAATGTCATTTTCAGATACTGCCACAAAACAGAAGGTTAATTGGCATGTAACATATTATCCCTATATTCTGACCGACCAATTAAATACCAAAAAAAACTTAGGTAGGTCATACTAGCGAAGTAATTCCCCGTCTCTCCCTTCCTAGTTCTATTCTTACATCTTAGCCAGGGATCATATAACCTGGATTTGATACCAACTGTGACACCCCCAAAATAGGTATACATCACCCATCTTGAGTCGCCAAATACATGGTACAAAATTCAAATACAACTTAATTATACAACAGTCGTGTAAAATACTACTAAACATATACTGTGAGTTTTAATAAAAATATTGTCATCTAGATAATATACAAACTCAATGGGGTCCTCATTACATTTATTATTATACTATTTCACAGAATAGTGAGGACTACTAATGCTATCATCTGGACCGTCACTCCGGTTCTCCCGACTAGTCCTCGCTACGTTCTCATTTCAAGAGAACAATGAAAGCGAAAAAGGTGAGCTCAACTAGCCCGAGAAGAAATATTATGACTAAGATAATGCGAGAATAAATTATCATTAGCCTTAAAAAAGTGTTAAAGCGATAAAATATAACAAACATCAAGTTTAACTGCAGAGGAATAAGCAATCCATTAGAAGAGTCAAGTAGAGAATAAAATCTACTATCTTCTATGATTTAAAAGATTTTTCATCACTTTTATCGATGGGACTCAGCTTAATAAATAATCCAAATCATCGAATCACCCCTACACTATGGCCAATGATATTCTTTAGTATCACGACCACAAATTATCCATGCACTACGGGCCAAGGACATTCATGTATTCATTAATGGTCATGATTATACCAACAACTGTCCATCAATGCACTACGGGCCAATGAGGACTTTTACCACATCATTTGTAACGTTACGGTCATGATTACACCGAATAATCCCGGTCATAATCATACCAAGGTCATCTATGCACCTACAGGCCACATATGACTTTCAACAAAATATAAACATGAGGATGATGACAATGATATAAGAATTCAATAAAACAAGTTCAAGAATTAATTTATCCAGGAACTAATAACGTCCAAATTATCAACATGATACTTCTTTGTAGAGTAAATTTAAGAATGCTCAGAAGAATATTTCCATGAAAAGATACTGGATGAAGTGCAAATATCAAGGATATTACACTAATTTCATGGAGTATAGAAGTGAAAGTTTTAACCAACTGAGTATAATAAAGAATGGAATAACAAAAGAAATCACCAGGCATGCGATAGACTGAACATGCAGGTTATTCCAACAGAATAATAAATAACGGAACCAGGTCCGGTGTAAAACGCACAGACAGGATATTCCAATAGAATAATAAAGGGTCCGGCGTAAAATGCACAGACAAGATATTCCAATAGAATAATAAAGACTGGAACCAGGTCCGGCATAAAATACATAGACAGAATATTCCAACAGAATAATAAAGAATGGAACCATGTCTGGCGTAAAACGCATAGACAAGATATTCCAACAGAATAATAAAGAATGGAATAACAGAAGAATTTCACCAAGTATAGGGTTGGCACAGTATCTGAGTTATTCAACAGAATAATAAATAATGGAATAACAGAAGTTCTCTTCATGAATACAAAAGAAATAATACCCCTTACGAGTACAACAAATAATATCCCATACCGTAAAAGAAACTGAATATAAGAGTAGGGAAGTAGCAGAATACTTTTCTATAGTTTCTCTATAATGTCTCTCTCTAGAGTTTCAGTGAATTCGTAAGAAATAATGAAGGAATGAGCTTCTATTTATAAAAGAATGGACTACATAGTAACTAACTTATGAACGATCCACATTGATTTACTTTAAACGGACGGTCCAGATTGGTTTATAATAAAATATAATATATTCTATTTATAATCTAATAAAATAAATAACTTTATAAAAGTATTACATTTTTATATAAAAGAATTTTACTATGCAAACACTATGCATGCACTATGCAAATACTATGCATAATAAAATATAATATATTCTAATTATTGTCTAATAAAACAAATAACTTTATAAAAGTATTCTGTTTTATATAAAAAGATTTTAATATTAGTCTAATAAAATGAATAACTTTATAAAAGTATTTTGTTTTATATAAAAAGTTTTTCTGTTTTATTACATTAATAATACTAATAAAACACACTTTATCACCATTATTACAATTCACAATATTAATAGACCGGTCGTTCCCAGAATAGAGGGGGCTTTCCAATAAGGATTTCTCCCTATTGGCGCGCAATTAGGTGACCAAACCACTCCTTGACAGAACTTTTAGACATCGTTAATATTACAAATAATAATATTAACAACCTTGTCATCTCAATTATTTATTTAATAATATATAAAATATTGACAATAATTGAATCAAATAACGTGAGATACTATGCAGTAATTCTTTGTAACAATAATTGAACAAAACTGAGTGACTTCTCACGTAAGCATCAATAATCAATACCGTGTGCTACTGTGCAACTACGCGTATTACTGTACTTTTAACACCGGGTGTTTTTGAAAGTAGTATGCATACAAGCCAATCATGTTTGAGGATAAAGCATATACTTTGTAACAATCTTATTCATTTATTAGTAAAAAGTATTCATTTATTAAAGGCTTTTAATTATCTACATGAAGCTGTTTTATAATATGTGATAAACCCATAGTTTTAAGCAATGCTTTTAGAATAATGATGATGATCATTCTAATGAGATCTAAATTCTTTGAAAGCTTAAAACTAAAATAGTTCCCAATCGTTGGATTACTAAATTGGGGATTAGTGAATCCGGATAGATTGGTACATACGTTACTTGCTCATTGGATGAGGATGATTGATCTCATGATCATTTGTGTGGAGACACTAAAGCAAGTATGTAGGTGCTTATTAGATAATAAGTTCACTGAACGTGGCTCGCTAAGGAATACCTAATAGAGTTTTACTTGCCTGTCAATAGGAATTCCTGTAGTGATAGTAGTACAAGTGATCCTTGGACTTGAGGTCATCATAGTATCTTGTGTATGATGAGTTATACTTTGACTTATTCCTTAAGACCCTTAGGGTATAAAAAAGGGTATGCTTGGGTATAATAAGTTGTACATGGAGATAATGTATGATCAATAAAGAATCTACCACTTCTAATAAAAGAAGAGAAATGTCCTATGTGATTCGATAAATGACAACCAAGTAGTCCTTGGCCAAGGCAGAATGAAATTAGAAAGGAGTTTCTAATTTGCATTTTTTGGAGTTGTGCATTTAAGGATCGAAATACATATAATTAAATAAAATAAGACTTGACAGTAATTCCATGTCTTATATTTAATTGGGACATTGTATGGTGGAAGGATTGAATTAGATTTAAAGAACTATTTACTCAAAGGTTCTTTTATGATTAATGTTGAAATCTATATTATCCGGAAAGTCGTTGATCATTAGGAGGCTTATCCCTATTGTAGAATAAATATTATTTATTTAAATAAATTAATATTTTAATTTATTTATTTAAATAAGATTAGAATTGTTCTAATTGATTTTTCACAACCGGTTTAATATGGAGAACCTAAAGGTCACACCATAAAAGGAAGAATAATTATTTAAGAAGTTAATGGCATAATCGTAATAATATGTTAAGTATATTTAATTTAATCTATGGTGATAGAATAAATTAAATAGCTTAATATTTATTATTTAATATTTTAGCAATATTAAATATAAATTAATGAGAGGAGTCTTATTAATATTATTACAATTATTATTATTTTAATTTCTAAAAGAGTTTAGAAATTAATTTAATATAAGTACTCTCATTTATTCCTAATAGGATTAGGAGGGAAAATTAGTTAAAGTAGTTTAATTAATTATCCCTAATATGATTAGGGAGCCCATTTAATTAAAAGGGTTTAATTAAATAATACCTTATTTTATTAAATAGGGTTACCTGATATCTTTATAAGAGGAGTCTTATATCAGATATCAAAAGATACGCAATTTCAAAAGTTGGAGAGTACGTTCTTTTTTATAGAGATAGAAAACTAGGATTTTGCCAAATACCAATCTTCTTGAATTCTTCTTCTTCCTTGGTGGATCACCTCTAGAGGCCAAACACTTGGGTGGCTATGTAACACCCCCTTTCTAAAATAGAAAGAGAGGTTACTCAAAACATAACAAAACTGATGAATTTAATAGCAAGGCTCAAGCCCTAAAATAATAATCTTAATATCTGATAAATACCACAAGTCAACAATAATAAATATCAAACTTCCTCAAACCATAATCTAAAATAATTTATTACAATTCCGAACAAAGTAACGTATCACAACCTAAACATAATATATCTAAACCATTTGGATAAAAAGAAGCTCTCGTCACACTTGCCCTTGATTCCCCTGATTACCTGCTAGAAGAAAAACACAGCATGAGCCAAATGCCCAGTACGAATATAGATTACAAATAATGAACCGATATAACTAACTCAATTAAATGAAACGAAACAAACAAAACTAATACAACGAAATAATAGGCTGAATCAAATGGCTGGGTGTTATTTCATACCGAGCTCAGAATAAATAGTAATATACCTTGCCACACAGGAAAGTCAACTAATGCCACAAAGGCAATCAAAATAATGCCACACAGGCAAGTCACACACCGGACTGCGCAATCCAGATGCGTGCAAAATCGGAAGGCGTGTTTGGCATAAACATCACCACTCCGCAAAACAAAACAGAACAGAAAACTAGGGTCGACCCATACACCTCCCACAACAAAACACCAAATAGCCAACTCCCACCGGAGCACAAAACGGAGACGCCGTGGACTAATCACACCGCCACGAAAGGTGTCATGCCTCGGTGCTAAGAGGACATGCCTGTGGTACCCCCACAGGTGGTTATAGCCCAGGTATACCCTACGGTATTCTAACAAAATATAATGTCACAACACATGCGACACAACAAAGGGGTTCTAACATGTACATGTTAAACTGAAACGAGATATCAACATAAAATCTCCAAAAATATTAACATGCACATTACTACAATATCAAAATAAATTTAGATATGTTGTACTAGTCTACAAAGTACAAATATGAGTTCCAACTATGAACGCCAAACGAAACTATCATAATGAATTTGACAAGATATAATCATGAGAGGCAATGCTAATTTTCAAAACACATAACGAAACGAACTAATTAAAAACAAAAGAATCTCGCTGAAAGAGTACGGAATCCGTACCTGGATTAAGCAATGTAATACCCAAAGTATATTCCAAAAATTATTCGTTAAACTTCTTTCGTCCGAACTGCCAATTTCTTCCTCTTTTATGTTTGCAGCCGCCGCTACTCTTCTGACCTCTTCGCTCAATTAGTTTGTATCAGATGTATCCAAGGAATATTAGGTTTTAGTATTTATTAAGTTAAAAACACATTTTATAAATTAATATAATATAATTATTAACTCTCCAAATTTTAATAGAATTTTAAAATTACACAATTATAAATTAGACCCACTTAGTTTAAAGCCCAATTTTACCAATTAATCTATCCACACTTATTAATATTTATTAGCCCATATAAATTAAATACTAGTTTGACCCAAATAAATGACAAAGTCCAATTAATATGTTTGTAAAACAAAATAATCTTTTATTATTTAATATTTATTTATTAATTTATTTATTTTTTTTATCGGGTATTACATCACCTACCCCTTAAAAGAATTCCGTCCCCGGAATCAAAAGAATGGAACGCACCTAATTTTCAAAGAGATGCGGATACTCCTCTCGAATAGACTCCTCCATCTCCCATGTAGCCTCCCGCTCCGAATGATTTCTCCATAAAACTTTAACAAACGAAATAGTCTTCCTCCTCATAATTCGCTATTGACGATCCAAAATCGCCTCAGCTTGTTCCTCACAAGTAAGATCCTCCTGAATCTTATCGAACGGATATTGCACCACGTGCAACGGATGATAATGATAACTCCTCAACATCGACACATGGAACATATTGTGCACGTGAGCTAGTTGTGGAGGCAAAGCTAACCGCTATGCAACCTCACCAACCCTCTCCAGAATCTCAAATGGTCCAACATAACGCAGACTAAGTTTCCCTTTTAACCCAAATCACTGAATTCCCTTCCAAGGAGAAACTTTAAGAAACACATGCTCACCAAGTTCAAATTCTAAAGTCCTCCTATGCTTATCAGCATAACACTTCTGCCGTGATCGAGCCGACTTCAATTTCTCCTTAGCCACCGCTACCTTCTCCGTAGTGATTTGAACTAACTCAGGCCCTTCTATGGCCCTTTCTCCAACCTCATCCCAACAAGTTGGTGCCCGACATTTCCTACCATACAATGCCTCAAACGGAGCCATTCCAATACTTGCATGCCAGCTGTTGTTGTAATCAAACTCAACTAGGCTCAAGTAATCATCCCAATTACCCGACCACTCAAGTGCACAAGACCTCAACATATCCTCTAATGTCTGAATAGTCCTCTCGGATTTCCCATCAGTTTGCGGATGGAAAGAAGTACTGAAGTTGAGCCGAGTGCCCCAAGCTCGTTGAAACCCTTTCTAAAACCGTTAAGTGAACCGTGGGTCCCAATCAGAAACAATAGACACTGGAGTACCATGAAGTCTAACAATCTCTTGCTGAAAGATATGTGCCAACCTATCCACCGAGTAACCCTCATGGATAGCCAAAAAGTGTGCCGATTTGGTCAGTAGGTCCACCACTACCCAAATGGCATCATTCTTCCTGAAAGTCTTCGGCAAACCAGTCACAAAATCCATCGTGATATCCTCCCACTTCCACACTGGAATGTCTAACTGTTGCAACAAGCCACTAGCTCGTTGATGTTCTATCTTCACTTGCTGACAAGTGAGGCACTTCCCAACATGTTCAGCCACGTCTCGTTCCATCCCATTCCACCAAAAATTGTTCTTCAAATCCCTATACATCTTTGTAGAACATGGATGAATAGAAAATGGCGAACTATAAGCCTCAGCCAACACAGCCTCTCGAATAATTGGATCCGACGATACACACAACCGTTCACCCAACCAAATCACACCATGGTCATCAATACGAAACTCAGGCTGCTTGCCCTCCTCTAGATTCTGCGTCATACTCCACAACTCCCCATCATCTTTTTGAGCTTCTTTGACCCGCGAGATAAGAGAGGGCTCCACTCTCATACCTGCCAATTGCCCATCTAAACCTCGTACATACATCTCCAACTCGACCCGCTCCATATCCGAAATAAGCTGAGGTTGTGTAATAAGAGCTGCTACACTCCCAGAACTCTTTCAGCTAAGAGCATCTGCAACCACATTTGTCTTCCCCGGGTGATACTGAATCCTAGCATCATAGTCTTTTAGAAGCTCCAACCAATGCCTCTGCCTCATATTGAGCTCCTTCTGAGTGAAAATGTATTTAAGACTTTTATGATCGGTGAAGATATCACAAGTCTCTCCATACAATAATGCCTCCAAATCTTTAAGGCAAATATCACTGCTGCCAACTCCAAATCATGTGTGGGGTTGTTCACCTCATAAGGTTTAAGCTGCCTAGAAGCATAAGCAATCACCTTACCGTGTTGCATCAAAACACACCCCAAGCCCTTCTTAGAAGCATCACTATAAATCTGGTAACCTCCCGTCCCCGACGGTAATGTAAGTATAGGAGCTGTCACAAGTCATTTCTTCAATTCCTTGAAACTCTTCTCACGCTCCTCATTCCACACAAACTTCACGCCCTTTCTCATCAACTGGGTTAATGGTAAGGCAATCAAGGAAAACCCTTCCATAAACCGCCTATAATACCCTGCCAAACCCAAGAAACTCCTAATCTCTATCACTGTAGTAGGTCTCGGCCATTTAGTGATAGCCTCAACCTTCGCATGATCCACCTTAATGCCCTCAGCAGAAACAACGTGACCCAAAAATGCCACCTGCTCCAACCAAAACTCGCATTTAGAGAATTTAGCATACAACTTCTCTTTCTGCAAAATCCCCAACACTGTGCGAAGATGCTCCTCATGCTCTTCCTTAGACTTGGAGTAAACCAAAATGTCATCAATAAAGACAATGACAAATTGGTCCAAGTACTCCTTGAACACTCGATTCATCAAATCCATAAACACCGCCGGAGCGTTAGTCAACCCGAATGGCATCACCAGAAACTTGTAATGCCCATATCGAGTGTGAAAAGCTGTCTTAGGGATATCTTCATCCCTCACCCTCAACTGATGATAGCCCGACCTCAAGTCTATCTTCGAAAAATACTTTGCCCCTTGAAGTTGGTCAAACAAGTCATCAATCCTCGGCAATGGATACCGATTCCTGATGGTGATCTTGTTCAACTCTCTGAAGTCTATAAACAGCCTCATAGACCCATCCTTCTTCTTTACAAACAAGACCGGAGCACCCCACGGAGAAACACTCGGGCGAATCACACCACGATCTAACAGTTCCTGCAACTGCTCTTTCAACTCCTGCAACTCCTGCAACTCCAATGGTGCCATCCGATACGGCGCTTTAGAGATAGGCTCCGCACCAGGAACAAGCTCAATAGAAAACTCTACTTCTTGCTGCGGTGGCAACCTTGACAACTCCTCAGGAAACACATCAGAAAAATCACGAACAATTGGAACATCTTCAATACGAGACTCACCCTTAGAGGTATCTTTCACAAACGCCAAATACCCCTCACAACCCTTTGCCACCAACTTTCCAGCCTTCAAAGCTGAAATTAACTTCACCACTCTACTCGGCTGTGAACCCTGAAACACGAATTCTGGAGACTTCACATGTCCAAAAATAACCTTCTTCGCTTGAAAATCGATAGTGGCTTGGTGCTTATCCAACCAGTCCATTCCAAGAATGACATCAAAATCGTGCATACTCATCAGAAGAAGATTAGCCCTGCGAATTTTATCCCCAAAACTGATCGGACACCCTCGATACAAATCAGAAATAATAACTGAAGTCCCCATCGGGGTAGCAATAGACATAACAGAATCTAAACACTGAGATGGCACACCCAGGTGATGAACAAAAGACTGAGCAACAATGGAATGAGTAGAACCCGTATCAAACAAAATAGACGCCTCACGATTGCCAACTAAAAGAGTACGAAGCGAAGACACGGCGTGACTACTTGCTTTGGTTATCACAAAGAAAAACACTCGACCGCCCTGACGCTGACCTCCATTGCCACCATTATCACAACCTCCACCATTATCACGTGGACCGGTACAATCCCTAGCAATATGACCCATCTGTCCACACAAGAAGCATGCACCAGTGAGTCTGTGGCACTGCCTCCCCGGATGATTTGCCCCACAAGTAGCACAAGGAGTTATCAGAATTAGATTCGGGTTACCCCCACCAGTTGGTCCTGGATAACGACCCTGATTTTGCCCCTACTGACGATTATGCCCCTGCTGACGATTTTGTCCATACCAAGGCAGTTGAAGCTGACGATTATGCCCTTGTTGAGGCTCTTGCTGATAACCCCTGTTTTGATTCTGGCCACGCCACTGCCCCTGCTGGCCACCACGGTTCATGTTCCATCGACCACCGATTCTTCCGTCTTGACAAGTTTGACCCTTCCGGTCATCTTCGTCCCTCTTCGACTCTCCCGGTTTAGAAGACCGAAAGTCCCATCGCTCCATCTCAATATTCTTTCTTTGATTGGCCCTTTCTAACGACACGTCTGTAAACTTGTTGTTAATGAGATGTTGCTGAAACCGATAATGAATTCTCCATTTAAACTTCTCTCTTTTTGTTACATTGCGGTCCTCGCGCTAAGGTTCGCAAATCGCTTAACTGGTGAACCTCGTCATAAAGTCCATGATGGACTCATCATCTTTCTGCCGAATAGACAGATACTCTCTGGCATAGGCCTCTTTATCAGCAACTAGAAAATACTGCTGATAAAAGACCTCACAAAATTCTGCCCAGCTAAGTGTCCCAACATATCCATCACCCTTTGTTACTTTCATCTCCTTCCACCACCTTTGTGCATCCCCTTCCATCTTGTAAGCAGCAAGTAACACTTTTTGATTATATGAACACCCCAGCACATCAAAAATCTTCTCTAAGTGGGCAATCCAATTCTCTGCATCAATTGGAGTTGGAGCTGAACTGAATGCTTGTGGTTTCTGCTTCTGGAACCTCTCCAACCATACATACATCGTAACCCCTGGCGATCATGACCATCCGTATTCCTTCCACTTCATTTTAATGCGTGGACCATTATTTCTTGGATTCTCATTCGGAATTTCTAGTGGTGGTAATTTCTTTGCATTGCTGTATAAACTGTGCCACCAACCGAGGTAACGCTTCGATTCATCTTTGATTCACCAAGGTAGCCAATTGAGCATTAATTTGGTCATTAGGTTGCTCATTAGACCGACCTTCACCTCTTCCCCTGTTGTTATCTCGCCTTCTAGCAACTCTAGCTGATCTTCGAGCCATCTAAGAAAGAGATCACGAATAGATAACGAAGCAAAATTAGAGACAGATTCGAATATAGCAGATATGATAGCTGAATAGAAAATCAAACAGAACAAAACCTAACCCAAAAGTCTACCCATAACTCACAGGTCAAACCTAAATAGGTTTTCTACAAGAAAGAACCTGGCTTTGATACCAACTCTGTACCACCCCCTTTCTAAAATAGAAAGAGAGGTTACTCAAAACATAACAAAACTGATGAATTTAATAGCAAGGCTCAAGCCCTAAAATAAAAATCTTAATATCTGATAAATACCACAAGTCAACATAATAAATATCAAACTTCCTCAAACCATAATATAAAATAATTTATTACAATTTCGAACAAAGTAACGTATCACAACCTAAACATAATATATCTAAACCATTTGGATAAAAGGAAGCTCTCGTCACACTTGCCCTTGATTCCCCTGATTACCTGCCGGAAGAAAAACACAGCATGAGCCAAATGCCCAGTACGAATATAGATTACAAATAATGAACCGAAATAACTAACTCAATTAAATGAAATGAAACGAAACAAACAAAACTAATACAATGAAATAATAGGCTGAATCAAATGGCTGGGTGTTATTTCATACCAAGCTCAGAATAAATAGTAATATACCTTGCCACACAGGCAAGTCAACTAATGCCACAAAGGCAATCAAAATAATGCCACACAGGCAAGTCACACACCAGACTGCGTAATCCAGATGCGTGCAAAATTGGAAAGCGTGTTTGGTACAAACATCACCACTCCGTAGAACAAAACAGAACAGAACAGAAAACTAGGGTCGACCCATACGCCTCCCACAACAAAACACCAAATGGCCAACTCCCACCGAGCACAAAGCGGAGACGCAGGTGGGTGATCACACCGCCACGCGAGGTGGTGCGCCTGCCTCGGTGTTAAGAGGACATGCACTGTGGTACCCCCACAGGTGGTTATAGCTCAGGTATACCCTATAGTATTCTAACAAAATATAATGTCACAACACATGTGACACAACAAAGGGGTTCTAACATGTACATGTTAAACTGAAACGAGATATCAACACAAAGTCTCCAAAAATATTAACATGCACATTACTACAATATCAGAATAAATTTAGATATGTTGTACTAGTCTACAAAGTACAAATATGAGTTCCAACTATGAACGCCAAACGAAACTATCACAATGAATTTGACAAGATATAATTATGAGAGGCAATACTAATTTTCAAAACGCATAACGAAACGAACTAATTAAAAACAAAAGAATCTCGCTGAAAGAGTACAGAATCCGTACCTGGATTAAGCAATGTAATACCCAAAGTATATTCCAAAAATTATTCGTTAAACTTCTTTCGTCCGAACTGCCAATTTCTTCCTCTTTTATGTTTGCAGCCGCCGCTACTCTTCTGACCTCTTCGCTCAATTAGTTTGTATCAGACGTATCCAAGGAATATTAGGTTTTAGTATTTATTAAGTTAAAAACACATTTTATAAATTAATATAATATAATTATTAACTCTCCAAATTTTAATAGAATTTTAAAATTGCACAATTATAAATTAGACCCACTTAGTTTAAAGCCCAATTTTATCAATTAATTTATCCACACTTATTA
The DNA here is from genome assembly GCA_020205605.1 of Panax ginseng. Taxonomy (NCBI): domain Eukaryota; kingdom Viridiplantae; phylum Streptophyta; class Magnoliopsida; order Apiales; family Araliaceae; genus Panax; species Panax ginseng. Next base: position 50,484,150 of record CM035147.1, on the reverse strand, counting down.
ATATTTATTAGCCCATATAAATTAAATACTAGTTTGACCCAAATAAATGACAAAGTCCAATTAATATGTTTGTAAAACAAAATAATCTTTTATTATTTAATATTTATTTATTAATTAATTTATTTTTTTTACCGGGTATTACAGGCTAACATTGATCAAAGAAAGGAACCAAACCCAGTGAATTCAAGTTGAACGCGAAAAGGATTAGAGGTGAACTTATACCTGAGGAAGCTCGAATCTTCAAGGGTATAATTCTTATTCTTTATCTTTTGTTTAATTAATAATTGCGCATAAAGGATGATCTGGGTATATGGTTTATAAAATTTTAAAACTCTGATTTTCCATGTTTCCGCTTATTTTTGCAATTTGATTGCGTTCATGAATATTACAAACCTAACAGTGGTATCAGAGACAAACTTTTATGCGAATTATTAATTGTTTTAATTTGATATGTATATTGATATGTGTTTAGAACAATTTAATTGGGCATAATTTTATTGTATATAAAAAAAAAGGACTCGTAAATTCGTGATTTGCGCTGCACCTTGATTCACGTGGTCTAAGGGGTGGATAATATGGATAACCTGCTAAGTCATGATTTATGCTAGTTTGATGAAAAAAGTTAAGGGGTGAATAACGTGGCTTATTCTTTACTCGAAAGAAGCGTAAATATATTTTTTTCCCCAGAAAATCATTATTGGCGCTTTTGTTGAATGATATAATCATGCCATGCTATTGATTCAATCCATCTTGAATTCTGGCATGAATGTTATTTATATTATTATATATTAATATAAATATATTTACGTGTATGTTCAATGGATTAAATGCATGGCTGTTTTATATCAGATCACGTGATTGTTATGATTACTTATATATTTTATATATATAATATATTACCGTAATATATTATAATATATATATATATATATATATTAATCTTAATTATTTTATTATTAAAATAAAAGTTTATTTTAATCTTAAAATAAAAAGTTTATTTTAATTTTAAAATAAAAATTTATTTTAATTTTAAAATTAGATTTCATGCTAACTAATTAGAATTGGAATTAGATTACATGATAACTAATTGGAGTTAAAATTGGATTCTATGTTTCCTTAAATAAAGTAGTTTATTTAGATATGAAATAAGATTTCATATTATTCAAAATAAAAGAGTTTATTTGTGAATAGGAAAAAGAATCAGTCTTTCCTTAAATAAAGGAGTTTATTTAGATATAAAATAAGATTTCATATTATTTAAAATAAAATAGTTTATTTGTGAATAGGAAAAAGAATCACTCTTTCCTTAAATAAAGGAGTTTATTTAGATATGAAGTAAGATTTCATAATATTCAAAATAAAGAGTTTATTTGTGAATAGGAAAGAGAATATGTGTTTCCTTTGATAAAATTTTTTTTTACATGGAATTGGATTCCATAATTAATTAAAATAAAGGAGTTTATTTTGATTAAAGATTATGATTAAAATAAAATAGTTTATTTTATTCAAAATTGGATAAATTAAAATAAAATAGTTTTATTTTGATTTAAATTTGGATTAAAATAAAGGAGTTTATTTTGATTTAAAATTAGATTTTATACTAACTAAATTTGCCCATTAAATGATATCAATATATATATATTGAATGTGTATTATTCATGATATGAATGTTATTTATTGATGCATATGGTGATGTGTATGATAATAAATGAGATTAATTATGGACTATTGACCAATGTGATTGGATTTTATTTTAGTTGGATGCATGAATACATGAGTTTTATTAAATGGGGTCTGCGTACCTCGTCTTCTCTAATTTTTCTTAATGTAAATTATATCTCTCTCCTATGTACTTTCCCTTGACTGCTGATCAAGGTTTCTATTTATTTTAAATAGTTTTGTAATAGGAATAGTTAGAATTATTTTGAAGAATTGGAGATCAAGGGACAAGAAGCGTGAAGACCCGTTTGTAATGGAGCCCGGGTTTAAATGTAATAGTTATATTTAAATATTAATTCTTGCACCCTTAGGGTTTGACCTTTTGGTTCACTTAGTGGCTCTAGTGAACCAAACTAGAATAAAAGTCCATAATCAATCCGGGTAGAATATAGTATTCTATATGTGCATGCTTATACTATATATATTATATATTATGCAAACATGCTTCGCATGTTCATTAATATGACACGTATTTTATATATATATGTGCATGCGCGCTAAACAAGATGAGACAAATTAATAACAAAACCCCTCAAATTTTTTATATTAAGTCCTAAGCGTTCAAAGATATTTGGAATATCAAACGTCGCCTTCTAGCATGATAAAAATTAATAGAGTATTAAATATTTAATATGAGTTTGTTGTGTCACCACAAGGCAAGTATTAAGTATTTAAGATGTTAATTTATCACATTTGATGCTTATAAAGAAAATTGAACAATATTGTTTTGTTGTGTCACCACAAGGACAATATTTTTCTTTTTTGAATATATGGAGTGCTAGATTGGACTTAACTTGGATTATTTTGATTCAGATGTGCCACCACTTGATCAAAATAATCTAAGAGGAAAAATAGAAGGAGTTGCATAATTGATGTAATTGACAAGAGTTGTCTACCTATTTATTTATATATAGTTTGTTGTGTCACCACAAGGCTATATACATTTGAAATGGGATCCTTATTCTCTCTAGCAAATCTTTAATTAGATTTTGCCAAACTATATAAGTGAGGGTAATATAGTTTGAAGAAAATAGTGGGAGATACCAATTTAAAACAAGACCTAATTTATTTTGGTAATTAATAAAAGAATGTATGCTAAAATGTTGTTAATTACAAATTCATTTACAGAATTTTATAATGTCTAAATTACTATCACTATGAAGCATATTAGATGCTAAATAACCAGACCAAATTAAATGGGTTGGTTAAGGAAATTGAGAATAGTTCTCACGACTGAAAAGCTATCTTATGTCCTTAATACGCCTATCCCTGCAATGGTTGCAGACAATACCTCTGAGGAAGAGATTTTTACTTTTAGAAAGTGGCAAGATGATGCACAGTTGGCTCAATGCATCATGCTCATATCCATGAGTAACAAGCTTCAGTGTCAGCATGAAACTATGGATGCTCCTACTATATTCCTGCACATCAAGTAGTTGATGGTGAGGAAAGTAGGACTGATAGATATCAGATATCTAAGGAGCTCTTCCGATCTAGAATGACTAATGGTACTATAGTACAGACAAAAGTTCTTAACATTATCAATTTGATTGATCAATTAGGACAATGGGTTTTGTCATAGATGGAGAGTTGAGCCAAGATTTGATCTTGCACTCACTCCCGGACTCCTTTCACAATTGTTGTGAATTTTTTATATGGAAAAGCTAAAGATCAGCCTCGCTGATTTGCTTAACATGTTGAAAAATATTAAGAGTCACTTTCCAACTATGAAAGACCAAGTCTTACTGGTAGGGGCCAAAGGATCTTTTGAAAAGAAGAACGATTCTAAGAAGGTAAATAGAAAAGGAAAAAACAAAGGATAATAAGAACAAAACTGATACGGATAGCAAAGGTGTTTGCTTCCACTGCAATAAGCCTGGACACTGGAAAGAAACTGCGAGAAGCATCTTATAGAGGCTAACCATAAGAAGCTTAGTGAAGTTTTGGTTACAAATACAATTTTGTTCATGATTTAAAATAAATTTTTCTTTAACTCAAGGTTTTACTTGGGTATTGGATACCGACTTTGGTTATCATAAATATAGATTTATGAAGGGACCAAGAAGAAGTAGAGAGCTAAACATAGATAAGTAATCCTATGTGTGGAAAATGAAGCAAAGGTTGCTGCATTAGCCATAAAAACTTATAGTTTAGCATAGCCTACGGGCAAATCTATTAAGTCAATAAGTTGTTATTGTATTCCAGTTCTCGTTAGAAACATTATTTTATTTTGTTGTTGGACAATGAAATTTGGTATTATAATTAGGAATAATTGTTGTTCTATTTATAATAATAATAATGTTTTATATAGAACTGGAATATTACTTAATGGATTTTGTATACTTGACTTACGTGAAAATAATTTTGCAAATTGAACAAACTAGTATATTAAAAGGAGATGATCATTCAAAGAGTTGAATCTATGTATTTGCTGAAATATAAGTGTGAATTATTTGAAAGGTTCAAAGAATTCAGAAGTGAAACAAATTGGCAAAGTATTATGATTCTTTGATTAGATCAAGGAATAAATACTTTTTCAATAACTTTCTAGATCATCTCAAATGATTTTCTCATAATGGACACCTCCTGATACGTAATAATTGATTGATGTATCTAAAAGAAAAAAAATCGTACCTTATTGGACATGGTACGGTCCATAATGATTTTACCGACATTCCAGTATCCTTCTAGGATCATGTCCTAGAAATGGCTGCATATCTATGAAAAAGGTAACCTCAAAATCCGGCTCCAAGACTCCATAAAAGTTATGGACAGGGAGGATTCCTAATCTTAAGTATGTTAAGATAAGGGGTTGTCCAACTTATGTGAAAAGGTTTCAAAGGATAAGCTTGGGACAAGATTTGATAAGTGTAGATTTGTGGGACATCCTAAAGTAAGTTTAGGGTATATGTTCTATAATCCTACTTAGCAAAAGGTGTTTGTTGTGAAACACGCTGCCTTCTAAGATAAAGGTGTTTGTCATTGAAGGGGCTAGTGGGAGGATTATAGATCTTGAAGAGTTCAAGATCCACAAAACACTATAAGTTAAATAAGAGGAACCTGTAGATGGACCTATTGTACCACAACCAAATCATAAATCTTGAATAGTACCGAAGATACCTGGGAGGTATGGATTCATCATAGATGATGATGATGATGAGGTACACATCATAGAAGATGATGATCCAATTACATACGATGAGGTAAGAGTTCTATTGTGTACAAAAGGGTCAGTGGGAGCGCCGTGACATTCTTAATATTTTATGTTGATATACTATGGATAAGGAATGACATATTAATGCTACAATCAATAAAGATAAAGTTGTCTAAACATTCCTCCATGAATGATTTGGGAAGAGTATCTTAATTGGGATAAAATCTATATAGATAGATTTAAGAGGATGCTCGACTTAACCCAAGGAACGTATATTCATTTGATGCTAAAGTCGTTTAGCATGGAAAACTCCAAGAGATGTCTCATGTTGATGAGCGATGGAGTGTATATCTCTTAATAGTCCCTATAGACTCCTGAAAAGAGAGATCGCATGAGTGATTATCATGTATGCAATGAAATGTACGAGACCTGATGTTGATCAGTCATATTCTGGAGAAGTTCACTGTGAGTCAGTGAAAAACATCTTAAAGTTCTTAACCAGCACTAAGGATGTGATTATACATGGTGGGTCTGAATTAAAACTAGAGGGCTTAACAGACTCGAGTTTTTCAGACAGACCAAGACGACAGAAAATCCACTTTAAGGTAAAGTGTTACCTTGAACGGTGGTGCAGTGAATTGGAAAGGTTCTAAACAACAAAGAGTTGTTGATTTAGTGATAAAGACAAAGTATATAGCTGTAAATGAAGCTACAAGTTGATTGTTTGGATGATAAGTTCATTACAGAACTAGGAATAGTTCCTAAGTCTCATCTTGGATCTAAACATGTGTTGTGGCACTTTCATTTGATTATAAGAATCATTGAAAGATGGGAAACCACTATAGAGATAGTGAACTCTCAAGAACAACATTACATATCCATTAACTAAAGCTTATCCAACAGCAGGATAATCGTCACTTAGAGAAGAAGAGTATGAGATACCATGGCGATTGGCTTTAGTGCAAGTGGGAGATTGAAAGTAGTATGCATACAAGCAAATCATGTTTGATGATAAAGCATATACTTTGTAACAATCTTATTCATTTATTAAAGGCTTTTAATTATCTACATAATGCTATTTTATAATATGTGATAAACCCATAGTTTTAAGCAATGCTTTTAGAATAATGATGATGATCATTCTAATGAGATCTAAATTCTTTGAAAGCTTAAAACTAAAATAGTTCCCAATCGTTGGATTACTAAATTGGAGATTAGTGAATCCGGATAGATTGGTACATACGTTGCTTGCTCATTGGATGAGGATGATTGATCTCATGATCATTTGTGTGGAGACACTAAATCAAGTATGTAGGTGCTTATTAGAGAATAAGTTCACTGAACGTGGCTCGCTAAGGAATACCTAATGGAGTTTTACTTTTCGGTCAATAGGAATTTCTGTAGTGATAGTAGTACAAGTGATCCTTGGACTTGAGGTCATCATAGTATCTTGTGTATGATGAGTTATACTTTGACTTATTCCTTAAGACCCTTAGGGTATATCAAAGGGTATGCTTGGGTATAATAAGTTGTACATGGAGATAATGTATGATCAATAAAGAATCTACCACTTCTAATAAAAGAAGAGAAATGTCCTATTTGATTCGATAAATGACAACCCAGTAGTCCTTGGCCAAGGCAGAATGAAATTAGAAAGGAGTTTCTAATTTGCATTATTTAGAGTTCTGCATTTAAGGATCGAAATACATATAATTAAATAAAATAAGACTTGTGATAATTCCATGTCTTATATTTAATTGGGACATTGTATGGTGGAAGGATTGAATTATACGGTAACTATTTACTCAAATGTTCTTTTATGATTAATGTTGAAATCTATATTATCGGAAAGTTGTTGATCATTAGGAGGCTTATCCCTATTGTAGAATAAATATTATTTATTTAAATAAATTAATATTTTAATTTATTTATTTAAATAAGATTAGAATTGTTCTAATTGATTTATTCACAATCGGTTTAATATGGAGAACCTAAAGGGTCACACCATAAAAGGAAGAATAATTATTTAAGAAGTTAATGGCATAATCGTAATAATATATTAGGTATATTTAATTTAATCTATGGTGATAGAATAAATTAAATAGCTTAATATTTATTATTTAATATTTAGAAATATTAAATATAAATTAATGAGAGGAGTCTTATTAATATTATTACAATTATTATTATTTTAATTTCTAAAAGAGTTTAGAAATTAATTTAATATAAGTATTCTCATTTATTCCTAATAGGATTAGGAGGGAAAATTAGTTAAAGTAGTTTAATTAATTATCCCTAATATGATTAGGGAGCCCATTTAATTAAAAGGGTTTAATTAAATAATACCTTATTTTATTAAATAGGGTTACCTGATATCTTTATAAGAGGAGTCTTATATCAGATATCAAAAGATACGCAATTCCAAAAGTTGGAGAGTACATTCTTTTCTATAGAGATAGAAAACTAGGGTTTTGCCAAATACCCATCTTCTTGAATTCTTCTTCTTCCTTGGTGGATCACCTCTAGAGGCCAAACACTTGGGTGGCTAACATTGATCAAAGGAAGGAACCAAACCCGGTGAATTCAAGTTGAACGCGAAAAGGATTGGAGGTGAACTTGTACCTGAGGAAGCTCGAATCTTCAAGGGTATAATTCTTATTCTTTATCTTTTGTTTAATTAATAATTGCGCATAAAGGATGATCCGGGTATATGGTTTGTAAAATTTTAAAACTCTGATTTTCCACGTTTTCACTTATTTTTGCAATTTGATTGCGTTCATGAATATTACAAACCTAACAGTTTCAACAGTTAACGGTAAAACTTCCGCCGTTATTTTCATAAAGTATTTTTGTCATTTTCTCAATCTGACAATAATTCCGTTGTGGTGTCCACCAATGATTGTGCCGTTGTACGAATATTCCCTATTAAAATGAATATTCCCCGACCAATCGAATATTATATAACAATTTGCGTACTTTGCAAAATTTATAAATATTATCCACAACTATAACATTATATCAAATTCATTCCATAATATTCAAAAATGATATTTATAGAAAATTCATCTTTATTTATAAAAGTTGGGGTCTTACAATTGTACTAGATTATTAACCCTATTGTCGTATATATTATGTCCGATCATTGTTTATCAACATGATATTATATTATATAACTCATATATATATTCTGTTCGTTAATTTTGAAATATGGTTATACAAGTGTCCTCACTTGGATAATCATTGTATTTAAAAACATGTTGCTATATATATATATATATATATATATATATATATTAAAGCAGTAAATGCTCCGGATGTAAAATACAGGTTTATCGAACAAAGTTTGACACACAGCTCATATATATAAATATATATATATAAAAGCAAATAAACGCTCCAGACGTAAGTCTAGGCTCATCGAACAGAGTTCGACACACAGTTCATATATATAAGTACATATATATACGAAAGCCAATAAATGCTCCAGACCCAAAATATGTAACGTTGAATGTATTTTTTGGAAAAAAAAAAGTATAGGGTGTTCGGTAGACCTTGGGGAAAATGTCAGGGGCAATTTTGGACCTTCTCCCATATATATACTTATATATATATATATATATCAAATGTTGTCGGACTTTGTTCAATAAGCCTGGATTTTACATCAGGTGCGTTCATTACTTATATATATATATATATATATATATATATATATATATATATTTACTTTTCGTCCCGCCTGGAGTTTATTTTGTGGCAGTTAATAGCTTTTACAACTTTATTTACATTTTCAATCCCCCATGGAGGTGATTCGTGGTGGCTGATCATGTCTGTATATATATATTTATAGCTTTTATATATATAATTACTTACTGCTTTCATAAATTGCAGCATCATGTGAGCCTAGGAATCATGTGATCACAGATTCAGTCTACTAGATCTAGATTCGATTCCCGTGATGGACATTTTCAGCTGTAAGAAGCTTGTAAATTTATTCACGATGTTTGGATTTCCTCAGATGGTTTTTATGCCCATGAGGAGTTTGGCACTGCTTTGTATATTAATTTCTCGAAGATGCTTCGCTTCTCAAAAATTAAAAGCAATTAAGCCGAACAATTAATAAAATTGGAAGTGTAAAGCGTCTCAATTACTATTGAGCATATGGGTTTGAAAAACCTCTTTTATAAAATATCACTGCCATATCTTGTCTAAAAACTGAATTTTTATACAAATTCAAACCATGTGTATATAGATGTGAACGAGGCCTCGCACTACTTCCATATAAATAGCACATTGACCCACACACACACACACACACATTCATATAATAGTTTCTTGAAAAGTGGCAGTCACCGTGGTAACACGGATGTCGGGGGGTGCCTAACACCTTCCCTCCACATGAGGAAGTCCCCAGACCCTAATGAATCTCGGTTACACAGACCCGTTTAGCAGTGTCACATCACTGGGTCAATGTGCAAACCTTTTCTTGGTTGTGTTGGTACAACCATATAAAATACCAACTGACGACTCTTATAGTAAAATCGTCTACATATAAATGTCGGACCTTTTCACAACATGTTTTTTCAAACAAATCTCACCAAACATGAGAACACCAAAGAACAAGAATAGAAAAGGGACAAATAAAAATCCCAACATCGACACTCAACCTACACACCATGTATGGTTTAACCGTAAGGTAATAAAGATTAATGATTAAACATGTGAACGGTGAAGAAATTAAGTTAATGACAATAATGTATAACGATAAGAAGCCAGGTTAATGATTATAACTTGGATAACGCTCTAAGTCGAATGAACCAAACGTTATAAGACATGAATAAGGTAATGTAAAATGCTTAACTCTATGAACACATAATAGTAACATTAAATGATCATTCTGAGTATACAAAATATTGTATGCCTTAGACGGTATTGAATAATCATAAGGTATGACATTTAGTTGTTAGAAAGCCATAAGGAAAGAAAATCAACTTAACGAACATTATAGTTTTAATGGTTAGGATAATTTAAGATTCAGTTGTGGTACAATCATACTCTTTAATGGTTGACATATGGTAACTGGGCTAAACAATTCCTTTAGAGAGCAAAGGTTAATACAAACTGGAAACTGATCTAACTAGCTATGAAAGACAGTGTAGATGAGACGAGAAACTAGTTTGTTGGTTGTTTGTGGGAAACCACTCAGAATACTATATGGAATACTAGTAGAGACTCGATGTGTGCTAAGTATAAAGTTATGAACACGTATGTTGAAAAGGTTATTCTTTTCACATATGTAGATGTATAGGATGAGTTAAGTCCTAGAAATGTTATAAGAAGAAAATGAGAATGTAAAGAAATCATAAAAGATGATGATAAGACTTAAAACATCTTTGTATGTCGTAACACCAATAGACAATCAAGAAAGTTGGATTCGTGGACTTAGGTATTAAAACGCGAACCATAAGAAGTAAGATTAAATTTAAACTAATGCGTAAGTCAAAAATATGACTAATTGGTATATGTGTTTCCTTATGTTATATATAGGGATTTGAAGAGCTGTACATTGTAAACTGTAGTTGTATTCAGCGCTTAAGGTAAGTTTCCTAACTTCATTCATATTTGAAATGAATGTTAGTTTTTTAAACTTTCCCAAATGCTGAATATGAGAAGTTTTACCTATGTGCAAATGTGTGTTATTTGTACAAGGTGTTCGTATATATGAGGCCTTATGCCATAATTTTTAACACTTCGGTGTTTCTGTGAAATAAACTATTCTATGATTGAACTGTTCTATGTGAAGAAGTTTTGTTTATACATGAACCGTTATTGTTAAGTATGTGCTAATGATTATAGCCAAATAAAACATGTATGAAAAAGGTATAAGAATGAAAGTATGTGAAAATAAATGTGATTACTGTTTTAAAATGATAGGAATCAGATTTATTCCTATTATTCGAGCTACTTCATAAACTTTGTTCGGTTATTCAAGTCTTAAAAGAATGTTTAAATTCTTGATGTTGTTTATTCAACTGCTATGACTTGCTGAGCAATTGAATGCTCACACTTGATTTAAATGAAAAATATTTTCAGCGTACGAGTAGAAGAATTAAAGGATCCTGTGGAGATAGATGCAAGCGGTGTCCTGAAGAAGAACGTTATTCATTATATGAATAAACATGAAGACCAAGCGAAGACTTGTAGAATAGTTATGTAAAACTGTTATGAATCCTTGGTGACAGATGAAAGTCACTCTTGTAAGAAGTAAGAGAATAATGTAATTATCATTATTTGTAATGTATGACGATTTAAAGGTAATAGAATCTGGGATTTGAATAGATATATTGTTATATTTAAATAATATAATGATGTATGTATATGAATGTGAAGTACTCGTGACGTACGGAATTCGGGTTTGAAGATAGACCGTATTTTGGGGCGTTACAAGCATAGTATGTACTAATCTATCCGAAATCAGTAACTCCACATTAGTGATACATCGACTAGGAACATTTTAGTTTTGAGCTATCATAGAATTTAGATCTCATTAGCATGATCAACATTATGATTCTAAAAGCATTTCTCAATAACTATGGGTTTATTTCATTTATTAATTCAACTAATTAACATGGCTAAAAAAGCCTTTTATAAAATAAATTCTCTTATTAATAAATGAATAAGATTATAAAGTAAATGCTTATTACATCCAATGCAATTGGCTTGAGGGCATACTACTTTCAATCTCCCACTTGCACTAAAGTCAATCGCCTTGGTATCTCATACCTATCTTCTCTAAGTGACGATCAAACTACTGCTGAGTTAACGCTTTAGTAAATAGATCTGCAATGTTATTTTGAGAGTCGACTCTCTCCAGGTTGACATCTCCCCTTTTAAAGATTTCTCTAGTCAGATGAAAGTGCCGCAATACATGCTTGGATTTCTGATGACACTTGGGTTCCTTGGCATGTGCAACAGCCCCGTTGTTGTCACAATATACATGCATTGGTCTTTGTATGCTAGGAACCACTCCAAGTTTAGTAATGAACTTCTTCATCCAAATAGCTTCCTTTGCAGCTTCACTTGCAGCTATGTACTCCGCTTCTGTCACTGAATCAGAAACTGTTTGCTGCTTGGAACTCTTTCAACTCACTGCACCACCATTCAGGATAAAGACATAACCTTGAGGTGGATTTGTTATCATCTTGGTCAGCCTGAAAACTTGAGCCTATATACCCCTCTAGTTTTAAATTAGACCCGCCATACACTAGAAACACATCCTTAGTCATTCTTAAGTACTTTAGAATGTTCTTTACGACTTTCCAGTGTTCTTCTCCAGGATTTGACTAATATCTGCTTGTCACTCCCAGTGCCTAAACAACATCAAGGGTTTCATACATATCATCTTATATATGAAAGATCCTATTACCGAAGCATACATCATCTTACTCATGCGATCTCTCTCTTCAGGTGTCTTTGGGGACATTTTCTTGGAGAGATTCACTCTAAAACTCATAGGTATGAGTCCTTTCTTGGAGTCAAACATGCCAAACTTCTTTAGCATCGTTTCAATGTACATTCCTTGGGTCAAGCCGAACATCCTTTTAGAACTATTTCTATAGATTTTTATCCCCAATACATAGGATGCTTCTTGTGATGCCCCCAAAATAGGTCTACACAACCTATTCTAAGTCGCCAAATACATGGTACATAATTCAAAAAAAAACTTCATTTATACAACTATTAATTGTCGTGTAAAATACGACAAAACATAAGTTGTGAGTTTCAATACAAATATTGTATCGTAGACAATATCCAAACTCAAAATAAGTCCTCATTACAACTATTGTCACACTATTTTACAAAATAGCGAGGACTACTATAATAACAACCTTGGACCTTTACTCCACTCCCGGACTAGTCCCAGCTACATTCTCGCCTCCTGAGAAGAAAAATGGAACCAAAAGGAAAAGGGTGAGCTCAACTAGCCTAGTAAAGAATATTATGACTAAGATAATGTAGAACAAATTATCATTAGTCTTCAACATGAAAAAATATGATAGAATACAATAGACAACAAGTGTTAGATCAACAACTGCAACGAAAATAGCAATCCATTAGAAAAGTCAAGTAAAGCATGATCTCTACTATCTTCTATGATTTAAATGTTCATCATCAATATTTTATCCCTATAACACAAATAAATAATTATTTCCAATTAACGAATTATCTATGCACTACGGGACAAAGATAATCGTTTGTATATCACTAGTGGTCATGATCATGCCAAACATCTGTCCATCTATGCACTACGAGCCAAAGAGGAATTTCATCACAATCCTTTATCTGTAACATTAAAGGTAATGATTATACCAATACATAATTCTTGGTCATAATCATACCCATCAACAGCCCATCTTTGCACTACGGACCAAAGATGACTTTCAGCACAATATAAGCATAAGGATGATAATGATGATATAAAGAATCAATTAAGTGAGATTAAGGATAAATATTAGAGATTTATAATTCAATTTATCAAGAGTTCAAAAAAATGCAAATTGACAACATGATAACTAATTGTGGAGTAAAATTCAAGAATGATATTCATGTATTAAAAATAATTTGGACAAAAAAGAAACCAATTTTTTCGTGAATAATACCCCGTGAATAGTACCTTGAGTGAATAGTATCCCGTGAATAGTACCCCGAATGAAAATATTAAAATTTAATAAGAAGGTTCAGACAAATATTTTAGTGAAACGATACTAGAAGAAGAGCAAAACGCAAAGATATTCTACTAATTTCAGAGATTATAGAAGCAATACTTATAAAATTAAGTGTAGATTTAGGAATATAAAATGAAATTATATCACTTACATACTATAGAGTATGGAAGAAAATAATATTCATTGTGAATATTGAACGCATATAATATCTCTTACCTTAGTAGGAGACTAAATCTGAGTGGTATAGCGAAGATATTCTTGAGGAAATCTTGCACTATTAGTAACACTCAAAGTATTCTTATACTAGAAAGAAATACACACAATATTATAGAAGAAGAATTCTCTGATTTTGACGTGATTTTCATTTCTTAACTAAGCAACCTATTTATAGGAAAATGGCAAGGCACTATTTAAAATCTTCACGGGTGAACAGATGATACTGTGACAATAATTGAATCAATAATATGAGATAATATGCAACAATTACTATGACAATTATTTAATGAAACTGAGTAACTTCTTATGTAAGAATCAATAATCAGAGATATTGTTCAATACCGTGTGCTACTGTGCAATCACGCGTTTTACTGTACTTTTATCACTAGGTATTTCAACAGTTAGCGATAAAAGTTTTACTGTTATTTTTTATAAAAAGGTTATTTTTGTCGCTTTCTATATCCGACAGTTATTCCGTTATGTGGGGTCCACCAATGATTGTGCCGTCGTACGAATATTCTCAACAAAAAGAATACTCCCCGACCAAACGAATATTTTATGACAACTTTCTTACTTTGCAAAATTTTCAAATATCACCCATTACTATACCATTATATCAAATCAACACCTTATTATTCAAAATAAATTTAGAGAAAATTAAATCTTTATTCATAAAAAGTTGGGGTCTTACACTTCTCCAAAGTCCTTTATGAACAAGTTTCTAGACAACCATATCTTTACTGATTGTAGCATAGGTATGTCATTTCCTATCAGTAGTATATCATCAATATATAATACAAAGAATGTCACATCGCTCCCACTAATCTTCTTTTAAACACAAGGTTCATCCTCATTTTTGATAAAAATCAAACTCTTTGATTGTCTCATCAAAACGAATGTTCCATCTGCAAGAAGTTTACTTCAATCAATAAATGGATCGTTGTAACTTACAGACTTGATTTGCTCCAACTTTTGAAATAAAACCCTCTGGCTATATCATATATACATCATCCTCAAGTTCCCCATTGAGGAAGAACGTTTTCACATCCATTTTCCATGTCTCGTAGTCGTAGTAAGCTGCAATCGCAAGCAAAATATGAATGGAATTGAGCATAGCAACTGGTGAGAAGGTTTCATCATAGTCAACTCCTTATATTTGCTTGAAACCTTTGGCCATCAGTCTAGCCTTATAGGTCTTTACCTTGTCATCTGCTCCACTCTTTCTTTTAAAGACCCATATACACCCTATAGGTATTATGCCTTCTGGTGGAGTAACCGAAGTCCACACTTAGTTCTCATACATGAAGTCCATTTCGGATTTTATGGCGGTTTGCAATTTCTCTGAGTTTTTACTACTCATTGTCTCATCGTATATAACTGGATCATCATCATCTATGATGCGTACCTCTCCATCATCTTCTATGATGAATTCATACCTTTTAGGTATCTTTAGCACTCTTTCAGATTTACGAGTTGGTTTTGGTACATAAGGTATTTCTTTTTGGATAGGTTCATCCAGTTGACTTGTAGTGGTGTGTGGTTCTTGAACTTCTTTAAGATCTATTTTCTCCCATTAGCCCCTTCGAGGATAAACTCATTTTCTAAGAAGGTAGTGTGTTTGGCAACAAACACCTTTTGCTCAGTATGATTATAACAATAGTATCCTAAACTTTCCTTAGGATATCCCAAATATGCACTTATCAGATCTTGTCCCAAGCTTATCATTTCGAAACTTTTTCATATAAATAGTTGCCTGTTCTCGTAGATTTTATATGGTTTATATGATTATAGTGTTATTATGCTTAATCGATGCAATGCAGGACTTATCAGGTATTTTCTAGCATTCAGGGGCAAAACAGTCATATTTCTCATACTCGCGCCGCGACGCCAATGCTAAGCCTATTGGCCGCGCCGCAGTGCCACCTCCTGGTCCAGCCTGATGTCACCATGGCGCCATAGCGCCACTGACCCTATATTGGCTCACGCCGCAGCGCGAGCTCCTATTTTTCCAAACTAAATGGTGTCGCAGCGCGAGCTCTGGTGCCCAGGTAGACTCGACTCGATTTTGACCTAGCTTGAAGGAGAAACGCGTATATAATAGAAGCCATCCTCTGCATTTCATATCTCTCATTAGGGAGACACCATATATCATATAGTTTAGTATAGATTAGCATAGCTTAGCTTAGTTCTTTCTTTTTCTTCTATAATTTCTCTTTCTTTCCCTTAGTTGATGTCTATAAATATAGATTAGGTAGATTAGGGAGAAGTTTGTTATTTCTTTGGAACGACAAGAGAAGTAGTGACACAGATTGGAAAGCTTGAAAGGAGCGGATTACTTGGTGACTAAAGGGCTTTGACAGAGTTCCTTCTTATCCATTTATTTCCTCTAATTTTGTAATCAATAAATGTTGTCTTTATTGCTACTTCTATATGGTTTAATAGCTATGAACTGAATATTTGCTATAAGGTTATAATGGAACCCTTTGTTATTTAAATTGACTGTCTTATCTCTTTGGTTGGCACCATATAACTTGGTTTAATATATTTATGCTTAATGATTCTCGCTAAGACATTAGTGATGATTTTTGTAATCTACATGATATCGACAGAAGGAATGTAGATTTACACCTAAATATATTATCATGTGATTGTGGGTTTCGACTGCATACGTTGTGCGTAGAATAAACATATATATGTGTGCCACGTGTGACCTAATAGAGAACTTATGCTTAATTCTTGTTATGATTAATTTGCATAGACATGTGTAGGATTATATCTAGCTTGGACGTTCTTTTTTGTTCTATTCCCTTTTGGGTGGATCTGGAGAGGATATGTTTGTGCATACCTCGACAGAGGTTCATAAGCACCTGTGTGTTCTCGGTCGACAAATTGTCGTGACCATTAAGACCAAAGAGAGAAGGGTAGCTAGTTTGATGAAACATAGCACGCCAGGTGTTCGACAGAATGCCTGTGTGGGGTGAAGTTGTGACCTTAGCTTGTAGTTCCTTAGATTACCATTCATTATCCATTTACTTTCTTTGTTAATTAGTTTTAACTAGATTAATCACACTTCCATTTACTACTGTTCGAATAAGACTTTAGTGATACATAGTCGGTACTTGGTAAATATTAGCGATAGTTCCTCGTGGGTACGACAATCTACTTATCACTATATTACTTGTTAGACCGTGTATACTTGCGCGTGTTTAGTGATAGGTTTTTCGACCAACAACAGGACATCCCCAAATCTTAATATGTTTAAGACTAGGTTTCCTCCATGTCCATATCTCATATGGAGTCTTCGAGATAGATTTCGAGGGGACTTTATTTAGTAGATACACAACCATTCTAGGGCATAGCCTAGAAAATTAATGAAACTCATCATGGACTGCACCATGTCCAACAAGGTACGATTTCTCCTTTCAGATACTCCATTTAATTGTGGTGTACAAGGAGGTGTCCATTTTGAGAGGATATGATTATCCTTGAGATGATTGAGAAAATTATTGCCCAAGTATTCACCTCTTCGATCCGATCGAAGAATCTTAATACTTTTTCCAGTTTGTTTGTCAACTTCACATCTGAACTCTTTGAACCTTTCAAATAATTCTGATTTTTATTTCATCAAATATAAATATCCAAATCTTGAATGATCATTAGTGAAAGTAATGAAATACGAATACCCTCCTCGTGCATTTATTGTCATAGGTCCACATACATCTGTGTGTACCAACTCTAACAATCGTGCAACTCTCTCATAATGTCCACTAAATGGAGATTTAGTCATCTTTCCCATGAGACAAGATTCACAAGTTGAATATGATTCAAAATCAAAGGACTCTAAAAGCCCATCTTTATTCAACTTGTTTAGTCTTCTTTCATTGATATGACTAAGTCTGTAATGCCATACGAAGGTATGATTGTGACGCCCCCAAAATAGGTATACAACACCCATTCTGAGTCGCCAAATACATGGTACAGAAAGCAAACTACAACTTCAATAATATAATTGTCGTGCAAAATACGACAACACATACTGTGAGTTTAAATACAAATATTATCTTTTAGACAATATCCACACTCAAATAAGTCCTCGTTACAATTATTCAAACACTATTTTACAGAAATAGTGAGGACTGCTAAAACATCTTTCTAGAACCATCACTCCGTACCCCGACTAGTTCCTGCTATGTTCTCACCTCCTGAGAAAAATGGAACAAAAAGAAAAAGGGTGAGCTTAACTAGCCCAGTAAAGAGTATTATAACTAAGATAATATACAACAAATTATCGTTAGTCTTCAACAGGGAAAAATCTGATAAAATATAATTGCCAACAAGTTTTTGATCAACAACTGCAACGGAAACAACAATCCATTAGAAGAGTCAAGTAGAGAATGAGTTCTACTATCTTCTAAGATTTAAAATTCCATCATCAATATTTTATCCCTGTAACAACAATCAATATACATCTTTAATCAAATACTCATCTTTGCACTACAGGCCAAAGATATTCATTTATATCACCAGTTGGTCATGTTCATCTCAACACCTGTTCATCTTTGCACTACGGGCCAAAGATATTAATCAGTTAATCATTTATCTTTGCACTACATGCCGAAGATATTTAGTAATATCATCATTTAGGACTGAGGATGATGAAAAATATTTTAAAGAAAACGAATCCAGTGAAACGGAAAGATAAATAGTAGGGATTCGTATAACATTTTATCCAAGATCAATAATACTTCATAAATACCAATTTTGAAGCAAAATTCAAAAATAAAGATGAAAACATGGATACAATCAAAGATAGTAACCATAATAGACATCTTGGACAAAAAGAAGAAAATTTTATTTTTTGGTGAATAGTGTCGTACTCATTAATAGTTTCGTATACGTGAATAGTGTCGTATACGTGAATAGTAACCCCGACACAAAAAGTTCCAAATTTGATAAAAATTCAGATCAATACTTCGGCATAATGATATTGAAGAAATAATATCATATATAAAGAAAATAACATCCCTTACCTCAAAATATCAGTACTTCTGATCGGAATATCGATATAAGGCCGAAGGAAACTTGCACTGATGAATAGAAACTCACAAAGTATCTAAATACTCACAAAATACACTCAATAATCTAGAGAGAGAAAGCTTATGTTTCTGGTGTGATTTTCAATTCTAACTTAGCCCTCTATTTATAGGAAAATATTAGCAGACTTGACCTGCAACCTGATGGCTTTACCTGCTACTATTCCCACCCACCACATTTGAAATAAAATTCAGCACATTTCTTCACCAAAATGCTAAATTCGGATACTTCAACAATTTCTGAATCAGTCACCTCTTAAAATTCATAACAAATCATACGCTCATTTTTAACGGTTCAAAATTTGTGGACATATACTCAACTTATATATGTATAACATATCCAAAAATTACAACGATTCAACGGTCGGATTAAAAATTATAACTCACACAATATATCTCAAAAAAACTGGTTTTCATTTTTAATACCTCTATTCCAACAAAAATACTGATAAAACACCTCAACATTAACTCCTTCATTTTTAACCATAATAAATATATCCAACATTTATATCCACATAAAATAAATATTTCTTTATCATATGAATCAATAATTAATTATTCACAAATAATATTACAGAATCACATTTATAACAACCAGGTCGTTCCCAGGAAAGAGGGGGCTTTCCAAAAAGAATTTCTCCTTATTGGCGCGCAATTAGGTGACCAAACCTCTCTCCTTGTGAGAACTTTCTAGACATTTCCAATAATGCTATCTAATAATATTATTCAAATAATATGAATTATTGATCGATAATGGGAAATCTTTGTGCGGTGATAATTATTGAAATAACAATAATATAAAATATCAACGCAGCAATTATTGAATCAATAAAATAAAATATTAAACAAGTAACTCATCTTTGTAACAATTATTGAGAGTAGTGCCTTCTTACGTAAGGATCAATAATTCATCAATCTTGCATCCATCGCCAGCGTATTATATTTTAACCATAGGGTATTCAAACAGGTGGTGGTAACAACTACGTTAGTTATTTATAAAAACTCAAACTTGTCATTTTTTCTTCATCCGCGCAGTTATTACGTTATGGGACCCACAAATGATTGCGCTACGTCAAACGAATATTCCCCGACAACAATGATTATTTTATAACCACTTACATATTTTGCAAAATTTGCACATTTCACCCATAACCAGAGAATTATATCAAATTAATACCTTATTATTCACAAATATAATTAGAGAAAATTCGATTTTATTTATAATAAGTTGGGGTCTTACAATGATTCACATAATCCATGTTCCTTTTATTAGTTTATTCAATTTGTAAAATATTTTCATGTAATTCAAGTACATACAATCCATTAATTAATCTACCAGTTCCATACAAAACATTCACATTATAAATAGAACAACTATTGTTCTTAATTATAATATTAAAACCTTCATTGTCCAACAATGGAATAGAAATGATATTTGTAACAAGAACTTGAACATAATAATAATTTATTAAATTAATTGATTTTTTCGAAGGTAGTGCCAAATAATAAGTCCATACGGCTAAGGCAACAACCTTTTCTCCATTCTTCATGTGCATGGTGACTTCTCCTTTGTTCAGCTTTCTACTTCTGCTTAGTCCCTATAAAAAATTGCATATGTGAGAACCACAGCCAGTATTCAATATCCAAGTAGAACTTTGACCTACAGAAAGATTCAATTCAATCATGAACAAACATGTATTTGTAGCTGAAGCTGAAGCTTCTATAAGCTTCTTCTGCTTCTGTTAGGCAAGATATTCCTCTTAGTTTCTTTTCCAATGTCCCAATTTGTTGCAGTGAAAGAAAACTCCTTTACTATCGGCATCAGTCTTTTTCTTGTCCTTTGATTTTGCCTTCCCTTTTGCTTTCTTAGAATTTTTCTTCTTTACTAAAGAACCTTTGACCCTCTTCCGCTTCCTGGAAGAATGATCTACAAATAACAAAATGACTCTCAGCGGTTTTCAACATGTTAAGCAATTTAGGTAAACTGACGTCAAGCTTGTTCATGTGGAAATTCACAACAAATTATGAAAAGGAGTCAGGGAGTGATTGCAAGATTAAATCTTGACTCAACTCACCATCCATGAAAAATCCAATTGTTCCAGATATTCAATCAGATTGATCATTTTTAGACCATGTGTATGCACTATAGTGTTATCGGTCATCCTAGATCGAAAGAGCTCTTTAGATATCTCATATCTAGCCGGTCTACTTTTCTCACCATACAACTCCTTGAGGTGAAGCAATATAGACGGTGCATCCATTTTCTCATGTTGACGTTGTAACTCGTTACTCATGGATCCTAACATGATGCACTGAGCCACTTGTGAATCATCCTGACACTTCTTAAAAGTAGCTAGCTCTTCCTCGGAGACATCTTCTACAACAGTTATAGGTACAGACGAGTTAAGGACATAAACCAACGTTCCAGCTGTGAGAACAATTCTCAAGTTCCTTAACCAGTCAGTGTAATTTGGTTTGGTTAATTTTTTTGCATCAAGTATGCTTCGCATTGATAGTGAATTAGCCATTTGTAAAATTCCGCAGGTCAATTAAATTTAACAACATTAGCATGTATTCTTTTATTAATCACCATATTAATTTAGGACTTTAGTAAAATGGTATCTCCCACTATTTCTTTAAACTATATAACCCTCTTATATATATATATATATATATATATAGTTCGGCAGATTTTGTATGGGTGACCTTGTAAAATCTGCAAGTGAGAAAGGATCCAATTGCAATAAATATGTAGCCTTGTGTCTGCACAATAAACTAAATATGTATTCAAAAGGTAGACAACTCTTGTCGATTACATCTCCATGTAACTCCTTTTATTTATTTTGCCTCTTAGATTATAATGGTCAAGTGTGTATACATACGAACTAAATAAATCTAAGTTAAGTTAAACCCAATATTTCCATGTAAGTGAAGTGAAAAATGCATCCTTTGTGTGTGCATAATAAAATTACATTATTCAATTCCTTATAAAAATTAAATGTAATAAAATGACATCTCAAATACTTAATACTTGCCTTGTGTGTTCGCAACAAACTCATATTAAATATTTGATGTTCTATTATTTTACAATGCTAGAAGGCTACATTCGACATTCTCCAATATCTTTGAACATACTCAACTTAATATATTATCTTTTGAGGGTTTTGTTATGAATTAGTCTCATCTTGATTAGCGTGCATGCAAATATATATATATATATATATATATATATATATATATATATATTAAAATACGCGTCATATTAAACATACATCAACATATATAACAGTATATATACTATATAATTAGCATGCATCTATAGAATACTATATTGTACTTGGGATGATTATGGACTTAATACTAATTTGGTTCATTGGAGCCACCGTGAAACAAAAGGTCAAACATAGGGTGCAAGAATTAAACATTGAATATAACTATTACATCCAACACATGCTTCATTACAAATGGGCCTTCAACGCTCATTCTCTTCATCTCCAATTTCTCAAACAATTCTATATAATACTATTACAATCTATTTTTGATAAAACAGAAACCTTGATCAGGAGTCAAGGGAAAGTACATAAGAGGGAGATTGAATTTACATCAGAATATTAGAGATGCAAGGTGCGCAAACCTCATTTATAAAAACCACATTCATTCAAACATCCATTAAAATTAAATCCAATCGCATTAGTTAATGGTCCATAATCATCCCATTTATTATCATACATATCAACATATGCATCAATAAAATAAACATTTAGTATATATGTTGATGTCATTTAATGGGTAATAAAACTTTTGCTAAAAATTTAGTTTTTGAAAACAAAAAAAAAACTCCTTTATTTTAATCAAAAACCAAATTAAAATAAAATTTTTATTTTTAACAACATGGAATCCAATTCCATTTACAATAAACATCTTTATTTTAATACTAAATCAATTTAAAAATAAAACATTTATTTTAATTGAAGTGAGATTGAAAAATAATTTTTTTCAAAAACACGGTAATGGTATGGCCGCACCATTTATATTGGGAGCAACGCGAGCCATGGCTATAAGTCCATAGTAGATTATGGCAAGCGAGCTGCAATAGCCGCTCAAGTAAGGCTTGGAGGCGGTTGTAGCCTGTATTCATGTAACAAAAATCAGACAGTTCATTTTATTGCCCAGAAAATCAGTTCCAAACCCATATCAACACACATATTGAATCAAATACAATCAATGATTTACATAATGAGGCTTTGATGCCACTGTAGGATTGCTAAAAACAAATCAAAGCATACAATCGAATTGAAATAGCAGCGGAAGCATGGAAATAACAATTTAATATTTTCAGCAATCCTAATGTATGGCCTTATGTAAACTTCATTAATTGAGGAAGGATAAAGGTATACCTTTGAAGCGTGTCAAACTTTGATGAATACTTCAAATTCCAATCCTTTGATCCATCACTATTTGTCCAATCTCCGGATCACACGTTCGTTAGAAAGTGTATGCAACACCTAAGAGGTATCCACCAAGGGTAATAGATTAAAGAATGATTTTAGACTTAACTAGGTCTTGGATGACTAGTTCTAATTCTCTTTACTCTAACAATTTAAGGTTTTTGAGAATACTTGCTAGAGAGAATCAAGATGTGTTAGCATTAGTCTTTCCCACAATAAGACTCCTCTTATTTTAAAGACTAACCATAATCCTAAACCTTTTAAAAATTAGGTTTTCATTTAATTCCCAATCTAATTAGGAACTAAATAAAATAATAATAATAATAATAATAATAATAATAATAATAATAATAATAATAATAATAATAATAATAATAATAATCCTCTTATTTATTCATAATCTAGTATTTCTCCAAATACTTAATTATAAATATTAGTATTTCTCCAAATACTATATTATTATTATTTAGTAAATTTTAATGATAATAATAATAATAATAATAATAATAATAATAATAATAATAATAATAATAATAATAATAATAATAATAATAATATGATGACTAATCTTAATAATTTATATTATTAGTATTTCTCCAAATACTTGATTATAAATCTTAAGCTATTTAATTTATTTCACTAATAAATTAAATACACTTCAATTTTATTATTAAGCTAATCAATTCTAAAATCATATTACCCCTTTGTGGTGTGACCCTCTAGGTTCAATATTAAGCCAGTAGTAGAATATATAAATTAGAACAATTCTAATATTATTTATAATGAATTAAACTCCTTTAATTCAAATATAAATAAATAATATTTATTTTACACCATGAGTGACACCTTATAAATAATGTATCATTACTATCTGGATAATATGAATTCAACGTAAATCACAAATATTATCACAAAGAATACAAAGACCCTATTTTGTGAATAGTTATCGTAGAATTCAATCCTTCTACCATACAATGTCCTAATCAAATATAAAACATGGAATTACCGTCAATTTTTTTTAATTTGATTATATGTATTTTCATTCATCCTTAGTCAGAGATTTCTATATTGTCACTTTATCGAATACATATGGCATTCTCTCCCTTTACTATCATTCACCTATCTCCATATATACTTTATTATATTCGAGCAAACCCTACGACATATTAAATGGTATTAAGGAATATGTCAAACATAATTCATTATCTACAACATACTATGATGATCTCAAGTCTAAGGATCATTTGTACTACTATCACATTAGGAACTCCTATTGACAGACAAGTAAAACTCCATTAGGGTTTCTTCATTAGTCATGTTCGGTGAACTTATTATCCAATAAGCACCTACATACTTATTTTAGTGTCTCCACACAAATGATCATGAGATCAATCATCATTTTTAATAGAGCAATCATATTACGTACTAATCTATACGGAATCAGTAACTCCACATTAGTGATCCATCGATTAGGAACATATTAGTTTTGAGCTATCATAGAATTTAGATCTCATTAGCATGATCAACATCATGATTCTGAAAGCATTGCTCAATAACTATAGGTTTATCTCATTTATTAATTCAACTAATTAATATGGATAAAGAAGTCTTTTATAGAATAAATTAATTATATTATTAATAATTGAATAAGATTACAAAGTAAATGTTTATTACATCCAATGTAATTGGCTTTAGAGCAAACTACTATCAACTATGGTATATGTTGTCTTTAGGAACAACAATATGATCCTCAGAGATTTGACTACTTGGAATAGTAGGCTCTGTAACATTTTTGGATTTCACGAACACAATACTTCTATTAGAATGAGAAGCACTGTTAATGTTAATCTTCATTGAGTTTTCCATACTTAGAACTGAAGACGAATCTCCAAATCCTAGCCCTAGCCTACCAGACACAGAAATTTAACTTTCGATAAGAGAATCCGTAGATGCAGAAGAACGATTCTACATAGAGATTGCCTTTTCTGTATCCTCTATCTTAGAGGTTAGAGTTGACTCTTTGTGTGCACTTTTTTTAGTTATCGTTCACAAGCTTATATTCTCAGCCTCAAGACTGGCAGAAGAGGCAGCACTTAATAGAATAATTTCCAACTCTTCGAGAGCTTTCACTTTTTCCTCTTGAAGAAGAGAATGGTCCTTTGATAGAATACTGAACCATTTCATATATTGATGCAGATTCATAGTTATATCATGTAATGTATTTCTATGATCATCAATATCTATATCAGGATAGTTGAAATCGAATACCTCACTGATCTTAATTTCTCAACTACTAGTGGATTTCTCTACATTTTCTTCAATAGCCATCAAACAGAGATTGGCTTTTTGAGGTGCTTCATCCCCACTAGATTTAAAAGCGGAATCATTGTTTGAATCACTCCATGAACCCTTAGCTACAAATCCTTTCTCATTCTTATGATAAATCTTATACCCTTTGAAATCCTTCTTTGAATATAACTCCTTCTTATCTCTCGTTAGCTCTTCTCGCAAAGGCTTGTTGCACTCTACTACATAGTGGTCAGGCTTCTTGAAGTTATAACATAGATCATTATCTTGATCTCTTCTACTGTTGCCTTTGTTGTAGCTCTTCATTGGTTTCCAACTGCTGCTCTTTCGTATTAAGTTGTTTAGTCTTCTTGCGAGCAAGGCTAAGTCTTCATCATCACCTTCATCAGCATCTTCATCATCTGAATCTTCTCTTACTGGAGATTTAGAGATTGTTGCTTCTGAAACTTTAAGAGCAACTCCTCTATCTTTTCTCTTGCTCTTTGATGTAGTATTTACTCGTTGATTCAGCTCTAGCTTATAGATAAGAAATTACCATAGAGCTTCTACACAGTCATTTTATGAAGATTCTTTAATTCTCGAATAGCAGTGATTTTGGCATCCCACTTGCTAGGAAGAGATCTCATGAACTTGATGTTATGATCCTTATTTGGATAGACCTTTCCATAAGTTCTTAAAAAGTTTAGCAACATGTTGAATCTTTCATAGGTAACAGTTATGTTATCTCCTTGGGTATGCGAAAACATTTCATACTGCTAAATTGGAAGAGACTACTTATTCTCTCTAACTTCCTCTGTTCCTCCATGCATGATCAACATAGCTTCTCATACTTCATTAGTTTTTGTGCAGTTGACTACATTCTTGAACATCTCATCTACTAGAGCCATGAACATAATGTTCTTAGCCCTTTTGTCCAGTTGCACCAAATTCTTTTCATTATCAGAACATTCAGCTTTGAGCTTTGATGCCATCTTGTTGGGATCATCAGTGGTTGGAGCTATCTTTGTTGGTATGTATGGACCACTGATTACAGCATCAAATAGATCTTCATTTATTGCATCCATATAAGCTTGCAAACAAACTTTCCAGTTAGAAAATTTCTCTTTATTTAGAAGGGGTGGCTTATTTCCACCACCAAGCTTAGAACCGGTTTTATTATGTGTCATATGAACAACTCAAAGTGTTTAAGCTTTAGATTAGGAGAACTTATTTGATACCACTTATTATTTCTTATAGGCACAAAAGAGATCTAGAAGAGGGGTTGAATAGATCTTTAAAAACTTTTGTCTATTTAAAGACTTGTTACCAGATAATTAATTTGTTCAATTAATCTTAGCACAACGGAATATTAGTTTAAAACTCCCCTTGAAGATTTAATGAAATCACAGTTCTAAATTCAGTTCTTGTGGATATTGGTCTCTTCACAGATATAACAGATATATGACAGAATGTAAGAACATGAATTAAATGACACAAACAAGTTTAAGTGGTTGGAGCACAATCAACTCCTAGTCCACTCTTCTAATTCAACAAGTAGGAAATCCACTAAGGATAAGGTCACTAAGACAATATAACTAAGATCTATTACAACTGAACCACTAAGGTTCCTTCGAGTCACTTAGTCTATGAATGATCACTCAAACCAAGTCAGTTAGACATTTTCAAGTCACTTAAACTTGGATGAAAGTCACCAAGACGATCGAATCACACTAAATTAATAGTAATGTTGGGTGCTAATACGTTTTGCAATATGCTTAGCTTCTTTCTGGTACTTAGCAGCTTGAATGAGATCTTCAAGATAGTATAGTAGAGCTTTATATATTTTGGCAGAGGTTTAGCTTTGTACTTCATGATTCATACTTGGATTTAAATCCTCATACTCCTTTTTATAGACCTTTACTCTCAACTAAGGATGTTTGGTGAATGTATCGGAACCTTCAATCAGCATCGCTCCCTTGTCAGTCTTCTTGTCAGTCCTTACTTACTTTATGAATTTCGGTAATTTTAGAGTCTGATAAAAAAACGTAGAGTTTGATAAAAAAAACATAGATTCTGAGCTCTACGTTCTACTCTACGAACTTGGACTCTACTACTTGCTCTACGATCTATTCTACGAATGTTTGAGCAGACCCTGTGAACTTCTTTTTACTCTAAGAACTCTTTGGTAACTCTACGATTCCGAAGACCGCTCAACGAACTGACTGAATTCTTCGCTATCTCTTTGAAGCTTTACGATCAGTTCAACTGATGCTCTACGAACATCCAGATTATTCTGCGAAACAAATGTAACATTACAAACAGGTTGATTAACCCTACGATCGTTTAACAAGACTATATGATCGATTGATCCTATCACTTATAGATTCAATCAACTTTATCCTTAACAAGTTTGATCGTTCTATTTCTAAGTCCTTGTACATATATCATCATTAAGGAATTTACAAAACTACTAAACAAATATACATTATTATAGCCTCATCGTCAAATTTAAATAGGTATAACTAAACCATTCCTAACAGGAACCAATGGCTACAAAGTTGGCCACATTTCCTCATTAAAATTTTGCCAACATAAAGGGAGTTGGTGCATCACATGACTTCTTTGACTCTTCCTCCCCTTCATGTTGCCATATTCTACCCCTCTTTTTCTTTTGCAATTAAACATACAAATATGGAAAAATCTAGATTTTGGGCTTGGTCTAGTCCAAATGGGCTTGGTTAATGGGCTTAGCTCTTGGGTTTGCATGGTTTATGTATCCAAGTGGACTTGCTTATTTTTCATATATTCAAGTGGGCTTAAGTCTTATAAGTGGCCCAAGGGCATATTTCTTGTTAATGGACTAGGACTTGTTACCTATTCATTCCAAGTCCATTTCATTTTTCCTTTGGTTTTCTTATTGAGTACTGACCCAATTTATTTGCTTCCATGGTTAGTTATTCCCTAATTTTTCATATGTATAAATGTAATATATATTTAGTAGTGCATGCAAAATTAGAAACCACAATTCAAATTTATAATTTTGCTTTATTGAAACATTCACATTTTTCTATTACCTTGTGTACAAAATCTTTAAAGTATTCACTACTACAAAACAGTAAATAGATAACGCGTAAAAAACGTTGTGGTTTCTGTCAAAAAAACGTTGTAGTTAAGGGTGTCATCTATTTGATACCCTTATACAACGTTTTTAAAATGTTGTAGTTAGACACATTATACAACATTTTTTAAGAAAAAAACGTTGTAGATTTGTTTTCCATAAATTAGTAGATTCTTGAAAACGTTGTAGAAGGTATCAAACCTCCATTGAAAGAAAAGCCATCACCAGCTGATTCAGGAGCATCGAGATAAAACTATATAAAGAAGAAGAAATCATCAAATCAAATAAATAAATTTCACAAGGCATTTAAAATACATACAATACAATCAGATATGATATATGAATGCATCTTCTCCATCATTGCTTGTTTGGCAACTGAAACCACACGATTTCCTTCTAGGAAGATTGGGTTGTCGATTTGAGGGACCCACTTGGAATCGGCGATGGGGTGTGCTGGGGAGAGCGATGATAGAAACGAAAAATATGGGATTGAACCGCCATTGTAGAAGAAGGATTAGAAAGGGTTGGGGGAGAAGAATGAACATGGTGTTGTGTGTTTCTAAGTTAACCGTTAATTTTCTAATCTTGTTTGCTTGCGTATAATAAATATAATAAAAAGAAACTCAACAAATAACTGCGATACCCTAGAACCAGAGAAATTAGTAGTATAAACCTGACAATGTGGGGATCCCTCGAAAGCATATGCAACAAGGAGATTTCACGGAGAGTGGTGGGAGGGACTCCTTCATCGTCCTCGTGGAGTCTCGTCTTCTTCAGCGATACAATTTTGTCGTAGCTTTTTCTCTCGCTCTGTCAACCTTCACGTACGGGATTGACCACGGAGTTTCCTGATGGGTAATCGGGACTTGGCGTCGAAGACTTGAACCAGACCTGAGTGGCATCCGACGGTAAGTAGGCATCTGTCCGAGCGAAAAGAGGTGGATGTGGTTGTATCTTTGAAGGCAAAGATGGGGGCTTTGGGTATTATGCTTTCGAACAAGAAAATGGAGACGGTTGCGAAGTGAGTGGCGACGAAGTGGTGATGAGAAGTTTGCGAGAAGGAGAGATAAGTGGGTGGTAGCCGAAGGTTTGGATCATAGGAGAGTAGCACAGTAATCTAAAAACTATGTGTGATGCCCCCAAAATAGGTATACATCACCCATCTTGAGTCGCCAAATACATGGTACAAAATTCAAATACAACTTAATTTTACAACAGTCGTGTAAAATACGACAAAACATAATCTAAGAGTTTTAATAAGAATATTGTCATCTAGACAATATCCACACTCAGTGGAGTCCTCATTACATTTATTGTCACACTATATTATAGAATAGTGAGGACTAGTAAAACAACCATCTGGACCGTCAATCCGTTCCCCGACTCGTCCCAACTATATTCTCATTTCCTGAAGAGAACAGTGAAAGAAAGGGTGAGCTCAACTAGCCCAGTAAGAAATATTATTACTAAGATAATGCAGAATAATTTATCGCTAGCCTTCAACAGTGTTAAACTGATAAAATATAACAAACATCAAGTTTAACTGCAGCGGAACAAGCAATCCATTAGAAGAGTCAAGTAGAGAATAAAATCTACTATCTTCTATGATTTAAAAGATTTTTCATCACTTTTATCGCTGAGACTTAGCTTAATAAATAAACCACATCATCCCTTCACTACAGCCAAGGATATTCATTAGTATCACGACCACAAATGATTGTTCCATCGTACGAATATTCCCTGTTAAAACGAATATTCCCCGACCAATCGAATATTATATAACCTCTTGCTTACTTTGCAAAATTTGTAAATAATACCCACAATTATAACATTATATCAAATCCACACCATAATATTCAAAAATATATTTCGAGAAAAATTAATCTTATTCATAAATGTTGGGGTCTTACACTATGTCCTTGTTTTAATTTCAAAATTTTCAGTTTCGCATTTTTTTTCTCCGCGTTTTTTATATACATAATGTAATAACCCGAGATTTTCTATATAAAATAAATAAGAAATTTTGCGTATAAATTTTTTTTTTAATGACGAGACTAAGTGTCAACTAAAGTGAACGATAAATGAGAATACATTTATTACTTGAAAAATTAGAAATAATTTTGGAATTATTAATTACCACAAATTATATGGTAATAAATTTCTGTAAGCCGAAATATTTTTATTAATTATTTTCCATGAAAACATGATTGGAAATAATATATGAAGTGATAATTAGATTTATATAATAAATATTTTATTATATGAATTGTTCGAGAATATTTAAGTTAATTATTTTAACTTGATTATTGATGTTATGTGTACGAAGAATAAGTCGGACATGAGATCCAAACCTTGGATTGGGATTGTGATCAAGAGATGAGAATAATAATATTATATTATTTTACTGATTACCATAATTATGTCTTTGGGTATGTGTGAGTGACAGATAATATTGAGCAATGACGGTCAATTAGGTTATAACATATATTACCGTCTTTGTGAAACCCTAATTATTAAACTCGGTTATGGGGTATTTACGAGTAGTGTATTTGTGTATATGAAATTCTTGTGAATAAGAATATCGGTAATTAGAAGAAACCCCTAATCATTGTTGTACATCGATAATTAAGACAAACCCTAATTATTATAACCCTAACAGGTTGAAATTAGAAATCGAACGATTGTGTTAGTAACATACGAGATAATTAAAGAACCACTAATGGTCAATTAGAAACCCTAATTTTAATTCTAGGGGTTTAATTTCGATGTTATTGTATAAGTGTTTTAATTTACCAAAGGATAGAAGTTAATTGGTAAATTATAAGAATTAAATCTAGTGATGAAATATTACATTTAATTGCCTTGTACAAGATTGCCCATACACTCTTAAACAAAGCCCAACCATCACCCATAACAAATCGAAGCAAGAATCAAGAATTTTTTGGCAAAAAGGGTATAAGAACACTAAACCTAGAAATCCTTTGATTCGATATTATTTGATGCAATTGATTGTTTAAAGTTGTGTAATAGAATGTTAATTGATGATATGGGTTGATAAATCAAAGACCCATAACATCAAAGTGCACTAATTTGAAGATTTAAGCAAGTTGGAAAAAAACCGAATTACATTATTTTTACCAAATGTCGAGGCCATAACTCTTTGCTCGATCATGAGTTTTGTTCTTCAAAAGTTGTTATGTGTAGCCTTTGATATGTGGTCTTTAATCTACAAAAAGAATCAAGTCCATATCATGTATAGATTAGAAGTTATAGATGGTCAAACATGGTTGACCGATCATGATAAACTATTTTTGGGCAGTCTGTAATGGGGGCATTCTCGTCCACTTTTTATGCTTTAAAAGGTCTGGACTTTTGATATGTTGTAGTGCACTGAGTTAGGAAGTCATAGGCTTTGGAATGACCTCATTCCGACCTCGGATGAGGGAATTACGGTGATTGGAAGGAAATGTGTCAAAAGCGAAAGTAAGCAGGAGGATGTGCTATTCGGGACCTTTGTTTTGATCAGTTAATATTTTCAAAACCTTCTGGGCTTTTTTTTATGTTATATTACACCGAATAAGCTTTCCATAGACTCCAAAAGCGGACTAAATCCGATATCGGAGGAGAGAGTTATGACATTTCAAAGTAGTAGTGTCAAAACTTCCCAACAAGTGCGGTGCAGTCCATTTGAACGGAATTTCTGGGCTGATGTGTTCGGAATTTGGAAATGGTCAAAGAATAAAAGTTGTAGCCCCAGAAGTTAGCCCGGCGTGGGCTCAAGAATCGCTCAAAAAGTTTTAAAATGAAAGAGTTATGACTGTTTTTAAGCGGAAGAGGGTAAAGCTGAAACCGAGATTGAAAACTGTTATGAACGTCCACTTTTGACGCACTGTTTGGGCTACCTAATGAACCCGAATTGGGTAATTCGTATTTTTTAAAAATAGTCTTACATACCATGTATAACATATCCAAAAATCAGATTAATCGAAGTTATGAGCAATGCGTTAGAAAATCGCAAAGTGAGCTATTGAAAAATTAGTATAAACCAAGTCCCACATCGACTAAGTTGAGAACTTCACCATTTTCTAAACCTATAAATAGGAGGGCTTGGCCTTTGTTTCATTCTCCAACAATAAGGCCTCCAATTTTTGAGAAAGGCTTTGTTGTGGGAGAACTTTTTATAAAGATCTCCTTAGTTAAATTTTGGCGTGGAAGTGCGTATTCAGTCTGTGAAATTCATATTTCCGGGTATGTTTCTTATTTAATTTTTGTAATGTTATTATTTTTAATTGTTAGTTAAAGTTTGAATTTTTGAAGTTTAGTTAGTGTTGTTAATAAACTAGTTAGTTTACTATGTTTATTTTGGCTTGGAATTGATTATGTAAATGAGTTATTTGTGATGACTTTTAATATTTTGTGATGAATTTCATTAATTAATAATTATTAATGATATTAAAGTTATTTAATGATTATATTAAATAATTTAGTTTAAAATGATTTTAATATTATAAAAATCATTTTAAATGAAAATAAGGTATTTAAAAATATTTTAAGTTATAAAATATAACTTTTAATATTTAAATGATAATTTCATTAATAATTAAATATTAATGATTTTAAGATAATATTAATGATATTTAGTTTATTTAATGATTAATATTAAATAAATAGTTTAAAAATGGTTTTACTTATTTAAAACCATTTAAAGAGGATATTAAGGATTTAAAAATATTTTAAGTTATAATTAATGACTTTTAATATTTGGATAAATAGTACATTAATATTTAAATATTAATGGTAATTATTTAGGTAATATAAATGTTTTAAAATAGTTTGAGTTATTATAAATAACTTTTATATTTTGAAATGGTTTCATTAATAGTTTAGTATTAATTAAACTATTAATGATAATGGAATTGTTTAATGTTTAAATCATTTAATTATGATTCCGATATTTGAAAGTTATAATGGCCAAACTAGTGACTTAAGAACCGATTATTTAGTTCGAATTTGAAGAACACCTATAGTAATGATTATATCACTATAGGCCCTTTAGTGATGATTTGAATTATTTTAAATTTTTCAATTTCCTCGGAAATTGCGAAAATGATTAAAAATAAGATGTCCGATATTTCTGAGATGTTGAGGTATAGAATAAGAGTCTTAGACTAGATTATTTTACCGATAAAGTCGCCAGATGCGGCAAACAAATGTCGAACCTTATAAAAGAAAGAAAAGAGACTCTTGTAAGAACATGGATGAGATATTTGAAAAATGTATAAAAATATTTCAAGTATAGAATAGGAACTAAAAGTATGATCACTTTGTGATTATGTGATTAGACTATGTCTTCAATCGTAATAATAAGCGATACTATGTGTTAAGATATATTGTTCTAATCGAACGAATGATCTGATTATTGATAGGTTGTGATAAAGAGATAAAACCTAAGTTGAGATTTGTAATCAGCGAATCAGGCAAGTATCCTACCTTTGCATTTTCTTTATGCAATGGACATGAGTAAGAAGTTTCAGAATTATTCTATTCCTGTACAGATTATGTACTCTTTGATTATCAACATGCTAGCTCAGATATATATTACATTCGTTGATTTCTAAATGGTTATACAAGTGTCCCCACTTGGATAACCATGGCATTTATTCACATGTTGATATACCTCATGTCGATTACCCGTATACATATATGTTGGATTACATATTATTGTTGAGCAAGATTAAAACCTTCGGGTTTGGAACCGTGCATGTATGAACATCCCCTATATGGGAAGATTTTTTTGCATGGCATGATAGAGTGAGTGGATGAATTTCGTTCAAGTTATGTAGTATTGATCAATACAGGTACAACGGGGGTGATCACCCTCCGTGTTCGTGTAAGCTAGAGCCGGTTCATGGATGGATTTACGCCAAACCTTTTGAAAATGAAAAGAATGTTCATAGTATGATTCTTAAACCCTATTCATGGGTAGAGCGAGCCAAATTTAAATAATTTGGAAGAGATTTGTTATGTGAATTTTTATCAAGATCTGATTACTTCACAACTTTCGATTCGTTGTAGAAGTGTTATGTAAAGAGAATACTTATATTCTTTCGACTTATATATATAATTGCTATTATTACTTTTGGGCACTCAAATGCTCATCCTTGCTTAAATTAAATGTTTTCGATTATGTATGAGCAAACTTTGAAGGCTCGAAACACGAACAAAGGAAAAGGAAAGTCGATCGAATAAGTGTGTATCATGAGTTAATGATTATAGTTGTATTGGTATCTATTCAAGTATTATAAGGAATGTATTTGAAGGTCACGTGCACAGGGAAGTAAACTTTGATGTATGTAAATTAAGTTGAATGTATTATTATTTAGTATTATTCAACTTAAAGAAATGGTATCGTGGGAACCAGAGTTAGGGTTTCAAGTACGGATTTGGGGTCGCCACGAGGTTGGTATCAAAGTTGTTGGTTATGAAGCTTAGGTAGAAATACACGAGACTAATAACCGCAATGATTAGGATAAGTATTAACTCATCTAGAGTTAGTTGGTCGATAAGATTCAAAGATGAATCTTGGCGAGTGTAAAGACACGAGTTCCCTAACTCGATTATAAAGTTAAGCAGTAGAGGGGAATAGATTGAGTCTAAAAGAGTGAAAGTGCGATTATGAGAGATCGTAAAATAAAAGCGATCAAGATATAGAACTAAATCGTAATATATACGATGAAATCACCCGTGATCTCGATAAGGCTATAATGACCCGGAAGGAATCAATCGATGATTGAAAAGTTTCTGACAAGATTTGCATGTATGAATTATACTATAAATTGAGTGCAGATCCGGAAGAGAATTATAAATACTGAATAAATTCGTATGGAGAATGGGGTTAGTGTTAGATGGGGATTCAATTGAGGACTCATGCCTAAATCGAGTTGTATGATTCTTCGTATGGGAGCTAAATTGTACTTGGTGTAAAAACCACTTAGTTTCTGGCACTGATAATCATTGAAATGTCTATGTCGCGCTATTTGTTATATGCACATTAAGAGGATGACTCCATTCTCAGGTGTATAACAGGTAGATAGGTCATAGATAGAGAATATAAGATTAAGTACGAGTTCTTAAAACTCATACTTATGAGACATTCTTGACTCATAATTATATGAAATATTTATGAACCCCTCAGCGAATGGACGCCAAAGGTCTGACTAGGATAAGTTCTTAAACTCATATGATTGTGGCAATTTATGAACTCATAAGTGTGGTTTGATGGCTGGGTATAGTTTTGTGTGAATGGAGTGTTATGGATTACTGAGAAGCAGATAGATTGTTAAGTAAATGATTTTTTAGTGAAGGTGTTAGGTTTTCCTAAACTCCTAGCTATGCTAAACTTCAAAATTTTTGACATCAAGCTAAATCGCACTATGTGCTTTTGAAAACAAAAATGTAGACTCGTAATCATTTTTGAAAGCGGTTTAAAGTACTGGTCTATGCTACTTATTTGGCTAAGCATAAATGATTTGAAATATCAAATTGTTTTTAATTATCACTCATGTACCATATAACATAGTGCGAGAGATGATAAAAATGTGATGGAGTTGTAAATCTGAGGGAATACTTAGTGTGAATTTGACTGAAGTCGTCGTTCCACTATTGTATGATGTGTTATGACAAAGTCATACAATGGCGAGCATCCTCAACGGATTGTTAATACTGATGCGGCATCATGGCGTCATTCTGAAAATGTTTTCAAAAAGTTTAATTTGCCAGCGGGGTTTGGCTACATCTAAATAATTGATTGAATTGAATTATTGATATGAGTCTATGCTATTTGAATCACTAGACTAATGTTTATGAAAACTCTAAGTGTTCATTGAAGAAATTTCCGAACCAAATTGTTTTGAGTGCGGAATCCTATGATAAGACCGAGGTGAGCGATGTTGTTTGGATAATATAATCCAATCTAATAGCGTAAATATTAAGCTAGGCATGATTAATACGTTATGCATGGCGTAGGGTACAATAGGCTAATCACCTAAAGTACTATTAATGGTAGTTTACCTTCTTTGTGATTGTAAACATACGGGTAATGTTTTCATGGTATGAATCCGTTAAAACTATGTGTTCATAGTCTATATGACCCCTCGGCACAATTTGAAAACTTTTACTCTTGTGAGGAGAGGTGTATTGGGTAGCATGTGATGATATGTGTGAATGTTGTAAGC
Source organism: Panax ginseng (assembly GCA_020205605.1). Lineage (NCBI taxonomy): Eukaryota > Viridiplantae > Streptophyta > Magnoliopsida > Apiales > Araliaceae > Panax > Panax ginseng. The sequence goes on along the minus strand of CM035147.1, from coordinate 50,447,159 downwards.
ACAGATAGCGTTAATAAGAGTTATGAGGAGGTTGGAGCAGAGAGGAGATATTGAGATAAGGCGGTTGAAGGTTGAAATAGAAGCCAAAGACACGGATACATACCTTAGACCGAGCTTTAGTCATCACCTTCATGCGATTCGATCACGAGTGGATGGGCGCCTTTCGGCGAGAGATAGGTGTTGATGAGAATTGAATAAATTTATCATCAATCAAAATAAGATATATAGAACTCTTGATTGTTGTGTATATGTACTATATATTAATCAGGGTAACTTATGTATGTAGATGTCTGGTGAGAAAGATATGTGGAATAAGAAGGATCAGATCTATACCCCCGAGCTAATATCGAGGCCAACAGATGAAATAGAAGCTCACTAGGAACCCAAATCGGACGAGGTGGCTATCGTGGAAAAACATAGCATCAAGATCCGAAGTGTTGGATTTGATAGATAGTGATTGAGACACTAAAGTTGAAGGTGCTCAAGCATCAGCGGAGAGTGTGAGATTTGGAGAACAAGGTTTCTTCATTGGAAAGGTTGTGGGAGATAGAAAAGTTGATCGTCGGCGTTAATGGAAACAATGGAAGAAGCGGGATAAGCTTAAAATCCAAATTGACGGATGGAGCCTCAAAGCGACACATCCGTGAAGGACACACCTCTCCCGTTGCCCCAACTATAAGCAAGGTGGATGTTTTAATTGTGGAATGGAAGGACATCGGCGAATGAATGTCCAGAAAAGGTTTGGTAAATAAGTAGTATGGGTTATGTTGTGTTTATGTAATGTGTGTGATAAGTAATGAACTATTTTCAACTTTTATGTTGGTTAAGATTTTAAATCCCGACTTTTCGTAGTCACAAAGGGATAATTTGTTGATTAAAGCGAGGATGTCTTTGTGTAAATATTCGATAAATGAATATGAATCTAAGATTGAGAAATGAAACGAGTTTAATACATTAATCTTATGCAATAAGGTTTAAAATGTAAGGGTATAATTTATGATTTTATTTAACCGGATAATGCCACCAAGACGTCAAACTCGAATCCAAAGGGTAGAAGAATCTACTAATCTTTGGAGAACGACGGCACGCCGAACTAATGCAAAATTTTGCAAACATGGTAGCTTAGGCTATGCATCGGGGAATACCCAGCAGGGAACCGACCGGACAATCGCAACAGCAAAATTCAAAGACTTCAAAGCCAGTAGGACCACCGAATTGAGGAGGATCGGTGACCCTATAGAAGCCCGGACTTGGGTGAGCGAGATAGAGAAGGCGTTCAGTAATCGCTAAAAGTAGATGAGGGCAAAAGACCGCTTTTGCCACTTATATGATGAAAGGAAGCTAACTTTTGGTGGGAGGCAAATAAAACTCGAGAAGGGGAGAAGAAGAAATTACTTGGGATAGGTTTAAGGATTTATTTTTGAAAACTATCTCTCTGTTAGTATCTTGATCTAGAATGGAGGTGAGATTCACGGAGTTAAAGCGAGGATATACGATATTTATTGCAAGTGAGTATGCCATAAAATTTAATGAGTTAGCTAGGTTTGCTCCACATCAAGTGGATCTGAGGCTAGGAAGCGAAGAGATTTGAGTGGGCTTAAAACCACAGCTCTCTGATAAGGTGTCGATCTTGCAAATCAATACTTTTGCGACACTCATGGAGAAGGCTATCATTCTTTGAGCAGAGGAAGTGAGGCCATGAGCCTCTACCATAAGGAGAAGAAGAACAAAAGCAAGTCGGGAGGAGCAGGTAAAGATAGAAAGTAGTAGTGGGAATAGGGGTGAGAAAAGAATGAGAATTTTTACGAGAAAATGCAAGTAAAGCGAGGTTGGTATAAAGAAGCGGTAGTGCGGTGCAAGAATTGCGGGAAGAATCACTCTGGCGAGTGTGTCTCAAGGGCAAGTTTGTATGCTACAAGTCTTGAGCAAGAAGGTCATATCTCTCCCAATTGCCCCAACTCAAGGATGATCGGTGGATGCTTCATATGTGGATCGATGAGCATAAGGTGAGGAAGCTATCCTGAGAGGGAATGGAGGCGAGGCGTAACCACGGGGAGAAGCGGTGGGGCGTTAGCAATTTCGAGGACCAAACTCAACCGATAACCCAATGAAAGCAACTCAGGGTTTACAACATGGCCGGTCCGGAGATCGGTGGCGGTGGAAAGCAGAACTCCAGTCTTTATTTGAATAACTTATATATCTTATATTTACGCTAATCGGATAGACAAGTGTTATGATGAATAATTAAAGATCGGTTCGATCAAGTATGATCGAGATCTCATTATAATGATTATATGCTATACCCCTACGCATATGAGTTTTTAAAGCGGTGATTCCGGGGCGGAATCCTTATAAAAGGAGGTGAATGTAATAACCGAGATTTTCTATATAAAATAAATAAGAAATTTTGCGTATAATTTTATTTTTTTTTAATGGCGAGACTAAGTGTCAAGTAAAGTGAGCGATAAATGCGAATACATTTATTACTTGAAAAATTAGAAATAATTTTGGAATTATTAATTACCACAAATTATATGGTAATAAATTTACGTAAGCGAAATATTTTTATTAATTATTTTCCATGAAAACATGATTGGAAATAATATATGAAGTGATAATTAGATTTATATAATAAATATTTTATTATATGAATTGTTCGAATATTTAAGTTAATTATTTTAACTTGATTATTGATGTTGTGTCACGAAGAATAAGTCGGACATGAGATCCAAACCCTGGATTGGGATTGTGATCAAGAGATGAGAATAATAATATTATATTATTTTACGATTACCATAATTATGTCTCTTTGGGTATGTGTGAGATGAGATAATATTGAGCAATGACGGTCAATTAGGTCATAACATATTACCGTGCTATGAAACCCTAATTATTAAACTTCGGTTATGGGGTATTTTTGAGTAGTATTTGTGTATATGAAATTCTTTGTGAATAAGAATATCGGTAATTAGAAAAACCCTAATTATTGTTGTACATCGATAATTAGGACAAACCCTAATTATTATAACCCTAACTTAGGGTTGAAATTAGAAACCGTAACTTATCGTGTTAGTAACATACAGATAATTAAAGAACCACTAATGGTCGATTAGAAACCCTAATTTTAATTCTGGGTTTAATTTCGATGTTATTGTATAAGTGTTTTAATTTACCAAAGGATAGAAGTTAATTGGTAAATTATAAGAATTAAATCTAGTGATGAAATATTACATTTAATTTCCTTGTACAAGATTGCCCATACACTCTTAAACAAAGCCCAACCATCACCCATAACAAATCGGAAGCAAGAATCAAAATTTTTGGCAAAAGGGTATAAGAACACTAAACCTAGAAATCCTTTGATTCGATGTTATTTGATGCAATTGATTGTTTAAAGTTGTGTAATAGAATGTTAATTGATGATATGGGTTGATAAATCAAAGACCCATAACATCAAAAGTGCCAAATTGAAGATTTAAGCAAGTTGGAAAAAAAGATTACATTATTTTTTACCAAATGTCGAGGCCATAACTCTTTGCTCGATCATGAGGTTTGTTCTTCAAAAGTTGTTATATGTAGCTTTGATATGTGGTCTTTAATGCGCAAAAAGAATCAAGTCCATATCATGTATAGATTAGAAGTTATAGATGGTCAAACATGGTTGGCCGATCATGATAAACTATTTTTTGGGCGATCTGTAATGGGGGCATTCTCGTCCACTTTTTATGCTTTAAAAGGTCTGGACTTTTGATATGTTGTAGTGCACTGAGTTAGGAAGTCATAGGCTTTGGAATGACCTCATTCCGGCCTCGGATGAGGAATTACGGTGATTGGAAGAAATGTGTCAAAGCTGAAAGTAAAGTAAAGATGGGATGTGCTATTCGGGACACTGTTTTGATTAGTTAATGTTTTCAAAACCTTTTGGGCTTTTTTTTATGTTATAGTACACGAATAAGCTTTCCATAGACTCAAAGCGGACTAAATCCGATATCGGAGGAGAGAGTTATGACATTTCAAAGTAGTAGTGTCAAAACTTCCCAACAAGTGGTGCAGTCCATTTGAACGGAATTTCTGGGCTGATGTGTTCGGAATTTGGAAATGGTCAAAGAATAAAAGTTGTAGCCCCAGAAGTTAGCTTGGCGTGGGCTCAAGAATCGCTCAAAATGTTTTAAAATGAAAGAGTTATGACTGTTTTAGCGGAGAGGGTAAAGCTGAAGCGAGATTGAAAAAGCTATTATGAGCGTCCACTTTTGGCGCCTTTATTTGGGCTACCTAATGAACCCGAATTGGGTAATTCATATTTTTAAAAATAGTCTTACATACCATGTATAACATATCAAAAATCAGATTAATCGGAGTTATGAGCAATGCGTTAGAAAATGCATAAAGTGAGCTATTGAAAAATTAGTATAAACCAAGTCCCACCTCGACTAAGTTGAGAACTTCACCATTTTCTAAACCTATAAATAGGAGGGCTTGGCCTTTGTTTCATTCACCAACAATAAGGCCTCCAATTTTGGAGAAAGGCTTTGTTGTGGGAGAACTTTTATAAAGATCTCCTTAGTTAAATTTTTGGCGTGGAAGTGCGTATTGATCTGTGAAATTCATATTTAGTGTATGTTTCTTATTTAATTTTTGTAATGTTATTATTTTTAATTGTTAGTTAAAGTTTGAATTTTTGAAGTTTAGTTAGTGTTGTTAATAAACTAGTTAGTTTACTATGTTTATTTTGGCTTGGAATTGATTATGTAAATGAGTTATTTGTGATGACTTTTAATATTTTGTGATGAATTTCATTAATTAATAATTATTAATGATATTAAAGTTATTTAATGATTATATTAAATAATTTAGTTTAAAAATGATTTTAATATTATAAAAATCATTTTAAATGAAAATAAGGTATTTTATTTTAAGTTATAAAATATAACTTTTAATATTTAAATGATAATTTCATTAATAATTAAATATTAATGATTTTAAGATAATATTAATGATATTTAGTTTATTTAATGATTAATATTAAATAAATAGTTTAAAAATGGTTTTACTTATTTAAAAACCATTTAAAGAGGATATTAAGGATTTAAAAATATTTTAAGTTATAATTAATGACTTTTAATATTTGGATAAATAGTACATTAATATTTAAATATTAATGGTAATTATTTAGGTAATATAAATGTTTTAAAAATAGTTTGAGTTATTATAAATAACTTTTATATTTTGAAATGGTTTCATTAATAGTTTAGTATTAATTAAACTATTAATGATAATGGAATTGTTTAATGTTTAAATCATTTAATTATGATTTAGATATTTGAAAAAGTTATATAAGCCAAACTAGTGACTTAAGAACCAGATTATTTAGTTTTGAATTTGAAGAACACCTATAGTATGTGAGTTATATCACTATAGGCCCTTTAGTGATGATTTGAATTATTTTAAATTTTTCAATTTACGGAAATTGCGAAAATGATTAAAAATAAGATGTCCGATATTCTGAGATGTTGAGGTATAGAATAAGAGTCTTAGACTCGATTATTTACTTCGATAAAAGCTGTCGAGACGCAAACAAATGTGGGACCTTATAAAAGAAAGAAAAGACTCTTGTAAGAACATGGATGAGATATTTGAAAAATGTATAAAAATATTTCAAGTATAGAATAGGAACTAAAAGTATGATCACTTTGTGATTATGTGATTAGACTATTTCTTGTTCGTAATAAACGAGTACTATGTGTTAAGATATATTGTTCTAATCGAGCTAATGATCCGATTATTGATAGGTTGTGATAAAGAGATAAAACCTAAGTTGAGATTTGTAATCGGTGAATCGGTAAGTATCCTACCTTTGCATTTTCTTTATGCAATGGACATGAGTAAGAAGTTTGAGAATTATTCTATTCTGTCATGGATTATGTACTCTTTGATTATCAACATGCTAGCTCGGATATATATATTTTGCTCGTTGATTTCTAAATGGTTATACAAGTGTCCCCACTTGGATAACCATGGCATTTATTCACATGTTGATATACCTCTGTCAATTACCCGTATACATATATGTTGGATTACATATTATTGTTGAGCAAGATTAAAACCTTGGGTTTGGAACTGGGCATGTATGAACATCCCTATATGGGAAGATTTTTTGCAAGGCGGATAGAGTGAGCGATGAATTTCGTTCAAGTTATGTAGTATTGATCAATACAGGTACAAGCGGAAATTTGATCACCCCTCCGTGCTAAAGTAAGCTAGAAGCGGTTTGCGGATGGATTTCGCCAAACCTTTTAGAAAATGAAAAGAATGTTCATAGTATGATTCTTAAACCCTATTCATGGGTAGAGCGAGCCAAATTTAAATAATTTGGAAGAGATTTGTTATGTGAATTTTTTATCAGTACAGATTACTTCACAACTTTCGATTCGTTGTAGAAGTGTTATGTAAAAAGAATACTTATATTCTTTCAAACTTATATATATAATTGCTATTACTTCTTTGGGCACTCAAATGCTCATCCTTGCTTAAATTAAATGTTTTTCGATTATGTATATGAGCAACTTTGAAGGCTCGAGCACGAAACAAAGGAAAAGGAAAGCTGATCGAATAAGTGTGTATCATGAGTTAATGGTTATAGTTGTATTGGTATCTATTCAAGTATTATAAGGAATGTATTTGAAGGTCACGTACCTGGGGAAGTAAACTTTGATGTATGTAAATTAAGTTCGAATGTATTATTATTTAGTATTATTCAACTTAAAGAAATGGTATCGTGGGGAACCGAGTTCGGGTTTCAAGTACCTGGATTTGGGGTCGTCACACATAACGCTTTTTTTAAAAAAACGTTATCTATTTAAAACCAAAAATTGCCCTTAAAAATACATAACGTTTTTTCATATGTATCTACAACGTTTTGTTAGAAAACATTGTAAAAAAATACCACAACACTTTTTTATAAAAACGTCATCTTTTAAGTGTTGTCTTTATATGGGTTTTGTACTAGTGATTACACTAACGCAACTATGTTAGTGCTTATTAGAAAATATGTTCACTAAACATGACTCGCTTAAAGGAACACCTAATGAAGTTTTACATACATGTCAATAGGAGTTCCTATAGTTACAGTAGTACAAGTGGACTTGAGATCATCATAGTGTTAGGTTTGTAATATTCATGAACGCAATCAAATTGCACAAAATAAGCGAAAATGTGGAAAAATAGAGTTTTAAAATTTTACAAACCATATATCTTGATCATCCTTTATGCACAATTATTAATTAAATGAAAAGATAAAGAACAAGAATAATACACTTGAAGATTCGAGCTTCCTCAGGTACAAGCTCACCTCCAAATCCTTTTCGCGTTCAACTTGAATCAACCGAATTTGGTTCCTTCCTTTGATCAACGTTAGCCACTCAAGTGTTTGGTCTCTAGAGGTGATCCACTAAGGAAGAAGAAAGATTCAAGAAGATGGGTATTTGGCAAACCCTAGTTTTTTTATCTCTCATAGAAAACGTGTACTCTCCCAACTATTGGAATTACGTATTCACGTGTTTGTGAAAGTGTCAACCAACCTCACCCATAATAAGACTCCTCTAATTTATAGATGTGGACATCCCTCCTTAACAATTAAGAAATTGGGTTTTATTTTAATTAATTAAAATCCTTTAATTAATTATGCTCCCAATCTTATTAGGAATAATTAATTAAAATCTTTTAATTAATTAGCCTCCTAATCTTATTAGGAATAAATGAGAGTACTTTTATTAATTAATTCCCAAACTCCTTTAGGAATTAAATAATAATAATAGTAATAATAACAATAAGAAGAAGAAGAAGAAGAAGAAGAAGACTCCTCTCTTTAATTTATATTTAATATTTCCAAAATATTAAATAATAAATATTAAACTATTTAATTTATTCTATCACCATAGATTAAATTGAATATACTTAACTTATTATTATGATTATGCCATTTGCTTCTTAACTAATTATTCTTCCTTTTATGGTGTGACCCTTTAGGTTCTCCATATTAAACCGGTTGTGAATAAATCAATTAGAACAATTCTAATCTTATTTAAATAAATAAATCAAACTATTGATTTATTTAAATAAATAATATTTATTCTACAATAGGGATAAGCCTCCCTAGCGATTAACGACTTTTCAAATAATATAGATTTCAACATTAATAATAAAAGAACCTTTGACTAAATAGTTACCGTACAATTCAATCCTTTCACCATACAATGTCCCAATTAAATATAAGACATTGAATTATTGTAAAGTCTTATTTTATTTAATTATATGTATTTCGACTCTTAAATACACATTTCTCTTCTTTTACTAGAAGTGGTAGATTCTTTATTTATCATACATTATCTCCATGTACGACTTATTATACCCAATCATACCCTTTGATATACCCTAAGGGTCTTAAGGAATAAGTCAAAGTATAATTCATCATACAAAAGATACTATGATGATCTCAAGTCCAAGGATCACTCGTACTACTATCACTAAAGTAATTCCTATTGACAGACAAATAAAACTTCATTAGGTATATTTAGCGAGCCACGTTCAGTGTACTTATTCTCCAATAAGCACCTGCATACTTGCTTTAGTGTCTCCACACAAATGATCATGAGATCAATCATCCTCATCCAATGAGCAAGCAACATATGTACCAATCTATCCAAATTCACTAATCCCCAATTTAGTAATCCAACGATTGAGAACTATTTTAGTTTTAAGCTTTCTAAGAATTTAGATCTCATTAGAATGATCATCATCATTATTCTAAAAGCATTGCTTAAAACTATGGGTTTATCACATATTATAAAGAAGCATCATGTAGATAATTAAAAACCTTTAATAAATTAATAGCTTTTATTAATAAATTAATAAGATTTTTACAAAGTATATGCTTTATCATCAAACAGGATTGGCTTATGTGCATACTACATTCAATCTCCCACTTGCACTAAAGCCAATCATCATGGTATCTCATACCCTTCTTCTCTAAGTGACGATTATCATGTTGTTGGATAAGTTCTAGTTAATAGATATATAATGTTGTTCTTGAGAGTCCACTATCTCTATAGTGATTTTCCAACTTTCAATGATTCCTATAATCAAATGAAAGTGCCACAACACATGTTTAGATCCAAGATGAGACTTAGGAACTATTTCTAGTTCTGTAATGAACTTTTCATCCAAACAATCAACTTGTAGCTTCATTTATAGCTATATACCTCGTCTTTATTACTTAACCTACAACTCTTTGCTATTTGGAACCTTTCCAATTTCACTGTACCACCGTTTAAGGTAACACTTTACCTTAAAGTGAAATTTTTGTCGTCTTGGCTAGTCTGAAAAAACTTGAGTCTATTAAGCCCTCTAGTTTTAATTCAGACCCACCATAAATTTTAATCACATCCTTAGTGTCAGTTAAGTACTTTAAGATATTTTTCACTATCTTACAGTGATCTTCTCTAGAATATGACTGATCATCATCAGGTCTCATATATTTCATTGTATACATGATTGTCACTCATGCGATCTCTCTTTTCAGGAGTCTATGGGGATTATTAAGGGAGATACACTCCAGGGCTCATCAACATGAGACATCATATGGAGTTTGCAATGCTAAACGACTTTAGCATCAAATGAATATACGTTCTTTGGGTTAAGTCGAGCATCCTTTTAAATCTATCTATATAGATTTGTATCCCCAATTAAGATACTCTTCCCAAATCATTCATGGAGGAATGTTTAGACAACTTTATCTTTACTGATTATAGCATTAATATGTTATTCCTTATCCGTAGTATATCAACATATAATACTAGGAATGTCACGACGCTCCCACTGACCCTTTTGTACACACAAGGTTCATTCTTATTTTTGATAAATTCAAAAATTTTTTATTGTCTCATCAAAACGAATGTTCCATATTTGAGAGGCTTGTTTTAATCCATTTCTCTGAGTGTCTACAACTCTTACCTCATCGTATGTAACTAGATCATCATCTTCTATGATGCTTACCTCATCATCATCATCATTTATGATGAATCCATACCTTCCAGGTATCTTTAGTACTATTCTAGATTTACAATTCGGTTATGGTACAATAGTTCTATCTACAGGTTCCTCTTATTTGACTTATGGTGTTTTGTGGTTCTTGAACTCTTCAAGATCTATTATCCTCCCACTAGCCCCTTTAATGATAAACACCTTTATCTTATAAGGTAGCGTGTTTCGCAAAAAACACCTTTTGCTAAGTAGGATTATAGAACATATACCCTAAACTTACTTTAGGATGTCCCACTTATTTGTACTTGTCAAATCTTGTCCCAAGCTTATCCTTTGAAATATTTTCACATAAGCTGGACAACCCCTTATCTTAACTTACTTAAAATTAGGAATCCTTCCTGTCCATAACTTTTATAGAGTCTCGGGTCGGATTTTGAGGTTACCTTTTGCATATATGCAGCCATTTCTAGAACATTATCCCAGAATGATATTGGAATGTCGGTAAGATCATTATGGACCGTATCATATCCAACAAGGTATAATTTTTCCTTTCAGATACATTAATCAATTATTACGTATCACGAGGCATCCATTATGAGAAAACCATTTGAGATGATCTAGAAACTTATTGCACAAGTATTTATTTCTTGATCTAATCAAAGAATCTTAATACTTTGCCAATTTGTTTCACTTCTGAATTCTTTGAACCTTTTAAATAATTCATACTTGTATTTCAGTAAATACACACATTCAACTATTTGAATGATCATCTCTTTTTGTTATACTAATTTGTTCAATATGCAAAATTATTTTCACGTGAGTCAAATATACAAAATCCTTTAAGTAATATTCCAGTTCTATACAAAACATTATTATTATAAATAGAACATCAATTTTTCTTAAATATAATACCAAAGATTTCATTGTCCACAACAAAATGGAAATAACGTTTCTAACAAGAACTGGAATACAATAACAACTTATTGACTTAATTAATAGATTTGCCCGTAGGCATTGCTAAACTATAAGTTTTTATGGCTAATGTAGCAACCTTTGCTTCATTTCTCACACATAGATTTACTTATCTTTGTTTAACTTTCTACTTCTGCTTGGTCCTTTCATAAATCTATATTTATGATAACCAAAGCAGGTATCCAATACCCAAGTAGAACCTTGACTTAAATGAAAATTTATTTCAATCATGAAGAAAATTGTATTTGTAACCGAAACTTCACTGAGCTTCTTCTGGTTAGCCTCTGCAAGATACTTCTCGCATTTTCTTTCCAGTGTCCAGGCTTATTGCAGTGGAAGCAACCTCCTTTGTTATCCGTATCAATTTTGTTTTAATTATCATTTGTTTTTATCTTTCTATTTACCTTCTTTGAATCGTTCTTCTCTTCAGAAGATCATTTGGCCCCTACCAGTAAGAATTGTTCTTTCTTGGTTGGAAAGTGACTCTCAATATTTTTCAACATGTTAAGCAAATCAGCGAAGCTGATATCTAGCTTGTTCATATGAAAAATTCACAACAATTGTGAAAGGAGTCAGAGAGTGAGTGAAAGATCAAATCTTGGCTCAACTCTCCATCCATGACAAAACTCGTTGTCTTAATTGTTCAATCATAGTTTTATACTGACGCTGAATCTTGTTACTCATGGATACGAGCATGATGTATTGAGCCAACTGTGCATCATCTTGTCACTTTCTAAAAGTTGCAATCTCTTTCTCAGAGGCATTGTCTGCAACCATTGCAGGGATAGGCGTATTAAGGACATAATATAGCTTTTCAGCCATGAGAACTATTCTCAATTTCCTTAACCAGTCCGTTTAATTCAACCCGATTAATTTAGCATCTAATATATTACGCAGTGATAGTAATTTAGACATTGTAAAATTCTATAAATGAATTTGTATTTAACAACATTTTAGCATACATTCTTTTATTAATTACCAAAATAATTTAAGTCTTATTTTAAATTGGAATCTCTCACTATTTTCATCAAACTATATTACCCCCAATTTATATAGTTCGGCAATATCTAATTAAAGATATGCTAGTGAGAATAAGGATCTCATTTCAAATGTATATAGCCTTGTGGTGACACAACAAACTATATATAAATAAATAGGTAGACAACTCTTGTCAATTACATCAACTATGCAACTCCTTGTATTTCGCCTCTTAGATTATTTTGATCAATTGGTGGCACATCCGAATCAAAATTATCCAAGTTAAGTCCAACCTAGCACTCTATATATTCAAAAAAGAAAAATATTATCATTGTGGTGACACAACAAAACAACATTGTTCTTATAAGCATCAAATGTGATAAAATTAACATCTCAAAGAATTAAGATAAGCCTTGTGGTGACACAACAAACTTATAATAATTAATTGATACTCTATTATTTTTATCATGCTAGAAGGCGACGTTTGATATTCTAAATATCTTTGAACGCTTATGACTTAATATAAAAAATTTGAGGGGTTTGCATGTTATTAATTTGTCTCATCTTGTTTAGCATGCATGCACATATATATATAAAATACACGTCATATTAATTAACATGCGAAGCATGTTTGCATAATATATATATATATATATAGTATTTAGCATGCACAAATAGAATACTATATTCTACCCGGATTGATTATAGACTTTTATTCTAGTTTGGTTCACTAGAGCCACCAAGTGAACCAAAAGGTTAAATTCTAGGAGTGCAAGAATTAATATTTAAATATAACTATTACATTTAAACCTGGGCTCCATTACAAACGGGTCTTCAAGCAGCTCCTTGATCTCCAATTCTTCAAAATTAATTATAACTATTCATATTACAAAACTATTTAAAATAAATAGAAACCTTGATTAGCAGTCAAGGGGAAGTACATAGGAGGGAGATAAAATTTATATTAAGAAAAAATTAGAGAAAACGAGGTACACATACCCCATTTAATAAAACTCATATATTCATGCATCCAACTAAAATAAAATTCAATCACATTGGTCATTAGTCCATAATCAATCCAATTTATTATCATACACATCACCATATGCATCAATAAATAACATTCATATCATGAATAATAAACATTCAATATATATATTGATATCATTTAATGGGCAAATTTAGTCAGCATAAAATCTAATTTTGAATCAAAATAAACTCCTTTATTTTAATCCAAATTTAAATTAAAATAAACCACTTTTATTTTAATTTATCCAATTTTGAATAAAATAAACTATTTTATTTTAATTAAAATCTTTAATCAAAATAAACTCATTTATTTTAATTAATTATGGAATCCAATTTCAAGTAAAAAAAAACTCCTTTAATAAAGAAAACACGAATTTTCTTTCCTATTCACAAATAAACTCAATTATTTTGAATAATATGACATCTTATTTCATATTTAAATAAACTCCTTTATTTAAGGAAATACGGATTCTCTTTCCTATTCACAAATAAACTCCTTTATTTTGAATAATATGAAATCTTATTTCATATCTAAATAAACTCCTTTATTTAAGGAAACATGGAATCCAATTTCAACTCCAATTAGTTATCATGGAATCCAATTCCAACTCTAATTAGTTAGCATCAAATCCAATTTTAAAATTAAAATAAATTTTTATTTTCAGATTAAAATAAACCTTTTATTTTAATTATAAAATTATTAAGAATATATATAAATATATATCGTGATGCCCGTCATTCCGTTAATCAAAGAAATCCTACTGCAAACATATTATAGTCCTTAAATAGCATTCCGCCTTAAATAGTATTCTTTTATCAAAACGACGTAGTTTTGGAGGGGCCAGCAGTGGCATTTTTGTAAATACAATGTCACCGCGTATTTACAAAAAAATGTCACCGCGCGTCCCTCCAAAACTACGTCGTTTTGATAAAAGAATGCTATTTAAGGCGGAATGCTATTTAAGGAGAATGCTCTTGATCCTTATCGTGTGTGTGTGTGTATATATATATATATATATATATATATATATATATATATATATATTATCATTTATAATCATGTTGCAGACGTAAATCAACATTCACGCGGATAAAAAAAAAAAACTCAAGCGTAAAAATCAAAAACAGTTCACAACAGGCAATCCGAAATAGATTTTTTTCAAATAAATTTTATGTAACAAATTATGCCCAATTAAATTGTTCTTAACACATATCAATATACATATCAAAATAAAACAATTAATAATTCGCATAAAGGTTTGGCTTTGATGCCACTGTTAGATTTGTAATATTCATGAACGCAATCAAATTGCACAAAATAAGCCGAAACGTGGAAAAATAGAGTTTTAAAATTTTACAAACCATATACCCGGATCATCTTTTATGCACAATTATTAATTAAACGAAAAGATAAAGAACAAGAATCATACCCTTGAAGATTCGAGCTTCCTCAGGTACAAGCTCACCTTCGAATCCTTTTTGCATTTGTTGCCTCCTTTTTAGTCTTAATAAAAGGACTCTAACTCATGCAAGTATACATGGGTCAACAAGTAGTACAGAGTAAGAACAATATCGATCCACGGAGAAAGGTTTTAAAGTTAAACTATCATACACCAATTGTATTACTATTTTTATATGCTTAAATTAAGAATTCCCAATTATGTTTAATCTATATTCAATTAATGAATAAAACACAAGACTAATTTAATGAAATCAAATTTGGTAAGAATGAGATTCTAACTTCATTTCATATTTCATCTAAATATTACTATCATGCACAATTATACATTTATCATGGAAAATTAGCTAAAAGCACAAATGTAGACATAATCATTTTTCAATAAATTATGACCTGTTTACATAACATCAACATTTCGATAGAAATCATATAATCGACAATAATGCCAAAGTCACTATATTCCTATGTGAAATTGCAACAATATTGAATTGAAGCACAAGCTCTTATATTACTACACACAGTGAAATAATATATTTCTATTTGGTTCACAAAATATAAAGCTAAACATTTCAACCTCATAAACGCATGTTAACATGATTACAGCCACTCTCACATGTCAATTTTCAATTCCATATAAGCATATAAAATTAATGGTGATCAAACATTCATGCAATCCAATCAATCATAACAAAATTTCCAATGATAGACAAAAAATCAAGCAATCAGGTAATTAATTATAGACTACATATCAAAATCCGTTAGAATCCCAAAATGGAATTTAGTTCATTTCTGATCCTAAACCCATTATGGGATTATAGTAACATATTAAGAATAAATATTACAATTGAGAGAGAAGATAGAATTGATCAAACCCAATTGTAGAACTCGTTCCAAAATGCTATCCAAATCTCTGATAATTTCCAGCAAAATGATATGAATATTTATATAATAACTGAATTCAAGAGAAGATGTAGAAAACCTTAAGTTTATGCTCAAATCCTCTCTAGAAAATTAGTTCAAAGCTCTAACCCTAGTTACCTTAATAAAAAACTAATAAAACCCAATATAACCATGTCTGGTACCAACCAGAATAGTTTCAGATAGTACCACATTCAAATTTCAAATTCAAAAGCATAAGTCAAATAACAGCTTTAGATAACTTGCGCGACCACATATGATCGCAATACAAAATGGGCGTTGGCGTATGGCGACTTATTGTGGTAGCGCGACATCTAGCTTGTTAAGCCGTATGTGCGTGATGATGTACTCTCTGACCTCATCATGATGCATATAATAGCGTCTGCTGATGAATACATTGTCAGTAAATAATCGTACCGCCTCATCACGACAACGCTTATCTGCTGATGTTGCTTGTTGTATTTTCTGTTGTTTGTTGCTTGTTCCTCCATTACTGCTCAGTTCCTTATCTACACTCATTTCACGTGCCATGCCTTCGCTAGTCTCATACCCCCTACCAATGCCGAGCTATTCCATTTCCTGCATTTTTATACCACAGGGGTTCTAATTACAAGTAATGCAAAATAAACATAAAATGCACTTAAAACACACTAAAATGTACTTGAGATGAGCATAATTCTCGTGAATTAATATCCAATAAATAGGTGTAAAACCTACTTATCATATACTCCCAAACTTGAACTATTTCTTGCCCTCAAGCAATGCATACTACATTAAACCTTGAAAATGCAACTACATGCTATGCAACTAGATTACGATGCAAATGAGTCCCACATTTTTTCAGCTAAAATAGAATTTCAGTCCAATATGCCTCAGCGAATTATCCAGATTCAAGAATAAAAATTCAAAAAAACGCCATAGACATAATATCATACACTCGAATAACCCATACATGCTATAAAGATGTTGTGTGTGTGTATTTTTTGTTCACTAAAACTTGATTAAAACAAAGAATACACATGCTAAACTGCTCAAAACAGAAAATGGCAATCTAAATCAAGATTTGTGTATACTAATGCAACAAAGACTACTCTAACATATCAATACAAAGTAAAGTTCAACAATGGGTTTAAACTGCTTTATTTTTACTCACGATTTTCGCTCTTTCCCGTGGTGTTTATTGCTATTTTTTATATCATATGGCTGTGGAATGCATCATTCCATTAAAGGCTACAGTGTTACCCCTTTGCGAGCTTTCAACCAACGACTCCCAGACCATAAAAGACCTTAGGGCACTAGGTGTAAAGACAATCCCCTCGGGCGTACTTACTCAAGTAACAAAGGCCCCGAAACAAGACTAACCATGGTAGTTTTATTTTTTTATTTTTTATTTTTTATTTTTTATTTTTTATAATAAGAATACACATGTGTTCCCAAAGCTTGATTATCAATGTTTTCATTGTTTAAGTCCATTTTCTACACAATTCTATTTTTAAAACCATATTTCCTATCCAACAATAAAACACATAACCCTTATACTTACAAGTATTTGTGAACACGTCAGTGCAAACCGAAAGCATCTAAACAGCACTATGGATTACCATCATGTAAAATGTTATATCTAAGCATATTGTGACAACCTGAGAATTTAGAAAATTTATTAAAATATTAAATGATTGATTTAAGGTCACATAATAGACCTAGACAGAAAATAAGTGTATGTGTTTGATATTTTCAGGAAGGAATTTTGAGAATTTAAAATTTCTTTTGGTGAATTATTCAGGATTAAGGGTATATGTGTATATGGTATTATGTGTACAGAATGTGGTTAAGGGTCAAGGGTTGACCAGATAAATTTTATCAAAGTCGAACCTTAATATTATTAGAACGTCAACGTTCAGTTAGAAAATTCATGCAATTTATAAGAAACCCTAATTTTATGGTTTAAAACCCTAATTGTTCTGTCAGGAACACTAATGTACGGTTATGGAATTAATTGCTAAATTAGTAATTTTAATTAGGAATTATTTAATCCTAATTGTCAATAATGATTTATAATTGTAAAATTAGAATATAATTTGAAAATCCTAATTATAATTTACAGATATTAATTTTCTATTTGGAAAACCGAAATGTAAAATATTAGAAAATTGATTGTTGGGAACCTTAGGTTTTAACCCTAATGGTCAAACCCTAAGGGTTGTAGCTAATGTCTAGAATGCCCTTGAAACATTAAGTGAAATTACCAAAATGCCCTTTTTGTCCCATTAGTGCATTATTGGTGAATTATTTGTGTATTATTGCTAGCAATCTCCACAAAATCCGGCCAATCACCCTAAATTTGTCATATGAGCTCTATTATTGCCAGCAAATTGATTAAACTACAAATCACATTCATTGCATCTATCAATTAATGTAGATTAAGAGAGAGAAAAGCATACTTTTATTTTCATTCTCTCAAACCCTTTCTCTCTCTTCTAGATCCGAATTACAGAGTGAGAGAGAGTGGTAAGTTAAGCTAATATTAGTACTTAGCTTTCCAAGAACAGATTCAAGGTTCAGAAATCAAAGATCAAAGCTTAAAGGTATAAAAACCCTAAACCTAGAAATCCTTTGATCTTATGTTATTTGTTGTGATTGATTTGTTAAAGTTGTGTATTAGGATGTATTTTAGTGAGCTGGGTTGATAGATCATGGACCCATAACATCAAAGTACACGAAAATGAAGTTTTAAAATTTCTACAAAATTTTTGAAAAATGGCCTGACAACCATATGTCAGAGGTCATAGATCATTGTCTGTTACGTGTTAGTGTTGTTTTAGGTAATGAATCTGTAGTATGCTATGTTGTCTTGAATCAGGCCTATAGCATTTCTAGATCAAAAGTTATAGATGGTCAAACATGGTTGACCGACCATGAGAGACTGTTTCTAGGCAAACCCAGAATTTCCAGATTCTGACAACGACTTTCGAGGCCTTTAATCTTGCTTCTGTTATGTTATTTGGTCATGTTGTTTCTTTAAGGTTGTAGTCTGACATGCTATCTACACTTCCCATTCATTATCTTACACAGATCAGTAACATAATTGTAGAAAACCAAAGTCAAACTAGGTTGACCAACGTTGACCAAGCACTATCTGGGTAACCCAGAAAGTGTAAACATGCTCTGACAGGATATTCAAACTTATAGATCTGTCAGGTTCTATGTTTTTTGTTGATGTTGTTTATTGAATGTGGTATCCTGTAATATGAATTATTGATCCATGCTTGTAAAACATTAAAAACGTCAGCATATTGTTCAGAATAGATGGTCAAAGTAGGCTTAACGATCAGATTTGGAATTCTGGAAAAAAAAAACCCAGAAATTTGGGAACGCAATTTCTGACAACGTTTGACCGAGATTGATCTGGCGTTTTAGATGTTATTTAACTGATATGTTGTGATGTAAATGTAACTAGACACATGGGTTACATGTTGGAGCATCAATATCACTTAAAATATGACCAGAACACAAAGAAAATTGAGCATAAAAGTAGTCAGTCAAAATTCTGGGTTTCTGGAGAAACCCAGGTATGGTCTGACAGTATATTTGGGAGCCCAGATCTCCTTGATATGTTGATTTATGACCAAATTGATGGTTTTTTATTGTAGTGTTACAATTCCGCTACATGATCAATCTTTAATATGGTCCAGAAACATAATAGGCTAAGATTTATAACTTGTCAAACTAGGTAGCATGAGCACTGACATGTTTTCTGGGTTTAGGCTCAAGAACACCTATAGCGACAGTTTCGTCGCTATAGGGCCCTTTAGCCACACTTATTTTCGGAAAATAATTTATTTTATTTAATAAATAGAAAAAAATGGTTTTTAATTATTATAAATACATAAGAAATTATAAAAAATTATTTTAAAGCCTAAAAATTAGTTTTTAATTATTTTGAGTATATTTAAAAAATATTTAGTATTTTTGGAATATAAAAGATATTTATTTATTTAATTATTATATTAGATAAACTATTTTAAAATAGTTTTAATTCATGAAAAATCATGAAAATTATATTATGATGTTAGAAAATATTTTAAGTTATTTTTGATGACTTTTAATATTTTATGATGAATTTCATTAATAATTTATTATTAATGGTAATTAGTTTATTTAATAAATATATTAAAAAATTATGGAAAAATAGAATTAATGATTTAAAATTATATAAAAATGAATTAAGTGTTATAAAAATATTTGAAGTTATAAAATATAACTTTTGATATTTTGGCATAAAAATATTTATATTTTATTATCAATATCAATTATCGGATAATGAATTTAATCGTTTAAAAATCATATAAATACGATTTTAAGGTATTAAAATACTTTGTAATATTATAAATATATTATAATATTATGTAATGATTTTCATTAATATTTGATATTAAATAGATATTAATGATAAAGAAATTATGTGGTATTTAATTCATTTAAATACAATATTAATGATTAGAAAATCATTTTAAATGGTAATAATTATCTGAAAATTATTACAAGTCTAAGAAAATTATTTTGATTGATAATATGATTGTCTAAGATAATTGTTAATTGTTAGACAGAGTTTAATTGAACTTAAACTCGAGTATTATCCGACTAGACCGTCGGGATGTTAGAATTGTGTCGAATTCAACTCGGACTTAAATAGTCTGACTTGATGCTAAGTTTTATGTGTTGTATAAACTGATAGTGTTATGTGCTATGTGTTTAGGTTATTCTATGTATATATATAACAGTATTATACCGTGATGATATTATTCTAATATTGGAGATCTATATTATTAATATTAGGTCTCAGACGAAGCTTATTATATTGTGTTACGGTAATCAACGGTTCAGGAAAGTTTCCTTTTACTTAACTCTACTAAGAGTTGTTCATTCGGATATACTTATGGTTAATCATCTCTGATTGCCATGTTGAATTGTACTCTGTACATCTTGCATGTATAAGTCAGGTATAAAAGGCTGATCACCTTCATTACCAGTTGGTCCATATATATTATTGTTCATGTTCAATACTTGTTCAGTCAAAATTTTGTTCATGCTAATTCACAAATACATTGTGAAGGATATCCAGCTTATTATTCAGACTCTTTCAATCATGATATATCTTTACATTGTATTTAAACTTGCTGGGTAACTTTTATGCTCACCCTTGCTATATCATGATAAACATTGCAGATAAGGCGAATGCTTTCGGATACAGGAAAAGGATAATGCCAAGTTCAGCTTGGGATAGAATGTGCAGCTAATTTGTAAAAGTAGTTTTGAATAATATTGTTATGTGTTAGATAGTTTATGATTTGTGTATAAGTTAAGGTTACTCGATTTTGGGGAAAAGTATGTAAGTTTAATGTATAAACAATTTATGTTTATATCTTCCGCAAACAGTTATAGAAATAGCGAACCGGATCCGCATAGAGTTAGTCGGTCGGTAAGATTCAAAGACGAATCTCGGCGAGTGTAAAGACACAGAGTTCCCTAACTCTGATAATAAAGTTGAACAGTAGTGATGAATAGATTGAGTCTAAAAGACTTAAAGTACAGTGATAGGAGATCATAAAAAAAACGATCAAGATATAGAACTGAATCGTAATATATACGATGAGATCATCCTGTGATCTGATAAGGTTATGACAGTCAAAAAGAATCAATCTGATGATGGAAAAGTTTACAGCAAGATTGTTGTGTATGAATTATTTTATGAATTGGTACAGATCCAGAAAAGAATTATGAATACGGATTGAATGAAATTCGTACGGAGAAGGGGGTTAAGATTAGGCGGGGATTTCAATTGAGGACTCATGTCGGTAACTGAGTTGTATGATTCTTCGTATGGGAGTTGAATTATACTTGGTGTAACAACTACTTAGTTTCTGGCATTGATAATCATTGAAATGTTGTGTCGCGCTATTTGGTATATGCATGTTAAGAGGGTGATTCCTTTCTCATGTGTATAACAGATAGATAGGTCATATGTAGAGAATATATGGATAAGTACGAGTTCTTAGAACTCATACTTATGTGACATTCTTGACTTATAGTTATATGAAATGTTTATGAACCCCTCAGCGAATGGACGCCAAAGGTCTGACTAGGGTAAGTTCTTAAACTCATATGATTGTGGCAATTTATGAACTCACAAGTGTGGTTTGACGAACCGGGTATAGTTTTGTTTGAATGGAGAATCGAGGATTATAGGAACAGATAGATTCTTAAGCAAGTGATTATTAGTGGAGGTATTAGGTTTTCCTAAACTCCTAGCTATGCTAGACTTCGAAATTTTGATATCAAGCTAAATACGCACTTTGTGCTTTTAAAAAAAAATGTTGACTCGTAATCATTTTTGAAACGGTTTAAAGTACAGTTTATGCTAGCTAGACCAAAATGATTTGAAATATCAAAAGTTATTTTTAATTATCACTTATGTACCATGTAACCTGGTGTAGAGATGATAAAAATGATGAAGTTATCAATGCAGAATTACTTAGTGTTGGATGTGATCTAAAGATCGTCAGCCCACTATAGTATGATGTAGTATGATAAAATCACCAAATGACGGAATCCTCAAACAGACTATAAATGCAGTACGGTATCATGACGTCATTCTCGAAAAATGTTTTCAAAATTTTAATTTGCCAACGGGGTTTGGCTACACCTAAATAATTCGATTGAATTGAATTAATGATATGAGTCTATGCTATTTGAATCAGCTAGACTAATGTTTATGAAAACTCTAAGTGTTCATTGAAAGAAATTTCCCGAACCAAATTGTTTTGGTGAGGAATCCGAAGAAGACCGAGGAAAGAAATTATAATGCTTTAAAAGCGAGATAAGAGGAACAAATTGTTCAGCCAGTGAGACTTGATTAAGACAGGCATATCGGGCAAATCACCCTTTGTGTCCGTAAGTTATGACGGTTTACGGATGAATTTCCATAAAACCTTTGTGAGAATGACAGATAAATAGTCTATGTAATTCCTCAGCACAATTTTAAAATATTATTCTTGTGAGTGATGTACCAGGGTAGAATGTGATGATATGTATGAATGGTGTAAGATGTATGGTATACGGTGTAAGTTGAATTTCGGGGACGAAATTCTTAGAAGAAGGGGTGAATGTGACAACCTGAGAATTTAGAAAATTTATTAAAATCTTAAATGATTGATTTAAGGTCACATAATAGACCTAGACATAAAATAAGTGTATGTGTTTGATATTTTCAGGAAGGAATTTTGAGAATTTAAAATTTCTTTTGGTGAATTATTCAGGATTAAGGGTATATGTGTATATGGTATTATGTGTACAGAATGTGGTTAAGGGTAAAGGGTTGACCAGATAAATTTTATCAAAGTCGAACCCTAATATTATTAGAACGTCAACGTTCAGTTAGAAAATTCTTGCAATTTATAAGAAACCCTAATTTTATGGTTTAAAACCCTAATTGTTCTGTCAGGAACCCTAATGTACGGTTATGGAATTATTTGCTAAATTAGTAATTTTAATTAGGAATTATTTAATCCTAATTGTCAATAATGATTTATAATTGGGAAATTAGAATATAATTTGAAAATCCTAATTATAATTTATAGATATTAATTTTCTATTTGGAAAACCGAAATGTAAAATATTAGAAAATTGATTGTTGGGAACCTTAGGTTTTAACCCTAATGGTCAAACCCTAAGGGTTGTAGCTAATGTCTAGAATGCCCTTGAAACTTTAAGTGAAATTACCAAAATACCCTTTTTGTCCCATTAATGCATTATTGGTGAATTATTTGTGTATTATTGCTAGCAATCTCCACAAAATCTGGCCAATCACCCTAAATTTTTCCTATGAGCTCTATTATTTCCAGCAAATTGATTAAACTACAAATCACATTCATTGCATCTATCAATTTATGTAGATTAAGAAAGAGAAAAGCATACTTTTATTTTCATTCTCTCAAACCCTTTCTCTCTCTTATAGATCCGAATTACAGAGTGAGAGAGAGTGGTAAGTTAAGCTAATATTAGTACTTAGCTTTCCAAGAACAGATTCAAGGTTCAGAAATCAAAGATCAAAGCTTAAAGGTATAAAAACCCTAAACCTAGAAATCCTTTGATCTTATGTTATTTGTTGTAATTGATTTGTTAAAGTTGTGTATTAGGATGTATTTTAGTGATCTGGGTTGATAGATCATGGACCCATAACATCAAAGTACACGAAAATGAAGTTTTAAAATTTCTGGAAAAATTTTGAAAAATGGCCTGACAACCATATGTCAGAGGGCATAGATCATTGTCTGTTACGTGTTAGTGTTGTTTTAGGTAATGAATCTGTAGTATTCTATGCTGTCTTCACTCCGGAACTTGAATCAGGCCTATAGCATTTCTAGATAAAAAGTTATAGATGGTCAAACATGGTTGACCGACCATGAGAGATTATTTCTGGGCAAACCCAGAATTTCCAGATTCTGACAACGACTTTCGAGTCCTTTAATCTTGCTTCTATTATGTTATTTGGTCATGTTGTTGCTTTAAGGTTGTAGTCTGACATTCTATCTACACTTCCCATTCATTATCTTACCCAGATCAGTAACATAATTGTAGAAAACCAAAGTCAAACTAGGTTGACCGACGTTCACCAAGCACAATCTGGGTAACCCAGAAAGTGTAAAACATGCTCTGACAGGATATTCAAACTTATAGATCTGTCAGGTTCTATGTTTTTTGTTGATGTTGTTTATTGAATGTGGTAGCCTGTAATATGAACTATTGATCCATTCTTGTAAAACATTAAAAACGTCAGCATATTGTTCAGAATAGATGGTCAAAGTAGGCTTCACGATCAGATTTCGAATTCTGGAAAAAAAACCCAGAAATTTGGGAACGCAATTTCTGACAACGTTTGACTGAGATTGATCTGGCGTTTTAGATGTTATTTAACTGATATGTTGTGATGTAAATGTAACTAGACACATGGGTTACATGTTGGAGCATCAATATCACTTAAAATATGACCAGAACACAAAGAAAATTGAGCATAAAAGTAGTCAGTCAAAATTCTGGGTTTCTGGAGAAACCCAGGTATGGTCTGACAGTATATTTGGGAGCCCAGATCTCCTTGATATGTTGATTTATGACCAAATTGATGGTTTTTTATTGTAGTGTTACAATTCAGCTACATGATCAATCTTTAATATGGTCCAGAAACACAATAGGCTAAGATTTATAACTGGTCAAACTAGGTAGCACGAGCACTGACATGTTTTCTGGGTTTAGGCTCAAGAACACCTATAGCTACAGTTTCGTCGCTATAGGGTCCTTTAGTGACACTTATTTTCGGAAAATAATTTATTTTATTTAATAAATAGAAAAAAATAGTTTTTAATTATTAAAAATACATAAGAAATTATAAAAAATTATTTTAATGCACGAAAATTAGTTTTAATTATTTTGAGTATATTTCAAAAATATTTAGTATTTTGGAATATAAAAGGTATTTATTTATTTAATTATTATATTAGATAAATTATTTTAAAAATAGTTTTAATTCATGAAAAATTATATTATGATGTTAGAAAATATTTTAAGTTATTTTGATGACTTTTAATATTTTATGATGAATTTCATTAATAATTTATTATTAATGGTAATTATTTTATTTAATAAATATATTAAATAAATTATGGAAAAATAGAATTAATGATTTAAAAATCATATAAAATGATTTAAGTGTTATAAAAATATTTTAAGTTACAAAATATAACTTTTGATATTTTGGCATGAAAATATTAATATTTTATTATCAATATCAATTATCGGATAATGAATTTAATCATTTAAAAATCATATAAATACTGATTTTAAGGTATTAAAACTACTTTGTAATATTATAAATATATTATAATATTATGTAATGATTTTCATTAATATTTGATATTAAATAGATATTAATGATAAAGGAATTATGTGGTATTTAATTCATTTAAATACAATATTAATGATTAGAAAATCAATTTAAATGGTAATAATTATCTGAAAATTATTACAAGTCTAAGAAAATTATTTTGATTGATAATATGATTGTTCAAGATAATTGTTAATTGTTAGACAGAGTTTAATTGAACTTAAACTCGAGTATTATCCGACTAGACCGTCGGGATGTTAGAATTGTGTCGAATTCAACTCGGACTTAAATAGTCTGACTTGATGCTAAGTTTTATGTTCTGTATAGACTGATAGTGTTATATGCTATGTGTTTAGGTTATTCTATGTATATATATATAACAGTATTATACTGTGATGATATTATTCTAATATTGCAGATCTATATTATTAATATTAGGTCTTAAACGAAGCTTATTATATTGTGTTACGGTAATCAACGGTTCAGGCAAGTTTCCTTTTACTTAACTCTACTAAGAGTTGTTCATTCGGATATACTTATGGTTAATCATCTCGATTGCCATGTTGAATTGTACTCTGACATCTTGCATGTATAAGTCGGTATGAAAGGTCGATCACCTTCATTACCAGTTGGTCCATATATATTATTGTTCTGCTCAATACTTGTTCAATTAAAAATTTTGTTCATGCTAATTCACAAATACATTGTGAAGGATAGCCACTTATTATTCGAGACTCTTTCAATCATGATATATCTTTACATTGTATTTAAACTTGTCGGGCAACTTTTATGCTCACCCCTTGCTATATCATGATAAACATTGCGAGATAAGGTGTAATGCTTTGGATCTGAGAAAAGGATAATGCCAAGTTCAGCTTGGGATAGAATGTGCAGCTAATTTGTAAAATTAGTTTTGAATAATATTGTTATGTGTTAGATAGTTTATGATTTGTGTACAAGTTAAGGTTACTCGATTTTGGGGAAAAGTATGTAAGTTTAATATATAAACAATTTATATTTATATCTTCCGCAAATAGTTATAGAAATAGCGAACCGGATCCGCGGCGGTTCGGGGGTGCTACACATATGTTATCCATTAAACTCAGCAATCCTTCAATATTCAAATTCATCATTGGCTAGACATAAATTCCACATAACTAGAAATACGAGACATGCAACTAAACATATAATGCAACTAACATACTAACATATATCATCATGACTAAAAAATAGAAAATGAAAACTAAACATGCAAAATTAAAATTTAAACTAACATGCAAACACTACATGCTACTACCTACTACCCAATACCCCCAATCTTCAATTATTCAGTGGCCCAATGAATGAAGGTATAGGGTTAGAAGAACTCCCCTACGGATTATCTGCACCACCTTCTTTGGGTGGTGAATCCGGCGGTGGAAATGGCACAGCTATCCCAAATTGTGGCCACTTGAGTGTAGTACCCTGCTGCGCAAACGCCTCTGCTAGCAACCTCGTCAAACCCGTAGCAAACGCTGCAAAGTTATCATACATAACATCGACCTTCCGCTCCAACCTTCGGAGATGACGGTCACTGTAAGACCCTGAATTTTATGAAATGAAAGTATTCAATTTTCTTATAATTATTATTTTATTTTGTAAATGGTTAAATTGATAAAAGGTTAAAGTTAAAGGTGATATGTGAATTTTTTTTTGCATTGTAGGCAACTTGTTATAAAATATTCGTTTGGCCGGGGAATATTCTTTTTGTCAGGGAATATCCGTACGACAACACAATCATTGTTGGACCCCACAACGGAAGTATTGTCGTAGTTAGAAAACGACAAAATTATCTTTTTATAAAAATAACGGCAAATGTGTTACCGTTAAAATTGTTGAACTACCCGGTAGTAAAAGTATAGTAATACGCGTGGTTGCATAGTAGCACACGGTATTGATTATTGATGCTTACGTAAGAAGTCACTCAGTTATACTCAATTATTGCTACAGTAATTACTGCATCATATCTCTTATATTATTGATTCAATTATTATCACAGTATCATCTGTATAATATGTTATATTATTAAATCAATAATTGAGATGATAAAGTTATTCATATTATTATTTGCAATATTGACATTGTCTAGAAGTTCTGTCAAGGAGAGGTTTGGTCACCTAATTGCGCGCCAATAAGGAGAAATCCTTATCGAAAACCCCCTCTTTCCTGGAAACGACCTGGTTGTTAAATATTGTAAGTTATAATATTAATGATAAATAAGTTCGTGTTGATTAAAGATGAAATTGATAGTTCCATTGTGTGGAAATTATTAGTGTTAGTAGAAATTGACATCTATTTCGATAATAATGGATGTCTGGAGGTTATATTGATTAATCGGGTATTTAATCAGATAAATGAGCAATTAATTGCTATTAATTCACATGCTTATAACTATGTGTTCACATGTGTGTACTATTGATTCACATGATTTACTATTAGGGGAGTTGGTGCAAGATTGATAATACTTGCATTACTAAGTTAAAAATAGAGGTATAGATGGAGGTACTATACTGTAATTCTTATTTTCACATGTCTAGAACTATTGATTCACATTATTTACTATTGATTCACATGATTTACTATTAGGGGAGGTGGTGCAAGTTTGATAATACTTGCAGGACTAAATTAAAAAGAAAAGAAAAGAGGAAGGTATTATACTGTAATATTCTGAGCCTCAAAATGTGCAATTATCGAAACTATATTTTCTTATAAATAGAAGCCCATTCCTTCATTATTTTTCACCAATTCACTAAAGCTATAGAGCAATTATTATAGAGAGAAATTATAAAGAGGAAGAAGAAGAGAAGTCTGCTACCTCACTATTCCAGTATCCAGATTTCTTCTACGGTAGGGGGTATTATTCTTTCGTATTCATGAAGAGAGTTATTTTCTTTCAATACTCGTAAGGGTTGTTATTCCATTCTTTATTATTATGTTGGAATAACTCGCTCATGCTAAGTAAGCTTATACATGGTGAAATTCTTATGTTATTCCATTCTTTATTATTACGTTGGAATAACTCCGTCTGCAAGTCTCTCGATGCCTCGTGAATTCTCGTTGTTATTCCATTCTTTATTATTTTATTGGAATATCCATGCATGCGGATTACGCATGACCTGCTTCCATTCTTTATTATTCTTTTGGAATATCCTATCTGTGCGGATTACGCATGACCTGGTTCCATTCTTTATTATTCTGTTGGAATAACCTGTCTGTGCGGTCTATCGCATGCCTTGTGAATTCTTTTGTTATTTCATTCTTTATTATTCTGTTGGAATAACCTATCTATGTGGATTACCGCATGCATGGTGAATGACCTTTCGTATTCATTCTTTATTAAATTGTGGAAATGATATGTCTACGTGGATTACCGCATGTCGGATGAAAATCCATTTGCAGTTTCGTACATTCTATTATACTCATATGAGATATCATTTCTTTTGTACTCGTCATGAAATATCATTTTATTTGGTATTTTATTTACGAGTTACTATTCACGGGTTACTATTCACCCAGTTACTATTCACTCTAGTATTATTCACTCGGGTATTCGGGATACTTTTCGTGTCAGAGTACTATTCACGGGTTACTGTTCACCCATATTACTATTCACCCGAATATTATTCACTCGGGTATTTGGGATACTTTTCATGTTGGGGTACTATTCACGAGGTACTATTTCCGAAGTACTATTCGCAGGATACTATTCACGGGGTACTATTTACCCAAAAAATACATTTCTTTTCTGTCCAAATTATTTTTGGTACATGAATATTATTCTTGAATTTTACTCCACAAAGCAGTATTATGTTGACAATTTGGACGTTATTGATTTCTGGATAAATTAAATTATAAATCTTTAAAATTTATCCTTAAACTTGTTTTATTGAATTATTATGTCATTGTCATCATCCTCATGCTTATATTGTGATGAAAGTCATCTTTGGCTTACGTGCGAGAGATGGACTTGGTATGATTATGATTGAGGATTATTCTAAGTATAATCATAATCGTAATGTGACGTAATGATGTGGTGAAAGTCGTCATTTGGCTTTGTGAGTGCATTGATGGATAGTTATTGATATGATTATAACGAGGATTATTCAAGATTATAATCATGACCATTGATGATTATATGAATATCCTTGGCCGATAATCTTGGTATGATTCGATGATGTGGTTTATTTATTGTCGAGTCTCATTTATAAAGTTGATAAAAACTTTTTAAATCATAGAAGATAGTAGATTTTATGCTCTACTTGACTCTTCTAATGGATTGCTTATTTTCATTGCGATTGTTGATCTAAAACTTGTTGTCTCATTGTATTCTATCGGTTGTTCTCATTGTTGAAGGCTAAGGATAATTTATTCGCATTATCTTGGTCATAATATTTTTCTTTGGGCTAGTTGAGCTCACCCTTTCTATCATTGTTATCTTCGTGAAATGAGAATATAATTTGGGGACTAGCCGGGGAATGGAGTGATGGTTCAGGATAAAGGGCTTTAGTAGTCCTCACTATTCTACGGAATAATGTGATAATAATTGTAATGAGGACACCATTGAGTGTGGATATTGTCTAGATGACAATATTCTTGTTTAAACTCTCAGCTATGTTTTATCATATTTTACACCATTGTTGTATAATTAAGTTGTATTTGAATTTATGTACCATGTATCTGGCGACTCAAGATAGATGATATATACCTATTTTGGGGGCGTCATAGTCATCATGGACATCAGTGGCTTGAGTGGCCTGTGTTGACGTTCTTGCTTCAGTTTCCTGTGTAAACTATGTCAGAGGCACCGAGGATGCGAGTTGAAGGATGAAACCGTTTCCCCTCGGGTGTGGCGCACCTCCTATCCAATCCTCAAATTTTGCAATCGTCGCATGAGTGATATCTTGGCTAGGACTTTGCATCTATTCATCACCCCAATGAACTCCTTGTTGTGCACACAGACTAGCAATTACAGACGCATATAGGATACTTCCCGTAGTGCTCCCCCTCATGTAACGTAACATGTTCTGATTAATGAGATGACCCACATCGATGTATTTGCATGTGATTATTCCCCATAAAATGATAGCCCTCTCAGTTGTGATTTCATGCTGATGCATCGAAGGTACAAGCTTTGTACATATGAACAAATTCCATGCCTTTGCATAGCGATTCAGGGATGAGGCTGAGAAAGTGCGAGGCTGATTCATTCCTGCCCTACAAGTCCACTGCGTTCCTGGAATGCACAAGTCTGTGATGACTATGTCCAAATTCGTCTCAAAACGGGCAACCTCGACCTAATTATCATACCCAGTCGGTGGAGTGTCGAGTATTCTGAAAGCTGCCTTGATTGATTGAGGTCGATAATCTACTTGTTCTCCTCGAACCATTGATAACCCACTCATAGTATCTTTGACATTAGCATAAAATTCTCGAACAATACCCATAGGAGCAAGCATAGGGGTTGCAGTAAATCCTCCGCAAGATCTTTCTCGAATCATATCTCATAGTTTCCCATCCTGCTTCTCAGGCTTGAAGCCTCGTTCCTTCACAAATGTCTTTGTCACTATTCTATATGACTCACTTTGTGCCTCCAGACTGAGAAATTTTGTATGATCCACAATAACTTTGCCTTGGCTACTGGAAGAAGATGATGATGATGGAGTGACAGAATGTGAACGCTTAGGACCCATTTGAAATTGTTGATGAAGAAGAAAACTCGTTTGATATAATCGCGAGTGATATATTTGCTACACAAAGAACCCCTAAACTTATATTGTACAAACCCACTGAAGCCCTAGTTTTATCAGTGTAGATGTTGAACGTGGGTAGGAGAACTGATGCGATAATCAAGCAATGGAGATGAGATGTTACACCTTCAATTTGGAACGGTTTGGAAAGGAAAAGTCGTGCGTGTTTTGGAGAACAAGGAAATACGCTCTCTGTTATTTCAAATGATGTAAGTTGTGGGGCAAGACACGTCTTTAAACAAAAATTCAAAAGTCGGTGTCGAGCGCGGCCGCGCGATTTCTGAATAGGGAAATGGCGCGGGCGCACGATTGATTTTATTTTCTGCACAAACCTTTGCCATGGGGCATGCGGTTTCTCAAAAGCTTTTTCATGGCCTTGCCACGACCTTGTATTCTTCACTGCCATCTTGGATCCTAAATACATCAAAGCAGCAATGAATCAACTCCAATACACCTGTTCAAACAGCAACTATCCTTATTAGATATTACGCCTCCAAAATCAAAACATGAATTGATGATTATGCATACATGACTATCCTAAAACAATACTTTCTATGTTACTCCTACGTCTCATCATACGCTCAGTCAGCACCCCTAATACTAATTTACACAAAGTATGCTATGAATACTAACACGAACATGAAAACTAAATATACTTTAAACATAATTAAACAAGAGTTAAGGATAGAAACAATGGGTTGCCTCCCATCAAGCGCTAAGTTATAGTCAATTAGCTTGACTATCTCTGACTTTTCATGTTGAAGAAAGAATTGAGGTTACTTTTTGTCTGTCTACCTCGCCACCAAAATAATGCTTCAGCCGCTGTCCATTCACTTTAAACGGATTGTCCGGGAACTTATCGAACACTTCTACGACACCATGTGGGAAAACTGTCTTCACTATGAATGGCCCTGACCACCTTGATTTGAGCTTCCCAGGAAAAAGTTTACGTCTAGAATTGAATAGAAAAACTCTTTGTCCTGGATCAAATACTCTCTCTATGATCTTGCGATCATGCCATTTCTTTACCTTTTCCATGTATAGCTTTGAGTTTTCATATGCTTGTAGTCTGAATTCATCCAACTCATTGAGTTGGATTAGGCGTTTCTCTCCTACAACCTTCAAATAAAAATTGAGCTTCCGAATTGCCCAATATGCCTTATGCTCAAGCTCCATAGGAAGGTGACATGCTTTGCCATAAACCAGCTGAAAAGGTGACATGCCCAACAAAGTTTTATACGCAGTTCTATATGCCCAAACAGCGTCATCAAGTTTCAAGGACCAATCCTTTCTTGATGGGTTCACAACTTTCTCCAAAATTCTTTTGACCTCACAATTGGAAACTTCGGCTTGGCCATTGGTTTGAGGATAATAAGTTGTAGCAATGCGATGATTCACCCCATACTTAGCCAACAGAGCTGTGAACTGCCTATTACAAAAATGACTGCCCTCATCACTAATGATAGCTCTTGGAGTCCCAAACCTTTTGAAAATACTCCTCCGTAAAAACCTTAGGACCACTTTGGTATCATTCGTTGGAAGAGCTGCCACTTCCACCCACTTTGACACATAATCAACTGCTAACAAAATGTATAGATTTCCACATGAAGAAATGAAAGGGCTGATGAAGTTTATCCCCCAAACATCAAAAATTTCCACCTCGAGGATAGTGTTCAATGGCATTTCATTCCTTTTCGAAATGTTCCCGACTCTTTGACATCTGTCACATCTTTGTACGAAACTGTAAGCATCCTTGAAAATTGTCGGCCAGTAAAATCCTGCTTGTAACACTCTAGCCGTTGTTCGCTCTCCACCATAGTGACCACCATATAGAGAAGCATGACAATCCTGTAAAATCCCCTCAGTCTCACTATATGGGATACATCTCCTTATCATCTGATCAGCACATTGCTTGAACAAATATGTTTCATCCCAAATAAACCACTTCACATCATGCAAGAATTTCTTCTTTTGATAACCAACTAAGTCAGAAGGTAACATCTTACTCACCAAGGAGTTCGCATAATCTGCAAACCATGGCACTTCCCCTTTCACCACAAACAACTGCTCATCTGGAAAGGATTCATTAATCACAACCTTGTCATCTGCCTCCCTTCCCGGATTCTCCAGTCGAGATAAGTGGTCCGCCACTTGGTTCTTAG
This sequence comes from Panax ginseng, assembly GCA_020205605.1. Lineage (NCBI taxonomy): Eukaryota > Viridiplantae > Streptophyta > Magnoliopsida > Apiales > Araliaceae > Panax > Panax ginseng. The sequence goes on along the minus strand of CM035147.1, from coordinate 50,413,880 downwards.
TTCACTTTCTATCCTTGATCTCCAAATCAAATTCTTGCAATAGTAGTATCCATCTTATCAACCGAGGCTTTGCATTTGTCACTAAGTGTCGAATTGCCACGTGATACATGTACACTATCACCCTTGTACCAATCAGATATGATCTAAACTTGTCAAAAGCATACACAACTACCAGTAATTCCTTCTATGTGGTAGTGTAGTTCAACTGTGCATCAGTAAGAGTCTTGCTCGCATAGTATATCACATGAAAAATCTTTTCCTTCCACGACCAAAAAAAATTTCACAAAGATAATCATCGCATCATACATCAATTCGAATGGTAGGTCCCAATCCGGTGCTGTAATTACTGGTGTTGAAGTTAACCTCCTCTTCAAATGCTCAAATGCAGACACGCAGTCCTCGTCAAACTTGAATTGTGCATCCTTCTCCAGTAAACTGCAAAGTGGTTTAGTTATCTTGGAGAAGTCTTTAATGAACCTGCGGTAAAAGCATGCATGTCCTATAAAACTTCGAACACCTTTTACTGAAGTTGGTGGCGGAAAATTCTCAATAGTTTCTAACTTAGCTCTGTCTACCTCAAGTCCCTTCTTCGATACCTTATGTCCAAGAATTATTCCTTCTTGTACCATAAAATGGCACTTTTCCCAATTTAATACCAAATTTGTCTCAACACATCTTCTCAAAACCATGACCAAATTTTCCAGACATAGATCAAAGGAATCCCCAAATACTAAAAAATCATCCATAAATACCTCCACATTTTTGTTGCACCATATCTGAAAAGATAGCCATCATACACCTCTGAAAAGTGGCTGGGGCATTACAAAGACCACAAGACATCCTCCTGAAAGCGAAAGTACCATATGGACATGTAAAGGTTGTCTTTTCTTGGTCCTCTGGAGCTATAACAATCTGATTGTAGCCTGAATACCCTTCCAGAAGACAATAGAACTCATGCCCCGCTAGTCTGTCCAACATTTGATCGATAAATGGCAGTGGAAAGTGATCTTTCCTTGTAGCTTTGTTAAGACTACGGTAATCTATGCAGACTCTCCACCCCGTCACTGTTCTTGTTAGAATCAACTCATTATTCTCATTGGAAATCATGGTCATACCACCTTTCTTCGGTACACACTATACCGGGCTCACCCATGAACTATCTGAAATTGGATATATAATACCTATATCTAGCCATTTCAACACTTCCTTCTTTACCACTTCCTTCATGATTGGATTAAGTCTTCTTTGATGTTCCACTGAAGGCTTGATATCATCTTCCAATAGGATCATATGCATACAAAAAGATGGGCTGATCCCTTTTATATCTGCTATAGTCCATCCAATAGCTGACTTGAACTCTCTAAGGACTCTTAGCAATTTTTATTCCTGAAAAGATGTTAATGCAGAAGAAATAATCACAGGTAATTTTGAATTTTCATTTGAAAATGCATACCTCAAATGATCAGGAAGTGGTTTTAATTCAAGTTCTGGAGGTGTTTCAAGAGATGGTTTTATTTTTACTAATGACTCTCCAGCTTTCTTTAATGGCTCAACAGGAATCTTGAATTTTTGGAATTGTGGAGTTGTATCAAGGAAATGCACAAGTTCTTCAAATTCCTCATTATCTAATTCTGAATTTCCAGCAATAACACCTCTCAATGGTCCATGATCCATCAAGCTCTCTACTTCATCATTTATCACTTTGTCCACCAAATCAACCTTGAAACATTCTTCTTCATTTGTTAGAAATTTCATTGCCTTGAATACGTTGAAAGTAATTTCCTGATCATGAACTCGCATTGTAAGTTCCCCTTTCTGAACGTCTATCAAGGTTCTTCTTGTTGCTAGGAATGGTCTTCCAAGTATGATTGGTATACTATTATCTTCTTCATAATCCAGAATGATGAAATCAGCCGGAAAGATGAATTTATCCACTTTTACCAAAACATCTTCAATAATTCCCTGTGGATAAGTGATCGACCTATCAGCTAACTGTAATGAAATATTTATCGGCCTTGGAGTCGGCAATCCGAACTGATTAAATACTGACAAGGGCATCAAATTTATACTAGCTCCAAGATCACACAAACATTTACTGAAGCTCATCTTTCCAATTGTGCATGGTATTGTGAAACTGCCCGGATCTTTGAGCTTTGGAGGTAATTTGCATTGAAGCACTGCACTGTATTCCTCCGTCAAGGCCACTATTTCAAATTCTTCTAATATCTTCTTCCTTGACAAGATACCATTCATAAATTTTGCATAATCGAACTCTTTCAGACAGATATCGCAACACTGATTGCGCCATAAGTACAGTATTAGAGTAAAGGAGTCACTATTTAAAGAAAGGGATCATTTAAAGCCGAATCTGTGGAGCGAGGACTGCTAACCCGACTCTGTTAATCTGTTACTAAGCCGAATCTGTGGACTGAGTCGCTAACTGCACTCTGTCTTATCTTGAAAGAGGAACTCCCAATTACAAATCCACATATCTAGGCATCTGTTCCAATGCCTCAGCGAAAGGTATATTAATATGCAGCTTTTTGAATACCTCCAAGAACTTACTAAACTACATGTCTTCCCTCTGCTTATGCAATCTCCGTGGATAAGGAACAGGAGGGAGAACTATTGGTATTTTATTCACGGGCTTTTCAAATGAACCTTCTTTATTCTTCTCTTCTTCTTGTTGTCCAGAATCTTCCTTATCAATTTTCTCTTCAGACAAGATTTCTTGATCGCGTGGCCGCGCATCTTCCCTTTGTAAAAGTGGCGTGGGCGCGCCACGCTAATTTTCTGCAACCTGTTTTCCAAACGTAAGTGTAATCGCTTGACATTGTTCCTTCCCTTCCCTTCTTAGATTTGCCTCTGTGATACTTAGCAATGAACCCTGTGGTCTGTTATTAAGCATGTTCGCCATCTGACCTATTTGAGTTTCCAGATTTTTAATAGCCACTACTTTTCTTTTAATCATCACTTCCGTATTTTCCATGTATTTCATCATCATTTCCTCCGTCTCTAACTTCTTTTCTTGCGGAGGTGCTGGTGGTGTATGATGTTGTTGAGAAAATCCAGGTGGGTACGGTGGTCTTGCTGCAAACTATTGTTGAGCTGACTGTGACTAAAATTGGTTATGTGGCTGAAACTGACTTTATTGATTGCCTTGGTTATTTGACCAACTAAAATTTGGATGGTTGCGATTGTTAGCACTGTATGTGTTCTGAAATTGACCTTGATCCTTCCTATAGTTGCTCACATATTGCACAGACTCTAAACTGATAGCACATTGGTCCGTTGAATGTGACCCTGCACATATCTCACATACAAAAGCAACTATCTTCACCGTATTGTCTATCAACGAGTCAATCTTATTGGTCATAGATGCCATCTGTGCTGACAATTGAGTGATAGCATCCACTTCTAACATACCTGCAACTTTGGGTTGTGGCATCCTTGCTGAAGGATTTTGGAAATCATTAGTTGTCATCGTCTCTATGAGATTATAGGCCTCTTCATAGCTCTTCGCCCATAGAGCTCCTCTTGCAGCTGCATCTACAATCGACCTTGACTGCCATCCTAATCCATTATAAAATGTGTTGATAACCATCCAATCCGGCATGCCATGGTGTGGATGATAAGTGGGTTTTACACCTACTTATTGGATATTAATTCACGCGAACTAGGCCCATCTCAAGTATATTTTAGTGTGTTTTTAGTTGCATTTCATGTTATTTTGCATTGCATTTACATAAAACTCCTTTGGTGTAAAAGTGCAGGATATGACATGATTTGGTGATGTAATTGGCATGAGGCTGTTGGATGCATGGCATGAGGATCAATTGGAGCAGGAGGCTAAGCATGGATGGACAAAAGATTGAACAGTAGAATAGATCAGTTGCAGCAGCAGAACCAGAAGTCAAAGTTGTAGAAGCCGCGTGGTAGAATAAGATTGAGGACGCCTTGGTGAGAGCACCATTTGGCCGATGACATACTGCACATCGCAAGTTGAGCGCCATGCAAGGATTGTAAAGGAGGGGCGCTTGCTGATGTTCTTGAAATGTATTTATTTTAATTTCTAATTTTAAGGGTTGTAATTAATTAAAAACGATTTTTGACTGGTGTCAGACGTATCATTATTCAGTTTTTACGGATTTTCATATGGTAACTAGGGTTTACACTCTGAGAGAGATTCCAACGTAGAACGAAGCCAAAACTTCAACTTTTCTAATTCTTCTTGGGATTTTCTATCATTGTGGATAATTATTAGTATCTTGCTGGATTTATATGAGGATTTGAACGTTACTAGTGGATTATAATCAGCAATTGGGTTTGATCGTTTCTATCCTTCATCTTTTAATTGTTTTTTTATTAGCCATGTTTAGCTTTGATCCCATAATTGATTTTGGTTCAGTCATGAACTAAACTCCATTATGGGATTCTAACGGATTTTAATATGTAGTTTAGTTGCATACTTGAATGCTGGACTGTTTTACATATCATATGGGATTTCTATCATGGTTGTTTTGCATGTATGAATGCTTGATCACCATTCGTTTTCAATACTTGTATGGAATTGACAATGAACATGCAAGTATGGATTATAATCATGATAGCATACGTATATGGGGCTTTTTGTATGGCTTGTGTATTTCGTGAACCAGATAGACATATACTATTTCACCGTATGAGTTAGAATAAGGGCTTGTGCTTAAATTCAATATGCTTGCAATTTCACATAGACATATAGTGATTTTGGTTATATTGATGATTACATGGAGTCTATCGCTTGTGGATGTTGTGTAAGCAGGTCATCGTACATTGAAAAATGGCTATGACTCTATTAGTGCTCTTGGCTACTTTCCTATGATATGTGAACATTTCTTGCATGATAGTGGTGATTAGATGAAGTATTAAATGAAGTTAGGATCCCATTACTTTCAGATTTGATTTATTACATTTTTATTCTTTTTTTAGTCGTTATTTGCAATTAGAGTAATGCACCAATTATATTCATTAGTTTGAGCATATAAATATAGTGATTTAATTGATGCATAGTGATTTAAATTAGACAACTTTCTCTATGGGATCGATACTTTACTTACTCTGTATTACTTGTTAACACATGTATGCTTGCATGAGTTAGAGCTCTTTTGTTAGAACTGAAAAAGAGGCAATAATGGACACTTCCTTAGCATTTCCTTATATCTCTCCCAGGCTTCATATAATGATTCACCCTGTTGCTGTTCAAACTGGGAAATTGTTGTCCTCATCTTTGAGTCTTAGCCATTGGAAAGAATTTGGCTAAGAATTTATGTGCTAGGTCCTCCCATGTGGTGATAGATCTCGAAGGTAGAGAGTGAATCCAACTTCTAGCTTTATCCCGCAATGAAAATGGAAATAGTTTAAGTCTGATTGCATCCTCTGTCACCCCGTTGTATCTGAAAGTATCACATATTTCAATGAAGCTCAATAGGTGTTCATTTAGATCATCTGTAGCAGTACCCCCAAACTGTACCGAATTTTGCACCATTTGAATAGTGCCCGGCTTAATCTCAAAGGTGTTGGATGCTATCGTTGGTCTGACTATACTTGACTGCAATCCATTAATATTCGGCATCGAATAATCTCTTAAAGCCCTGTGCTCCTCCCTTTGCTCTTCTCTTTGTTAAGCGGCTGCCATATTAGATGTTCCAGTCTCTAACTCTGCTTGTATATTTATATGTGCTCTTGATTTCCAACCCCTACCGTTGATGTTATCCTGTAAAGGTGTTAACTCAAAAATTGGAGAATCGAGTGCGCATATACTATATACAAGTGCCTGAAACAAAAACAAAAATAGAAATGAGATAAGATTAGAATTGTCTAAGTCATACAATTTAGCTTAAAATTGGTGAAAATAATAATAAAATTAAATGCATGTCCCAGGCAACGGCGCCAGAAACTTGTTGCCTCCTTTTTAGTCTTAACAAAAGGACTCTAACTCATGCAAGCATACATGGGTCAACAAGTAGTACAGCGTAAGAACAGTATCGATCCACGGAGAAAGGTTTTAAAGTTAAACTATCATACAACAATTGTATTACTATTTTTATACGCTTAAACGAAGAATTCCCAATTATGCTTAATCTATATTCAATTAATAAATAAAACACAAGACTAATTTAATGAAATCAAATTTGGAAAGAATCGGATTCTAACTTCATTTCATATTTCATCTAAATGTTACCATCATGCACAATTATACATTTATCATGGAAAATTAGCTAAGAGCACAAATGTAGACATAATCATTTTTCAATAAATTATGACTTGTTTACATAACATCCACATTGTGATAGAAATCATATAATCGACAATAATGCCAAAGTCACTATATTCCTATGTGAAATTGCAACAATAGTGAATTGAAGCACAAGCTCTTATATTACTACACACGGTGAAATAGTATATTTCTATCTGGTTCACAAAATATAAAGCTAAACATTTCAGCCTCATAAACACACGATATCATGATTACAGCCACGCTCACATGTCATTTTTCAATTCCATATAAGCATATAAAATGAATGGTGATCAAACATTCATGCAATCCAATCAATCATAACAGAATTTCCAATGATAGACAAAAAAATCAAGAAATCAGGCAATTAATTATAGACTACATATCAAAATCCGTTAGAATCCCAAAAATGAAATTTAGTTCATTTCTGATCCTAAACCCATTATGGGATTATAGTAACACATTAAGAATAAATACCACAATTGAGAGAGAAGATAGAATTGATCAAACCTAATTGTAGAACTCGTTCCAGAATGCTATCCAAATCTCCGATAATTTCCAGCAAAATGAAATGAATATTTATATAATAACTGAATTCAATAGAAGATGTAGAAAATCTTAAGTTTATGCTCAAATCCTCTTTAGAAAATTAGTTCAAAGCTCTAACCCTTGTTACCTTAATAAAAAACAAATAAATCCCAATATAACCACGTTTGGTACCAACCAGAATAGTTTCAGATAGTACCACATTCAAATTTCAAATTCACAAACATAAGTCAAATAACAGCTTCAGATAACGCTGGCGTGCGTCATTACGTGATCAAGAAGATAAAATGCTACGGCACGCAACATTTATCTTGTTCACGGCTGCCATGAAGCGCGATGATGTACTTTCAGCCTCTACCTACATATAAGCCAAGCGCCGCGAGGAATAGAGTTCAAGCAAAGACGCAATACATAGGCCGCTTCGGCTTCACATACCGCTATCTCTCATCATTGCTTATTGTTTGTTTCATTGCTTTGTTGTTTGTTCCTCCATCACTGCTCAGTTCCTTATCTGCACTCGTTTCACGTGCCATGCCTTCGCTAGTCTCATACCACCTACCAATGCTGAGCAATGCCATTTCCTGCATTTTAATACCATAGAGGTTCTAAGTACAAGTAATGCAAAATAAACACAAAATGCACTTAAAACACACTAAAATGTACTTGAGATGAGCATAATTCTCGTGAATTGATATCCAATAAGTAGGTATAAAACCTACTTATCAGCGTTCAACTTGAATCCACCGGGTTTTGTTCTTTCCTTTGATTAACGTTAGCCACCCAAGTTTTTGACCTCTAGAGGTGATCCACCAAGGAAGAAAAACGATTCAAGAAGATGGGTATTTGGTAAAACCCTAGTTTTTCTATCTCTCATAGAAAGGGTGTACTCTCCCAACTATTGGAATTAAGTATTCACGTGTTTGTGAAAGTGTCAACCAACCTCACCCATACTAAGACTCCTCTTATTTATAGATGTGGACATCCCTCCTTAACAATTAAGGAATTGAGTTTTATTTTAATTAAATAAAATCCTTTAATTAATTATGCTCCCAATCTTATTAGGAATAATTAATTAAAATCTTTTAATTAATTAGCCTCCTAATCTTATTAGGAATAAATGAGAGTACTTTTATTAATTAATTCTCAAACTCCTTTAGGAATTAAATAATAATAATAATAATAATAATAATAATAATAATAATAATAATAATAATAATAATAATAATAATAATAATAAGAAGAAGAAGAAGACTCCTCTCATTAATTTATATTTAGTATTTCCAAAATATTAAATAATAAATATTAAGCTATTTAATTTATTCGATCACCATAGATTAAATTGAATATACTTAACTTATTATTACGATTATGCCATTTGCTTCTTAACTAATTATTCTTCCTTTTATGGTGTAACCCTTTAGGTTCTCCATATTAATCCGGTTGTGAATAAATCAATTAGAACAATTCTAATCTTATTTAAATAAATAAATCAAACTATTAATTTATTTAAATAAATAATATTTATTCTACAATAGGGATAAGCCTCCTTAGCGATTAACGACTTTCCAGATAATATAGATTTCAACATTAATCATAAAAGAACATTTGAATAAATAGTTACCGTACAATTCAATCCTTCCACCATACAATGTCCCAATTAAATATAAGACATGGAATTATTGTCAAGTCTTATTTTATTTAATTATATGTATTTCGACTCTTAAATGCACAACTCTAAATAATTCAAATTAGAAACTTCTTTCTAATTTCATTCTGCCTTGGCCAAGGACTATTGGGTTGTCATTTATCAAATCACATAGGACATTTCTCTTCATTTACTAGAAGCGGTAGATTCTTTATTGATCATACATTATCTCTATGTACGACTTATTATACCCAATCATACCCTTTGATATACCCTAAGGGTCTTAAGGAATAAGTCAAATTATAATTCATCATACACAAGATACTATGATGATCTAAAGTCCAATGATCACTTGCACTACTATCACTACAGGAATTCATACTGACAGGCAAGTAAAACTCCATTAGTATTCCTTAGCGAGCCACGTTCAGTGTACTTATTCTCCAATAAGCACCTACATACTTGCTTTAGTGTCACCACACAAATGATCATGAGATCAATCATCCTCATCCAATGAGCAAGCAACGTATGTACCAATCTATCCGGATTCACTAATCCCCAATTTAGTAATCCAACGATTGGGAACTATTTTAGTTTTAAGCTTTCTAAGAATTTAGATCTCATTAGAATGATCAGCATCATTATTCTAAAAGAATTTCTTAAAACTATGGGTTTATCACATATGATAAAGCAGCATCGTGTAGATAATTAAAAGCCTTTAATAAAATAATAGTTTTTATTAATAAATGAATAAGATTTTTACAAAGTATATGCTTTATCATCAAACATGATTGGTTTGTGTGCATACTACTTTCACATATTACCAGCAAATTCACCAATTGCGGCACTGGATTTACGTCAGCTTCATTATTGTATGCATATTCCTCGGGGGTCTGTTGACGTTGCTGTCTTCTTCTATGCGGCATCTTACTGTTTAAAACTTGCACTATTAGATCATCGTTCATTCACGCATTAAAATTTTCAAGCTTATCTCAACACTTTTAAACAACACATGATACATCTTAATAAATAATAATACTTTATTCATTTATTACATTACATATAACAAAATAGCCTCACTATTATTTATATCATTTATCTTATAATAATAAAATACCAGGATTACTTTATCACATCCCACTATTTATTTCAAAAGCTAGGATTTACATCTTATTAATTTTCATCATGATTTATATATCATCTTATTATTTTTCTCGCAATCTACAAGAACATTCCACATTGTACAGCTTCATTGCACTCTTTCTCCACGATACGAATCATCATCCTACGATCCATTGTGTACCCCAGACCACCTCAACCTGCACAGGAAAGAGGAAGACAAAATTCTAAGTTTCATCATTTACTTGGACCTCTTTGACTTGTCTTCAACACGATCTATGCGTTTAGAAGCCTTCACCCACGTGTCTTCAGCTGTCGCCCGCTTTGCTGACTCTTTTCCCAAGTCATTCATGTACAATCTCGTTAATAATTATCCTCTTTAATACTCTAACTAAGATAATCTCTACTCTACATCTGCAAGTCGTGCGGTAAAGTCTTAAGTTGCGACATCTTTTTGCGCTAGTGTGGCTTGGCGCTCTATGGCTTTCGTAACTCTTCTTACTCATACTTCATCTTTACCTTCTCAAATTCATCTTCACAATCAAATTTAAGCTCATACCCAAGTTCTACAACAGAAATCAACGGGAATGGCTTTCCCAATACCAACCATACTCAGACTGTATGAACTTCTCAGGGTTTCTAATCCCTATTCTCCTTTATCAGTCATTCTGACAACAAAGTTTTAATAACTCCAACAACTAGATATGTATAATACTCACGAGAACGTAGGTTGTTAGCACATAAGCACTTAAAGTCTTTAATCATTTTATCTTCAATGAATTTCCTTAATTCATTCCTTAGCACTCGATGAGAGTTTATCACCTCTATGTTTTCAATCTCCTAAAAGGTTATAGTCTAAGGCTTCCCCACCTAAGGTTCATAACCTAAAACTTTGATACCAACTTGTGACACCCCCAAATCCGGGTACTTCAATCCCACAGATTTGGTGTTCACTATTAAATTAAATCATAACTAACTACCCATAAACAAAGGATATAATTAATCTCAAAAGTTCAAACAATAAATCTCCCATTAAAGGGTTACATAATCTCAAGATAAATCCCAGGTTATCTAACATTTATTATTACTATCATCAGCGAAAAATTAAAACATAATCATAGTCAAGTCTATTACATAAGCTTCATAAATAGATGGTAAATTAAATGTCGTCTAATCAAGCACTTTTTCGTTGCCCTTGCTTGTAGAAAGCTCTTCGAACTTTCTAACTTCATCTGCATTGTTTTATGCAAGAGTGAGCAAACAATTGCCCACAAGAAGGATTTTAAACAATAACATTTTATGAATGACAATTAACTAAGCTTTCCATGGTAAGATATTTGTACCGGAAACAATAAGTTCCAATTCGAATACTATGAGTTCTAAGGACTAATGAATTTTAAAATCAAATAACAGGTATCAATATCAACGGAATACATTGAGGGTCATAAGACCATAAACTATGTTATAGGTTCTCAAGTATTTCTACTTTAACCTTTAACAGTCTAAAAGACCATAATCATCTTCTATGTCATGGGTTAACAGGTGTTTCTACTGTATTCTTTAACAGTTTAAATGACTATGTGGACCATCATCTCGTACTCCAGGTGATCAGCCATTTGTACTATATACTGTGCAAACATTTTAATGCTATTGTGTAGCTCTAAAATAATCCCCTGATATAGGGTTGTTCATCTCAGCTTAGATCATTAGGTTCAGTATCAAAGGAAGTTTGGTTCAGAATTAACTTCAAAGGAATTCTAGATCTTTAGAACACTCATCAACCAAGTACTGGTTGAATCAAGTAGGGATCAATAACTATTCAAGATTTTGGTTACAATCGAATTATGCCAATGTATCAATGAGAGACAGAATATCAATGGTTTATCAGCTGAACAAGTATTAGTTATCGACTATACATTCATAAAACTGCACAGATTCATAAGCAACCCAAAGGAAGTTTGGTTTCGACTGACTTTAAGGGTAATTTAGAGTTTAGAACATTCGTTAACTAAGGATTAGTAGAATAAATAAAGAATCGCTAGTCAACTAAGAGTTCGATACAGTAATGTAAGATAGTGCAATAACATTGGTGATCAGAGATTGAACAACAGTTAATTTTAGCTGAACAAATATTTTTCAACAAGAACAAGCTTTCAACAATAGTACATACTTTGAATAAATAAATCAACCTCGCTTGATATGAAGGAGTAAAGATTAAATAACTAGCTCAATGAAAAGTGTAGTTTAGAAACTTAGTCAACAATAATTCAGAGTTAAAGAATATGCATAACAATAACAAGTTAGAAACAAGAACTTCCATAATGAAAGATTAATGTTAGAGAATTTGCTCAATTGGATAATAACTTCAAGAAACTTGGATAATCGTAAAAGTAGGGTTAGGAAACTTGCGTAATAAGAAATAAAATAACGATAGGAAACCTTCTCAACTTAAGAGTTAGGTTAAAGAACTTGCATAATAATGATAAACGATATAAGATAAGGATCTTGATTTACTTAAAGAGGGAACTTGCGTAATCATAATCATGATAAAGATAAATACTTGCTCGATAACAAAATTAAATAGAGTTATGAAACTTGCATTCATTATAAAGAGAATGAAGTTAGGAACTTGCGTAATAATAACAACTTAACTGCTTGATAAGAGATTAGAGATAGAGAACTTGCATAAATATAATATTACAGCGAAAAGTAAACCTTGCTGAATAATAAAGTAGCAAAGGTTAGGAAACTTGCCTCGTGAGTAAGCTACACAATTATAACCCAAGTTCACCAAAATACCCTACACCTACCATTAGAATCACAATATTGATTAATTTAGTTATACTAACATTAACCTTATAAGTTCCATTCACCATCTTATTTAAGTTCTAACCTTTAACTTAAGGTCTAACCATATAAATCAACTACATAACACGAATCTGAAAAATCACTAACATATAACGTAAAGTTATAGCATTCAATTCTCATCTCTAACTCTTACAAACATCGAGTTTCAATCGTTATATAACTTGTTAATTAATAACTTAAAATCTTCATAGTTGGTATTATAATGCATCTACAATCTATTATTACATCATATAATATGATTAACACCTTTTTATATTCATAAGATTAAGTTACTATTGCATGCTATGGACTGAAATTAAAAAAAACAAAACAAGTTCTGTCAGTTGTTGGCCCGGCCGCGCCATTTTAAGCTTTGGCACTAGTGTGTCGCGTTAGCGTTAATGCATGATCTCGAATCGCAATTCATGATTTAAGACATAAAGTAAAGCCAATTTGGCTTACAAGCTACATTCTAACAACCAATTTTCACACATATAAGTTACATAAACTTCACAGAAACACAATTTAAGATTTCTAACATGTATATAACAACCTTAACATCCAAAATTATAACTTTTAATTTCACTTTTTTTATTAGTTCTTTTTTGACATTCATAACGAAATTCATCACTGTGAATTCGTTTTTCAACCAAAACAACTAATTTAACTCATATTGTTTTTATTTCCTCATGTATTTTCACAATCCACAACCAATGTACAGTTTAACACATGAATTAAACATCAATTTTAATTCTAAACTAAGCTATATCATATATAGATATATCACTGTAATTCAATTCTTCAATACTAAGCATATTTTCATGAAATTGACTACTCTAAATCATGAATGAATGATATAAAACATGTTATCCACACAAATTAACACATATAACACCATGCTTCAACAATTATACTCAAAACTAATTTTAAAGAATGGTTTTTATAAAAACTCAAAAACACAAGAACTAAGAGAAAAAAGGTTAAATTACTACCTCAAATCTCTTGTTTGAGCAACACATATGATAGCAACCCCTTTGATTATCTCAAACTCACAAAACCCTTTCTCTCTTCTAGTTTTAGGCTTAAACCAATACAACCTAACGTAAAGTAAACAGACGCAAAATAATAATAAAAACTGATGTATAATAATAATAACAATACTTAATATATATCAATTATGCTTTATTTCAAATTTAAAAGCCATAAGGCCTTGTTTGACAAAACAAGATTAAAATAAGAATTTCAAAAACTCTAAGGCTTTGCTTGATAAAACTAAATTAAAACTCTTTTAATTTATTTTAATAACTCATTTACAATATAGTTTAATTATCACACTTTATTCAATTAAATTCCCATATTCAAATTTAACTAAATTAAAACTAACAACAATCAACAATCTACTAAATCAATTTGCCACATAATCTAATTATCACAAAATTATAATTTTTATTATAAATTTATTTAATAAATTAATACATCACTTTAATTACTAAATTAAATTAAAACAACATTATACCTATTTAACAATTCACCTTTCAATTACATTACAATTTAAACTATACATTAGGTAATCAAATACACACAACTTGTAAAATCATATAATCACCAATAAATCAACATCATAACAACTCATTTAATCAATATCAACTCTCTAATTTAGTTATTAAATTAAATTAGGATATTACCACTATGTAACATAATAATTAATTCAACACTCATTTAATTTAATTAACTTCAAATACAAAATTACTAAATACCAACTTAATTAATATATTACACTTAATTAAGTTAATTCCCCATAACTCATGAATTATTTATTTAAATAATAAATAATCAAATAAAACAAATATTTATTTAACAATAAACACATCAACTAAAATATTTATTTAATTCAATAAATATTTTAAATTATATACAAAAAATCTGGATCGTCACATCCTTCCCTCCTTACAAGGATTATGTCCCCATAATCACAACTCAAACAATTCATTTGTCACAGAGAGGTGTCACTAATATGTAGAATAAATATAATTAATTTTATTAATTATATACAATAATTAAAAGGGTTTAATTCATTTAAATAAATTGAAATAATTCTAATATTATTTATTTTACTACCGACATAATATTGAACCTGGAGGGTCACATCATAAATTAGAAATATTGTTTTAGAAGTAATTGTCTCAAATAATAATAAATTAGGTATATTTATTTTGTACTGTGGCGGAACAAATTAAATAGCTTAATATTTATAATAAAGTACTTAAGAAATATTAATTATAAATTAATAATAAGTATTATTATTATTACTATTATTATTATTATAAATAATCTAGTTTCTAAATAGTTTAGGAATTAGATTAAAAACCTTAAATTTACTACTACTACAATCATTTTATTAAGCCTAAATAGTTTACGGCAGAGAAAAAAAATGACTAGTCACCCTAGGGTTTTTCATAAACCTAAAGTGTGAGGGCCCCAGATCCGGGTCCCAAATCACCACGTATCTGGTACAATCATTCTATACTATTGCGGAGATATAAACATAAATTATTTATACATTAAACTTTACACACTATTCCCCAAGGTCGAGAACCTTCACTTAATACACAATTCATAATATAATTGGCATAAAATGTTATTATCATACACTACTGTTACAATTTTAGCTGCATATATAATTTGCAAGTTGAACTTGTCTTTGACCTTTCCTTGTATTCGACGTATTCGTTCTAATCTGCAATGTTTATCATAATATAGCAAGGGTGAGAAACAAGTTTGCCTAACAAGTTTAAGTTCAATAAAAAATATATCATGATTGAAAGAAATGAACAATAAGATGGCTAACATTCAACAATATAATTGTGCACTAGCGAAAAAAATTTCATAGTTGAACGAACATTGAACATGAATAACTATATCTGGATCGAATGGTAATGAAGGTGATCATCCTTTCATACCTGATGAATACATGTAATGTGCACAGAGTGCGAATTAATAATTCATAGACATGGTATAATTAGTAATGATTAACCACAAACATATCTCAAAAATATCAACTGGAGGTCGAGTTAGAGAAAACTAGCACAATAATTGAGTAAGGGAACTTGCCTCTTCGGTTGATTACTGCTACGCATTCTATTTAGCTATGTCTGAATATCTAATATTACTAATATCGATAAAAAAATATTAGAATAATATTATCACAGTATAATACTATTATATATAATTATAAAATAAGCTAAACACATAACACATAACCCTATAAGTCTATACAGCACATAGGACCTAGTATCAAGTCAAACTATTGCAGTCTGAGTTGAATCCGGCACAATTCTGAGATCCCGATTGCCTAATCGGATAATTATCGAGTTTCTGCCTAAACACTTAACAATTATCTTAAATAATTTATTAATCAGTCAAAATATTTTTCATAGGTTCATAATAATTTTTAGATAAATATTATCCTTTAAAATGATTTTTCAATCATTAATATCATATTTATATGATTTAATTACCAATAATATTCTATTATCATTAATATTTATTTAATATCAAATTTTAATGAAATACATAATATAATATTATAATATATTTATAATATCTCAAAGTATTTTTAATACTTTATTATTGTCTTTAAATGATTTTAAAATAATTATTAATTATCGCCATTAATATCAAATATTAATGTATTTATGACAAAATATCAAAAATTTATTTTATAACTTAAAATATTTTTATACCCTTTAAATCATTTTTATATGATTTCTAAATCATTAATTCTATTTTTCTATAATTTATTTAATACATTTATTAAATAAATTAATTATCATTAATACTAATTAATCATTGAAATTCATCACATAAAAATATAAAAAGTCATTAAAAATAACTTAAAATATTTTCTTATACCATAATATGATTTTTCAAATATTAAAATCATTTTTAAGAAATTTATTTAATATTATAATTGAATAAATTAAATACCCTTAATATTCCAAAAAAATTAAATATTAATGAAATATATTCAAAATTATTAAAAACCTATTTTTAGGCTTTAAAATAATTTTTAAGAATTTATTATGTATTTTTAATAATTAAAAACTATTTTTCTCTAATTATTTAATAAAAATAATAATTTTATTAATAAACTGTCGCTAAAGGTACCTATAGGCGACAAAACCGTGGTTAAATGTGTTCTTCATGGTCTTGAGCAAATCCAGAAATTCATGTCAATTATCCGGGTGATAAGTTTGACCACTAATAGATCTATGTTGCAGTTGATTTCTAGGCTTGTAATGGTGTTAAGCATGTAGTATTAGTGTAATACTACAACTACAAATCGATTTCATGACCAAACTATATCATATCTGAGAGATCTAAGCTCTGCAAATCGTTGTCAGATCTGTTCATCAATTTCTTGGTTTTCCAAAATTGAAGAGCAGTCGAGGTAACTATTTTCCAAGCCTTGAATAAGAAGTTATGGGCTTTCTAAATATGTTCTAAAGGTTCAATCATGTAGCCGAGATGTCAGGGTATATTTATCCAACACTAGATCCATCTAAAAACATCACATATGAAAGATTAAATCTGGTCAAAGTATGTCAGAAAACATGTTCTTGAACAATCAGGGTTTTCGACCAGCCATAACATTAATTTTATGTACGATCTGGTTGTTCTAAAGGCATAAATGTATATCCCTCATGTTAGATTACAAGTCCATTACACAAACATGGCTAAATCACTTAACCGTTGAAAGATCAGATGCCTCAAATATCTTAGCAGACCCTTTCTGGAAATCTGAGTTATCCATAAACCAGTTTTTCATGGTTGGTCAACTGACTTTGACCACTTATAAGTTGCAATATAGACATGCTCTGACCCTGATTCGAGTTTTAGACCAAAGCCCACATGGCATACTACAATGGCAAACATTTAAAACATTAAAACAAATAAAAGGTAATGATCTATGAGGTCTAACAATATTCGGTTGTCAGACAACATTCTAAAATTTTCCATGTTTTTTTAAAACTTTAAATTCGTGCCTCTAGATGTTATAGATCGATCGTATACCAACCCAGATCAACTATATATACTACAAACCAAATATTACAACACAAAATCATAACTTCTAACACATCAAGCAAGATCAAATTTCAAATTAGGGTTATACCTCACTTTTGAAAAATGTTTGATTATAGGCTCCTTATCTAATCTTGATGTTCTAGGGACTGGATTTAGGACTGATCCACTATTATATTTCGTAGGTTTAGAGAGTAAGAGACTTGGTAAGGAGTTTGTGTATAAATGAGGCTTGCATATTACCTTTCTCTCTCTTAATCTTATATATCACTTGAATGAAATGAATTGGCTGATGTATAAGGCTGATATGTATTTATTTTTGTCACATGGCTGATCTTGGTGGTTGACCAACTAAAAATATATCAAGATTTGAAAGCAACTTCCAATAATGCAACAAGGGCAATAAGGTCAGTTGGCTTTTAATTTTAATGGCATTCTTGTCTTTAGTCCCAACCCTTAGGGTTTGACCTTAAGGTTTTAAAATTTTGATTTTCAAGGATTTCTAATTTGGGCTAAAATGGAAAATTTAGTTTCCTAAAAATGTAAATTAGGGTTTCCTAATTATATTTAGTTTTCTAATTACTTAGACTTACAAATTAGGTTTTATAATTTACTAATTATCATTAAGCTTGCTAAATTAACAATTAGGGTTAATGACTTAGCAATTAGGGTTCCTAATTTGACAATTATGGTTTTCCCTAATTAAGATTATATTCTATAATATGTGTCATAACTCATATAACATAATCACTACACAGTCTTAAACTCATATTTGAGTTTCAAATTACGGTTTCAATATTTCAAATTAGGGTTTCGGATTCCCAGAACTGAAATTAGGGTTTCTAGAGCCGGTATTAGGGTTTCTTACAAGTCGTTAGGGTTTTCTAACTGAAGGTCGATGTTCTTAATATAATATTAAGGTTTGTCACTGATATAATTTATCTGGTCAACCCCTAACCCTTAACCACATACTGTACACAAAAATCAGTAAATACAAATTCATATATACTTATACCTTTAATCCTGAATAATTCACCAAATTTGCTGTCTAGGTCTAATATTTAACCTTAATTCAATCTTTTAAGATTTTAATAAATTTTCCAAATTCTCGGGTTGTCGCATTCACCCCTTCTTCTAAGAATTTCGTCCCCGAAATTCAACTTACACCTTATACCTTTCATACACAGCATCACGTGCTACCCAAAACATCTCTCACAAGAGTAAAAAAATTTCAAATTGTGTTGAGGAGTCATATAAACCATGAGCTTTCATTTTTGAAAAGGTTTTATGGAAATTCATCTGCAACCTCATATCTTCTGAGACATGAGGGTGATTAGCGGTATGCCTGATCTTGGCGATATCTTCTTTGGTCGGATCTCATTTTTCTCATCCTTTGCCATAGCACACAAATTGTACCTTAGTCTTATCGGATTCCTTACCAAAATAATTCGGTTCGGGAAAATTTTCAAAGAACGCTTAGAATTTTATAAACGTTGGTCTAGCCGAATCAAATAGCATAGACTCATATCAATAATCAATTTCAATCGAAATATATATGTATAGCCAAACCCTGTTGGGAAATTATAATTTTAAAAATAGTTTGAAAATGACGTCATGATGCTGTACTGTATTAACAGCCCGTTTGAGGATGCCGTCATCGAGTGATTTTGTCATAACACATTATACAATAGTGGAACAACAATTTTTAGATCAAATTCAACACTAAGTATTCTTGTATTTACAAATCCATCAACTTTTTATCATCTCTGCATCAGGTTACATGATACATAAGTGATACATAAAAATATATTTTGATATTTCAAATCATTATCGTCTAGCCGAAACAAATAGCATAGACTATACTTTAAACTGTTCAAAAACCGTTGCAATTCAGTTTTATCATCTCAATAAGTAACAATGTGTCAGTGACCCGAAGTCCACACATACACAATGATCACCAGAAGTTGAGAATAAAAATTTATTTTCAAAGGCACATAGTGCCCATTTAGCTTAATGTCAAAAATTTTGAAGTCTAGCATAGCTAGGAGATTTGGAAAAACCTATGTCTCCACTAATAATCCATTGTTTAATAATGCTATCTATTTATGTTATCCTTAATACTCCTTTCACACTTAGTTCTACCCAGTTCGTCAAACTTACCACACGTTATGAACAACTGTCCATCAATGCACTACGGGCCAATGAGGACTTTTACCACATCATTTGTATCATTACGGTCATGATTATACCGAATAATCCCTGGTCATAATCATACCAAGTCCAGCTATGCACTACAGGCCACAAATGACTTTCAACATAATATAAACATGAGGATAATGACAATGATATAAGAATTCAATAAAACAAGTATCCGACTTGTATTCCGACTTGAAAAGAAAAGTATTCCTACTTGTAGGGCGGGGATTCTTGAAGAAAACTTTCACTGTTTTCTATGCTCAAAGTTTTCTAAAACTCTAAAGAAATACGCTCAAGATTATGGAAGAAGAATTCTCTGATTCTAGTGTAATTTTCAATTCTAACTAAGCATCCTATTTATAGGAGAATTGAAAGGATACTATTTGAAAAGAATATCACGGGGTGAACTGTTAATAATCAGACGAAGTTCACGGGCAGAAGAAAAAAAATTCAGACGCCCATGTTTTTTTTATAATTATTAATATAGTATTCAATCAAATATAATATATTTTATTTTTCATAAAAAAACAAAACTTATTATAATATATATATAATAAAAATATATAATAATAATAATAATAATAATAATAATAATAATAATAATAATAATAATGTTAACTCCCTCCATTACACCTTACATGCCTCCCCCCATTTTTCTTTCTCTTGACTTTTTAACACACACACACACACACACACACACACACACATATATATATATAGTACTCCCTTTTCTCACCATTTATATATATACCCACCACCATTTTTTCTCCACTTCCCTTATTCCTACACACACACACACACTAGATTATATATATATATATATATATATATATATATATATATATATATATATATATATATTCACACACCCCACCACTCATATTTACCAACACACATATATATTCCCTCCACCACACGCCACTAACAATATATATATATATATATATATATATAATCACATGCCTGTAGTACATATATATAAGAAAAATTGAGATTACTTTCCCCCGACGATTATGAAAAATGAGAAAGTGGGGGTCCAAATAATACGCCAAATTTTACAACAAATACTTCATAAAAATAATCACTTTAATTATTTTAACAACATTTATCATCATTATTATAATTCGCAATATTTAACAACCAGGTCATTCCCAGGAAAGAGGGGACTTTCCAATAAGGATTTCTCCCTATTGGCGCGTAATTAGATGACCAAACCTCTCCTTGACAGAACTTCTAGACATTGTCAATATTGCAAATAATAATATTAATAACTATGTCATCTCAATTATTGATTTAATAATATATAAAATATCGACAATAATTGAATCAAATAAAGTGAGATACTATGCAACAATTACTGTAACAATAATTGAACAAAACTGAGTGACTTCTCATGTAAGCATCAATAATCAATACCGTGTGCTACTATGAAACAACACGATATCGTATTTTTAACACCGGGTGTTTCAACAGCTTAACGGTAAAACTTCCGCCGTTATTTTCATAAAAAGATATTTTTGTCGTTTTCTCAATCCGACAATAATTTCGTTTATGGGGTCCACCAATGATTGTGCCATCGTACGAATATTCCCCGACAAATTGAATATTATATAACAACTTGCATACTTTGAAAAATTTATAAATATTACCCACAACTATAACATTATATCAATTTCACTTCATAATATTCAAAAATGATATTCATCTTTATTCATAAAAGTTGGGGTCTTACAGCCTCCCCTTCTTATGAAATTTTTCCATCAAAATTAGGGTACATACCTGGTATGTCGAATAGGAAAGGATACCGTGACTTCATTTCAGATTCTAACTTCTATATCATTTCCTCAATATCGTGGTTTCTCCATAAAACTTTGACTTCAAGTATAACCTTGGAGCATAGAAAATGCTCATTCTTATCCAAGATTTGAACATGTACTTTTCATACGTTAAATCTTCGGCTATTTCATTCGGTTCTAACTCAATAACGTGGTTTGGGTCTTTCACATATTTATGTAACATAGATATGTGAAAAATGTTATGAACACGAGACATACTTGGCGGTAAAGCGAGTCTATAGGCCACAGTTCCTACTCGATCGAGGATTAAAAATGAGCCAATGAATCAAGGATTGAGCTTTCCTCTCTTTCCAAATCACGTAACTCCTTTTCATGGAGCAACACGTAACAACACATGATCTCCAATATCGAATTCCACGTCCTTTCGATGAAGATCAACATAACTCTTTTGTCGATCTTGTGAGGTTTTTATACATTATCGGATCGTTAGAATCTTTTCCATAGTCATACGTACCAACTCCGGTCCCAACAACGTTTCTTCACCCACCTCATCCCAGCATACTGGAGAACGACACTTTCTTCTATACAACGCCTCGATTGGAGCCATGCCAATACTTCCTTGATAATTGTTGTTGTAGGAAAACTCCACCAATGGTATAAACTTGTCCAAACTTCCCTTGAAGTCAAGGACACAGTGTCTTAATAGATCTTCAAGAGTTTGAATAGTCCTCTCCGACTGCCCGTCCGTTTGAGGATGATAAGCCGAACTAAATCGTAAATTCGTGTCCATAGCTTTTTGCAAACTAACCCAAAATCTTGAAGTGAATCTTGGGTCTCGATCAGAAACTATGGATACTGGTATACCATGAAATCTTACAATCTCGTTTATGTATATACGAGCAAGACGTTCAAGTGTATAAGTTTCTCGTATAGGTAAGAAATAAGCAGACTTGGTCAATCTATCAACGATGACCCAAATTACATCTAGGCCTTGAGAAACCTTGGGAAGACCAGTAAGGAAATCCATGGTAATGTTCTCCCTGTTCTATTCTAGAATTTCAAGTAGTTGCAATGGACCTTTTGGTACTTGATGCTCTGCCTTGACTTGTTGACAAGTTAAACACCTTGAGATAAACTCCGCTATCTCTCTCTTCATATTGCTCCACCAAAATGAATGTCAAATATCATGATACATTTTGGTACTCCCAGGATGGATTACAAATGGTGTGTTATGCGCCTCCATCATGATTTTATACTTTAAATCAGGGTCGTTAGGAACACAAAGTCTGGAGTTAACTCAAAGTATTCCTTCTTCATCGATTCTTGCTTCCGGCATAGTACCTTCTTGCACTTTCTTCCTCATAAGCATCAGCTCCAGGTCTGTAAACAGCTTTAACTTTATCGATTAAAGTTGGTTCTACTCGTATATTCGTCATCATCACGTGGGTCCCTGGAGTCTTTAACTCAATCTCCATCCTTTGCAAGTCATATAAAATGGGCCTTTGCATTGACAATATCATACTCGTACCCGCATATGATCTTCTACTCAATGCGTCAGCTACTACGTTTGCTTTACTAGGATGGTATTGAATGGTATGATCATAATCTTTCAACAGTTCAACCCAACGTCGTTGCTTCATGTTGAGTTCCATTTGGGTGAAGAAATATTTGAGGCTTTTATGATCCGTAAAGATCTCCACTTTCTCCGTATACAAGTAATGCCTCTAAATTTTAAGTGCGAAGACAACAGCTGCCAACTCTAGATCATGAGTAGGATAATACATCTCATATTCTTTGAGTTGCCGAGAGGCATAGGCTACGACTTTCCCATGTTGCATGAGAACACATCCTAACCCTTTTCCCGAAGCATCACTGTAGATGACAAATCCCTCCAAGCTAGATGGTATTGTCAGAACAGGTGCTAAAATGAATCTCCTCTCGAGTTCTTGAAAACTCTTCTCACATTCCACGCTCTAACCGAATTTTGTATCTTTCCGAGTCAGCTGAGTTAATGGAGTAGCTATTCAAGAAAACCCTTCTACGAATCTCCGATAATAACCTGCTAAGCCAAGAAAGCTAAGTACTTTGGTCACTAATTTAGGTTGCTCCCAGCTTTGAATAGTTCAATCTGTGCCGGGTCAATAGATATTCCATGATTTGATACTACGTGCCCAAGGAATGCTACTTCCTCAAGCTAGAACTCGCATTTCTTCAACTTGGCATAAAGCTTATTTTCACGAAGCTTTTGAAGTATCAGCCTCAAGTGTTGCTCATGATCTTCACGACTTTTGGAATATATGGGGATGTCATCAATAAAGACGACCACAAAGTGATCCAAATATTCCTTGAATACTCGGTTCATCATATCCATGAAGGCAGCATGAGCATTAGTCAATCCAAAAGATATGACTAGGAACTCATAATACCCGTACCGAGTTTTGAAAGCCGTCTTTGGAATGTCATCGGTTCTAATCTTTAACTAATGATATCTAGAACGAAGATCGATCTTTGAAAAGAATTTGGCGCCTTGCAACTGGTCAAACAGGTCATCAATACGTGGCAATGGGTACTTATTTTTGATAGTGACATGGTTCAACTCCCGATAATCAATACAAAGTCGCATACTCCCATCTTTCTTTTTCACGAATAGAACAAGAGCACCCCAAGGAGACGTACTAGGACGAATGAAACCGATGTCTAACAATTCCTGTAGTTGGGTCTTTAACTACTGAAGTTCAATAGGAGCCATTCGATATGGGGCTTTGGAAATGGGTTTTGTACCGGGTTCAAGGTCGATATAAAATTAAATTTCACGCTCTGGGGGTAGGCCATGAAGTTCTTCAGGGAATACGTCAGGAAATTTATTAACAATAGAAATATCATTCAAAACTGACGTATTTTTGTTTAAATCCGTGACATGAGCCAAGAAAGCTTGACATCTATTTTTCAATAAATGAATATCTTTATGGCTTGAGATGACAGTGATTGATTTTAATGGTTTGGTTGCTTGAATTCGCATAATAGGTTGGTTAGGAATATGAAAGCTAATAACCTTACGAAAACAATCAATTTTTGCATGATGAGTAGTTAACCAATTAATCCTTAGAATTACGTCAAATGCAAGTATTTTCAATGAAATAAGATCGAAAGGTAATGCGAGGGTACCGATTTAAACCAAAAAAGACTTATAAACAGTGGATGTAATGAAGGTTTCTCCCAACGGAGTTTCAACAGATAAGTCAAAGTATAAGTTCTTCGGAATCAAATTTAAACGTTGAGCGCAAGTATAAGAAATAAAAGAATGGGTAGAACCGGTATCAAATAAGGTATAGACTTCGCTAGAGTTTATGATAAGCTTACCCGTGATAACCTCGTTCGGGTTCCTTGCTTTTTGGGAGGTTACAACAAACGCTCTCCCTTGAACTACTGGTTTGTACTTGTCTGGAACGACATTTGGTGTCACCGTTCCAGCTGGACTTGGCTTCCCTGTATGACAAAATCTAGCTAGGTGACCTTCTCTTCCACAATTGTAAAACATTTTGGACTGCTGCGCACAGTTTGGACTGATGTGTCCCTCCCCTCCGCATTTGAACCATATGATAGGTGGTCGTTTTCCTTCCTTAACAATGGGTGCTGGTGCTGACGTCTTTCCATCATTGTTGAATCTCCTTTTCTTGAAATGTCCACTCTTATAGTCTTGGCCATGATTACCACCGAAGTGGTTACCATTCCTGGCATGTTGATTCCCTCCACGTTTGTTGTCACCGCTTCGATGACTGCTACCACTGGTATTATCATTTTACCGGCTGCTTTCTCTTGGTTGAGTTGACTCGTTATCACACTCCAATAACTGAGCCCTATTTACAACATCTGAATACAAACATAGTTTATGAGAAATTAGATATTGACGTATCTCGGGTTTCAAACCTCATAGAAACATCCACGTCATTCTCTCTTCATTATCAACCAAGTGGGATGAAAACTGGGACAACTCGGCAAACTTGGCTTCGTATTGCGACACGGTCATATTGTTCTGCTCCAACTTGATGAACTCTACCTCCTTCATGTGACGAATACTTTCGGGAAAGTACTTGTCATTGAATAGTTCTTGGAACTTCTCCCAAGACATCTTCAATGCTGTAGGTTGAGTACGCTTTACCGATTCCCACCAGTAATCTGCCTCTCCTCGCAACATAAAGGTGACAAAGGGAACTTTTTGCTCCTCGGAGCATCCCAAGACATCAAATATCTTGGTGATATGCTTTATCCACATATCCGCCTTAAGTGGTTTTGGCTCTCCAATAAACTCCAGTGGTCCATCTCCTTAAACTGTTTAGCGGTGACCGTCCGAGAGTTTTCAGTGTTTCCACCTTCATTTTGGATAGGAGTCTCTCTTGCCTGTTGTTGTACAAATTACAGAAAGCTCCTAAACATTCCGTCATTCGCCATTTGGTCGGTGTTGTTGCTCACCTGAGGATTATTGCCTTCTTGATGCACATTATCCTGGGTGTTGATTTGTGGTGACTCAACAACGGTCTCCTGTGCTCCATTGCTATTCTCAACATTCTCGGATGTCATTTTCAAATACTGCCACAAAACAAGGGTTAATTGACATACAACATATTATTCCTATACTCTGACCGACCAATTAAATACCAAATAAACTTAGGTAGGTCATACTAGCGAAGGAATTCCCCGTCTCTCCCCTCCTAGTTCTAGTCTCACATCTTAGACATGGATCATATCCCTAAGCTTTGATACCAACTGTGACGCCCCTAAAATAGGTATACATCACCCATCTTGAGTTGCCAAATACATGATACAAAATTCCAATACAACTTAATAATACAACTGTCGTGTAAAATACGACAAAACATAGCTGAAAGTTTAAAGAAGAATATTTCCTTCTAGACAATATCCATTCTCAAATAGAGTCCTCATTACATTTATTATGAAACTATTTCATAGAATAGTGAGGACTACTAATGCTATCATCTGGACCGTCACTCTGTTCCCCGACTAGTCCCGGCTACGTTCTCATTTTCTGAAGAGAACAATGAAAGGAAAAGGGTGAGCTCAACTAGCCCAGTAAAAAATATTATGACTAAGATAATGCAGAATAATTTATCGTTAGCCTTCAACAGTGTTAAACTGATAAAATATAACAAACATCAAGTTTAACTGCAGCGGAACTGTGACGTCCTCAAAATTAGGTATACATCACCCATCTTGGGTCGCCAGATACATGGTACATAATTCAAATACAACTTACTAATACAACTGTTGTGTACAATACGACAAAACATAAACTGTGAGTTTGAATACAAATATTTTCTACTAGAGAGTATACAAACTCAAAAGGAGTCCTCATTACAATTATTATCACACTATTTCACGTAATAGTGAGGACTACTAATGCTATCCTCTCGACCATCACTCCGCTCCCCGACTTGTCCCAAATTTATATTCTCATTTCAAGAGAAAAAAGTGAAAGAAAGGGTGAACTCAACTAGCCCAAAGAAGAAATATTATGACTAAGATAATGCGTAATAAATTATCATTAGTTTCCAACAATGTTAAACCGATAAAATATAATAGACATCAAGTTAAAACTGCGCAATGAATAAGCAATCCATTAAAAGAGTCAGTAGAAAATAAAATCTACTATCTTTTATGATTTAAAAGGTTTTTTTCATCTTTATTATCATTTGAGACTCCAACTTAATAAATATTCCACATCATCGAATCACCCCGCACTACTGCCGAGGATATTCTTTTAGTATCACGACCACAATTATCCATGCACTACGTGCCAAGAATATTTGTGTATTCATTAATGGTCATGATCATGCCAACAACTGTCCATCAATGCACTACGGGCCAATGAGGACTTTTTCCACATCATTTGTAACATTACGGTCATGATTACACCGAATAGTCCCTGGTCATAATCATACCAAGTCCATCTATACACTACAGGCCACATATGACTTTCAACATAATATAAACGTGAGGATGATGACAATGATATAACAATTCAATAAAACAAGTTCAAGAATTAATTTATCTAGGAACTAATAACGTCCAAATTGTCAACATGATACTGCTTTGTAGAGTAAAATTCAAGAATGCTCAGAAGAATATTTGTATGAAAAGATACTGGATAAAGCGCAAATATCAAGGATATTCCACTAATTTCATGGGGTATATAAGTCAAAACTTTAACCAACTGAGTATAATAAAGAATGGAATAACAAAAGAAATCACCATGCATGCGTAGATCATTATAGGCGGGTTATTCCAATGAATACTAAATAATGAAACCGTGTCAAAGTAAATTGCATCAACAGGATGTTCCAATGTAATAATAAAGAATGGAATAACAACAGAAATCACCATGCATGCGGCATATTGCAGATAGACAATGAGTTATTCCAAATGTAATACTAATAAGGATGGAATCGTGTCCGGCGTGAAACGACAGATGTGATATTCCAACAGGATATTAATAAAGACGGAACCAGGTCCGGCGTAAAACGTACAAACAGGATATTCCAACAGAATAATTGTGACGCCCCCAAATCCGGGTACTTGAAATCCGAACTCAAATTGCTTCACGATACCATTTCTATAAGTTTGAATAATACAATAGTAATATTACATTCAAACTTAATTTACATACATCAAAGTTTACTTCCTGTGCACGAGACCTTCAAATACATTCCTTACAATACATGAATAGATACCCATGCACTATAACCATTAACTCATAATACACACTTATTCGATCGACTTTCCTTTTCCTTTGTTCGTTTCGTGCTCGAGCCTTCAAAGTTGCTCATACATAATCGAAAACATTTAATTTAAGCAAGGATGAGCATTTGAGTGCCCAGCAAGTAATAGCAATTATATATATGTTTGAAAAGAATATAAGTATTCTCTTTACATAACACTTCTACAACGAATCAAAAGTTGTGAAGTAATCAGATCTTGATAAAAGATTCACATAACAACTCTCTTTCAAATTCTTGAAATGAGGCTCCACCCATGAATAGGGTTTAAGAAACATACTATGAACATTCTTTTCATTTTCGAAAAGGTTTAGCAGAATTCATCCATGAAACTGGTCATAACTTACTTACACGGAGGGTGATCGGCCCAAAATTCTCTGGTGATTGATCAATACTACATAACTTGAACGACATTCATCGCCATCATCCTTTGTCCGCCAAGCGCATAAAAATTTTCCCATTATCGGGATGTTCATACACATGCCCGGTTCCAAACCCAAGGTTTTAATCTTGCTCAACAATAATATGTAATTCAACATATATGTATACGGGTAATTGACATGGTATATCAACATGTGAATAAATGCCATGATTATCCAAGTGGGGACACTTGTATAACCATTTAGAAATCAACTTAATGTAATATATATCCGAGCTAACATGTTGATAATCAAAGCGCATATAATAATGTAGACAGAATATAATAATTCTCAAACTTCTTACTCATGTCCATTGCATAAAGGAAATGCAAAGGTAGGATACTTACTCGATTTGTCGATTACAAATCTCAACTTAGATCTTATCTCTTTATCACAACCTATCAATAAACAGGTCATTCGTCCGATTAGAACAATATATCATAACACATAGTATCGCCAATTATGGTCAAGACATAGTCTAATTATGTCATCACATAATCGCAAAGTGATCATACTTTTAGTTCACATTCTATACTTTTATACATTTTTCAAATATCTCATCCATGTTCTTACGAAGAGTCTTTTTCTTTCTATTATAGGATCCACGATTGTTTGCTGCATCTGGCCTGCCTTTTATCGAATTACATCTTGAGTCTAAGACTCTTATTCTATACCTCAACATCGTAAATATCAGGACATTTTACTTTTAATCATTTTCGAATTTTTCCGTAAATTGAAAATTTAAAATAAATCAAATCATTCACTCAAGGCTTATAGTGATATAACTGCTACTATGGGTGCTCTTCACCAAATCTCGGACTTCATAACCTTAGGTTCTCTAGTCATTTAGTTTGATTAGGATATCACTTTCAAACATCGTAATTATAATTACATGATTTAAACATTAAACAATTCCATTATTAATAATTAATTTATATTAACTATTAATGAAACCATTGCCAAAATATAAAAGTTATTTATAATAACTCAAACTATTTTTAAATCATTTATTTAATATTATAATTAAATAAATAAATACCTTTTATATTTCAAAATATTAAATATTTATGAAATATACTCAAAATAATTAAAACTATTTTTTGATTTTAAAATAATTTTTCATAATTTATTTGGTATTTTTAATAATTAAAACTAATTTTCTAATTTTTAAATAAATTTAGGAAAATAAAATGATAATCGTCGCTAGTAAAGCATCTATAGCGACAGAACCGTCGCTATAGGTGTTCTTGAGCTTCATGTCAGTGGACAAAGGTGCTAGTTTGACCGAGCCTTAAATCCATGATCTAACTATTTTCTGGACTTGCAAAAACTTCAATGTTGTAGTACTAATGTAATACTACAACTATATACTCATTTCATGACCAAACAAAGAACAAATCATGTGAGATATGATCAATAGAAAACCTTGTCGACGTGTTCTTTCATGTTTCGGGTTGCCCGTAAAACTCTGGTCAACACCCACAACGACCTTAGTGGTCTTATTCTCGTCGATCCGTACATGTTTATAGGTGTTTTATACGCTTCAGTCATGTGAAGTATAACTTACAGAGAACATGATTAAATCAAGTTTCAAGTCTAAACATCAACAATACCAAAGATATAAATCATCAAACTCTCTCGATAAAACTTGTATGCCAATTCGGGTTTTCTGAATTTCAAAGCAGATCGTAAAGCTACTTTGGGTCTTTATATCTTTCATTCGAGTTTGATCTAAGTGATATATTGATTCCAAAGTTGTAGATAACATGTAATACTACAACTCTATTACATATAAGGCATATAACAACAACAGATCCAACGAGAAAGAAAGAGGCTTAAAAATGACCTCAATAATCGTTTTGAACATTTCTCGAAACCCGTAAAGTTCTTGAGCGATTCTACTAATGGTAGTTTGACCATAAATAACTCCTAATCTACAACAGGTATGACCATGATTCTTTTTGCAGAATAAAGACAACATACCAGGCTACACATATTAAGCTTTAAACATCAAAAACTCTTAACAGGATGGGATCTACAGCCTCTGACATTCGTTGTCAGAACACAAAAATGAAAATTTCTAGATTTTAAAGATCTTCAAATCCGAGCTTCTGAATGATATGTAATCAACATCAAGCAACCCAGATCATCCTTAGACACTATAATCAACATGTTTTAACATTTAAACATAACATCTAACACCAAAAAGTTTAAGAAAATCAAGCTAGGGTTTATACCTTTTTATGCTTTGATTCTGATTTTTGGCTACTGATTTGTTATTGGTGTGAATGGGGCTTGTTTATAGACTGATATAATGAGAGAATTTCGTAGGTTTAAGCTTGGGAGAATGAAGCTAAGTGTTGTGTATAAATAGGCCAAAAATGGTGCATTTCTCTCTCTTGAATTCATAAAATAATGCATGAAAGATTATAGTGGCTGATTGATGGTAATACTACAGCCCATAGGTAATTTCTAGATGGATTGGCCGGATTTTGTGGACAAGTGGTAGCAATAAGACATAAATAATGCATTTTCCCTTTTCTTTAATTTAAAAAAAATAATTTTAAATACCTTGGATGCTAAAGTGGGATGATTCCCTTGTTTGAGAGCCGATAGCATGTAGGATAAGTATGTTGGGCATCCTTGTTGCAAGATCCCATCAACAATGTAAGATAATAATACACTAAAATGACAACAAGGGTATTTTGGTCATTTCACATATAATTCCAAGGGCATTTTTGTAAAAGGCCATTAAATGTAATATTTAACCATTAGATTATAATTTTTACCATTTACCAATTAATTTCTATCATTTGGTAAATTAAAACATTTATATAATAACATCGTAATTAAACCCGATAATTTTAAATTAGGGTTTCTATAGAAAATTAGGTTTTCTAATTAGGGTTTCTTAACGTTATCAATTAGGGTTTTCTAATTGACCATTAGGGTTTTCTAATTATCTCGTGTATGATCTAACACGGTCATTACGATCTCTAACTTCAACCGATTAGGGTTGTAATAATTAGGGTTTGTCCTAGTTATCGCCAGTAAAAATAGTAATTAGGTTTTTCTTCTAAGTACCGACATTCGTGTACACAAGAACTCATATATACAAAGTGAACTTTCATATACTACTCTACCATTTATCATAACTCGAAGTTTAATAATTAGGGTTTCACAAAGACGGTAATATGCTATGACCTAACTGACCATTATTGTTCAATAATATATTCGTCTCGCATACACAAGAGACATAATTATTGTATCAGAAATCATTATAATAATAATATAATATTATTATTATCATCTCTTGACCATAATCCCAATTCGTGGTTTGGATCTCATATCGACTTCTCTTTCGCATATCAATAATACTTGATTTAAATATTCGAACAATTTATATAATAAAATATATATTATATAAGTTCTAATTATCACTTCATATATTATTTCCAATCATGTTATCATGGAAAAATAATTAATAAAAACATTTCGCCATGTAAATTAATTACCATAAAATATAATTTGTAGTAATTAATAATTCCAAAATTATTTCTAATTTTTCAAGTAATAAATATATTCATATTTATCGTTCACATTACTAGACACTTATTCTCGCTATTAAATAAAAAAAAAAATTTATACGCTAAAATTTCTTAATTATTTTATTTAGGAAATCTCGGGTTATTACATTCACCTCCCTTATAAGGATTCCGTCCCCGTAATCACCGCTTCTAAAACTCATAAGCATAAGGGTACATAGCACATATAATCATCAGACGAGACCTCGATCATACTCGATCGAACTCGATCTTTAACTATTCTTCACATCACTTAATTAGGCGTAAATTTGATTTGAAAGAACTCAAAATTTCTTTATAAAATCACTTACTATATATATATATAGGAAAACATATAAGATATATAAGTGGTTCACATAGCACCGGAGTTCTGCTCTCAAACCGCCAATGTATCTCGGACCGCCATGTGTTAGACCCTGAGTTGCTAACGCTAGTACTTTGGTTGAGTGTGGTCCACTCGCTTCCTCCTGTGGTTATGTTTCCCGCCTCCATTCCCTCTTTGGACAGCTTCTCTCACCGATGCTCGGCCGATCCGCATATGAAGCATCCATCGATCTTCCTTGAATTGGGGCAATTGGAGAGATATGACCCTCTTGCCCGCACTTAAAGCACGCGAACTTACCCTTTAGACACTCGCCAGAGTGATTCTTTCCGCAGCTTCTTTGATCGCACCTGCCTCGCTTCTTCACACCTTCCTCGCTTTTACTTGAACATTCCCTAAAAATTCCTCATTCTCTTCTCACCCCTATTCCCACTACTACTTTCCATCTTCACCGCCTCCTCCCGACCGCCTCTGTTTTTTTTCTCCTTGTTGTAGAGACTCATGGCCTCACTCCCTGCTTGGCTTATGATAGCCTTTTTCCACGAAGTGTTGTAAAAGTATCTATTTGCAAGATCGCCACCTTATTGTAGAGCCAGGTTTTAAGCCCCGCTCAAACCTCCTTGCCTTTCTAGCTTCAGACTCACTTGATGTGGAGCAAACCTAGCTAACTCATTAAACTTGGCAAGATACTCCGCAATGGTCATGTTTTCCTGTTTTAACTCCGTGAATTTTACCTCCATTCTAGACTACATACTAACAGAGAGATAGTTTTGAAAAATAAATCTTTAAACCTATCCTGTAATTTCTTCTTCTCCGCCCGAGTCTTATTTGCCTCCCACCAAAAGTTAGCCTCCCTTTTTTTATCATATAAGTGGCAAAAGCGGTCTTTTGCCCTCATCTACTCTAGCAATTATGAACGCCTTTTCTATTCGCTCACCCATGTCCTGGCTTCTTCGAGGGTCATTTGATCCTCTCGAACTCGGTGGTCCCACCGCTTTGAAGTCTTTGAATTTTGCCAAGCGATTGTCTGGTTGGTTCCCTACAGCTGGTATTCCCTGCTTCATAGCCTGAGCCATCATGTTTGCAAAGTTTTGCATCAGTTCTGGCTGTTGTCCTCCATCATTAATAGATTCTTCTACCCCTTGGTTTCGAGTTCGACTGGATTGGCAAGCATTATCTCGTTAAATAAAACCATAAGTTATACCTTTACATTTTAAACATTATTGCATAAGATTAATGTATTAAACTCGTTTCATTTCTCAAACTTAGATTCATATTCATTTATCGAATATTTACATAGCAAATATACTACTTTAATCAACAAACTATCCCTTTGTGACTACTTAAAGTCTGGATTTAAAATTTTGACCAACATAAAGTTGAAAATAGTTCATTACTTTTCACACACATTACATAAACACAACATAACCCATACCACTTATTTACTAAGTCTTTCTTCCTGACATTCATTCATTCGATGTCCCTCCATTCCACAATTTAAACATCCACCTTACTTATAGTTGGGGCAACGAGGAGATGTATGTCCCTCACAGCCGCAAATATAACATATCTTCTTCCCTTTCTTCTTATCAGGTTTTCCTAAGTCAGGATCTTCTATCTTTCTTTTCCTTACCTCTCAGAGTCGCATTATCTAAGTGTTGCTTGAGGCTCCCATCTGGTCAATTTGGATTTTGAGCTTATCCTGCTCGTTCATTGTTTCCAGCAATGCTTGACGCAGTTGGATATTAAGCAACGTCTCTATCTCCCACAGCCTTTCCAGCGTAGCAACCTTGTTCTCCAGATCCTGCACCTCCGTTGATGCTTGGCGGCTTCAACTTTAGTGTCTCGAGTCACTATCTCATCAAATCCACCATTTCGGATCCGATACTACGCGTTTTCCACTATAGCCACCTCGTCCGATTTGGGTTCCTGGTAAGCTTCTATTTCAGCTGTTGGCCTTGATATTAGCTCGGGGGTGTGGATCTGATCCTTCTTATTCCACATATCTTTTCCACCAGACATCTACATACATAAGTTACCCTGATTAGCATATAGTATATATACACAGCAATCAAGAGTTTTATATACGTTGTCTTTTATTTTGTTTGACGATAAATTTATTCAATTCTCATCAACGCCTATTTTTCTCTGCCGAAAGGCAGCTCCATCCACTTCATGTCGAATCGCATAAAGGCGATGCCTAAAGCCTGCTCCAAGGTATATATCTTGGTGTCTTTGGCTTTTATCTCAACCTTCAACCGTCCCCACTGTAT
Source organism: Panax ginseng (assembly GCA_020205605.1). Taxonomy (NCBI): domain Eukaryota; kingdom Viridiplantae; phylum Streptophyta; class Magnoliopsida; order Apiales; family Araliaceae; genus Panax; species Panax ginseng. The sequence goes on along the minus strand of CM035147.1, from coordinate 50,378,983 downwards.
CTCTCTCTGTTCCAACCTCCTCGAATCTCGGCTTAATTCTATCTGGTTCGGTGAGCGGCGTCCTTAGATCATTGCTCGAAATGGAGAATACGATTCTCAGGCTCCGCTTGCTTTCAATTCTAGCCGATTAAGTCGCCGCTCCTAACTAACAAATCTCTTATCATCTCACCGTCTGTACTCCTCGCTAGAGTCCATCCGTCCTTGGGTCAAGGAATTGCTACTTTGACTTTCGTCATCCATCCTATGACCACAATAAACGAGACAACATTAGTACCGAAATAAAATATATTCATCGATAAAATGAAGGAATATTTTATTTAGTACAACTAAAACTTGATGGATCTCTTCGACTCATCATATCTTATAACTCCTCACCAGAGTACTTCGCCTCCTGGTTCACTGAATATTTATCTTATCTTTCGTCCTCCATTCTACTAAGGTTATAACCTAGGTTTCGCACTCCTAACGCTTATAACCCATGACTTTGATACCAACTCGTGACGCCCCTAAATCGGGTACTTGAAACCCAAACTCAAAGGCTTCACGATACCATTTCTATAAGTTTGAATAATACAATAGTAATATTACATTCAAACTTAATTTACATACATCAAAGTTTACTTCCTGTGTACGAGACCTTCAAATACATTCCTTACAATACATGAATAGATACCCATGCAAATATAACCATTAACTCATAATACACACTTATTCGATCGACTTTCCTTTTCCTTTGTTCGCGTTCGAGCCTTCAAAGTTGCTCATACATAATCGAAAACATTTAATTTAAGCAAGGATGAGCATTTGAGTGCCCAAACAAGTAATAGCAATTATATATATAAGTTGAAAAGAATATAAGTATTCTCTTTACATAACACTTCTACAACGAATCAAAAGTTGTGAAGTAACTCAGATCGATAAAAGATTCACATAACAACTCTCTTTCAAATTCTTGAAATGAGGCTCCACCCATGAATAGGGTTTAAGAAACATACTATGAACATTCTTTTCATTTTCAAAAGGTTTAGCGTAAATTCATCCCAAATGTCATAACTTACTTAGCACGGAGGGTGATCACTTCATTGTTATACTCAGATTGATCAATACTACATAACTTGAACGACATTCATCGCTTTCATCCTTTGTCCGCCAAGCGCATAAAAATTTTCCTATTATCGGGATGTTCATACATGCCTCGGTTCCAAACCCAAGGTTTTAATCTTGCTCAACAATAATATGTAATTCAACATATATGTATACGGGTAATTGATATGGTATATCAACATGTGAATAAATGCCATGATTATCCAAGTGGGGACACTTGTATAACCATTTAGAAATCAACTTAATGTAATATATATCCGAGCTAACATGTTGATAATCAAAGCGTATATAATCTGCAGACAGAATATAATAATTCAAACTTCTTACTCATGTCCATTGCATAAAGGAAATGCAAAGGTAGGATACTTTTCGATTTCATCGATTACAAATCTCAACTTAGATCTTATCTCTTTATCACAACCTATCAATAAACAGGTCATTCGTCCGATTAGAACAATATATCATAACACATAGTACTGTCAATTATGGTCAGCACATAGTCTAATTATGTCATCACATAATCGCAGTGATCATACTTTTAGTTCACATTCTATACTTTTATACATTTTTCAAATATCTCATCCATGTTCTTACAGTAGTCTTTTCTTTCTATTATAGGATCCGACAGTTGTCGGCGTACCGACAGCTTTATCGGGTACATACTGAGTCTAAGACTCTTATTCTATACCTCAACATCTGTAAATATCAGACATTTTACTTTTAATCATTTTCGAATTTTTCCAGAAATTGAAAAATTTAAAATAAATCAAATCTGTCACTCAAGGCTTATATAGTGATATAATCATTACTACGGGTGCTTTTCACCAAATCTCGGACTTCATAACCTGGTTTTCTCAGTCACTAGTTTGACTTTGGGATATCACTTTCAAACATCAGAATTATAATTACATGATTTAAACATTAAACAATTCCATTATTAATAATTAATTTATATTAACTATTAATGAAACCATTGCCAAAATATAAAAGTTATTTATAATAACTCAAACTATTTTTAAATCATTTATTTAATATTATAATTAAATAAATAAATACCTTTTATATTTCAAAAATATTAAATATTTATGAAATATACTCAAAATAATTAAAAACTATTTTTCAGACTTTAAAATAATTTTTCATAATTTATTTGGTATTTTTAATAATTAAAAACTAATTTTTCTAATTTTTAAATTAATTTCCGGAAAATAAAATGATAACTGTCGTTAAAGGCATCTATAGTGACAGAACCGTCGCTATAGGTGTTCTTGAGCTTCATGTCAGTGCACAAAGGTGTTAGTTTGACCGAGCCTTAAATCCATGATCTAACTATTTTCTGGACTTGCAAAAACTTCAATGTTGTAGTACTAATGTAATACTACAACTATATACTCATTTCATGACCAAACAGCAACAAATCTGTGAGATATGATCAATAGAAAACCTTGTCAGACGTGTTCTTCATGTTTCTGGGTTGCCCAGAAAACTCTGGTCAACACCGGTCAACGACCTTAGTGGTCTTATTCTGGTCGATCTGTACATGTTATAGGTGTTTTATACGTCGGGCTGTGAAGTATAACTTACAGAGAACATGATTAAATCAAGTTTCAAGTCTAAACATCAACAATACCAAAGATATAAATCATCAAACTCTCTGACAAAACTTGTATGCCAATTCTGGGTTTTCCAGAATTTCAAAACAGATCGTGCAGGCTACTTTGGGTCTTTATATCTTTCATTCTGAGTTTGATCTAAGTGATATATTGATTCCAGGTTGTAGATAACATGTAATACTACAACTCTATTACATATAAGGCATATAACAACAACAGATCCAACGAGAAAGAGGTAGTGGGTTAAATGTGACCTCAATAATCGTTCTTGAACATTTCTGGAAAACCCAGAAAGTTCTTGAGCAGTTCGGTCAATGGTAGTTTGACCATAAATAACTCCTAATCTACAACTGGTATGACCATGATTCTTTTTGCAGAATAAAGACAACATACCAGGCTACACATATTAAGCTTTAAACATCAAAACTCTTAACGAGGATGGGATCTCTGACCTCGACATTCGTTGTCGTAACACAAAATGAAAATTTCTAGATTTTAAAGATCTTCAAATCCGAAAGCTTCGAATGTTATGTAATCAACATCAAGCAACCCAGATCATCCTTAGACACTATAATCAACATGTTTTAACATTTAAACATAACATCTAACACCAAAAGTTTAAGAAAATCAAGCTAGGGTTTATACCTTTTTATGCTTTGATTCGATTTTTGCTACCGATTTGTTATTGGTGTGAATGGGGCTTGTTTATAATCGATATAATGAGAGAATTTTGTAGGTTTAAGCTTGGGAGAATGAAGCTAAGTGTTGTGTATAAATAGGCCAAAATGGTGCATTTCTCTCTTGAATTCATAAAATAATGCATGAAAGATTATAGTGGTGATTGATGGTAATACTATGTTTCATAGGTAATTTCTAGATGGATTGGCGGATTTTGTGGACAAGTGGTAGCAATAAGACATAAATAATGCATTTTCCTTTTCTTTAATTTAAAAAATAATTTTAAATACCTTGGATGCTAAAGTGGGATGATTCCCTTGTTTGAGAGATGATAGCATGTAGGGTAAGTATGTTGGGCATCCTTGTTGCAAGATCCCATCAACAATGTAAGCAATAATACACTAAAATGACAACAAGGGTATTTTGGTCATTTCACATATAATTCCAAGGGCATTTTTGTAAAAGGCCATTAAATGTAATATTTAACCATTAGATTATAATTTTTACCATTTACCAATTAATTTCTATCATTTGGTAAATTAAAACATTTATATAATAACATCGTAATTAAACCCGATAATTTTAAATTAGGGTTTCCTATAGAAAATTAGGGTTTTCTAATTAGGGTTTCTTAACGTTATCAATTAGGGTTTTCTAATTGACCATTAGGGTTTTCTAATTATCTGTGTATGATCTAACACAGTCATTACGATCTCTAACTTCAACCGATTAGGGTTGTAATAATTAGGGTTTGTCTAGTTATCGGTAGTAAAAATAGTAATTAGGGTTTTTCTTCTAATTACCGAGCATTCGTGTACACGTGATAACTTCATATACACAAGTGAACTTCATATACTACTCGATCATTTATCATAAGCGAGTTTAATAATTAGGGTTTCACAAAGACGGTAATATCTTGTATGACCTAACCGGCCGTCGTCATTGTTCAATAATATCTGTCCGCATACACAGTACATAATTATTGTACTGTAAAATCATTATAATAATAATATAATATTATTATTATCATCTCTTGACCATAATCCCAATTCAGGGTTTGGATCTCATATCTGACTTCTCTTTCGCATATCAATAATACTTGATTTAAATATTCTGAACAATTTATATAATAAAATATATATTATATAAGTTCTAATTATCACTTCATATATTATTTCCAATCATGTTATCATGGAAAAATAATTAATAAAAACATTTCTGCTTACAGAAATTAATTACCATAAAAATATAATTTGTAGTAATTAATAATTCCAAAATTATTTCTAATTTTTCAAGTAATAAATATATTCATATTTATCGTTCACATTACTAGACACTTATTCTCGTCATTAAATAAAAAAATTTATACGCATAATTTCTTAATTATTTTATTTAGAAAATCTCGGGTTATTACAATAATAAAGATTTTAATCAGTCAGGCAGTAAAATGCATTGCAGATGTGATATTCCAATGTAATAATAATAAAGACGGAATAATAGAAGAATGTCACCAAGTATAGGGTAGTCGCGATATCTTTGGTTATTCCAAATAGAAAAATAAAGAATGGAATAATGAAGTTCTCTTCATGAATACAAAAGAAATAATATCCCTTACTAGTAAAAAGAACCGAATATAAGAGTAGTTAAGTAGCGTAAAACTTTTTTCTTCTTTTCTCTATAATTTTCTCTCTCTAGAGTTTCAGTGAATTCGTAAGAAATAATGAAGGAATGAGCTTCTATTTATAGGAGAATGGAAAGGCACTGTTCAAGTACGAAATAATTTTGCAGAATTATTTCTTCAATCAACTAACAACTAAGTCAAACAACTAACCAATAAGATTTCAACAAAAATTAAAATATAATAAATATATATAAACACATGTTTTCAATTTATATATATCAATATTATATATACCACTAGATTTTTTTATCCCCCCATATCAAACATCAATCGCCCACCCTCCCAAAAATCAATTTCACTACACTCTTACACATCACTATCACACTACCACTTTTTCACCATTTTCCACACACACACATCACACACTTATCACTTTTACATATCACTTTCTCCCACCATATACTCAATACATACATATACTTCCATACGTATACTCTTCCATTTCAAAAATCATTTTTCCAACACATATGGGCCCCACATGTGGGCCCCACCTTTAAATAATTTTCAATCGATTATTTTGAAAAATGGGTAAATAGGAATCCATAAAATAAGCAAACTTCATAAAAATCACCTTAATAATTTTAACAACATTTATCATCTTTATTACAATTCACAATATTAATCGACTGTTAGTTTCTCAGAAAGAGGAGCTTTCAATAAGGATTTCTCCCTATAGTGGTAATGCAATTAGGTGACCAAACCTCTCCTTGATGTAACTTCTAGACATCGTTAATATTGTAAATAATAATATTAATAATTTTGTCATCTCAATATTGATTTTAACAATATAATAAATATCGACAATAATTGAATCAAATAACGTGAGATACTATGGAACAATTACTATAGCAATAATTGAACAAAACCGAATGACTTCACGTAAGCATCAATACCAAAAACCGTGTGCTACTTATGCAACCAATGCGATATATTCTTTGTACTTTTACTATCGAGTAGTTCAACAGTATCAACGGTAAAACTTCTGCTATTATTTTCATAAAAATATTTTTGTCGTTTTCTCAATCCGACAATAATTCTGTTGTGGGGTCCACCAATGATTGCGCCATTGTACGAATATTTCCTGCTAAAACGAATATTCCTCGACCAATCGAATATAATATAACAACTTGCATACTATGCAAAATTTATAAATATTACCTACAACTATAACATTATATCAATTTCACTCCATAATATTCAAAAATAACATTTATAGAAAATTCATCTTTATTCAAAAAATTGGGGTTTTACAATCTCCCCTTCTTATGAAATTTCGGCCTCGAAATTAGTGTACGTACCTGGTATGTCGAAGAGGTAAGGATACCTTGATTTCATTTTAGATTCTAATTCCCAAGTCATTTCCTCAACATCGTGGTTTCTCCACAAAACTTTGACTTGAGGTATAACCTTAGTGCGTAGAATATGTTCCTTCTTATCCAAGATTTGAACATGAACCTCTTCATACGTCAAATCTTCCGCTATTTCGTCTGATTCTAACCCAATAATGTGGTTCGGGTCTTCCACATATTTACGTAACATGGATATATAAAAATTGTTATGAACACGAGACATACTTGGCGGTAAAGTGAGTCTATAGGCCATAGTTCCTACTCGATCAAGGATTAAAAATGAGCCGATGAATCGAGGATTGAGCTTTCCTCTCTTTCCAAATCTCGCAACTTCTTTCCACGGAGCAACACGTAACAACACATGATATCCTATATCGAATTCCACGTCCTTTCGATGAAGATCAGCATAACTCTTTTGTTGATCTTGTGAGGTTTTTATACGTTGCCGGATCGTTTGAATCTTTTCTGTAGTCATACGTACCAACTCCGGTCTCAACAACGTGCTTCACCCACCTCATCCCAAAGATCTTGGAGAATGACATTTTCTTCCATACAACGCTTGAATGGAGCCATGCCAATACTTGCTTGATAGCCGCGTTGTTGTAGGAAAACTCCACCAATGGTAAGAACTTGTCCCAACTTCCCTTGAAATCAAGGACACGAGTCTTAATAGATCTTCAAGAGTTTGAATAGTCCTCTCCGATTGTCCGTCCGTCAAAATCGAGGATGATATGTCGAGCTAAATCGTAAATCTGTGCCCATAGCTTTACGCAAACTAACCCAAAATCGTGAAGTGAATCTTGGGTCTCGATCAAACTATGGATCTTTGCATACCATCTTGATCTTACAATCTCGTTTATGTACATCTGAGCAAGATGCTCAAGTGTATAAGTTTCTCGATCGGTAAGAAATGAGCAGACTTGGTCAATCTATCAACAATGACCCAAATCGCATCTATACCTTGAGAAACCTTAGGAAGACCAATAACAAAATCCATGGTAATGTGCTCCCACTTCCATTCTAGAATTTCAAGTGGTTGCATTGGACCTTTTGGTACTTGATGCTCCGCCTTGACTCGTTGACACGTTAGACACCTTGAGATAAACAACGCTATCTCTCTCTTCATATTTCCCCACCAAAATGTATGTCGAAGATCATGATACATTTTGGTACTCCAAGATGGATTGCAAGCGTGTGTTTGTGCGCCTCCATCATGATTTTATCTCGTAAATCGTGGTCGTTAGGAACACAAAGTCCGGAGTTGACTCAAGTATTCCTTCTTCATCGATTCTTGCTTCCGATAGCGACTTCTTGCATTTTCTTCCTCATACACATCAGCTCCAGGTCTGTAGCTTGAGCAGCTTTAACTTTATAAATTAAAGTCGGTTCTACTCGTATATTCGCCATCATTACATGGGCCCCTGGATTCTTTAACTCTATCTCCATCCTTTGCGAGTCACACAAAATGGGCCTTTGTGTTGACAATATCGTACTCGTACTTGCATATGATCTTCTACTAAATGCGTCAGCTACCACGTTCACTTTTCCAGGATGGTATGATCATAATCTTTCAATAGTTCAAGCCAACGTCGTTGTCGCATGTTGAGTTCCTTTTGAGTGAAGAAATATTTGAGGCTTTTATGATCCGTAAAGATCTCCACCTTCTCCCCATACAAGTAATGCCTCCAAATTTTAAGTGCGAAGACCACAGCTGCTAACTCTAGGTCATGAGTAGGATAATTCCTCTCATATTCTTTGAGTTGTCGTGAGGTATAGGCTATGATTTTCCCATGTTGCATGAGAACACATCCTAACCCTTTGCCCGAAGCATCACTGTAGATGACAAATCCCTCCGAACCAGATGGTATTGTCAGAACAGGTGCTGAAATGAGTCTCCTCTTGAGTTCTTGAAAACTCTTCTCACATTCCTCGCTCCAACCGAAATTTGTATCTTTTTGAGTCAGCTGAGTTAGTGGAGTAGCGATTCGAGAAAACCCTTCTACGAATCTCCGATAATAACCAGCTAAGCCGAGAAAGCTACGTAATTCGGTCACTAATTTAGGTTGCTCCCAGCTTTGAATAGCTTCAATCTTTGCTGGGTCAACAGATATTCCATGACTTGATACCACGTGCCCAAGGAATACTACTTCCTCAAGCCAGAACTCGCATTTCATCAACTTGGCATAAAGCTTATATTCACGAAGCTTTTGGAGTATCAGCCTCAAGTGTTGCTCATGATCTTCATGGCTTTTGGAATAAATAAGTATGTCATCAATAAAGACGACCACAAAGTGATCCATATATTACTTGAATACTCGGTTCATCATATCCATGAAGGCAGCAGGAGCATTAGTCAATCCAAAGGACATGACTCGGAATTCATAATGCCTGTACTGAGTTCTGAAAGCCGTCTTTGGAATGTCATCGGTTCTAATCTTCAATTGGTTATATCTGGAACGAAGATCAATCTTTGAAAAGAATTTGGCTCCTTGTAACTGGTCAAACAGGTCATCAATACATGGCAATGGGTACCTATTTTTGATGGTGACATGATTCAACTCCCGATAATCAATACAAAGTCGCATACTCCTATCTTTATTCTTCACGAATAGAACAGGAGCACCCCAAGGAGAAGTACTAGGACGAATAAAGCCAATGTCTAACAATACTCCTGAAGTTCAATAGGAGCATTCGATATGGGGCTTTAGAAATGGGTTTTTTACCGGGTTCAAGGTCGATACAAAATTCAATTTCACGCTCTGGGGGTAGGCTAGGAAGTTCTTCAGGGAATATGTCAGGAAATTCATTAACAATAGAAATATTATTTAAAACTGACGTATTTTTGTTTAGATCTATGACATGAGCTAAGAAAGCTTGACATCCATTTTTTAATAAACGAATAGCTTTATGGCTTGAGATGACAGTGATTGATTTTAATGGTTTGGTTGCTTGAATTCGCAAAATAGGTCGATTAGGAATATGAAAGCTAACAACCTTACGAAAACAATCAATTTTTGCATGATGAGTAGTTAACCAATCAATCCCTAGAATTACATCAAATGCAAGTATTTTTAATGAAATAAGATCGACAGGTAATGTGTGGGTACCAACTTGAACCAAACAAGACTTATAAACTGTGGATATAATGAAGGTTTCTCCCAACGGAGTTTCCATAGATAAGTCAAAGTCTAATTTCTCCGGAGTCAAATTTAATCGTTGAGCGCAAGTAGGAGAAATAAAAGAATGGGTAGAACCGGTATCAAATAAGGTATAGACTTTATTTAGAGTTTATGATAAGCTTACCCATGATGACCTCATTCGGGTTCCTTGCTTTTCGGGAGGTCACTACAAACGCTCTCCTCTTGACCATCGGCTTTGACTTTTCGGGACTGCCTCAAATTGTTTCCATCCTAGCTGAACTTGTCTTCGGTGAATGACAATATCGGGTTAGGTGACCTTCTCTTCCACAATTATAATATGCTTTGGACGGCATCGCGCAGTTTGGACTGATGTGTCCCTCTCCACCGCATTTGAAACATATGATAGGTAGTCGTTCTCCTTCCTTAACAATGGGTGTTGGTGATGACGTCTTTCCATCATTGTTGAATCTCTTCTTCTTGAAATGTCCATTTTTACTGTCTTGACCATGATTACCACTGAAGTGGTTACCATTTCTAGCATATTGATTCCCTCCACGTTTTTTGTCGCCATTTTGATGACTGATACCACTGGTATTTTCATGTCACTTACCGCTTTCTCTTAGTTGCGTTGACTCGTTCCGCACTCCAATAACCGAGCCCTATTTACAACATCTTGAGTACAAACACAGTTTATGAGAAATAAGATATTGACGTATCTCCGGTTTCAAACCTCTTAAAAACATTCGCGTCATTCGCTCCTCATTATCGACCAAATGGGATGCAAACCGAGATAACTCCGCAAATTTAGCCTCGTATTGCGACACGGTCATATTGTTTTGTTTCAATTTATTAAACTCCACTTCTTTCATGTGACGAATACTCTCGGGAAAGTACTTGTCATTGAATAGCTCTTGGAACTTCTCCCAAGACATCTTGAGTGCGTCAGGCTGGGTACATTTTACAGATTTCCACCAGTAATCTGCCTCTTCACGCAACATGAAGGTGGCGAAGGAAACCTTTTGCTCCTCGGAGCATCCCATGACATCAAATATCTTGGTGATATGCTTTATCCATGCTTCCGCCTTAAGTGGTTTTGGCTCTCCTATAAACTCCTGTGGTCCCAGCTCCTTGAACTGTTTAGCAGTGACCGTCCGAGAGTTTCCAGTGTTTCCACCTACATTTTGGACAGGAGCCGCTCTCACCTGATGTTGCATGAATTGCATAAATCCTCTAAACAGTCCATCATTCATCATTTGGTTAGTGTTGTTATTTGCATGAGGATTGTCGCCTTCCTGATGCACATTCGCCTGATTATTGATATGTGGAGACTCAATGGTCTCTTGTGCTCCATTGCTATTTTCAACATTCTCGGATGTCATTTTCAGATACTGCCACAAAACAAAGGTTCATTAACATATAACATATTATCCATATACTTTGACCGACCAATTAAATACCAAATAAACTTAGGTAGGTCATACTAGCGAAGGAATTCCCCGTCTCTCCCCTCCTAGTTCTAGTCTCACATCTTAGCCAAGGATCATATCCCTAAGCTTTGATACCAACTGTGACGCCCCCAAAATTAGGTATACATCACCCATCTTGGGTCGCCATGCAGGATACATGGTGCGTAATTCAAATACAACTTACTAATAATACAAATGCCGTGGTACAATACGACAAAACATAAACTGTGAGTTTGAATACAAATATTGTCTACTAGAGAGTATACAAACTCAAAAGGAGTCCTTATTACAATTATTATCAAACTATTTCACAGAATAGTGAGGACTACTAATGCTATCCTCTGGACCATCACTCCGTTCCCCGACTCGTCCCAGCTATATTCTCATTTTCTGAAGAGAACAGTGAAAGAAAGGGTGAGCTCAACTAGCCCAGTAAGAAATATTATGACTAAGATAATGCAGAATAAATTATCATTAGTCTCCAACAATGTTAAACTGATAAAATATAATAGACATCAAGTTTAATCTTGAAGCGAATAAGCAATCCATTAAAAGAGTCAAGTAGAAAATAAAATCTACTATCTTTTATGATTTAAAAGGTTTTTCATCATCTTTATATCGCCGAGACTCAAACAATAAATATTCCACATCATTGAATCACCCCACACTACGGCCAAGGATATTCTTTAGTATCACGACCACAATTATCCATGCACTACGGGCCAAGAATATTTGTGTATTCATTAATGGTCATGATCATGCCAACAACTGTCCATTAATGCACTACGGGGCAATGAGGACTTTTTTCACATCATTTGTAACATTACGGTCATGATTACATAGAATAATCCCTAGTCATAATCATACCAAATCCATCTATGAACTACAGGCCACATATGACTTTCAACATAATATAAACATGAGGATGATGACAATGATATAAGAATTCAATAAAAAAAAGTTCAAGGATTAATTTATCTAGGAACTAATAACGTCCAAATTGTCAACATGATACTACTTTGTAGAGTAAAATTCAAGAATGCTCAGAAGAATATTTCCATGAAAAGATATTGGATGAAGCGCAAATATCAAGGATATTCCACTAATTTCATGGGGTATAGAAGTCAAAACTTTAACCAACTGAGTATAATAAAGAATGGAATAACAAAAGTTCTCTTCATGGATACAAAAGAAATAATATCCCTTACCGTAAAAGAACTGAATATAAGAGTAGTTAAGTAGCAGAAAACTTTTCTTCTTTCTCTCTATAATTTTCTCTCTCTAGAGTTTCAGTGAATTCGTAAGAAATAATGAAGGAATGAGCTTCTATTTATAGGAGAATGGAAGTGCACTGTTCAAGTACGAAATAATTTTGCAGAATTATTTCTTCAATCAACTAACAACTAAGTCAAATAACTAACCAATAAGATTTCAACAAAAATTAAAATATAATACATATATTTAAACACATGTTTTCAATTTATATATATCAATATTATATATACCACTAGATTTTTTATCCCCCATATCAAACATCAATCCCCACCCTCCCAAAAATCAATTTCACTACACTCTTACACATCACTATCACACTACCACTTTTCCACCATTTTCCACTCACACACACATCACACACCTATCACTTTCACATATCACTTTCTCCCACCATATACTTAATACATACATATACTTCTATACGTATACTCTTCCATTTCCAAAATCATTTTTCCAACACATGTGGCCCCCACATATGGGCCCCACCATTAAATAATTTTCTATCTATTATTTTGAAAAATGGGTAAATAGTAATCCATAAAATAAGCAAACTTCATAAAAATCACCTTAATAATTTTAACAACATATATCATCTTTATTACAATTCACAATATTAATCGACCAAGTCGTTCCCAGGAAAGAGGAGGCTTTCCAATAAGGATTTCTCACATTAGTAGCGATTAGGTGACCAAACCTCTCTCGATGTGAACTTCTAGACATCGTTAATATTGCAAATAATAATATTAATAATTTTGTCGTCTTAATTATTGATTTTAACAATATAATAAATATCGACAATAATAGAATCAAATAACGTGAGATACTATGCAACAATTACTATAGCAATAATTGAACAAAAAGCTGAATGACTTCTCACGTAAGCATCGATAACCAATACCTGGTGTGCTCTTATGCAACCACGCATATTCTTTCGTACTTTTACTACTACCGAGTAGTTCAACAAGTATCAACGGTAAAAAACTTCCGCCATTATTTTCATAAAATATTTTTGTCGTTTTCTCAATCAAACAATAATTACATTGCCAGGGTCCACCAATGATTCTTGGATTGTTATGCGAATATTCCCCACCAATCGAATATAATATAACAACTTGCATACTATGCAAAATTTATAAATAGTACCCACAACTATAACATTATATCAATTTCACTCCATAAGTTCAAAAATAACATTTATAGAAAATTCATCTTTATTCAAAAAGTTGGGGTTTTACAGGAACAAACAATTCATTAGAATAGTCAAGTAGAGAATAAAATCTACTATCTTCTATGATTTAAAAGGTTTTTCATCGATTTATCGCTGAGACTCAACTTAATAAATAATCCGCATCATCCCTATACTACGGCCAAGGATATTCATTAGTATCACGACCACAAATTATCTATGCACTACGTGCCAAGGATATTCGTGTTTTCATCAATGGTCATGATCATGCCAACAACTGTCCATCAATGCACTACGGGCCAATGATGACTTTTTCCACATCATTTGTATCATTTCGGTCATCATTATCTTACCGAATAATCCACAGTCATAATCATACCAAGTCCATCTATCTACACACTGAGCCACAGATGACTTTCAACATAATATAAACATGAGGATGATGACAATGATATAAGAATTCAATAAAACAAGTTCAAGGATAAATTTTAAAGAATTATAATTTAATTTATCCAGAATTCAATAACGTCCAAATTGTCAACATGATACTGCTTTGTGGAGTAAAATTCAATAATAATATTGTACGAAAAATGATTTGGATCGAAAACGAATCAATTTTTATCATGAATAGTGGCCAGGTGAATAATACCTGAGTGAATAGTATCCCGTGAATAGTAATTCGGGAATAGTACCCCGTGAATAGTACTCCGGCATGAAAAAGTTAAAACTTATCAAAAATACTCAGAATAATATTTCCATGAAAAGATACTGGATGAAGCGCAAATATCAAAGATATTCTACTAATTTCATGGAGTATGAAGCCAAAAATTTAACCAAATGAGTATAGAATTCAAAATATGAAACGAAATAATATTACTTACATACTACAGAGTATTGAAGAAAATATTATTTCAAGCGAATATTGAACAAAAATAACATCCCTTACCTTGAAAAGAAAAGTATTCCAACTTGTAGGGCGGGGATATTCTTGAAGAAAACTTTCACTGTGTTCTACGCTCAAAGCTTTCTAAAACTCTAAAAAAATACGCTAAATATTATAGAAGAAGAATTCTCTGATTCTGGTGTGATTTTCAATTCTAACTAAACATCCTATTTATAGGAGAATTGAAAGGATACTATTTGAAAAGAATATCATGGGTGAACAGTTAATAATCAGACGAAATTCACGGGCAGAAGAAAAAAAATTCAGACGCCCATGTTTTTTTTAATTATTAATATATTATTCAATAAAATATAATATATTCTATTTTTCATAAAAAAAAAACAAAACTTATTATAGTATATATATAATAAAAATATATATAATAATAATTATTATTATGTTAACTCCCTCCATTACACGTTACATGGCTCCTTCTCTTGACTTTTTTAACACACACATATATATATATATATATATATATATATATATATATATATATATATATATATTCGAGACACCCCACCACTCACATTTACCAACACACACATAAATTCCCTCCACCACACGCCACTAACAATATATATATATATATATATATATATATATATATATATAATCATATGTCTGCAGTACATATATATAAGAAAAATTGAGATTACTTTCCCCCGACGATTATGAAAAATGAGAAAGTGGGGGTCCAAATAATACGCCAAACTTTACAACAAATACTTCATAAAAAAAATCCCTTCAATATTTTTAACAATATTTATCATCATTATTATAATTCACAATATTTAACAACCAAGTCATTCCCAGGAAAGAGGGGGCTCTCCAATAAGGATTTTCCCCTATTGGCGCACAATTAGGTGACCAAACCTCTCCTTGACAGAACTTCTAGACATTGTCAATATTGCAAATAATAATATTAATAACTATGTCATCTCAATTATTTATTTAATAATATATAAAATATCGACAATAATTGAATCAAATAACGTGAGATACTATGCACCAATTACTGTAACAATAATTGAACAAAACTGAGTGACTTCTCACGTAAGCATCAATAATCAATACCGTGTGCTACTATGCAACAACGCGCATTACTGTACTTTTAACACCACATGTTTCAACAGTTAATGGTAAAACTTTCGCCGTTATTTTCATAAAAAGATATTTTTGTCATTTTCTCAATCCGACAATAATTCCGTCTGTGGGGTCCACCATTGATTATGTCGTCGTACTAATATTCCCTGTTAAAACGAATATTCCCCGACCAATCGAATATTATATAATAGCTTGCGTACTTTGCAAAATTTATAAATATTACCCACAACTATAACATTATATCAAATTCACTCCATAATATTCAAAAATGATATTCATCTTTATTCATAAAAGTTGGTGTCTTACAAGTCACAACTTTAATTCTATGTACGATCTGGTTGTTCTAAAGGCATAAATGTATAGCCCTCATGTTAGACTACAAGTCCATTACACAAACATGGCTAAATCACTTAATCGTTGAAAGATTTGAAACCTCAAATATCTTGTCAGACCCTTTCTGGAAATATGGGTTAACAGAAACCAGTTTTTCATGGTTGGTCAACTGACTTTTACCACTTATAACTTGCGATCTAGACATGCTCTGATCCTGATTCGAGTTTTAGACCAAAGCCCACATGGCATAATACAACGGTAAACATTTTAAACATCAAAACAAATAACATGTATTGATCTTTGAGGTCTGGCATTCAGTTGTCAGACAACATTCTAAAATTTTCCAGATTTTTTTAAAACTTTAAATGTGTGACTCTAGATGTTATAGATCTATCATATACCAACCCAGATCAACTATATATACTACAAACAACATATTACAACACAAAATCATAACTTCTAACATATCAAGCAAGATCAAATTTTAAATTAGGGTTATACCTCACTTTTGAAAAATGTTTGATTCTAGGCTCCTGATCTAATCTTGATGTTCTAGGGACTGGATTTATGACTAATCCACTATTATATTTTGTAGGTTTAGAGAGTAAGAGACTTGGTAAGGAGTTTGTGTATAAATGAGGCTTGAATATTATCTTTCTCTCTCTTGATCTTATATATCACTACAAGAAATTAGGGAGTTAGTGAAGGAAATTTTGTGAGGGAATTCATTCCCTCACATGAGTTGTTTTCTAGTGAAGGAATAGTGAAGGAAAAAATTGTAGTGACAATATAGTTATTAGTGAAAGAAATGTCCTTCACAAATTATATTTTTTCCTTCGCAAAATTCACTACACAAGAATATGGGGTTATTGTGAAGGAAAATTTGCAAAGAAATTAATTCCTTCATATTAAAACAATTTAGGGAGAGAATATTGAGAGAAAAAAATTAGTAACGAAAAGTTATTATTATCAAAAAAAATATGTTTTCCAAATTAGTTTTTTCTTTCACAAAATTGAAATAGTAAATAATATCTAATGCTTTTTTTATTAAAATTTGTGAAGATAAATTTAATATTAATGAAATATTTTTCCTTTACAATATGTCATTAAAAAAAGGTTTTTTTGCAAGAGAGAGATAACTAGTCACTATTTTGTAGAAGTAATTTTATTTTAGTATTATAATTTATGGGTTTTATTGGCTGCAATTATTTTATTGTTTTGTATTTGTAAAACCCCAACTTTTTGAATAAAGATGAATTTTCTATAAATGTTATTTTTGAATAAATGGAGTGAAATTGATATAATGTTATAGTTGTTGGTAATATTTATAAATTTTGCATAGTATGTAAGTTGTTATATTATATTCGATAATGGGGAATATTCGTTTTTTAGCGAATAATATGACAAACGCAACATAATCATTAAGTGGACCCTACAACGGAATTATTATCGGATTGAGAAAATGACAAAAAATATTTTATAAAAATAGCGGCGGAAGTTTCTACCGTTGATATTGTTGAACTACTTTCAGTAGTAAAAAAACATTAATGTCTGGCGTGGTTGCATAGTAGCTTTACAGTATTGGTTATTGATGCTTACGTGAGAAGTCATTCAATTTTGTTCAATTATTGTTATAGTAATTGTTGCATAGTAGCTCACGTTATTTGATTCAATTATTGTCGATAATTATTATATTGTTAAAATCAATAATTGAGACGACAAAATTATTAATATTATTATTTGCAATATTAACCATGTCTAGAAGTTCTGTCAAGGAGAGGTTTGGTCACCTAATTGCGCGCCAATAGGGAGAAATCCTTATTGGAAAGCCCCTCTTTCTGAGAACGATTTCGTCGATTAATATTGTGAATTGTAATAAAGATGATAAATGTTGTTAAAATTATTAAGGTGATTTTTATGAAGTTTGCATATTTTATGGATTCCTATTTACCCATTTTTCAAAATAATCGATAGAAAATTATTTAAAGGTGGGGCCCACATGTGGGGGCCACATGTGTTGGAAAAATGATTTTGGAAATGGAAGAGTATACGTATGGAAGTATATGTATGTATTGAGTATGTGGTGGGAGAAAGTGATAGGTGTGTGATATGTGAAAGTGATAGGTGTGTGATGTGTGATGTGTGTGTGAGTGAAAAATGGTGGAAAAGTGGTAGTGTGATAGTGATGTGTAAAAGTGTAGTGAAATTGATATTTTGGAGGGTGGGGGATTGATGTTTGATATGGGGGGATAAAAAAATCTAGTGGTATATATAATATTGATATATATAAATTGAAAACATGTGTTTATATATATGTATTATATTTTAATTTTTGTTGAAATCTTATTGGTTAGTTGTTTGACTTAGTTGTTAGTTGATTGAAGAAATAATTCTGCAAAATTATTTCGTACTTGAACAGTGCCCTTCCATTCTCCTATAAATAGAAGCTCATTCCTTCATTATTTCTTACGAATTCACTAAAACTCTAAAGAGAAAGAAGAAAAGTTTTCTGCTACTTAACTACTCTTATATTCAGTTCTTTTATGGTAAGGGATATTATTTCTTTTGCATTCATGAAGAGAACTTTTGTTATTCCATTCTTTATTATTCTGCTAGAATAACCAGTATACGCGGACTACCCTATACTTAGTGACATTCTTCTATTATTCCGTCTTTATTATTATTCATTGGAATATCACATGCATGCGTTTCTGTGGGACTGATTCCATCTTTATTATTCTATTGGAATATCACATGCTGTGCGTTTTTACGTCGGACTGGTTTCGTCATTATTATTATTACTCGTTGGAATATCTCATGCATGCGTTTACGCCGGGACTGATTACATCCTTATTAGTATTACATTGGAATAACTTTTGTCATCGAAAATCACCGCATGCATGGTGATTTCTGTTGTTATTCCGATTTTATTATTCATTTGGAACATCCTGCCGATTGCCAAATTTTGCCTCGACCGTTCCGTTAGATTATTTAGTATTACATTGGAATAACTTTTGTCTGTCGTAAGTACCGTATGTATGGTGATTTCTTTTGTTATTCCATTCTTTATTATACTCAGTTGGTTAAAGTTTTAACTTCTATACCCCATGAAATTAGTGGAATATCCTTGATATTTGTGCTTCATCTAGTATCTTTTCATGGAAATATTCTTCTTAGCATTCTTGAATTTTACTCTACAAAGCAGTATCATGTTGACAATTTAGACGTTATTAGTTCCTAGATAAATTAATTCTTGAACTTGTTTTTATTGAATTCTTATATCATTTCATCATCCTCATGTTTATATTATGTTGAAAGTTATCGTGGCACTGTAGTACATGAAGCGGACTTGGTATGATTATGACCAGGGATTATTCGGTGTAATCATGACCGTAATGTTACAAATGATGTGGAAAAAGTCCTCATTGGCCCGTAGTGCATTGATAGACAGTTGTTGACATGATCATGACCATTAATGAATACACAAATATTCTTGGCCCGTAGTGCATGGATAATTGTGGTGCGTGATACTAAAGTATATCCTTGTCATTTGTGCGAGGGGTGATTCAATGATGTGGAATATTTATTAAAGGCGAGTCTCGTGATAATGATGATGAAAAACCTTTTAAATCATAAAAGATAGTAGATTTTATTTTCTACTTGACTCTTTTAATGGATTACTTATTCCGCTGCAGTTAAACTTGATGTCTATTATATTTTATCAGTTTAACATTGTTGGAGACTAATGATAATTTATTCTGCATTATCTTAGTCATAATATTTCTTACTGGGCTAGTTGAGCTCACCCTTTCTTTCACTGTTCTCTTCAGGAAAAGTGAATATAGCTGGGACGGGTCGGAGAACGGAGTGATGGTCCAGAGGATAGCCTTAGTAGTCCTCACTATTCTGTGAAATAGTGTGACAATATTTGTAATGAGGACTCCTTTTGAGTTTGTACACTCTCTAGTAGACAATATTTGTATTCAAACTCACAGTTTATGTTTTGTCGTATTGTACACGACAGTTGTATTAGTAAGTTATATTTGAATTCTCTACCATGTATCTGGCGACCCAAGATGGGTGATGTATACCTAATTTTGGGGGCGTCACAGTTGGTATCAAAGCTTAGGGATATGATCCCTGGCAAAGATGTGAGACTAGAACTAGGAGGGGAGAGACGGGGAATTCCTTCGCTAGTATGACCTACCTAAGTTTATTTGGTATTTAATTGGTCGGTCAAAGTATATGGATAATATGTTATATGTTAATGAACCTTTGTTTTGTGGCAGTATCTGAAAATGACATCCGAGAATGTTGAAAATAGCAATGGAGCACAAGAGATCGTTGAGTCTCCATATATCAATAATCGGGAGAATGTGCATCGGGAAGGCGACAACTCTCATGCAAACAACAACACCTTGACAAATGATGAATGATGGACTATTCGGAGGCTTTATGCAATTCATGCAACATCAAAGTGAAGCGGCTCTCATCCAAAATGTAGGTGGAAAAACTAGAACCTCTCGGACGGTCATTGCTAAACAGTTTAAGGAGCTGGGAGCACCGAAGTTTATAGGAGAGCCAAAACTACTTAAGGAGGAAGCATGGATAAAGCGAGATCACCAAGATATTTGATGTCTTGGGATGCTCCAGGAGTAAAAGGTTCCGCTTCGCCACCTTCATGTTGCGTGAAGAAGCGATTCTTGGTGGGAATCTATAAAAGCGTACTTGACTGGCCTTTTCAAGATGTCTTGGGAGAAGTTCCAAGAGCTATTCAACGACAAGTACTTTCCCGAGAGTATTCGTCACATGAAAGAAGTGGAGTTTATCAAATTGGAACAAAATAATATAATGAGTGTCGCAATACGAGGCTAAATTCTGAGAGTTATCCCGGTTTGCATCCCATTTTGTCGATAATGAGGAGCGAATGGCGCGAATGTTTTTAAGAGGTTTGAAAGCAGGAGATACGTCAATATCATATTTCTCATAAAGCTGTGTTTGTACTCGGATGTTGTAAATAGGGCTCAATTATTAAAGCGCCGATAACGAGTCGTATAACTAAGAGAAAGCAAATGCGTGACATGAAAATACCAGGTGATGGTATCATCATCTAATGGCGACAACAAACGTGGAGGGAATCAACATGCCAAAAATAAAGATGAATTTTTTGATGGGGAGATTGTAAAACCCCAACTTTTTGAATAAAGATGAATTTTCTATAAATGTTATTTTTAAATATTATAGAGTGAAATTGATATAATGTTTTAGTTGTGGGTAATATTTATAAATTTTGCATAGTATGCAAGTTGTTATATTATATTCGATTGGTCGGGGAATATTCGTTTTAGCAGGGAATATTCGTACAACGACACAATCATTGGTGGACCCCACAACAGAATTATTATCGGATTGAGAAAACGACAAAAATATTTTTATGAAAATAACGACAGAAGTTTTACCATTGATACTGTTGAACTACTCGGTAGTAAAAGTACAGTAATACGCGTGGTTGCATAGTAGCACACGGTATTGGTTATTGATGCTTACGTGAGAAGTCATTCAATTTTGTTCAATTATTGTTATAGTAATTGTTGCATAGTAGCTCACGTTATTTGATTCAATTATTGTCGATAATTATTATATTGTTAAAATCAATAATTGAGACGATAAAATTATTAATATTATTATTTGTAATATTAACGATGTCTACAAGTTACATCGAGGAGAGGTTTGGTCACCTAATTTAATGCGCATGATAGGAGAAATCCTTATTGAAAGCCCCTCATTCACAGAACGACACAGTCGATTAATATTGTGAATTGTAATAAAGATAATAAATGTTGTTAAAATTATTAAGGTGATTTTTATGAAGTTTGCTTATTTTATGGATTCTATTTACCCATTTTCAAAATAATCGATTAAAAATTATTTAAAGGTGGGGGCCACATGTGGGGCCCATATGTGTTGGAAAAATGATTTTGGAAATGGAAGAGTATGCGTATAGAAGTATATGTATGTATTGAGTATATGGTGGGAGAAAGTGATATGTGAAAGTGATAGGTGTGTGATGTGTGTTCGAGTGAAAAATGGTGGAAAAGTGGTAGTGTGATAGTGATGTGTAAGAGTGTAGTGAAATTGATTTTTGGGAGGGTGGGGGATTGATGTTGGATATGGGGTAATAAAAAAATCTAGTGGTATATATAATATTGATATATATAAATTGAAAACATGTGTTTATATATATGTATTATATTTTAATTTTTTTAAAAATCTTATTGGTTAGTTGTTTGACTTAGTTGTTAGTTGATTGAAGAAATAATTCTACAAAATTATTTCGTATTTGAACAGTGCACTTCCATTCTCCTATAAATAGAAGCTTATTCCTTCATTATTTCTTACGAATTCACTGAAACTCTAGAGAGAGAAAATTATAGAGAGAAAGAAGAAAAGTTTTCTGCTACTTAACTACTCTTATATTCAGTTCTTTTATGGCAAGGGATATTATTTCTTTTGTATTCATGAAGAGAACTTCTGTTATTCCATTCTTTATTATTATGCTGGAATAACCAGTATACGCGGACTACCCTATGCTTGGTGAGATTCTTCTATTATCCCGTCTTTATTATTATTTTGTTGGAATATCACATGCATTCTTTTCATGGGACCTAGTTCCGTCTTTATTATTATTACATACATTGGAATATCA
The DNA here is from genome assembly GCA_020205605.1 of Panax ginseng. Classification (NCBI taxonomy): domain Eukaryota; kingdom Viridiplantae; phylum Streptophyta; class Magnoliopsida; order Apiales; family Araliaceae; genus Panax; species Panax ginseng. The sequence goes on along the minus strand of CM035147.1, from coordinate 50,356,402 downwards.
CGTACATGCATGCGTTTTTGTAGAACACGATTCCGTCCTTATTAGTATTCTGTTGGAATAACATGTCTATGCGAAGTACCGCATGCATGGTGATTTCTGTTGTTATTCCATTCTTTATTATTCTGTTGGAACATCCTATCGGTGCGAATTTCACCTGACCTGGTTCCGTTATTTAGTATTATGTTGGAATAACCTGTCTATGCGAAGTACCGCATGCATGGTGATTTCTTTTGTTATTCCATTCTTTATTATACTCAGTTAGTTAAAGTTTTGACTTCTATACCCCATGAAATTAGTGGAATATCCTTGATATTTGCGCTTCATCCTGTATCTTTTCATGGAAATATTCTTCTGAGCATTCTTGAATTTTACTCTACAAAGCAGTATCATGTTGACAATTTGGACGTTATTAGTTCCTAGATAAATTAATTCTTGAACTTATTTTATTAAATTCTTATATCATTGTCATCATCCTCATGTTTATATTATGTTGAAAGTCATTTGTGGCCTGTAGTGCATAGATGGACTTGGTATTATTATGACCAGGGATTATTCGGTGTAATCATGACTGTAATGTTACAAATGATGTGGAAAAACTCCTTATTGGCCCGTAGTGCATTGATGGACAGTTGTTGGCATGATCATGACCATTAATGAATACACAAATATTCTTGGCCCGTAGTGCATGGATAATTGTGGTCGTGATACTAAAGAATATCCTTAAGCCAGTAGTGCGGGGGTGATTCAATGATGTGAAATATTTATTGTCGAGTCTCGGCGATAATGATGATGAAAAACCTTTTAAATCATAAAAGATAGTAGATTTTATTTTCTACTTGACTCTTTTAATGGATTGCTTATTAAATGCAGATTAAACTTGATGTCTATTATATTTTATCGGTTTAACATTGTTGGAGACTAATGATAATTTATTACGCATTATCTTTGTCATAATATTTCTTCTTTGGGCTAGTTGAGCTCACCCTTTCTTTCACTTTATTCTCTTGAAATGAGAATATAGTTGGGACGAGTCGGGGAGCGGAGTTATGGTCGAGAGGATAGCATTAGTAGTCCTCACTAATACGTGAAATAGTGTGATAATAATTGTAATGAGGACTCCTTTTGAGTTTGTATACTCTCTAATAGACAATATTTGTATTCAAACTAACAGTTTATGTTTTGTCGTATTGTACACGACGTTGTATTAGTAAGTTGTATTTGAATTCTGTACCATGTATCTGGCGACCCAAGATAGGTGATGTATACCTAATTTTGGGGGCGTCACAGTATTTATTTTTGTAGGTGGTTGAAAATTCTGCCGAGGTCTTCTACCGAAATCCATATCTTAGGTTAGCTTCCTCTTTCCCCTTTTTGGCTACAACTTCAAGCCCTAGATCTTTAAAAATGAAACCCTGAATTGAACGGTGAAGAGAGAGCTCTAACCATCTTTCAAGCGCTCCATTGAAGAATGATGATCTCCCTCCTCAAGAACTCCTTGACGATCTCTGCAGGTTCTCTCTCCCCCGATATATATGAAATCAAATATTAGTTATATCTAGTTACATACTTGAAGAAAAAAAGGTTTGTTTTGCTCTGAACCTGCAAAGAATTAATGCAGAGTGTTTCTTTTCATTCTGAAAATTTTTGTTCAGCAAAGAATCAATTTTACCCCTTTTGTCAATTTTATGTTTTCCAAGAGCTTCAATTTTTCATTGAATTTATTTTCTCTCTTTTCTGTTTGTTTGTTTGGATTCATCGGCCCAATTAAGCTGTCTTGGCTTGTTAGTTGTTAAATTGATACACGATATCATTCCAACCAAACTGTGGATTGTTTTCGCAGAATAGGAGTGTGTTTTGTTGGGGTGATGAGACTAGCAGCAGAATGATTATCTTAATCCCGAAAGGGATGAGGTTTCAGAAGATTGATGCTGGTGGGTATCATGTTTGTGGGATTTTGGAGGGGGTGAATTCTCGAACATTTTATTGGGGAACGAGTTTAAGCCCAGAAGAGAAAATATCTGATGTGAATTTTGCTAAACTTAATGTAGATACGGCTCCAAGTGATCCAATGATGTCGGTTGTGGGTGGAAAGTTCTATGATTGTGGAGTTAAGGGCTATAATCGTGAGGTGGTATGTGTGACGCCCCCAAAATTAGGTATACATCACCCATCTTGGGTCGCCAGATACATGGTACAGAATTCAAATACAACTTACTAATACTGGTATAAGGTACAATACGACAAAACATAAACCGTGAGTTTGAATACAAATATTGTCTACTGAGAGTATACAAACTCAAAAGGAGTCCTCATTACAATTATTATCAAACTATTTCACGAGAATAGTGAGGACTACTAATGCTATCCTCTGCACCATCACTCCGATTTCAGACTCGTCCCAACTATATTCTCATTTCAGAGAAGAGAGCGGTGAAAGAAAGGGTGAGCTCAACTAGCCCGAAGAAGAAATATTATGACTAAGATAATGCAGAATAAATTATCATTAGTCTCCAACAATGTTAAAGTGATAAAATATAATAGACATCAAGTTTAACTGCAACGGAATAAGAAATCCATTAAAAGAGTCAAGTAGAAAATAAAATCTACTATCTTTTATGATTTAAAAGGTTTTTCATCCTTTATTATCATTTGAGACTCGACAATAAATATTCCACATCATTGAATCACCCCTGCACTACGGCCAAGGATATTCTTTAGTATCACGACCACAATTATCCATGCACTACGGGCCAAGAATATTTGTGTATTCATTAATGGTCATGATCATGCCAACAACTGTCCATCAATGCACTACGGGCCAATGAGAACTTTTTCCACATCATTTATAACATTACGGTCATGATTACACCGAATAATCCCTGGTCATAATTATTCCAAGTCCATCTATGCACTACAGGCCACATATGACTTTCAACATAATATAAACATGAGGATGATGACAATGATATAAGAATTCAATAAAACAAGTTCAAGAATTAATTTATCTATGAACTAATAACGTCCAAATTGTCAACATGATACTGCTTTATAGAGTAAAATTCAAGAATGCTCAGAAGAATATTTTCATGAAAAGATATTGGATGAAGCGCAAATATCAAGGATATTCCATTAATTTCATGGGGTATAGAAGTCAAAACTTTAACCAACTGAGTATAATAAAGAATGGAATAACAAAAGAAATCACCATGTGACTGTACTTCGCATGACAAAGTTATTCAACAGAATACTAAATAAACGGAACCGTGTCAAAGTAAATTACATGCCAAGCGGGATGTTCCAACAAAATAATAAAGAATGGAATAACAACAGAAATCACCATGCATGCGGTACTTCTCATAGACAGGTTAATCCAATAGAATACTAATAAGGACGAAATCAGGTCCGGCGTAAAACGCACAGACAGGATATTCAATAGAATAATAATAAAGACGGAACCAGGTCCGGCGTAAAACGCACAGACAAGATATTCCAATAGAATAATAATAAAGACAGAACAAAATTAGGTCCGACGTAAAACGCACAGACATGATATTCCAACAGAATAATAATAAAGACAGAATAATAGAAGAATGTCACCGAGTATAGGGTAGTCCTCGTATACTGGTTATTCTAGAAGAATAATAAAGAATGAAATAACAAAAGTTCTCTTCATGAATGCAAAAGAAATAATATCCCTTACCATAAAAGAACTGAATATAAGAGTAGTTAAGTAGCAGAAAACTTTTCTTCTTTCTCTTTAGAGTTTCAGTGAATTCGTAAGAAATAATGAAGGAATGAGCTTCTATTTATAGGAGAATGGAAGGGCACTGTTCAAGTACAAAATAATTTTGCAGAATTATTTCTTCAATCAACTAACAACTAAGTCAAACAACTAACCAATAAGATTTCAACAAAAATTAAAATATAATACATATATATAAACACATGTTTTCAATTTATATATATCAATATTATATATACCACTAGATTTTTTATCCCCCCATATCAAACATCAATCCCCCACCCTCCCAAAAATCAATTTCACTACACTTTTACACATCACTATCACACTACCACTTTTCCACCATTTTTCACTCACACACACATCCCACACCATATATTGTTGTTTGCAAGAGGATTGTCGCCTTCCTGATGCACATTCTCCTGATTATTGATATGTGGAGACTCAACGGTCTCTTGTGCTCTATTGCTATTTTCAACATTCTCGGATGTCATTTTCAGATACTGCCACAAAACAAATGTTCATTAACATATAACATATTATCCATATACTTTGGTGACCAATTAAATACCAAATAAACTTAGGTAGGTCATACTAGCGAAGGAATTCCCGTCTCTCCCTCCTAGTTCTAGTCTCACATCTTAGCTGAGGATCATATCCCTAAGCTTTGATACCAACCTGTGGCGCCCCCAAAATTAGGTATACATCACCCATCTTGGGTCGCATGGATACATGGTACATAATTCAAATACAACTTCCTAATACAACTGTATGGTACAATACGACAAAACATAAACTGTGAGTTTGAATACAAATATTGTCTACTAGAGAGTATGCAAACTCAAAAGGAGTCCTTATTACAATTATTATCACACTATTTTACAGAATAGTGAGGACTACTAATGCTATCCTCTAGACCAGCACTCCTTTCCCCGACTCATCCCAGCTATATTCTCATTTCCTAAAGAGAACAGTGAAAGAAAGGGTGAGCTCAACTAGCCCAGTAAGAAATATTATGACTAAGATAATGCAGAATAAATTATCATTAGTCTCCAACAATGTTAAACTAATAAAATATAATAGACATCAAGTTTAACTGCAGCGGAATAAGCAATCCATTAAAAGAGTTAAGTAGAAAATAAAATCTACTATCTTTTATGATTTAAAAGTTTTTCATATTTATATTTGAGACTCGATTTTAATAAATATTCCACATCATTGAATCACCCCGCACTACTACCAAGGATATTCTTTAGTATCACGACCACAATTATCCATGCACTACGGGCCGAAATATTTGTGTATTCATTAATGGTCATGATCATGCCAACAAGCTGTCCATCAATGCACTCACGGCCAATGAGGACTTTTTCCACATCATTTGTAACATTACGGTCATGATTACCGAATAATCCTCGGTCATAATCATACCAAGTCCATCTATGCACTCTGAGCCACAGATGACTTTCAACATAATATAAACATGAGGATGATGACAATGATATAAGAATTCAATAAAAACAAGTTCAAGAATTAATTTATCTAGGAACTAATAACGTCCAAATTGTCAACATGATACTGCTTTTTAGAGTAAAATTCAAGAATGCTCAGAAGAATATTTCCATGAAAAGATACTAGATGAAGCGAAAATATCAAGGATATTCCACTAATTTCATGGGGTATAGAAGTCAAAACTTTAACCAACTGAGTATAATAAAGAATGGAATAACAAAAGAAATCACCATGCATGCGGTACTTCGCATAGATAGGTTATTCCAACAGAATACTAAATAACGGAACTAGGTCAGGCGAAATTCACACCGACAGGATGTTCTAACAGAATAATAAAGAATGGAATAACAACAGAAATCACCATGCATGCGGTACTTCGCATAGACACGTTATTCCAATAGAATACTAATAAGGACGGAATCGGTCCGTAAAATGCATGCATTGGGATATTCCAACGAGAATAATAATAAAAAGGCGGAACCGGTCCGGCGTAAAAAGCACTGCATGGATATTCAATGTAATAATAATAAAGGCGGAATAATGAAGAATGTCACTTAGAAAGTATAGGGTAGTCCACGCAGATATATCTTTGGTTATTCCAAAGAATAATAAAGAATGGAATAATGAAGTTCTCTTCATGAATACAAAAGAAATAATATCCTCTAAGTAAAAAGAAATGAACATAAGAGTAGTTAAGTAGCGAAGAAAACTTTTCTTCTTTCTCTGTATAATTTTCTCTCTCTAGAGATTCAGTGAATTCGTAAGGAATAATGAAGGAATGAGCTTCTATTTATAGGAGAATGGAAGGGCCTTTGTTCAAATCTGAAATAATTTTGCTTGCGAATTATTTAAATCAATCAACTAACAACTAAGTCAAACAACTAACTTGATAAGATTTCAACAAAAATTAAAATATAATACATATATATAAACACATGTTTTCAATTTATATATATCAATATTATATATACCACTAGATTTTTTTATCCCCCCATATCCAACATCAATCCCCCACCCTCCCAAAAATTAATTTCACTACACTCTTATACATCACTATCACACTACCACTTTTCCATCATTTTTCACTCACACACCTATCACTTTCACATATCACTTTATCCCACCATATACTCAATACATACATATACTTCCATACATATACTCTTCCATTTCAAAAATCATTTTTCCAACACATATGGGCCCCACATGTGGCCCCCAAATGTGGGCCCCACCTTTAAATAATTTTCTATCGATTATTTTGAAAAATGGGTAAATAGGAATCCATAAAATAAGCAAACTTCATAAAAATAACCTTAATAATTTTAACAATATTTATCATCTTTATTACAATTCACAATATTAATCGACTGTGTCGTTCCGGAAAGAGGGGCTTTCAATAAGGATTTCTCTCTTATTAGTAGCCAAGAATTAGGTGACCAAACCTCTCCTTGATAGAACTTCAGACATCGTTAATATTGCAAATAATAATATGAATAATTTTGTCGTCTCAATTATTGATTTTAACAATATAATAAATATCGACAATAATTAAATCAAATAACGTGAGATACTATGCAACAATTACTATAGCAATAATTGAACAAAATGAATGACTTCTCATGTAAGCATCGATAACCAATCTGTAAAGTGCTTCTACTATGCAACCACGCATATTATTTATACTTTTACTACTGAAGGTAGTTCAACAAGATCAAGCAGTAAAACTTGTAGTTATTTTCATAAAAATATTTTTGTCATTTACTCAATCCAAACAATAATTACATTGTGGGGTCCACCAATGATTTGTGTCATTGTTATACGAATATTCCTCTGCTAAAACGAATATTCCCCGACCAATCGAATATAATATAACAACTTGCATACTATGCAAAATTTATAAATATTACCCACAACTATAACATTATATCAATTTCACTCCATAATATTCAAAAATAACATTTATAGAAAACTCATCTTTATTCAAAAAGTTGGGGTTTTACAGTATGCTTGTCACTTGAATGAAATTAATTGGCTGATGTATAAGGCTAATATGTATTTATTTTTGTCACATGGCTGATCTTGGTGGTTTACCAACTACAAATATAGCAAGATTTGCAAGCAACTTCCAATAATGCAACAATGGAAATAAGGTCATTTGGCTTTTAATTTTAATGACATTCTTGTCTTTTGTCCCAACCCTTAGGGTTTGACCCTTAGGATTTAACCCTTAGGGTTTAACCCTTAAGGTTTAACCCTAAGGTTTTTAAATTTTGATTTTCAAGGATTTCTAATTTGGGCTAAAATGGAAAATTTAGTTTCCTAAAAATGTAAATTAGGGTTTCCAAATTACATTTAGTTTTCTAATTACTTAGACTTACAAATTAGGTTTTATAATTTACTAATTATCATTAAGCTTGCTAAATTAACAATTAGGGTTAATAACTTAGCAATTAGAGTTCCTAATTTGACAATATGGTTTTCCCTAATAAAATTATATTCTATAATATGTGTCATAACTCATATAACATAATCACTACACAGTCTTAAATTCATATTTGAGTTTCAGATTAGGGTTTTTTAATACTTCGAATTAGGGTTTCGGATTCCCGAAATTAAAATTAGGGTTTCTAGAGCCGGTATTAGGGTTTCTTACAAGTCGTTAGGGTTTTCTAATTGAATGTCGATGTTCTTAATATAATATTAAGGTTTGTCACTGATATTGTAACACCCCAGTCCCACATCGAAAAATAGGGGAAAATTTGTGTGTATATAAGGAAATAAGTTACTACCAATAGTACCTTCAAGTCATGACCTTTTGGGAGCCTGTGGTGGGCTAAGATGACCTAAGAAGATACTATTGGGCTAGTAGTTTGAGGCCTTATTTTGATGGATTTGATTCAATTCGGACTTGGAATTTGACCCAAGTTTTGTTCCGGACTCGGGATTTGACCCGGGTTGTTTCATATTGTATCAAAGCCGACTCTCGAAAGCTCGGGTCGGGTCATCCGATCGGGTTGCCGGAAGTGGAGACACGAAGGCTGGTGGTATTATCCCACAATGGATAGATGAAGGTCCGGAGGTGGGGACACGAAACCAGCCGGTAGTATCCCACAATGGCTAGAGAGGCAAAGATCTTTGGGCCGTGTGTGTGATCGGTTCTGACAGGGACGTCAGAAATTTAAGTGGGGGAGTTTGTAACACCCCCAGTCCCACATCGAAAAATAGGGGAAAATTTGTGTGTATATAAGGAAATAAGTTAATACCAATAGTACCTTCAAGTCGTAACCTTTTGGGATCCTGTGGTGGGCTAAGATGACCCAAGAAGATACTATTGGGCTAGTAGTTTGAGGCCTTATTTTGATGGATTTGATTCAATTCGGACTTGGAATTTGACCCAAGATTTGTTTCGGACTCGGGATTTGACCCGGGTTGTTTCATATATAATTTATCTGGTCAACCCTTGACCCTTAACCACATAATGTACACAAAAATCAGTAAATACAAATTCATATATACTTATACCTTTAATCTTGAATAATTCACCACAAAAATTTTTAAATCCATAAAAATTCCGTCCCAAAAATGTCAAATACATACACTTATTTTCTGTCTATGAAACATTCCAGAATTTTAAATGTAATATGAAATATTTATTAATTTATATAAATATTTAATGGATGTGATTATCAGTTAATAAATATTTGTTTAATTGATTTAATATTATTTGGAGAATTATTTGTTAAATAAATAATTGATGAATTAAAGATATGATTATGATATTGATATTTCAATTTAAATGATTAATTATTTGTATTGTGTTATGTGATTAAAGGATTTATTTAATTAATTGTAATTTTTATTAATTAAAATAAATATGAAAGCTTGATTAAATATAGTGTGACAAATAATTATATTATAAGGAGTTATTAAAATAAATTAAAGTAGTTTAATTTAGTTTTTGCAAAACAAGACTTATTATATAAATTCTTTAAAAATTAAAGGATTTTGCCAAACAAAGCCTTATGTTCCGTAAATTTCATCTCTTCGAATTATTGCTAGATAATTGAATAATTATGGTTATATGTTCATGAGGATTAGAGATTATGTTTAAACAACAATTGCATGCTAAATTCGTTTGACAGTAGAAGAAAATTTTGTCAGTATATGGAATTTTTATATGTTCATGAAAAGTATCAATTCTAGTGGCTAATTAGTATGTGAAATTGTAAATTGAAGTTTGTTTATGCTAGTTGGTTGAGATATGAACATAACATAATTTGAATGAGGTGATTTGGCTAACTAATGAATTCACAATGATGATTTCTAGGATGAATGTCAAAAAAATTGAGTTTTTATTAAAAACATGAATTGTGAGAAATTAAAATAGTTTTAGTTAATGTTAAATTGTTCTAAATAGTTGTAAATGTGAGCAATCATGTTTATGATAGTTGTATATTTATTTTACGTGTTGTTATCATTGTTTGATGGGTGAAATTCGTGTTAGTTGGCTTAAGAAAAGTCTTAGAAGTTTTATTTCGAGGCCGATTTTTCTACATCTACATGCGGTATGAACCCTTAGTCCGGTAGCGCGGTAATTGTCATGATAGCATAACCTCCCAAAGACAAAAACTCGTGCGGCCGCGTGAGTGCCCATTTCCAGACACTGAAGTCTGCTAATTCTGCAGACTTTGGTTGTTCTTTGTGGCTTAGCTAAAGGTTATGGTAATGTGTCCAATATGTAACAACAAGGCTAATACAGAGTTATGTTATATGTATTATGAATTCAAAGTTTCAAAAATGATTAGTAAATCAAAAAACGCGTTATGTGATAACCTAGTTTATACAATGAACGTTAGTTAAGTGTTGTGATGATTAACACTTGGGAATTCTGAAGTGTAAATGGTAGCTTAAGACTTGTGCTTAAATAACAAGTTTAGCTAGTAATGTGTTTTAAATTGAAAAGTGAATATTAGTATGTCTAATAGATGTTGTGGTTTTAATATTGTGTATAGGTGAACGTGAGTTTTAATATTTTAGCTTACGCTCGAGGCAAGTTTTCTAACTCTACACTTTCGTTAAGCTAGTTCAGTTAAGCAAGTTTCTTAAGGTCTATTATTGTATAATGAACGTAGTTTTGAACTCTTGTCTCTATTATTGAACTGTTTTAATTCTTTGCATGAGTTAATACATTATTGGGCAAGTTTTTAGTTTCCAGCTTGCTATCAGTTAAATGTACGTTCAGGAATATCATTCTAATGTTATAAGACTCGAACCTTGGCTTATTTTACTGTTCAAGAAAATGTTAACCATTTTATTCAATTCATTGAATGCTTATGCTCTATAGTTATTTCAAGCATGAGTTTGATATGTAGAATCAGTTCATTTATGATTCTCAAATGTTCTAAGTTATGTTGTTATTAAACAACTATTGTGTTATCAAGCGTTGTTGATTTAACTAGTTCCCTAGTTGATGACTATTAAACTTCAATTACCCTTGAAAGCTTATCCAAACCAAACTTTCTTTGGTGCGGACTTGTACTCTAAATACTGAGATGAACAACCCTATGTTTAGGGGTTTACGCTTAGCGTTAAAATGGTTGTGCACAATACATTGTACGAAGGATTGATCCCCCTAAGTACGTGGAGTCCTTATAGTTATATGACTGTTAAAGTTAAAGTTGAAAGATTACTTATAAATGTGGACATGGTTCATGGTAATTTGACCCTCGGTAGTATATTTAAGAATGTTAATAGAACAAATTATTCAGTTCGATTGAGCCTATTATTTGGCAAATGATGTAAAGATATTTATTCTTATTTCAAGTGATCTTTGTTTGCTCACTCTTGCATATTTATACATTTATTGCACCTATGGTTGAGAAGGTAGATAAACCTACAACTAGCAAAGGAAAGGAAAAAATGTACAAGTGATGAAGACTTATAATTTTGCTTAACTCGTTATGATGATAGACTTTTAATAATGATGTGATGTAATAATTTTATTTCCGCACTTGAATGATTGTATTAAAGGTTAGAGAACCTGGGAGATAATGTTTTTATTAAAGTAATCTTGTATGGGCAGGTTTTTATTATTCAATTTATTATGATTGGGTAGTTAGATATGAATGTTCTGATTTCGTGAACACCAAATCTTGAGGTAATGAAATCAAGGGATTTGGGGGGTGTCCAAGTTAGTATCAAAGCTTTAGGTTATGAACCTTAGGTGGGGAAAAGCCTTAGGAAGTAACCTTTGAAAACATAGTGGTGATTAACTCTTATTGAGTTTTAAGGAAGAAATAATAAAACACTTATGTGATTATGTGTTTATACTTATGTGCTCATGAGTGTTGAGTAGTAATGATTAATAATTGAAACTTAAAATTTTGTTGTTAGGATGACTAATGTCAGAGAATCTAGTCAGGCTAGGGAGGATAGACCTCAGGAGCCTACAGAGGAGGAGCCTCGCGACATTCATGTTAGTTGGGAACAACTACTACCATGGGAGTCAGCCCCGTTGGTCATAGTGGTTGAAGATGAGGATGATGATGTGGAGACGGATGAGGAGGATCCCGTTGAGTTGCCACAGGAGGATGAGGATGACGAGGACGAGGAGACTCCACTAACCTCAATAGCTGCTCAAATGTACGATGAAGTCTACGACCATAACGTGGAACTTCAGTATACAATCAAGGAATTACAAGAAATAGTAGCTGAACAACAGACTGCAATGACACAAAAAGATGATGAGATCCAAGATCGTGAGGAACGACTGACTAATGTCGAGGAGAAGCTAGAACAGAATAAAGGAGAGAAAGAACAACTGATCGAGGAGGTCGTTGAATTAAAGAATAAACTAAGGGAAGAAGCTATAAAGACGGCAAGAGCCGAGGACGCATATGAGGAAATATTTCAACGAGCCGGGATAGCAGTGAAAGACGCACATGCAAAGAGAATGAAGATGGAAGAGATGAATAGAGTATTCAACATTGTGGTTAATCGAGCTCAAGATCGGGTCATGAGTTATCCGTTTCAGTTTGAGACGCTGCCATCGTATGTATTAGATCGCAGAACAATGTTCCAGATTATGGAAGAAGAGCGTAGTAAGGCTAAGCAGTATCTTAGTAGAACATCGTAGTTGTTATGAGATTAATAAAATGTTAAATAAATTGTAAATCCCAAGTGTTATGTAACCTATGGGATATGATGATGATGATCTTGTCCTGAAACTTTTGTAGTTCAAGAAAGTAATGTAAATAACAGTGATGCTATTGTTTTATATTTTCAATGAGATTATGAATAAATAAAAGTTGGTATTTTATTCAAAGTGTTACGTGATTATGTGGTTATTTCTTTTGTGGAGGCAAGTTAAGTAGAAATTACTTAAAAGAGTTGAATAATAATCTAATGGGTGTATTTTTAACAGAAAATGCCTCCCATACGTCAACCACCACGACAGAGAACCACCGAAGGAACCAACAATAACGACAATATTGATACTAACCAAGTTCAACAATTAGTGATGTTACTGATAGGAGCGTTGCAGAATCAACCACAGAACCAAGGAACAACGTTTAAGGAGTTCAAGGCGGTTGGACCACCTGAATTTCTTGGGTCAGTGAATCCAGTCGAGACACATACTTGGATTATGGAGATAGAAAAGGTGTTCGATGTTTCTAGGGTAGGGGATGATCAGAAGACTGCTTTCGCAACATTCATATTGAAAGCAGAAGCTAGTTATTGGTGGCAGGCCAATAAAACTCGAGAAGGACCAGGGATGATAACCTGGGATAGGTTTAAGGAGATATTCTTCGAGACCTATTTTCCCGAGAGTTCAAAGGGTCAATAGTAAGTGCAGTTTCTGGAACTGAAGCATGGAACGATGACGGTATCCGAGTATGCCGCTAAATTAAATGAGTTGGCGAGGTTTGCGCCTTATCAAGTTAGCACGGACGAACGCAAGGCAAAGAGGTTTAAACATGGACTGAAGCCCTGGTTGTACAGTAGGGTTTCCCTGTTCCAATTGAAGACTTTTGAAGCAGTGATGCTGAAAGCAATACTTACTGAAGGTGGAGGCGAGCCAGTTACAAAGTTCAATCAGGAATAGAAGAAGAAGAAGAAGAACGAGGTGGAAATCAAGAATGGAGGTGGTAGTTGTGGAAACAACAACAACAACAACAACAACAACTTGAAGTGGAATAGAAACGTGGGTGCTGGAAACCAGCATGGTAACTAGCAAAACAAGAAGTTTGAAGCATGTGCTACATGCGGGAAGTTTCACAAGGGTGCATGCTTGTTAGGGAAACGAGTATGCTTCAGTTGTGGCCAAGAAGGTCACATCGCCCCAAATTGCACTCAACCTAAGAAGAACATGTGCTTCACGTGCGGATCCAAGGATCATTTTGCTCGTGAATGCCCTAAGAAGAAGGATGGAGTGACAACCAGAAGCAATGGAGATAACAATGGAGGTACAACATCAAACAAACCCACAACTAGAACCTTCAACATGACTGTGCAAGATGTTGTGCAATCAAAAGATGTGGTGTCAGTTATTATCCTAATCAATGATATTGATGATTATGTATTATTTGATTCGGGTGCTATTTGCTCGTTTATCTCTGATGAATTTGCTAAGAGGTTATAATTTCCTAAAGAAGAACTGAATTTCCCTTTGAACATAGAAATTGCGAATAAAGAGATAATCCCTGTTAGATTAAGTATACAAGAAGCGTAGGGTGAACATTAAGGAGAATATCTTGATGGTAGATTTGATTAGATTAGACTTGGAGAGTTTGATGTTATTTTGGGAATGGATTGGGTACATTCAAATATGGAGTCGTAATTAATTGCCAAAAGAAGTGTGTAAACCTTATGACCCGTCAAAGGTAATATTTTATGGTAGCAAGTCGCCTAGACAAATGAAATGTCGACGATTATCTGAGCCAAGAAATTGTTGAGTCAAGGTTGTGTGAGCTATTTAGCTTATATAATTGATACTCAGAAAAAGAATGTGAAACTGGAAGAGATATCAATGGTGAGGGAATTTGAGGATGTGTTTCTAGAGGATTTGTCAGGACTTCCGCCTGACAGAGAAATTGAGTTCGTGATCGACTTAGTGCTGGGGAAAACACCGATATCAAAGGCCTCGTACAAAATGGCTCCAGTAGAAATGAAGGAACTGATGGTACAGTTGCAAGAATAATTAGACAAGAAGTATATTCAACCAAGCGTATCACCGTGGGGAGCGCCAGTATTATTCGTGAAGAAGAAGGATGGGTCAATGCGTCTTTGCATTGATTATAGAGAATTAAACAAAGTCACTATTAAAAACAAATATCCATTACCAAGAATAGATAACTTGTTTGATCAGTTGAAGGGTGCTAAATACTTCTCGAAAATAGATTTGAGAAGTGGGTATCACCAGTTGAAATTGAGGAAGGAGGATATACCTCGAACGGCATTCAGAACTCGGTATGGACATTACGAGTTTTTGGTGATGTCTTTTGGTTTAACCAATGCACCTGCTGCATTCATGGATTTGATGAATAGGGTGTTTTAACCATTCTTAGACAAGTTTGTAGTGGTATTCATCGACGACATTCTGGTGTTTTCCAAAACTCAAGAAGAAAACGTGGAACACTTACGTTTGACATTGGAAACACTAAGAAAGGAAAAGTTGTACGCGAAATTCTCTAAGTGCGAATTTTGGCTAGATCGTGTGCAATTTCTTGGGCACATGATTGACAAGGATGGGATTTCAGTGGATCCATCAAAAGTGGTAGCTGTAATCAATTGGGAACAACCAAGAACACCGTCGGAAGTGAGGAGTTTCTTGGGACTGGCCTGTTATTACAGACGATTTATTCAAGATTTTTCTAAGATAGTCACTCCATTAACAAATTTGACAAGGAAAGCTGTGAAATTTGTTTGGACGGAGAAATGTGAAGAAAGTTTCAAGGATTTGAAGAAGAAATTAAGCATGGCACATGTGTTGTCATTACTAGATAGCACATGAAATTTTGTGGTGTATAGTGATGCCTCACATAAGGGATTGGGATGTGTTCTTATGTAGAACGGTAAAGTTATTGTGTATGCATCAAGACAACTGAAGGATTATGAGAAAGGATATCTGACTCATGATTTGGAATTGGCTGCAGTAGTATTTGCTCTCAAGATATGGAGACACTATCTCTATGGAGAGAAATGTGAAATCTACACTGACCATAAAAGTCTGAAGTATATTTTCACACAGAAGGACCTGAGTTTGCGTTAAAGGAGATGGATGGAATTGATAAAGGATTACGATTGTGAGATCTTTTATCATCCTGGCAAACCGAATGTGGTTGCAGATGCTTTGAGCAGGAAAGGTCGGGAGAAGTTGATGATGATAACTACTCAGGAGGAGCTTATTTCAACAATGGAAAAGCTAGAGTTGGAAATCAAATTTCCAAAGGAATACAATGAACGACTATTTCAGATAGATGACAGTCCAACTTTGGTAGACGAAGTGAAGAATGCTCAACTACAAGATAAAGAATGCAAAACAATCAAAGAGAAAGTAATTGACGGTAGTGATGTAAAATACAAGATCGATACCGAAGGACTACTACGATTCGAAGAAAGAATTTGGGTTCCAGCAGTGCCAGAGCTTAAAGACGAAATCTTGACCGAAGCACACAACACACGATATTCGATTCATCCAGGAAGTACAAAGATGTATCAAGATTTGCGGCGACATTTTTGGTGGCCGAATATGAAAAGAGACGTTGCAGAATGCGTTACAAAATGCTTGACGTGTCAGAAGGTGAAAGATGAACATCAACGACCAAGCGGGTTACTTCAACCGTTGGAAATACCAGAATGGAAGTGGGAGCATATCACAATGGATTTTGTGGTAGGACTTCCAATGACTCAGAAAGGATACGATGCGATATGGGTGATAGTGGACAGACTAACAAAATCTGCACACTTTTTGCCAATAAAGATTAGATTTAATTTTTATCAGCTAGCGAAACTGTACGTTAAAGAGATCATGTCAAGACATGGAGTTCCAGTGTCAATTGCGTCAGATTGAGATCCAAGGTTCACATCAAACTTCTGTAAGAGACTACAAGAATGTATGGGAACACAGTTGTGAATGAGTACAACATACCATCCGCAAACCGACGGGTAAAGCGAATGAACAATCCAAACATTGGAAGATATGCTGAGAGCATGCATCATGGATTTCAAAGGAAGCTAGGATGAACATTTACCGTTGGTAGAATTTTCCTATAACAACAGTTACCACGCGAGCATCGGCATGCCACCTTATGAGGCATTATACGGAAAAAAGTGCAGAACTCCATTGTGCTGGGATGAAGTCGGTGAACGCCAACTATTAGGACCAAAACTGGTACAAAAAACTGCTGAAGTTGTCAAACTCATTAGGACAAGATTGGTAGCAGCCCAAGACAGACAGAAAAAGTATGCCGATCAACATAGGCAGAATCGCGAGTTTGAAGTAGGAAATTTCGTTTTCCTTAAAGTTTCTCCTTGGAAGGGGAAGATTCGTTTTGGAAAGAAAGGAAAGCTTAGTCCAAGATTTATTGGACCGTTTGAAGTACTACGAAGAGTGGGGGAAGTGGATTATGAGGTAGCTCTACCTCTAGAATTGGAAAACATTCATAATGTTTTTCACATTTCTGTGTTATAACCGTATAAACCTGATTACAAACACGTGATCGAGTACGAACCATTGCAATTCGATAAAGATTTGTCTTATGAAGAAGTTCCTATCCAGATAGTCAACATGAAAGAACAAGTGCTCAGAAATAAAGTGGTACCTTCAGTGAAGGTGATATGGAGAAACCACAATGTCGAATAGGCAACGTGGAACTCGAAGCTGCAATGATGAAAAATTATCCTGAGTTATTTGTTTAATCTATGTCTTCGATTCTGGGGACAGAATCTTTGTAAGTAGGGAAGAATGTGAGGATTTGATTATTTGAATTGTGATTCTGAGGACAGAAATGTAACATTCCAGAATTTTAAATGTAATATTAAATATTAATTAATTTATATAAATATTTAATGGATGTGATTATCGATGAATAAATATTTGTTTAATTGATTTAAAATTATTTGGAGAATTATTTGTTAAATAAATAATTGATGAATTAAAGAAATGATTATGGTATGGATATTTCAATTTAAATGATTAATAATTTGTCTTTGTTTTATGTGATTAAAGGATTTATTTAATTAATTGTAATTTGCATTAATTAAAATAAATATGAAAGCTTGATTAAATATAGTGTGACAAATAACTATATTATAAGGAGTTATTAAAATAAATTAAAGTAGTTTAATTTAATTTTTGCCAAATAAGGCTTATTATATAAATTCTTTAAAAATTAAAGGGTTTTCCCAAACAAAGCCTTATGGCTTTTGAAATTTCTAGATTTTTAAATTAAATAAATTAAATAAAATAATAAATATAATATATTTATGTTATATACATTTATCCTAATAACTGATATTACTTATTATGAGTATTAAGCCTATGTCCATTTTTTTTATTATATCATTACGCATACTAGTTGGTCAGTTGGATATTGGCTTAGTCTGAGTTCAAAGAGAGTGATAGAGAGTTGGAGAGATTTGAGAGGAAACTTGTGAATCTTTACAACAATTCCAGTGATCGTAGCAAGAATTACACGCTAATTGAAGGTATGTTCACAACCTTTGAGTTATATATGTGTCTATATACATGTATATGTATTTCACGGCAAGAATTTTCTCATGTTCTGTAAATTTCATCTCTTCGAATTATTGCTAGATAACTGAATAATTGTGGTTATATGTTTATGTTGCTTAGAGATTATGTTTAAACAACAATTGCCTGCTAAATTCGTTTGACAGTAGAAGAAAATTTTGTCAATATATGGAATTTTCATATGTTCATGAAAAGTATCAATTCTAGTGGCTAATTAGTATGTGAAATTGTAAATTGAAGTTTATTTATGCTAGTTGGTTGAGATATGAACATAACATAATTTGAATGAGGTGATTTGGCTAACTAATGAATTCACAGTGATGATTTCTAGGATGAATGTCAAGAAAATTGAGTTTTTATGAAAAACATGAATTGTGAGAAATTAAAATAGTTTTAGTTAGTGTTAAATTGTTCTAAATGGTTGTAAATGTGAGAAATCATGTTTATGATAGTTGTATATTTATTTTACGTGTTGTTATCACTGTTTGATGGGTGAAATTCGTGTTAGTTGGTTTAAGAAAAGTGTCAAGTTACATTATACAAACCGAAGTTACGTACGTGGGTGGTATGTAGGCCAGAAATTTCTTAGGCTCGAACGCATCCTCCTAAGTACAAAACTTCATGGCCGCCGCTAGTGCCCATTTCCAAACACTGAAGTCTGCTAATTCTGCAGACTTTGGTCGTTCTTTGTGGCTTAGCTAAAGGTTATGGCAATGTGTCCAACATTAACAACAAGGCTAATACAGAGTTATGTTATATGTATTATGAATTCAAAGTTTCAAAAATGATTAGTAAATCAAAAACGCGTTACATGATAACCTAGTTTATACAATGAACGTTAGTTAAGTGTTGTGATGATTAAAACATGGGAATTCTGAAATGTAAATGGTAGCTTAAGACTTGTGCTTAAATAACAAGTTTAGCTAGTAATGCGTTTTATATTAAAAAGTGAATATTAGTATGTCTAATAGATGTTGTGGTTTTAATACTACGTATAGGTGAACGTGAGTTTTCTAACTCTACACTTTTGTTGAGCTAGTTCATTTATTATATTGTGTAAGTTTTCTAACTCTACACTTTCGTTGAGTTAGTTATATTATTACATTGTATAACTTCATGCTACTTGATTGAGCAAACGACTCTAACTCTAATGTTATTGGAAATTCTTATTGATTGATTCATTCTAACTTGTTTATAGTTAAGCAAGTTTCTTAAGGTCTATTATTGTATAATGAACGTAGTTTTGAACTCTCGTCTCTATTATTGAACTGTTTTAATTCTTTGCATGAGTTAATACATTTTTGGGCAAGTTTTTAGTCTCCAGCTTGCTATCAGTTAAATGTAAGTTCAGGAATATCATTCTAATGTTATAAGACTCAAACCTTAGCTAATTTTACTGATCAAGCAAAGGTTAACCATTTTATTCAATTCATTGAATGCTTATGCTCTATAGTTATTTCAAGCATGAGTTTGATATGTAGAATCAGTTCATTTATGATTCTCAAATATTCTAAGTTATGTTGTTATTAAACAACTATTGTATTATCAAGCGTTGTTGATTCAACTAGTTCCCTAGTTGATGATTATTAAACTTCAATTACCCTTGAAAGCTTATCCAAACAAAACTTTCTTTGGTGTGGACTTATACTCTAAATACTGAGATTGTAATATCCGAGTTTTATTTTTTATATTTTTTTTATGTAATTTAAGAATTGTTAATAAACAAATTTATATGAAACTTTTGGGTGATTTCATTTATTAGATGTATGTGTGTGGTACATATATGTGTTATATCAAGATATGTGATGAGATGTATTTAAATGGTTGGTTTAGTTTTATTTAACTATTTAAATAAAATTAAGTAGGGAATTATTCTATTTTATTACGTGGGATGGTTTTAAATCATGAGCTGGAGTTCGGAGCAGAATTTAGAGACGCGGACTGCGTATTCGAGTCTGGAACGTCAAAATTAGTCAAGATAGACTGTAATCACGAAAAAGTGTCACAATTGACTTTTTGGTCAAAGTCAACCAGTTGACTTTTCTGAGGAAAAAGTCAACTACGAATTTCATAGATGAATTTGACTAAACGAATAGTCCCATGACGTCCGGAATGTCGACTTTAGTAGGAATCGATATATGGTTCGCAAAGTTTGGTTCCGAAGGGTAAAATAGTCAAATAGCTTATTAATTGATTAAAATAATATATGTATTTTTTTTATATAATAGAAATCAGCTGAACTGATGGACCCATGAGACTATTAAATTGTGACAAGGGAGGGAGTATACGTATATTACATAATAGCTAAGGTGGAAGAAATTTATTTTATTCATTAAAATCAAAATTCTTTTTATTTTTCTAACTCCCACATTCATTTTCTCTAACTCTCACATTCTTCCTATTAATTAACTATATTATTGTAGTATTAAGTATTGTGAGTAACTAATCATTAGAGTTGGGGGTTATGGGAGTTGGGGGTTATGGGAATCAAAAGACTCTGAGAAAGCTATACATATATACAAACACACTTTTTTTTAGGAAAATTCCACCAAGTGAGTAAACATGGAGAGAAATTGAGAGCCTAAGAGAGTTAGAACTAATTTTGGAGGATTACTGAGGATTTGACAAGCAAGGAGAAGGAGCATCATATTAAACCAAGAAGAAATTCATCAAAAGGTAATTCATGAACCCATTTTATTTTTATAACAAAAATGAGAAAAATGCGTATAAAATTGGTAAATGATTTGTTGTGGCTTTTGTGTTGCCATGTTATCTTTGTTGTTTGATGATTATAGATCATTAACAACAAAAGATATGGGTTAATCATGCATCAAATTCATAAAAAATCAAAGAATTAAGTAATGCATGCTCTACCTTTGATAAAATGTCTCTAAGGTGCTAAATTAATCAAAAAGGTGGAAGTTTGTTGAAGTTTGATGTTGTGAAATGTGAAAACATGTGAGAGTAGATGATATGGACATTAGGAATAATTTAATTGCATGCTAGATGCAAAATCCCAGATTTTTGTCAAATTGGGTTTAACTAGTAATCTGTGATTTTTGGGGTTTTTCGGAGCCTCGGGATCATGGTGTATATGACTCGATTAGCGTATGTTATAATTTTATAAAATAGTATGTAGCATGAGGTACAACCTGTCCAAATTTCATAAGAAAGGGAGTTAAATTGAGCAAGTTATGAAAATCGTAAGCATGCATGTTGGTAATAAAATCTGCAGAATTCTGGAAATTTCAGAATTTTTTCTAAGTATAAAACTAGTGTTGGCATGCTTTTCTATGCAGTTGGTTTGTGGTCATAGCATGCTAGTTTTATGAATGTTATATTTTTGTAAAATACCTTGATGTATGATGTTTATTATGTCCAAGTATCATGGCCATATCATCTTTAGGTTAGCGGGAATAAAATTGTAGAGTCAGTAAAAATCGTAGAGTAAACTCTGAAAATCGTAGAGTCAGTAAAAATCGTAGTCAGTGAAAATCGTAGAGTCAGTAAAAATCGTAGAGTAAACTCTGAAAATCGTAGAGTCAGTAAAAATCGTAGAGTAAACTCTGAAA
This sequence comes from Panax ginseng, assembly GCA_020205605.1. Lineage (NCBI taxonomy): Eukaryota > Viridiplantae > Streptophyta > Magnoliopsida > Apiales > Araliaceae > Panax > Panax ginseng. Next base: position 50,334,822 of record CM035147.1, on the reverse strand, counting down.
ATCGTAGAGTCAGTGAAAATCGTAGAGTAAAAATCGTAGTCTCTGAAAATCGTAGAGTCAGTGAAAATCGTAGAGTAAAACTCAAAAATCGTAGAGTCGATGAAAATCGTAGAGTAAACTATGAAAATCGTAGTGTCAGTGAAAATCGTAGAGTAAACTCTGAAAATCGTAGAGTTAGTGAAAATCGTAGAGTAAACTCTGAAAATTAAAGAGTAAAGTTTATATTATAACTACTATGCGTTGTTAATAATTGATGTGCATAATTATACAATTGTGTAGGGCACGTGAAGTATAGATAGCTGTAAGCTGTTAATCTGTTATTGGTAAACAACGAGCAAGGAAAGTTTCTTACCCTATTTTTCATTATGAATTTATTCAACTCTTATTCAGTTGATTGTAGCGAGGGTAAGTTTGGGCTTGTGATTAATTAATCATTCGTGCAAGCTCCTCTATTGTAAAGTTCTATAACTTCAATTGTGATGTGAAACATTATTGATGATTATTCAGTTCCTATTGTAACTGCTATACTTTAAAGTTCGTATACCCTTAATGAACTATATTCAAGCATGCTTTCTAGCTTTCGTTTCAGCTTGATGTTATTGATGCAAACATAGTATATTGTTTGAAAAATTCAAATCCTTTGAAGCTATTGAATGTTTACCAATCCAAATTGCTTTGGTGAGGTCCCGCATGAATACTAAGATGAACAACCCGGATAACGGGGTAACTGATGTCGGGCATATAGTTCTATTTACGCTTATGCGTTTAAACTTTATACTTGTGCACAATGTAGGGTACGATAGGCTGATCACCTGGAGTACTTGCAGAGACCTTTTACAATCTATTTGATTGTTAAACCGTCTGATGGTTTTTTATGAAACAAAGTAATGTTCAGGGTATCTAACACCCCTTAATATGTTATTAAGAATTCTAGAACTCTTATCTTGATATTCCAGTTTATCTCTTGATATTTATTTCAACTATTGAGAAATATTCATATTATGCTTCTACTTCTGATGTATGTTCTCAAACTACTTTATATACTTGCTGGGCAATTTGTGCTCATTCTTGCTTAAACTTTTCAGTTAAGGCTGGTAACGTTGAGGGCTCGGGCAAGGACAAAGGAAAGTCTAAGATGAAATGATGAGAGTTATGTATGTAATAATTATATTTTCGCATATGATGTGATGTAGCGATAAACGCTAAGTTTAAGTTTCAGTTTATTAAAGGTTGTAAAGACTTGGGACTTTATTTTGAACAAGTATGTAATAGTTAATATTATTATTATTATTAGAGTAACTTAGATAGATGATGATGTATGTTATATCGTGAGCACCATGTCCTGTAACCGATGTTACACGGATTTGGGGGCGTCATAGGTTGGTATCAGAGCAATAAGTTATAAACCTTAGGTGGGGAACCTTAGACTATAACCTTTGGGAAGTTAGTGGAGAAAATAAAGAGATGAACTCATGTAGAGTTCTAGGGGTTGTGTCAAATCTATTTTTCCTAAAAACAAAAACAATTATTTTAAAATACTAATCGAGTGATTTTTTTTCTTGTTTGAAGGATGTCAGGAGAAGAGGAGGTTAGAGATATCCACGTTGTGAGTGAACAGTTGGTGACAGCTGTACCTGAGCCTATAGTTGAGGCAGTAGCTGACTCAGACCCAGAGTAGTATCCTGAAGAGGAAGAGGAGCCCGAGGAGGACACGGAAGAAGCACCTGAGGATACTTTATTGGATAAGTTGATGGATAGGATTACAGAGTTGGACGACAAGGTCCATGAGTTGAAGGAGCTGTATCAGGGGGAGCAACAAACTGCAGCATTGCTTGAGGCATTGGTGCACCACCTGATAATTAGGAACGGGGATCTGGCTGACAAGTAGCGGGCATCAGACCAGAAGGCGGATAGGCTGGAGGATGAGAAAGAATCTATTAGGACCCACTTGGGGCATACCATTAATGGGTTAGAGTCGAGGATTCAGAGTCTTCAAACTGACAAGCAGATTATTACCACATTCTGGGGAGAAGAGAGGAGAGACCGTGTTCGGGCTGAGAAGCTAACTGGCGAGTTAGAAATAGAGGTGAGAGATAAGAAGGTTAAGATAGACAAGATAAAGTACGCATTTAAGTCAGCACATGGAAGGTTTCAACATAGGGTGAATCATTTTCCAAGTGAGGAGCACCGGTGTAGACGTGTTATAAGCAGAAGGGTGAGTCTTTGGAGATAGCGGATGAGGAGCATGAGGACGCCATTAGAAGGGCTTTTAGTTTATTATGATGAACTTTTACTTTGGCGTATAGAACGCTTATCTTTGAATAATATGCTTGGTTCGATTTTTACCAAGTATGTTGGTTTAAAGTGATGTAAATGGCTTAATGTTATAAGACGATGAAATACCTTGGTGTTATGTTTATAAATAAATATGTTTTTATTTAAGTATGTGATGTGATGATTAAGTCTCTTCTTATGATTGATATATTATGTAGAGTAAGTGATAAGATAATAACATTAAGTTCATTTTAAACAGATAGATTGCTAGAGGAAGACGTCGTCAAACACTCGAGGGGTCAGGCGGTAATGCTGGGGATCCAGCGAATCCTATGCAGTAGTTTTTGGACATGTTAGTGGGGGCACTTCAGAATCGAACCCCGAATGCCAATAACCCTCCAGTGGCCCAGGTGGCACACTTCAAGGACTTCAAAAGCGCGGGACCCCCTGAGTTCAAAGGAACCACTGAACCCATCGAAGCTCAAACTTGGGTTAAGGAAATCGAAAAGGCGTTCGTTATCGCCCGAGTATGTGATGATCAGAAAACAATCTTTGCCACTTACATGCTGAAGGGTGAAGCTAACTTCTGGTGGGAGGTAAACCAGACTAGGGCTGGAGAAGGCGTGATACCTTAGGAAGGGTTTAAGAAAATATTTTTCGAGAACTATTTTCCGGTTAGTATGCAGAGTCGCATGGAGATTCGATTCCTCGAGCTGGAGCAAGAAGACATGACGGTACCTCAATATGCCGCAAAATTCAACGAGCTGGCGAGGTTTGCGCCTCACTAGGTCGACACTGAGGAGAGAGAAAACGAGGAGGTTTGGAGGGGTCTCAAACCATGGCTATATAGAGACTCTCGATTATTCTGCATTTAAAAGCTTCACGACTCTCTCTGGAGAAAGCTATAATCACGAGGCGGAAGTGAGGCCACGATGAAATTTAATAAGGAAAAAAGAAGAAGAATTAAGGAGGGAATAGCGGGGAAGGTAGCAGTGGCGAAGGTGCAAAACAAGAGGAAGTGGAACAATAACAACAGTAGCAGCAACAATTTCAAATTGAGAAACTCTGGGGGGAAAACCAGGGGAAACAAAGAAGAGAACAGAGGCATGCAAGGAGTGTGGGAGGAATCACTCAGGGGAATGTTTAAAAGGAAAGAATGTCTGTTTTAACTGTGGGCAGGAGGAGCACATCTCTCCCAATTGCTAAGAACCAAAGAGAAATGGATGCTTCAACTGTGGAGCATTGGATCATCAGGTAAGGAATTGCCCAAAGAAGAACACAGCAGGAGGAAATGGAGGAAGGGGACCAAGCGGTGGGAATCTCACGATTAATGGACCACCAACTCAGAATCGACCAATAGTAAGGACTTTCAACATGATGGTTCAGGATGCGGTCGCATCCAGGGATGTGGTTTTAGGTATCATTCCGATCAATGATATATCTGCTTACATATTATTTGATTCGGGTGCTACTTGTTCCTTCGTATCGCATGAATTCTCCCAACAATTAAATCTACCCCAGGAAGAATTAAAATATCCTATGAACATAGAAGTTACTAATAAGGAAATGATTCCCGTTAGCCATGTCTATAGAAATTGTGTTGTAAACATCAGGGGATATAAGTTACCCATGGATTTAATTCCAATTCAATTAGGAGAATTTGATGTAATTCTTGGAATCGATTGGTTATTTAACCATGGAGCGATGATAGATTGCCAAGAGAAGTGTATAAACCTTAGGACTCCAGATCAGTCTAAGGTAGTATTCTATGGAAGTAGGTCGCCGAGACACTCAAGTTGTCTGACGATGATGCAAGCAAGGAAGTTACTAAGAAAGGGATGTGTAGGATATTTGGCCCATATCGTCGATACGTGAAGCGAGTGGATAGAGATGGGATGATACCGATAGTGAATGAATTTACGGATGTATTTTGAGAATTACGGGACTTAAGCACGGATCGGGAGGTTAATTCGTTATAGATTTAGTACTGGGGGCGACACCGATTTCAAAGCCCCTTACGTAATGGCACTTGGCGTGAAATGAAGGAGCCGATGATGTACAGTTGCAAGAGTTATTGGATAGGAAGTATATTCAACCGAAAGTGTGTCTCCTTGGGGAGCACCAGTTTTATTTGTGAAAAAGAAGGATGGATCGATGAGACTATGTATCGACTATCGAGAGTTGAACAAGGTGACGATTAAGAACAAGTATCCGTTACCTAGGATAGATGATCTGTTCGATCAACTGAAGGGAGCAAAATATTTTTCCAAGATCGGCTTGAGGATGGGATATCACCAGTTAAAGGTAAGGAAGGAGGATGTACCTAAGACAGTGTTCAGGACACGTTACGGTCACTACGAGTTCCTGGTGATGTCGTTCGGGTTAACAAATGCGCCAACAGCATTTATGGACATGATGAATCGGGTATTCAAGCAATACTTAGATAAATTCGTAGTTGTGTTCATAGATGATATCTTGATCTATTCTAAGACTCAGGAAGATCATGCTGAACATTTAAGGTTAGTGTTGGAGGCATTGAGGAAGGATAAGTTATACGCAAAATTCTCGAAGTGTGAATTCTGGTTGGAGAAAGTTCAATTTCTGGGTCACGTGATCGACAAGGATGGAATTTCTGTGGATCCAGCAAAGGTGGAAGCGGTTCAGAATTGGGAACAACCAAAGTCACCGACTGAAGTAAGAAGTTTCTTAGGACTAGCAGGCTATTACAGACGGTTTATCCAAGATTTTTCAAAGATAGCGGGAACGTTGACGAATTTAACGAAGAAGTCGGTAAAATTTGTCTGGACGGAGTAATGTGAAGAGAGTTTTAAGGAACTCAAGAAAAGACTGAGTGAAGCACCAGTGTTGTCTTTACCTGACGATATAGGTGACTTCGTGATTTTCAGTGATGCGTCACACAAAGGACTTGGCTGTGTGCTTATGCAACATGGTAAAGTTATTGCGTATGCATCGCGTCAATTGAAGGATTACGAGAAGGGATATCCTACCCATGATCTGGAATTGGCGGCAATAGTATTTGCCTTAAAGATATGGAGGCACTATTTATATGGTGTAAGGTGTGAAATATACACGGACCATAAAAGTATGAAGTATATTTTCACGCAGAAGGAGTTGAATATGAGACAAAGAAGATGGTTGGAACTTATAAAGGATTACGATTGTGACATCTTGTATCATCCGGGGAAAGCGAACGTGGTAGCAGATGCGCTAAGCAGAAAGGGCAGTGGTAGGTTGGCAATGCTAACAGCTCAAGAGGGGTTAATTAAGGTTATGGCTAGATTGGAACTCGAGATAAAAAGTCCAAGAGAGCCAGAGGGGAAATTTTTCGCAATGGAGGCTCATCCGACTCTATTGGACAAAATCAAAGAAGTACAAGGCAGCGATGAGGAATGTGTGAAGGTGAGGACAAGAATTTCAGATGGAGAAGAGCTTAAATTCAGTATGGGGGGTGATGGACTATTAAGATTTGAGAAGAGAATTTGGGTGCCAGCGGTGTCTGAATTAAATGAAGAAATCTTGCAGGAAGCTCATAGCTCAAGTTACTCAATTCACCCGGGAAGCACAAAGATGTATCAGGATCTCCGCCAACATTATTGGTGGCCCAATAGGAAAAGAGAAGTCGCAGAGTGCGTCAGTAAGTGTTTAACATGCCAGCGAGTTAAGGCGGAACATCATAAATCGAGCGGGCTACTTCAACCTTTAGAAATTTCAGAATGGAAGTGGGAGCATATTACGATGGACTTCGTGGTAGGACCTCCAACTACGCAAAAAGGTTACGATGCAGTTTGGGTAATCGTTGATCGATTGACCAAGTCAGCGCATTTCTTGTCAATCAAGATCAGATATACCTTGGATCAGTTGGTAAAGCTTTACATCAAATAGATTGTTTCCAGGCATGGGGTACCTGTATCAATTGTGTCAGATCGCGCTCCGCGGTTCACAGCAAATTTCAGGAGAAGTTTTCAAGAATGCATGGGAACGCAACTGAGGTTAAGAACGGCGTATCATCCTCAAACAAATGGGCAGAACGAGAGAACTATTCAAACGTTAGAGGACATGCTGAGAGCATGCGTTATGGATTTCAAAAGGAGCTGGGATGACCACCTACCGTTGGTAGAATTTGCGTACAATAACAGTTATCACGCGAGCATCGGTATGCCACCTTATGAAGCTTTATATGGAAGGAAATTCAGAACGCCATTGTGCTGGGATGAAGTTGGAGAACGACAATTGCTAGGGCCAGAATTGGTGCAACAAACTGCAGATGTGATCAAAATAATACGAGCGAGGCTCGTGACGACTCAGGATCGACAGGAGAAATATGCAGATCAACATCGGCAACAACGAGATTTCGACGTCGGCACTTATGTGTTTTTTAAAGTGTCACCTTGGAAAAGGAAAATGAGATTTGGGAAGAAGGGAAAACATAGTCCCAGATTCATAGGACCCTTCGAAGTGTTGAGGCGAGTGGATGAGGTAGCTTATGAAATAGCCTTACCTCCGGGAGTTAGAACATATACACAACGTGTTCCATGTTTTTCATCCCTACGACCCTATAAGCGAGGATTACAAGCATGTCATTGAGTATGAACCTATTCGGGTTTGAAAAGGACTTAACCTACGAAGAGGTCTCATTGCGAGATAATCGATAGAAAGAACAAGTGTTAAGAAATAAGATAATACCTTACATTAAGGTATTGTGGAGGAATCCTGTGCAGATGATGAGGCTACATTGGGAACTCGAGGAGAAAATGATTAAAAATTACCCTAATCTTTTTGATTGATGTGTAATGATTAGGGGACGGAATCCTTTTAGGGAGGGTGAATGTAATATCAGAAGTTTTATTTTTTATATTTTTTATATTTTTTATGTAATTTAAGAATTATTAATAAACGAATTTATATGAAACTTTTGGGTGATTTCATTTATTAGATGTATGTGTGTGGTACATATATGTGTTATTTCAAGATATGTGATGAGATGTATTTAAATGGTTGGTTTAGTTTTATTTAACTATTTAAATAAAATTAAGTAGGGAATTATTCTATTTTATTACGTGGGATGGTATTAAATCATGAGCTGGAGTTCGGAGTGGAATTTAGAGACGCGAACTGCGTATTCGAGTCCGGAACGTCGAAATTAGTCAGGATAGACTGTAATCACGAAAAAGTGTCACAGTTGACTTTTTGGTCAAAGTCAACCAATTGACTTTTTCGAGGAAAAAGTCAACTACGAATTTCAGAGATGAATTTTGTAACGACCCCAAAATAGGTCCATTCCATCCAACCCATTCTGAGTCACCAAATACATGGTACAGAAAATAACTACAACTTTATTACAACAATTGTCGTGCAAAATACAACAACACATATGCTGTGAGTTTGGATACATATATATATCAATTTGTGACTCATGTCCCAAGTAGTAATGACAAAGACCTCATAATGACACCTTACATAAAGGTATAGTTGAAAAGCTGTTTTAGAAATTAGAATCTTTGGGAAGTGCTCAAGAAACCTTCGTACATGGGAGACCATGCTTCAGGTTATGATAGATATCATATGGCCACGAGAATTATCCTTGGTTGACCTAATAGACCCCCAAAAGAAAAACGAGAAGATTACTATCATATTCTTCCCAATGGTGAGTCTTCTCTTGACATATCATTATCTCCAATTGTCTCTAATTGAGAGTTATATTTCAAATAGACTCCAAGATCATATAGGTAGTCTTTGGTAGATATACTCAAGAAGTGGATGAGCACAAATACATCTTATGATGACACGAGGTTGTATGTCATTAGACATCTTGTATGATAGTGGCAAAACACCCTTCCAAGTTAAATTCACCTCACCTCAACATCTATAGACCACCGATTCTATTCCCTTGTTATCCCCTTTCGACCAAACTACACTTTTATTACACGAAAGGAATTGTGAAGCAAAAGGGTGAAACACACAACTAGCTTCGAGAAAGAATATCATGACTAAAGATAAATAAATTATCAATAGCCTTCAACAAATTAATAAATCAAAGATTTAGAACATATGGTAGATGATAAAACTTTTCAATCATAGTTGCAGCGGAACGAGCAATCCATTAGAAGAGTCAAATAGACCATAAAATCTATTATCTTCTCCATGTTAAAAGTCCATCAACAATGTTTTATCCCTGTAACATTAATCAACAATTCATGTCCACAATCACATGAATAACTCATAATCGTAATTGTAGTTCTAAATTCCTCTTCTCATCCAGGACAAAGATAATTTTCATCACCTGTCTTTACCTGAAACATCAAAGATCATGGTTATACCAAATTACAGTTCCTGTTCATAATCATAATAATAAATTCATCTTTGCGCTACGGGCCAAAGATATTCAACAACATGTCATCTTTGCACTACATGCCCAAGATATTCAACAACAGGTCATCTTTGCACTATAGGCCAAAGATATTCAACAACAGGTCATCTTTGCACTACGGGCCAAAGATATTCATCAGAAATCATTCGCCTTTGCACTACAGGCCAAAGATATTCAGTTATATCATCATTTAGGACTGAGGATGATGAAAAATATTTTAAATAGAACGAATCCAGTGAAGCAAAAGAACAAATATTAATGATTCGTACTTTAAACAATTCCCATTCAAAAATACTTCATAAATAACCAGAGTGGGGTAAAATTCAAGAATGATCAAAACATGGATACAATCAAAGCTAGTATCCAGAATATATATTTTGGACAAAAAGAAGAAATTTCATTTTTTGGTGAATAGTGTCGTATTCGTGAATAGTAACTCCGACACCAAAAGATAGAAATTTCACAAAAAATATCATCACGTTTCGTGAATAGTACTCGTGAATAGTAACTCATGAATAGTAACTCGTGAATAGTAATTCATGAATAGTAACTCATGAATAGTAACCCCGACATGAAAAAGTTCCAAATTTGATAAAAATTTCCAACCAACATTCTGGCATAATGATATTGAAGAAAATATCATTTTAGAAGAAAATAACCTCCCTTACTATCCCTTACCTCAGAAAGAATAGTACTTATGACTGGAATACTGGATATAGTGCTGAAAGAACTTGCACCGTATAGCAATACTCGAAGTACTAAAATACTCACAAAATACGCTCGATATAATAGAGAGAGAAATAGAGAGAAAACTTCAGTTTCTGGTGTGATTTTCAATTCTAACCTAAGCACCCTATTTATAGGAAAATGCTTAGAACACCAAAGCAGAAAATTTAATAAATTAATAATATATTTATATAAATTTCCTACGCACAACTAGCATCTAAAATCAGCCATCCTAACACATGTTAAATGAATCCCAAAAATGTAAAAAACGTTTTTCTTTTTAAAAATAATTTAAACTTCAAAAATTAATTATTTCGGAACTTCGGAACTTCAATAATTTATAATAAATAGCCCTTTTATCATAAAATTCAAATCTCGCGATTTTTTATAGGAAATTCAATTCTCTACAACTTTGCAGAAGAAAGGTTTTCCAAATTCCAAACAAAAATTGACCAAAATCCACATACGGACGATTTTACAGGCTATAATCAAATTTTAGTCAAGAAATGGGCCCACGGACATGTTTAACATCTTTTAAACAACTTTTGCAACAAAAATACTCCTCCTCCTCATATACTCATATATCCCACATTCATTGTAAAAATATCATCATTATTATATTATAATAATATAATAAAATATTATTTTATCAGAAAAGATAAAATATCGATTTTCAACAATTGTCACTTTAAAAATTTTCTCCATCTATATCCACATAAAATGAATATTTTTCTCATTATATAAATCAATAATTAATTATTCACAAATAAAATTACAGAATTATAATAATAGCAACCAGTGGCGGTTCAGGAAGAGGGCTTTCAATAAGAATTTCTCCTTACTAGCGCGCAATTAGGTGACCAAACCTCTCCTTAGACAGAACTTTCTAGACATTGCCAATAATGTTATCTAATAATATTATTCAGATAATATGAATTATTGCTCTAATAATGGAAAATACTGTGTAGTGACAATTATTAAAACAACAGTAATATAAAATATCAACACAAGCAATTATTGAATCAATAAAATCTTTGAGCGATAATTCTTGTAACAATTATTGAGTAGTGCCTTCTTACGTAAGAATCAATAATTCAAAAATATTGTGCAATACCGTGTGCTACTGTGCAACAACGCGTATTACTTTACTTTACCCACCCGGTATTCCAACAGTGATAACGGTAACCACTACGTCGTTATTTATAAAAACTTTAATTTGTCTTTTTCTTCATCCGACAATTATTCTGTTATGGGGCCCACAAATGACTGCGTCGTCGTACGAATATTCCCCAACACAAAGAATATTCCACGACCAAACGAATATTCCCCGACAACAATGAATATTTTATAACCACTTGCATATTTTTGAAAAAATTTCATATATCACCCTTAACTTTAACTTTTTATCAATTTAACCATTTACTGAATTGTAATTATAAGAAAATTTGAATACTTTTATTTCATAAAATTCGGGGTCTTACAAATTTGACTAAATAGATAGTCCCATTACGTCCGGAATGTCGACTTTAGTAGGAATCGATATATGGATCGCAAAGTTTGGTTCCGAAGGATAAAATAGTCAAATAGCTTATTAATTGATTAAAATAATATTTGTATTTTTTTTATATAATAGAAATCAGCTGAACTAATAGACCCATGAGACTATTAAATTGGGACAAGGGAATGAGTATACGTATATTACATAATAGCTAAGGTGGAAGTAATTTATTTTATTCCTTAAAATCAAATTTCTTTTTATTTTTCTAACTCCCACATTCATTTTCTCTAACTCCCACATTCTTCCTATTAATTAAATATATTATTGTAGTATTAAGTATTGTGAGTAACTAATCATTAGAGTTGGGGGTTATGGGAGTTGGGGGTTATGGGAATCAAAAGACTCTAACAAAGCTATACATATATACAAACACACTTTTCTTTTAAGAAAATTCCACCAAGTGAGTAAACATGGAGAGAAATTGAGAGCCTAAGAGAATTAGAACTAATTTTGGAGGATTACTGAGGATTTGACAAGCAATGAGAAGGAGCATCATATTAAACCAAGAAGAAATTCATCAAAAGGTAATTCATGAACCCATTTTATTTTTATAACAAAAATGAGAAGAAAATGCATATAAAATTGGTAAATGATTTGTTGTGGCTTTGTGTTGCCATGTTAATGTTGTTTGATGATTATAGATCATTAACAACAAAAGATATGGGTTAATCATGCATCAAATTCATAGAAAATCAAAGAATTAAGCAATGCATGCTTTACCTTTGATAAAATGTCTCTAAGGTGCTAAATTAATCAAAAAGGTGGAAGTTTGTTGAAGTTTGATGTTGTGAAATGTGAAAACATGTGAGAGTAGATGATCTGGACATTAGGAATAATTTAATTGCATGCTAGATGCAAAATCCCGGATTTTTGTCAAATTGGGTTTAACTAGTAATCTGTGATTTTTGGGGTTTTTTGGAGCCTCGGGATCATGGTGTACATGACTCGATTAGCGTATGTTATAATTTTATAAAATAGTATGTAGCATGAGGTACAACCTGTCCAAATTTCATAAGAAAGGGAGTTAAATTGAGCAAGTTATGAAAATCGTAAGCATGCATGTTGGTAATAAAATCTGCAGAATTCTGGAAATTTCAGAATTTTTTCTAAGTATAAAACTAGTGTTGCACGCTTTTCTATCTTGATTGGTTTGTGGTCTTAGCATGCTAGTTTTATGAATGTTATATTTTGTAAAATACCTTGATGTATGAAGTTTATTGTGTCCAAGTATCATGGCCATATCATCTTTAGGTTAAGCGGGGAATAAAATCGTAGAAAGTCAATTAAAAATCGTAGAGTAAACTCGAAAAATCGTAGAGTCATTAAAAATCGTGAGAGTCAATTGAAAATCGTAGAGTAAACTACGAAAATCGTAGAGTCAAATTGAAAATCGTAGAAGTCATGAAAATCGTGAGAGTCAAGTTAAAAATCGTAGAGTAAACTCTAAATCGTAGAGTCAGTGAAAATCGTAGAGTAAACTCTGAAAATCATAGAGTCAGTGAAAATCGTTGAGTAAACTCTGAAAATTATAGAGTAAAGTTTATATTATAACTACTATGCATTGCTAATAGTTGATGTGCATAATTATACAATTGTGTAGGGCACGTGAAGTGTAGATAGCTGTAAACTGTTAATCTGTTATTGGTAAACAACGAGCAAGACAAGTTTCTTGCCCTATTTTTCATTATGAATTTATTCAACTCTTATTCAGTTGATTGCAGCGAGGGTAAGTTTGGGCTTGTGATTAAGTAATCATTCGTGCAAGATCCTCTATTGTAAAGTTCTATAACTTCAATTGTGATGCAAAACGTTATTGATGATTATTCAGTTCCTATTGTAACTGCTATACTTTAAAGTTCGTATACCCTTAATGAACTATATTCAAGCATGCTTTCTAGCTTTCGTTTCAGCTTGATGTTATTGATGCAAACGTAGTATATTGTTTGAAAAATTCAAATCCTTTGAAGCTATTGAATTTTTACCAATCCAAATTGCTTTGGTGAGGTCCCACATGAATACTAAGATGAACAACCTAGATAACGGGGTAACTGATGTCGGGCATATAGTCCCATTTACGCTTATGCGTTTAAACTTTATACTTGTGCACAATGTAAGGTACGATAGGCTGATCACCTGGAGTACTTACAGAGACCGTTTACAATATATTTGATTATTAAACCGTTTGATGGTTTTTGATGAAACAAAGTAATGTACAGGGTATCTAACACCCCTTAGTATGTTATTGAGAATTCTAGAACTCTTATCTTGATATTCCAGTTTATCTCTTGATATTTATTTCAACTATTGAGAAATATTCATACTAATGCTTCTACTTACGATGTATGTTCTCAAACTACTTTATATACTTCTTTGGGCAATTTGTGCTCATTCTTGCTTAAACTTTTCGATTAAAATTCGATATATGAGGGCTCAAAGGCAAGGACAAAGGAAAGTCTAAGATGAAATGATGAGAGTTATTTATGTAATAATTATATTTCCGCATATGATGTGATGTAGCGATAAACGCTAAGTTTAAGTTTCAGTTTATTAAAGGTTGTAAAGACTTGGGACTTTATTTTGAACAAGTATGTAATAGTTAATATTATTATTATTAGAGTTACTTAGATAGATGATGATGTATGTTATATCGTGAGCACCATGTCCTGTAATCGATGTTACACGGATTTGGGGGCGTCACAGAGATGAACAACCCTATGTTTAGGGGTTTACGCTTAGCGTTGAAATGGTTGTGCATAATACAATGTACGAAGGATTGATCCCCCTAAGTACGTGGAGTCCTTATAGTCATATGATTTATTAAAGTTAAAGTTGAAAGATTACTTATAAGCGTGGACATGGTTCATGTTCATTTGACCCTCGAGAGTATATTTAAGAATGTTAATAGAACAAATCATTCGATTCTATTGAGCCTATGAATTGGCAAATGTTGAAATGTTAATAGAACATATCATTCAGTTCTATTGAGCCTATTATTTGGCAAATGATGTAAAGATATTTATTCTTATTTCAAGTGAGCTTTGTTTGCTCACTCTTGCATATTTATACATTTATTGCAGCTATGGTTGAGAAGGTAGATAAACCTTCAACTAGCAAAGGAAAGGAAAAAAATGTACAAGTGATGAAGACTTGTAATTTGGCTTAAATCGTTATAATGATAGAATTTTAATAATTATGTGATGTAATAATTTTATTTTCGCACTTGAATGATTGTATTAAAGGTTAGAGAACCTGGGAGATAATGTTTTTATTAAAGTAATCCTGTATGGGCAGGTTTTTATTATTCAATTTATTATGATTGGGTAGTTAGATATGAATGTATTGATTTCGTGAACACCAAATCTTGAGGTATTAAGTACCGGGATTTGGGGGTGTCACAGTCTAGGTCTATTATTTAACCTTAATTCAATCTTTTAAGATTTTAATAAATTGTCCAAATTCTCGGGTTGTCACATAAATTACTTCTTCTTCATTTATATTCTATGGTGGATCATCTTTGGAGTGCTATATAAACTGAGTAGGTTGGGTTTGATCCGTAAAATTGAAGGAGCCCAAATGAGCGAATAATTAGAACTTCAAGATCAAATCAAGAGTTAATTTGTCTTCATACGTTATGATTTTAAACATTTCTCAATTAATAATAACGCATAAAGGTGATTCATGGGATTGCAAAAAAAATTAAATATGATTTATGTCATGTTTTCACATTTTACATCAATATGATTGTGTTTAATTATATTTTTTGCACTAACAAAGAAAACCTTTAAGCAACTTAGCAACACCTCAAAACAAACAACTTATCTTAGTGATTAGTCAGATCTAAGTGATTTTTTAAACCAAATTTGTGTGACTTAAATGATTCTTATGAATCACTTGTGTAAAAGTTCTTCGTGAATAGTCTTGGTATTTACACTTGATGAGTAGGTTTCATACCTACGAATCGGGTATCAATTGACTTGGATTGTTGTTTTTTCTGTGATTTCATGTTGCTTTTCGTGCATTTTATGTTATTTATGAAGGTTCTATGCATGGGAGCTAGTTTGGTAACTTTTGGATAGAAGCAGCAATGAAAAGATCAGATAAATGAATATCACAGAGCGAGCAATTGCGCTTGAAAATGAACTAGGTGTGCTTGTGGCAGCATACACACCTTGAGACTCATTTGTGTGCTTTTGTGCTCTCTGCCATAGCAGTGCGGCAGTGCCCAAATCTCAGCTTCAATCCAGCACGGCTGCGTCACTTCAGGATGTTTACTAGAGTTGACTTTTCATTTAATTAAAGTAATGGAAGTGTAATTTAACTCTAAAATTCTAATTATACTGGGATTCATATCAGAAGGCTATATATAGTCTTTTATATCATATACATGGGATTATTCATGCATGATCATTGGTGAAAACCATAATTAAAGAAAAGGGGACTCAAGGCTTAGAGATTCAATTGGAGACACAAAGAGACATAGATTAAAGATATGGAGACTGAAGATTCTCATTAGAGTGTTTATTCTTCTTATTAATTCATTATTTGTACTTGGGATGTTATTTATTTCTGATATGGTAGTTTTTATTAAGATGTTGAACTAATTTCCAATTAGGGATATAATGGAACATTTTGCAATGCATTAATTTAATTATCATTATTTTCACATATTGTTCCAGTTTGAGTTGATTATTATATTACTAGTAATTGTTCGTGCCTGACGGCAAGACGTAACTAAAAATTAGATTAAAATTTTAAAAACACTAAATTACCTAAAGACTCTTTTTAATCTAAAATAACTTACAATCAGACATAATAATTATCATAATTCACCAAACCACCACCATAATTAATACATATTCAATTATCAATACATATCCAAACACCAAAACATCAAGCTAGTTGCTACTAATTTCAAATAAAATCGACAGAGTTTCTTTTAAAAATAGATATCCAGAAAAATCTAAACATGTCTATAAAACTTGCAATCATCAATATATATCCAAATCACCAAAACAACCATCATTCCATACCCAAAATCATCATAACCATTATAATTACTTAACTTTACAAATGACGGAACACAAAAAATACACGCATGGAAAAAATAGAGAAACAACTTCGTATTCTTTACAGCTTACACAAAGTATCCTTCAATGTATATATAAAAATATTTGAAATATAAAAATTATAGCAATATGTGAGTCAAAATAAAATAATTGTAAATCCGAAACATAAGACCCTTTACTTTTTTCTTTAGTTTGATTCAAATCTAAACATAAGACCCCTTACTTTACCCTGAATTATCTATAAAAAAAATGAGCACACACATTTGTATGTAGTGGGGGGCGAATGATTTAGATTGATATAAGTAAGAATTTAGGGACATTGTAACAAATTATCAATTTATTTAGGAAAAGATATGGCTTAATGTAGACTTACAATCAAATAAGATTTTCTTAGTACCATTTCAACAAACGGCGCAGGTGCGCCCCAAATAGCCTCAGGGTCAGCGCAAATGCACCCTATAGCAGAATGTTACGCGATTTTTTCCCAATTTTGTTGTTTTTACGAATTTTCTAACCATTTCCCCCTTCTAATCTTCATAACTCAAGCTATACACATCCAAATTAGTCCATTTTTGATTCTATTGATTCATAATTCATAGAATTACAACATACCAGAAAATTAACATCTTCCAAGAACATTAACAACCATTCTAATGTCTCAATTTCAAAGTTCATGTTAAATGTTCATGTTTTTAACATGTTTAGCGTAATCATTCATCACGAATTCGATTCCTAACCAAATCAATTCGTTTAACCTTTGTTGTTTTTGTTTTTAAATGTATTAACAACATTTACTATCAATTTGCAGATGACTACATGATTACTTAGCCAATTTTAGCCTCAAAGTAGACTAAAACATAGACATTGCCATCAAAACCCAAATTCCTCTTCTTTAACATAAATACATTAATTTGATTACTTAAAAACCAATTAAAGATGACATAGAACGAATTATACATATCTAAGAACATATATAATTTAACTTCTTAATAAATCCTCCTCCAAAATTCAATTACAGAGAAAAACTCAAAAACCTAAACTAGAGTTTTAGGGCTAGGTTATTACCTCTTAATTTTTACTTGGAATCGCTAGATGATATGAATTTATTGCTTAATCCTCTTCTTCTCCTTTGAATTCCTATACTTCCTCTCAAAGACTCACAGATAACTCTCACCCTCTCTCAATTTTCCCTAACTCTGCCTTATGAAAATAATGAGTGTAATCCCAACTGATGATTACGTGACTTATCAGTTACACACACAAAATCTCAGCAGTTAAAACCCACCAAGGGTCATAGGACCTTGTTTGGCTAGTACATTATATAACCCTTTTTAATTAATTTTAATTATTCTTTATAGTTTACAAATGTCACATCTAATTTAATTAAATCATATATATTTAAATTATTTAACAAATATAACTCCAATTTTATTTAACAAATCATTACCTTTCTAATTTAATTATTTAATTAAATTAGAATATTTCCATCATAATCTGCATTGAATATTTATTCAATTCCATAAATATTCAATTAAAATATTTATTTAATCTTATAAATATTTTTAACTATTTTCTGAAACTCACAATCTTACTACATTAACATATTACATTTATATGTAATATATATATATATATATATATATATATATATATATATATATATATTAATATCCCATCTATTAAAACAAATATATTAGCATTATTTCATTATTTTAATTAAGTGAATCGCTCACATTATTTACTGAAACTTAATTAATAATAATTTCCATCGTCACAATAATAATTAAATTAGATTCTCTCATAATATAATTTTTACTTAATCAAATTAAATAATATTACTCAGTTAATTTCCTTTTCATAACAATTACATTTAATTTCTTCAATAGTTTAATTAACTATTAAACCTCTTTTTCCCAATACATAAATATATAATTCTCTTCACAGCAAATCACATATTTCACAACATATAACACATATATACACATACTCAAACTCAAAACATCTTATAATAAGAATTTTATTTATTAAATTCTTATTTAAATAATTTCTAAAAATTCAGGTTGTCACATCCTTCCCTCCTTATAAGGATTCCGTCCTCGGAATCACCGAAACCCTACCTTACTCATGTTTTCATCAAATCTCTTTTAAAAATACTATCGTTAAATAACTTCAACACATTACCTTAGTAATAAGAATTTTATATTTCCTATTTCATTCTTTTTCTAAATAAATTCTCACAAGCTTTATTTTATAAGCTTCACTTAAACTCAATTATATTTTGAGTATTATATATTCTTTAACCCGTTCATTATCTTTTTCTAAGTATCATTTCCACATACTCAACTCATAAACACTTGGGATATTACATTCACACATTCTTCTAAGAATTTCGTCCTCGAAATTTTAATTTACAAATCTCCGTTCATTCAATTTATCAAAATAGATTTTACATTAATCTTTATTCTTCACTGGATTCTATAACCAGATTCATTCTCTAAAGATCTTTTTAAAATCATCGTATTCTTTACATCTTTCTCTTTTAAAAGTTTTACATTATCCTTTGATAACTTCATCCCTTCTCTCATCAAAATTTCTTTCATTTCTTGGAATTATTATGTTTTGCTTAATTTTCTCATCATTACATGTCGCATTCTACAGGTTGCCTCCTTCTAAGGAATATCTTCCTTTCCACTTTCACATTTAAGAATAATAAGGATCTTCCACAATTGCTCAATAAATGGGAATTGATATGAATAACTCAATAATTTAAAAGATTTCAAATCATGTTAAGGGGTCATAAGACCTTGAACTCTTCTCTAGGTTTAATAGTGCATCACCACTGAAAACCATATTTAACAGAATGTTAGCAATCACACAGACTGAAAACACTCTCTGCAAGTACTCTAGGTGATCAGCTTATCATACCCCCTACGTCGTACACAACATATTACATCTTAACATCGTATCAGCTATATGGGTTACTTTCAGAACCATTGTCTTCGATATCATGTCCCCTTTTTATAGGGTTGTTCTCCTCAGCTTCTTAACATATGAATCCGCACTAAAACAATTTGGTTTGGCATGGTTTAACAAAGAACGCTCGAATTTCATAAACATCTTTCAATATTTGTCTAACTGAATCAAATAGCATAGACTTCTAGCAACAACTTGGACATCAATCGAGATATATATACATACATTCTTAACCAACTCAATTGGCATACCTTTCTTAGCTTAAAGAAACCCAAAAATCCCCTTTTTTTTAAACATATTTATTAGCATATCTTCTCAAAGTCAAAAAAACCAAATTATCATTATTTTTTTATCACGATATTGTACCTTCTTAATGGCATGTTGAGGATTCTGTCATGCTACATCATACCATAGTGGGCTGACAATCTCATGATCACATCCAACACTAGGTTCAATTGCATTGATGACTCCCTAAACATACCAAGTAATGTTTTGTTTTACGGTATGAATACCGTTAAAACTATGTGTTCATGGTCTATATGACCCCTCAGCACAATTTGAAAACTTACTCTTGTGAGAGGTGTATTGGGTAGCATGTGATGATATGTGTGAATGTTGTAAGCCTGAGATAGAGTTAAGCAGGAAGTTACAAGGAGGTTGGAGCAAAGGAGATATCTGAGATAGGAAGTTGAAAGTTGAGATAGAAGCCAAAGACACCAGGATATATACCTTGGAGCAGGCTTGAGTCATCACCTTCATGCGATTCGATGCAGAGTGGATGGAGCTGCCTTTCGGCAGAGATAGGTGTTGATGAGAATTGAATAAATTTATCGTCAATCAAAATAAGAGACAACATATATAGAACTCTTGATTGTTGTGTATATATACTATATGTTAATCAGGGTAACTTATGTATGTAGATGTCTGGTGAGAAAGATATGTGGAATAAGAAGGATCAGATCCATACCCCCGAAGCTAATATCGAGCCAACAACGGTGAAATATAAGCTCACCAGAACCCAAATCGGACGAGGTGGCTATCGTGGAAAAGCGTAGCATCGAGATCGAGAAATGTTGGATTTGTGAGATAGTGATTCGAGACACTAAAGTTGAAGCCGCTCAAGCATCAACGGAGGTGCGAGGATCCGGAGAACAAGGTTTCTTCATTGGAAAGGTTGTGGGAGATGAAAAGTTGTTGCGCCAAAGGCGTTAATGGAAACAATGGAAGAAGCAGGATAAGCTCAAAATCCAAATTGACCAGATGGAGCCTCAAGCAAACACATCGTATGCGACTCAGAGGTAAAAAAAAAGATAGAAGATCCTGACTTAGGAAAACGATAATAAAGAAAGGGAAGAAGATATGTTATATTTGCGGCCGTGAAGGACATACCTCTCCTCGTTGCCCCGACTATAAGAAAGGTTGATGTTTTAATTGTGGGATGGAAGGACATCGAGCGAATGAATGTCCAAGAAAAAGGCTTGGTAAATAAGTAGTATGGGTTATGTATGTAATATGTGTGATAAGTAATGAACTATTTTCAACTTTTATGTTGGTCAAGATTTTAAATCCCGACTTTCGTAGTCACAAAGGGATAGCTGTTGATTAAAGCAGGATGTGCTATGTAAATATTCGATAAATGAATATGAATCTAAGTTTGAGAAATGAAACGAGTTTAATACATTAATCTTATGCAATAAGGTTTAAAATGTAAGGTATAATTTATGGTTTTATTTAACAGATAATGCCGCCAAGACGCGTCAAACTCGAAACCAAAGGATAGATGAATCTACTAATCTTTGAGGGCGACGGCCCGAAGCGATGCAAAACTTTGCAAACATGGTAGCTCAAAGCTATGCGGCGAGGAACACCAATTATGGAAACCAAATGGACAGATAATCGCTTGGCAAAATTCAAAGACTTCAAAGCCGTAGGACCACGAATTTAGAGGATCGGTGACCTATAGAAGCCCGGACTTGGGTGAACGAGATAGAGAAGGCGTTCGTAATCACTAAAGTAGATGAGGGGCAAAAGACCGCTTTTGCCACTTATATGATGAAAGGGGAAGCTAACTTTTGGTGGGAGGAAAATAAGACTCGGGTAGGAGAAGAAGAAATTACTTGGGATAGGTTTAAGGATTTATTTTTCGAAAACTATCTCTCTGTTAGTATGGAGTCTAAAATGGAGGTGAAATTCCTGGAGTTAAAGCAGGATAACATGACTGTTGCGGAGTATGCCACAAAATTTAATGAGTTGGCTAGGTTTGCTCCACATCAAGTGGATACAGAGGCTAGGAAGGCAAGGAGATTTGATTTGGGCTTAAAACCACGGCTCTCTGATAAAGGAGTCGAGATGCAAATCAATACTTTTGCAAAGACTCATGGAGAAGGCTATCATAGTGAGCACGGGGGAAGTGAGGCCATGAGCCTCTACCACAAGGAGAGAAGAAGAACAAAAGCAAGTCGGGGAGGAAGCGGTAAAGATAGAAAGTAGTAGTGCAAATAGGGGTGAGAAAAGAATGAGGAATTTTTCCGAGAACGTCTGAGTGAAGCGGGGAAGGTACGAAGAGAAAGCGGAGTAGTGCGGTCACAGAATCTGCAGGGAACAATCACTCTGGCGAGTGTCTGAAGGGCAAGTTTGTATGCTGCTGAAGTGCGGGCAAGAGGGTCATATCTCTCCCAATTGCCCCAACTCAAGGATGATCGGTGGATGCTTCATATGTGGATCGGGTGAGCATAAGGTGAGAACTGTCCCAGAGAGGGAATGGAGGAGGAGCGTAACCACGGGAGAAGAAAGCGTTGGGGCGTTAGCAAGACGAACTCAAACCAAGAACTCCAACAGCGAAAGCAACTCAGGGTTTACAACATGACGGTCCGAGATACGGTGGCGGTACCGGAAGCGAACTCCAGGTGCTATTTGAATAACTTATATATCTTATATTTCGCTTAATCGGATAAACAAGTGTTATGAATAATAATTAAAGATCGATTCGATCAAGTATGATCGAGATCTACGTCAATGATTATATGCTATGTACCCTCATACGCATATGAGTTTTTAAAGAGGTGATTAGGGACGGAATCCTTATAAAGGAAGGTGAATGTAATAACCTTGAGATTTTCTATATAAAATAAATAAGAAATTTTGCGTATAATTTTTTTTTTTATTTAATGGCGAGACTAAGTGTCAAGTAAAGTAAGCGATAAATGCGAATATATTTATTACTTGAAAAATTAGAAATAATTTTGGAATTATTAATTACCACAAATTATATGGTAATAAATTTACGTAAGTAGAAATGTTTTTATTAATTATTTTCCATGAAAACATGATTGGAAATAATATATGAAGTGATAATTAGATTTATATAATAAATATTTTATTATATGAATTGTTGAGAATATTTAATTTAATTATTTTAACTTGATTATTGATCTTTGTGTACGAAGAATAAGTCATATATGAGATCGAACCACGGATTGTGATTGTGATCAAGAGATGAGAATAATAATATTATATTATTTATATAATGATTTTCTGATTACCATAATTATATACTTTGTGTATATGTGAGACAGATAATATTGAGCAATAATGGCGGTCAATTAGGTCATAGCATATTACAAGTCTTTGTGAAACCCTAATTATTAAACTCGGTTATGAGATATGGTAGTAGTATTTGTGTATATGAAATTCTTGTGTATAAGAATATCGGTAATTAGAAGAAACCCTAATTATTGTTATGCGTCGATAATTAGGACAAACCCTAATTATTATAACCCTAATAGGTTGAAGTTAGAAAAAAGCTTATCGTGTGTTAGTAACATACTGAGATAATTAAAGAACCTAATGGTCAATTAGAAACCCTAATTGATGAGCGTTAAGAAACTCTAATTATAGAACCCAAAATTTTCTATAGAAAACCCTAATTTTAATTTACAGGGGTTTAATTTCGATGTTATTGTATAAGTGTTTTAATTTACCAAAGGATAGAAGTTAATTTGTAAATTGTAAGAATTAAATCTAGTGATTAAATATTACATTTAATTGCCCTATAAATAGATTAAAGAGGGTTAACATTATTTTGCACACTAAAATTTTCCAAAGCTTCTAGCTATACTCTCTAAAGCTCTTAGCTACAAAATTATCTTGCCCATACACTCTTAAACAAAGCCCAACCATCACCCATAACAAATCAGAAGCAAGAATCAAGAATTTTTGGCAAAAAAGGTATAAGAACACTAAACCTAGAAATCTTTTGATTCGATGTTATTTGATGCAATTGATTGTTTAAAGTTGTGTAATAGGATGTTAATTGATAATATGGGTTGATAAATGAAAGACCCATAACATCAAAGTACACGAATTTGAAGATTTAAGAAATCTAGAAAATTTCATTTCTGTTGATTTTTCGTCAAATGTCAGAGCTTATAGATCTTTGATCGATCATAATTTTGTTGTTTTTAAGTTGTTATGTGTAGCTTGTTATGTGGTCTTTAATCTGCAAAAAGAATCAAGTCCATATCATGTATAGATTAGAAGTTATAGATGGTCAAACATGGTTGACCGATCATGATAAACTGTTTTTGGGCAGTCTGTAATGGGGGCATTCTCGTTCTCTTTTTGTGCTTTAAAAGGTCTGGACTTTTGATATGTTGTATTACACTGAATAAGCTTTTCATAGACTCTAAAACGGACTAAATCCGATATCGGAGGAGAGAGTTAAGACATTTCAAAGTAGTAGTGCCAAAACTGTCCAACAAGTGCGGTGCATTCCACTTGAACAGAATTTCTGGGATGATGTGTTCGGAATTTGGAAATAAGTCAGTAGGGAAGAGTTGTAGTCTCGGAAGATAGCTTCGCGTGGGCTCAAGAATCGTCTAAAAATGTTTTAAAAGCAGAAAGAGTTATATTTGTTTTTAGCGAAAGAGGTAAATCTGGGAAATAGATAAAAGCAGGTTGCGAGTGGACATTTTTGGGGTCTCATTTTAGGCTTCCTAAGAGGTCCGAAATTCTTTGGGTTATATTTTTTAAAAATACTCTGGTATACAATGTATAACATATCCAAAGTTAGAATTTTACGATAAATGAGCAAGGCGTGAGAAAATCATAAAGTGAGCTATTGAAAGATTAGTTTAAACCAAGTCCCACATCGACTAAATTGAGAACTTCACCATTTTCTAAACTTATAAATAGAAGGGCTTGGCCTTTGTTTCATTCACCAACAATAAGGCCTCAATTTTTTGAGAAAGGCTTTCTTTGTGGGAGGACTTTTATAAAGATCTCCTTAGTTAAATTTTAGGCGTGGAAGTGCGTATTATTGGTTTGTGAAATTAAGTATTTTTGGGTATGTTTCTTATTTAATTTTTGTAATGTTATTATTTTAAATATTGTATTTAATTCTTAGTTAAAGTTTGAATTTTTGAAGTTTTGAAGTTTAGTTAGTTTTGTTAGTTTACTATGTTTATTTTGGCTTGGAATTGATTATGTAAATGAGTTATTTGTGATGACTTTTAATATTTTGTGATGAATTTCATTAATTATTATTATTAATGATATTAAAGTTATTTAATGATTATATTAAATAATTTAGTTTTAAAATGATTTTATATTATAAAAATCATTTTAAATGAAAATAAGGTATTTAAAAATATTTTAAGTTATAAAATATAACTTTTAATATTTAAATGATAATTTCATTAATAATTAAATAATAATGAAATATTAATGATATTTAGTTTATTTAATAATTATTATTAAATAAATAGTTTAAAAATGGTTTTACTTATTTAAAAACCATTTAAAGAGGATATTAAGGATTTAAAAATATTTGAAGTTATAATTAATGACTTTTAATATTTGGATAAATAGTCCATTAATATTTAAATATTAATGGTAATTATTTAGGTAATATAAATGTTTTAAAAATAGTTTGAGTTATGATAAATAACTTTTATATTTTAGCGATGGTTTCATTAATAGTTTAGTATTAATTAAACTATTAATGATAATGGAATTGTTTAATGTTTAAATCATTTAATTATGATTAGATGTTTGAAAAATGCATGATGGTAATTGTAGTCTTGTATTTCCTCTACAATATCGACCGAAGCGAAATTAGAAACACAACACACACAAAGTTATAATGGGTCAAACTAGGTGATTTGAGAAGCAGGTTATGAAGTTCAGATTTGATGAAGAACACTATAGCGACGGTTATGTCACTATAGGCCCCTTTATGACAGATTTGAATTATTTTAAAATTTTCAATTTACGGAAATTCCAAAAATGATTAAAAATAAAATGACTGATATTTACAGATGTTGAGGTACAGAATAAGAGTCTTAGACTCAAAGTATTTACCCGATAAAGTTTGTCGATTTTGCAAATAATTATCGAGAAATTTATCTAAACTTAGATATTTGACTATGTTAATGATCGTTTATGATGTAATGACTGTTAGAGATGTGTGATAATGTGATTAGACTATGTGCTGACTGTAATAGATAGTACTATGTGTTATGATATATTGTTCTAATCGAACGAATGATCTGATTAATGATATGTTGTGATATAAAGAGATAGAACCTAAGTTGAGATTTGTAATCGTGAATCGGCAAGTATCCTACCTTTGCATTTCCTTTTATGCAATGGACATGAGTAAGAAGTTTGAGAATTCTTTTCTATTCTGTCATGATTATATGCGCTTTGATTATCAACATGTTAATTATATATATATATTTTTTACATTCGTTAATTTCTAAATGGTTATACAAGTGTCCCCACTTGGATAATCATAGCATTTATTCACATGTTGATACCTTTTGTCAATTACCCGTATATATATATATATATATGTTGAATTACATATTATTGTTGAGCAAGATTAAAAACCTTCGGGTTTGGAACCAGACATGTATGAACATCCCTATATAGGAAAATTTTTACGCCCAAGGCGGATAGAGTGAGCGATGAATTTCGTTCAAGTTATGTAGTATTGATAAATACAAGGTACAACGGGGCTGATCACCCTCCGTGCCCATAAGTTATGACGGTTTGTGAATGGATTTATGTTAAACCTTTTCGTAAATGAAAAGAATGTTCATAGTATGTTTCTTAAACCCTATTCAAGGGTAGAGCCAGAGCCAAATTTAAAGAATTTGAAAGAGAGTTGTTATGTGAATTTTTTATCAGTACAGATTACTTCACAACTTTCAATTCGTTGTAGAAGTGTTATGTAAGGAGAATAATTATATTCTTTCAGCTTATATATATAATTGCTATTACTTGTTGGGCACTCAAATGCTCACCCTTGCTTAAATTAAATGTTTTCGATTATGTATGAGCAACTTTGAAGGCTCGAGAGCACGAACAAGGGAAAAAGGGAAGGCATTTTTGAATGAGTTATATTATGAGTTAATGGTTATAGTTAGTATTGGAATACATTAGGGTATTGTATGGAATGTATTTGAAGGTCTCGTGCACAGGAAGTAAACTTTGATGTATGTAAATTAAGTTTGAATGTAATATTATTATTGCATTATTCAGCTTATAGAAATGGTATCGTGAAGCACCGAGTTCGGGTTTCAAGTACTTGAATTTGGGGTCGTCACAAACAGGGTCATAGTATGCTGCAACAAATGATCTACGGTAACCCTGTCTAATGGTGAAATGCTATCATACCACGATCGCATACCAGATGCCACCAATAATGGTGGGGTATGATCAATACGGCTAACTGTCGAAGAAGACATCTGTACGGGCTGTATAATAAGACCATCTAGGGGTCAATGCTGAAAATCTCTAGAAATACATACATATGCATAACATGATACATGCACTGCAGATAATAGATGGCAATATGATATAGGGAATGAAAAAATGTGCATACATTCCTAAGTATATCAACATCTAATACATCATCTCTGTACAGCTACAAATATAGGGAAATGGGGCACAGACGCCCTACTACTAACAAAGGCCTATCAAAAGATATAGCGAGAATGGGCCAAAGCCACCCAATAGCTAACAGAGGCCTATCAAAAGATATAACGAGAATACACATCAGAAGAAGACAATGGTATCAATATCTACATCATCAATCTTGTCCACCTGATATAACTCCTCCTGAGTCATTGGATCTCTATCAACAGGGATGTCAAGCCTATACAAAGGAGGATCTGCGCCAGCAAAGCCAAATGGGTCATCTAAGGGGCCAGCGCCTAAGCTGGAAGGATCAAACAAATCTGCCTCTGCCGGATCTCTACCCAAATGTCGAATAAAGAAATATGCCCGGTCCAACCACTGGGTCAAACTGTCAATTTGTGTCACATGAGTCGGATCTCGGACATAAGCTAGCCAATCTGTCATCAGCACGGATCCTGGAACCATATCCCCCATGAACTGAGTGGCGCGGGTCTGGGCTCCAATAGTGTGAGGGAACCACCAACGCTGGAATATCTCCTGAGTGCAGGGGCCCTTTGATAATGCAAAGCCGTCAACCCCCAACAATGGGATATCAGTGATGGGTGACTGCGATACAAGCCAATGACGCCTATCAAGAGGCAAGGTCGGCATACGAATCTCCCCTGTGGTGCTCCTAATAGCATGCTCTCCTAAATAGAGCTCCCATCCTCCATCTGTAAAGAGAGGAACTCTTCTGGTGGAGATCACATACTCGACGCCAGTCGGGTACCCATCATCAAAACCGATGGCCAAATGCTCCCCAGAATAGGGAATACATGTAATGATATCAGCTGTTAAAAACTCCAGTTATAGGCGACAATGAGTAAAACCCTCAGCTACAGGGACCTCCGCCAATATGGAATGATGCCATCATCGTCCTCATGGGTAGGTATCTAAACCTAACACGCTCATATGGCGCAAAAATTGAAGCCTCTCATAAGCCCAAAACTGCCAACACAAAGGCACACATCTGTTGTTAGTAAACACTATCAACCTATACATGGGAAACGATAAGAGAAATACTCACCAGCAAAAATGGGTAGAATCCTAACCATGCCTCAGTCAAACCCTGTGAGCGCATACGCATTCCTTGAGGAAATAGGCAAAGGTATAGGAACCCCAATCGTACTCTCCAATGCGGTCCACATGACGCATGGCGCTGACCAAAGCAAATGACACTGTAGAAGAGTTATCTTCTATGAAGCAGCCTCTAATGATCATCAGGAACAATCGTCGAAGAATGCGATCCCTGACTCTGACATCATCAAGCATGGGCTCGCTCAATAGCCCACTCATAGCATCCACGCTCAAAGGGCCCATACGCACAGTCCTGCCTTTGAGCGCCTCCGCCGGAACTCCTAACAAGGATTTGACGGCAGTAGGGGTAATACTCGCCATGCAAGGCACTGGATGTAAGACCCCATCTTTTATGAATAAAGAATAATTTTCTCGAATTATATTTTTGAATATAATGGTATTGATTTGATATAATGTTATAGTTATGGGTAATATTTATAAATTTTTTGCAAAGTACGCAAGTTGTTATATAATATTCGATTGGTTGGGGTATATTCATTTTAACAGGGAATATTCGTACAACGGCACAATCATTGGTGGACCCCACAACAGAATTATTGTCGGATTGAGAAAATGACAAAAATACTTTATGAAAATAACGGCGGAGGTGTTACCGTTAAAACTATTGAACTACCCGGTAGTAGAAATGAATATGTCTGGCGTAGTTACAAGAGAGTGCACACGGTATTGATTATTGATGCTTACGTGAGAAGTCACTCAGTTATACTCAATTATTGCTACAGTAATTACTATTCATGAGTTACTATTCACGAGTTACTATTTACGGGGTACTATTCACCCATAAGATATATTTATTTTCGGTCCAAATCATTTTTTTGTACAAAATTATTCCATGAGGAGATGTGCTAATTTTTCAGACCGTTGGTTGAAGATATAATAGTAAATCAATATGGACCGCTGGTGGAAGTTATAATAGTAAATCAATATGGATCGCTGGTTTAAAGTTTTAATAGTAAATCAGTATGGACCGTTGTTTTAAGTTTTAATAGTAAACCAATCTGGATCGTCCGTATAAAAGTAAATCAATCTGGACCGTTCATGGATTAGTTACTATGCAATCCATTCTTCTATAAATAGAAGCTCATTCCTTCATTATTTCTTACGAATTCACTGAAACTCTAGAGAGAGAATTACAAGAGAACCTATAGAAAAGTATTCTGCTACTTCCCTACTCTTATATTTAGTTTCTTTTACGGTAAGGGATGTTATTTGTTGTACTCATGAAGAGAACTTCTATTATTCTATTATTTATTATTACATTAGAATAACTCAGATATCTGTGAGCTACCCTATACATGGTGACATTCTTCTAATATTCCGTTATTTATTATTCTATCGAGAATATCACATGCATGCGTTTACATGGGACTGGTTCCATTATTTATTATTCTCGTCGGAATATCACATGCGTGCGTTCTGCTTACGCCGACCGGTTCCATCCTTTATTATTACATTGGAATAACTGCGTATGTGCGATCTATCGCATGCATGGTGATTTCTTTTGTTATTCCATTCTTTATTATACTCAGTTGGTTAAAACTTTGACTTCTATACTCCATGAAATTAGTGGAATATCCTTGATATTTACGCTTCATCCAGTATCTTTTCATGGAAATATTCTTCTGATCATTCTTGAATTTTACTCTACAAAGCAGTATCATGTTGACAATTTGAACGTTATCAGTTCCTGGATAAATTAATTCTTGAACTTGTTTTATTGAATTCTTATATCATTGTCATCATCCTCATGTTTATATTATGTTGAAAGTCATCTGTGGCATGTAGTGCATAGATGGACTTGGTATGATTATGACCAGGGATTATTCGGTATAATCATAACCGTAATGTTACAAATGATGTGGAAAAAGTCCTCATTGGCCCATAGTGCATTGATGGACAGTTTTTGGTATGATTATGGCTATGGATTCTCTTTGGCCATAGTGTAAAGATGAATTGTTTTATGGCATGATCAGGACCGTTGATGAAAACATGATTATCTTAAGCCATAGTGCATGGATAATTCGTGGTCGTAATACTAAAGAATATCCTTGGCCGTAGTGCAGGGGTGATTCGATGATGTGGATTATTTATTGTCGAGTCCCAAATGATAAAAGTGATGAAAAACCTTTTAAATCATAAAAGATAGTAGATTTTATTCTCTACTAGACTCTTTTAATGGATTGCTTGTTCCGCTGCAGTTAAACTTGATGTTGTTATATTTTATCAGTTTAACACTGTTGAAGGCTAACGATAATTTATTCTGTATTATCTTAGTCATAATATTTCTTACTGGGCTAGTTGAGCTCACCCTTTCTTTCGCTATTCTATTCAGGAAATGAGAACATAGCAAGGACTAGTCGGGGAACAGAGTGACGGTCCAGAGGATAGCATTAGTAGTCCTCACTATTCTGTGAAATAGTGTGTTAATAATTATAATGAGGACTCCTTTTGAGTTTGTATAATCTCTAGTAGACAATAATTGTATTCAAACTCATAGTTATGTTTTGTCGTATTGTACACGACAGTTGTATTAGTAAATTGTATTTGAATTATGTACCATGTATCTGGCGACCCAAGATGGGTGATGTATACCTAATTTTGGGGCGCCACGGTTAGTATCAAAGCTTAGGATATGATCCACGGCTAAGATGTGAGAATAGAACTAGGAGGGGAGAGACGGGGAATTCCTTCGCTAGTATGACCTACCTAAGTTTTTTTTTGGTATTTAATTGGTCGGTCAGAATATAGGGATAATATTTTACATATCAATTAACCTTTTATTTTGTGGCAGTATCTGAAAATGACATGTGAGAATGTTGAGAATAGCAATGGAGCACAGACGACCGTTAACTCACCACATAATCATGATAATGTGCATCAGGAAGGCGACAATCCTCATACAAACAACAACACTGACCAAATGATGAATGACGGAGTGTTCAGAGGCTTTATGCAATTCATGCAACAGCAGGCGAGAGCTGCTCTTGTCCACAATGTAGGTGGGAATACTGGAAACTCTCGGACGGTCACCGTTAAACAGTTCAAGGAGCTGGGACCACCGGAGTTTATTGGAGAGCCAAAACCACTAAAAGCAGAAGCATGGATAAAGCAGATCACCAAGATATTTGATGTCTTGGGATGTCTCGATGAGCAAAAGGTTCCCTTTCACGCCTTTATGTTGCGAGGAGAGGCGATTCATGGTGGGAATCGATAAAGCGTACTCAACTCCGCTTGCTTGAAGATGTCTTGGGAGAAGTTCCAAGAACTATTCAACGACAAGTACTTTCCCGAAAGTATTCGTCACATAAAAGAGGTGGAATTTATCAAGCTGGAGCAAAATAATATGACCGTGTCGCAGTATGAGGCTAAATTTGCAGAGTTATCCAGGTTTGCATCCCATTTGGTGGATAATGAGGAGCGAATGACATGAATGTTTTTGCGAGGTTTGAAACCTGAGATATGTCAACATCTTATTTCTCATAAACTGTGTTTGTATTCAGATGTTGTAAATAGGGCTCAGTTAGTGGAGCACGATAATGAGTCAACACAACCAAAGGAAAGCAGTCATCGAAGCGGTGACAACAAGAGTGGTTGGAATCAACAGGCTAGAAATGGTAACCACTTCATTGGTAATCAGGGCCAAAACAATAAGAATGGACATTTTAAGAAGAGGAGATTCAACAATGATGGAAAGACGTCAGCACCAGTACCCGTTGTTAAGGAAGGAGAACGACCACCTATCATATGCTTCAAATGCGGAGGGGAGGGACACATCAGTCCAAACTACACGATGCCATCCAAAGCATGTTATAATTGTGGAAGAGAAGGTCACTTAGCCCAATTTTGTCGTTCACCGAAGACAAGTTCAGCTAGGATGGAGACACCAAAGGCCGTCCCAGAAAAGTCAAAGCCGGTAGTGTAAGGAAGAGCGTTTGTTGTGACCTCCCAGAAAGCAAGGAACCCGAATGAGGTCATCACGGGTAAGCTTATCATAAACTCTAACGAAGTCTATACCTTATTTGATACCGATTCTACCCATTCTTTTATTTCTCCTACTTGCGCTCAACGATTAAATTTGACTCCGGAGAAATTAGACTTTGACTTATCTGTGGAAACTCCGTTGGGAGAAACCTTCATTACATCTACTGGTTATAAGTCTTGTTTGGTTCAAATCGGTAACCGCACATTATGTGTCAATCTTATTTCTTTAAAAATACTTGCGTTTGACGTAATTCTAGGGATTGATTGGTTAACTACTCATCATGCAAAAATTGATTGTTTTCATAAGGTTGTTAGTTTTCATATTCCTAATCAACCTATTATGCGAATTCAAGCGATCAAACCATTAAAATCAATCACGGTCATTTCAAGCCATAAAGCTATTCGTTTATTGAAAAACGGGTGTCAAGCTTTCTTAGCTCATTTCACAGATTTAAACAAAAATACGTCAGTTTTGAACGATATTTCTATTGTTAATACATTTCCTGACGTATTCCCTGAATAACTTCCTGGCCTACCCCCAGAGCGTGAAATTGAATTTTGTATCGACCTTGAACCTGGGACAAAACCCATTTCCAAAGCCCCATATCGAATGGCTCCTATTGAACTTCAGGAGTTAAAGACCCAATTGCAGGAATTGTTAGACATTGGTTTCATCCGTCCTAGTACGTCTCCTTGGGGTGCTCCTGTTCTATTAGTAAAGAAGAAAGATGGGAGTATGTGACTTTGTATTGATTATCGGGAGTTGAATCATGTCACCATCAAAAATAGGTACCCATTGCCACGTATTGATGGCCTGTTTGACCAGTTGCAAGGAGCCAAATTCTTTTCAAAGATTGATCTTCGTTCCGGATATCACCAATTGAAGATTAGAACCGATGACATTCCAAAGATGGCTTTTAGAACTCGAAGACGGGCATTATGAATTCCTAGTCATGTCCTTGGATTGACTAATGCTCCCCGCCGCCTTCATGGATATGATGAACCGAGTATTCAAGGAATATTTGGATCACTTTGTGGTCGTCTTTATTGATGACATCCTTATTTATTCCAAAAGCCATGAAAATCATGAGCAACACTTAAGGCTGACACTCCAAAAGCTTCGTGAATACAAGCTTTATGCCAGAGTTAAAGAAATACGAGTTCGGCTTGAGGAAGTAGCATTCCTTGGGCACGTAGTATCAAGTCATGGAATATCATTGACCCTAAGAAAGATGAAGCTTTCAAAGTGGGAGCAACCTAAATCGATGATCGAAAATGTCGTATCTTTCTCGGTTTAGCTGGTTATTATTGGAGATTCGTGGAAGGATTTTCTCGAATCGCTACTCCATTAACTCAGCTAACTCGGAAAGATACAAAGTTCGGTTGGAGCAAAGAATGTGAGAAGAGTTTTCAAGAACTCAAGAGGAGACTCATTTCAAAGACTGCTCGACAATACCATCTAGCTCGGAGGATTTGTCATCTCTGATGATGCTTGAAGCAAAGGGTTGGGATGTGTTCTCATGCAACATGGGAAAGTCATAGCCTATGCCTCAAGACAACTCAAAGAATATGAGAGGAATTATCCTACTCATGATCTAGAGTTAGCAAGATGTTGTCTTCGACTTAAAATTTGGAGGCATTACTTGTATGGGGAGAAAGTGGAGATCTTTATGGATCATAAAAGCCTCAAATATTTCTTCACTCAAAAGGAACTCAACATGCGACAACGATGTTGGCTTGAACTATTGAAAGATTATGATCATACCATCCAATACCATCCTGGAAAAGCGAACGTGGTAGCTGACGCATTGAGTAGAAGATCATATGCAAGTATGAGTGCGATATTGTCAACGCAAAGGCCCATTTTGTGTGACTTGCAAAGGATGGAGATAGAGTTAAAAACTCCAGGGACCAATGTGATGATGGCAAATATATAAGTAAAACAGACTTTAATTGATAAAGTTAAAGTTGCTCAAGCTACAGACCCATAGCTGATGCGTATGAGGAAGAAAGTGCAAGAAGGTGCTATGCCAGAAGCAAGAATCGATGAAGAAGGAATACTTCGAGTCAACTCCAGACTTTGTGTTCCTAATGACCCTGATTCAAAGTATAAAATCATGATGGAGACACACAACATACCGTTTGTAATCCATCTTGGGAGTACCAAAATGTATCATGATCTTCGACATACATTTTGGTAGAGCAATATGAAGAGAGAGATAGCGGAGTTTATCTCAAGGTGTTTAACTTGTCAACGAGTCAAGGCGGAGCATCAAGTACCAAAAGGTCCATTGCAACCACTTGAAATTCTAGAATGGAAGTGGGAGCACATTACCATGGATTTTGTTACTGGTCTTCCCAAGGTTTCTCAAGGCATAAATGCAATTTGGGTCATTGTTGATAGATTGACCAAGTCTGCTCACTTCTTACCTATACGAGAAACTTATACACTTGAATGTCTTACTCGTATGTACATAAATGAGATTGTAAGACTTCATGGTATGCCAATATCCATAGTTTCTGATCGAGACCCAAGATTCACTTCACGATTTTGGGTTAATTTGCAAAAAGCTATGGGCACGGATTTACGATTTAGCTCGGCATATCATCCTCAAACAGATGGACAGTCGGAGAGGACTATTCAAACTCTTGAAGATCTATTAAGACTCTGTGTCCTTGATTTCAAGGGAAGTTGGGACAAGTTTTTACCATTGGTGGAGTTTTCCTACAACAACAGTTATCAAGCAAGTATTGGCATGGCTCCATTTGAAGCGTTGTATGGGAGAAAGTGTCATTCTCCAGTATGCTGGGATGAGGTGGGTGAAGCAATGTTGTTGGGACTGGAGTTGGTACGTATGACTACAGAAAAGATTCAAACGATCCGACAACATATAAAAACTTCACAAGATCGAAAAAAGAGTTATTCTGATCTTCATCGAAAGGACGTAGAATTCGATATTGGAGATCATGTGTTGTTACGTGTTGCTCCATGGAAAGGAGTTACAAGATTTGGAAAGAGAGGAAAGCTCAATCCTCGATTCATTGGCCCATTTTTAATTCTTGAGCGAGTGGGAACTGTGGCCTATAGACTCGCGTTACCGCCAAGTATGTCTCATGTTCATAATGTTTTTCACATATCTATGTTAAGTAAATATGTGAAAGACCCGAACCACATTATTGAGTTAGAACCAGACGAGATAGAGGAAGATTTAACGTATGAAGAGTTACCTATTAAAATCTTGGATAAGAAGGATCATGTTCTACGCTCCAAGGTTATACCTCAAGTCAAAGTTTTGTGGAGAAACCACGATGTGGAGGAAATGACTTGGGAGTTAGAATCTGAGATGAAGTCAAGGTACCCTCATCTCTTCGATATACCAGGTATGTACCCTAATTTTAAAGACGAAATTTCATAAGAAGGGGAGGTTGTAAGACCCCAACTTTAATGAATAAAGAATAATTTTCTCGAATTATATTTTTGAATATAATGGTATTGATTTGATATAATGTTATAATTGTGGGTAATATTTATAAATTTTGAAAAGTACGCAAGTTGTTATATAATATTCGATTGGTCGAGGAATATTCGTTTTAACAGGGAATATTCATACAACGGCACAATCATTGGTGGACCCCACAATGGAATTATTGTCGGATTGAGAAAACGACAAAAATACTTTATGAAAATAACGGCGGAGGTGTTACCGTTAAAACTGTTGAACTACTCTGTAGTAAAAAGTACGATGAATGGCGTGGTTACTAAAGAGTACACGATATTGATTATTGATGCTTACGTGAGAAGTCACTCAGTTATACTCAATTATTGCTACAGTAATTGTTGCATCATATTTCTCATATTATTGATTCAATTATTGTTAAAGTATCATCTGCATTATATGATATATTATTAAATCAATAATTGAGATGGCAAAGTTATTCATATTATTATTTTCAATATTGACAATGTCTAGAAGTTCTGTCAAGGAGAGGTTTGGTCACCTAATTGTGCACCAATAAGGAGAAATCCTTATCGGAAAGCCCCCTCTTTACTGGGAACGACCTGGTTGTTAAATATTGTGAATTATAATATTAATGATGAATAAGTTCGTGTTGATTAAAGATGAATTTTATAGTTCCACTGTGTTGGACTTATTTGTGTTCGTATAATTGATGTCTGGAGGATATATTGTTTAATTGGGTATTCGAGACACTTTTCGTGTCAGAGTACTATTCACGAGTTACTATTCATGAGTTACTATTTACGAGTTACTATTCATGAGTTACTATTTATGAGTTACTATTCATGGGGTACTATTCACCCGTAAGATATATTTATTTTCTGTCCAAATCATTTTTTTGTACAAAATTATTTCATGAGGAGATGTGCTAATTTTTCAGACCGTTGGTTTAAGATATAATAGTAAAACAATATGGACCGCTGGTGGAAGTTATAATAAAAAATTAATATGGATCGCTGGTTTAAAATTTTAATAGTAAATCAGTATGGACCGTTGTTTTAAGTTTTAATAGTAAACCAATCTGGATCGTCCGTATAAAAGTAAATCAATCTGGACCGTTCATGGATTAGATACTATGCAATCCATTCTTCTATAAATAGAATCTCATTCCTTCATTATTTCTTACGAATTCACTGAAACTCTAGAGAGAGAATTACAAGAGAACCTATAGAAAAGTATTCTGTTACTTTCCTACTCTTATATCCAGTTTCTTTTACAGTAAGGGATGTTATTTGTTGTACTCATGAAGAGAACTTCTGTTATTCCATTATTTATTATTCTGTTGAAATAACCTGTATACGCGGGCTACCCTATACATGGTGACATTCTTCTAATATTCCATTATTTATTATTCTATCGGAATATATCATGTCATGCGTTTTACGGGACGGGTTCCATTATTTATTATTCATTGAATATCCATGCGTGCGTTTACGCTGGACACTGGTTCCATTATTTAATATTCTATCGTAATATCACGTACATGCATTTACGCCTTGGGACTGGTTCCATTATTTATTATTACGTTAAATATATCACATGCGTGCGCTTACTGGGACTGGTTCCATCCTTTATTATTCTGTTGGAATAACTCGCACGTATGCGCTTCTATCGCATGCATGGTGATTTCTTTTGTTATTCCATTCTTTATTATACTTAGTTGGTTAAAACTTTGACTTCTATACTCCATGAAATTAGTGGAATATCCTTGATATTTGCGCTTCATCCAAAGATCTTTTCATGGAAATATTCTTCCGAGCATTCTTGAATTTACTCTACAAAGCAGTATCATGTTGACAATTTGAACGTTATCAGTTCCTGGATAAATTAATTCTTGCACTTGTTTTATTGAATTCTTATATCATTGTCATCATCCTCATGTTTATATTATGTTGAAAGTTATCTGTGGCATGCAGTGCATAGATGGACTTGGTATGATTATGACCGAGGATTATTCAGTATAATCATAACTTAGTAATGTTACAAATGATGTGGAAAAAGTCCTCATTTGCCCGTAGTGCATTGATGGACAGTTTTTGTTATGATTATGGCTATGGATTCTCTTTGGCCGTAGTGCAAAGATGAATTGTTTTATGGCATGATTAGGACCGTTGATGAAAACATGATTATCTTAAGCCGTAGTGCATGGATAATTCTTGGTCGTGATACTAAAGAATATCCTTGGCCGTAGTGCAGGGGTGATTCGATGATGTGGATTATTTATTGTCGAGTCCCAATGATAAAAGTGATGAAAAACCTTTTAAATCATAAAAGATAGTAGATTTCATTCTATACTTGACTCTTTTAATGCATTGCTTGTTCCGCTGCAGTTAAACTTGATGTTGTTATATTTTATTAGTTTAACACTGTTGAAGGCTAACGATAATTTATTCTGCATTATCTTAGTCATAATATTTCTTATTGGGCTAGTTGAGCTCACCCTTTCTTTCGATGTCCTCTTCAGGAAATGAGAACATAGCAGGGACTAGTTGGGGAACGGAGTGACGGTCCAGAGGATAGCATTAGTAGTCCTCACTATTCTGTGAAATAGTGTGTTAATAATTGTAATGAGGACTCCTTTTGAGTTTGTATAATCTCTAGTAGACAATAATTGTATTCAAACTCACAGTTATGTTTTGTCATATTGTACACGACAGTTGTATTAATAAATTGTATTTGAATTATGTACCACGTATCTGGCGACCCAAGATGGGTGATGTATACCTAATTTTGGGGGCGTCACACTGGAGCCCCTCCAAACTCCATGCCTGTGATAAACTGCCAATCCATCGGCGTCATCATCACCTCACAATCCAACAAATGGAGTGACTGAGTCTGATGAAATCGTCGCTCAGATAGTGCCCTGAGATAACCACATGTACAACGACGGGGAAGGATGGAAAAGAATGTTCTAAATCCCCAGTCATGCACAATCGCTCTGTAGTCAGGATGAAGAGCCTGGTATATGGAGTGTATGCTAAACCAATTCCCTCGAGGCTTTGTGAAGTCGGGAACCTACATGAAATGAAGATCAACATAAAAATCCTTTACTCCTTGTCAATAGGAATGAAGGAAAATCAAGATCTAACGTCATACCTCGTTAGCATGCAAATACATTGAGGGATGTCGACTCAAGTCACCCAGAAGCTCTGGGTTTGCCACCTGAATACTCGGGAGGTCCCTACGAGGAACATGCGCAGCAGGAGCGGGGTCAACAACTGGAACATCCTCCTCCTCGTCCTCAATGTCCGGTACATCAACCCAGACTGGACGTATCACCACCTCCACCAACCGACGAGGTTGTCTAACAGAACGGGGTCGACGCACTTCAGAAGCCCTCCTTCGTACACCAGAGGTGGTCCTACGGGAACTACTCGGCTGATCTGGATCCATAATATCTGGACAACAAGTCTCCAAATCACCTTAGAAAGGGTGTGATATTTCCTGACTTAGAGCTTTTCAAAATGCATTTTATGACTACATGCATGCATGCATTACTTTAACATACATCTACAGTAGAGTTAAAAATGCATGACTAATTAAATGCCTACATTTTGAAAATTTTTGCCATAGTCCCCATTGTAAATTGGACTATCCACATGCACATAGGCATGACTAGGTGGCCATTCAGTAGCACACCTACCCAAAGTCATATACATAATATATGCATTAAAAATCAAAATCATCAATACATAAGGTTAACCTCAATACCAGGAGTACTCTGCCTTTTTACCTTTTGCTCATTTGGCCTCAAATAAGACAAAAATAGCAGAAAAATGTGTTAATTTGACTGTCTCAAAAGTCAAATTTTTTTCACATCATTATGTTCAGCATGGTTTAATACTAACATTTACTATGTTGAATATTTTTTATCAAGCCATTTGAGCATACATAATCACTACTATATGTTTAGATGCATTTCATACGATAATTCATTTTCCAACGGATAAAAACTGGAAAAAAGTACATGCATACATTACCAGGATAGTGTAGAACACTTGTACGGTGACAGAATTTGAAAATAATCGCCCGAACTCAGCAGATCTGAAGGAGAGCTCTCGGATTTTCTTCGCAACACAAGTTGAAAATGACTTACGAGATCAACCTGCAGGATATTAGTATCCACAGTTGGTCGCAGGTCCATCTGCGGCTGAAGCAGGTATACCTGCGACACCCTTATATGGGTCCCACCCCTCCGGCTCGGTCCAGTTCGAGTTCCAAAGGAGTTCTTACAGATTGAAATGGTTAAATCAGGGATGAAAACGCTACGCGATTGAGCAGAATAGCTTACAAATCCTGGTCTTCCCATATGGAACCTTGGGTCTATCCCTCATTCATTGGTATTCGCCCAAACATAGGGTACACCACACTGATGATGTCAAATGTTACTAGCCACGCTCGATAGTACCTTGTGTAGGTCCAATGCCGTCAATTCAGGGTCAACACCCTAATTCTCTAACATTCCCCAGCGGGGGTCACAACGCAGACTCAAAGAAGTTCCCCGGCGGGGGTCACCACGCATTGTAATCCGTTGATGTACATGTTAATGAAGGTCAAGCAGCCTTGACGTTATTTCAGCCGATGGAAAGTAAACCCATCGAGGCATCGAAAGCTATTCGATGATTGCGTACTTTGATATTCATATTCCCCATCAGATCCTCGGCGGGGGTCACAACGCATAGCAGCCATTGATTCACGCGTCAACGAAGGTCAAGCAGCCTTGACAGTCTACCCCACATGACTTTTCATCCGTTGATTCACACATCTGTGAAGTACACGTCAACGAAGGTCAGGCAACCCTGACAACATATGTTGTTGGCAGTAAATCCAATAGGGCATTGACATATCCCGGCGATACAAACCAGGAAAAAGTCAGCATCATCAAAGAGGATCGATGACGGAGTATGTTATACACATCCTCAAATAGACAGAGCTTTATCCCCACATATCTCTTACACATAAGAGGCACCTCTTCGGAATCAAGTTTGTATCAAGGATTAAGGAATTTGGTGATATCCCCAACATCAACATCTTAACAGATTCAGATCACACATCTAATTGGGTCATAGTTGTCAATCCTCGATAAACGTTACAAGGAACCAGCAATCATCCCCAGCGTGTTGGGCAACAACCCCGCACACATGCATCATACATCACATTGCATTTCAAGTATCTAGGATTCTTTATCTTACCCATGCATTGCATTGCATGAATATGATAAAGAGGGGCATCTGTAGACATTCTAAATTTTCTGCACACATGTCATTGATATTTCAGGAATGCAGATTCATCTTTCAGAGATAACCCTGGAAGACAGCTCACATCCAGTCCGGATACTACCGGAAGTTCAATCTCAACCCCAGAACACACACCGGGAGTAATAGTTCCAACCTCGGAGATAACCCCGAGGCATGCAGTTCCAATACCGGAAACTCCACCGGAGAAGACCGATTAATCTCGGAGATAACCCCGAGGTATCGAGTCTCAGTCCCAACATTTGGAATAGCATCTACCAACCTTGGTGATAACCCCAAGGAATGCAGTTCCGGCGATGACCCTGGAAATGCTTGTTTCAAATGCATGCAATCAGCTTCAACCTCGGCACTCACACTAAGGCACTCAAGACCAGACTTGAAGATAATACCGGGAGGACAGTCACCCCTTAGAGATGATATTGAGGACCTTCAACACTTGCAGCAGTCCAATCTCAGAGATAACCCTAAGCAACGTCTGTTTTACCAGCCCAAATCGGCGATAACTCCGGTGAGGGGCAAAGTTGTCATCTCCCCAATTCAAGGCCACATCACGTCGTCTCAACATCTCATACATACATTTCTACACAACGATGTCCCACAAGAATCAAGGAAAACCAATCCCGAGTTATTATTGTCCAAGGTCACGGATAAAATTTGAAGCTTGAAGATCGGAGGGCACCGTCCCATCTTTATGACTTCGTACAACCTCTACTCCCATGCCATTGTACAACTCTCGACAACGACGGTCCAGAATAGGTCCTAGATACCTCAGCTAGACGCCTAAATTGCGATTCTAAAAGTTTGAGCGACATTACAGTGCCTACGTGCACTTACTACGAGACGACACGACCCGAGAAACCCGGGGCACCCGGGCAGCCTCAGGTACACCTGCGGCTAGCCGCAAGTCTCCCCCCTCTATAAATAGAGGGCTTGGGGTGGCCATTTTAAGAAAAAAGAAAAGCGAGGAAGCCCTGTCAAATTTACTCCGTACTTACAATATACTGAGTGCTTTCTCATTTTATACACTTGTGAGCTCACATATAGCTACTTTTGTACTGGCGGGAGCCGAGTTTCATCTACTTTGAATATATAGAAGTTTTCTTTGGCAGTCCACTGTAAGCCTTCTTACACACTTTAAAGCATTTCTCTTCATCTTTGCACACACCCTTCTTCACGTTGAGAGTCGTGTTGCGTGTGTTTGCCCGGACTTCGGTCCATGGTTTTATTTTTAGTTTGTATATACATATATATTTATATATATATATTTATATATATGGACTAACATTATCGAGTTATGCCTCGATTGAGCCTAGACTTCGGTCTGGAGCGTTTATTTGCTTTTATATATATATATATATATATATATATATATATATATATATATATATTCGTCCCACCTGGAGTTTACTTCATGGTGTTTGATCGCTTTTACAGCTTTCTTTGTGTTTCGTCTTGCCTGGAGTTTACTTCGTGGTGGTTGATCGCTTTTATAGCTTTCTTTGTGTTTCGTCCTGCCTGGAGTTTACTTCGTGGCAGTTGATCGCTTTATACAACTTTATTTATGTTTCGTCCCGCCTGGAGTTTCCTTCGTGGAGGTTGATAGCTTTTACAGCTTTATTTACATTTTCTGGTCCCCCATGGAGGTGCTTCGTGGTGGCTGATCATGTCTGTATATATATATATATATATATATATTTACAGCTTTGATATATATAAATGCTTACTACTTTCATACAAATTGCGGTAACGTGTGAGCCTAGGAATCACGTGATCACAGATTCAACCTATTGGATCTAGATTCGGTTTCCGTGATGGACATTTTCAGCTGTAAGCAGCCCGCAA
The DNA here is from genome assembly GCA_020205605.1 of Panax ginseng. Classification (NCBI taxonomy): domain Eukaryota; kingdom Viridiplantae; phylum Streptophyta; class Magnoliopsida; order Apiales; family Araliaceae; genus Panax; species Panax ginseng. The sequence continues at coordinate 50,292,181 of CM035147.1, read as the reverse complement.
ATTATTTTGTGGTGTCTGAATTTCCTCAGATGGTTTTCATACCCACGAGGAAATCGACATTATTTTGTACATTATTTTCTTATAGATGCTTCGCATCTCCGAATAATGAAAGCAATCAAGCCGAATATTGAATAAAATGGAAGTATCAAAAGGTCTCAATTACTATTGAGCATCAGGGTTTGAAAAACCTCTTTTATAAAACATCATTGCCATATCTTGCTAAAACTGAATTTTTACATAAATTCAACCCACATGTATATATAGTGCTAACGAGGCCTCGTGACTACTTCCAAATAACTTGACACATTGACCCACGCACACACACATTTAGATAACAGTTTCTTGAAAAGTCGGTCACCGTGGTAACACGGATGTCGGAGGGTGCCTAACACCTTCCCTCCGCATAATCAAGTCCTCGGACCCTAATGAATCTTCGGACTTGGTACGTTACGGTACTTCATCATCATACATATTCTATCATCTAATGCGGAACAAATAAACATATATTGTTTATTTTACGTAATTCTATAACATTTTCCCAGGTTTATTAACCTTAACTGAATACATACCTTCAAAATTACAAAGGTTTATAATAAGATAATTAAATAGTTATCCTTATAACAATCTATTACTGTATTTTGCTTTTGTCTCTGTCATTCTTCAAGCCTTCGCCTTTATCTGAAATTTATTATCATGATATAGTAAGGGTGAGCAACTACTTTGCCCAGCAAGTTTAAATTCAATAAAGATATATCATGATTGAAAGAATAATAAGCTTTCAAGTTTTCAACAATTTAATAATTGTGAAGAAACATGAATCAAGATGTCAATAATTAAATGATTGAATCAATAATGTTTGAAGGTCAACAATGACCATGAACAATTTAACTGAACCTTATGGTAATGAAGGTGATCAGCCTTTCATACATGATGAACATATGCAACATGCACTAAGTGCGAATCAATAATCAGTTTAGACATGAATAATCATCAATAATCATTCACTAACATACTTTGAAATATAACCCGAGTTTGAGTTAAGAAAACTTGCATGCATAGTCGATTACCGCTACACAATTAATTTATTCTCTTTATTGAAAGGACCTATCAGGTATAAGAATGATCTTTCAATTAGCATATCATACCTTATTCCATAATACTATCTAACACTTAATCACATTGTCAAATATTAGATAATCTTAACACCATATTCATTTACTTATAATCTCATCATCTTATATTAACTTGTCTAACCTTCACTCACAAAGCTAAGTATTAGACATTACACCTTAGTCTTAGTATTATCATTATACTTTGATAATCTTTTCATCACGTATAACTTATACTTGTAAGTTTTCCCTTTATATGTTATCTTAGTAAGCTAGATAACCTTTCAGCAAACTGAAATATCATTTCAACAAACTGAATTACATTTCAGCATCTTGAAATTACTATTTCAATAGACCACCAAATATATCAGCAAACTGAAACAATTTCAGTAATCCAAAATCCAATTCAGCACCCTAAATTCTCATTTTAGTCTATTACAAGCATAACATAGTTCATTGAATACCAAATTCAACTATTATATTGAAAAATAACATAAATCTCTTGTTTTAATCTCCCGTCGAATATTATTATTTATGTAATAATATTTCACGCTAAGGTTATTAACCTTCTAATAACATTCCAGTCAAATACTACTAATAATATCTTAATCCAATATTATTAGCCATATAACAATAATTTAAGTCGTTAATCACATTAATAAACAATTTAGTTCAATTATTTTCCTTTCCTTAATTAACTCAGTAAACATTCTAAAATGCCATAAAAATCACAACACTGCACACCCGACCCAAAACTTCATCAAAAATCTGCATAAGCCATGCTCAAGGGTCTCAAGTCACAAATCGTATTTTTCATATTTTTGGACATCATATATTTAATTAAATCCATTTATCCATTTATCATTATTTAGATGAAAAATACCAAATCAGTCCTAAAAATATTTCTTTTCTGGGACTTGATAGAATATAGTTCTATATTGAACATATATTTTTTCCAGAATTTTTAAAATCTATTTACTATATTTAAATAGTCCATAATAGCCAAATATTCTCCAATTTTTCATGAATCGAGATTAACTCCAAAACTTCTGAAATTTATACAGTGTGTTCCTGTTATACACATGTACTTCCAGTAAATAGTTTGTAATTGTTGGACTTATACACAGAGAGTTATTTGGGTGGCTTCATAACAATAGCCCTTCATCGTAAAATCCATAACTCTCAAACCGTATGGCCAAAAATTCTCAAATTTTTACACAACCTCTATATCTTCTGATATTAACACTACTAAGTTTTCTAGAATTTTTAAAACACAAAAAGTGAACAAAAATGCCCCCATTTTAGACTGCCCCAAAACAGACCTATTTTTTTCCAAAAATTGGGACTGTTTTGGCTTCCACGGCCACTACACCATGAAAACTCAACATTTTAGAGTGCTATCACTTGGGTTAACTAGTCAACATATATATCTAGCACCCCTCTTTGACAGATCGTAAAAAGGAGTTATAGATTTAAAACGGTAGATTTTCAAAGTAAATAGAAATTTTGGGTTTCTAAACTAGAAATTTTTTATTTTTGATTCCAACCAAATCAATACCCAATATAGTAGATCCATACTTGAATCCATGAAAAACACATAGATCATAGGGGTTTGAGCTTCAAAATCAAAAACCCCACCTTTCATCAAATTACAAGAATAAAGGAAATAAAGCTTAGGATTTACCTTTCTTCTTCTCCTCCTTCTTCTTCTTCTTCTTCTTCTTCTTCTTCTTCTCCATCCATGGAGGATTTTCTCCTCCTTCTTTCTTCTTCTAGCTGCCGATCTCCTTCTCTCTCTCCCTCACGGTTTCTTCTTTCCTTTTTCTCGTTCTCTTCTTTTCCTTCTTACTTTTCTCTTTCTCTCTCTTTTTTATTCTCTTTCTTCTTCCCTTTCTTATCTCCTTATTCGTTCCTTTCTTCTTCTTTTTTTAATTGCTTTAGCTAATACCCAACATGTCCTCATTCATTTGAGTTTTAAAAAAAAATTGGGCCACTCTCTTAACTCGTTTGGGCTTTTTAATTAATTCCATTGGACTTGCCAATTTTTATTATTTTGGCTTACTAAATAAAATAAAATTGGGTTTCCTCTACAAATTAGATTACACCAAATTCAAATTCACATCAAATGTTATAGGTATCATAATACCTTATTCTTGATATTCATTGAAATACATATCAATTCATTTCTAGGGTTTGGGGAATTTTGTAACCCATATTTTCTCTATTCTCATTCGAATAGCAAACAATATATGCTTTACTTGAAAATTTTAAATAAATCCTCAAATTCTCTTCTAGGTTTTATTCTTTAACCTTTATTCAAATCATTCAAGATTTTATAAATTTTCGGGTTGTCACAATGCCCATCGAACAAATCGATGAAAAATACTTTTGTTTGTACATAGACAAACTTACCTTCTCATCCATACCAAATACTTGGCATAGGATAGCGTTAACAGTTCTATATGAAAAGACTTGTAAACAAATCAATCAACTCTTCGGTATTAGTCTAGCCGAGTTAAAACAGGCATTGACTCTTTCTTTAAAACCATTCATGCATCTTATAACATGAATCACAGAAAACTTGGCTAACACGAAGGTTAGACAAGCGTTAAGAAAGACTTGACTTTAAGCGTCTTCGAATATACAGTTCAACAATTCTCAGTCTTTATAGGATCTACATGATATATTCATATAGCACAGTGTAATTAGTATCAAACAACTAACTTTATTCTCCCTAACCAACTTCTTTCTCTTCTATGTCTTACTTGAATTAACTTCGTTATTAAAGTCGATTCGACTTTCTATACTTTATTACGGCTCGTTACCGTTCTCACGTTATTAACCGACATTCGATCATTATTGGTGAAGTATCAACGTTGAACGTCATTTACGGTTTACTTATTACGTTCTCACGTTCTTCGTTTAATTTCTATTAAACCTTACTAAATCTTCTAATATTATCACCTTATAAGTGATTTAAGGTCAGCTTGATTATGTACATTAAGTACCTTCAATGTCTTACTTTAGGTCTACATGTCCTAGAAACTGCACCCGTTCAAGCCAAAATTCACACTTAGTGAATTTCGCATATAACTTCTCCCTCCGTAGTGTTTCCAACACTATTCTTAAATGTTCAGCATGATCTTCTGGTGTCTTAGAATAGACTTGAATATCATCAATGAACACTATAACGAACTTGTCCAAATACTGTTTGAACACTCTGTTCATCATATCCATGAATGCGGCTGGCGCATTCGTCAACCCAAACGACATCACCAAAAACTCATAATGCCCATAACGAGTTCTGAACGCCGTCTTAGGTACATCCTCCTTCCTCACTTTCAGTTGATGATACCCCGTTCACAAATCTATTTTAGAAAAATACTTTGTCCCTTTCAACTGATCAAATAGATCATCGATCCTGGGAAACAGGTATTTATTCTTAATCGTTAACTTGTTCAACTCTCGATAGTCGATACAAAGTCGTAACGATCCGTCCTTCTTCTTTACAAACAATATCAGTGCTCCCCACGGAGACACACTCGGTTGAATATACTTTCTATCTAATAGTTCCTGTAACTGAGCCATTAACTCCTTCATCTTTACTGGCGCCATCCTATATGGTGCCTTTGAAACTGGTGATGTACCCGGCAACAAATCAATCACGAATTCTACATCCCTATCTAGCGGAATATCGGGTAACTCCTTCGGAAACACATCTGCGAATTCTTGAACTACCGTTATCTGTTCCAATGATGTTCCCACTCTTTGGGTATCCACTACATGACACAGATAACCCTTACACCCCTTCTTCAACATCTTTCTAGCTTGTGTCATGGTTAGACAACAAGAACGTCCCGGTGATTTATTACCATAAAACACCACCTCAGGTTTCTTAGAAAGCCTCAGGTTTACACTCTTTCTATGACAATCTATTATCGATCTATGGTTAATTAACCAATCCATACCGAGAATCACATCGAATTCTCTTAACCTTATCGGTAAAAGATCTACCATTAATCTGTTACCCATGATATCTACGAAACAATTCTTATGAATATGCTCAATAGGAATTATCTCCTCGTTTACTACCTTAACGTCTAAAGGTATTTTTAAATTTTTAGGGTTTATCCCCAGTTGCTTAGCAAATCCACATACTATAAAGGAACAAGTAGCACTCGAGTCAAATAACACATAAGCATTTATTTCGTTGACTAGAATGATACCTGCTACTACATCCGATGATGCAACCGCATCTTGGATGGTCATATTAAACGTTTAGGCAGAGGGTCTACCCAATGATGGTGTTGGTCCAATAATGGCTAAAGTACCACTACCAGAACCCTTATTGACCTCCGCCCCCTTCTTCGGGTAATTTCTTGCCATGTGATCTATCGACACACAAACAAAATAACCCCGACTTTTCTTAGGATTAGGACAGTTGGGAGATATGTGACACACTGCCCACAGTTATAACAACCCGTTTTCCCTTTCAGGCAGACTCCCAGATGAGTCTTGCCTCATGTCTTGCATGCCTCCATCCTACGTTTAGGATCCCCTTGCTTCACCCCAGTATTCCCAGGGTTAAAATTCTTCCTTTTAGGCATATTGCCACTACCACTGGCAATCTCTACCTTATTCATCCCTCTCCCTTGCTTTTATTCTTTCTTTCCTTGTGGTATTAGGTCAACGCCTCACTGCCACCCTCTGCTATTATCGCCTTTTCCAGAATGGTCCCATAGGACGGACTCTGAAAAACTGAAATCCTACTATAGAGCCAGGGTTTTAGGCCCTGCTCAAACCTACAAGCCTTCCTCTCCTCCGTGTCCACTTGGTGTGGAGCAAACCTTTCCAATTCATTGAATTTGGCCGCATATTGGGGAACAGTCATGTCCCCCCTGTTTAAGTTCTAGGAACTTAATCTCCATCCTCCCTTGAATGCTAGTAGGGAAATACTTCTCGAAGAATACCTTCTTGAATTGTTCCCATGTAACAGCACCTGTTCTAGCCCCACCCTGGTGAGCTTCCCATCAGTAGTTGGCTTCCCCCTTCATCATATAGGTCGTAAAAGAAGTCTTTTGCGCATCTGCTACATTTGTAATCACAAACGCCTTCTCTATTTCCTTGACCCATGTTTGGGCCTCCATTGGGTCCGTCGTTCCTTTGAACTCAGGTGGACCTACACTTTTAAATTCCTTAAAGGTAGTTGTTCGGGCTACCCTAGGTCCTGCGGGTGCTCTACCCCCAGCTTGGTTAAATGCAGTCGTTAATAAATTAACGAACTCTTGCATAGGGTTATTAGGACCCCCCCTGGTTATCGTTATGCAATTCCGCCTCTTGGTTACGTTGTCTTCTTCTTGGCGGCATTTCTAATTAAATAAATAAAGTCCCGTTATTACTTATTTGCTTACTTAGTTATTAGTCATCGAACAACTGAATAATAACTCATACACAACATAACACATTAAAATAAAAACTTTCTTATATGAAGATGCTTCTTTATAGTTCAAAACTATTTACTAGTTGCTTTCCATAGCCAAAAGCTATTACATATATATCCCACGATTGACTTTCACAAAAATTGTGTTATACAAAAAGACTACCCTTTAATTATACAAAAGAGGGTTTTACGTCACTACATAAAAGTATTTACCATTCTAACTTCTAATATTGTCTAACAACATTCTCATGCTTCTAGTTAGCTAGAATCGACACAATATCTCGACTTATAGTATGTCGAGTTTGTCCCGACTCAATAGAATAACAAGCTATCTTAAGCTTGAAATCCTCGTGCGCACTGTCATTTATATATGACATTCGTGCTATCTTCTGGTCTTTCTCAACCAATTTCTTATGAAGTTTTATGACCTCGTTCTTATAGTCCCTAGCCTTGTCAGTCATGAGCACTGTCTCATCATGCCTTATCTCGTAGTCTAACTCCGCAGACTCCTTGGCACATTAGAGATCATTGATCTCTTCCTTCTGGTGTTGCACCATATTGTGCAGTTTCACATTACGGTCAAGCACTGAGAGGTACATTGCCCTCATTATCTCTATAGGTGTCAACTCTAAGGTAGGCATCACCGTATTAACCGATGTTACCTCCGTGTCATCCTCCACGTCAATCATCATATTCAAATATGATGATATTCCCATGGTCTCCTCAGAATAATCCTCCTCTGAATAATACTCCTCGGGCTCTGACTCTTCTAGAATCACTATAGGTATGTCTGTTATAGTCACAGGTACTGGCTCAACTCGATTCACGGACTCCTCGCTGACCACATGTATATTCCTATACATCAAGCTATCGACCGACATCTACAATAACACATAACAAATTGATTAGTACATAATACACATTAATATAAGCACAAATCACATTTAATCCATTTAGTGTTACTTTCCATCTTTTAAATCTTTCAAGACTGAGTTTCCTCAATACCTTATTAACTCCTTTGACTCGAGTTAACTTTCTTCGAACTCTTCCTTTCCTAACGAGGTTATTAGCCTAAGGTTCTTCCCCCCTTAAGTTTTATAACCTAATGCTTTGAAACCAACCTGTGACACCCCCAAATCCGAGTATCTTCCAACCCGACAGATGGTGATCCACGATACTACAATCCATACAATCATTCCATTGAGATAACAACAAAATGAGTGTAATTACTATCTTTGTATTACATTAGTAATAAATCACTTCCCAGGTTCATAACCCGAATACATTTTTTGTTCTTAATAAGTATATTACATACAAATACACTAATCTATTACAGGACGATTAATTGTCCATCTTAGCCTTGCCTTTATCTCTCTTAGAACTCTCGGTTCGATTCGGCTTTTAGTCGCAAAACATATGGTTCAAGCAAGAATGAGCATAACTAGCTCAGCAAGTCTTAACAAAGAATCATATGAATATCACATTAACAATTACATTATTTACTTCCATAATTGAACAATTAACTACGAAGCACTATGAAACATTTGACTAGTACTTCTCATGTCATAACAACAATTCCAAAGTACATATAATAGCTTCAGAATTATGAATCGGTCAATAGACCATGAACATACTCTTTTCGTTTTCATACTTGAAAAGGACATCCGGCACTAAGGCCATCCATCTGTCTTTACTTACGAGCACTTCTAGGTGATCAGCCTATTGTACTCTATGTTAATCAACACTCTTTCGTAAAACATATTTACGTTTAACATTTGGTAACCTCGCGTGCCCATCGAATAATCAATAAAAAATACTTTTATTTGTACATAGACAAACTTACCTTCTCATCCGTACCAAATACTTGGCATAGGATAGCATTAACAGTTCTATATCGAAAGACTTGTAAACAAATCAATCAACTCTTCGATATTAGTCTAGCCGAGTTAAAACAGGCATTGACTCTTTCTTTAAAACCATTCATGCATCTTATAACATGCATCACAGAAAACATGGCTAACATGAAGGTTAGATAAGCGTTAAGAAAGACTTGCCTTCAAGCGTCTTCGAATATACAGTTCAAAAATTCTCAGTCTTTACAGGATCTACGTGATATATTCACATAGCACAATGTAATTAGTATCAAACAACTAACTTTATTCTCCATAACCAACTTCTTTCTCTTCTATGTCTTACTTGAATTAACTTCATTATTAAAGTCGATTCGACTTTCTATACTTTCCTATGGCTCGTTACCGTTCTCACGTTATTAACCGACATTCGATCATTATTGGTGAAGGGGACTCGGTCGGATCTGGCCCTGCGGCGCGGACCTTTTGTACTAGTTTTGGCGTTGCGGCACCGCCTCTGTGCACCAGTTGGCCAAAACTGTTTGGTTTTCTAACGAAACTCCCGGCTTCATAATTTGTTCATTTTACATCCGAATTGACCCATTTTAAAAGCCTACAACTCACAAATTACATCCTCTAAGTGTTCATATAATAATTTTACAATTTTGAATCCGTTAACTTGGAATTCACCTTTTAGTTCATTTTTGAGTGTTCGTTTAACATTTTCGACCGTTCAATACTCATTTTCTTCGTTATAAGTCAGAATTCGACGATTCTCGCGCCAACGACTCTTAATTACCTTATCTCACGTGTTGACATTGGAAACCAATGTTTTCAAGTTACACGACAACTTTTGACCTTAAATTCGAGATTTCTATGTTTTCGACGTTTAACGTCTATTTTCGCAAAATTCGCCATAACTTCGTTACTCGTGTTCTATAAGCCAAATCAAATAGAACACTCCATTAATTCACCATCTATATCCTAACCAAACAATATGCACATTCCTTAGCTATAACGGTTTTCAAATCGTTCATTCATAACTAAGTTCACGTTCAAGACTTTCTACGATTTGAACTCACGTAAACACTTACAATTTCTATTTGGTCATGACCTATCAATGATTTGATCATTAATAGACATCCTTATCTCTCCTCAATAAACATGCTCCACCAATCTACGATTTTTCTACGATAAAGAAATCGAAAAAGATGAAGATTACGGTTTATGAGAATTTATCTTTGACGTACTTCACGTTCTTGATAAACATCTAAAGGTTTGCTTGGAAGTAAATTGATTAGGTGTTTCTAGCTCTTTTTCTCTCTTAATATATTTTGGTCAAGCTTTGTAAATCAACAAAATAACCAACACAAGTCTTGTATTTATAGAAAACCAACATGAGGGAAAATGGTCCATTTCCCCACCTCCTTACTATTCCCTACTTTATCACCAAGTAAAGTACTTGGTGATCAAGTATTACCTTTACTTGGCCATCAAGTGGCTGGCCCACTCCCTCTTGGGTCATCCCATGGGTTGCCCCATGGGTTTTACCCACCCCGTGACCCGCTGGTTCAACCCGCGGTTTAACTTCTTGGATTGGGCTTATCTTTATTTAATATTGGGCCTTAACTTGGGCTTGTTCACTCAATTCATTGGGCTTCCTATTAGTCCAAGTCCAATTAGATTATACCAACGTCCTTAACTCATATTCCATTGATACTTCTCGTATTCTACGCGTATAACTCCCGTATTCTCTTTATCTAATACTCATACGATATTCGTATTATACGTCTTATTATTCTTTATACCATACTCATATTCATACTAGTATAATACTCGTATCTCATACATATAATAACCGAAATGTGTATACGCACTACATTTTTCCCTTTTGGAAATCTCTTTCACAAACCTTTAGGTTTTACGTCCGCAAGCGAAAACTTCATTTGCCATAACAGAAATATGATTGGATATTCCATAATATCTTCATATTCTATCATTACGCATTTCTCGAAATTTCAAACCTAAGCTCCGAACGTAATCAGATGAATAGTGTTTTTACGGAAACTTCTCAGAAAACATTTATTTCTGTCTTGATAATTCAAAACAACTAATCCTAGCACAAAGCCAGAATACTAACCACATCCATACATTATAGGTCATAGAACGACCTTCGAACATCTTACTCACATAATAAATTAATTAAATTCATTTAATTCACATAATCAAAAAAATATTTTATTTATTAAAAATCTAAAATTCTCGGGAGTTACAACATTATTATCATACTATACTATTACAATTTAGTTGCACATATAATCCAAGCTGAACTTGGTCTTGTCCTTTCCTGTATTCGACGTATTCGTCTTAATCTGCAATGTTAAATCATGATATAGCAAGGGTGAGCAATGAGTTTGCCCAGCAAGTTTAAGTTTAATAAATTAAAGATATATCATGATAGAAAGAATTAAATAAAAGCTGGCTACAGTTCTACAATATAATTGAGAACTAGCATGAACAAACTTTCATAGTTGAATGAACATTGAACGCGCACATAGCAATTATATCTGGACCGAATGGTAATGAAGGTGATTAGCCTTTCATACCTGATGAATACATGCATTATGCACAGAGTGCAAATAAATAATTCATGGACATGGCAATCTGTAATGTTTAACCATAAGTATATCTGAATGAAACAACTCGAGGTCGAGTTAAGAAAAACATGCCTGAACCGTTTATTACCGCTATGCAATTTAATAAGCTTTGTCTGAACCTAATATAAATAATATCGATTGTTAAGTTAGAATAATATCATCATAGTATTTAAAATCACCTAAACACATTACCACATAGACCTATCAGTCTATAACACACATAAGACTTAATCTCAAGTCAAACTTTTACAGTCTGAATCAAGTTCGGCACAATTGTGACATCCCGACAGTCTAGTCGGATAATCGTCGAGTTTAAGTTCAATTAAACTCTGCCTAACACTTCACAATTATCTCAGATACTTTTAATATTAGTCAAAATAATTTTCCAAGTCTCATAATAATTTTTAAATAATTATTATCATTTATCGTGAATTTTCAATCATTAAAAACGTATTTATATAATATAAAAACCACAATATTCTATTATCATTAATATCTATTTATTAACAAATATTAATAAAATACATGTCATAATATTATAATATATTTATAATATCACAAAGTATTTTTAATACTTTAAAATCACCTTTATATGATTTTTAAACAATTAAATTCATTTTCGATAATTGCTATTAATATTAAAATATTAATATTTTCATGACAAAATATCAAAAGTTATATTTTCTAACTTAAAATATTTTTATAACACTTCAATCATTTTTATATGATTTATAAAACATCAATTCTATTTTTCCACAATTTATTTAATATATTTATTAAATAAATTAACTATCATTAATATTGATTAATTAATGAAATTTCTCACAAAATATTAAAAGTCACTAAAAATAACTTAAAATATTTTCTTATACCATAATATAATTTTTCATGTATTAAAATCATTTTTAAATAATTTATTTAATATTATAACTAAATAAATTAAATACCATTTATATTCCAAAAATATTAAATATTTATGAAATATACTCAAAATAGTTAAAAACTAATTTTTAGTCTTTAAAATAATTTTTAGAAATTTATTTTGTATTTTTTATAATTTAAAACCATTTATTTCGATTTATTTAATTAAAATAATTATTTTCAAAAATTAATAATTAATAAAAGGGCCCTATAGCGACAGAACCGTCACTATAGGTGTTCTTGAGCCTGTTCTTGAGCTTCATGTCAGTGTGCAAGGTAAGTAGTTTGACCACCTATAAATCTTAGATCCTGAAGTTTCTGGGCTGATTGATGTTATAAACATGTAGTATTAATGTAATACTACAATAACAAACTAAGTTCAGATCCATACGACAAGAAATCAGAGAGATCAAAGCCTCTAAATATTCTGACAACGCTGTTCTTGAGTTTCTGGGTTGCCCAGAAACTCAAGCTGTGTTAAGGGTCCATCTATGCAGCCTTCAATCTTTGATTTCCATGACATGTTTATGTGATCTTAAAGTTCAATATTTTAGTCCTCTTGTCAGTATACACTACCATCTCACTAACTCAACCTAACAACATCACATTATCACGATCTGGCATGGTCAAAAGAGGGGTCAGGGTTGTTCTTGAGAAATTTGGGTTTCCTAGATTTCGTCAAAAATCTGGTGGTCAACGCAGGTTTGACCGCAAATAAGTTTGAGTCTGAGCAAGATCTGAGTGATCTAAAGGTTTGAGTATGTAGCTTACAGGTCAGACTACAATCTTAAACCAACAACATGACAAAAACACGTAAAATCGGCGAGATCTAAACCGTCAAAAGTGACTATCAGAAATTCTGGGTTTTTGGGTTGCCCAGAAACTCAGAATTTTTGATCGGTCAACTCACTTTGACCACTCATAACTTGAGTTCTAGACATGATCTGACCATGATGTAAGTTCCAGATCCAAGACTTTACAACATATTACAAATACAAAACTTTAAAACACTAGAAACATTAACAGAGAAGAATCTAGAGGCTCTGACTTTCGATTGTTAGGCTACTTTTCAACTTTTTTCCAGATTTTTCAAAACTTCTATTTCGTGCATCTAAGTGTTGTGGATCTATGATCCAACAACCCAGATCATTAAATGACACTCTCTAACATAACTTTAAACAACAAACAACATCAAACAACGTGGTTTACAGAATTTAGGGTTTATATATTTTCTAAGCTTTGATCCATGATTCTGACTTTTGAATCTGTTTTTGGAAAGCTATAGATCATATAAGGGACTGAATCACTTAAGAATTTCGAGAGTTTGATAGCAAATTAGCAAAGTTTGTGAACTTTCTCTCTCTCTAAATATTTATCAACTTGATACAATGAATCTATATGATGTAAGGGGCTGAGATTTTTATCATGTGGCTGATCTATGGTAGTTGACTTGCCAATATATGGCAAGATTCACTCACTTCCCTCCAATAATGTACAAAGGGCAATTTGGTCTTTTTTGTAAATTTAATGGCATATTAGTAAATTGTCCAAACCCTTAGGGTTTAGGGTTTTACCTTTAGGGTTTAGGGTTTAACCCTAAAATATTAGAAATTTAATTTCTAGGATTTCTAAGTTTTGGTTTTAGAAATAGAAAATTAATACTTCAAAATTATAATTAGGATTTTCTAATTATATTAAAATTTACTAATCATTATTCAAGCTTGCTAATTAGGATTAATATTTCCTAATTAAAATTACTAATTTAACAATTAGGTTTCATGATCATGCATTAGGATTTATAACCCAAGAATTAGGGTTTCTAAATTATTAGAAAATCTAATTAATCATTAGGGTTATCCCTAATTAGGTTTGTAATTAAAATACATAAACCTTATACATAGCATTTAAATTCCCAAATTAGGATTTTAATATCCGAATTAGGGTTTCAAATTCCCGGAACCGAAATTAGGGTTTCCAGAACCGGTTTCTAGGGTTTCTTATTAGACGTTAGGATTTTCTAACTGAACGTTGATGTTCTAAATATATACTTAGGGGTTGGACACTGATATAGTTATCTGGTCAACCCTCGACCCCTAACCACATATTGTACACATACCACCATATACACAGAACATATACACTTATATACTTAATCCTGAATAATTCACCACAAAGATTTTTAAATCCAAAAATTTCTTTTCAGAAATGTCAAATCCATACACTTATTTTTTGTCTAGGTTTATTATTTAACCTTTATTCAATAATTTAAGATTTAAATAATTTTCTAAATTCTTGGGTCGTCACAGTTGCTAGGATTGGTCTTCCAAGTATGATTGGTATACTCTTATCTTCCTCATAATCTAGAATGATGAAATCAGCTGGAAAGATGAATTTATCCACTTTTATCAAAACATCTTCAACAATTCCCCGTGGATAAGTGATCGACCTGTCATTAATCGTAATTTAATATATGTCGCCTTGGAGTAAGCAATCCCAACTGATTGAATACTGAAAAGGGCATCAAATTGATACTAGCTCCAAGATCACAAAAACATTTACTGAAGCTCATCTTTCCAATTATGCATGGTGTTGTGAAACTGCTCGGATCCTTCAGCTTTGGAGGTAATTTGCGTTGAAGCACTGCACTGCATGCCTCTGTCAAGGCTACTGTTTCAAATTCTTCTAATCTCTTCTTCCTTGACAAGATACCCTTCATAAATTTTGCATAACTAGGCATCTGTTCTGTAACGCCCGAGAATTTCTAATTTTGAATGAATTAAATTTTTATTTGATTATGTGGATTAAATGAATTTAATTGAGTATTTATGTGCGTAAAATATTCAAAGGTAGTTCTATAACCAAGAATGTGCGGATATGGTTAGTATTCTGGCTTTGTGCTAGAATGAATGGTTGTGAATTATCAAGACAAAAACGAAGGTTTTTCGAGAATGTTTGCGTAAAAACACTATTCATCCGATTTCGTTCGGAGCTAGGGTTTTAGATTCTGAGAAACGCGTAATGATAGAATATGATGAAAGTAGGGAATATCCAATAATAATTCCGTTATGGCAAACGAAGTTTTCGCCTGCGGACTTAAAAACCTAAGGGTTTGTGAAAGAGGTTTTCGAAGGGGAATTACAATGCGTATAGTCGTTTCGGATATTATACGTATGAAATACGAGTATTATACTAGTATGTATATAAGTAAGGTATGAAGAAAAGTACTACGTATAATACGATTATTATATGAGTATTAGACAAAAAAAATACGTAAGTAATACGCGTAGAATACAAGACGTATTAATAAAGTATGAGTTAAGGATTTTAATACAATCCAATTGGACTTAAGTCAATAGTAAGCCCAATAAATTAGATGAGAAAGCCCAAGTTAAAAGTCCAACAATTATTAAAGTCAAGCCCAATCAAAAGAATTAAACCATGGGTCGAACCGGTGGGTTATGGGATGGGTAAAACCCATGGGGCAACCCATGGGATGATCCAACAAGGAGTGGGTCGGCCACTTGGTGGCCAAGCCAAGTAATAAACTTGGTCACCAAGTATTTTACTTGGTGACAAAGTGGTAAATAAGTAAGGAGGTGGAGAATTGGACAATTTTTCCCCTCATTTGGTTTTCTATAAATAGAAAGCTAGGGTTGGATTTTTGTTGTTTTACAAAGCTTGTCCAACATATTTGAGAGAGAAAAAAGAGCTAGAAACTTATAATCCTTCTACTTCAAAGGTAAATTCTCATAAACCGTAATCTTCATCTTTTTTTCGATTTCTTTCGCATAGAAGAATCGTAGATGGGTGGAGCATGTTTATTGAAGAGAGATAAGGATGCCTAGTAATGACCAAATCATTGATAGGTCATGACCAAATAGAAATCGTAAGTGGTTACGTGAGTTAAAACCATAAAAAGTCTTGAACGTGAACTTATTTTAAATGAACGTTTAAGAATCGATATAGCTAAGGAATGTGCCTAGTGCTTGGTTAGGATGTAGATATGAAATCCATGGAGTATTCCATGTGATTTGGCTTAGAGAACATTAGTAACGAAGTTGTGGAGGATTTTGCAGAAAAAGATGTTAACCGTCGAAAACGTATAAAGTCCGGATTAAAGGCCAAAAGTTGCTGTGTGACTTGAAAACGTGGGTTTCTTTTGTCAACACGTGAGATAAGGTAGTTAAGAGTTGTTGGCGAAAGAATCATCGCATTTCGACTTATAATGAAGAAAACGAGTATTGAACGGACGAAAACGTTAAACGAACGCTTAAAAATGAACTTAAAGATGAATTCCGAGTTAACGGATTCGAAAAGGTAAAATTCTTATACGAACACGTAAAGGATGTAATTTGTGACTTGTAGGAATTTGAATGGGTCAATTCGGATGTAAAACGAACAAATTAGGAAGCCGGGAGTTTCGTTAAAAAACCAAACTATTTTGGTTAATCGGTCTGACAGTTGTGTAGCCATGCGGCCAAACCCCTGTATGTTTTTTCATCATGCATACAGCTTAGTTATGGCCGGGAGAAAATAAAAAGGTCTAGAGACTCATGGCAAAGACGAGAGTTTGTACATGGACTCATGTAAGTCACTTGCGAGTCCGCAAAACTCTCTGAGAGTGATGCCATGGCCGCCACTAGAATGCATGGTATCATGTCAGCAATGTGTGCCACTTAGTAGAAAAATGTTGACCAAGTTAGTTTTTGTTCCATTTTGAATAAAGACTTAAAGTAAGACATTGAAGGTACTTAATGTACATTATAAGACTTACCTTAACTCACTTATAAGTTGTTAATATAAGAAGATCTAGTAAGGTTTAATAGAAATTAAACGAAGAACACAAAGACGTAATAAGTGAACCGTAAATGATGTTCAACGTTGTTAGTTAACCAATAATGATCGAATGTCGGCTAAGGACGTAAGAACGTTAATGAAACGTAACAAAGTATAGAAAGTTGACTCGACTTTATTAACGAAGTTAATTCAAATAAAACGTAGAAGAGAAAAAAGTTACCGTAAAGCTAGTTGTTTGATAACAAATTACAGTTTGCTATGTGAATGTATCATGTAGATCCTGTAAAGACTGAGAATAGTTGAATTATAAATTCGAAGACGCTTGAAGGCAAGTCTTTCTTAACGCTTGTCTGACCTTCGTGTTAGCCATGTTTTACGTGATGCATGTTATACAATGCATGAATGGTATTAAAGAAAGAGTCAATGCCTGTTTTAACTCGGCTAGACTAATACTAAAGAGTTGATTGATTTGTTTACAAGTCTTTCGATATAGAACTATTAACACTATCATATGCCAAGTATTTGGTACGGATGTAAAGGTAAGTTTGTCTATGTACAAACAAAAGTATTTTCATCGATTATTCGATGGGCACGCGAGGTTGCCAAATGTTGAACATAAATACATTTAACGTAAGAGTGTTGATCAACATACAAGATAATAAGTCGATCACCTAGAAGTGCTCGTAAGTAAAGACGGGTGGATGGCCTTAGTGTCGGATATCCTTTTCAAGTATGAAAATGAAAAGAGTATGTTCATGGTCTATTGACCGGTTCATCATTCCTAAGCTATTATATATACTCTGGAATTGTTGTAAGAGAAGTATTAGTCAAATGTTTCATAATGCTTCGTAGATAATTGTTCAGATATGGAAATAAGGCATGTAATTGTTGATGATATTCATATGTTTCATTGTTAAGACTTGTTGAGCTAGTTTTGCTCATTCTTGCTTGAACCATATGTTTGCAGCTAAAGCCGAACGAACTGAGAGTTCTAAGAGAGATAAAGGCAAGGCTAAGATGGACAATTAATCATCCTGTAATAGACTAGTATATTTGTATGTAATATACTTATGAAGAACAATGAATATATTCGGTTATGAACTTGTGAAAGGATTTATTACAGATGTAATACAAAGATAGTAATTACACTCATTTTGTTGTTATTTCAATAGAATGATTGTATGAAATGTAGTATCGTGGAGCACCATCTGTCGGGTTGAAAGATACCCAGATTTAGGGGCGTCACAGGTTGGTATCAAAGCATTAGGTTATAAAACTTAAGGGGTCCTCGTAGGAAAGGAAGAGTCCGAAGAAAGTTAACTCGATTCAAATGAGTTAATAAGGTATTGAGGAAACTCAGTACCAAAAGATTTAAAAGATGGAAAGTAACCCTAAATGGATTAAAGATGATTTGTGCTTATATTACTGTGTATTATGTACTAATCAATTTGTTATGTGTTATTATAGATGTCGGTTGATAGCTTGATGTATAGGGATATACATGTGATCAATGAGAGTACGTGAACTGAGTCGAGACAAGACTGCTCTATAAATGACATACGTAGTGATTCTAGAGGAGTTAGAGCCCGAGGAATATTACTCGGAGGAGGACTATTCTGAGGAGACCATGGGGATAGCATCATATTTGAATATGATGATTGATGTGGAGGATGACATGGAGCTGACATCGATTAATATGGTGATGCCTACCCTAGAGTTGACACATACAGAGACTATGAAGGCAATGTACCTCTCAGTGCTCGACCGTAACGTCCAACTGCACAATATGATGCAGCACCAGAAAGAAGAGATCAGTGATCTCTATGGGGCGAAAGAGTCTGCAGAGTCAAACTATGAGATAGAGAATGATGAGAAAGTGCTTATGACTGATAAGGCCCGGGACTATAAGAACGAGGTCATAGAACTTCGCAAGAAACTAGTTGAAAAAGACCAGAAGATAGCACGAATGTCATATATAAATGACAGTGCGCACGAGAATTTCAAGCTTAAGATAGCTTGTTATTCTATTGAGTCGGGACAGACTCGACATACTATAAGTCGATATATTGTGTCGATTTTGGCGAACCAGAAGCATGAGAATGATGTTAGGCAGTATTAGGAGTAGTATGGTAAATACTTTTGTGTAGTGACGTAAAACCCTCTTTTGTATAATTAAAGGGTAGTGTAATAACCCGATATTTTCTATAAAAATAAATAAGAAATTTTGCATATAAATTTTTTTATTATTATTTTAAATAATGAGAATAAGTGACAGGTAATGTGTATGATAAATGCGAATATATTTATTACTTAAAAATTATAAATAATTTTAGAATTATTAATTACTACAAATTATATTCTTATGGTAATTAATTTACGTAAGCGAAATGTTTTATTATTTATTTTCCAAGAAAATATAATTTCTATATTATTTACATAATATATGAAGTGACAATTAGAATTATGATAATAAATATTTTATTATATGAATTTGTTCAGAATATTTAAGTTAATTATTTTAACTTGATTATTGATGCTATGTACGAAGGATAAGTCAGATATGGAATCCAAACCCTAAATTGAATTTTTATCCAGGAATGAGAATAATAATGTAATATTAATTATAATTTAATTTTTCAGTTCTATAAATATATACCGTATATCTGTAGACTATTAATGTTGATCAATTATGGTAAATTAGGTCATAAACTAATATTCTCATTATTAAACCCTAATTATTAAACTCGGTTATGAGTTAAGACTGGTAGTAATTGTGTTATATGAATTTCTTTGTGTATTAGAATGTCTCGTAATTAGAAGAAACCCTAATTACTGTAAATTATACGGATAATTAGGAAAAACCCTAATTATTATTTGAAAACCCTAATTTTAATTTATTGTGTTTAATTAAGATGTTATTGCGCTTTATTTTTAATTTGTCAAACCCTAGAAATTAATTGGGAAATTGTAAGATTTAAAATCTAATGATTAAACCCTAGATGCAAGCACATTGTACAAGATTGCCCTTGAAACTTTAAGTGAAATTACCAAAATGCCATTTATGTCCCATTAGTGTATTATTAGTGAATTATTGTGCATTATTGCTAGCAAATCTCCATAAAATCCGGCCATTCACCCTAGATTTAACCTATGAGCTGTATTATTTCCATCAATTGATTAAGCTACCAACCACATGCATTATATCAATCCATTACATGATTTAAGAGAGAGAAATGTACATTATTTGGTCATTTGAATACCAACTCTCTACCAATACCATATATCTCTCAAACCTAAGAAATTCTTTGCTAAGACAGTCTATAATCAAGCCCCATAAACACCAACAACAAATCAGAAGCCTAGAAATTAGAATCAAAGCTTAGAAAAGGTATAAAACCCTACTTTGAAATCTGTCCAATTTTATGTGTTAGATGTTATGTTTAGGCGTTAGATTATGTTTATTATAGTGTCTTGTGATGATCTAGGTTGGTATTACATAGATCCATATCATCTAAGTCTTCAAATTTGATTTTTAAGAAAATCTGGGAAAATTTTTATGGAGGTCTGACAACGAATGTCAGGCCCTATAAATCCTTGCTTGTTTATGATTTATGTTATTTAAAAGTTGATATGTGTAGCCTGTACTGTTGTCGTTAATCTGGAAGTGGATTTACAGTTGTTTAATGTTTAGATGTCAAGTTATAATCGGTTAAAGTAGGTTGACCGACCATGACCGAGTATAAATCTGGGCAGCCCAGAACCTTTGAAACAGTATCTGACAGTACTTTTGAGCCCATGGATCTGACAATCGTTTTTTTTTTGTGTTGATATTTAGTACATCTTGTGGCCTGTTAGTTGTACTATAGATCCATGCTTCTTGATGACATAATAACGTAACAGATCGATTAGAGGAAGTGGTCAAAGTGACCCATTTGATCACGGAGTTAGTTTCTGGGTAAACCCAGAAACGGTAAGAACACTTTTCTGACAGTATTTTGACCGGGCTAAATCTTGTGTATATGTTGTTGTTGGACCCAGATCTTGTTATTTTGTTATTATTTGTCATGTATACTACATCGTTGAACCAAGAAACAACCAAAATGATTATCAGAACATAGATTAAATTGGGATTGAAAGTGGCTGCTCGAGTTTCTGGGTTTCTGGAGAAACCCAGATTTGGTCTGACAGCATGTTTGGCAGATCATATCTCTTTATTGTGTTATTGTTTGAGCACGATTGTTGTTGGATAATGTAGTACTGCAAACGCACTACAAGATAGGATGATTAGCTGTCCCAGAAACACATCACACACGATTTTAATGTTGGTTAAAGTAGTTATGTCGTGCACTGCTATGAATGTTCAAGAACAGCTCAAGAACATGAAGAACACCTATAGCGACAGTTTTGTCACTATAGGTGGCCTTTAGCGACAGACAGTATATTATTTTTCGGAAATTAATTAATAAATAGAAAAAAATAGTTTTTAATTATTAAAAATACAAAATAAATTATTAAAAATTATTTTAAATTCTGAAAATTAGTTTTTAATTATTTTAAATATATTTCATAAATATTTAATATTTTTGGAATATGAAAGGTATTTAATTTATTTATTATATTATTAAATAAATTAGTTAAAAATGATTTTAATATTTGAAAAATTATTTAAAATTATATTTTGATATGAGAAAATATTTTAAGTTATTTTTAAGGACTTTTAATATTTTGTGATAAATTTCATTAATAAATTAAATATTAATGATAATTAAGTTATTTATTAAATGAATTAAATAAAAGCATTAAAAATGATTTTATTATATTAAAAATCATTTTAAATAATAATAAGGTATTTAATAATATTTTAAGTTATAAAATATAACTTTTAATATTTAAAGGATAATTTCATTAATAATTTAATATTAATGATTATTAATTTATTATTAATGATATTAAATTTATTTATTAATTATATTAAATAAATAGTTTTAAAATGGTTTTCTTAACTTAAAAATCATTTAAAAGCGGGTATAAATGAATTAAAAATATTTTAAGTAATGATTAAAGACTTTTAATATTTTGATAAATAAAACATTAATACTTTAATATTAATCATGATTATTTAAAATGATTTTAAATTACTTAAAAATCATTTAAGGGTAATATTAATACTTTATAAGTATTTTGAGTTATTATAAATAACTTTAACATTTTGGAAATTATTTTATTAATAATTTAATATTAATGAAATATTAATGATAATAGAATTGTTTGATGTTTAAATCATTTAATAATGATTCCGATAATTGAAAATTCATGATAAATTATAATAAGTGTTTAAAAATTATTTTAAGTCATTTAAAAATAATATGACTGATACTTACAGATATTGAGATACAGAATAGAGTCTTAGACTCGATAATTACCCGATAAGGCTGTCGGTACACCGATATGTTTTAGAAATTGATCTGGACTTAGATATTTTGACTGTATTAATGATTGTTTGTGATTCAATGACTGTTGGATATGTGTAATACTGTGATTAGGTTATGTGTTGACTGTGAAATGCAGTATAATGTGTTATAGTATATTGTTCTAATCGAACGAATGATCTGAATAATGATAGGTGATTTCATAAAAGATAAAACTAAGTTGCATTCTGTAAGCAGCGTATCAGGCAAGTATCCTACCTTTGCATTTCCGTTATGCAATGGACATGAGTAAGAAGTTTCAGAATGATATTATTATTATGCTACATTATTAACTCTATTGCGATATACTCTATATATCCGATTATTATTTATCAACATGTTAGTATATGGTAATTCAGATATATATTATGTTCGTTAATTTTTATAAAATGGTTATACAAGTGTCCCCACTTAGATAATCATTGCAGTTAAACACATGTTGATATACCTTTGTCAATTACTCGTATATATATATATATATATATATATATATATATATATATATATATATTGAATTATAGATTATTGTTGAACAAGATAAAACCTTTGGTTTGGAATACCGACAAGTATGAACATCCCTTACACGGGGAAACTTTTATGCACCCAAGGCGGACAGAGTTCTTGAAATGTAGTATTGATCAATACAGGGCACAACAGGATGATCACCCCCGTGTCCGTAAGTTATGATGGTATGCGGATGAAGTTCTGCTAAACCATTTCGAAAATGAAAACAATGTTCATAGTATGTCACTTAACCCTACTTATAGTCAATACGTAGTTTCAAAAATGTGAAAGAGAGTTGTTATGTTATTATTATCCTTGGTACAGATTACTTCACAACTATCGATTCATTGTAGAAGAAGTTATATAAAGAAAACATTTAAATCCTTTCAGCTAATATTTATAATTGCTATTACTTGTTGGGCACTCAAATGCTCATCCTTGCTTACTTTAAATGTTTGCAGTTAAGTTTGAAGAACCAGAAAGCTCAGGCAGAAATAAAGGGAAAGGAAAGCTAATCGAATAAAATTTGTGGTAGTTGTTATAATAGTTTTATATTATTAAGACAATGATATATATATAATAATATCATGTATTGTAAGGAATGTACTTTAAGGTCTCGTACCTGGGGAGATAAACTTTGATGCATATGTAAATTAAGTTTGAATTTTATATTATTGTTATTATTATTAGTATTAGTCAGCTTATAGAATGGTATCGTGAAGCACCGAGTTCGGGTTTCAAGTACCCGGATTTGGGGGCGTCACAGGTAGTCTTTTTGTAAATCCCAATTTTTGTAAAAGTCAATCGCGAGATGTATATGTACTAGCTTTTGGGCTATGGAAAGCAACTTGTAAATAGTTTTGAACTATAAAGAAGCATTTTAATATAAAGAAGTTTTTATTTCAAATTGCTTTCCTGTGTATGAGTTATTGTTCAATTGTTTGACGACTAATAAAGAAGTAAGTAAATAAGTAATAACGGAACTTTATTTATTTAATCAAAAATGCCGCCAAGAAGAAGACAACGTAACAAAGAAGCAGAATCGCATAATGAGAACGAGGGGGGTCCTAATAACCCAATGCAGGAGTTCGTTAATTTATTAACGACTGCATTTAACTAAGCTTGGGGTAGAGCACCCGCAGGACCAAGGGTAGCCCGAACGACTACCTTTAAGGAATTTAAGAGTGTAGGTCCACCTGAATTTAAGTGAACAACGGACCCAATGGAGGCCCAAACATGGGTCAAGGAAATAGAGAAGGCGTTTGTTATTACAAACGTAGCTGAGGCGCAAAAGACCTCTTTTGTAACCTATATGATGAAGGGGGAAGCCAACTACTGGTGGGAGGCTCACCAGGGTGGGGCTGGAGCGGAAGCTGTTACATGGGAACAGTTTAAGAAGGTATTCTTCAAGAACTATTTCCCTACTAGCATGCAAGGAAGAATGGAGATTAAGTTCTTAGAACTTAAGCAGGGGGACATGACTGTTCCCCAATATGTGGCCAAATTCAATGAATTGGCAAGGTTTGCTCCACACCAAGTGGACACAGAGGAGAGGAAGGCTCATAGGTTTGAGCAGGCCTAAAACCCTGGCTCTATAGTAGGATATCGGTTTTTTAGAGTGCTTCCTATGGGACCATTCTGGAGAAGGCGATAATAGCAGAGGGTGGTAGTGAGGCGTTGACCCAATACCACAAAGATCGAAAGAATAAGAGTAAGGGAGAAGGAGGAAATAAGGCAGAGGTTGCCAGTGGAAGTGGCAATATGCCTAAGAGGAAGAATTTTAACCACAGGAATCTCAGGGCAAAACAAGGGATCCTAAACGTAGGATGGAGGCATATAAGACATGCGGTAAGACTCATCTAGGAGTCTGTCTGAAGGGGAAGATGTCGGGTTTCGGCATAGAAACGCAGCGGAAATAAACCAATTAAAGGCAATTCCGAAACCCTAAAATAGGATCCATGCGAAAAATTCAATTAATTTAGAGGTTAGAAATTATACCGATTTTTAAAGCTAGAATCGATGCGGTCGAATCTCCAACGCAATTCAAACGGACTGCGTCTCTACGGTATCCACACAAACGCTTCACACGAATCATCCTACGATCTGCAGAAGAAGGAAACGCGGTACTAGCCACCAAGGATGCGGATTTTCTGAAACTGTTTTCTCTCTAATCTCTCTCTAAGAGCGGCTAGAGTTTTGGTTAATGAATTATCCCTAAAAATGGCTGCTACATATCATATATATAGCGATTAAAAGGAATTATTCAAAACCTAATTTAATAAAATCCAAATTTATATATATCTTAATTAAGTCTTACTTAAATAATATACATATATATAAATTATCCTATTAATTTAAATTCGTAATTTAAATACTATCAATCATATTGACATATTTAAATCTTTATAATTTAAATTAATTCCCTTTTAATTATGTTATATGTGTGTGACCCTATAGGTTATTATTACGTTGGCAATAATTTTAAAATCATATTATAAAATTATAAACAGTGAGGGCATCTAGTAATGCATCACTGCTACCCAAGTAATAATAAGATCGATGATTCGATGCAACCTTTTAGTGACCAATGTTTCAATGTAATTTAATCCTTTTAACCTTAATATCCTAGATTAAACTTGAGTCATGAAATGTGTCATACTCTTCATAATTTAATCTGAGTTTTTCTTGATCAATGAGTAGACTATATGAAACAAATCACTATTTGAGCATGGCCATGCATTTCATAGTCCTACTCAATCAAGAGGCCTATGGATATCACCCCTAATACATAGGAGGGTTAAATTCCATCTAGATCACTCATATTCCTCACACGATTCATGATGTACCCAATAATCACCTTTATAGTCCACCCTATTAATGGTGACATTTGATGATATCAAAGTACATAAATTCCCGTGAAGAAATATAGTGATTTCAGGTCGGAGGAACATTACATCATTGTCACTATGAGAATTGTTAATGACACTTCGCATAATGCTCCACATAGAATTCTCATGGTGGGTCTGTTCAGTACATCGTTCTCTAACATGTACCTATGCATTGACTTAATATCTCATATATTTATGACCAATGAGATTTGGTCATCAGTCAATCCATATACTAGTCTTAATGCATTATTGTTGTCCCATCAACAATGATACTCGACTAGGGACATTTAAGAACAATGATACTAATTGTAAATATATAATCTCATGTTCAAGTCACATACTTGAAACTATATAATTTGTATCAATATTCTAAGGATTTTTATTATGTTAATATTTATATAACTCAGTAAATGAAACCATAATAAAATCATTCATTTATTCAATCAAATATGATATCAAAACGTTAAGCAATTATATCAAATAATTGGCCTCTAGGGCATAAACTCTAACAGAAGACTGGTTGTTATAATTATGGGTAGGAGGGTTATATATCTCCCAACTGTCCTAATCCTAAGAAAAGTCGGGGATGTTTTGTATGTGGGTCGGTAGACCACATGGCAAGAAATTACCCAAAGAAAGGGGCGGAGGGTAGTAAGGGTTCTGGTAGTGGTAATTTAGTCATTACTGGACCAACAACATCATTGGGTAGACCCTCAGCCCAAAAATTTAATATGACAGTCCAAGATGCGGTCACATCAACGGACGTAGTAAGAGGTATCATTCCAGTCAACGAAATAAATGCTTACGTGCTATTTGACTCGGGTGCTACTTGTTCTTTTATAGCATGTTGATTTGCTCAACAATTGGGATTAAATCCTGAAAAATTAGAAATTCCTTTAGACGTTAAGGTAGCAAACGAGGAGATAATTCCCATTGAACATATTCATAAGAATTGTTTCATAGATATCAAAGGTAATAGATTATTAGTAGATCTTTTACCGATAAGGTTAAGAGAATTCGATGTGATTCTCGGTATGGATTGGTTAATTAACCATCGAGCGATAATGGACTGTCATAGAAAGAGTGTGAACCTAAGGCTTTCTAAGAAACCTGAGGTGGTGTTTTATGAAAATAAATCACCGGGACGTTCTTGTTGTCTAACCATGACACAAGCTAGGAAGATGTTGAAGAAGGGGTGTAAGGGTTATTTGTGTCATGTGGTGGATACCCAAAGAGTGGGAACATCGTTGGAACAGATAGTGGTGGTTCAAGAATTCGCGGATGTGTTTCCGAAGGAGTTACCCGGTATTCTGCCGGATAGGGATGTAGAGTTTGTGATTGATTTGTTGCCGGGTATGGCACCAGTTTTAAAGGCACCATATAGGATGGCGCCAGTTGAGATGAACAAGTTAATGGTTCAGTTACAAGAACTGTTAGATAGGAAGTACATTCAACCGAGTGTGTCTCCGTGGGGAGCACATTATTGTTTGTAAAGGAAAAGGACGGATCGTTATGACTTTGTATCGACTATCGAGAGTTGAACAAGTTAACGATTAAGAATAAATACCCATTGCCGGGATCGATGATCTATTTGATCGATTAAAAAAAGTATATTTTCTAAAATAGATTTGCATACTTGAGGGTATCATCAATGAATGTTAGGAAGGAAGATATACCTAAGGCGGCGTGCTCGTAACTCGTTATGGGCATTACGAGTTTTTGGTTATGTCGTTTGGTTTGTGAATCGCCAGCCGCATTCATAGATTTGATGAACAGAGTGTTCAAACAGTATTTAGACAAGTTCGTTGTAGTGTTCATTGATGATATTCTAGTCTATTCCAAGACGCCAAAAGATCATGTTGAACATTTAAGAATAGTGTTGGAAACACTACGGAAGGAGAAGTTGTATGCGAAATTCACTAAGTGTGAATTTTGGCTCGAATGAGTGCAGTTTCTAGGACATGTTATAGACAAAGATGGCATATCCGTAGATCCAGCGAAAGGGGAAGCGGTGAATGAGTGGGAGCAACCAAAAATGCCAACCGAGGTTAGGAGTTTTCTGGGGTTAGCGGGATACTATAGAAGGTTCATTCAGGACTTTTCTAAATTAGTTACTCCGTTGACAAATCTGACAAGGAAGTCATTGAAGTACGAGTGGACAGAAAAGTGTGAGCATAGTTTTCAATAACTAAAAAGGAGATTAAGTGAGGCACCTGTATTATCTTTACCAGATGATACGGGGAATTTTGTAGTTTATAGCGATGTTTCGCATAGAGGACTAGGTTGCGTGCTTATGCAGCATGGCAAGGTCATTGCGTATGCATCACGTCAGTTAAAGGATTATGAGAAGGTCTATCCTACTCATGACCTAGAACTGGCAGCAGTAGTGTTTGCATTAAAAATATGGAGACATTATTTGTATGGGGAAAAATGTGAGATATACACGGACCTCAAAAGTCTGAAATATATCTTCACATAGAAGGAGTTGAACATGAGGCAGAGAAGGTGGTTAGAATTGATAAAAGATTATGATTGTGATATCTTATATCATCCGAGGAAGGCGAATGTAGTAGCTGACGCATTAAGTCGGAAGGGTAGAGAAAAGCTGTCAATGTTAACGACTCAGAATGAGTTGATAACGGAGATGGCCAGGATGGAATTAGAAGTTAAGTTGCCAAGTGAAACAGCAGATATGTTATTCTCAATAGAGACTCGACCAACGATAGTGGAACGGGTTAAAGAGGTAAAGATAAGTACTGAAGAATGCGATCGTGTGAAAAAGATAGTGAAGGATGACGTGAAGACTAAGTATAACCTTGATAAGGAAGGTTTACTTCATTTTGAAGGAAGAATTTGGGTTCCAAATAATTCCGAGTTTAAAGAAGAGATTATGTGC
Organism: Panax ginseng; assembly: GCA_020205605.1. Lineage (NCBI taxonomy): Eukaryota > Viridiplantae > Streptophyta > Magnoliopsida > Apiales > Araliaceae > Panax > Panax ginseng. Next base: position 50,263,651 of record CM035147.1, on the reverse strand, counting down.
GAGGCCCATAGTTCGAGGTACTCGATACATCCTGGTAGTACTAAGATGTATCAAGACCTTCGTCAGAACTTTTGGTGGCCAAACATGAAGAGGGAGATTGCAGAATATGTTAGTAAGTGCTTAACTTGTCAGAAAGTTAAGGCTGAACACTAAAGACCGAGTGGATTGATACAACCACTGGAGATTACAGAGTGGAAATGGGAGCATATCACCACGGACTTTGTGGTAGGACTTCCAACGACGAGAAAAGGATACGATGCTATTTGGGTAATAGTGGATAGGTTAACTAAATCGGCTCATTTTCTACCAATCGGACTTAGGTATAACCTAGAGCAATTAGCTAAGCTTTATGTCAAAGAAATCATTTCCAGACATGAAGTACCTGTTTCGATTGTGTCCGATCATGACCCACGATTCACGTCGAACTTTTGGAGGAGTTTGCAAGAGCAAATGGGAACGCAGTTGAGATTGAGTACGGCATATCACCCACAAATGGATGGACAAAGCTAACGGAAAATTCAAACGCTAGAAGATATGTTAAGATCTTGCATTATGGATTTCAAGGGGAGTTGGGATGAACATCTACCTTTGGTAGAATTCGCTTACAACAATAGTTTTCACGCTAGTATAGGCATGCCGCCTTACGAAGCGTTGTATGGGAGGAAGTGCAGAACACCACTTTGTTGGGATGAAGTAGGTGAACGTCGAATGTTGGGACCAGAGATGGTACAATAAACGGCAGACATGGTGAAGTTGATAAGAGCTCGATTAGTAGCGGCTCAAGATAGACAACGGAAGTATGCAGATCCTCATCGAGAGAAGAGGGAGTTTGAAGTAGGGTCTTATGTCTTTCTAATAGTATCGCCTTGGAAAGGGAAGATACGTTTTGGAAAGAAAGGGAAGTTAAGCCCAAAGTTTGTAGGACCTTTTGAGATTTTAAGAAGGGTAGGAGAGGTAGCTTATGAAGTAGCCTTACCTCCAGAAATGGAAAGAATACACAATGTGTTTCACGTGTCTGTGTTGCGTCCTTATAAACCGGACTACAAGCACGTAATAGATTATGAATCTATTCAGGTAGAAAAAGACTTAACGTATGAAGAGATTCCGATTCAGATTATTGATAGGTGTTGCCTCTTTTTTAAGACTAACAAAAGAGCTCTAACTCATGCAAGTATACATGCGACAAGTAATACAGAGTAAGTCGAGTATCGATCCAAAGGGAATTAACTAATAAAGGTTACCAAGCATTAACCCATAACCATTTCAGTCTTATTTAAACGAATGACAATATATTTTATATTTAAACTATGAAATTAAATAAACCTAACTACTTCTAGAATGAGACTAGATAACAAAGACCTGAGATTACAATTTCATCTATTGACTCATTCAAATCCATACACTTCATGTTAAGCCAAACTAATTGTAACGGTTTGTTATTCGAGAACACTAAAGTAAAGTATAGCCATCTTTTAATATACCATACCCATATCACATATAATCCACAATTGATAGAATACACATGAACACCCACATTACCTAAACCACTATATGTCTATGTGATTTACAAATAATTAGGGTTTAAGCCCAAGTTCTCAATTGACTATGAACGGTGCTTCGGTATATGTCTATCCTAAGCACAAATCATACATCCCATCACAATGCAGAATATACAATCACAAGCTATCAAGATCAGATCTAAACCCATACTCCGTCTTTCAAGTTCATATGGGTTATCACAGTAATTGATGTCCAATCAACTAAGCAATTAAGCATGAATCTTAATAGACAAACCCATAGAAATCAATAAGGCTAACAATGAAACATATCAGAAATAACTAATCCATAGAATCCATTGCAATCTCAGAATAGAAGTTAAGTCATAATTGAATTAATACTATTATCCACATATTGAAGACACATCATGAGATACAATAAGCAATCAAAGAGAGAATAAGGGTAGAGAATTGTAGTGCAAATCTGTTCTCTTGAGCCAAGGTTGAGTCTCTAATGGTTTCCAATTGCTTCAAATCTCCAATCCAATCAACTCTAGAAAATACCTACACTAATCTACTCTATTCAATTATTGAAATTAAAGAGAGAAGAAGACAATGGCTTCAGCCCCCAAGGGGTGGAATAATGTTTACATGATGAGAATATGTCTAATATATATGCCCTAATTGAATCCCCCTCTCCGTTACGCTTCAATTACACTGTTTAATGAAAATTCAGCTTTAGTGAACACCCGAAGTCGCGCGGCCGAGCAAGAATTGGCCTAATGTTGGGCGCGGCTGCGCACAAGTGAAAATCGCGTCTTTTTGCTACTGCAAGTCTCGCGGCCGCGCGCAAGTTCGCGCGCCCGCGTGCGGGTGATTTTCTGTTGTAGTGTACTCTGGTAAAATGGTCATAACTTTTGATCTGGGAAGAGTTACGGGGCCTGCCACCTATCAAATCGAAGATATCGACGAGCTCTACAACTTTCATTCTTTGAGTACTAAGAAATAATGCACGGATGAAGGCTGAAATTGAGCTGGAAGGGACTGCTATGAAAATGGCTAACCAAAGCAGCGAAGTTTGACGTCCGTTGGTACAACGATCATAACTCTTGCATCTGAACTCCGATTAGAACAATTCAAGATATTTTAGAAAGCTACGAAGATGCTTTACAATGTAGTCCAAGTTTCAAGCCAAGAACATGAAGTAACATGAAAGCCCAAATGATGTCCGGATTGCCTTTTCTTTGCATTTTCTTTGTTTTTCCTTACCAATAATCGCTCACACCGCTCCCAAACGTATAACCGACAAAATGAACACAGAATGCATGAAAAGTAACTAAGACACATGAATATAAGAAACTAATTCAAGTAAAAGATACTGGATAAGTGTATAAAAAATCCACTTATCAAATACCCCCAAACTTAAACCGTTACTTGTCCCCAAGCAACACAATATAATGCAATCTATATGCTATGCAAGCTACGTTACTATGAAAATGAATCCCCAGATTTCCAGTCACATTATGAATGCCAATACGATATGGCTCAGAGAAATATCAAGATCCAAGAACAAAGTATCAAACTAAGCTAAAGGCATAATGACATACAATCATATCATCGTAACCTGCTATAAAGATGATGTGTGTGTGTGATGTGTTCATAGATAAGCTTGACAAAGGTGAAGATACCACATGTTTTATTGTTTAAGGCAGAAAATTAAAGTTTAAATCAAGAACTATGCATACAAATGAAACAAGAACTACTCCAACACATCAGTACAAACTAAGGTTTAGCAAAGGGTTTATTCTGCTTTATTTTTACTCGCGAGGGCGATTTTTGCACTTTCCCGCGGTGTTTATCAAATTTTTTTATATATATATATTTCCCATGACTGTGCAATGCCTCATTCCATTAGGCTAACAGTGCTACCCCTTAGCGAGCTTTCAACCAACGACTCCCAGACCATTAAGACCTTAAGGCGCTAGGTGTAGAGACAATTCCTTGTGGCGTACTTACTCAAGTAACAAAGGCCCCGAAACAAGACTAGCCACGGTAATTATTCGATTCTTTTCTCTTTTTTGTATATATATAAAGCAAGCATACCCATGCGTTCTCAAAACTTGAGTTTAAGTGTCTTCATAGTCATTACTCACTTTCTACACAATTCTATCATTAAAAACAACATTTTCCTCTCAGCAGACAAACATGCTAATCTTAACCAACAAGCAAATAGGAACATTGTCGTGCTACCTGGTAGCATCTAAACAACAAGCATGAATTATATCCTGTATAAAATTATAACTAAGCTCAAGATATCCACTGAATTCAAAAATATATCAAATTTCTATGTCATCATTGGCCAAATTAGAATTCAACTAACTAAAAGCCTGGGATTATGCAATGTTATGCAACTACACACATACTAAGTAAATAAGACAAAAGAAAAATAAAAAAAATTCATGCTACAATACCCCTACTATGCAACTTAAACATGAAATCAAACTATATGCAACTAACTATATGCAACAACTACTCACTACGACTCAATACCCCCAAACTTAAAATAAACAATGCCCTCATTGTAATTAAAAGTGAAAGAATACTCCCCTAAGTGGCAATGTCATCTTCGTTCTCCTCCTCATGATCCAATGGTATATCAGGCGATGGCTAAGTTTGAGATATTCTATAGTTGGAGACTGAGTGTGGGCTTCTAACTGTCCGAATGCTTGAGATTTGAAATTAAAATAAACATTTCAAGATCAATCAGGGCATCGCGTGGTGCTGCCTCCTCCTCCTATGTAATCTCGGCGGTATGCGATCCTCAAGCCTCTTCTGTCGCGCGGCCGTGTGGCTTCTGCAACTTTGGTTCTGCTTCAGTTTGGTTTGACTTCTGTTTGATCCTGAATACTTATAGCAATTGGATTTAACCTGAGAGGAGAAACAATAAAGCTATTATTAAGATTTATCACTATCTAACATCTACTAAATATGGCAATGTAAATAAGAATTAAACAAGGAGGGAGAAAGATTGGATGGGGTGCCTCCCATCGAGCGCTTGGTTTATAGTCCGTTAGCTGGACTCTTTTCTTGACATCGCTATCCAATTCCTCTATGATAAGCTAAGAACCCTCCATCCATTGGAACCGCTATGTGTTTTGGTAGATTCCCCATCATGCGGGTCTGTGAATTGAAGCAATCTAGCGTAATTCCTGTCCATGATGTCTCTAGCTCCACTGCATAGCTAGGTGTCTCGTCCGTTGTAATTGGGAATAAACAATTGTGTTGAGGCATGGAAAGTACAACGAACTTTTCCTCTATTATTTTCTTTTCTTTAGCCCACCATGGTGTATATGAGGCATCTTTATCATACTGCTCATTTCCTTGAATGTGACTACCTAGAGGACATGGGTGTGCAAAACTCACTGGATTTTGCAACTCGGTCGAGAAGGCACTTGGGGTATAATCTGGTGATATGATGTTCTTCATTTTCCAAACCCCGCTTGTATCCTCAACTTCCACTCCTTTCAGTTCATCCGATGGCATGCACTTACGGCTTTCCATCGGTTTCATCATCTATGTCATAACACCAATTGTTTGGAGGCGATTGCTCAAGGTTTTCAGTATTTGATCCATTTGATTTCGCAGATTCGAATTGACCTCTCTTGCTCAATCATCTTCTCCTCAGTTGATGCTACAAACATGAACCACAAATCCTCCATTCTTGAATTATCTTGTTCAGTTTCGAAATCCATGCATTGAGGACCATTCATTGAGGAGTTAATGAGTTGTTCCATCTGTTTGTTAAGATTTTGGCTTGATAACTCCTGACTCATCATCATCTCGTCATGGTCTGCTATGCTTTTTGACATGAATTCCTTCAACCTTGAATTTTCCTCTTGTTGCGTTGAAGGTGGATATGAAAAATCGGATGGATGTGTTGGACTTGGGATGTAGTATTGGTTTTGATAGTTATAACCCCATTCATAATCTGGGTAATACCCCCAACCTTGTTGATAATCAGGATAAACATCGTTGTTGAAGTAATCACCCCCAAACTGCACTTGTCCAACCTTGATGTTGCACTGATAACTCGGATGCTCGCCAACATAGTATTCACATGTAACTACTATCTCTCGAGTGCGTTGGGCTGCAAGAATATCCAACCTCTCAGAAAGTGTTGCAATTTGTGCTGACAATGTAGAAACTACATTGAGTCCCTCAGTGCGTATGTCCCTTGGTTGAGTCCTATTTGCATAAGGCCATTTATAAGAAAAATCACCCATGGTTCCTGAAAAGAGAGAAATATAAGAAGATAGTTAAAACAAAATTAAAAAAATGTTTAAATTAAGACCAATTTGATTGAAATTAATGTTGGCAAAAATTATTAAAATAATTCCCTGGCAGCGGCGCCAAAAACTTGGTGCCTCTTTTTTAAGACTAACAAAAGAGCTCTAACTCATGCTAGTATACATGCTTCAACAAGTAATACAGAGTAAGTCGAGTATCGATCCACGGGGAATTAACTAATAAAGGTTACCAAGCATTAACCCATAACCATTTCAGTCTTATTTAAACGAATGACAATATATTTTATATTTAAACTATGAAATTAAATAAACCTAACTACTTCTAGAGTGAGACTAGATAACGAAGACCTGAGATTACAATTTCATCTATTGACTCATTCAAATCCATACACTTCATGTTAAGCCAAACTAATTGTAACGGTTTGTTATTCGAGAACACTAAAGTAAAGTATAGCCATCTTTCAATGTACCATACACATATCACATATAATCCACAATTGATAGAATACACATGAACACCCACATTACCTAAACCACTATATGTCTATGTGATTTACAAATAATTAGGGTTTAATCCCAAGTTCTCAATTGACTACGAGCGGTGCTTCGGTATATGTCTATCCTAAGCACAAATCATACATCCCATCACAATGCAGAATATACAATCACAAGCTATCAAGATCAGATCTAAACCCATACTCCGTCTTTCAAGTTCATATGGGTTATCACAATAATTGATGGCCAATCAACTAAGCAATTAAGCATGAATCTTAATAGGCAAACCCATAGACATCAATAAGGCTAACAATGAAACATATCAGAAATAACTAATCCATAGAATCCATTGCAATCTAAGAATAGAAGTTAAGTCATAATTGAATTAATACTATTATCCACATATTGAAGACACATCATGAGATACAATAAGCAATCAAAGATAGAATAAGGGTAAAGAATTGTAGTGCATATCTGTTCTCTTGAGCCAAGGTTGAGTCTCTAATGGTTTCCAATTGCTTCAAATCTCCAATCCAATCAACTCTAGAAAATACTTACACTAATCTACTCTATTCTATTATTGAAATTAAAGAGAGAAGAAGACAATGGCTTCAGCCCCCAAGGGGTGGAATAATGTTTACATGATGAGAATATGTCTAATATATATGCCCTAATTGAATCCCCCTCTCCGTTACGCTTCAATTGCACTGTTTAATGAAAAGTCAGCTTTGGTCAACACCCGAAGTCGCGCGGCCGCGCAAGAATTGGCCTAAAGTTGGACGCGGCCGCGCACAAGTGAAAATCGCGTCTTTTTGCTACTGCAAGTCTCGCGGCCGCGCGCAAGTTCGCGCACCCGCGTGCGGGTGATTTTCTGCTTCAGTGTGCTCTGGTAAAATGGCCATAACGTTTTATTCCGGAAGAGTTACGGGGCCTGCCACCTATCAAATCGAAGATATCGACGAGCTCTACAACTTTTATTCTTTGAGTATTGAGAAATAATGCACGGATGAAGGCTGAAATTGAGCTGGAAGGGACTACTATGAAAATGGCTAACCAAAACAGCGAAGTTTGATGTCCGTTGGTACAACGATCATAACTCTTGCATTCGAACTCCGATTAGAGCAATTCAAGATGTTCTGGAAAACTACGAAGACTCTCTACAATGTAGTCCAAGTTCCAAGCCAAGAACATGAAGTAACATGAAAGCCCAAATGATGTCCGGATTACATTTTCTTTGCATTTTCTTTGTTTTTCCTTACCAATAATCGCTCACACCGCTCCCAAACGTATAACCTACAAAATGAACACAGAATGCATGAAAAGTAACTAAGACACATGAATATAAGCAACTAATTCAAGTAAAAGATACCGGATAAGTGTATAAAAAATCAATTTATCAATAGGAAGGAACAAGTCTTGAGAAATAAAGTAATACCTTCAGTAAAGGTAATTTGGAGTAACCACGATGCTGAAGAAGCAACGTGGGAGCTCGAAAGTAAAATGAAGGAAAAGTTTCCTCATTTGTTTATGTAAGAGTAGCGAGATTCTGGGGACAGAATCCTTATAAGGAGGGAAGAATGTAACGTCCGAGAATTTTGAATTTTCAATGAATTAAATTATTATTTGATTATGTGGATTAAATGAATTTAATTGAGTATTTATGTGCGTAAAATATTCGAAGGTCGTTCTATGACCTAGAATGTGTGGATATGGTTAGTATTCTGGCTTTGTGCTAGAATGAATGGTTATGAATTATCAAGACGAAAATGAAGTTTTTCCGAGAATGTTTGCGTAAAAATACTATTCATCCAATTTCGTTCAGAGCTAGGGTTTTAGATTCTGAGAAACGCGTAATGATAGAATACGATGAAAGTAGGGAATATCCAATAATAATTCCGTTATGGCAAATGAAGTTTTCGCCTGAGGACTTAAAAACCTAAGGGTTTGTGAAAGAGGTTTTCGAAAGGGAATTACAATGCGTATAGTCGTTTCGGATATTATACGTATGAAATACGAGTATTATACTAGTATGTATATAAGTAAGGTATGAAGAATAATATTACGTATAATACGATTATTATATGAGTATTAGACAAAAAAAATACGTAAGTAATACGCATAGAATACAAGACGTATTAATAAAGTATGAGTCAAGGATTTTTATACAATCCAATTGGACTTAAGTTAATAGTAAGCCCAATAAATTAGATGAGAAAGCCCAAGTTAAAAGTCCAACATTTATTAAAGTCAAGCCCAATCAAAAGAATTAAACCATAGGTCGAACCGGTGGGTCATGGGATGGGTAAACCCCATGGGATGATCCAACAAGGATTGGGCTGGCCACTTGGTGGCCAAGCCAAGTAATAAACTTGGTCACCAAGTATTTTACTTGGTGACAAAGTGGTAAATAAGTAAGGAGGTGGAGAATTGGACAATTTTGCCCCTTATTTGGTTTTCTATAAATAGAAAGCTAGGGTTGGATTTTTGTTATTTTACAAAGCTTGTCCAACATATTTTAGAGAGAAAAGAGAGCAAGAAACTTATAATCCTTCTACTTCCAAGAAAACCATTAGACGTTTATCAAGAACGTTAACTACTTCAAAGGTAAATTCTCATAAACCGTAATCTTCATCTTTTTTCGATTTCTTTCTCATAGAAGAATCGTAGATGGGTGGAGCATGTTTATTGAGGAGAGATAAGGATGCCTAGGAATGACCAAATCATTGATAGGTCATGACCAAATAGAAATCGTAAGTGGTTACGTGAGTTAAAACCATAAAAAGTCTTGAACGTGAACTTTTTTTGAATGAACGTTTAAGAATCGATATAGCTAAGGAATGTGCCTAGTGCTTGGTTAGGATGTAGATATGAAATCCATGGAGTATTCCATGTGATTTGGCTTAAAGAATATTAGTAGCAAAGTTGTGGCAGATTTTGAGGAAAAAAACGTTAACCGTCGAAAATGTATAAAGTCCGGATTAAATGTCAAAAGTTGTCGTGTGACTTGTAAACGTGGGTTTCTAATGTCAACACGTGAGATAAGGTAGTTAAGAGTTGTTGGCGAAAGAATCGTCGCATTCCGACTTATAACGAAGAAAACGAGTATTGAACGGACGAAAACGTTAAACGAACGCTTAAAAATGAACATAAAGATGAATTCTGAGTTAACGGATTCGAAAAGGTAAAATTCTTATACGAACACGTAAAGGATGTAATTTGTGACTTGTAGGAATTCGAATAGGTCAATTCGGATGTAAAACGATCAAATTAGGAAGCCGAGAGTTTCGTTAAGAAACCAAACTATTTTGGCCAATCGGTGTACGAGTGTTCTACAGCAGTTGCCAAACCACATGTTTTCATCATTGCAGCAGCCTTGATTATAGCCGGGAAAAAATAAAAAGGTATGGAGACTCGCACCGCTACGCGAGAGTTTGTACATGGACTCGCGCCGCAGCGCCGAGTTCGGGCAAAAACCTCTGGAGAGTGATGCCGCACCGCCACTAGAATGCATAGGATGCCGCGCCGCAGCGCTGATAGTAGAAAAATGTTGACCAAGTTAGTTTTTGTTCCATTTTGAATAAAGTCTTAAAGTTAGGCATTGAAGGTACTTAATGTACATTATAAGACTTACCTTAACTCACTTATAAGGTGTTAATATAAGAAGATCTAGTAAGGTTTAATAAAAATTAAACGAAGAACACAAAGACATAATAAGTGAACCGTGAATGACGTTCAACGTTGTTAGTTGACCAATAATGATCGATATCGGCTAAGGACGTAAGAACGTTAATGAAACGTAACAAAGTATAGAAAGTTGAATCAACTTTATTAACGAAGTAAATTCAAATAAAACATAGAAGAGAAAGAAGTTAGTTAGAACCGTAAAGCTAGTTGTTTGATAACTAATTACAGTGTGTTATATGAATGTATCATGTAGATCCTGTAAAGATTGAGAATAGTTGAATTATAAATTCGAAGACGCTTGAAGGCAAGTCTTTCTTAACGCTTGTCTGACCTTCGTGTTAGCCAAGTTTTACGTGATGCATGTTATACAATGCATGAATGGTATTAAAGAAAGATTCAATGCCTATTTTAACTCGGCTAGACTAATACTGAAGAGTTGATTGATTTGTTTACAAGTCTTTCGATATAGAACGGTTAACGTTATCCTATGCCAAGTATTTGGTACAGATGTAAAGGTAAGTTTGTCTATGTACAAACAAAAGTATTTTCATCGATTATTCGATGGGCACGCGAGGTTGCCAAATGTTAAACGTAAATACGTTGAACGTAAGAGTGTTGATCAACATAGAGTACAATAGGTTGATCACCTAGAAGTGCTCATAAGTAAAGACGGGTGGATGGCCTTAGTGCCGGATATCCTTTTCAAGTATGAAAACAAAAAAGAGTATGTTCATGGTCTATTGACCGGTTCATCATTCCTAAGCTATTATATACTCTAGAATTGTTGTAAGAGAAATATTAGTCAAATGTTTCATAATGCTTCGTAGATAATTGTTCAGATATGGAAATAAGGCATGTAATTGTTGATGTGATATTCATATGTTTCATTGTTAAGACTTGTTGAGCTAGTTATGCTCATTCTTGCTTGAACCATATGTTTTTTTGACTAAAAGTCAAAACTAAGGTAGAGAGTTCTAAGAGAGATAAAGGCAAGGCTAAGATAGACAATTAATCGTCCTGTAATAGACTAGTATATTTGTATGTAATATACTTATAAAGAACAACGAATGTATTCAGTTATGAACCTGGGAAAGGATTTATTATAGATGTAATACAAAGATAGTAATTACACTCATTTTGTTGTTATTTCAATAGAATGATTGTCTAAAATATAGTATCGTGGAGCACCATCTGTCGGGTTGGAAGATACCCAGATTTGGGGGCCTCACATGTTCCATTGCCTTAGCGAAAGGTATGTTAATCTGCAGCTTTTTGAATACCTCCAAGAACTTACTAAACTACATGTCTTCCATCTGCTTATGCAATCTCTGTGGATAAGGAACAGGAGGGTGAACTATTGGTATTTTATTCACAGGCTTCTCAAATGAACCTTTTTTATTCTTCTCTTCTTCTTCTTTGTCCGTAATCTTCCTTATCAATTTTCTCCTCGATGAGATTTCTTGATCGCGGTGGTCGCGCGTCTTCCCTTAATAAAAAAGTGGCGGCGGTAGCATCATGCTAATTCTCTGCAACCTGTTTTCCAGACCTAAGTGTAATCGCTTGACATTGTTCATTCCATTCCCTTCTTGGATTTGCCTCTGTGGTACTTAGCAATGAACCATGTGGTCTGTTATTAAGCATGCTCGCCTTCTGACCCATTTGAGTTTCCAGATTTTTAATAGTCGTTGCTTGGCTTTTAATCATCACTTCCATATTTTCCATGTACTTCATCATCATTTCATCCATCTCTGACTTCTTTTCTTGCGGAGTTGCTGGTGGTGTAGGATGTTGTTGAGAAATTCCAGGTGGGTACGGTGGTCTTGATGCAAACTGTTGCTGAGCTGACTATGACTGAGATTGGTTATGTGGTTGAAACTGACTTTGTTGATTTCCTTTATTATTTGACCAAATGAAATTTGGATGGTTGCGGTTGTTGGCACTGTATGTGTTCTGAAATTGACCTTGATCCTTCCTATAGTTGCTCACATATTGAACAGACTCCGAACTGATAGCACATTGGTCCGTTTCATGTGACCCTGCACATATCTTACACACAAATGCAACTGTCTTTGCCTTGGGGTCTGTCAATGACTCAATCTTTTTTCCCATGGAGGCCATCTGTGCTGACAATTGAGTGATAGCATCAACTTCTAACAAACCTGTAACTTTGGGCTGTGGCAGTCTGGCCGACGGATTTTGGAAATCATTAGCTGCCATCGTCTCTATGAGATTATATGCTTCTTCATAGCTCTTCGCCCATAGAACTCCTCCTGCAACTGCATCTATAATCAGTCTTGACTGCCATCCCAATCAATTATAAAATGTGTTGATAACCATCCAATCCGGCATGCCATGGTGTGGACACTTCCTTAGCATTTCCTTATATCTCTCCCAGGCTTCATATAATGATTCACCTTGTTGCTGCTCAAACTAGGAAATTGATGTCCTCATCTTTGCAGTTTTAGCCATTGGAAAGAATTTGGCTAAGAATTTATGTGCTAGGTCCTCCCATGTGCTGATAGATCCCGCAAGTAAAGAGTGAAACCAACTTCTAGCTTTATCCCGTAATGAAAATGGAAATAGTCTAAGTCTGATTGCATCCTCTGTCACCCTGTTGTATTTGAAAGTATCACATATTTCAATGAAGTTCAATAGGTGTTCATTTGGATCGTATGTAGCAGCACCCCAAAACTGTACCGAATTCTGCACCATTCGAATAATGCCCGACTTAATCTCGAAGGTGTTGGCTGTTATCATTGGTCTTACTATACTTGACTGCAATCCATTAATATTTGGCATCAAATAATCTCTTAAAGCCCTTTGCTCCTCCCTTTGCTCTTCGGCTGCCATATTAGATGTCGTGGTCTCTAACTCTGCTTATATATTTCTACGTGCTCTTGATTTTCAACCCCTACCGTTGATGTTGTTCTGTAAAGGTGTTAACTCAGGATTGGATGATCGAGTGCGCATATACTATATACGAGTGCCTGAAACAAGAAACAAAAATAGAAATGAGACAAGATTAGAATTGTCTAAGTCATACAATTTAGCTTAAAATTGATGATAATAATAATAAAATTAAATGCCTTTCCCTGGCAACGGCGCCAAAAACTTGTTGCCTCCTTTTTAGTCTTAACAAAAGGACTCTAACTCATGCAAGCATACATGGGTCAACAAGTAGTACAGAGTAAGAACAGTATCGATCCACGGAGAAGGGTTTTAAAATTAAACTATCATACACCAATTGTATCACTATTTCTTATATGCTTAAACGATTAATTCACAATTAAGCTTAACCTATATTCAATTAATGAATAAAACACAAGACTAATTTAATGAAATCAAATTTGGAAAGAATGGGATTCTAACTTCGTTTTATATTTCATCTAAACATTGCCTTCATGCACAATCATACATTTATCATGGAAAGTTAGCTAAGAGCACAAATGTAGACATAATCATTTTTCAATGAATTATGACTTGTTTACATAATATCCACATTACGATAGAAATCATATAATCGACAATAATGTCAAAGTCACTATATTCCTATGTGAAATTGCAGCAATATTGAATTGAAGTACAAGCACTTATCTTACTACAAACGGTGAAACAATATATTTCTATCTGGTTCACGAAATAAGAAGCTAAACATTTCAACCTCATAAACGCATGCTATCATGATTACAACCACGCTCACGTGTCATTTTTTAATTCCATAAAAGCATATAAGATGAATGATGATCAAACATTCATGCAATCCAATCAATCATAACAGAAATCCCAATGATAAACAAGCGATCAAGCAATCAGGCAATTCGTTATAGATTATATATCAAAATCCGTTAGAATCCCATAATGGAGTTTAGTTCATTTCTAAACCTAAAACCATTATGGGATTATAATAACACATTGAGATAAATACCACAAGAGAGAGAGAAAATAGAATTGATCAAACCCAATTGTAGAATTCGTTTCCGAATGTTATCCAAATCATCAGTAATTTCCAACAAACTAAAATGAATACTTATATAATAACTGAATTCAAGAGAAGATGTAGAAAATATTGAGTTTTATGCTCAAATCCTCTCTAGGATTAGTTCTATGCTTGGAACCCTAGTTACCTAATCAAAAACTGATAAATACGTACTCTCCCATCGTCTGGTATCAACCAGAATAGTTTTTAATGAGACCACATTCAAATTTCAAATTCAAAAACATAAGTCAATTAAGCTGCTTCCAGGATAGCAGCATGACACGCGTGATCACCATACAAAATGGGCGCGTAGGTTACTCCAAAGACGCAAGGCGATTGATTCTGCTGGCTTGAGCTCGATGTGTATTTCTATCTCGCTTCACCGTCACGCATGGCGCATAAGAATTGCTTTGTCAAGCAAAGGTGCATACCGCTTATATCTCATTGTATATCGTTATCTTGCCGTGGCTTGTAGTTTGTCCTTCATCAACACTCAGTTCCTTATCAACACACCTTCCGTTTGCCACACCTTTGTTAGCTCCATACCACAGTGCTAATGCCAAATTATGCCATTTCCTGCATTTCCATACCATAGGAGTTCTAATTAACTAACGCAAAATAAACACAAAATGCAATTAAAAACATACTAAAATCCACTTGAGATGAGCATAATTCTCGTGAAATTATATTGAATAAGTAGGTAATAAACCTACTTATCAGAAAGCCTTAGGAAGTAACTTTTGAAAAGATAGTGGTGATAAACTCTTATCGAGTTTTAAGGAAGAAGTAATAAAATACTTATATGTTTATGTGATTTCAACTTATGTGCTCGTGAGTGTCGAGTAGTAATGATTAATAATTAAAACTTTAAATTATGTTGTCAGGATGACTAATGTCGGAGAATCCAGTCAGGATAGGGAGGAGGGACCTCAGATTCCTATAGAGGAGGAGCCTCGCGACATTCAGGTAGTTTGGTAACAACTACTGCCACGTGAGTAGTCCCGTTGGTCATAGTGGTTGAAGATGAGGATGATGATGTGGAGACAGATGAGGAGGATCTTGTTGAGCTGCCACGGTCAAGTGATAATGACAAGGACGAGGAGGAAGAGATTCCACTTAACTCGATAGCTGCTCGTATGTACGATGAAGTCTACGACCGCAATGTGGAACTTCAGGATACCGTCGAGGAGTTGCAGGATATAGTAGCTGAACAATAGACTTCAATGGCACAGAAGGATGATGAGATCCAGGATCGAGAGGAACGTCTATCTAATGTCGAAGAGAAGTTGGTTCACACAGAAGGAGTGAATGAACAACTGACTGAGGAGATCGCAGAACTGAAGAACAAGCTGCAGGAAGAATCTACTAAGAGGGCAAGAGCCAAAGATGCGTACGAGGAAGCTATTCAAAGAGCCGGGATAGTAGTGAAAGACGCACAAGCAAAGAGGATGAAGATGGAGGAGATGATTAACGTATTCACCACCGTGATTAATCGAGCTCAAGATCGGGTCATGGGCTATCCAATTCTGTTCGAGACGCTGCCATCATTCATATTAGATCGTAGAACAATGTTTTCAGATTATGGAGGAAGAGCGTCGTAAGGCTACGCAATATCTTAGTAGGACATCGTTGTGAATGTACCTGTTATGCGATTAATAAAAATGTTAAATAATTTGTAAATCCCTAGTGACATTTAACCTATGGGATATGATGATGATGTTGTCCTGAAACTTTAGTAGTTCAGGAAAGTAATGTAAGTAGCAGGGATGCTATTGTTATTATGTTTTTCAAAAAGATTATGAATGAATAAAAGTTATTATTTTATTCCAGAGTGTTATGTGATATGTGATTATTTCTTTTATGGGGGCAAGTTAAGTAGAAATTACTTTAAAAAGTTGAGTAATAATCTAATGAGTGTATTTTTAACAGAAATGCCTCCAAGACGTCAACCATCCCAACAGAGAACCATTGAAGGAACCAATAACGATAATGTCGAAGCTAACCCCGTCCAACAGCTAGTAACTTTACCGGCGGGTGCATTGCAAAATCAACCACAGAACCAAGGTACAACGTTTAAGGATTTCAAGGTGATTGGACCACCTGAATTTCATGGGTTCATGAATCCAGTGGAGGCACAGACTTAGATTATGGAAATAGAGAAAGTATTCGATGTTGCGAGAGTAGAGGAGGATCAGAAGTTTGCTTTTGCAACATTCATGTTGAAAGCATAGGCTAGTTATTGGTGGCAGACCAATAAAACTCAAGAAGGGCCAGGGGTGATGACCTGGGATAGGTTTAAGGAGATATTCTTCGAGACCTATTTCCCAGAGAGTTCGAAGAGTCAGCTAGAAGTGCAGTTTTTAGAACTGAAGCAGGGAACGATGACAGTGTCTGAATATTCCGCGAATTTCAACGAGTTGGGGAGGTTTGCACCATATCAAGTCAGTACATATGAACGCAGTGCGAAGAGGTTTGAACAGGGACTGAATCCCTGGTTGTACAGTAAGGTCTCAAAAGACGTTTGCAGCGGTAATGGAGAAGGCAATTCTCGCTGAAGGTGGGGGCAAGGCTGCAACTAAGTTCAATCAAGAACAAAAAAAGAAGAAGAATGAAGTGGAGATTAAGAATGGAGGTGGTAGTAGTGGAAACGGCAACAACAATCTGAAGAGGAAATGGACTGGAAATGTGAGTGTTGTAAGTCAGCAGGGTAACCAGCAAAATAGGAAGTTTGAGGCATGTGCTACATGCGGGAAGTTTCATAAGGGTGTGTGTTTGATAGGGAAATGAGTATGCTTTAACTGTGGCCAGGAGGGTCACATCGCCCCAAATTGCACCCAACCTAAGAAGAACGTTTGCTTCACGTGCGGGTCTAACGATCACTTTGCTCGCGAATGCCCTAAGAAGAAGGTTGGAGAGACAACAAGAAGTAATGGAGGTAGCAGTGGAGGTACATGGGCCATTGTTGGACCAACAGCATCAAACAAACCCACAGCCAGAACCTTCAACATGATTGTGCAAGATGTTGTGCAATCAAAAGATGTGGTGTCATGTATTATCCCAATCAATGGTATTGATGCTTATGTAGTATTTGATTTGGGTGCTACTTGCTCATTTATATCTAATGAATTTGCTAAGAGGTTAGGATTGCCTAGTGAAGAATTGAATTTCCCTTTAAAAATAGAAATTGCGAATATGGAAGTAATTCCTGTTAGATTTGTATACAAGAACTGTAGGGTGAACATTAAGGGTGATATCATGATAGTAGATTTAATCCCGGTTAGACTTGGAGAGTTTGATATAATTTTGGGAATGGATTGGTTGTTCAATTATGGAGCAATAATTGATTGCCAAAAGAAATGTGTAAACCTTATGACTTCGTCAAAGGTAGTTTTATATGGTAGCAAATCGCCTAGACAAATGAAATGTCTGACGATTATGCAAGCCAAGAAGTTGTTGAGTCAAGGCTTTGTGGGCATTTAGCTTACATAGTCGATACTCAGAAGAAGGGTGTGAAACTGGAAGAGATACTAGTGGTTAGGGAGTTTGAAGATGTGTTTCCAGAGGATTTGCCAAGACTTCCGCCTGACAGAGAGATTGAGTTCGTGATTGACTTAGCACCAGAAACTGCCCCGATATCGAAGGCCCCGTACAGAATGGCTCCGGTAGAGATGAAGGAACTGATGGTACAACTACAGGAGCTGCTAGACAAGATGTATATTCAACCAATTGTATCACCGTGGGGAGCACCGATGCTATTTGTGAAGAAGAAGGATGGGTCGATGCGTCTTTGCATTGATTATAGGGAATTGAACAAAGTCATTATTAAGAATAAATACACGTTGCCAAGAATAGATGACTTGTTTGATCAATTGAAGGGTGCTAAATACTTCTCGGAAATAGATTTGAGAAGTGGGTATCACCAATTGAAGGTAAGGAAGGAGGATATACCTAGAACGGCATTCAGAACTCGATATGGACATTACGAGTTTCTGGTGATGTCTTTTAGTTTGACCAATGCCCCTGATGCATTCATGGATTTGATGAATAGGGTGTTGAAACCGTTCTTAGACAAGTTTGTGGTGGTATTTATCGACGACATTCTAGTGTATTCCAAAACTCAAGAAGAACACGTGGAACATTTACGTTTGACATTGGAGACAGTCAGAAAGGAAAAGTTGTACGTGAAATTCTCCAAGTTTGAATTTTGGCTAGATCGTGTACAATTCCTTGGGCATGTGATTGACAAAGATGGGATTTTAGTGGATCCATCAAAAGTGGAAGCTGTAATCAATTGGGAACAACCAAGAACACCTTCGGAGGTGAGGAGTTTATTGGGACTGGCCGGTTATTACAGACGATTTATTCAAGATTTCTCCAAGATAACTACTCCGCTAACAAATTTGATAAGGAAAGCTGTAAAATTTGGTTGGACAGAGAAGTGTGAAGAAAGTTTTCAAGATTTGAATAAGAAGTTAAGTATGGCACCTGTGTTGTCATTACCAGATAATACAGGAAACTTTGTGGTGTATAGTGATGCCTCACATAAAGGGTTAGGTTGTGTTCTTATACAGAACGTCAAAGTTATTGCGTATGCATCAAGACAACTGAAGGATTATGAGAAAGGTTATCCGACTCATGATTTGGAATTAGCTGCAATAGTATTTTCTCTGAAGATGTGGAGACACTATCACTATGGAGAGAAATGTGAAATCTACACAGACCATAAAAGTCTGAAGTATATTTTCACTCAGAAGGACCTGAACATGCGTCAAAGAAGATGGATGGAATTGATAAAAGATTTCAATTGTGAGATCTTTTATCATCCGGGCAAAGCGAATGTGGTTGCAAATGCTTTAAGCACGAAAGGTCGGGAAAAGTTGATGCTGATAACCACTCAAGAGGAGCTTATTTCAGCAATGACAAAGTTATAGTTGGAAATAAGATTTCCAAAAGAATCTGATGAACGAATATTCCAGATAGAAGATGGTCCAACGTTAGTGGACAAGGTGAAGAATGCTCAACTACAGGATGAAGAATGCAGAAAAATAAAAGAAGGTGTGAACGAAGGTAAGGAGGTGAAATACAAGATCGATACCGAAGGACTACTACGGTTCGAAGAAAGAATTTGGGTTCCAGCGGTACCAGAGATTAAGGACAAAATCTTGACCAAAACACACAACACAAGATATTCGATTCATCCAGGAAGTACGAAGATGTATCAGGATTTACGACTACATTTTTGGTGGCCTAACATGAAAAGAGATGTTGCAGAATGTGTCGCGAAATTCTTGACATGTCAAAGAGTCAAGGCCGAACATCAAAGACCAAGAGGATTACTTCAACCGTTAGAAATACCGGAATGGAAGTGAGAACACATCACAATGGATTTTGTGGTGGGTCTTCCAACTACTCAAAGAGGATGCGATGCGATTTGGGTAATAGTGGACAGACTGACAAAATCAGCACACTTTTTTCCAATAAAGATTAGGTTCAATCTTGATCAGTTGGCAAGGTTGTAAGTTAAAGAGATCGTTTTGAGACATGGAGTGCTAGTGTCAATTGTGTCAGATAGAGATCTGCGATTCACGTTAAACTTTTGGAAAAGACTGCAAGAATGTATGGGAACACAGTTGCGAATGAGCACGGCTTATCATCCATAAAAATAGATGGCCAAAGCGAACGAACAATCCAGATATTGGAAGATATGCTGAGAGCATGCATCATGGATTTCAAAGGGAGTTGGGATGAACATTTACCGTTGGTGGAATTTCCTACAAGAACAGTTACCACTCGAGCATCGGCATACCACCTTACGAAGCATTATACGGCAGAAAGTGCAGAACTCCACTGTGCTGGGATGAAGTTAGTGAACGCCAACTGTTAGGACCTGAACTGGTACAACAAACTGCTGAGGTTATCAAACTCATCAGGACAAGATTGGTAGCAGCCCAAGATAGACAGAAGAAATATGATGATCAACACAGACAAGATCGTGCATTCGACGTAAGAAATTATATATTCCTAAAAGTTTCTCCTTGGAAGGGGAAAATTTGTTTCGATAAAAAAAGGAAAGCTAAGCCCGAGGTTTATTAGACCCTTCGAACTGCTGCGAAGAGTTGAAGAAGTATCTTATGAGGTAGCTCTACCTCCAGAATTGGAAAACGTTAATAATGTTTTTCATGTTTCGGTGTTACGACCATATAAACCTGATTACAAGCATGTGATCGAGTATGAACCATTGCAGTTTGACAAAGACTTGTCCTATGAAGAGATTCCTATCCAGATAGTTGACAGGAAATAACAAGTGCTCAGGAATAAAGTTATACCTTCTGTGAAGGTGATATGGAGGAACCACAATGTTGAAGAAGCTACGTGGAAACTCAAAGATAAAATGATGAAAGATTACCTTGAGTTATTTGTTTAATCTGTGTCTTCAATTCTGGGGACAAAATCTTTGTAAGTAGGGAATAATGTAACGAATGATTTGTTTGAGTTGTGATTCTGGGGATAGAATCTTTATAAGGATAGAAGGATGTAACAATCCAGAATTTTTAAATTGTAATTTTAAATATTTATTGAATTATATAAATATTTAATGGATATATGGTTATTGTTGAATAAATATTTAATTTGATTTGATTTGATTGATTAATTATTTGTTAAGTAAATAATTAAGGAGTTAAGAAAATTAATTGTTATGAGATAATATACTAATTTAAATTAATAATTAAATTAGAGGGTTTATAATGATTAAATGAATTATTATATTTTAATGTGAATTTATAATTAAAATGATGTGTTACTTGATTAAATAAAATTATAATTATAAAGAAGATTATAATTATGTTGTATTGATTTATGTGTTAAAGTAATTTAATAAATTGTTATTAGAATTAAGTAAATTGAATATTAAAATTTAATTAAATAAAAGTGTGACAAATAACCTTACTATAAAGGAGTTATTAAAATAAATTAAAGGAGTTTAATTCTGTTTTGCCAAACAAGGCTTAATGCATATTAAGTCTTTAATCTAATTTTGTTAGACCAAATAAGGTATAAGGATTAATTGATTTATTTTAAATGTATTTTACCAAACAAGGCATAAGGATTAAATGATTATATTTTAGGTGGGTAGCCAAACAAGCCTTATGGCTTTTGATTTTCAAAAACTAGATAACTGATATCAGTTATACATATATTTATATTATATAATTAATACATATTATATTATATACGTTATATAATGTTAGTACGTAAGTTAGAGTTAAGAGAAGAAAGACTCAGAAGAAGAAAAAGAAGAGAATAAGAAAAATTGAGAGAGAAGTTGAGAGAATCCTAGAGATTTTTGTGAGAAGAATTGGGGAAAAAGAATGTTGTTGATCAAAGGGAAGGTTATCATCTTCTTAAACAAAGGTATCATCTTAATTCTTTCATTTTTAAAGTTTTAGTTTTTCTCTTCAAAAATTCTCTATAAAATCTTTGTGAAGGATAAATTAGATAACTGATATCAGTTATACATATATTTATATTATATAATTAATACATATTATATCATATACATTATATTATATTAGTACGTAAGTTCGAGTTAGGAGAAGAAAGACTTAGAAGAAGAAAAATTGAGAGAGAAGTTGAGAGAATCCTAAAGAGTTTTGTGAGAAGAATTGGGGGAAAAGAAGGTTGTTGATCAAAGGGAAGGTTATCATCTTCTTAAACAAAGGTATCATCTTAATTCTTTTATTTTTAAAGTTTTAGTTTTTCTCTTCTAAAATTCTCTGTAAAATCTTTGTGAAGGATAAATTATTTGTGGTATATGGTTTTATATGAGAAATTGTTTGTTATAAAATTGTTTTTCATAAGTTATATATGGGAATAGTTAATTAATTCATGTGTGCATGTAATTTGTGAAGAAAACCATATTACAATGTGTTTATATGAAAATATATGAATATGGCTTAGTTTAAAAGTAAAATTAAGGTTTTATTAGTTGTTTAATTTATAAATTAACTATTGAATTTGACAAAAGGATGAATAAACATAAACAAAGTATTTTGAATTACTTGTTTTGGTTGAAAAACAAAGTTACAGTGATGTTTTTTAGTGAAAATGTAAAAAAGAGAAGTTTTATCAAAAATAGTGAAATTAGTTGTTTTAAATTTGATGTTTAAGTTATTATATGGGTAAAATCATGTTAAGAGTCTTTAAATTATGTTTATATGAAGTCTCTGTATTTATTACATGTTAATTAGGTTGTTAGAAAGTAGCGTGTAAGCCAAATTGAATTTTTGTTCATACTGTTGCCGAGGCTGGTTGCCAAAGTCTAGAGTTTGGCTCATCAATATGACCCAACAAAGTGTAAGTTTCATACCATGCATACTAATTGTTGGTATGTGTCTGTCTGTAAAGAATGTATACCCTGCAGCCATGAAAGTTAAATAATGGTCAAACACTTTGATTTATTTACACAAAGTCTGAAAAAGTTGTTATGTGTTATTAGTATGACTGTTAAGTTATGATTTCAGTATTTCTATAGTAAGAATGAGCATGTTATTAACGATTAACTAGTTTTATTACTAATGTAATTTGATTATGTGATTAGAAATCAAATCTTACATAATGAATATACTTAATTATATATATAATGTGGTAGTGACTAATTATGTCATGATGACATATATATAGGGTATTATGATTCGAGTTGTTACGGTTTAGCCTACAAGCAAGGCAAGTTCTCTAAATCTATTGTTTCGTTGAGCAAATTATTGTTTCTAATTCGAATTACATTACGCAAGTTTTCTAACTCTACACTTTCGTTGAGCTAGTTTATTTATTATTGTGCAAAGTTTACTTGTCCTATTTCAATTATAATTTCGCAAGCTCTTGTATCTAGTTGTTCATGATGATGCAAGTTTTCTAAACCTTATTTTGATGTTGAGCAAGTTATTCTTGTCTTTAACTTGTTAATTAGCATGCAAGTCTATATAATCTAATATACTGATGTTGAATAGTTTTTATTGTTCAAATTGTTATTCGTCATGCATGCTTAATATTCAATTCTAAATAACCTTGGCTTAATATTGTTCAAGCAAGGTATGTTATAGTTATTCAATATTTATGTTCTTAGATTATTCCTAAAGCATAATTTTAATATACAAATGTTAATTCACTTATGATTTATTCCATAGCATAATGTAATTACCCTTTTATTCAACTAATCCTTAGTTGATGTTCATTGAATTCCAAATTAACTTGAAATGTATCCAAACCAAACTTACTTTGGTGCGGACTTATAATCTAAATATTGAGATGAACAACCCTATTATTAGGGGTTTATGCTTAGCGTTGAAATAGTTGTGCACAATACATTGTACGAAGGGTTGATCCCCCTAAGTACGTGGAGTCCTTATAGTCTTATAACTGTTAAAGTTTAAGTTGAAAGAGTACTTATAACTGTGGACATGGTTCGTGGTCATTAGACCCTCAGTTGTATATTTCAGAATGTTAATAGAACATATCATTCCGTTCTATTGAACCTATTATTTGGCAAATGTTGTAAAGTTTTATCCATTAATATTTCAAGTGAGCTTTGTTGCTCACTCTTGTTTATATAACTATTACAGCTAAGGATGAGAAGGTCGATGTACCTAGTGTGACAACTGGGAATTTTGGGTTGTCCAGAATTTAAGTTTAAAGAATTAGTTATTAATAAAATGAATTTTTATTAATACTATTTTGTGCTATGTGTTTATTAATTGTTCTATAACCTAGGATGATTATAATACGGGAAGATTCTGGCTATGAGCTAGACTGAAGGAATAATAATTTTCAAGACGAAAATAAAAATTTTTTGGGAACAAAATATTTTTCAGGAAAAAAGACGAAATAGGCACTATTCACCCGACGAAATCCTAAGGGTTAGGGTTTGAATAACCTAAGCCTTTCTGAGAAGTTCGGTATCTCGAAATGACATTCCGTCGAAAGATTTGACTATAATATATCGTGAAAAGTTAAGTAAGCCGATAAAAGTTTTTCTCGAAAAACGTGCAAAAATCGGACGAAATAAAAATAACGAAAAGTACTGCTATGTACTTTTCATTCGTTTAGCTACGTTAGGGGAAAACGTGAAGGAAAATGCTTAACGCCAAAAATTGTTTTTCAATTTTTCGGAAATTCGAAGAATACGTAAAAGTTAATCTGTAAAGGAAAGACGAAATATCCAAAAATATTTGGATTCCGAGAATCGCAGTTTTAAAACTGTCGGACGAAACCCGAAAGACGGAACCACGAAGCTTCTAAGGGAAGCTTCGTAAATAATAAGGAGGTGGAATAGTAAGGATAAGTTAAGTAATGGCTAAGTAAACTTAAGGGCAAATTAACTTAAGGGCTAAGTAGACTTAATGGCTAAGTAAATGTGGAAGCCAAGTAAACTTAGAGTTTAAGTAATGAATAGAGGGCGAAATGACTATTTTGCCCCTAAGGGTTTTCTATAATTAGGAAGCTTATTTCATTGTTTTAGGATTTTGAAAATCCTACACTTTGAGAGAGAGAGAGAGAGAGAGAGAGTTCGGATGGGAGAAAGAAGAGGAAGAGGAAGAGGAAATGCTTGCCCGAGTGCACGCTTTGTCCAATGGAGAAAGATTAAAGAAGAAAGGTAATCCGAAACCAAGCTTCTAATATATTTTTCTTAAGTTTTTATGTTCAAAAACATAACTTAATTAAGATAACAAGTAGATGATGTTAATAATGATTTCATATGGTTAAAATCATGAGAAAACAAATATATAAGAATTAGAAATTTAGTTTATAAATTTCTTAAGAAAGTATAAGATTCCTAAAGATTTTGAGCGATCCGAATGAATCTTATGAACGAGTAGGTGAAATAAGTAAGGAATGGTGTTCTATAACATCAAATTCCAAGAAAAAGTGAAATCGTAATCCAAAATATCGATTAAAATGAAGAACGAACGAAGAACGCAAAGATTGTTGATAGAAAAATTTAAAACCATCGTAGTATAATTGTTGTTGATGGACAAGTTTAAAACCTTCGCATATAAGTTTGATGCTTATTGCTTGGTTAGGAACGGTAGAAACGTTCATGAAGAACGGATTAAAACTTAGCTATAACGAAGTTATGGCAAAAATTTCATAAAAGTCGAATGAGAATTAGAAAGTTAGTAAATGAACCCGAACGTGTAGGGCTTCATAAGAAAGTAAGAGAACGTAGAAAACGTGAGTCGTGGACTCAAGAACGAACGAGTTTCGAGTTCGAATGACCGAATTATGGACCAACGAGCGAAGAACGTTAAAAGAGTAAAAATGAACGAAGGGTGAAGATTAAGCCAATTAAATGACATGTTAACGGATTCAGAACTAAGTTTTGTCTGAGGGTTATTGAAGTACGTAAGATAAGGAAGAGAATGGATTTGGAACAACCTCATTCCGAGTTATAACGAAGGAGTTATGAGATCATAAAGTACGCGTCTCAAACTTGATTCAAGACTTAGAAAATATTCTAGGGTTTGTGCTCGGCCAGCATGCTGCTGCTGAGCCTTGGAGAGGCAACCTTGCAGTCATGAAGCTCGACCATCACTCATTGGTGAGTGGCGCCGCAGCGTGAGCGTAATGAAGGGTTTGGCACCGCAGCGCCAGATCAAGGAAGAGGGTGACGTAGGCTCACTCGCTCATGTGAGAGAGAGAAAAAAAAAGAGGCGCAAGAAGCATGATGCGGTCGAGGCAATGCCCAGAAATGAGATCTTTATTGCTCAATTACTTAGGGATGTGCAAGAAAGAAATATGAACATGTAGTTCACCTAATGTAACTTAATCAAATGTTTTAAATCTTTAGTAAAGGTTGAACGGAAAGATTAAACGAGATTAAAAGATAGAGAATTTAAGCGGTAGATTACGTAACCGATATCCGGGGACCTTAGGCACGATAAACGAACATGGGGGATTACTATGATTGTGATTCCTTAGACGTTAAGTGATGAGGGTAATAAATGACATTTCGATGTTATGTCATGGTGATGAGAGATAGGTGTAAAGCGTATAGACGATTTGAATGCAAAGTTGTTGCGATGAAAGATCGGTCTTAGCATACAACGATCAGTATGGCTTCGACATTAAGAAAGGATAATGAACATGGGGTTCATGGGTTGGATAACGATTGAATGAAATTAAAACCTTGAGTAAAGGTTGAATGAGAGATTAAGAGACTAGCAACGTGAACGCTGAATACGTAAACAATTCTCGTTCATCGTATTCGCGTGGGACGAACGTTCTAAGTGTACAATGGTTGTATGACTTAAACGTTGATGAAAGTTGTAAGTAAGATATGAATTATCATAGAAAGCCGTGGCAAACGGTAATAAGAATAATGAAAGTCTGAGCATGAGTCGGATAAAGAATGTTATAATGAAATGTAAGCATTAAACACTTTAGCCAATGTGAGGATTGAGTGTACGTGAATATTAAACGGACAAGAACCTACACCGCATGTATGGTATGACCGTAAGGTAATCAAGACTAAGATTTAACCATGAACGGTGAAGAAACTAAATTCAAGATAATAACGTATAACGTTAAGAAGCTGAGTTAATAAGTATAACTTGGACAACATTCTGAGTTGAATGAACCGAACATTGTAAGGTACGAATAAGTTAATATAAAATGTTTAACGCTATGACCTCATAGTATTGACATTGAATGATCGTTCTGAGTATACAAAAGACTGTATGACTTAGACGATAAAGAATGAATCCTGAGGTATGACATTTCATTGCTAGAAAGCCGTAAGGAATAAGAATTGACTTAACAAATATTATAGTTTAATGGTTCGGATAGGTTAAGATAAAGTTAGGTGGTAGTACAATCATAACCTTTGATGGTTGACATATGGGAGCTGGGCTAAACAATTCCTTCCGAGAGCGAAGGTATATACAAAAGCGGCTTGGTGATTTAACTCTTTGTTGCTAGGCGATGTAGATGAGACAGGAACTTGTTTGTTGGTTATTTGTGGGAAACCACTCAGAGTACCATATGGACTACTAGCAGAGACGCGATGTGTACTGAGTCCTATAGAAGAGTTATAAAAAGAAAATAAGAATATAAATCATCAAAGATGATGATCTTATGGGTAAGACATCTCTGTATGTTATGAAGCCATAAAGCAGTAGAATAAAGTTGGTCTCGTAAACTTAGATTACAAGAACGCGAACCCTAAGAAGTAAAGTTAAGTAAACCAATGCGTAAGTCAAGTATATGACTAATTGGTGTACGTGTTATTTTCTTATGTGTTATATAGGAATTGGAATGAGCAGTTCAGCGTAAGTAGTAGCTGTGCATAAGGAAAGTTTCCTAACTTTATTCATACTACATAAATGCTAGTTTCTTAAACTTCTCAGATGTTGAACTTGAGAAGTTTTGTCTATGTGCGAATGTGCGATATTTGTACAAGGTGGTAGAACGTATGAGGCCTTGTGCCACAATTTAAACACTTTGATGTTTCTATGAGATGAACTATTCTGTGATTGAGCTGTTCAATACAAGTATGTTCTGTTTATACATGAACCGTTATTGATAAGTCTGTGCTAATGATTCTTGCCAGACAGGATGTGTATGAAAAAGGTAGAGGAATGAAAGTTATTTCAAAGTGAAAATTATTGATGTTTTAAGATGATAGGAATCGAGAATATTCCTATTATGCAAGTTGCTTCATAACTTTTGTTCAGTTATCGAAGTTCTAAAGAAATGTTTGAATTCTGAAAGTTGTTTGTTCAACTATAATGACTTGATGAGCAATTGAATGCTCACACTTGTTTTAAATAAAAACATTTTCAGTGAACGATGTTAGGAAGAACTTAAGGAGGCCGTAAAGATCAAGTTGATCGGTATCTAGACGAAGTGCCATTCAGTATGTGAATGTGTGTGAAGATCAAGCGAAGACTTGTAATGTAGAATAGTTTAATTGAACTATAGATTAGTTTAATGAACTGATATGTATCCTTGGTGGCGGATAAAAGTCACTCTTGTACGATGTAAAGGATAATGTAATTATCATTATTTGAAATGAAAGAGGTTATAAGGTTTCCAGAACCTGGGATTTGAGAATATATGTTATTATATTTAACTTTATAATGATGTATGTTTGGTAAGAAGTGGGACCGTGACGTACGGAATCCGGGTGTGAAGATAGACCGGATTTCAGGGTGTTACACCTAGCACAAGTAAGGGAAAGGGAAAGATGAACAAGTATTAAAGACTTGTAATATGTTGATATTTTATCAGACTTTATTTTAATGATTGTAATGAAGTATTTAATTTCTGCTTTTGAATGATTGTATTTAAAGGTTAGGTAACCTGAGAGATTTTTATTAATGTAATCCCTTAAGGGAAGGTTTATTATTCAATTTTTATTATGATTGGGTAGTTAAATATGAATGTTTTATTTAAGTGAACACCAAATCTTGAGGTAATGAAGTACCGAGATTTGGGGGTGTCACAGTTTATAGTTCCTTTGTTCATGACCAAGTTGTTAGGCTTTGAGCTAGCGAACTTTTTCAAAGAAAAACTTGACATATCGAAGCTAATATGCATGAATATTACATGATGTATGTTTTGACCTTGTGAAGATGTTAACATGAATTAACTACACATGAAAAGAGCTTTAAAGATGTTCTGTATATGTTAAATTGTGTTGTTCAAGTTTAAAATTATTTCAAAAACAAACTCAGATATATTTTCAAACTAAGTTACATTAGTGTGAGTAGTTAAGTTCTGAAGATTTAAGATGGCATGTTTATGTTCATTATGTCTCTAAACATGATTCTTATATTTTAAACATAATAGAAGTAAACCAAGCATTTAAGCATGTTTTAAAGTAATAAACGATGTTAATTGTGCATAAATGATGTGAACACTTATGAGTATGCGTAGTACAGATTATGTGATATCTTTATGTGAACATATGGCTAATTAGTACGCATGGTGATTTCATGACCCTACTTGGCCTTGATTCCGTGAAAATCCTAAACTAAGATCGTGACATGTAAAAGTGAACGTAGGATGGTCATACGCTTATTAAAAGTCCTCTAGCATGTATGCATGTTAAGTGTAAGTATCTAAAAATGTTAAAGAATGGGACAGAAACAGGAAATGCAAGGCTCAACTCTGGTTTGACCAGGGGATAGCGTAGCTACGCCGTCCTTATACCTAACCAGGGCGCAGTTGCACCATCCTGCAGTACAGTTTGTCTAATCTGTTTGAGACCTGAGATGTGGTGCATGCTTGTATTGTGGTCCAAATCTGTAACACATGTTTAATTACAGTATGTGAAGAATCTATAAGCATGCTAGTATTAAAGATCATAGATTGGATATGTGTTTATAAATTTTCAAATGTTAAGACCAAAAGATGTTTATAAACTATAAAGCAATGATTAGAAACTATGTTATTTGACTTCATGATGTCTTATAAACTGATTTTGTGCTAAGAGGATGTAAGATATGTGATGTAGTATGATACAACTAAGTTAGACGTTTATGTGTGCGTTTAAACTTACATATCATGTATGAGTATACGTAACTAATGAATATCCTATACGCATAACTATATTATGTTAGGATTCGAAAAAAGTGTTGATAAGATATACTTTGGTAAACTACGCTTGAGGCAAGTACTCGAACCCTACTCTTTATTGAGCATTACTTGAGCTTGTACTATTATTAGTTATACAAGTAAATCCTTGAAAGTATGATTCATATCTCATTACTTAATACTTAGTAGTTTAGAAATGAAATTGTTTTCGAACCTTGATTTCGAACAATAATTGCTCATGTGTATATTTTAAAAGAAAAGATGTCTAAGCCATTGATTCGACTAGACTATTGGTATATGATCAAAAGCTATCCAACCCAAATTTACTTGGTGCGAACTCTTATAACTAAGATGAACAACCCTCTTGGAAGGGGAAATGTATAATTGTCGAGAGACCGACGTGCGCACATGAGTATGAGTAAATGTTATGCATGACATAGGTTACTTTAGGCTGATAACCTATTATACTCGTTTTGTAGAATTATCAATTTATTACTGTTAATTCTAGGAGAAGTTCATAGTCCTTAGTGACTGCTTAGTATTCATTACTTTGAAATCTTGAATTGAATAATCGTTGAATCTTGTTGATATCTTTCAGTCCATAGTGACTTTATTGAGAATTGTTAATAATTTCTGAATTATTATTCACTGTCATACCCTTGAAGATTGAACCCTATATATAATTGTTCATTATTGCGATATTAGTTGCTAGGCAAAATTGTTGCTTATCCTTGCTTTCCTTAAATCTTTTAGTTAAGGCAGAACGTGGTGAACCCTCTGGCAAGGACAAGGGTAAAGAGAAGGCTTTGGAGTAGTTAGCTTCATAGTACTAGGAATGTAATATTATTTTTATGTTATAGAATAACTTAATTATTATGATATATTAAGATATGTTTAAATTAAGTTGTGGTGTATTAGTAACAGTTGCGAGACTTTGGGACAAGAATAATTATATTATAACAATGTAATTTATTCTATAATTTCCGTTGTGTGAGATTTTGATTTGATATTAGAGTTAGCACGTGATAACCAAATTTGAGATAAGTGTGGTCTGAATTTGGGGGCGTCACAGTTTTTTAAACTGATATATACGTGTGTTATATGTATATCAAATTTGTGTTACGTTATTTTTTTTCCTAGCTTTAGACTTAGAGAGAAAACACAGAGAACTTGAGAGTTGGAGAAGGAATTCTCAGAGAATTGGGAATCAAAGGAAGAAGATGGTTTTGTCAAAGCCTTGTAACCATCATCTTTGCTAGTATAAACAAAGGATTAAGGGTAATAATCTATTCCTAATTCCTAGTCTTGATTTTTTTTTTCAATATGTATTCTCTGTTATTAGATTCTTGTTAGATTAATGTTTAAAATGTTGATTATATATGTGTATAATTTTATAGTTATCGATTCTTAGTAATCAAATTCATGAAATTTTGTTTAAAGGAGAAAATTCAAGTTTACAGTGTTATATGTATATATATATATATATATATATATATATATATGATAGTATGATAGTGGCTTATTTGAGGCAAAAATTGATGTTCAATTCTTATTGTAATCTGTAAATTGATTTTAAATTGTGTTAATATGTTGAATTACCAAATGAATACAATTCGTATGGTTTAATTTGGTTAAGAAACGAAGATTTGGTGATTGATTATACTAAATATGTTGAAAATGAAGAAAATAGAAAAAACATTATTTTAATCCTTTAAATTTGGTTGTTTATGTTGTTTTAGGTGTTATAGTGGTTAAGTGTATATGTTATGTGGTTTTGGTAGGGTTTATTGTGTATGGGTTTGTCCATGTTGTTGTGGAATTGGAGTTTTGGCTTGCAATGAATAAGTCTTTGGAAGCAGATACTGCGATGTTCTTGTTTGTGCAGGCACCAGTTAAATTGCCTACAGGTGTCAAGGATAGGAAAATAAGACTGATCTGGTTAAGAGCTTGAGGCAGCGTGATTCGCCCTCCCTTGAGTAGAAACAGTTTTTTTTATTTTATGTTCCAGTCCATTATGTGTTGATTTAACCTAGTCTAATGTTCTTAATATTGTGTTAACCATGTAATAAAGTTCTATAACAGATTGTAAACATTTATTTGATGATCTTAGGTTGAAAAGATAATAACTTGTGAAAACTTTAACTTGTTGTTTATAAAGTCTTGAGATATTATTTAAGCGTGATGTTACTTTTACTAGACTTATGATTTTAGACCTGAAAATGGTGTCAGTGATTGGAATATGAGATAGGATAACAAGATGAACTTGAATGAGAATTAAACCTATAGGGTTAATGTTAGTTTAACTAATCGGTATTGCGATTCTAATGGTATATGTAGGGTATTTGGCTAACATGTGTTATAATTGTGCAACTTATGCACGAGGAAAGTTCCTAAACCTTATTTCTTTACATAAAAGCAAGTTTTTTATCCATATCATGTTTATTATTACGCAAGCTTCTAAACCCTACTTTTCTTTAAGCAAGTTTTCTAATCTTAAACTTGTTAATGTTGTGATTATAACTGTTCAAGTTCCTATCCAATGTCTCTCATTAATGCAAAGCTAAATTTGTAACGCCCGAGAATTTCAGATTTTGAATGAATTAAATTTTTATTTGATTATATGGATTAAATGAATTTAATTGATTAATTATGTGAGTAAGATGTTTGAAGGTCGTTATATGACCTAGAATGTGTGAATGTGGTTAGTATTCTGGCTTTGTGCTAGGATTAATCGTTTTGAATTATCAAGACGAAAATGAATGTTTTTCGAGAAGTTTTCCGTAAAAATACTATTCATCTGATTTCGTTCGGAGCTTAGGTTTGGAATTCCGAGAAATGTGTAATGATAGAATAAGAAGATATTATGGAATATCCAATAATATTTCCGTTATGGCAAACGAAGTTTTTGCTTGCGGACTTAAAACCTAAGGGTTTGTGAAAGAGATTTCCAAAAGGGAAATGTAATGCGTATACCCATTTCGGTTACTATACGTATGAGATACGAGTATTGTACTAGTTTGAATACGAGTATGATATGAAGAATAGTACGACATATAATACGAATATCGTATGAGTATTAGATGAAGAGAATACGGAAGAAGTTTTAATGGATTAGGGGTTAAGGATTTGGTAGAATCCAATTGGACTTGGACCAATAGCAAGCACAATGAATTATGTAAGCAAGCCCAAGTCAAGGCCCAATAGTAATTTAAGCTAAGCCCAAACCAAGAAGTAAAATCGCGGGTCGAACCGGCGGGTTACGGGATGGGTAAAACCCATGGGGCAACCCATGGGATGACCCAAGAGGGAGGTGGGCCGCCCACTTGATGGCCAAGTAAAGTGCAATACTTGATCACCAAGTACTTTACTTGGTGAAAAAGTAGTGAATAGTAAGGAGGTGGCTTTTTGTCCATTTTTTCCTCCAATTAGTTTTCTATAAATACAAAGCTAGGGTTGGTTATTTCTTATTTTACAAAGATTGTCCAACTTATATTGAGAGAGAGAAAAGTTAGAAACAAGTAATCAATCTACTTCCAAGCAAACCATAAGACGTTTATCAAGAACGCGAACAACGACAAAGGTAATATCTCGTAAACCTTAGTCTTCATCTCTTTTGATTTCTTTCTCGTAGAGAATCGTGAATTGGTGTAGCGTGTTTAGTGAGGAGTAATAAGAATGGCTATTAATATTGAAAACATTAATAAGTCATGACCTAATGAAAATTGTAAGTGTTTATATAAGTTAAAAACCGAAGAAAGTCATGAACATGAACTTAGTTATGATAGAATGATTTGAAAACCATTATAGCTAAGGTATGTGCATATTGATTGGTTAGGGTGTAGAGGATGAATCAATGGAGTGTTCCATTTGATTTGGCTTATAGAACACGAGTAACGAAGCTATGGCGAATTTTGAAAAAATAGACGTTAAACGTCGAAAACGTAAAAATCTCGAATTAAGGGTCAAAAGTTACCGTGTGACTTGAAAACGTTGGTTTTTAATGTCAACACGTGAGATAAGGTATTTAAGAGTCGTGGGCGCAAGAATCATCGAATTCTGACTTATAACGAAGAAAACGAGTATTGAACGGTCAAAAACGTTAAACGAACGCTCAAAATTGAACTCAAAGGTGAATTCCAAGTTAATGGATTCGAAAGTGTAAAATTCTTATATGAACACGTAAAGGATGTAATTTGTGAGTTGTGGGTTTTCGAATGAGTAAATTCGGATGTAAAATGAACAAATTTGGAAGTCGGGAGTTTCGTTAGAAAAGCAAACTGTTTTGGCCAACTGGTGCACAGGAGTGGCGCATGCAGATGCCAAAATCAAGATAAAGGTCCGTAGGCCAGGCACTTAATTCTCGCTGAAAGTCCCACGTTAATCTGGCGCCATGATCGTAGAAGTTTATAATAGGGATGCTTAGCGTCACAAATGCAAAAAGTGTAAAAAAGGTTCACCAAGTTAGGTTTTAATTCTAAATTGAATATAAACCAATAGTGAGATATTAAGGTACTTAATGCACATAATAAGGCTAACCTTAAATCACTTATAAGTGATAACGTTAAAAGATTTAGTATGGTTTAATAAGAATTAAACGAAGAACGCAAAAGTATAAGTAAATAAACCGTGAATGATGTTAAACGTTGGTAGTTCACCGATAGTGATCGAATGTCGGTTAATAACGTAAAAATGTTAACAAGCCATAACGAAGCATAGTAAGTCGAATTGAATTTATTAAATGAGATAAATTCAAATAAGACATAGAAGAGAAAGAAGTTGGTTAGAACGAAAAAGTTAGTTGTTTATAAACTAATTACAATGTGATGTGTGAATATATCATGTAGATCCTATAAAGACTGAGAATTGATTGAATAGTATATTCGAAGACGCTTGAAGGCAAGTCTTTCTTAACACTTGTCTAACTCCGTGTTAGCCAAGTTTTCTATGATTCATGTTATAAGATGCATGAGTGGTTTTAAAGACAAAGTCGATGCCTGTTTTACTCGGCTAGACAAGTCTTGAAGAATTGATTTATGTACAAGTCTTTCGATATAGAACTATTAACGCTATCTTATGCCAAGTATTTGGTACGGATGTAAAGGTAAGTTTGTCTATGAACAAACAAAAGTATTTTCATCGATTATTCGATGGGCACGCGAGGTTGCCAAATGTTGAACGTAAATACGTTTAACGGAAGAGTGTTGATCAACATAGGGTACTATAGGCTGATCACCTATATGTACTCGTAAGTAAAGACGGATGGGTGGCCTTAGAGCCGGATGTCCTTTTCAAGAATGAAAATGAAAAGAGTATGTTCATGGTCTTTTGACTGGTTCAGAATTCCTAAGTTATTATATATACCTTGGAATCATTGTTATGAAATGATAAGTTCTAGTCAAATGTTTCTTAGTGCTTAATAGTTAATTGTTCAGTTATGGAAGTGAAGCATGTAATTTATAATGTGATATTCATATGATTCCTTTTTAAGACTTGCTAAGCTAGCTATGCTCATTTTTTCTTGAACCATATGTTTCCAGTTAAAGCCGAATGAACCGAGTGTTCTAAGAGAGATAAAGGCAAGGCTAAAATGGACAATTAATCATCCTGTAATAGATTAGTGTATTTGTATGTAATATACTTATGAAGAACAAAGAATGTATTCGATTTATGAACCTGGGAAAGGATTTATTACTAATATAATAAGAATATAGTAATTACACTCATTTTGTTGTTATCTCAATGGAATGACTGTATGAATTGTAGTATCGTGGAGCACCATCTGTAGGGTTGGAAGATACCCGGATTTGGGGGCGTCACAGGTTGTTATCAAAGCATTAGGTTATAAAACTTAAGGGGGGAAAAACCTTAGGCTAATAACCTCGTTAGGAAAGGAAAAGTCTGAAGAAAGTTAACTCGAGTCAAATGAGTTAATAAAGTATTGAGGAAACTCAGTACCAAAAGATTTAAAAGATGGAAAGTAACCCTAAATGGATTAAATGTGATTTGTGCTTATATTATTGTGTATTATATACTAATCAATTTGTTATGTGTTATTGTAGATGTCAATCGATAGCTTGATGTATAGGGATATACATGTGGTAAGCGAGGAGTCCGTGAACAAAGTAGAGCCAGTACCTATGCCTGTAGCGGAGATACCTTTAGTGATTCTAGACGAATCAGAGCCCGAGGAGTATTTCTCAGAGGAGGACTATTCGGAGGAGACCATGGGAATAGCATCATATTTGAATATGATGATAGATGTGGAGGATGATATGGTGGTAACATCGATTAATACGGTGATGCCTGCCTTAGAGTCAACACCTATAGAGATAATGAGGGCAATGTACCTCTCGGTGCTTGACCGTAACGTGCAACTGTACAATATGGTGCAACACCAGAAGGAAGATATCAATGATCTCTATGGGACCAAGGAGTCTGCAGATTCAGACTACGAGATAGAGCATGATGAGAAAGTTCTTATGACTGACAAGGCTAGAGACTATAAGAACGAGGTCGTAGAACTTCGTAAGAAACTGGTTGAGAAAGACCAGAAGATAGCATGAATGTCATATATAAATGACAGTGCGCACGAGGATTTCAAGCTTAAAATAGCTTATTATTCTATTGAGTCGGGACAGACTCGACATACTATAAGTCGAGATATTGTGTCGATTCTAGCGAACGAGAAGCATGAGAATGCTGTTAGGCAGTATTAGAAGTTAAAATAGTAAATATTTTTGTGTAGTGACGTAAAGCCCTCTTTTGTATAATTAAAGGGTAGTCTTTTTGTAAATCCCAATTTTTGTGAAAGTCAATTGCGGGATATAAATGTAATAGCTTTTGGCTATGAAAAGTAAGTTGTAAATAGTTTTGAACTATAAAGAAGCATATTCAGCAATTTAGCTAACACTTAATCACATAATCAATTACCTGAAAACACCTTTATTATTATCATTTTTGATAATATTTTAATTACTTTATCATATTCCTTATGATTTAACACTTAATCTTTTCCTTTTATTAGCTCTTACTTATAATCTAGTAAGCTGAATACTAATATCATAGTCTAGATTATTCAAACATGCAATCCAACCACCTAGATTGGCTAATCCAGCAAACTGGATTCAACAAACTTTCAATCCAGCAAGCCTGGATTCCAAAACCTTCAATCTAGCAAGCCTGGATTCGAAATCCTTCAATCCAGCAAGCCTGGATTCAACTATTTTTTAATCCAGCCAGCTGAATTCCATATCTCCTTTACCGAAAATACCAAATCAATTTATTATTTTTCTATCCTTTGGCCATACTTATATACATGTATTTCATACACAAAAAGTATTTTTCCATAATTTTTCAAAGATCATTTTTAGTGTGTGGCTTAAGAAATTAGCCCCATCATGCTAAACTCCAAAAATTCCCATCTCTCGGCATAATCTTATACATGTTAACGTGACCCTCCAGTTTAAATTTCGTGGCCATCGGAGTTATAGAACTCCGGTTATAACAATTTTCGTCCGCAAAACCCAAATATTGAAATGGTTATAACTTGGTTATAATTTTGGACAGGAGCTACTTTATATCATATATTTTAATGTCCCAAAAGGCTGGAATTTATTCCATAAATTAAATGGCCGAAACAGCCCCTTCAATTTCTTTGGCAGTTTGTATTCGGGATTTTTGGCTTTTACCTACTTTGCTAAAATCAGTCCATATGGAAATCTACAACTCCTTTTTTCGGTGAATCCACTTGGGTTTGAAAGATAACTCATCATATTATCATCCAAAATTTTTCCAGAATTTTAAATGACAGAAAAATGACGAAAAAAACCCCTAGCATTGACTGTCCAAAAACAGTTTGTTTTTCTTTCTAAAGACAAAACTATTTTTGCTAAAATAGTTGCTACAACTTGTGTATTCAACATTTTTGAGTGCTACCACTTGGGTTTAGTATTTAACTTATATATATAGCACCCCTCTTTGACGGATCATAAAAAAAGGTGTAGATCAAAAACGGTAGTCGATCAAATGAAGTGAAAAAAACTAGAGTTTTCTAACAAAACAAATCTAGTTTCTTTTCTATCCTTTTGATTTACTTTCTAACACTCAAATATGTTAGAACCATAAATGAAACCATATAAAACATGTAGATAGAGAGTTTTAGACCTCAAGATCATAAACTTTAAATCTCCAAAATCAAACAAAATAACATGAAAATCCACAAGTTTAAGATTTATACCTTGGTCTTTGACCACTTCTTCTTAATCTTCCAAAGTATAAGGTAAACTTTGGATGCATCAATGGTGTAACTCCTTCCTCTCTCTCTCCTCTTCCTCTCCACCGAATTTCTCTCCCTCTTTCTCTCTCTTATGTTTTTGCTTGGTTAGCTAAAGAAAAAGTAAGATGAAATAAAATAAAGGATGAAAGAGAATATGATTTAATGTGTTGGACAAAAAATCTATAGATACATTAGTATATCTATACCTTTTCTACTAGCCTATCTCCTCTCTCTCTCTCTCTCCGTAACTTGCAATCTTGGCAAAATAGGGTGGCTAAATCATGGAGTGACACATAAGGGAGTTGATGACCAAATGAAGAAAAACAAACTTAAGTCACATGCCCCTTTTTCTCTACACATGGCCGGATTCTTCCCCCCCCTCCCCCCCTCCCAATATAATCCTCACTTTTACTTTATTTTTAAATGCAATATTTGCTAAATTAGATGACCATAATGCCCCTCTTTAATTGGGCTAGGATTGGGTCAATCCTTTAATTCTTTTGGGCTTGAAATTAACTAGTTTGGCTTACTAATTAAAATGAACTTGGGCCTCCACAAATAAATAATTGTGCTACTAGCATGCTTGCCCATTAAATTTAATATTGGGCTAGCTTAACCATCAAATTATCTACAAGTCCAATGCTTAAATAAATTATTGGACTTGTTTAAATTACTTGCCATCCATAGTAATATTAACCCTATTATCACATGAACTATTACTCATTATTATTGATATTTACACATCCTCATCAATCAATAATTTTAATTAACTTACATAACCCAATTAGACTTGTCTTATTCAAGTTTATTGAGTATTTAATTAGGGTTTAACACCTTTAATCTATTTTCTAGATTATTAAAATACTTAGGTTAGTTCTCTAACTTATTTATCTTATTAATGAGACTTCCTTTAAACATTATAGCATATTATTCACATAATCACTTAATCATCCATAATCCATTATAGATTATTTAATATATTTATTTACAATGTACCACAGAAATTCTTGGTTATTACAGCCAGAAAATACACTACTGACAACTCCATTTATACAACTGTCGTGCAAAATACGACGACACATATACTGTGAGTTTTAATACAAATATTATAACGTATATAATACGACAATATTCATACTCAAATTATTACAATGTCATCTAAAGTACAGCAACAAATATTTCAAGTCCCCCAAAGGAACACAAGAAGATTTATGTTCTCCTCATTCTAATGCGGTGTATTTTTGACGTTTTCAAGGTCGGGTCCTCATCACCCTATAAGAGTGTAGCTGGGTCAAGAGAGAATAACAAGGGAATAGTGTGATGGTTCGGGTCTGTCAAAGTTTATCAACACATTATAAAACGACATGACATACAATATATAATTGTATTGAGGACCTAAGATGTGTGTGTCGTATATTATACGTCACTTAATAATTGTTTTTGGTGAACAACAATAGGGTGATGCGAACCAAACTTTGGAAGGGTGTTTTATCACTATCATACAAGATGTCTAATGACATACAACCTCGCGTTATCATAAGACAGGGTTGTGCAAATCCACTCGCTGAGTATATCTACGAGCACTACCTATATGATCTTGGAGTTTATTTGAAACATAATGTTCAATTGCAGACGGTGGAGATAGTTATATGTCAAGAGAAGACTCACCATTGAAAAGAAGATGATAGTAATCTTCTCATTTTTCTTTGGGGTCTATTGGGTCAACCAAGGATAATTTTGTGGGCATATGATATCTATCATAACCTAGACGCATGGCCTCCCATGTACGAAGGTTTCCTTGAGCACTTCCCAAAGATTTTAATTCGTAAAACAGTTCTAGATTGTACCTTTATGTAAGGTATCACTGTGAGGTGTTGTCCATAGTTGGGACATGAGTCATAGTTGGTATTAAAACTCACAGTATATGTGTTGTTGCATTTTGCACGATAATTGTAGTAATAAAGTTGTAGTTATTTTCTGTACCATGTATTTAGCGACTCAGAATAGGTTGGATGGATTGGACCTATTTTGGGGGCGTCACAGTTGGTATCAGAGCTTAGGGATATGATCTCTAGCGGAGATCGGGGAATAGAACTAGGAGGGGAGAGACGAGTAAATCCTTCGCCAGTGTGTCCTACCTAAGCTGAATTTTCTTACTTAAGTTGACAAATTGTGGTATGTCAATTAACCTTTTTTTTGAAACTGTATTCTAGAATGATATCTGAAATACAGGAGATGAGCAATGGAGAAATCATGATTACAGGGAAGATGGAATCGGAACGGAAAACAAGGTATTCTCAACTCTTTGAAATACCAGGTACGTAAATTTCGGGGACGAAATTTCATAAGGATGGGAGATTGTAAGACCCCGAATTTTATGAAATAAAAGTATTCAATTTTTTATAATTACTATTCATGAGTTAGTTCATGAGACTATTCTTATTCATGAGTTACTATTCACGAGTTACTATTCTTATTCATTCAGAGTACTATTCATGAAGCATGATAATTTTTTTCGTAAGAAGGCATTACTCAATAATTATTACAGTAATTACTGTTCAATATTTTATTTTATTGATTCAATAATTGCTACGTTGATATTTTATATTATTGTTGTTTCAATAATTGTCTCGGCACAGTATTTCCCATTATCGGATCAATAATTCAAATTATTTGGATAATATTA
Source organism: Panax ginseng (assembly GCA_020205605.1). Lineage (NCBI taxonomy): Eukaryota > Viridiplantae > Streptophyta > Magnoliopsida > Apiales > Araliaceae > Panax > Panax ginseng. The sequence goes on along the minus strand of CM035147.1, from coordinate 50,223,138 downwards.
TTAGATAGCATTATTGGCAATGTCTAGAAAGTTACATCGAGGAGAGGTTTGGTCATCTAATTCTTGGCCGAAGAAGAGAGAAATCCTTATTGGAAAGCCCCTCTTTCTCGGAAGCGCACTGGTTGTCAGTATTGTGATTCTGTAATATTATTTGTGAATAATTAATTATTGATTTATATGATAAGGAAAATATTCATTTTATGTGGTTATAGATGGAGAAAATTTTTTAATGTGACAATTGTTGAAAATTGATATTTTATCTTTTTTGATAAAATATATTATTATATTACTGATAATATAATAATGGTGATATTTTTACAATGAATGTGTGATATATGAATAAATGAGGAGGAAGAGTATTTTTGTTGCATTAAATGCTAAACACATGTTTTGTATGTTACAAAAATGTTTAACACGTGTTAAACATGATGGTGTACACAAATTTTATTTGAAATCTAATTATTAGCTTTTTGTAAAATCGTCTAGTTTGTGGATTTTGGTCAATTTACATTTGGAATTTGGAAAAACTTTCTTACGCAAAGTTGTAGAGAATGGAATTTCCTATGGAAAGGACATGTGGTTTGAATTTTTACGATAAAGGGCTATTTATTATGAATTATTGAAGTTCAGAAGTTCTAGAATAATTGATTTTTGGAAGTTTTAATTGTTTTATTTAAGAAAAACATTTTTTACACTTTGGTGGGCCCCACTTGCATGTGTTAAATTGCTGAATTCAGATTCAAAGGTGTGCTAAAGAAATTTTATTATAAATAATATTATTTTAATAAATTTTCTGCTTTGGTGTTCTAAGCAATTTCTATAAATAAGTCTTAGGTTAGAATTAAAAATCACACGTAAACCCTGAAGTTTTCTCTCTATTTTTCTCTCTATATTATCGAGTGTATTCTTGTGAGTATTTTGATATCTTGAGTGTTTGCTATACGGTGCAAGTTCGTTCAGCGTTATTCGAGTCGAAGTATTGCTCTTTTGAGGTAAGGGATATTGTCGTTTAGTATGTAAAGGTTATTATGTTTTCAATTTCAAATTTTTTTGAACCTTCAAAAATTCTGGAAAAATTTGAAATGATATTTTGATGAGTTTTGTAGATTGTGTCCAAAAATGGCGATTTTTGGATGTATAGATTAGGAGTTATGGATTTTATGAGAAAAGACTATTTTAAAAGTAACCGCTTATAACTCCTTGTGATTAACTCCAAAATTGATGAAATTTTTATTGGGAGTACATCTATATAATATCAGTATACTCTATAAATTTCGGAATTTTTGGATAAAAGTACAATTTATGATAAATGTCTGAATATTCGGTGGTTTTGGCCATGTGAAAAATAGTAAATGAATTTTAAAATTTCGAGAAAAATATATATGTTCAATATGGGACTATATTATACTAAATCCCAGAAAAGAAATATTTTTGGAACTGATTTGGTATTTTTTCAGGAAAATATTCTAATTATGAGTAAATGAATTAAATATGTTATGTGAAGTACGAAAATTGGAAAATATGATTTTATGGCTTGAGAATCATATATGAGGTATATGCAGATTTTTGATGAGGTTTTTTGTTATTGGTGATGAAATTTTATGAGTTTGGCATTTTAGGATGATTAAATGCATTTATTAGTAAAGTGTAAGCAATTAAAATAAATTGTTTATAAGTTTAAGAAATGATTAAAATATTGTGGTTGTATTAATAATATTAGATTATGAGATTATTAAGTGATTTATAACATTTTGATTAAGGTGTTATGAGATCATTGATTTATGAATCTTACTCTTGAGATTAAATCTATATGTTGATTATATTATTTTTATTATCATATATAACATTCTTATAACCCTAATGATGATATTTCTCTTTGACTTGAGTGTAAAGATGGGTAGATTATTGGTATGATCGTGACTATAGGTTCTCTTTGGCCAGTAGTGCAAAGTTGAATTGTTGACTGGTATGATCATGACCATTGAATTTATAATTGAATATCTTTAGCTTAAGTGCAAAGGTGAATTGATCAACATATATGGTTATAATTATGGTTTATATAAATTTTGAAATGATTATGTATTTCTTTGAGATATGAATATCTTTGGCCTATAGTGCAAAGATCAATTATTGATGAATATCTTTGGTCCGTAGTGTAAAGATGACCCGTTGTTGAATATCTTTGGCATGTAGTGCAAAGATGACTTGTTGTTAAATATCTTTGGCATGTAGTGCAAAGATGAACTGTTGATGAATATCTTTGGCCCGTGGTGCAAAGATGAATTTATTAGTATGATTATGAATAGAGGCGTGATTTGGTATAACCATGATCTTTGATATTTCAGGTAAAGACAGGTGATGAAAATTATCTTCGTCTTGGATGCGAAGAGGAATTTAGAATCACAATTATGATTATGAGTTATTCATATGATTGTGGAAATGAACTATTGATTGATGTTATAGGGATAAAACATTGTTGGTAGACTTTTAACGTGGAGAAGATAATAGACTTTATAGTCTATTTGACTCTTCTAATGGATTGCTCGTTCCGCTGCAACTATGGCTGAAAAGTTTTATTATCTACCATATGTTCTAAATCTCTGATTTATTACTGATGAATTCTATTGATAATGTAATTATCTTTAGTCATAATATTCTTTACTGAGCTAGTTGTGCTCACCCTTTTGCTTCACAATTCCTTTCAGGTAATAAGAGTGTAGCTGGGTCAAGAGAGAATAACAAGGGAATAGTGTGATGGTTCGGGTCTGTCAAAGTTTATCAACACATTATAAAACGACATGACATACAATATATAATTGTATTGAGGACCTAAGATGTGTGTGTGTAAGTATATTATCGTCACTTAATAATTGATTTTGGTGAACAACAATAGGGTGAGGCGAACCAAACTTTGGAAGGTGTTTTATCACTATCATACAAGATGTCTAATGACATACAACCTCGCGTTATCATAAAGCAGGTTGTGCAAATCCACTCGCTGAGTATATCTACGAGCACTACCTATATGATCTTGGAGTTTATTTGAAACATAATGTTCAATTGCAGACGGTGGAGATAGTTATATGTCAAGAGAAGACTCACCATTGAAAAGAAGATGATAGTAATCTTCTCATTTTTCTTTGGGGTCTATTGGGTCAACCAAGGATAATTCTGTGGGCATATGATATCTATCATAACCTAGACGCATGGCCTCCCATGTACGAAGGTTTCCTTGAGCACTTTCCAAAGATTTTAATTTCTAAAACAGTTCTAGATTGTACCTTTATGTAAGGTATCACTGTGAGGTGTTGTCCATAGTTGGGACATGAGTCATAGTTGGTATTAAAACTCACAGTATATGTGTTGTTGTATTTTGCACGACAATTGTAGTAATAAAGTTGTAGTTATTTTCTGTACCATGTATTTGGCGACTCAGAATAGGTTGGATGGATTGGACCTATTTTGGGGGCGTCACAGTTGGTATCAGAGCTTAGGGATATGATCTCTAGCGGAGATCGGGGAATAGAACTAGGAAGGGAGAGACGAGGAATATCCTTCGCTAGTGTGTGTCCTACTAAGTGAATTTTCTTACTTAAGTTGACAAATTGTGATATGTCAATTAACCTTTTTTTGAAATTTGTATTCTAGAATGATATCCGAAATAAGAGAGAGATGAGCAATGGAGAAATCATGATGACGGGGAAGATGGAATCTGAAATGAAAGCAAGGTATTCTCAACTCTTTGAAATACCAGGGAACGTAAATTTCGGGGAGGAAATTTCATAAGGAGGGAGATTGTAAGACCCCGAATTTTATGAAATAAAAGTATAAAAGTTTTATAATTACTTTTTATAATTACTATTCATGAGTTACTATTCACGAGTTCTTATTCACGATTCTTATTCATGATTTATTCACGAGTTCTTATTCATGAGTTACTATTCACGAATTACTATTCACGAAGTACTATTGATGAAATTTTTTCGTAAATGAAGGCATTACTCAATAATTGTTACGGTAATTCTTTGTTCAATATTTTATTTTATTGATTCAATAATTGCTACGTTGATATTTTATATTATTGTTGTTTGATAATAATTGTCACTACATATATTTCCCATTATCGGATCAATAATTCATATTATTTGGATAATATTATTAGATAACATTATTGGCAATGTCTAGAAAGTTACATCGAGGAGAGGTTTGGTCATCTAATTTGGCAATGATGAGGAGAAATCCTTATTGGAAAGCCCCTCTTTCACAGGAGGCTGCTGGTTGTCGATATTGTGATTCTATAATATTATTTGTGAATAATTAATTATTGATTTATATGATAAGGAAAATATTCATTTTATGTGGTTATAGATGGAGAAAATTTTTAATGTGACAATTGTTGAAAATTGATATTTTATCTTTTACGATAAAATATATTATTATATTCTGATAATATAATAATGGTGATATTTTTACAATGAATGTGTGATATATGAATAAATGAGGAGGAAGAGTAGTTTTGTTGCATTAAATGCTAAACACATGTTTTGTGTGTTACAAAAAATGTTTAACACATGTTAAACATGATGGTGTACAAATTTTGATTTGAAATTTGATTATAGCTTTGTAAAATCGTCAGTTTGTGGATTTGGTCAATTTACATTTGGAATTTGGAAAAACTTTCTTACGCAAAGTTGTAGAGAATGGAATTTCCTATGGAAAGGACATGTGGTTTGAATTTTTACGATAAAAGGGCTATTTATTATGAATTATTGAAGTTCCAAAGTTCTAAAAGAATAATTGATTTTTGGAAGTTTTAATTGTTTTATTTAAGAAAAACATTTTTTACACTTTGGTGGGCCCCACTTGCATGTGTTAAATCTTTGAATTCAGATTCAAAGGTGTTCTATGGAAATTTTATTATAAATAATATTATTTTAATAAATTTTTACGCTTTGGTGTTCTAAGCAATTTCTATAAATAGGTCTTAGGTTAGAATTGAAAATCACACATTAAAGCTGAAGTTTTCTCTCTATTTTCTCTCTATATTATCGAGTGTATTCTTGTGAGTATTTTGATATCTTGAGTGTTTTGCTATACGATGCAAGTTAGATTCGGCGTTATTCGATCGAAATCTTTGCTCTTTTGAGGTAAGGGATATTGTCGTTAGTATGTAAAGGTTATTATGTTTTCCAATTTGAAATTTTTTGAACCTTCAAAAATTCTGGAAAAATTGGAAATGATATTTTGATGAGTTTTGTAGATTGTGTCCAAAAATGGCGATTTTTGGATGTATAGATTAGGAGTTATGGATTTTATGAGAAAAGACTATTTTAAAGGTAACCGCTTATAACTCCTTGTGATTAACTCCAAAATTGATGAAATTTTTATTGGGAGTACACCTATATAATATCAGTATACTCTATAAATTTCAGAATTTTTGGATAAAAGTACAATTTATGATAAATGTCTGAATATTCGGTGGTTTTGGCCATGTGAAAAATAGTAAATGAATTTTAAAAATTTCGAGAAAAATATATGTTCAATATGGGACTACATTATACTAAATCCCAGAAAAGAAATATTTTTGGAACTGATTTGGTATTTTTCATGAAAATGTTCTAGTTATGAGTAAATGAATTAAATATGTTATGTGAAGTAAGAAAATTGGAAAATATGATTTTATGGCTTGAGAATCATATATGAGGTATATCTGATTTTGATGAGGGTTTTGGTTATTGGTGATGAAATTTTATGAGTTTGGCATTTTAAGATGATTAAATGCATTAATTAGTAAAGTGTAAACAATTAAAATAAATTGTTTATAAGTTTAAGAAATGATTAAAATATTGTGGTAGTATTAATAATATTAGATTTTGAGATTATTAAGTGATTTATAACATTTTGATTAAGGTGTTATGAGATCATTGATTTATGAATCTTACTCTTGAGATTAAATCTATATGTTGATTATATTATTTTTTATTATCATATATAACATTCTTATAACCCTAATGATGATATTTCTCTTTGACTTGAGTGTAAAGATGGGTAGATTATTGGTATGATCGTGACTATAGGTTCTCTTTGGCGATGGTGCAAAGTTGAATTGTTGGTTGGTATGATCATGACCATTGAATTTATAATTGAATATCTTTAGCTTAAGTGCAAAGGTGAATTGATCAACATATATGGTTATAATTATGGTTTATATAAATTTTGAAATGATTATGTATTTCTTTGAGATATGAATATCTTTGGGCTGTAGTGCAAAGATCAATTATTGATGAATATCTTTGATTAAAAGTAGTGTAAAGATGATGACCGTTGTTGAATATCTTTGGCATGTAGTGCAAAGATGACTTGTTGTTGTTGAATATCTTTGGCATGTAGTGCAAAGATGAGCTGTTGATGAATATCTTTGGCCGTGGTGGTGCAAAGATGAATTTATTAGTATGATTATGAATAGGAGGCGTGATTTGGTATAACCATGATCTTTGATGTTTGAGGTAAAGACGGTGATGAAAATTATCTTCGTCTTGGATGCGAAGAGAATTTAGAATCACAATTATGATTATGAGTTATTCATATGATTGTGGAAAAGAACTGTTGATTGATGTTACGAGGATAAAACATTGTTGGTAGACTTTTAACGTGGAGAAGATAATAGACTTTATAGTCTATTATTTGACTCTTAATGGATTGCTTTCGTTCATTTGCAACTATGGTTGAAAAGTTTTATTATCTACCATATGTTTCTAAATCTACGATTTATTCTTGATGAAGTCTATTGATAATGTAATTATCTTTAGTCATAATATTCTTTCTTGAGCTAGTTGTGCTCACCCTTTTGCTTCACAATTCCTTTCGGGTAATAAAAAGTGTAATTTGGGAATTGGCGAGAATAACGAGGGAATAGTGTGATGGTTGATGCATCAAAGTTTATCAACACATTATAAAGCGGCATGACATACAATATATAATTGTATTGAGGACCTAAGATGTGTGTGTCGTATATTATCGTCACTTAATAATTGATTTTGGTGAACAACAATAGGGTGAGGCGAACCCAACTTTGGAAGGGTGTTTTATCACTATCATACAAGATGTCTAATGACATCTGACCTCGCGTTATCATAAGGCGGGGTTGTGCAAATCCACTCATTTGAGTATATCTCTGAGCACTACTATATGATCTTGGAGTTTATTTGAAACATAATGTTCAATTGCAGAGCCGGTGGAGATAGTTATATGTCGAGAGAAGACTCACCATTGGAAAGAAGATGATAGTAATCTTCTCGTTTTTCTTTGGGGTCTATTAGGTTGACCAAGGATAATTTTGTGGGCATATGATATCTATCATAACCTAGACGCATGGCCTCCCATGTATACGAAGGTTTCCTTGAGCACTTCCCAAAGATTTTAATTTCTAAAAAGCAGTTTTAGATTGTACCTTTATGTAAGGTATCTTTTTGTGAGGTGTTGTCCATAGTTGGGACATGAGTCATAGTTGGTATTAAAACTCACAGTATATGTGTTGTTGTATTTTGCACGACAATTGTAGTAATAAAGTTTTAGTTATTTTACGTACCATGTATTTGGCGACTCAGAATAGGTTGGATGGATTGGACCTATTTTGGGGGCGTCACAGTTGGTATCAGAGCTTAGGGATATGATCTCTGGCGGAGATCGGGGAATAGAACTAGGAGGGGAGAGTCGAGTAAATCCTTCGCTAGTGTGTGTCCTACCTAAGCTGAATTTTCTTACTTAAGTTGACAAATTGTGATATGTCAATTAACCTTTGTTTTGAATTTGTATTCTAGAATGATATACGAAATACAAGAGATGAGCAATGGAGAAATCATGATGACGGGGAAGATGGAATCTAGAAATGAAAGCAAGGTATTCTCAACTCTTTGAAATACGAGTACGTAAATTTTGGGACGAAATTTCATAAGGAGGGAGATTGTAAGACCGAATTTTATGAAATAAAAGTATTCAATTTTTATAATTACTATTCATGAGTTACTATTCACGAGTTCTTATTCACGAGTTCTTATTCATGAGTTCTTATTCACGAGTTTCTTATTCATGAGTTCTTATTCACGAGTTACTATTCACTTAATTACTATTCATGAAGCATGATAATTTTTTTTCGTAAGAAGGCATTACTCGATAATTATTACGGTAATTCTTTATTCAATATTTTATTTTATTGATTCAATAATTGCTACGTTGATATTTTATATTATTGTTGTTTCAATAATTGTCACGCATGATATTTCCCATTATCGGATCAATAATTCATATTATTTGGATAATATTATTAGATAGCATTATTGGCAATGTCTAGAAAGTTTATCATCGAGGAGAGGTTTGGTCATCTAATAATTGGCGCCGATAAGGAGAAATCCTTATTGGAAAGCCCCCTCTTTCCTGGGAACTGCCTGGTTGTCAGTATTGTGATTCTATAATATTATTTGTGAATAATTAATTATTGATTTATATGATAAGGAAAATATTCATTTTATGTGGTTATAGATGGAGAAAATTTTTAATGTGACAATTGTTGAAAATTGATATTTTATCTTTTTTGATAAAATATATTATTATATTACAGTAATATAATAATGGTGATATTTTTACAATGAATGTGTGATATATGAATAAATGAGGAAGAGTATTTTTGTTGCATTAATTGCTAAACACATGTTTTTGTGTGTTACAAAAAATGTTTAACACATGTTAAACATGATGGTGTACACAAATTTTGACTGAAATCTGATTATAGCTTGTAAAATCGTCCGTTTGTGGATTTCGGTCAATTTCTGTTTGGAATTTGGAAAAACTTTCTTCTGCAAAGTTGTAGAGAATGGAATTTCCTATGGAAAAGGACATGTGGTTTGAATTTTTTACGATAAAAGGGCTATTTATTATGAATTATTGAAGTTCGAAGTTCCAGAATAATTGATTTTTGGAAGTTTTAATTGTTTTATTTAAGAAAAACATTTTTTACACTTTGGTGGGCCCCACTTGCATGTGTTAAATTGCTGAATTCAGATTCAAAAGGTGTTGCTAAGGAAATTTTATTATAAATAATATTATTTTAATAAATTTTTACGCTTTGGTGTTCTAAGCAATTTCTATAAATAGGTCTTAGGTTAGAATTGAAAATCACACGAAGCTGAGTTTTTTCTCTCTATTTCTCTCTCTATATTATCGAGTGTATTCTTGTGAGTATTTTGATATCTTGAGTGTTGCTATCTACGATGCAAGTTAGATTCGGCGTTATTCGATTCGAAATCTTTGCTCTTTTTTTGAGGTAAGGGATATTGTCGTTAGTATGTAAGGGTTATTATGTTTTTCAATTTTGAAATTTTTTGAACCTTCAAAAATTCTGGAAAAATTTGAAATGATATTTTGATGAGTTTTGTAGATTGTGTCCAAAAATGGCGATTTTTGGATGTATAGATTAGGAGTTATGGATTTTATGAGAAAAGACTATTTTAAAAGTAACTGCTTATAACTCCTTGTGATTAACTCCAAAATTGATGAAATTTTTATTGGGAGTACATCTATATAATATCAGTATACTCTATAAATTTTAGAATTTTTGGATAAAAGTACAATTTATGATAAATGTCGAATATTAGGTGGTTTTGGCCATATGAAAAATAGTAAATGAATTTTAAAAATTTCGAGAAAAAAATATATATTCAATATGGGACTATATTATACTAAATCCCAGAAAAGAAATATTTTTGGAACTGATTTGGTATTTTTCATGAAAATATTCTAGTTATGAGTAAATGAATTAAATATGTTATGTGAAGTAAGAAAATTGGAAAATATGATTTTATGGCTTGAGAATCATATATATGAGGTATATCTGAGATTTTTTGATGAGGGTTTTGGTTATTGGTGATGAAATTTTATGAGTTTGGCATTTTAGGATGATTAAATGCATTTATTAGTAAAGTGTAAACAATTAAAATAAATTGTTTATAAGTTTAAGAAATGATTAAAATATTGTGGTAGTATTAATAATATTAGATTATGAGATTATTAAGTGATTTATAACATTTTGATTAAGGTGTTATGAGATCATTGATTTATGAATCTTACTCTTGAGATTAAATCTATATGTTGATTATATTATTTTTTTTATTATCATATATAACATTCTTATAACCTAATGATGATATTTCTCTTTGACTTGAGTGTAAAGATGGGTAGATTATTGGTATGATCGTGACTATAGGTTCTCTTTGGCGATGGTGCAAAGTTGAATTGTTGACTGGTATGATCATGACCATTGAATTTATAATTGAATATCTTTAGCTTAAGTGCAAAGGTGAATTGATCAACATATATGGTTATAATTATGGTTTATATAAATTCTGAAATGATTATGTATTTCTTTGAGATATGAATATCTTTGGCCTGTAGTGCAAAGATCAATTATTGATGAATATCTTTGGTCCGTAGTGTAAAGATGACCCGTTGTTGAATATCTTTGGCATGTAGTGCAAAGATGACTTGTTGTTGAATATCTTTGGCATGTAGTGCAAAGATGAGCTGATTGATGAATATCTTTGGCCGTGGTGCAAAGATGAATTTATTAATATGATTATGAGCGAGGCTGTGATTTGGTATAACCATGATCTTTGATGTTTCGAGGTAAAGGCGGTGATGAAAATTATCTTCGTCTTGGATGCGAAGAGAATTTAGAATCACAATTATGATTATGAGTTATTCATATGATTGTGGAAAGGAACTATTGATTGATGTTACGAGGATAAAACATTGTTGGTAGACTTTTAACGTGGAAGATAATAGACTTTATAGTCTATTTGACTCTTTAATGGATTGCTCGTTTCATTTGCAACTATGGTTGAAAAGTTTTATTATCTACCATATGTTCTAAATCTACGATTTATTCTTGATGAATCTATTGATAATGTAATTATCTTTAGTCATAATATTCTTTCTTGAGCTAGTTGTGCTCACCCTTTTGCTTCACAATTCCTTTCGGGTAATAAAGTGTAGGTATTTGGGTTGGCGAGAATAACGAGGGAATAGTGTGATGGTTAAGGTCATCAAAGTTTATCAACACATTATAAAGCGGCATGACATACAATATATAATTGTATTGAGGACCTAAGATGTGTGTGTCGTATATTATCGTCACTTAATAATTGATTTTGGTGAACAACAATAGGGTGGCGAACCAAACTTTGGAAGGTGTTTTATCACTATCATACAAGATGTCTAATGACATACAACCTCGCGTTATCATAAGGCGGGGTTGTGCAAATCCACTTCATTTGAGTATATCTCGAGCACTACTATATGATCTTGGAGTTTATTTGAAACATAATGTTCAATTGCAGGGCGGTGGAGATAGTTATATGTCGAGAAGACTCACCATTGGAAAGAAGATGATAGTAATCTTCTCGTTTTTTTTTTGGGGGGTCTATTAGATTGACCAAGGATAATTTTGTGGGCATATGATATCTATCATAACCTAGGCGCATGGCCTCCCATGTCGAAGGTTTCCTTGAGCACTTCCCAAAGATTTTAATTTCTAAAAGCAGTTCTAGATTGTACCTTTATGTAAGGTATCTTTGTGAGGTGTTGTCCATAGTTGGGACATGAGTCATAGTTGGTATTAAAACTCACAGTATATGTGTTGTTGTATTTTGCACGACAATTGTAGTAATAAAGTTGTAGTTATTTTATGTACCATGTATTTGGCGACTCAGAATAGGTTGGATGGATTGGACCTATTTTGGGGGCGTCACGATTAATATCGAGCTTAGGGATATGATCTCTAGCGGAGATCGGGGAATAGAACTAGGAGGAGTTCTAGAATGATATCTGAAATACGAGGAGATGAGCAATGGAGAAATCATGATTACGGGGAAGATGGAATCTAAAATGAAAACAAGGTATTCTCAACTCTTTGAAATGCAGTCGTAATTAGTGAATGGGACGAAATTTCATAAGGATGGGAGATTGTAAGACCCCAATTTTTTATGAAATAAAAGTATTCAATTTTTATAATTACTATTATTATGAGTTACTATTCATGAGTTCTTATTCATAGTTACTATTCACGAGTTACTTATTCACGAGTTACTATTCATGAGTTTCTATTCACGAATGAGTACTATTCATGAGCATGATAATTTTTTTCGTAAGAAGGCATTACTCAATAATTATTCACGGTAATTCTTGTTCAATATTTTATTTTATTGATTCAATAATTGCTACGTTGATATTTTATATTATTGTTGTTTCAATAATTGTCTCGGCACAGTATTTCCCATTATCGGATCAATAATTCAAATTATTTGGATAATATTATTAGATAGCATTATTGGCAATGTCTAGAGAAAGTTACATCGAGGAGAGGTTTGGTCATCTAATTGCGCGCGATGAAGGAGAAATCTTTATTGGAAAGCCCCTCTTTCCTGGGAACTGCCTGGTTGTTAGTATTGTGATTCTATAATATTATTTGTGAATAATTAATTATTGATTTATATGATAAGGAAAATATTCATTTTATGTGGTTATAGATGGAGAAATTTTTTAATGTGACAATTGTTGAAAATTGATATTTTATCTTTTCTGATAAAATATATTATTATATTACAGTGATATAATAATGATGATATTTTTACAATGAATGTGTGATATATGAATAAATGAGGAGGAAGAGTATTTTTGTTACTATAAATGCTAAACACATGTTTTGTATGTTACAAAAAATGTTTAACACGTGTTAAACATGATGGTGTACACAAATTTTGACTGAAATCTAATTATAGCCTGTAAAATCGTCCGTTTGTGGATTTCGGTCAATTTCTGTTTGGAATTTGGAAAAACTTTCTTCTGCAAAGTTGTAGAGAATGGAATTTCCTATGGAAAGGACATGTGGTTTGAATTCTTCTGATAAAAGGGCTATTTATTATGAATTATTGAAATTCCGAAGTTCTAGAATAATTGATTTTTGGAAGTTTTAATTGTTTTATTTAAGAAAAACGTTTTTTACACTTTGGTGGGCCCCACTTGCATGTGTTAAATTGCTAAATTCAGATTCAAAGGTGTGCTAAGGAAATTTTATTATAAATAATATTATTTTAATAAATTTTCTGCTTTGGTGTTCTAAGCAATTTCCTATAAATAGGTGTTTAGGTTAGAATTAAAAATCACACCAGAAACTGAAGTTTTCTCTTTATTTCTCTCTCTATATTATCGAGTGTATTCTTGTGAGTATTTTGATATCTTGAGTTTTGCTATACGATGCAAGTTCGTTCAGCGTTATTCCAGTCAGAAGTACTGCTCTTTTGAGGTAAGGGATATTGTCGTTAGTATGTAAGGGTTATTATGTTTTTCAATTTCGAAATTTTTTTGAACCTTCAAAAATTCTGAAAAAATTTAAAATAATATTCTGCAAAAAATGTCGTTCAGTAGTGAGTATTGGCTCTAGTTTGAAAAAGAAGAATTTAGCTGATGATCATTAGAAAGTACTCATGATCTTACAGCATGTACTCATTGAGATATTCTATTCTTAATGTGAATTAATCATATCAGATGGCACCTACTATCAGCTCAATTCAACAGAGTATGAATAGTTGGGGTAGGCTGCAATGAATATGACAAAACTAATTCTTATCCCAGTATAGCTGACATCTTTTACTTATTAACCTATTGAACTTTTAAAAATTCAATTACCCAATTAAAGTTATTAAAATTTTGAAATTGTCTCATTCTGTTTAAATTCAGGAAGTTTATTTTTTCCTATGTGGCTTTGTAAAAAATGAAAGGAAATAAAAACTTAAAATACATGGAAAAAAAGACAGAAATTGCATGTTTGTGTTAGGCAACTGCTAAGACCTGAATCTCTAAACTCAATAGAATCTCGAATTGGATTAATGTAACAACTAAGGATATGGTAAAGTGGTATGAAACCTATCTATAAGGTTACTTACTAATTTATGCTGGGGTTGCCAAATGGAATCTCAAATTTGGGGTCTTGAATACACTTGTCTTCATTACATTGGTTAACATCTATATGCATTACATAGGACTTGCCATGATGTCGAGTAACCAAAGTAATGAGACCCTAAATATGAAAATAAGAAAACTACCTCAGAATACTCAAATTTCATATCCAAAGTGAGTTCGCAAGAGTTAGCTCTAGTTTTAGCAAAAACATCACTACCTTGGGACCCCAAGCATTACTTGTCATTTATAGGTAATTTTATAGAAAGCATTACATGCTATAAAATCCTTCATGAAGTTTGAGTTGGTAACTTAGTGAATGGTGTATAGCAACCAACTCAAATTTCTTTAAGGATTTGGTAGCATGTATGTGTGCGTACACAAAAACACGTGTGTGTGTGTGTGTGTGTGTATATATATATATATATATATATATATATATATATATATGCTAGAAAATCCTTCATGAAGTAGACTTGGTATATTGTTCTATGAGGTGAATTTGAATTTTGAAAAGTGCAAGCCTATTATTGGCTTATTATTGTCTAGTGTTAGTTATCTGGGTCATAGATTGAGTTGATTGAGTAATACAACGTTTCACATTGAGAGGTCAAATTTTCTTTTTAAACATTCCAAAATGAGTCTACTTTCAAAATCAATCTAAAAATCTCAATAGATATGAATTTTCTTTTCATATTTGTTCTTTATTATGCTTAAGGTTAACTTTCTTTATAAACATTTATTTTCAAAGTAGATTCTCATTTTTGGGAGATGCATTGTGATATGGATTCTTTGATATTTTATTATACATGAGAGAGGTTTATAGATTCCTACTGAATCCATTCTATCCTAAATTTGTATTTTGATGGCAGATCCCATAAAGAGAAGCGATCTAGCTATGCCCCTGAGAAGGGGTTGCGATATGATGGAATCTATAGGATTGAAAAATGCTGGCGAAAAGTGGGAAAACAGGTAACTATTGACATTGATATGTTTTGAAAGAAGCCAATTAGTTTTTTCTCTTGCCTCTAAATATCTAATAACAATGTTTTGCTGTGTTAGGGCTTTAAGGTTTGTAGATACTTATTTATAAGATGTGACAATGACCCTGCACCATGGACAAGGTTTGTGCTAGTTATACTTGTGAGTTTCTTCAACAAAGAAATATTTTTTCAATGCTTTTCACCAAATTTATATGCAGCGATGAGCATGGTGACCGGCCTAGACCCCTGCCAACAATATCAGAGCTTAAACGTGCAATTGACATTTTTGAGAGGACGGAGAGTCCACCGTGGGATTACGACGTGAGTAGAGAAACATAAAATTCCCCATTTCCTGAAGTGTTAATTCTCTGCTTTGAAATATTTTGTGCTGATTCTGTTAAGGAAACCATAACCTAGTGTTGGCCCTTGCCCTCTTTTCCTTAATCATGTCCTGAAACACTCTTTTCCCCTTTTTTTGAATATTCTTAAATATTTAGTTATGCCTATACTTGGATTTTAGGAAGAAGATGATTGTTGGAAGTGGAAAAGACCACCACCCCCTAGCCGAAAACGAGTTACGACAGGCAATCCTGAAGAGAGACGAGAAGTGAGGAGAGCAATAAGAAAAGCAGAATGCGTGTGTCTGTAAAAGATAAACTTCTAAAAGGTTTTGTTTCCTAGCTTGCTATGTTTTCTTGTCATCATTTTTGGACTGGGGAAGTAAGGTCATTGACATGCTAGACAGGACTAAATATAAATTCTTGTGTAATCTATTTGTGTGTCTTGTTTTATGCAGTTTGTTGCTATACCTCAATTTTGCAAGTACTGGTTCATTATTCAGTTTTTATGCACTAGGTATTTATTAAATCTAGCTCCATCATTGGGGTTTCTAGAGTAATTAGAATTTTTGTTTCACTTTAAGGCACTACATGTTCCTTGATAATGCAGAAGCTATAGATTTATTATTATAGTAATGTTTCTCATGCAGAATTCAGTTGCCTCCTTTGTAAAAATGTGATGACTCTCCCTCTCACGACACCTTGTGCGCATAACTTTTGCAAGTCTTGTCTAGAAGGAAAATTTGCTGGACAGACATTCACCAAAGAGAGGAGTCGAGGTGGGCGGACTCTTCGATCACAGAAAAATGTCATGAACTGCCCAGAATGCACTAATGACATATCTGATTTTCTTCAGAATCCACAGGTGTGGCTCACATTATTTTTGCTACTGATAGGAAATAGAGTTTACTCGCGTTGATTTGTTCAGCCTCCCCCTCGATAATTTCTCAGTTTTTCTCTATGTATCTTTAAGAGCCAAGTCTTCTAAAAGACCACATTTACAACTGCTAATATATTTTTGCCCACAAATATAGGTGAATAGAGAAATAATGGATGTTATAGAGAAACTTCAAGAGTCCACCAAGGAGGAAGCTCATTCTTCAGAAGAGGCTTTGGAGGCTTGGTCAGTGGAAAAAGAAAATGAAGTTTCGAATCCTCGAGCTGAGGAAAAGATTGAAGGCACTCATAAACGGAAGGAAGCTGACTCGAAGGAGAAATTTGATGAAGAATCAAAAACAAAGATAAAGAAGGCTAATGAAGTTGCGGATGAAGGAAATGATTCACCTTCAAGTCCTCTCCATCTTTCCTCAGCAGATGCGGATCATTTTCAGTAATTTGCCCTTTAGTTACCCGTAAAACTTTAACTTACATTTGCAACTTATACATTACTATTCGCTGTTTAGCAAATCTGGCCTTCAACATTTGGGATAACTAGTCTTTTTGTGCTGACTTTTGCGTTTGGTTGAGCCAAACTTGTTTCCACGCACTTGGTCCTTTTTGTTGTTCTGCTTTTGTGGGGTTTGACGTGTGGAATTTCTCTAAAACATTGCTTTTTATATATTGGATGCTTTGGAGTTTTTTTGAATAGAAATGAAAACATTTATGCAAATGTGAGAAAAGCGGAGCTCAGTATTTATATAATGTTGTTAAAAAGCATGTAAGATTGACATTATTTGAAGCAAATGCTTATTCATTTCAAGTCACTTTCCCAAAATTATGTAGTTTTGATTAAAATTAAAAATCACTCATCTCACTTGTACTCCCGAATCTCTTTTCCTCCCACTCTAATAGTGAATGTTTAAAAGATAATATTAGTGATTTCAAATTTATTTCTGTACCAAAAGAAACAATAGTGTATGCTTAAAAGATAATGTAAAATTATTTTGTTTTTGGTGTTGTGCTCACATGAACCTTGTAAAAATTGAATAAAATGAGGAGATAACCATAATATATGTAAAGCTGGTGAATATATTTGCTATGGAGGACTAGTTATGAAATAATCTTTCATCCTCAAAGTAATTTAAATTGCTGAAATAACTAATTTATGATTGGTAAAATGAAATCTGTCTTTTGAAGAAAACTTCTTTGAATTTTCTTGCAGCTTATTTCATGAGCACTTTTGTAGCATTCTGAAAATCAGTTTAATACTTTCTTTATTGAAAATTTGAAATGATTTACTTCAATTTTTTTTACCTGTTCTACAAGTTGATTGTTAAATTCTTTACCCTTTTCTGCTAGCTAAAAGTAAGCCATCACATAAATATGAGCAGTCCCAAATATACCCCACAACAAAAATTGGGTTTAAACCCACTAAACAGGAATATATCAGTTAACCAACCTCTTAGGTTGTAGACGAATTGTTAATAGGTACAATTACATATTCTACTACATTTTTAATAATAATTACAACAATAGTTCACTTATAAAATATTTCCACAATTAATACATTTTTATATTTATTTACAATATTAGTGTAATTAGAATTCTTTAATTTAAGGAATTAGTATGCAATTAGGATTCCTTAATTTAGAAGATTAATATTGATTTACTTATTAAATTAAATAAAATGGATATTTTGTACGCATCTTTCTCTCTCCTTCTCCTAATTCTCTCCACCTGAAATTCAAATGGACATCACGAGCAGCACTAGGGCCACCACTGATCAAGCGCCGTCCATGAAAATGGAGTCCATTTACGAGAGGGTCCGCTTTTTGGCCTCCGGCAATGCGGTGGTTGTCTTCACCGTCACCGGCTGCTGTATTTGCCACGTTGTCAAGCAGCTCCTATTCAGCCTCGGTGTAGGCCCCACCATCATCGAGCTCGACCGCGACTCCGCCGGCTCCGAAATCCACTCCTTCCTCCTCCTCCTCCTAATTCAAGTCATTAAATGGTGTGGGTCAAATGATAACAAATACGTTAGCCAAGCCTGATAACGGGAAAGCAGGTTGGTTAATTTTATAACTGTTGGTATTTATCTTCTGGGAAATGGGATACCTGATGCATGTGCTCGCATGTTCCTGAAAAGTAATGTTTGTATGAAAATAATAACTTACTCCCTTTTACCTTTTCGTGTTCTATGCTTATATTGCAAAGAAAGGAAAACCCGCCGCCATTTACCTCTCCTCCTAATTCTCTCCACCAGATTATTTTCAAAATCAAAAACCCGTCGCCATTTACCGCCGAGTCCACTACCATTTGCCCATTTTGAGGTGGATTGATTATAATGGATCGATTTTTCATAGTACAGTTGCTGCGTTTTTTTTATAGTACAGTTGGTAGCCAAACATTCATACCAAGGTAACTAATTCAGTGTTATTAGGTTTCTAATTTATTTTTAAAAAAATCTATTATAGATTTTTTATCTAATAGTGCAGTTGGTAGCTAACACTTTATACAAACATAACCAATTCAGTTTTATTGGGATACCAATTAATTAAAAAAAATGTATTGTATATATTTTTTTTAATAATACAGTTGGTAGCCAAACCTTAATACAAAGGTAACCAATTCAGTTTTATTGAGTTACCAATTAATTATAAAAAATCTATTATAGATTTTTTTATATAATCTTGATTAGTAGCCAAACCTTAATACAAATGTAACCAACAAAAACTAAAATTGTTACCTTTGAAAGTTTTGGTTACCAACTGCACTGAAATTTCTCTTGGTTACCCACAAAAACTAAGATGGTTACCTTTGTATAAATATTTGGATACCAACTGCACTAAAATTTATCTTTTTTTCTTTTAATTTGGACTAAATCAACCTTAAATCATAATGGCAACCGTTGTGTGGCGTCCATGGTGTTGAAGCGGCCGGCGAAGGGGAGGAGGAAGATGGCCCCATGAAGGAGAGGAAGAAGATGACGTTGCCAAACTTTGAATATTTGAATTTTAATTATTATTTTTGAATTTAAATTTGTTTTGTTTGTTAGATCCAAGATATTTGAATTTGAATTATTAATTATGGTAGTTATTTCTCCTTGATGAATTGAATCCTATACTAATTCCCTAAATTAAGGAATCCTAATTGCATTAATATTGTAAATAAATATAGAAAGTGTATTAATTGTGTAAATATATTATGAGTGCACTAATAGTGTAATTACTTTCTAAATGTTGTATACTTATGTAAATGACCCTTATTAATATGAAGACTTCTACAAGATTGATGGGCTGATAACACAAGGCCAAGTGAAACTAACAAGAAAATCAGCTCTTGAGCCTGAATAAAAGTCCATGTGATACTACTAATCACAAACCTTGCTGCAAACCAAGCCGACAAACACTTCCTTGGTGGGCTAGATTTCTCAGTTGTGAAAATGCCCACAAAAAAGTCCAACTGAGCCACCAATTCCATATATAACCAGGCCTAGTTTTGGGCCATGAGAGCTCCAAATCACATACAAGAGAATGGGAGCTATTGTAAATAACATAACTGCAAATGGCTTAGAACATTTTTCTGCAGAAACCACTGGAATTGTTAACCTTCTTGGAACGATCTCGTTCCGAGTTATAACGAATAAGATATGAGATTGCAAAGTAGGTGGTTCAAACATGTGAAGAACTTAGAAAAAAAAATTCAAAGTTAGATTACGGCTGTGAAATCGCAAAGATCGGCTAAGGCATGAAAAGAGAGTATGCAGTAGCCAAACCTCTACTCAACTTACATTAATATGAAATCGCAGTACCAACAAAAAAAAAGGAAATCGGTACTGCAACCTTGAGGTAAGGAAAAACCCAGAAATGAGTTTTTATCTGCTCAATTCTTGGGGAACGTGTACAGAATAATAATATGAAAGTAGTATGCATACAAACCAATTATGTTTGATGATAAACATATGCTTTGTAACAATCTTATTCATTTATTAATAAAATAATTATTTATTAAATACTTTTAATTTATCTACATAATGTTGTTTTTATTAATATGTGATAAACCATAATTTTAAGCAATGTTTTTAGAATCATGATAATGATCATGCTAATGAGATATAATTATTGGATAGCTTAAAATTAAAATTGTTCCAAATCGTTGGATTACTAAAAATGGGATTAGTGAATCCAGATAGATTGGTACTGTTGGGCCATAATACTTTAGACATGTTGGGTATGTCTTGAAAGTATTGGGCCGGTTCATTGGGCCGAGCCATTGGGAAGTTAATGTCTTTATTTGGATTTTCTTGAGGTATGGGGCCGAGGCAATGGGTCGAATTACTAGATAAGTATGGTTCCACTTGGGTTTTGACTAGTGATGATTATGGGGATAGAACTTTGACTGTCATCTCTGCATTGTATTGAATGAGGATTGGACAGGGCTTAGTCGGATACAAGCTGTGGGCCAGGGGAAGTCAGTGGCATACAAAAACAAGGAACTCACACAAACGAAGGTAAGACATCTAAACTATTATTCTCTCTCAAGCACTAGACATTATTTTCCTCCATTGTTAACCTTGTGATCGCCGATACTGACTCTCACGCCAGAGCTATCCCCCGACGGTCAAGCCGTCAAGCTTTTGGTGTTGACTTGTTGAACTGTGCAGGATATCGAACGCGTCTTGGTGATTGGGACATGGGAAAAGATCTTAGCATTAACAGGTACGTTGCTTGCTCATTGGTTGAGGATGATTGATCTCATGATCATTTGTGCGGAGACACTAAAACAAGTATGTAGGTGCTTATTGGAGAATAAGTTTACTGAACGTGGCTCACAAAGAAATATCTAATGGAGTTTACTTGCCTGTCAATAGGAATTCCTGTAGTAATAGTAGTATAAGTGATCATTGGACTTGAGATCATCATAATATCTTGTGTATGATGAGTTATGCTTTGACATATTCCTTAAGACCCTTAGGGTATTATTGGGTAAAATCAATACGCTTAAAAACACGCAAGCGTACATGGTCAACAATTAATATAGTAGTGAATAAAGTACCGTTCCCACGAGGACAAAATATCAAGAGTTTTAACTTCACAATTATCAATTTGTATTAACCCTAATTTTATTAAACTAATCAATTCAATGGTTTTAAATTATATAAAAAAAACTAAATTAATAAAGAAATAAACTATCACAAAATAGTCACCAATAACGAAAATCCGGAATTTCAAACAATAAATGGAGAATTAGACTTATGATTTCACCCGAGCTTCCCTCCGATTTTCCAACCTTTATTCCAACTCAACTCAATATCCCTCGTTTATTAATCAAGAACACAAACGTAGTAAGAGCCACACTCTCGATGCACTAATACCATATTAACATCAATCCACAATTAAGATAGAAATTGTTAAACACCTAAATCAACCAACTCACTATATCTCTATGTGAACCGCAACTAAAGAAGGTTGAAGTTTAAGCTCTATACGATTACATGCGATGTCAAGCGTATCTCTACCTTAACAATAATCACAAATCATATCGACAAAATTCATGACACATGCTATATTAACTAGGTCTAGATTCAAATATCTCTCTCGATTCCTTTCAAATCCATAAAGAATCGCTGATCGTGCAATTCATAAATTCACGCCAAATTAACATAGATAAACCGAGAATATCTTATTGAATTGGAAATCAAAGTTATAGAATCATCGTTTTGCCCAAAGATCCATCACAAGTCTAATAAGTAAATTAGTTCATAACGAATGAATTAAAACTCAATAATTTGTTGAAAACATCCTTTCAATTACAAATAAGACTAAAGAGAAGAAGAATAAAGAAAACCCTCCACGTAGCCTTGATTCGCAACTGCCAGACAATCTCTCAAAATTACTCCTCCAACGCTTGCTCTTGAATCCTTGAAATCGCTTCTTGAATTAATGCCTTTGTGTTGTATGATTGTTGTTTTTTCTACGTAATAGCAAGCTCTCCTCTCTTCTATGCTAAATCTCCTTTTATTAGAGTCCAAACGCATCATTCCAAATTCCCACAAACCAAGCTCTAGCAGAAGTCAAAACAAAACAGACACCTCCAGAATGGGGACCCCGCTTCAAGTAGGGGGGTTATAAAAAAAAAGTCATTTCACGGGCATATAGCCACCGACTTCAACTTTTTCTTTCTCCAACTTTTTTCCACTTTTGCTCCAAAAAGACCGCTTTTCCTCACCAATAGCATCCATGATCACCCTACACATAAAATAACATGAAACGAGTAAAAACGAACACAAAACATGAAGATAACTACGAATTTAAACTTGAAATGAATATCGATTCGTGTATATAAGATCCACTTATCAAAATCCCCCAAACTTAAACCGTGCTAGTCCTCGAGCACAAATCAAACTACATGTTATGCAATGCAATGAAATGCAATAACAACCGGAATGCCTAAAAATCCAACAACATCACATAAACTAACTTATCCCATCGGCCTCAGAGATAACAAGCAACTTAACAATACAAATTATCAAAACCAATCCACACTTACATATTAATTCTCAATTCTTGAACAATTATCACTGGTATAGCGTGCGTGTGTGATCAACATCTAAGATAACTGATACGGACCCAAATTCAATACATAAACAACTTCTTAGAAGGAATCATATAGTGCAAACTCAAAAATCTCAAAGATAGGCACGATTCAACTAAAATTAAACTCAACCAAATTCAAGGGTACATGCAGGATACTTACACTTTCTTTTCTTCTTTTTTTTTTAACATACGGGGGCTTTTTGCACTTTTCCCGTTTTATTCTTATCTTTTTTTTCCTAAATATACATAAATGACTGTGCAATGTCTCATCCCATTAGGCTAATGTTGTTACCCCTTAGCGAGCTTAGCCACCAACGACTCCTGCATCATAAAAGACCTTAGGCGCAAGGTGTAAAGACAATCCCCTGGGCTTACTTTGCTCAAGTAACAAAGGCCCCAAACAAGACTAGTCACCATATATACCCTATATATTTATATATATTTTATATATATATATTTAGTAAGTTTATATACCCCCACATATGTTCCCCCAAACTTAGGTTCTTGCCTAATTTAAGCCTTCACTGCCTATCCTTGTCATTTTCTGGTTCACCCTAGCATTATCCTTTAGAAACTTTTTATGTATCAATTTGAACTAACCCCATAAACAAAGATGTTATTAGATGTTATTTAAACAAGTCCAAGAATCGATTCATAATGTAAATTATATCATAGTTTTAATAATCCATACTATATTGGTTAACTTGTTCACAATCTCATCATTGGCCAAAATAAACTGTAACATGCGACATCGTTGGACATATGTAAACACACTATTTAACTAAAATTTATTATTATTATTATTTTATTTATTTATTATTATTATTATTATTATTTTTTACATAGATAACATTTATGAAAACGATGCAAAATTCTAACTACTATGCAAATACCTACTCTATAATGCAAAACTAGATATGAAAACAAAAATTTAAAAATGCATGATGCAACTAAACAAATAACTCCCCCAAACTTAAATAAGACAATGCCCTCATTGGAAAACAATAAAGTGCAATAGGACTTCCCTGGAATCGTCTAAGTCTGGGGCGGTGGTTGGTGCGCTTCTTCATCAGAATCACTAGGAGGAAATCGAGGTAATGGACCAGATGGTTGATATGGAAATTGAGCCGCTGGGTTGAAACTTTGGAGTGTTGTGTTGAAAGAGGCGAAAGATGTGTTCATGGCATCAAACATGTGATCTTGGCGCATCTCCAATCGTCGCATTTCCTTGCGCAGGTCGCCTATTATTATGCGATTCATTCGATTCTCGAACTCAAGGAACCGAGTACTAGAAATTGCCTCAATCGGCAAAGTACCGATCGATTCCTTGATCTCCCATCATTTCATCCTCATCTCCGAGAGTAGCCAAAGATCGACTTCGCCTTTCGACACCGATGGAAAAATAAAACCCAAACCCCGTGGATGTGACTCCTCCACCCCAAATTAAATACCATGCAATCATTCTTGAATCAAGCAAAGAAAAGCGGCGATTGAGTGGGCTCATCATCGAATAACGCACTTCTTGTTGCTAAGACAACACATATATAAGTGAAGGGTGTGGCAAACCGCCGTTAAAAATTTCCACGTAAGCACCATGGATGGAGAAACCGATGATGGCCCCGACGTCGATAATGAAATCTTGCACAATGGCATATAACAAGAACGCCTTCTCTTTGGTGACGTCTCAAGTGTGTTGGGACTAAGCAATTTCGCACATAAAAATACGTACCATATCTTTCCATATCGCTTAAGTCCTTGCTATTGAACACCGCTCCTCCCTTCCTACCTTTGGTCCAAGATGTGCCCACTTTGTCATATTTTTAATAACCTCCTCATAATCCGGTCAAAATCCTCATTTGGGCATATCGACAATGGCGTGGCACCCAGAATCGATAGTAAGCATTAATTGCATCACATCGAATCGGAACCATTTGAACCCCTGACAAACGCTTTGAAAGGAGCTTTGTCTTCAAGCGCTTGCATAAAATTTCTTGACAATATTAACCACGGCGGGTGTCGGATGTTTGGTGAATTTGATCCACCCCTTTTGGTAAATTTGGGACATCATCTCCCCGTCGTTCCCCTCGGGGGCCAATCCACGCTCTGGCGTAAGTGTTTTAGTTTGCATGTACTCATAACGGTCGGCGGCGGCGACACTCATAAATTTTCGGTGGTCATAGGTTGTTGGCGGTGGAGCGGCGCTTGAACTTGCCCCCCGTTGGCGTTTGGGTGTCGGTTGAGAAGCCATTGAATTTTAGCAGTGAACTCTTGCTAGTAAACACTTCCTTACCCTAAAATTTGGTTCAGTCAATTTGTCAAACACTTGGTGTGCACTGCTCGTTCTTCCCCCAAACTTAGGTTGGTTCTATGGAATTCAGTTGAGAAAAGGTGAAGACTTGACACGAATGCAACTTACTCTCAAGTGTATGTTTCCCAATTTCTTGAAGAATTCGATTTTAATGATGTTGAATATGGGAAGTATGAGGTAGGGTTTATATAGGAGTGATGTGGGAGAGAGGAAGTGGTGGACGTGATGGCTGCAATGTGATGGACGTCGTGGGGTAGAAGGTGGGTTAATGGATTTAGGTAGTGGTGGTAGTGGTTTGGTGGCGTGGGTTATGTTTAGGTTGTTGAGGGAGAGTGAGAGAAAAGGGGTAGGCGTGTGAGTGTGTGGGAAAGAAGGAAGAGGCATGCCTTAAAACAGGCGTGTCTGCCTAGGATTCAGGACCCCACTTGCATGGGGTGCTAGGCAAAAAGTCTCTCGGCCTCCTACGGCATGCTCAATCGTTAAAAAATTTTGGCCAAAATTTTTGAGATGAATTTTTTTTCGATTTTCCTCCATTTCGTAGTCGTTGTTGCTCTGACTCACGTTGGACCTCTCCTGAAACCAAAAACATGCAATATGTTAGATTAATGACGACTTGGAGTTTCAATGAGATTTTTAGTACTTTTCAGAGATTTTTAGCAAAACTTATAATTGATAAGACCTAACTACTGCTTCATAAACTATATCCTAACAATTTAAACATGAACTATGAAAATAAAGAAAAGTTGGGTTGCTCCCAATTAGCGCTTGATTTTAAGTCGCTCAAATTTTGACTACTCCCTCGCTTTTATCGTGTATCGGCCAGTAGTAATGTTGTTTCAAGGCCCCAGTTCGACTCGCCACCCCAAAGAATGCTTTATCCGTTGACCATTGACCTTGAACGCTTTCTAATGGATTATGACCGTAGAGAGTTCAAACACGCCATGAGGAAATACTTGTTTTATAGTAAATGGTCCCCACCATCTCGACTTAAGCTTTCCCGAAATAATCGCAAATTCGTGAGTTGAATAAGAGGACCGATTTACCTTACCAATGTTCGCTGCACAATTTTCTGGTCGTGCCATCTTTTAACCTTTTCTTTGTATAGCTTGGCGTTCTCGTAGGCTTGGAGTTGGAATTCATCAAGCTCATTTAGTTGAAGTAGCCTCTTTTCTCCTACCGCGGCTTGATCAAAATTCAATTTCTGTATTGTCCAATAGGCCTTGTGCTATAGCTCCACCGGTAAGTGACATGTTTTTTCACACAAGAGTTGAAAAGGTGACATCCCGATTGGTGTTTTGTATGCAGTTCGGTACGCCCATAATGCGTCATCCAACCTAAGTGACCAATCTTTCTGACTCGGATTTACGACTTTTTCCAATATCCTCTTAAATTCTCTGTTCAATACCTCGGCTTGCCCATTAGTTTGAGGGTGATACACTGTAGCCACCTTGTGGTTTACCCCATACTTAGCCAAAAGAGCTGTAAACGACTTATTGCAGAAGTGACTACCTTCATCACTAATTATCGCTCTTGGCGTGCCAAACCTCGTGAAAATGTTTTTCTAAAGGAATTTGAGGACCACCTTGGCATTGTTCGATGGTAATGCTGTAGCTTTAACCCATTTTGAGATGTAGTTCATCGCGAGTAGAATATACTGATTGCTCAAAGACGAAGGGAAAGGTCCCATGAAATCGATGCCCCATACATCAAAGA
Organism: Panax ginseng; assembly: GCA_020205605.1. NCBI lineage: Eukaryota > Viridiplantae > Streptophyta > Magnoliopsida > Apiales > Araliaceae > Panax > Panax ginseng. The sequence goes on along the minus strand of CM035147.1, from coordinate 50,196,314 downwards.
TTTCCACTTCAAGAATTGTTTGTAGGGGCATCTCATTCCGTTTCGATATATTTCCCACCCTTTGGCATCTATCACATGTTTTCACAAATTGGTGGGCGTCTTTGAACATCAGAGGCCAATAAAACCCAGATTGAAGCACTTTTTGTCACGGTGCGCTTCACTCCTCAGTAATGTCCACCGTATATGCCGAATGAGTGGCATTCTTGTAATATGTTGTGGACTTCACTATATGGGATACATCGTTGAATCATCTTATCGGGCGCATTGTTTGAATAAGTACGGTTCATCCCACATGTACCACTTGACGTCATGCAGAAACTTCTTTTTTGTTGTCGTAAGATCCGGGAAGCATTTTGCTCACCACATAATTCCATAAGTCCGTGATACCATGAAAATTTCAGATTCAACCCAAATAGTTGCTCATCCGGAATGACTCGTTGATCACAAGATCTATCTTCATCCTTTTCCCCGGATTTTCAAATTTTGATAAATGGCTCGGCAACTTGATTCTCCGTCCCTTTCTATCTTTAATTTCTAAATCAAACTCTTGAAGTAGGAAAATCCACCTGATAAGGCGTGGCTTAGCATCTTTTTTTGCTATTAAGCACCGAATCGCCGAATGGTCCGTAGACTATTACCTTAGTCCCCATCAAGTATGCTCGGAATTTGTCGAACGCTGCATACCACTCGCAAGCAATTCCTTTTTCGTAGTAGTGTAGTTCATTTGAGTCTCTATGAGTGTTTTTCTGCATATATATATGGCATGAAACACCTTGTCTCGTCTTTATTCTAAAATAAATTTCAACCGCATATAGTCGCCACATCACACATAAGTTTGAATGGCATTTTCCAATCCGGCATGCGACTATCACACGGGTCAGAAGTTAATTTCTTCTTCAATAGGTCAAACGCGGACTTACATTCCGCAAAGAAGTCGAAAGTGGCATCCTTCTCTAAAAGATCCATAGAGGTTTTTCAATCTTAGAGAAGTCTTTTTATGAACCCTCAGAGAACCCAAAGATGCCCCGTAAAACTTCTAATACCTTTAATCGAGCTTCGGTGGAGGTAGTTTCTCGATCGTATCCAATTTTGCCTTGTCCACCTCCAATCCTTTTGAGCCACACCTTATGGCTCAATATTATGCCCTCTTCAACCATTATTTTTCCCCCAATGATTATTACACCCCTCTTCAACCACCAAAGTAGGGCATTGTTCCATGAAGACTGAAACTTCATTCTTCTCCACCATGTCTCAAAAAAATAGCCATCATACATCACCGAAAGTGCAGCAGTGCATTGCACAAATCAATGACATCCTCCCGAATGCAAAGGTGTCGTAAGGGAAAGTAAATGTTGTCTTTTCTTGATCCTCAGGAGCGATGGCAATCTGATTATATCCCGAATATCCATCCAATAAATAGTAGAACTCATGTCCCGCTAACCTATCTAACATTTGATCAATAAAAGGTAGAGGGAAATGATCCTTTCGAGTTGCCTTATTTAATCTCCTATAATCGATGCACACCCTCCAACCTGTCACTGTCCTTGTTGGAATTAACTTGTTATCCTCATTCTGAATTACCATCATTCCCCCTTTCTTAGGTACACAATGAATTGGACTTACCCATTTACTGTCAAAAATTGGATATATGACACCGGCATCCAATAATTTTAGAATTTCCTTCTTGACCACTTCCCTTCATGATGGGTTAAGTCGACGCTGATGCTCCATCGATGGACTTGCATCATCCTCCATCGTAATCTTGTGCATGCAAAATGATGGGTTAATGCCTTTTATATCCGCAATCGTCCATCCAATTGTCGATTTGTGATCCCTAAGCACCTCAACAACTTTTCTTCCCGCAATTCGTTAAGTGCAGCAGAAATAATTACAGGTAAAGAATTTAAATCGCCTAAATACGCATACCTAAGATGTTTAGGAGTGTCTTAAGTTCCAATGTTGGTGGCTCCTCCAATGATGGTTTCAATTTTCTCAGAATCGCCTCCTCCAAAGTGCAGAGGTTCAACCGGTGTTCTAAATCGCTAACTCTTGGCAACCCAGTCTAGTATCCGTAATAAGTCCACAAATTCGGGTCGTCGTCTTTTTCTTCATCCCCAATAAGGTTGTTTCTAATGGATCATTGATCAAACTCTTGTTAATATCTTCGCTGGTAATTTGCTCAATTAAATCCATTCGATAACATTCTTCCTCGTCCGTAGGATATTTCATGGCCTTGAACACATTAAATTTTATTTCTTGATCTTGGACCCTCATTGTAAGTTCTCCTTTTGCACGCCTATGAGTGTCCTTCCTGTACAAGAAAGGTCTCCCTAGGATGATCTGGATGTTCTTATCTTCATCAAAATCCAAAGATGATAAAGTCCCGTAGGAATATAAACTTATCCACTTTTACCAAAATGTCCTCTACAATGCCTCTCTTGATATGTGATCCGACCTATCCGCCAACCGCAATGAAATATTCAGAGGTTTTAGCGCGCGGCAAACCCAATTCTGAGTATACTGACAATGGCATCAGGTTTATACTCGCCCCCAAATCACATAAGCACTTGTTAAACGACATCTTCCCGATCGTGCACGGGATAGTAAAGCTCCCCGGGCCTTTGAGTTTTGGTGGTAGCTTTTTCTATAACACTGCACTACACTCCTCTATTAGTGCCACTATTTCGAAATCTTCCCATTTCTTCTTCCTCGACAGAATTCCCTTCATAAACTTCGCATAACTTGGCATTTGCTCTAGGGCCTCTGCGAATGGGATGTTAATCTGGAGTTTCTTGAACACGTCTAAAAACTTTAGGAACAACTTATCTGATTTTTGTTTTTGGACTCTCTGCTGAAACGGCGGTGGAGGATAAATAATCGGCTCGCTGTTTAACTTTATTTCCTCATTTTTGTTACCCTCCATCGCTAGCATCGCTATCAACTTTTTCCTCCCGGTGTTGTTGAATTTTCGTGACTATTCCCACCGAGGTGTTTTCCACTTCTCAACATAATCGCTGACATCGCTCTCATGATTACCCTTCGGATTTCTTTCGGTGTCTCTAGGTAATGTTCCTTGTGGTCTATTATTCAATGCCAACGCAATTTGACCTATCTGATTCTCTATATTTTTGATCACAATAGCTTGATTCTTCATAGCCAAATCGTTGCTAGTCATGTACCTTGCCCATATTTCCTCCCCATCGATTTCATCCTTCCGTTGAACCTGCTTGTGGATGACTATGAAAACCAGGGGATATGATGGTCATGGAGCTTGAGTTTGTTGATTATTGCTCCATGAAAGGTTTGGGTGGTTCCTATTCTGGTTGTAGGTGTTTTGGTAAGTATTTTGTGGAATTCTATCAGAAGTTGCTCATGAACCGAATCGGATGTCGGATTTATTGCACAATCGATCCGTTTGATGATCACCCGCACACAATTCATATACTACCATAACCCGTTGAACTTGTTGAACTTGAGCCCTCACATCAGATTTACCCTCTCATTCATCGATCAAACTTCATGGATAATGCGGAAAGTCGTGCTTGTATAGTCATATCCATCTAATTCCAAGATCCCAGCCGCCTTTGCCTATGTCATTCTTGCTGTGGGCCACTAGTAGTTATTTGCTGACATTGTTTCTATCAAATTGTAGGCTTCCTCGTAACTCTTAGCCATGAATGTACCTCCCGATGCCGCATCAATGCTAGTTCTGACATTTCTATGTAGCCCGTTATAGAAGGTGTTCATTTGTAACCACTTGGGCAATCCATGATGTGGGCACTTTCTGAGTAATTCCTTGTATCTCTCCCATGCCTCATATAGTGACTCCCCATTCTGCTGCTCAAACATTGTGATGTCATTCCTCATTTTTGCAGTCTTCGCCGGTGGGAAAAATTTGGCAAGATATTTTTGAGCCAAATCCTCCCACGTAGTGATCGAACTCGGCGGTAAAGAATGTAACCAACTCTTTTCCTTGTCCCGTAAAGTGAATGGGAACAAACGAAGTCTTACTGCCTCATCCGACACCCCATTGTACTTGAACGTGTCGCACATTTCCAGAAAATTGATTAAATGCTCATTCGGATCGTCGTTTGCCATTCCCCAAACTGACATAAGTTATGCATCATCTGAATGGTCCCAGGCTTTATTTCAAAAGTGTTCAGCAGAATTGCAGCATCTAGTAATGCTCGATCGCAGATCACCACCCTAGGTGTGGCAAAATCCCTCAACGCTTTCGGGTCTTCTAGTACCATCGCTCCTTCCTTATCGTAATTTTGAATTTCGCTCGCTTCTCAATCCACTTACTCAACTTTTGAAATCGCTCACAATGTCATCCTCAAAAGGAAGCAAGTCCGAATGTTTAGATCGTGTTTATATAAACCAATGTTGAAAGCCCGAAATAGAGAAAACAAAATAAAATATTTAAGTAAATCGACTAATTAAACCGATATTGTAAAAATAAATATTAAAATCTCTATTAAATTATCCTAAGAACTCACGCAAAAAAAACTTGTTGGGTAAAATCAATACGCTTAAAAAACACGTAAGTGTACGTGGTCAACAAGTAATATAGTAGTGAATAAAGTATCGTTCCCACGAGGACAAAATATCAAGAGTTTTAACTTCACAATTATCAATTTTGTATTAACCCTAATTTTTTTAAATTAATCAATTCATTGGTTTTAAATTATATAAAAAAACTAAATTAATAAAGAAATAAACTATCACAAAACAGTCACCAATAATGAAATCCAGAATTTTAAACAATTAATGGAGAATTAGACTTATGATTTCACCCCCGAGCTTCCTCCCATTTTCCAACCTTTATTCCAACTCAATTCAATATTCCATTTTATTAATCAAGAACACTTAACGTAGTAAGAGCCACCTCTCGATGCACTAATACCATATTAACATCAATCCACAATTAAGATAGAAATCCGTTAAACACCTAAATTAACCAACTCACTATATCTTTATGTGAACTGCAATCAAAGAAGGTTGAAGTTTAAGCTCTCTATAAGATTACATGCGATGTCAAACGTATCTCTACCTTAACAATAATCACAAATCTGCTATCGACAAAATTCATGACACATGCTATATTAACTAGGTCTAGATTCAAATCTCCTCTCTCGATTCCTTTCAAATCCACAAAGAATCGCTGATCGTGCAATTCATAAATTCACGCTCAAATTAACATAGATAAACTGAAAATATCTTATTGAATTGGAAATCAAAGTTATAGAATCATCGTTTCTCCCAAAGATCCATCACAAGTCTAATAAGTAAATTAGTTCATAACGAATGAATTAAAAACTGAATAATTTGTGGAAAACATCCTTTCAATTACAAATAAGACTAAAGAGAAGAAGAAATAAGAAAATCCCTCCACATAGCTTTGATTCAAGAATCGCTCAGGATAATCTCCAAAATTACTCCTCCAACGTTTGCTCTTGAATCCTTGAAATCGCTCTTGAATTAATGCCTTTGTGTTGTATAATTGTTGTTTTTCTATGTGATAGCAAGCTCTCCTTCTCTTCTATGAGAAATCACCTTTTATTAGAGTCCAAACGCATCATTCCAGTCCCACAAATCGGGCTCTAGCAGAAGTCAAAACAAAACAGGACACCTCCAGAATCGGGACCCCCACCCCGGCGGGGGGTACAATGCAAAACTGTCCCGCCCCGACGGGCATAGCCACTGACTTCAACTTTTTCTTTCTCCAACTCTTTTCCACTTTTGCTCCAAAAAGACCGCCTTTCCTCACCAATAGCATCCACGATCACCCTACACATAAAATAACATAAAACGAGTAAAAACGAACACAAAACATGAAGATAACTACGAATTTAAACTTGAAATGAATATCGATTCGTGTATATAAAATCCACTTATCTTGTATATCAAAGGATATACTAGGGTATAATAAGTTGTACATGGAGGCAATGTATGATTAATAAAGAATTTACCGCTTCTAGTAAAAGGAGAGAATGTCCAATGTAATTCGATAAATAACAACCCAGGAGTCTTTGGCCAAGACAGAATAAAATTAAAAAAGAATTTCTAATTTACATTATTTGGAGTTGTGCATTTAGGAATCGGAATACATATAATTAAATAAAATAAGAATTGACAGTAATTTCATGTCTTATATTTAATTGGGACATTGTACGGTGAAAAGATTGAATTGTACGGTAACTATTAACTCAAAGGTTCTTTTATGATTAATGTTGAAATCTATATTACCTGGAAAGTCGTTGATTGCTAAGGGGGCTTACCCTTATTGTAGAATAAATGTTATTTATTTAAATAAATTAAATAGTTTAATTTATTTATTTAAATAAGATTAGAATTGTTTTAATTCATTTATTCATTAATCGGTTTAATATGGAGAACCTAAAAGGTTACACCATAAAAGAAAAATATTTATTTAAGAAGTAAATGACATAATCGTAATAATAAGTTAAGTGTATTTAATTTAATCTATGGTGATAGAATAAATTAAATAGCTTAATATTTATTATTTAATATTTTGGAAATATTAAATATAAATTAATAAGAGGAGTCTTATTATTATTTTTACTATTATTATTATTTAATTCTTAAAGGAGATTGGAAATTAATTAATAAAAGGTATTCTCATATATTCTTAATAAGATTAAAAGAGATTAATTAATTATTCCTAATAAGATTAGGAAGCCTAATTAATTAAAGAGTTTAATTAAATAAAATAAAATCCTACTCCTTAATAGTTGAGGAGGGTTCCCTATATCTATAAATAAGATGAGTCTTATTATGGAAAAGGGTTACATACACAAAATGACAATTTCAAGAGTTGGGAGAGTATTGACATATTCTCTGGAGAGAGAAAAACTTGGGTTTTTGTCAAATACCCATCTTCTTAAGTATTTGTTCTTCCTTGGTGGTTCACCTCTAGAGGCCAACCACTTTGTTGGGAGATTACATATTTAAATTTGATGTTGAAAGTAAATATTCATGATTATATGTAAAGTCCTTCAGGGAACATATGTATAAAGACTTAGTGGTAGATCAAAACTATTAGGTTGATCTGAGCAATTAATGTTTATCATTCTTTAAATGAATGTATAGATGAAGAGATCAAATATGTTAGGTTGATCTATATCTTAAGATGTAATAGATAGGCTTCAATTGAATCGTAGTCTATCGATCTGATCAAGAGATTGCAGAAGCTGATGCAGAATCGTGGTGTCTGCTTTGAAGGGCCTCTCCCGTAATCGTATAGTGGTCCAAACGCTTGCCGAGCTGACTCAGAGATCCTAGTGTGCTCTCAAAAGCGTAGTGTAAGACCCCAACTTTTTATAAATAAAATCAAATTTCCTCTAATTATTATTTTGAATAATAAGGTATTAATTTGATATAATGCTTTGGTTATGGGTGAAATGTGCAAATTTTGTAAAATAAACATGTGGTTATAAAATATTCGTTTGGTCGTGGAATATTCTTGCTATCGGGGAATATTTGTACGATGGAGTAGCCATTTGTGGGCCCCATAACGAAAAATGGCCGGATGAAGAAAATGACAAGTTTGAGTTTTTACAAATAACAACGTAGTTGTTACCGTTAACACTGTTGGAATACCCGGTGGTTAAAATACAATAATAAGCATGGTTGCACAGTAGCACACGGTATTGCACAATATTTTTGAATTATTGATTCTTACGTAAGAAGGCACTACTCAATAATTGTTACAGTAATTATTGTTCAATATTTTATTTTATTGATTCAATAATTGCTACGTTGATATTTTATATTATTGTTGTTTCAATAATTGTCATTGTACATCATTTCCCATTATCAGATCAATAATTCATATTATTTGAATAATATTATTAGATAGCATTATTGGCAATGTCTAAGGAAGTTCTGTCTAGGAAAGGGGTTCGATCACCTAATTGCGCGCTAGTAAGGAGAAATCCTCATCGGAAAGCCCCCTCTTTCCTAGGAACGACCTGATTGTCATATTGTGATTCTGTAATATTATTTGTGAATAATTAATTATTAATTTATATGATAAGAAAATATTTATTTTATGTGGATATGAATGAAGGATTTAATGTTGAGATATTTTATCAGTATTTTGTCAGAATGGAGGTATTAAAATCACCCGTATTGGATTTCAAACATTTTCTGATTGGAATTTGAAAAAACTTTCTTCTACAAAGTTGTAGAGAATTAAATTTCCTATGGAATAGACATGAGATTCGTATTTTTCTGATAAAAGGGCTATTTATTATGAATTATTGAAGTTTCAGAAATAAATATTTTTATTAAAAACATGGTGGGCCCCACTTTTAGTTGGTGTGAAATTTCTGATTTTGGTGGGCCCCACTGTGGGGTGCTGAAATTTGATCAATTGTGGTGGGCGTGATTTTTTTTATTATAAAATATTATTTTATTAAATTTTAGTTTACTTTGGCATTCTGGCATTTTTCTATAAATAGGATGTTTAGTTAGAATTGAAAATCACACAAGAATTAGAAGTTTTCTCTCTCTATATTATCGAGCATATTTTTGTGAGTATTTAGATACTTTGAGAGTTTCTATTCAGTGCAAGTTTTCTTCAACATTATATCCGATATTTCGGTCTGAAGTACTGTTCTTTTGAGGTAAGGGATGTTATTTTTTTCGTAAATAATATTATTTTTTTCAATATTATTATGCCGAAATATTGATATGAATTTTATTGTGTAATTTTTACCTTTTCATGTCGAGGTTACTATTCACGTATACATCACTATTTACGAATATGGTACTATTCACGAGTACTATTCACGAAGTATGATTTTTCTTGTGGAATGTGTCGGGGTTACTATTCACGTATACGAAACTATTCACGATACTTAGACTATTCACTTAATACGACACTAATTATTCAATAGAAAAATGAAATTTTCTCTTCTTTGTCCAAAATGTCTATTATGGTCACTATATTTGATTGTATCCATGTTTTGATCTTCATTCTTGAATTTTACTCCACTATGGTTTATTATGGAGTATTTTTGAACTTAGATTATCTAAAGTATGAATCCCTAATCTTTGTCCTTTTATCTCATTAGATTCGCTCTTTAAAATATTTTTCATCATCCTCAGTCTTTAATGGTGATATTTGATGAATATCTTTGGCTTGTAGTGCAAAGATGAATGATTACCTGATGATTATCTTTGGCCCGTAATGCAAAGATGAACAGGTGTTGAGATGAATATGATCAACTGATGATACAAATGAATATCTTTGGCCCGTAGTGCAAAGATGAATATTTGATTCAAGATGTATATTGATTGATGTTACAGGGATAAAATATTGATGATGAACTTTTAAATTCATAGATGATAGTAGATTTCATTTTCTACTTAACTGTTCTAATGAATTGTTAGTTCCGCTGCGAATATTGATCTAAAACTAGTTATCCATTATATTTTATCTGATTTATTGAAGGCTAACGATAATTTGTTCTACATTATCTTAGTTATAATATTCTTTACTGGGCTAGTTGAGCTCACCCTTTTCCTTTTTGTTCCATTTTTCTTCTCAGGAGGCGAGAATATAGTGGGAACTAGTCGGGGTGTGGAGTGATGTTCCAAGTCGGTTGTTTTAGTAGTCCTCACTATTTTGTAAAATAGTGTATCAATAATTGTAATGAGGACTTATTTGAGTTTGAATACTGTGTAGAAGACAATATTTGTATTTAAACTCACAACATATGTGTTGTCGTATTTTGCAATATAATTGTATTAATGAAGTTGTAGTTGTTTCTGTACCATGTATTTGGCGACTCAGAATGGGTGGTGTATACCTATTTTGGGGGTGTTACATGTAGAATCTGCAAGTCAAGTAAGTGAAGATCGTAGTGTGCCAGTACTTAAGAGAATTCGTAGTGTTCTCGTTTGCTAGTATCAGATCAAGCACCAAGGTGGCTAGACACCACGATCAGAATCGTAGAACATCATCTGACTGTATCAGAAGCATCAAGCCTTGCCCATTTGTTTAAGAACAAATCCCAAGAAATGTGGAATGGATTATAAACGTTGAAGTTCTCGGGAGTCCCAATGACAACAGTCATCCTTAGTATACAACAAAGAAATGTATTGAAGAAGCTAAGGAAAGTACTATGGGTCAGCAGAAAATGTGACAACCCCAAATCCGGGTCCCAAATCACCACGGATCTGGTACAATCATTCTATAACTATTGCGGAAGATATAAACACAAATTATTTATACAATAAACTTTACACACTTTTCCCCAAGGTCGAGTAACCTTCACTTAATACACAATTCATAACTTAGTTGACTTATAATAACATTAATATATAATACCATTACAAATCTAACTGCACACGTATACTAAAGCTGGAACTGTCTTTGACCATTTCTTGTATCCGACGTATTCGTCTTAATCTACAATGTTTATCATGATATCACAAGGGTGAGCATAAGTTTGCCCAGCAAGTATAAGTTCATTTAAGGATATATCATGATTAAAATAATTTGAATAATAAGCTGGCTATAATTCAACAATATAGTTATGAATTAACATGAACAAATTTTTGACTGAACAAGCATTTAACATGAACAAATATATCTGGACCGAATGGTAATGAAGGTGATCAACCTTTCATACCTAATGAACACATGTCATACGCACAGGGTGCAATTTAATAATTCTTAGACATGACAATCAAAAATGATTAACCACAAGTATATATGAATAAACAACTCGAGGTCGAGTTAAGAAAGACTTGCCTAAACCGTTGATTACCGCTATGCAATTAATAAGCTTTGTCTGAACCTAATATATAAATAATATCGATATACCAATTAGATTAATATCATCACAGTATTTAAAATAACCTAAACACATTATCACATAACCCTATCAGTCTATACAACACATAAAACCTAACCTCAAGTCAAACTTTGACAGTCTGAGTCGAGTTCGGCAAAATTCTAACATCCTGATGGTCTAGTCGGATAATCATCGAGTTTAAGTTCAATTAAACTCTGCCTAACACTTAACAATTATCTCAGATAATTTTAATATCAGTCAAAATAATTTTCCAAGTCTCATAATAATTTCCAGATAATTAATATCATTTATCGTGAATTTTCAATCATTAAAAACGTATTTATACTAATTAAATACCACATAATTCTCTTATCATTAATATTTATTTAATATCAAATATTAATGAAAATCATCACATAATATTATAATATATTTATAATATATCAAAGTATTTTTATTACCTTAAAACCATATTTATATGATTTTTAAACAATTAAATTCTTTATCCGATAATTGCTATTAATATTAAAATATTAATATTTTCATGACAAAATATCAAAAGTTATATTTTATAACTTCAAATATTTTTCTAACACTTAAATCATTTTATATGATTTTTAAAACATTAATTCTATTTTTCCATAATTTGTTTATTAAATAAATTAATTACCATTAATATTGATTAATTAATGAAATTCATCACAAAATATTAAAAGTCATTAAAAATAACTTATATTTTCTTATACCATAATATAATTTTTCATGTATAAAAATCATTTTTAAATAATTTATTTAATATTATAATTAAATAAATTAAATACCATTTATATTCCGTAAATATTAAATATTTATGAAATATACTCAAAATAATTAAAACTAAATTTTAGGACTTTAAAATAATTTTTAGGAATTTATTTTGTATTATTAATAATTAAAAATAATTTATTTCAATTTATTTAATTAAAATATTAATTTTGGAAATTAATAATTATAAAAGAATCCTATAGCTTACGTAACTGCCGCTATAGGTGTTCTTGAGTTTGCCTGTAACGCTTGTAAATGTCGACACCGAGGGACCACGTTTGACCGTTGATAGATCTTTTGGTCATTCTGCTTTCTAAAGCTAATTTAAACGTTGATCATGTAGTCAGTATGCACCACTACAACTATCAACCACAATATAGGTCATACAATCACATACCGAACAAATCCAGCTCCTCAAAATCCCTCGAGGAAAAATTCGGGTTTTCGGGTAATCCCGTAAACCAGCGATCTAAGTAGGCACTTTCTAGCTTACTTTAATCTAGGTTCTGGTCATCAAATAAGGGTTATTATGGTTCAAATTTATAGTCCACATGTCATAGAACATAATTATAACAACAGATCAGTCCAACTACATCACATGTTCCAGATTCAGCTCGGTCAAAGGATGTCAGAAAACTAGTTCATCCAGTTTCTGGGTTTTCCAGAAACGCTAAGTCAAGCTCGGATGGCTACTTTGACCTCCTAATCTGTTCACTCTGTTGATGTTTTAAGAGATATCAAGGTTAGGATCTATAGTCCATACAACCGACTACAAATATATTACAAGAACATCAACAAACAACATACAACCTAACAGATATATGACTTAGAAAAACTTGTCAGACTCGGATTCACACTTTCTGGGTTACCCAGAAAGTGTTGGTCAAGCTCGGTCAACTCTTTTTGACTATCAATAACTTGTAATCTAGACATCAAATGACTCTAATTTCAATTGCAGAACAAAGATCTCATATCAGACTACAGATCCAAAACATAAAACATCAAAAATCATTAACCGACAGAGATTTATGGCTCCTGACATTAGCTTGTCAGACCACAAAAATGTTCTTGGACAGTTTTTGTAAAACTCCATTTTAAAGTATTTTGATGCTATGGATCTATGTTAGATCATCATAAATCATCATAAAACATTCTTTAGCACAAATCTAAACACATAAACACAACTTTTGTCTTAGCATACAAGATCAAAAATCAAATTAGGGTTTATACCTTTTCTTGAATATGCTTTGATCTTGCCTTACCAATCTGATCTAGATGTTTTAGGGGGCTAAAATGTGACTGAAATACTTGAGAAATTCGGAGGTTTAGAGAGAGAAGGAGTTGGTGAGAGCTTATATAGAAAATAATCCAAATACATGAACTTTCTCTCTCTTAGATCTCTATATATGATGATATAAAGCTTAGATCTGATGTGTTGGCTGATATTGCTGGAGATTTAGGTCATGCAAGTCAAATTAGTTGGTCACCAACTAAAGTATTTGCAATTTATACAAGTTACCTTAATAAAAATCCAAAAAGGGCATTAATGTCATTTGGCATTTCATTAAAAGGGCAAATTGGTCACTTGCACAACCCTTAGGGTTAAAACCTAAGGTTCCAAAAATCAAATTTCTAGAATTTTTAATTTAGGTTTTCAAAAATAAAAATTAATATTTCTAAATTATAATTAGGATTCGATAATTATATTAAAATTTCCTAATCATAATTGAAACTTGCTAATTAGGATCAATATTTCCTAATTAAAAATTACTAATTAAGCAATTAGGGTCATAATTGTACATTAGGGTTTATAACCCAAGAATTAGGATTTTAAATAGAAAAATAATCTTTTTAATCTAGAAATTAGGTTTCCTAATTAGATTAGGATTTTCTAATTACTAATAACTTAAAAAATTAGGATTAATGTTTCCTAATTAACATTAAAATTATTAAATTAACAATCAAGTTTTCCCTAATTATAAATTAGGGTTTCTAATCAAGAAATTAGGGTTTTCTAAATTAATTAGGGTTATTCCTAATTAAGTTATTATTAATAACGCTTAAACCTTATACTAGCATTTGCAATCCCAAGTTAGGGTTTCATATTCTGAATTAGGGTTTCGGATTCCCAGAACTGAAATTAGGGTTTCCAGAACCGATTTTAGGGTTTCTTATAAATCGTAAGAATTTCCTAACTGAACGTTTGACGTTCTTAATATAATATTAGGGTTTGCCATTGTCTGGTCAACCCTTGACCCTTAACCACATACTATACACATATAATACCATATACATAGAACATATTCACGTATATCCTTAATCCTGAATAATTCACCACAGAAATTTTAAAATCACAAAATTCCTTTTTGGAAATCTAAAATCCATTCACTTATTTTTTGTCTAGGTTTATTATTTAACCTTAATTCAATATTTTAAAAATTTATAAATATCCGAATTCTCGAGTTGTCACAGAAAACACCTTTTTAGGTGTTAGGTGAGATAGCAGTCTGTTGTGTCAGTGGGCCAGACTGCAAATAAGAAGTGCAAAAAGTCTCCATCAAAGTTCAGAAATGACAAATGCATTTATTGCTTTAACGGATGTCTTCAACGGATATATCTCAAAGGCATCATATATATAAAAGATAAGCAGATGAAAGAAATCAAGCAAACACTGAACAAAAACGCTGAAGAACACTCAACGCTCAATTCTATGATCTGAAAAAGAAAGCTTGTTCAGCTACTCAGTTCTTTCGAACACAAGCCTAACGGCAACTGAGTAGCACTACTCAAGAACTCAACTATTATCAAGTGCAGTAAGAAGTTCTAAGTCAGATGGACTTGAAGAGTTCTAAGTGAACTGAGAAGTACCAAGTCTGCTGGACTTGAAGAGTTCAAAAGTGAACTAAGAAGTTCCAAGACTACTGGTCTTGAAGGAATCTATGAGATTCAGAAATTTTAAAGATATCCTTAGTGGATTTCCTACTCGAGGAGTAGAAGAGTGGACTAGGAGCTTTAAGTGCTATGAACCACTTAAAAACACTGTGTCTCTTGTATTCTTGCTATAACTGCTTAACTCCCATTAACTCGTTATATCTTAAAGGGAAAACAAACAAATCATAATTCCGCTGTGTTTAAGTCATTATCAAAACCAACAAGTATTTAGAAAAGAATTTAAAATATCTATTCAACCCCCCTTCTAGATAACTATTGTGCCTCTAGGAACTAACAATTGGTATCAGAGAAGGTTCTATCAAATAGCCTACAAAGCTTAAGTAGATCCTATGGCACATATGATAAGAGAATCAAAGATTGAAGGAGGCAGCAAGCCACCTATGTACAACAAAGATAAATTCGACAACTGGAAAGTTCGTATGCAAGCCTACATGGATTCAATAGATGAAGATCTATTTGAAACTGTTCAGAATGGGCCATACGTTCCTAAAAAGCTTGCACCAACTTCAGGCGACCCAAACAGAATTCAGATCAAGGTTAAAGAAGAATGGACTGACAACGAAAAGAAAGCTGTCCAATTCAACAAAAAGGCCAAGAACATTTTGTTCCAATCTTTAGAAGATGACCTGTTTGAGAATGTGGTCAATAGCAAAACAACAAAGGAAGTATGGGAAGCATTGCTCTCCATGAAATGATTGTCCAACAGTTATATGGCAACCTTCTCATATATGAACTGGAGCTGACTCAACGTGCATAAACTCTATCTGAAGGAATAAAGAAGGACAAAGGGGTTGCTCTCAAAGTAACAAATAACATCTCCAAAGCCAACACTGAGAATGATTCTGACTATGACGAAGATGATGATGAGGACTTTGCAATGTTGGTAAGAAGACTCAAGAGTTCATGCATCAAGGCAGAATAAGCAAACCAAAGAAAGTCAACAACTACAACAGCCAGGAGGAGATAAATGACTTATGCTATAACTGCAAGAAACCTGGCCACTTCATTGCAAACTACAACAAACCTCTTAGAGAACAACTGAAGAAGAAATCAAATTCAAAGAAGGAATTCAAAGGCAACAAAAGCCCTCAAAAGAAAGACAAAAGTCTAGTGGCCGGAGGATCGTGGAGTGAATCAGATAACGACTCAACTCCCAAATCTGGAGATGATGAAGATCCTCAAATGGCAAATCTTTATCTTATAGCCATACATGCAAAGGATAAAAAGAGCTCTGACATTCATGAAGTAAGTATAGATGAGGTATTTGACTTTAACTCTCCTAATGTAGACATTGATGATTTAAGAAATGCACTACATGTCATAACATCTGATCTGCATCAATACATGAAATGGTTCAGAGTTCTATCCAAAGATTATTCTCTTCTTCAAAAAGAGATAGAGAAAGTTCAGGAAGAACTGAAAACAACTTTTCTAAGTACTAACTCTCTCTCTAAACTTGAAGCTGAGAATAAGCTCTTAAAACAGACAAATGAACTTAATGCACTAAGAGAGTAAAGCCTAACCTCTAAAATTGAGGAACTAGAAAAGACTATCTCTACATGGAATAAATCATCTTCTTCCATGGACTCCCTGATCTCCAGTCAGAGAAGTGCATCTGACATAACAGGTTTAGGTTTTGGGGAATCTACCTCAAAACCATATGTGGAAAATATAAAGGAAACTAGCTCTAGTAATGTTTCAAGTTTTAGTAGAAGCATTACATTTATGAAATCCTCACAGAAGGAAGAACCAGTCCGACTCTCCTCTTCTGATCCAATCTATGTTCCAAGAAATAAAGGATCTCATGCTGGCCTAGGTTTCAGAAAAGAGAAGAGTAACTCAGTCACTACTCTCCAACCTCGAAGGGTCGTAGAGTCGAGTAAAATTAACTCCACGAACCAACTGGGAATGAACAGTAAAGTTAAGCCTCACTTCTCACAAATCATGAAACACAAGGACACATGGAAAAAGGAGAATCAGTATAAAGGAAGGATTGTTGAGAACCCACATAAGTCCAAATGGAGGAAGAATCCACACACAGACACAAGCATGCATCATATTAGATGTTTTGTATGTAATAAGACTGGTCATAAGGCTGCAATATTGTTGGGTAAAATCGATACGCGCAAAACACGCAAGTGTACGTGGTCAATGTTGCCTCTTTTTTACAACTAACAAAAGAGCTCTAACTCATGCAAGCATACATGCGTCAACAAGTAATACAAAGCAAGTAAAGTATCGATCCCACAGAGAAAGTTGTTTAACTTAAACTGTTATTCATTAATTAAATCACTATATTTATATGCTCACACTATTGATTAAACTTGGGTTGTTCTTGAATTACAAATAACAACTAAAATAATAATAACGATATAATAAATGATATTGGAACTAATGGGATTCTAACTTCATTTAATACTTCATTCAATCGCCACTATCATGCATGATTTGCTCACATATCACAGGAAAGTAGTCAAGAGCACTAAAAGAGTATTAGCCATTTTTCAATGCACTAAGACCTACTTACACAACATCCACAGATGATAGACTCTATGTAATCATCAATATAACCAACATCACTATATGTCTATGTGAAATTGCAATTAGATTGATTTTAAGTTCAAGCCCTTATTCTAACTTATACGGTGAAACAGTATATGTCTATCTGGTTCATAAAATACATAAGCCATATAACATAACCTTATATATGTATACTATCATGATTACATTCCGTATTTGCATGTTAATTTTCAATTCCATACAAATACTGAAACGAATGGTGATCAAGCATTCATACATGCAAAACAATCATGATAGACATCCCATATGATATGCAAAACAATCCAGCATTTAAACATGCAATCAAACTACATATTAAAATCCGTTAGAATCCCATAATGGAGTTTAGTTCATGACTGAACCAAAAGCCATTATGGGATCAAATCTAAACATGATCAATAAACGACAATTGAAAGATGAAAGATGAAACTATCAAACCCAATTACGGAATACAAATCAAAATTCAAATCCTCATACGATTCCAGCAAAAACTAATAATAATAATCCCACTCTGGTAGAAAATCCTAAGAAGGAACAAAAAGATAGAGTTGTGGCCTCCTTCTACATTGGAATCTTCCCCAGAGAGTAAAACCCTAATTACCAAGTAAAGATACGTGAAAAACTAATAAAATGTAAAGTGATACCCCTGACACCACCAGGAATCGTTTTAAATCAATTACAACCCTTAAAATTTGGAAATAAAATAAAACAAGTCAAGACTTAGGGCCTTGCAGGCTGCTGTAGCTTCCTCCAACAGGATATTCTCATGGTCGCGAGACTGCGAAGAGGTTTCATGATGATCGGTTGCCTCTTTCATTGCAAGTGCGCCGCCCCTAGGCTTGTCCTTCTTGCGATCACATGAACTTGCGATGAGGTTGTCTGGTTTGGTTGGGAACTTCGGTGAAGGCCTAAGCTATCTATTGCCACGCCGGCATGCGCATGCGGTCTTCTAATTCTTCTCCTTAGCTTAGTTCTGCAATGTTGCTGCTGCTACTGACATGTCCTATGTATATCCATGCTTGTCCATCCATGCTCCACTCAATCCCATGAACATCCTATCTTTTGCCTCGCCTTATGCTTTCATTAGCCTCGTGCCTGATATCACCACCAAATTGGGCCAATTCCTGCATTTATTCGCCAAAAGGAGTTTTAAGTATGCGAAATGCAATTTAACATAAAATGCATCTAAACAGATGCTGTGTGTGTGTTGTGTTCGCCCAATACTTGATTTCGGTGTAGAGTGCTCATGCTATCTTGCTCAAACTAGAAAAATTATAGCTTAAATCAAGACTTATGTGTATATATGCGACTCGGACTATTTCAACATCTTAAAATAACCTAAGGTTTAACAATGGGTTAACTGCTTTATTCTACTAACAAGGGCAAATTTTGCACTTTCTCGCGGTGTTTATTGCTATTTTCCTTTTCTTTTCTTTTCTTTCTTTTTTTTTCATGGACTGCAATGTCTTACTCCATTAGGCACACTGCTACCCCTTAGCGAGCTTTTCGACCAACGACTCCCTGGACTTTGAAAGACCTTAGGCGCTAGGTGTGAGAGACAATCCCCCATGTATTTTACTCAAGTAGCTGGGGCCCCAAATAAGACTAGCCATGTTATTTCCACTTTTCTTTCTTTTTCTCTTTTTTTTATACATAGATACCCATGTTTTCCCAAAGTTTAAAAATCAATGTTTTATACAGTCCAAAAGTCACTTTTCACATATTTCTCTTTTTTAAGACTACGTTTTTTATCGCATACAAGGCACAACGCATTTTATACCTACAAGTACTTGTGAACACATTTGTGCAAACCAGAAAGCATTTAAATAGCATTATGAATTTCATTGTATAAAACGTTACATCTCAGCTCATGTTATCCAAAATATTTAGAAATCATTTAAAAACTTCACTCTCATCATTGGCTAGACAAATTTTTTCTAAACGGTAAGAACTGTGAGGTATGAAATTATAAGCATGCAACTATATGCTAAAATTTAATCTAAACATGCACATAAAAATTAAACTAATCATGCAAAAACTATATGAATCATGCAAAACTATATGCAAAACTAAAAATACTAACTACTATCTAATACCCCCAAACTTAAAATATTCAATGTCCCAATTGAATGAAGGTAAAGGGTACGAAACTCCCCTAATTATCGGCGGTGCCACACTCCTCTGGTGGTGAATCCGGTGGTAGATATGGTGCTGCGGTTCCAAACTGTGGCCATTCTTGTGTTGTTCCTTGTTGCACAAATGCTTCGGCTAAAGCCCTTGTGAGTCCCGTCGCAAATGTGCCCAAATTGTCATACATGGCATCGACCTTGCGCTCCAACCTTCGGAGCTGACGATCGCCATTGGTGGCACGTGCGTGCATAGATGGACCCGCCTCGTCTGTTTGCGGGGGTTGTTGTGGTGGCTCTGGAAAAATAGGCTGAAGGATGAATCCTAGTCCGCGTGGGTGCGGTACACCACCTGCCCAGTCTTCGAACTTTTCGATCATGGCATGAGTAATGTCCTGGCTTGGGTATTGCATCTGCTCATTGCCCTAGTTGCATCCCTGATTAGCACAAAGCATGGCTACCATGGATGCGTGTGGAATGCTCCCAATCGTTACTCCCCGTAAATAGCGCAACATATTCTCGTGAATGAGATGACCAATGTTGATGTACTTTCTGGTGACTATACCCCACAGAAGACGTGCCCTGTCCGCTGATATTTCGTGCTGATGGGCGGAAGGCATGAGCTTGGCACATATGAATAAGTTCCACACTTTTGCATAGCAATTTAGGGCTGCAGCTGGGAATATACGCGGCTGTGTTGTGCCAACTTTATATGTCCATTTCGTACCCGACACACATAACTCTGCAATGATCAACTCCATGTCCATGTCCGTTTATCCAATTAGCAGCCCCCACTGGCGGTGCATCAGTAATTTTGAAAATTAGTCGGATGGCACGGGGTCTGTAATCTACCTCAATACCACGAACCAGAGATATCCCGCTCATAGTGACCTTGGCATTGGCATAGAAATCACGGACTACGCTCATAGGAACGGGTATTGGAGTAGCCGTCAGTCCACCCCAGCCTCTCTCTCGAATCATGCCGCATTAACCGCCATCCTCGCCCCTCCCGGCTTGAATCCTCGCGCTCTGATTTAATGTCTTCGCCACAATGCAAGAGAGTATTCTTGTTGAGCTTCCAAATTGAGGAATTTGGTATGATCCACAATGTCAGCCTCTTGACTGCCTGACGAGGAAGAAGAAGATGATGTAATAGACCTTGCTCGCTTAGGCCCCATTTGTGTTTGATAGAGGTTGCACAAATTATATGATGGAGAATGAAGAAAAGCTTGAAGAATTTCTACCCCCAATACTATTTCTGCAATCCAACTTGAAACCCTATATTTATAGTGCACTTTGGAGAAGTTGAGGAGATATGGACTTTGATTGAGGAGAGAATCGTGGCTAATTGATTGAGAGATGTACGTCACAACTTGTAACTGATGAAGAGATAACGACGTGAGCTATGGAGAGTGAGAGAATTTCGCTTATGTTAATATCCCAAATGAGAGTCCAAATGGTCCACAACTCTATTTTTAAACTAGTCAGCTCTGTCTTAACCGGTGTTTTCACAATGGCTACATGCCATTTTTTATTAAGTTTAAGGCTTGCGAGACTTGCAGAATGCTTTGGTGGTTTTCTTTTCGACGTGTGCGCCATGAAGTTTTCACGCATAGGTCTTGCGGGCACGAGACTTGTAGAATGACTTGTTGTCTACATTAGCTTGACTTGTGGTAGCGATTTTAGTGTTGACTATGCCTATGCCGCTGATGTCGAGATATCTGTAATGCTAAACTTCAGTTTAACTCTGCCTGTCAGTGGTGCCGTCCAATGATGGTTCCTATATAGATATTAATGCATCTTGTTAAGACATGACTTAGTGATCTTATAACACTAACATCTTGCAAATATTCGCACAACACTTCTTGTTACACTCTTAAGCATGAACATCAAGTATCCTATTAAAAAGGAGTTCAATATAACTACTGAAATAACTCAAAATGAACTATTAAAAACAAATCAATGGAGAGAATAATAATGAGTTGCCTCCCATCCAGCGCTAAGTTATAGTCAATTAGCTTGTCTGTCTCTGAACTTCATGTTACAGATGGAATTGAGGTGCCTTCCCTCGTTTCCTCTGCACCCTAAAATTTAATGACCTCATCTTTCGTCAATGGCTCTTCCTTCAAATCTGAATTTTCACCCGTTGCACATATCAATGGTCCATAATCCCTCGATTTCTGTACTTCATCCTGTAGGCACCAATCCACCACATCAACTAGGAAGCACTCCTCTTCATCCGTTGGTAAACTAATTGCTTTAATGACGTTAAAAGCGATCTCTTGATCCTGGACACGCATAGTGAGTTCACCTTTCTGCACATCTATTGACGTTCTGCCTGTGGCTAAGAATGGTCTCCCCAATATTATTGGTATGCTTTTTTCCTCCTCGTAGTCTAGAATGATGAAGTCAGCTAGAAAAATAAACTTGTCCACCTTACCAACACATGTTCAACAAGTCCCCGTGGATATGTGATGGATCCGCTCGCTAAGCGCAATGCAATGTTTTGTCGGCTTTGGATCCGCAGAATCCCAACCTGGTTAAAATCGACAAGGGCATCAAATTTATGCTTTCCCCAAGATCACATAAACACTTACTGAAGTTCATCTTTCCAATTGTGCATGGAATTGTGAAACTGCGTGGATCTTTCAGCTTTAGAGGTAGTTTCTGCTGAAGCACTGCACTGCATTCCTCTGTCAAGGCTACTGTCTCAAACTCATCTAATCTTCTCTTCCTTGACAATATACCTTTCATAAATTTTGCGTAGCTTGGCATTTGTTCCAATGCCTCGGTGAATGGTATGTTGATCTGCAGCTTTTTGAACACCTCCAAGAATTTGCTGAACTGTTTATCTTCCCTTTTCTTATTTAATATTTGCGGATACGGAACTTGAATGTGCATCGGTGGTACTGGACTCTTAACTGTCTCCTCTAAACCTGCTTTGTCTTTCTCTTCCTGCTGATCCTCCGATTTCTCCAAATTTTCCTTCTCAAAGGCTGGCTCCTCTGCCTCGCGCGCGCGACTTGTAGTAACTGATAAATCTTTCCTAGATCTCAATGTGATCGCTTGACACTATTCCTTCCCTTCTCTCCTTGGATTTGTCTCTGTATTACTTGGCAATGAACCCTGGGGCCTGTTAGTAAGCATGTTTGCCATCTGCCCCATTTGAGTTTCCAGATTCTTTATAGCCACTGCTTGGCTCTTGATCATAACTTCTGTGTTTGCCATGTATTTCATCATCATCTCCTCCACTTCTGATTTCTTTTCTTGCTGAGGTGCAGCTGGAGTGTGATGTTGTTGTTGATGTTGAGAAAATCCTGGCGGAAAGTGTAACATTCCAGAATTTTAAAGTGTAATATTAAATATTTATTGATTTATATAAGTATTTAATGGATTATGTTTATTGTTGAATAAATAATTCTTCAATTTGAGTTGATATTTGCAATATTAAATATTTATTGAATTATATAAGTATTTAATGACAATTTGAGTTGATGTGATTTAGTTAATTATTTGTTGAATAAATAATTAAGGAGCTAAGAAAATTAGTTGTTATGAGTTTATATACCAATTTAATTTAATAAGTAAGCTATAGAGCTTATAGTGATTTAAATAAATTATAATATTTTAAATGGGAAATGGTAATTTAAAATATTAGTTAATTGAATAAAATTATAATTATAAAGAAATTATATTTTTGTGATAATGATTTATGTGTTAAAGTAATTTAAAAGATTAATATTTTAATTGATTATTTAATTAAATAGAAGTGTGACAAATAACCTTGCTATAAAGGAGTTACTAAAAATAAATTAAAAGAGTTTAATTTAGTTTTGCCAAACATGTCTTATTACATATTAAGTCTTTAATCTAATGATGTGTTAGCAAACAAGGTATAAGGATTTATCCATTTGTTTTAATTAAGTTTACCAAACAAGGTGTAAGGGTTAATGGGTTATTTTATTAAGCCTAGCCAAACAAGCCTTATGACTTTTGATTTTCAAAATTCTATAACTAATGTCAGTTAAAATCCTATACTTAATATCTATATTATTATTATTATACGTTATATGATAATACGTAAACTAGAGTTGGGAGAAGAGAGAAGAAGAAGAAGAACACAGAGAAAAATTTGAGAAAACTCTAGAGAGAGTGAGTGATTCTAACAGGTTTTTGAGAAAGGAATTGGAGAAAAGAATAGCCATCATCTTCCTAATCAAAGGTATGAGCTTAATCTCTTCTTTAAAAGTTTAGACTTCTTCTTCCAAAAAAAGTTCTCTGTAAATTTTTTATAAAGGATTAATTGTTGTTATGTATATAGTTTTGTATGATTATTGATTATAAGGTTGTTTCACGAATTTGTATGTGATTATAGAAAATTTAAGTCATGTATGTATGTGTTTTGTGAAGAAAACCATATTACGTTGTTTACATGAAAATACATATGAAAATGACTTAATTTAAAATAGAAATTAAGGTTTAATTAGTTGTTAGATTGATAAATTGATTATAGAAATTGATAGAGTATGTATAATCATAACTATGATGTTTTGAAATTTTTGTTTTGATTGAAAAACAAAATCATAGTGTTAAATTTCATTAAAAATGTCAACAATGGAGTTTTTGCCAAAAACATTGAAATTGGGTGTTGTAACTTTGAGGTTTGTGTTATTTTATGAGTATAAACATGTTAGAAGTCTTCACAATATGTTTATATGAAGTCTATATGTGTATTACATGATAATCAGTCTATTAGATTCGAGCTTGTAGGCCAAATTGGCTTTTTGTTGCACGGTTGTCAGGAAGTCGTCAAATCATTTGAAGTTTTTCAAGAAATGTGCATGCAACCAAGAAGACGTTATCGTAATCATAGATTCCATCACCATGCCGCAGCGCGACTTCATAGTATAATCACCGCGCCACAACGCCATCACCACGCCGCAGCGCGACCCACAGTGTAAACTGTGGCGCCGCAAGTGTAAAATCGCAAAACACGCAAGTGTACGTGGTCAACAAGTAATATAGTAGTGAATAAAGTATCGTTCCCACGAGGACAAATTAGCAAGAATTTTAACTTCACAATTATCAATTTTCTATTAATCCTAATTCTATTAAACTATTCAAATCAATGGTTTAAAATTATAGAAACTAAATTAATAAATAAATAAACTATCACAAAACAATCACTAATATCAAAATCCGGAATTTCAAACAATTAATGGAGAATTAGACTTATGATTTCACCCTGAGCTTCACTCTGATTTTCAAACCTTTATTCCAACTCAATTTAATATTCAAGTTTATTAATCAAGAACACGAATGTAATACTAGCCACCTCTCGATGCGCTAATACCATATTAACTTAAATCCACAATTAAGATAGAAACAAGTTAAACACCTAAATCAACCAACTCACTATATCTCTATGTGAACTGCAATTAAAGAAGGTTTAAGCTTAAGTTCTCTATCCGATTACATGTGATGTCAAGCATATCTCTACCTTAACAATAATCAAAAATCTGCTATTCACAAAATTCATGACACATGCTACATTAACTAGGTCTAGATTTGAATATCCTCTCTCGATTCCATTCAAATCCACGAGAAATTATTGATCAAGCAATTCATAAATTCATGCTCGAATTAACATAGATAAACTGAAAATATTTTATTGAATTGGAAATCAAAGTTATAGAATCATTGTTTCATCCAAGGATCCATCACAAGTCTAATAAGCGAATTAGTTCATAACGAATGAATTAAAAACTGAATAATCTAATGGAAAAATCCTTTCAATTACAAATAAAAGTCTAAAGAGAAGAATAATAATGAAAACCCCTTCACGTAGCCTAGATTTGCAACCGTCATGATAATCTCTTCAAATTACTCATCCAAAGCACGCACTTGAATCCTCAAATTTATCTCTGAATTATGCTTGTTGTGTTGTATGAATTCTTGTTTTTCACGTCAAATTCAGCTCTCCTCTTTGTTCTGGTCGAGATCCCCTTATTTAGAGTCCAGGCGCCTCACCAAACATTAACAATCCATGTTGCAGCAGTCTTCAAAAGCCAGCAGGATTCTAAAGATTCGCACCCGCTTCACGGGGTACAAGTTAAAAAGGCCCGCCAAGCCAAGGGCATGTCTCATCGCTAAAGCAAAATTCCAACTTCATGCGTTTTTCCACTTTCGCTCCAAAACTCCGTCTTTCTTCACCACTTGCATCCATAACCACCCTACACATAAAATGACATGAAACAAGTGAAAACGA
This sequence comes from Panax ginseng, assembly GCA_020205605.1. NCBI lineage: Eukaryota > Viridiplantae > Streptophyta > Magnoliopsida > Apiales > Araliaceae > Panax > Panax ginseng. The sequence goes on along the minus strand of CM035147.1, from coordinate 50,170,776 downwards.
ACACAAAACAAAAAGATAACTACGAATTTAAACTTGAAATGAATATCGATTCGTGTATATTAAATCCACTTATCAAAATCCCCCAAACTTAAACCGGGCTAGTCCTCGAGCACAAAACAAACTACATGATATGCAATGTAATGCAATGAAATAAATAAAATCTAAATGCCTAAGAATCCAACAATATTGTAGAAACTAACTTATCCCATCGGCCTCAGAGAAAACAAGCAACTTTACAATACGAATTACCAAAACCAATCCACACTTTCGTATTAATTCTCAAATCTTGAACAATTATCACTGGTATAGCGTGCGTGTGTGATCAACATCTAAAATAACTGATACGGACCCAAATTCAATACATAAGCAACTTCTTAGAAGGAATCATACAGTGCAATCTTAAAAATTTCAAAGATAGGCACAACCCAACTAAAATTAAACAATACCAAATTCAAGGGTACATGTAGGATACTTATACTTTCTTCTTTTTCTTTTTTTTACACGGGGGCTTTTTGCTCTTTTCTCGTCATTATTCCCTTTTTTTAGATAGATGGTTGGTGATTGCATTTTACGCTCCATCTCACGCTTGTGTTTATGGGGAGTGTTTCTCCTCAACCCACCATAAGACTCAACATGTTTCATATATTTTTTTTCTATTTTTTTAACAAAGCTTATATATCCCACATATACTCCCCCAAACTTAGGTTCTTGCCTAATTTTAGCCTTTACTGCCTATCCTTGTCGTTTTCTCATTCACCCTAGCATTATCCTTTAGAAACTATTTATGTATCAATTTGAACTGACCGGTCAACAAAGATGTTATTAGTGCTAACCTTTTTATAACAGTTTCAAACAAGTTCAATAGTCGATTCATAACAGAAATTGTCTCACAGTTCTAATAATCAATACTGTAGTGGTTAACTTGTTCACAATCTCATCATTGGCCCACAAATAACATAAACTGCAGCACTATTGGACATATGCAAACACAATATTAAACTAATTTTTTATTTTTATTTTTTTTATGATGAAAATAACAGAATTGAAAATAATGCAAAATCCTAGACTACTATGCAAACACCTAATCTACTATGCAAACTAGAAATGAAAACAAAAATAACAAAATGCATCCAACTAAACAATTAAATCCCCCAAACTTAAGTAATACAATGCCCTCATTGGATAAAAATAAAATTAAGTGCATGAGGACTTCCCTGCAATTGCCTAAGTATGGGGAGGTGGTTGGTGCTCTTCATCATCTGAATCACTTGGAGGAAATCGAGGCAGTGATTCGGGTTGTTGATATGGATAGTGAGCCGCCGAGTTAAAGCTTTGGAGTGTTATGTTGAGTGAGGAGAAAGATGCATTCATAGCATCAAACATGTGATCTTGTCGCATTGCGAATCGCCGCATTTCTCGGCATGCTACCCTATTGTGCGTAGTCATCTGATTTTGGAACTCAAGGAACTGAGGACTGGATATTGCCTCGGTCTGTGGTACCTGCTCGGTTCCTTGATCTCCCATTGCTTCATCCTCATCCTCTGAGGTATCTTCTGCATCGACTTCGTCTTCCGACGCCGATGGAAAAATAAAACCTAGACCTCGTGGATGTGACTCACCTCCTGCCCATACAGAATACCGCACTATCATTCTAGAATCAAGCAAAGCGAGCGACATTTGAGTAGGCTCATCATCGGACCATCTCACCCCTGCATTGAGACACAACACAGATGAGTGATGGGTGTGGCAAGCCGCCCGAAAAATTTCCACATAAACACCGGCGGATGGAGAAACTGATAATTGCCCCGACGTCAATAATGAAATCTTGCACAATTGTGTACAACAGTAACACATTCTCTTTGGTGACATCCGAAGTGTGTTGGGATGGAAGTAATTTAGCACATAAGAAGGCGTACCATATTTTGCCATACCGACTAAGGTCCTTGATATGGAACACTGTACCTCCCTTTCGACCTTTGATCCAAGATGTTCCCGGCTTTGTCATGTTCGTGATAACCTCCTCGTAGTTAGGGTCAAAACCCCTCAATTGTGTATACTGACACTGTCATGGCACCCGCAACTGATAATATGAATTGATGGCATCATCACTGAACGGGACCATGAGAACCCGCATAAACGCATTGAATGGGGCTTTGTCTTTGGCGTTTGCATAAAATTCCTTGAAAATCTTGACAACGGCGGGTTCTGGATTTTCGGTGAATTTGATCCACCCCTTTTGATAGATTTGAGACATTATTTCCCCATCATTTCCCTCGGGGGCCAATCAATACTCCGGCGTAAGGGCTTTGGTTAGCATGTAGTCATACCGGTCGGCGGCGACGACACTCATAAATTTTCATTGATCATATGTTCGTGTCGGTTGAGCGGATCTTGAACTCTCTCCCCTTTGGCGTTTGGGTGTCGGTTGTGAAGCCATTGAATTCCGGATGTTAAAACTTGCTAGCACACACTACCCTCCCTTTACACTTGGTTCACTTAATTTTTCAAACACTTGGTGTGCACAATCCGTTCTTCCCCCCAAACTCTATTGTTTCAATGGTACTTCAGTTGAGAGAAGATGATAACTCAAAATGAAGGTAACTTACACTCAATTGCTCTATGTGTAGCCCAATTTCTTGATGAATTCGAATTTGTGGTGATGAATATAGGAGGTCTGTGGTAGGATTTATATAGAGGTGAGATAGGGGAGAGGAATTCGTGTGCTTGATGGTGTGGGGTAGTGGAATTTGTGGGTTTGGTAATGGGGTGAGAGGGTGAGTTCTAGTATAATCATGAGTAGAAGGAGTGGGTTAAGTGGTCTTGTAATGGAGGGTGGGTGGTTTGGGTGAAGGAGAATGAGATAAACAAAAAACGTGTAGTGGGGAAATAAGAAGGCAGCATGTGTATATGCTTTGAACGTGTCTGCCCAGAATCAAGGACCCCCGCCCCGGTGGGGGGTGCAAGGTCATTTTAGCCCCCCCCGGCGGGCATGCCCACTGACTTCGGATTTTTGGCTTCCAAAAGTGCAGATCAAAGTTATCCGATTGTCCTTCTTTTCTTGGCCGTTGTTGCTCTTACTCATTTTAGACCCCTCCTGCAACCATAAACATGCAAAATGCTAGATTATTGACGACTTAGAGTATGATTGAGAGTTTCAGCAAAACATTTACTTGAGAATACCTACCTAGTGCTTAATAAAAACTATATCCTAACAATTATAAATAAAACTACGAAAAATAACGAAATATTTGGTTGCCTCCCAATTAGCGCTTGATTTTAAGTCGTTCAGCCTGACTACTCCCTATTTTATTGTGTATCGGCTAGGGTGATGTTGACGACATCCCAGTTTGATTTGCCACCCCAGTAATGCTTTATCCGTTGATCATTGACCTTGAACGTCTCTAATGGATTAAGACTTTAGAGTTCAACGACACCATGAGGGAATACTCTCTTTATAGTGAATGGTCCGGACCATCTCGACTTAACCTTTACTGGGAACAATCGTAGCCGTGAGTTGAACAAGAGGACTGATTGTCCCGGCTCGAATGTTCGATGCACAATTTTCTGGTCGTGCCATCTTTTAACCTTTTCTTTGTATAGCTTGGCGTTCTCGTATGCATGAAGTCGAAATTTGTTGAGCTCATTTAGTTGGAGTAGCCTCTTTTCTCCTATGGCGGATTGATCAAAATTCAATTTCTGTATTTCCCAGTAGGCTTTGTGTTGTAGCTCCACTGGTAAGTGACATGCTTTTCTGTACAGGAGTTGATATGGTGACATCCCGATTGGTGTTTTGTATGCAATTCGGTAAACCCATAATGCATTATCCAACCGGAGTGACCAATCATTCCGACTCAGATTTACGACTTTTTCCAATATATTCTTAACTTCTCTGTTTGATACCTCAGCCTGTCCATTTATTTGAGGGTGATACGCTGTAGCCACCTTGTGGTTAACCCCATACTTAGCCAATAGAGCTGTAAAAGACTTATTGCGAAGTGACTACCTTCACATCGATTATTGCTCTTAGCGTACAAACCTTGTGAAAATATTTTTTCAGAGAGGAATTTGAGGACCACCTTGGCATCGTTGGACGGTAGTGCTGCAGCTTTAACCCACTTTGAGACGTAATCCACTGCGAGTAGAATATACTGATTGCTCAAAGACGAAGGGAATGGCCCCATGAAATCGATGCCCCATACATCAAAGATTTCCACTCCAAGAATTGTTTGTAGGGACATCTCATTCCGTTTAGAGATGTTTCTCACCCTTTGGCATCTATCACATGTTTTCACAAATTAGTGGGCGTCTTTGAACAATGTTGGCCAATAAAACCCTACTTGAAGCACTTTTGCCGCGGTGCGCTCACTCCCATAATGTCCCCCATATGCCGATGAGTGGCATTCTGCAAAGATGTTGTGCACTTTCACCGTAGGGGATACATCGTCTAATCATCTTATCGGCAAGACAATGTTTGAATAGATAAGGCTCATCCCACATGTACCACTTGACGTCATGAAGAAACTTCTTTTTCTGTTGTCGTGTAAGATCAGGGGGAAGCATGTTGCTCACCAGATAATTCGCGAAGTCTGCATACCAAGGAAATTCTACATTTAACCCAAATAGTTGCTCATCCGGAATGACTCATTGATTGCGATCTATCTTCATCTTTTTTCTCCGGATTTTCCAAATTTTGATAAATGGTCAACAACTTGATTCTCCGTTCCCTTTCTATCTTTAATCTCTAAGTCAAACTCTTGAAGTAGGAGAATCCATCGGATAAGGCGTGGCTTAGCATCTTTTTTCGCTATTAGGTACCGAATCGTCGAATGATCCGTGTATACTATCACCTTTGTCCCGATCAAGTATGCCTGGAATTTGTCAAACGCGTACACCACTGCAAGCAATTCCTTTTTCGTGGTAGTGTAATTCATTTGAGTCTCTGTGAGTGTTTTGCTTGCATAGTATATGGCGTGAAACACCTTGTCTCGTCTTTGTCCCAAAACAGCCCCAACCGCATAGTCGCTTGCATCACACATAAGCTCGAATGGCATATTCCAGTCCGGTGCGACTATCACGGGGGCTGTAGTTAATTTCTTCTTCAATAATTCAAACGCTGACTTGCATTCGCAGTAAAACTGAAAGTAACATCCTTCTCTAAAAGACTGCATAGAGGTTTTGCAATCTTAGAGAAATCTTTTATGAACCTTCTGTAGAACCCAGCATGCCCCAAAAAACTTCTAATACCCTTAACTGAGTTTGGTGGAGGCAGTTTCTCGATCGTATCCAGCTTCGCTTTGTCCACCTCCAATCCTTGAGCCGACACCTTATGGCCCAAAATTATGCCTTCTTCAACCATGAAGTGGCATTTTTCCCAATTGAGTATGAGGTTTGTATCCTTACATCGCTGCAATACCATGACCAGATTCCCTAGGCAAGTATCAAAGTTGTCTCCATAGACCGAGAAATCGTCCATGAAGACTTCAACATTTTTCTCCACCATATCCAAAAAATGGCCATCATACAGATTTGAAAGTTGCAGTGCATCAGATAACCCGAATGACATCCTCCTGAATGCAAATGTGCCGTAAGGGCATGTAAATGTTGTATTCTCTTGATCCTCAGGAGCGATGGCGATCTGGATATAGCCCGAGTATCCATCCAATAAAAAGTAGTACTCATGTCCCGCTAATCTGTCTAACATTTTATCAATAAAGGGCACTGGGAAATAAACTTTTCAGGTTGCCTTATTCAACCTCCTATAATCGATGCACACCCTCCATCCTGTCACTGTTCTTGTTGGAATTAACTCATTGTCCTCATTCTATATCACAGTCATTCCCCCCTTTTTTGGCACACAATGAACCGGACTAACCCATTTACTGTCGGAAATTGGATATATGATACCGACATCTAATAATTTCAGAATTTCCTTCTTTACCACTTCCTTCATAATTGGGTTAAGTCAACGTTGATGCTCCACTGACGGTCTTGCATCATCCTCCATCAAAATATTATGCATGCAGAATGACGGACTAATTCCTTTTATATCTGCAATCGTCCAACCAATCCCTGATTTGTGATCCCTAAGCATCCTCAAAGAACTTTTCTTTCTCGCAATTGTTAAATGCAGTAAATAATTATGTAAAGAATTTGAATTGCCTAAGTACGCATACCTGAGATGTTTAGGGAGTGGCTTAAGCTCCAATGTTGGTGGCTCTTCCAATGACGGTTTCAGTTTTTTAGCAGCTTTTTCCTCCGTGTGCAAAGGTTCAAAGGGTGCTCTGAATCTGCTAACTCGTGGCAACGAGTCTAGCATCTGTAAGAAGTCCACAAATTCTGGGTCGTCCTATTCTTCATCCCCTAGTAAGGTTATTTCTAATGGATCATTGAGCAAACTCTTGCTCATATCTTCACTGATGATTTGCTCAATTAAATCCATCCGAAAACATTCTTCCTCATCCGTAGGGAATTTCATGGCCTTGAACACATTAAATTTTATTTCTTGATCTTGGACTCTCATAGTAAGTTCTCCTTTTTGCATGTCTATGAGTGTCCTTCCCATAGCCAAGAAAGGTTTCCCTAGGAAAATCGGTATGTTCTTATCCTCCTCGAAATCCAGAATGATAAAGTCCACAGGGAATATAAACTTATCCACCTTCACTAAAATGTCCTCTACTATGCCTATCGGATATGTGACTGACCTATCTGCCAATTGTAATGAAATGTTCGTCGGCCTTGGTGCAGGTAAACCCAATTCTAAGTATACTGACAATGGCATCAGGTTTACACTTGCCCCCAAATCACATAAACACTTGTTGAAATGCATATTCCCGATTGTGCATGGGATAATGAAGCTCCCCGGGTCCTTGAGTTTTGGTGGTAATTTTTGCTGTAATACCGCACTACACCCTCTCGTTAGTGCCACGCCTCAAAATCTTCCCATTTCTTCTTCCTCGATGTAATCCCTTTCATAAATTTTACGTAGCTCGACATTTGTTCTAGGGCCTCTGCAAATGGTATGTTGATTTGAAGTTTCTTGAAAACTTCCAAAAATTTGGCAAATTGTTTGTCTAATTTTTATTTTTGAACTCTTTGCTGGAATGGTGGGGGAGGATAAACAGCTGCTTCATTAACTGGTTTATTCTTTTCTATGTGTTTTTCATGCCCTTGCTTAACCTCACCCATTGTATTTTCTTTCTCTGGTTCAACCTCCTTTGTAATCGAAATTTCTGGCTCTTGACCATCAAGCTGTTTTCCACTTCTCAACATAATAGCTTGACACTGCTCGTGATTACCATTAGGATTTCTCTCGGTGTCACTTGGTAATGTCCCTTGTGGTCTATTATTCAATGCCAACGCAATTTGACCTATCTGATTCTCTAGATTTTTTATAGCCATCTCTTATGATTTCATAGCCATAACTTGATTTTATATAGCCAAATCAGTGCTAGTCATGTATTTTGTCAACACTTCCTCTAGATCGGATTTCCTTTCTTGATATTGAGCTGGTTGTTGCTGGTTCTGAAATCCTGGTGGATATGATTGTCGTGAAGCTTGATTTTGCTGGTTGTTGCTCCATGAGAAATTCGGATGATTCCTATTTCCTTGATTGTATGTGTTCTGATATGTGTTTTGTGGAATTCTGTTGTAATTGCCGATGAACTGCACAGCTGCTAGATTAATCGCACATTGCTTCGTTGGGTGCTCTCCCGCGCACAACTTGCATATTATCGCCGCTTGCTGTACTTGCTGTGTTGGTTGTGCTTGTGCTGCTGTTACCGACTCCAACTTCTTTGAAAGTAAAGATATCTGTGCTTGCATCGCTGTCATACTATCTACGTCTGCCTTCACTTGTGTCATTCTTGCCATGGGCCACTGGTAGTTATTAGCCGCCATGGTTTCAATCAACTCGTATGCTTCCTCGTAACTCTTAGCCATGAATGCTCTGCCCGACGCTGCATCAATACTTGTCCTGAGATTCCCATGTAACCCGTTGTAAAAGGTGTTCATTTGCAGCCACTTGGGCAAGCCATGATGTGGGCATTTTCTGAGCAATTCTTTGTATCTCTCCCAAGCCTCATATAGCGACTCCCCATGTTGATGTTCAAACATCGTTATCTCGATTTCTCATCTTTGTAGTTTTCACCGGTGGAAAGAATTTTGAGAGGAATTTCTGAGCTAAATCCTCCCATGTAGTTATCGAACCGGATGGTAAAGAATGTAACCACTTTCTTCGCTTTGTCTCAGAAAAGAGAATGGGAACAATCAAGTTTCAGCCTTCATCCGACACCCCATTGAACCTAAAGGTGTCGCATAGCCCAAAAAATCGACTAGATGCTCGTTCGGATCGTCATTTTCCAATCCCCCAAACTGAAGTAAATTCTGAATCATTTGTATCATCCCTGGCTTAATTTCAAATGTATTCACTGCTATTGCGGGCCTGGTGATGCTTGATTGCAGTCCAGTCACCTTGGGGGTGGCGTAGTCACGTAATGCTTTCCGATCTTCGGCTGCCATTTCCTCTTCTTTCTCAGGTGTTTCAAATTCTTGTCTAGTTTCCTTGATCCACTGCTCAACCACTGAAACCTTTTCTCAATGTTGTCGTCAAAAGGCAGTAAATCTGGATTTTTGGACCGAGTTTGCATAAACTGCTTCCACACCTGAAATAGAAGAAACAAATCAAAAATAAAAATGTCTATGTAAAACTGGATTAATTAAACTGATATTGTAAAACTATTAAGATTTATAATAAATAGTCCCCGACAACGACGCCAAAAATTTGTTGGGTAAAATCGATACGCGCAAAACACGCAAGTGTACGTGGTCAACAAGTAATATAGTAGTGAATAAAGTATCGTTCCCACGAGGACAAATTAGCAAGAATTTTAACTTCACAATTATCAATTTTCTATTAATCCTAATTCTATTAAACTATTCAAATCAATGGTTTAAAATTATAGAAACTAAATTAATAAATAAATAAACTATCACAAAACAATCACTAATATCAAAATCCGAATTTCAAACAATTAATGGAGAATTAGACTTATGATTTCACCCCGAAGCTTCACTCGATTTTCAAACCTTTATTCCAACTCAATTTAATATTCAAGTTTATTAATCAAGAACACGAATGTAATACTAGCCACCCTCTCGATGCACTAATACCATATTAACTTAAATCCACAATTAAGATAGAAACAAGTTAAACACCTAAATCAACCAACTCACTATATCTCTATGTGAACTGCAATTAAAGAAGGTTTAAGCTTAAGTTCTCTATCCGATTACATGTGATGTCAAGCATATCTATACCTTAACAATAATCAAAAATCTACTATTCATAAAATTCATGACACATGCTACATTAACTAGGTCTAGATTTGAATATCCTCTCTCGATTCCATTCAAATCCACGAGAAATTGTTGATCAAGCAATTCATAAATTCACGCTCGAATTAACATAGATAAACTGAAAATATTTTATTGAATTGGAAATCAAAGTTATAGAATCATCGTTTCACCCAAGGATCCATCACAAGTCTAATAAGCGAATTAGTTCATAACGAATGAATTAAAAACTGAATAATCTAATGGAAACATCCTTTTAATTACAAATAAAAGTCTAAGGAGAAGAAGAATAATGAAAACCCCTTCACGTAGCCTAGATTTGCAACCGTCACGATAATCTCTTCAAATTACTCCTCCAAAGCTCGCACTTGAATCCTCGAATTTATCTCTGAATTATGCTTGTTGTGTTGTATGAATTCTTGTTTTTCACGTCAAATTCAGCTCTCCTCTTTGTTCTGGTCGAGATCCCCTTATTTAGAGTCCCGGCGCCTCACCAAACATCAACAATCCATGTTGCAGCAGTCTTCAAAAGCCAAATTCTAAGATTTAAAGATTCTAAGACGCGCCTTGGGGGTATAAACTTAAAAAGCCCGACTTTACGGGCATGGCTACTGCTAAAGAAAAATTCCAACTTCATGCGTTTTTCCACTTTCACTCCAAAACTCCGTCTTTCTTCACCACTTGCATCCATAACCACCCTACACATAAAATGACATGAAACAAGTGAAAACGAACACAAAACAAAAAGATAACTACTGAATTTAAACTTGAAATGAATAATATCGTGTATATTAAATCCACTTATCAAATATGCTAAATCCAGCAAATTTGGGTTCAAGGGTCTACTAACAAAGTAGGACCCATGCAAGTATGGGTACCAAAATGAGAGTTTAATCTTACCACAGGAACAGAGCTCCACGATCACAACCTGGTATCTAGACAGTGGATGCTCAAGGCACATGACCGGGAACTAAGCCCTTCTGTCTAACTACATAGAGAAGGAGGGTCCTTCAGTCATCTTTGGAGACAATGGCTCTTGCAAGAATGAGGATATGGCTCAGCTGGAAATGATGCAGTGTACTTTAGTAAAGTAGCCTATGTGGAAGGATTATAACACAATCTTCTGAGCATAAGCCAACTCTGCGACAAGGGTAATCAAGTCACCTTCCTCAACAATCAACGTCAAGTCAGAGATCTAAAGACATTCTCTATAAAGCTGACCGGAACCAGAGAAGGAAATGTCTACAATGTTAATCTTGGTCAACTGAGCTCGGACGAGATAATATGCTTTCTGGCTAAAGCATCTGAAGAAATGAGCTGGTTATGGCATATAAGACTGTCTCATCTCAACTTCAAAAGCATGTCTAAACTGGCCTCCAAGGATCTAGTAGCAGGCTTACCCAATTTCATCTCCGTCAAAGAAAGGCCATGCAATGCCTGTTAACTTGGAAAGCAAACTAGAAGCTCATTTAAGAGCAAAACTGTCAATTCAATTGACAAGCCTCTGCAGCTGCTTCACATGGATTTATTTTGGCCAATTCTGACAACAAGCCTTGGAGGGAAGAGAGACTCACTGGTCGTAGTAGATGACTACACCAGATTCACATAGGTGTTATTCCTAAACTCAAAAGATGAAACAAGCTCCCAACTAATCAAAATGTTCAGACTGGTGATGAACGAGAAAGGGGAGAAAATCAAGGCTATAAGGAGTGATAATGTTAGAGAATTCGACTTCTCTAAGATGAACCAGTTCTGCACAGACAATGGCATCAGTCATAACTTCTCAGCTCCACGAACTCCTCAACAAAGCGGAGTAGCTGAGAGAAAGAACATAACGTTTATAGAGGCTAGAAGAACTCTACTAGCAGCAGCTCATCTGTCTGAATACTTCTAGGCAGAAGCTATCAATACTGCATGCTACACTCAGAACAGATCGCTCATACACTCTAACACTCTACTATAAAGAAGACTCCCTACGAACTGTGGAAAGGAAGAAAGCCAAGTGTAAGCTACTTTTATGTATTCGGTTGTGCATGCTACATTCTCAACAATGGGAAATAGTATCTGACAAAATTCCAACCCAAGTCAGACGAAGGAATCTTTCTCGGATATGCCACAGACAACAAGGCTTACAGGGTGTTCAACAAGAAGATGCTGAGTGTTGAAGTCTCGATTCACATCATCTTCGATGAAACAGACTTGGACAAAACAATGTCTCAAGACACTACGAATGACAATTCAGACACTACGAACGAGGTCGTTGAGCTCAACACCATGATTGTAGACCCAGAAAATGAAATCGTTGAGCAAGAAGAGGAGATCGTAGAGAGAACTACGCAAGTCAACGAACCTCCACATCAAGTAGCAGAAATTGATTTTGAAGGTCTCAGACAAGAAGGCATTAGGACAGATATTCAAACAGGAAATAAATGGGCAAAAGATCACACTCAAGACTTAATCATTGGAGATCCAAATGCAAGAGTTAAGACAAGAGCTGCCACCCAGAATGAGTGTTTCTATCTAAGCTTTCTGTCACAAATGGAACCCAAGAAGATAGAAGATGCTATGGAAGACTCCAGTTGGATAGAGGCCGTGTAAGAAGAACTAAATCAGTTTGAAAGAAGCAAAGTTTGGAGATTAGTTCCAAGACCAAGAAGCCATCCAGTCATTGGCACCAAGTGGGTCTTTAGAAACAAGATGGATGAAGATGGAGTAATAAAAAGGAATAAAGCAAGACTAGTGGCCAAAGGTTTCTCTCAAGAAGAAGGCATTGACTACGACGAGACCTTTGCACCTGTTGCCAGACTAGAAGCCATCAGAATATTCCTTGCCTTTGCTGCTCACATGAAATTCAAAGTATTTCAGATGGATGTCAAAAGTGCATTCCTGAATGGTGAAATTCAAAAAGAATTATACGTGGAGCAACCTCCAGGTTTCATTAATCCATCTCTCTCTAATTATGTCTATAGATTATACAAAGCCTTATATGGTCTTAAACAAGCACCTAGAGCATGGTATGAAACATTAACTAACTTTCTTATTGAAAATGGTTTCACTAGAGGTAGAGTAGATACCACATTATTTCTTAGAAAGCATAAAGACAAAGTCTTATTAGTTCAAATATATGTTGATGACATTATCTTTGGCTCTACTGATGAAAAATTATGAAAGAGATTTGCCAAGCTTATGCAGAGCAAGTTTGAAATGAGCATAATGGGTGAGCTGAACTTCTTTCTTGGATTGCAAGTAAAGCAAACTGATGAAGGAATCTTCATAAACCAAGCCAAGTACATTAAAGACTTACTTAAAAATTATGGCATGGGATCAGCCTCTCCCATGAAAACCCCAATTGCTCCAGCAACCAAGCATGACAAAGATAAAAAGGTAAAAGTATTGATATAACTCAATAAAGAGGTATGATAGGCTCTCTTCTATATCTAATTTCCAGTAGACCTGACATAATGTTTGCAACATGCATATGTGCTAGATTTCAAGCTAATCCTAAGGAATCACATTTAGCTATTGTAAAAAAGATTTTCAGGTATCTCAAAGGCAGACCTTACTTGGGACTTTGGTATCCCAAGGAGACTTTTGAACTAACAGGATATACAGATGTTGATTTTGTAGGTTGCAAAATAGATAGAAAAAGTACCAGTGGCACCTATCAGTTGCCAGGAAATAGACTTGTGTCCTGGTTTAGTGATGAGTGGGATTTATACCCGCGAATCGAATACTATATAACTTAAATAGTTGCCTGTTCTCATAGATTGTGTATGATTTTAGATGATTATAGTGTTATTGTGCTTAATCGATGCAATGCAGGGCTTATCAGGTGTTTTCTAGCATTAAGGGGCAAAACGGACAAATTCCACATACTGGTGCCGCAGCGCCAATGCCCAATGTTATTCTCACGCCGTGGCGCCAAATCCTTGTTGTTAGAGTTTATGCCCTAGAGGCCAATTATTTGATATAATTGCTTAACATTTTGATATTATATTTGATTAAATAAATGAATGATTTTATTATGGTTTTATTTACTGCGTTATATAAATGTTAACATAATAAAATTATTTAGAATAGTGATACAATTTATATAGTTTCAAGTATGTGACTTGAACATGAGATTATATAATTACAATTAGTATCATTGCTCTTAAATGTCCATAGTCGAGTACCATTGTTGATAGGACAACAATGATGCATTGAGACTAGTATGTGGATTGAATGATGACCAAATCTCATTGGTCATAAATATATGAGATATTAAGTCAATGCATATGTATGTGTTAGAGAACGATGTACTGGACAGACCCACCATGAGAATTCTATGTGGAGCATCGAAGTGTCATTAGCGATTCTCATAGTGACAATGATATAATGGTCCTCCGACTTGAAATCACTATATTTCTACACGAGAATTTATGTACTTTGATATCATCAAATGTCACCTTTAATAGGGTGGACTATAAAGGTGATTATTGGGTACATCATGAATCGTGTGAGGAATATGAGTGATCTGGATGGAATTTAACCATATTATATATTAGGGGTGATACTTATAGGCCTCTTGATTGAGTAGGACTATGAAATACATGGCCATGCTCAAATAGTGATTTGTTTCATATAATCTACTCATTGATCAAGAAAAACTCAGATTAAATTATGAAGAATATGACACATTCCATGACTCGAGTTTAATCTAAGATATTAAGGTTAAAAGGATTAAATTACATTGAAACATTGGTCACAAAAAGGTTGCATCGAATCATCGATCTTATTATTACTTGGGTAGTAGTGATGCATTACTAGATGTCGCTCACTGTTTATAATTTTATAATATGATTTTAAAATTATTGCCAACGTAATAATAACCTATAGGGTCACACACAAAGAACTTTATTAAAAGGGAATTAATTTAAATTGTAAGGATTTAAATATATCAATATGATTGATAGTATTTAAACCACGAATTTAAATTAAAAGGATGCTTTGTATATGTATATATATTAATTAAGTAAGACTTAATTAAGATATAATATATATAAATTTAGATTTTATTTTAATTAGATTAGGGTTTTGATTAATTCCAATTTATTGCTATATATATATATATATATATGATATATCAGCGTCTTTGGAAAGTTAATAAAAAAAAAAAAACCCTAGCCCCTCTTAGAGAGAGACTAGAGAAAAAGTTTGAAAATCCTCATCCTTGGTGGCTAGTACCACGATTGCTTCTTCCGAGATCGTAGGGATCTATCTGTGGAGCGTTCGTGTGGATACCGTAGAGACGCAGTTCGTTCGAATTGCATTGGAGATTCTACCGCATCGTTTAATCGCTTTCTTAATCGGTATAATTTCTAACCACTGAATTAACTTTTTTTCGCATGGATCCTATTTAGGGTTTCGAATTTGGTTTAAATTGTTCTATTTTCGCTGTGCGTTTCTGTGTCGAAACCATACACTTGTTCCTGCTGACATCACCTCCGCACCGCAGCGTCATTGTTTCTTATTCGGCTCGCGTTGCAGCGCGAGCTCCGGTCTCTTACTAAATGATGTGGCGTCGCAGCGCCCAACTCAAGGTTATTGTCCTTGCCGCAGCGCCACCTCCGGTGTCCAGGCAGAGAATGCTTGGGTTTGACCTAGAAAAAAGGTAGGAGGCGTATATAACAGAGACCCAGCCTCTGCATTCTCTCTCTCTCTCATAACCTATCATATGAAACCTTAGTTTTAGTATAGAATAGCTTAGCTGAAGACTTTCTTCTCTATTTTCTCTTAGATTATCTCTGTAAATATAGATTAGGGAGAAGTTTGTATTTCTTTGGAGCACAAGAGCAATGAGCGACACGGAGTGGAAAGCTTGATTGGAGCGGTTTGATTGGAGACTGAAGGGGCTTTGACATAATTTCTTCTATCCATTTATCTTCTCTATTATTGTAATCCATAAATGTTATCTTTATTGCTACTTGTATTGGGTTTAATAGCTATGAACTGATTATTTGCTCTAAGGTTATAATGGAATCCTTTGTTATTTAAATTGACTGTCTTTTATCTCTTTGGTTGGCACCATATGATTTGGAATTATATATTTGTGCTTAATGATTCTTGCTAAGACATTAGTGATGATTTTGGTAATCTACATGATATCGACAGAAGAATTATAGATTTATACCTAAATATATTGGCATGTGATTGTGGGTTTCGACTGCATAAGTTGTGCATAGAATAGACATATCTTTGTGCGCCACGTGTGATCTTTGAGAACCTATGCTTAAATCCTTGTTATGATAAATTCGCATAGACATGTGTAGGATTGCATCTAGCTTGGACATTCTTTTCTGTTCTATTCCCTTTTGGGTGGATCTGGAGAGGATATGTTTGTGCATACCTCGACAGAGGTGCATAGGCACCTATATGTTCTCGATCGACAAATTGTTGTAACCATTAAGACCAAGAGAGAAGGGTAGCTAGTTTGATGAAACATAACACCAGGTGTTCGACAGAATGCCTGTGTGGGGTGAAGTTGTGACCTTAGCTTGAATTCCTTAGATTAAATTTCGTTATCCATTTACTTGCTTTGTTAATTAGTTAACTAGACTAATCACACTTCCATTTACTTCTGTTCGAATAAGACTTTAGCAATAATCAATCAGTACTTGGCAAATATTAGTCATAGTTCCTCGTGGGTACGACCACACTCCTTATCACTGTATTACTTGTTAGACCGTGTATACTTGCGCGTGTTTAGTGATCGGTTTTTCGACCAACAAGTTTTTGGTGCCGCTACCGGGGAACTATTATTCTAATATTGTCTAATATTGATTTCAATCAATAGAGTCTTACTTTGAACGTGTATATATTTATTTCTTTGATTTGTTTGATCTTCCTTTCTTTTTGTTTTTAAGTTTGCAGATTATGGACAATCAATGTTATCAATGGCCTTATGAGGGGACAACACTAACAAGCTCGGAAGAAGGACTCGAGAAATTGCAACTTCAAATTGCTAATGCCTTGAGGTTTTCTGACAATCTTGAGTGTCTGTCCACTCAGAATGCCTACTGTCAAAATCAAGCTGACTTTGAATCGATTCCCTATCATCCAAACTTCCAGGGTTATCCAAACTCATGGAATTACAGTCAAGAGCACTATTATGATCCGAATCATGCCTCTCAGTTTGACTATCAGTCTCCACCACATTATGAATTGACATCTCGACCCAATGACAGTTTTTCTGAGTACTCAACACAAGAAGAAGAGAACAGGCTTGAAGAGCTTCTCGCCGAATTTATTGAGAGAAATGAGGTTCGGATGGCAAGCCAAGAAGCTGCATTGCATAGCCTTGAGAATCAATTGGGGCAACTCGTCAATTCCATCACAAATCCACCGAAATGCCATCTACCGGTCATAATTGATCTCGACGATGAAGTAGTAGAGTATTGCACGGTGGATACGCAAGAAAAATGCAATGAGTCTCGCACAACTGTTGAGGGAAACGTCATAGTGCAGACTGGCCAACCGGTGGAGTCTGAAGTTGGAGACATGAGGATTAATAGTGGTTGTATATTTTATACTGATCCACAATCCGAAACCATGCTCCCGACTGTGAAAACCCTAGAGGGCCCAAAAGAGCATAAGGGCGCTTTCAACTTGATGACAAAGGCAAATTAGTGGATAATTCTAGTGGCAAAAGATTCTTTGTGCCAAAGGATGAGTGGATAGATGAAGGACAGAAGAATGGCCAAACATCCATGTCGCCCATTACTCTAAAGGAATTGATGAATAGGCGGCATGAAAAAGGTCATCTTCGCTTATGAGCGGATTGAACAGCGTCGGTATTGTCAAGTAAGCGACTTTAAAACAAGAGCTCGGTGGGGAGGCACCCCATCTTGGTATAAATTTTATCTGTTTTCCTTTACCCATATTTAGTTTACTCTATAGTTAGCTTTTATATTGTTTGTAATAATGCATATTTGCTCTCACAATTTTTGTTCTTGTCGTGGCATGTGCAAGATAGCGAGAGAAAATTTCGAGAAAATATCTACGCCGCATTATTTGTATTATATTATATATGCTACCGACTTCACGCCCCAAATACCCAAGCTTCATGCTACAAATACCAATGACTTCACGCCCCAGCATCATGATTCGCGCTGCAACACCATTTCTTTATTGCCCAACCTCTTTCATCGGCGCCGCAACGCCGAATAACAAAGACTCACTTGCCATCATGCGGTACAAAGTTAACATCACCTCCTGTTTACTCGCATGCAGTCACGAGTAACAAAGGACAACTTCATGCCATGATTTCAAGCAGATTCAATTTTTTAAATGCACTGAAGGCCAACAGTTGTGTCACTTCTTCTCCTTTTTCTTGGCACGATTCGGCAGCAGGCACCTCAACCAACCGTCCCTCTTCTAACAAAAAAAAAACCCTCCCCACCATCTACAAAACACAATCCACTCACGAATTCATTCACAAAATCGAACCCACCCAACTTGAAGTCAGGCGTGAATCCAATTGGAGATCAGCAGCATCTGGTTCCTTTTCCCCATCAAGGTATTTTATTTGGATTTGAGTCATTCACGAAGATATTTTGCTTGAATTGTTGGGTTGGTTCTCTTTCTTGGTGTTGTCTTTGTATATGATTTGGGTGATTTCCACTGCCGAAAATCTGGATTGAGCATTTACAAACAAAGGCTATCAAAAGTTAGTCTTCCAAGCGCACACAAGGTGTTCGACAGTTGGCCTAAGAGAAGAGTTTGACTGTTTTGGGTTGTTTGGCATTAGATTCACTAGGCTTTCATTGAGGATTATCTGCATTAAGTTTGGGGGAGTGTGTGCTTCAGTTTTCTACCAGTATTCATACATATTGCATCAAGTTCAGAAATGGCACAAAAGAGGCAACGCCTTAGCATGTGAGGATCTTCATCCGCGGCACCACCTACGACATGGGACAGAACCAAGTTTATTAATGAGGAGGCCTGGAAAAGGTACAAAAACTCATTTGGCGCACAAAATCTCATTCCTGAGCGGGGGTTCAAGCCGGACAAAAAGAATGGTGAGTTAGCTACTATGATACAAGAACGCCAATGGACCCATTTCACAAAACCACCTGGGTCAGCGATTATATCAGTGGTTCGGGAGTTCTATGCCAATGCCATTGCCGAAGGTGATGCGGTTGTCCAAGTTGGGGGGAAGCTAGTGGCGTTTGGTAGTGAAGCCATCAATGCACTATTTGCCACGCCCAACTATACGGGCAAGGACTATATGGAGCCGGGGCTCCGCATCTACGACTTAGAAGATATTATCAGGAGGCTGTGCAAGCCCGGGATCGCATGGAAGAAGAACGACTATACTGGGGAAAAGACCAGCTTCCCGACTTCAGCGCTCAGTCGCTATGGGAAAGCGTGGTTCAGCTTCATATGTGCGAACATGATCTCGACCCTTCACTTGAGTGACGTGACCAGAGATAGGGCGATTCTGCTGTTCGCCATTGTCACGGGTCTGCAGGTGGATATTGGAGTTCTTATTCACGAGTCCATTCTAAAGGCAATCAAGAGTACGATTCAGCCGGGCTTCTACATCCTTCATTGATCACCCGGTTGTGCAAGAATGCAGCATTGATGGGGCCTAGAGGAGATATCCTTGCCTCCCATGGCAATCATTGACCACCCAGACGATCTCGCTTCCTTGTGTGGGGACGGGCGAGTCGCATGTCGAGGCGAAGGCTACAGCCACCTACAACGTCTCCCCCACTACAGAGAGCGAGTAGAGCAGGACCTCGACAAAGCCGGCCCGGTGCCATGGTACTCATCGATATCATGGCATCCCTCACCTGCAAGACTAGAAATAGGATGCCAATGCGCAGAGGCAATGGAGGCATATCACAAAGATGGCTCGAGACATGAGATAGCTATGCAAGACCAGTCGAATTGGTGGTGAACACCTGCTTGAGCATCTACACCGATTATTGTGGCGAGATGCCGAGTTCACGCCATACCGCTTCAGAGTCAGCCTGTCTTCCCACCCTACCCTCCACCATCACCACTTGAACGAGGTCGACGACGAGGAGACTGGCCTTGAGTGAGCCCACTGCAGGGAAGCCCTCTTGTATCGATTGCTTTATGTTTAGCAATGAGGGCATTGCTCACCTCAAGTTTGGGGGTGCTTTGGGCTATTATCTATCTATTTCTGTACTGCCATGTTAGGATGCATACTTTAGTACTTGATTATGTTTTGATTATCGATTATTGTGAGTGCGATCATTTTGAACTACAGGATTTTCGAGATTATGTTTGGATTTTTATTATTATGCCATGAACTATTTTTGGTTTTCATTTTATTAATGCTTTGATTATTATCAGCATGATTGTGGTTTATAGCCATCTTTTTGGGGCTTTTACAGATTAGATGCTTGTGCCATTTGAATGGCCTTTTTACCCTATTTTGAGCTGCTATTTAGCAAGGGTTATAGTTATCATTAATTTTTAATTGTGGCTAATGACAAGCGTCAAGTATTTATGCCTATCTCTTAGAGTCGTGTCAAGCATGTATTGAGCTAGGGGGTGTTCAATTGATAAGTTTAGAATGTTATTGATCCGTCTTCCTTAGCAAGAACCAGACCAACCGTGTTAACTCGTTATTTTTGAATGTAGTTCGCTTGTTTATTGCTTTGAGAGTTTGTTCACTTTTATAAACTTTCATTTTACAAGGTAATAAAAGACTTGGACGCTTTTACGCTTTTGGATCTTGGTTTCGGCATGTTGACATATATAAAAAAATGAATGAAATAAGAATAAAAATAGAAAAGAAGAGTTTATATCGAAAGTTTTGCGGTGGTTCGAGATGGAGCGTAAAAGCGACTTTTTACCATAAACGCAGAACCGATATCGAGATGGAGCATAAAATGCACTCGCTTAATAATCTTCGTTTTTGTTGTAAAGTCTCAGTTGTCTTATGTTGATTACGTGGCCTTTACTGCTCGAGTTATTAGATTCATAGGGGTGTCCTACACCTAGTGCCCTAAAGTCTTCTGGCTTGGGAGTCACTGATCAAAAGCTCATTCATGGGTAGTTCTGAATAGCCTAAGGTAATTAAGTACTGTCCGAGTCGGATTTTACTGTCATCATGCTAGAGTCTTTTGATCTTTTCCTGCATTTACGTCTTATTCTTAATGCTTGTTAAGTGTTTAAGTTGCGAAGTTTGCTTATTGATATTAGCAATCGACTATGCGAGCTTATTTGAGTTATGATTAGTTAGGACGGTTGGTCTCCACACACACACATAGAATGGATCGAATACAGTCTTATGCTTGAAATTGAATGAACCCTTATTCATATACGTGTTTGCCCTATTCTCCGGGAGTGGCTATGATCGAGCTTTGAAGCCATGATACTACTTTATTGTTTTAGTTTTCTTTCGCGTGTGTTTTATTTATCATTAGTGTTGTGTTAGTTAGTTTGCTCGAGGACAAGCAAAGACTTAAGTTTGGGGGTATTTGATGAGTGGGATTTATACCATGAATCGAATACTTTATGACTTAAATAGTTGCCTGTTCTTGTAGATTGTGTATGGTTTTATATGATTATAGTGTTATTGTGCTTAATCGATGCAATGCAGGGCTGATCAGGTGTTTTCTAGCATTAAGGGGCAAAACAGACAAATTCCACACACCTTGGCGCAGCAATAGCTAATGCCCAATGTTATTCTCGGGGCCATGGCGGCCACATCCTTGTTCTCGCCGACATAACCTCCATGGGCCAGCAAATGCATTTGTTTCTTATTGGGCTCGCGCTGCAGCGTGAGCTCTGGTCTCTTACTAAATAACGTGGCGCCGCAGCGCCAAACTCAAGGTTATTTATTTCTTTGATTTGTTTGATCTTCCTTTCTTTTTGTTTTTAAGTTTGCAGATTATGGACAATCAATGTTATCAATGGCCTTATGAGGGGACAACACTAACAAGCTCGGAAGAAGGACTCGAGAAATTGCAACTTCAAATTGCTAATGCCTTGAGGTTTTCTGACAATCTTGAGTGTCTGTCCACTCAGAATGCCTACTGTCAAAATCAAGCTGACTTTGAATCGATTCCCTATCATCCAAACTTCCAGGGTTATCCAAACTCATGGAATTACAGTCAAGAGCACTATTATGATCCGAATCATGCCTCTCAGTTTGACTATCAGTCTCCACCACATTATGAATTGACATCTCGACCCAATGACAGTTTTTCTGAGTACTCAACACAAGAAGAAGAGAACAGGCTTGAAGAGCTTCTCGCCGAATTTATTGAGAGAAATGAGGTTCGGATGGCAAGCCAAGAAGTTTGCATTGCATAGCCTTGAGAATCAATTGGGGCAACTCGTCAATTCCATCACAAATCCACGAAATGCCATCTCTAGGTCATAATTGATCTCGACGATGAAGTAGTAGAGTATTGCGGTGGATACGTTGAAGAAAAATGCAATGAGTCTCGCCTGTTGTTGAGGAAACGCTATAGTGCAGATCGCGCCGGAGTGGAGTCTGAAGTTGGAGACATGAGGATTAATAGTGGTTGTATATTTTATACTGATCCACAATCCGAAACCATGCTCCCGACTGTGAAAACCCTAGAGGGCCCAAAAGAGCATAAGGAACGCTTTCAACTTGATGACAAAGGCAAATTAGTGGATAATTCTAGTGGCAAAAGATTCTTTGTGCCAAAGGATGACTGGATAGATGAAGGACAGAAGAATGGCCAAACATCCATGTCGCCCATTACTCTAAAGGAATTGACGAATAGGCGGCATGAAAAAGGTCATCTTCGCTTATGAGCCGGATTGAACGACGTCGGTATTGTCAAGCCGACGACTTTAAAACAAGAGCTCGGTGGGGAGGCACCCCCATCTTGGTATAAATTTTATCTGTTTTCCTTTACCCATATTTAGTTTACTCTATAGTTAGCTTTTATATTGTTTGTAATAATGCATATTTGCTCTGTACAATTTTTGTTCTTGTCGTGGCATGTGCAGATAGCAGTAGAAAATTTCAGAAAATATCGGCGCCGCTATTTGTATTATAAGCCGCGCTGCGGCGCCGACTTCACGCCCCAGCGCCAAGCTTCATGCTACAGCGCCAATGACTTCACGCCCCAGCATCATGATTCGCGCTGCAACACCATTTCTTTATTGCCCAACCTCTTTCATCGGCGCCGCAACGCCGAATAACAAAGACTCACTTGCACCGCGGTGCCAAAGTTAGCATCACCTCCTGTTTACTCATACAGCAATACCGAGTAACAAAGGACAACTTCATGGCGCCAGGCCTAAGGCAGATTCAATTTTTAAATGCAATCAAGGCCAACAAGCAGTGTGTCACTTCTTCTCCTTTTTCTTGGCACGATTGCAGCAGGCACCTCAACCAACCGTCCCTCTTCTTCTAAAAAAACCCTCCCCACCATCTACAAAACACAATCCACTCATTAATTCATTCACAAAATCGAACCCACCCAACTTGAAGTCAGCGTGAATCCAATTGGAGATCGCAAAGATCGGTTCCTTTTCCCCATCAAGGTATTTTATTTGGATTTGAGTCATTCACGAAGATATTTTGCTTGAATTGTTGGGTTGGTTCTCTTCTTGGTGTTGTCTTTGTATATGATTTGGGTGATTTAACACTTAGAAAATCTGGATTGAGCATTTACAAACAAAGGCTATCAAAGTTAGTCTTCCAAGCGCACACAAGGTGTTGACGGTTGGCCTAAGAGAAGAGTTTTGTGCTGTTTTGGGTTGTTTGGCATTAGATTCACTAAGCTTTCATTGAGGATTATCTGCATTAAGTTTGGGGGAGTGTGTGCTTCAGTTTTCTACCAGTATTCATACATATTGCATCAAGTTCAGAAATGGCACAAAAGAGGCAACGCCTTAGCATGTGAGGATCTTCATCCGCGGCACCACCTACGACATGGGACAGAACCAAGTTTATTAATGAGGAGGCCTGGAAAAGGTACAAAAACTCATTTGGCGCACAAAATCTCATTCCTGAGCAGGGGTTCAAGCCGGACAAAAAGAATGGTGAGTTAGCTACTATGATACAAGAACGCCAATGGACCCATTTCACAAAACCACCTGGGTCAGCGATTATATCAGTGGTTCGGGAGTTCTATGCCAATGCCATTGCCGAAGGTGATGCGGTTGTCCAAGTTGGGGGGAAGCTAGTGGCGTTTGGTAGTGAAGCCATCAATGCACTATTTGCCACGCCCAACTATACGGGCAAGGACTATATGGAGCCGGGGCTCCGCATCTACGACTTAGAAGATATTATCAGGAGGCTGTGCAAGCCCGGGATCGCATGGAGGAAGAACGACTATACTGGGGAAAAGACCAGCTTCCCGACTTCAGCGCTCAGTCGCTATGGGAAAGCGTGGTTCAGCTTCATATGTGCGAACATGATCTCGACCCTTCACTTGAGTGGACGTGACCGAGAGATAGGGCGATTCTGCTATTCGCCATTGTCACGGGTCTGCAGGTGGATATTGGAGTTCTTATTCACGAGTCCATTCTAAAGGCAATCAAGAGTACAGTCGCTTCGGGGCTTCTACATCCTTCATTGATCACCCGGTTGTGCAAGAATGCAGGCATTCAGTGGGGCCTAGAGGAGATATCCTTGCCTCCCATGGCAATCATTGACCACCAGACGATCTCGCGCTTCCTTGTGTGGGACGGGGCAGAGTCGCATGTCAGAGGCGAAGGCTACAGGCCACCTACAACGTCTCCCCCCACTACAGAGCGAGTAGGACAGGACTCAGACGCCGGCCCACCAAGACAGTACTTATCGATATCATGGCATCCCTCACCCTGCTGCACTAGAAATAGGATGCCAATGCGCAGAGGCAGCGGAGGCATATCACAGCAGTGGCTCAGAGACATGAGATAGCTATGCAAGATGCAGTGAAGTGGTGAACACCTTGCAGAGCATCTACACCGATTATTGTGGCGAGAATGCTGAGTTCACGCCATACCAGTTTCCAGAGCTGCCTGTCTTCCCACCCTACCCTCCACCATCACCACCCGCCGAGGCTGACGAGGACGAGACCGCTGCTGAGTGAGCCCACTGCAGGGAAGCCCTCTTGTATCGATTGCTTTATGTTTAGCAATGAGGGCATTGCTCACCTCAAGTTTGGGGGTGCTTTGGGCTATTATCTATCTATTTCTGTACTGCCATGTTAGGATGCATACTTTAGTACTTGATTATGTTTTGATTATCAGTATTGTGGTGCAGTCATTTTGAACTACGGGATTTTCAGGATTATGTTTGGATTTTTATTATTATGCCATGAACTATTTTTGGTTTTCATTTTATTAATGCTTTGATTATTATCAGCATGATTGTGGTTTATAGCCATCTTTTTGGGGCTTTTACAGATTAGATGCTTGTGCCATTTGAATGGCCTTTTTACCCTATTTTGAGCTGCTATTTAGCAAGGGTTATAGTTATCATTAATTTTTAATTGTGGCTAATGACAAGCGTCAAGTATTTATGCCTATCTCTTAGAGTCGTGTCAAGCATGTATTGAGCTAGGGGTTGTTCAATTGATAAGTTTAGAATGTTATTGATCCGTCTTCCTTAGCAAGAACCGACCAACTGTGTTAACTCGTTATTTTTCGAATGTAGTTCGCTTGTTTATTGCTTTGAGAGTTTGTTCACTTTTATAAACTTTCATTTTTACAAGGTAATAAAAGACTTGGACGTTTTTACAGTTTTGGATCTTGGTTTCTGGCATGTTGACATATATAAAAAAATGAATGAAATAAGAATAAAAATAGAAAAGAAGAGTTTATATCGAAAGTTTTGCGGTGGGTCGAGATGGGCAGAAACGCACTTACCATAAACGCAGAACCGATATCGAGATGGAGCATAAAATGCACTCGCTTAATAATCTTCGTTTTTGTTGTAAAGTCTCAGTTGTCTTATGTTGATTACGTGGCCTTTACTGCTCGAGTTATTAGATTCATAGGGGTGTCCTACACCTAGTGCCCTAAAGTCTTCTGGCTTGGGAGTCACTGATCAAAAGCTCATTCATGGGTAGTTCTGAATAGCCTAAGGTAATTAAGTACTGTCCGAGTCAGATTTTACTGTCATCATGCTAGAGTCTTTTGATCTTTTCCTGCATTTACGTCTTATTCTTAATGCTTGTTAAATGTTTAAGTTGCGAAGTTTGCTTATTGATATTAGCAATCGACTATGCGAGCTTATTTGAGTTATGATTAGTTAGGACGGTTGGTCTCCACACACACACATAGAATGGATCGAATACAGTCTTATGCTTGAAATTGAATGAACCCTTATTCATATCTGTGTTTGCCCTATTCTCTGGGAGTGGCTATGATCGAGCTTTGAAGCCATGATACTACTTTATTGTTTTAGTTTTCTTTCGCGTGTGTTTTATTTATCATTAGTGTTGTGTTAGTTAGTTTGCTCGAGGACAAGCAAAGACTTAAGTTTGGGGGTATTTGATGAGTGGGATTTATACCCGCGAATCGAATACTTTATGACTTAAATAGTTGCCTGTTCTTGTAGATTGTGTATGGTTTTATATGATTATAGTGTTATTGTGCTTAATCGATGCAATGCAGGGCTGATCAGGTGTTTTCTAGCATTAAGGGGCAAAACAGACAAATTCCACAATCGAAGCAAGTAAATGCCTAATGCCCAATGTTATTCTCGTGGCCATGCGCTGGCCACATCCTTGTTCCGCCGACATAACCTCCGTGTGCCATGTATTTCATTGTTTCTTATTGGGCTCATTTGCCGCAATGAGCTCACGGTCTCTTACTAAATAACGGAAATGCGTATGGCCAAACTCAAGGTTATTTATTTCTTTGATTTGTTTGATCTTCCTTTCTTTTTGTTTTTAAGTTTGCAGATTATGGACAATCAATGTTATCAATGGCCTTATGAGGGGACAACACTAACAAGCTCGGAAGAAGGACTAGAAATTGCAACTTCAAATTGCTAATGCCTTGAGGTTTTCTGACAATCTTGAGTGTCTATCCACTCAGAATGCCTACTGTCAAAATCAAGCTGACTTTGAATCGATTCCCTATCATCCAAACTTCCAGGGTTATCCAAACTCATGGAATTACGATCAAAGCACTATTATGATCCGAATCATGCCTCTCAGTTTGACTATCAGTCTCCACCACATTATGAATTGACATCTCGACCCAATGACAGTTTTTCTGAGTACTCAACACAAGAAGAAGAGAACAGGCTTGAAGAGCTTCTCGCCGAATTTATTGAGAGAAATGAGGTTCGGATGGCAAGCCAAGAAGCTGCATTGCATAGCCTTGAGAATCAATTGGGGCAACTCGTCAATTCCATCACAAATCCACCGAAATGCCATCTACCGGTCATAATTGATCTCGACGATGAAGTAGTAGAGTATTGCACGGTGGATACGCAAGAAAAATGCAATGAGTCTCGCACAACTGTTGAGGGAAACGTCATAGTGCAGACTGGCCAACCGGTGGAGTCTGAAGTTGGAGACATGAGGATTAATAGTGGTTGTATATTTTATACTGATCCACAATCCGAAACCATGCTCCCGACTGTGAAAACCCTAGAGGGCCCAAAAGAGCATAAGGAACGCTTTCAACTTGATGACAAAGGCGAATTAGTGGATAATTCTAGTGGCAAAAGATTCTTTGTGCCAAAGGATGACTGGATAGATGAAGGACAGAAGAATGGCCAAACATCCATGTCGCCCATTACTTTAAAGGAATTGACGAATAGGCGGCATGAAAAAGGTCATCTTCGCTTATGAGCCGGATTGAACGACGTCGGTATTGTCAAGCCGACGACTTTAAAACAAGAGCTCGGTGGGGAGGCACCCCCATCTTGGTATAAATTTTATCTGTTTTCCTTTACCCATATTTAGTTTACTCTATAGTTAGCTTTTATATTGTTTGTAATAATGCATATTTGCTCTGTACAATTTTTGTTCTTGTCGTGGCATGTGCGATATAAAGAGAAAATTTCGAGAAAATATTTGCTACGTATTATTTGTATTATAAGCACGCAAGGGCGCCGATTTCACACTCAAATACTAAGCTTCATGCTACAAATTGCCAATGACTTCACGCCCCAGCATCATGATTCGCGCTGCAACACCATTTCTTTATTGCCCAACCTCTTTCATCGGCGCCGCAACGCCGAATAACAAAGACTCACTTGCACCGCGGTGCCAAAGTTAGCATCACCTCCTGTTTACTCACTTGTGGCATGAACGAGTAACAAAGGACAACACTTCAAGGCTTAAGGAGATTCAGTTTTTTAAATGCACTGAAGGCCAACAGTTGTGTCACTTCTTCTCCTTTTTCTTGGCACGATTCGGCAGCAGGCACCTCAACCAACCGTCCCTCTTCTAACAAAAAAAAAACCCTCCCCACCATCTACAAAACACAATCCACTCACGAATTCATTCACAAAATCGAACCCACCCAACTTGAAGTCAGGCGTGAATCCAATTGGAGATCAGCAGCATCTGGTTCCTTTTCCCCATCAAGGTATTTTATTTGGATTTGAGTCATTCACGAAGATATTTTGCTTGAATTGTTGGGTTGGTTCTCTTTCTTGGTGTTGTCTTTGTATATGATTTGGGTGATTTCCACCGCTTAAAACTGGATTGAGCATTTACAAACAAAGGCTATCAAAAGTTAGTCTTCCAAGCGCACACAAGGTGTTCGACAGTTGGCCTAAGAGAAGAGTTTGACTGTTTTGGGTTGTTTGGCATTAGATTCACTAGGCTTTCATTGAGGATTATCTGCATTAAGTTTGGGGGAGTGTGTGCTTCAGTTTTCTACCAGTATTCATACATATTGCATCAAGTTCAGAAATGGCACAAAAGAGGCAACGCCTTAGCATGTGAGGATCTTCATCCGCGGCACCACCTACGACATGGGACAGAACCAAGTTTATTAATGAGGAGGCCTGGAAAAGGTACAAAAACTCATTTGGCGCACAAAATCTCATTCCTGGGCGGGGGTTCAAGCCGGACAAAAAGAATGGTGAGTTAGCTACTATGATACAAGAACGCCAATGGACCCATTTCACAAAACCACAGGTCGGCCGATTATATCGATTGGTTCGGAGTTCTATGCCAATGCCATTGCCGAAGGTGATGCGGTTGTCCAAGTTGGGGGGAAGCTAGTGGCGTTTGGTAGTGAAGCCATCAATGCACTATTTGCCACGCCCAACTATACGGGCAAGGACTATATGGAGCCGGGGCTCCGCATCTACGACTTAGAAGATATTATCGGGGAGGTCATGGCAAGCAGGGATCGCATGGAGGAAGAACGACTATACTGGGGAAAAGACCAGCTTCCCGACTTCATCGCTATGGGAAAGCGTGGTTCAGCTTCATATGTGCGAACATGATCTCGACCCTTCACTTGAGTGACGTGACCAGAGATAGGGCGATTCTGCTGTTCGCCATTGTCACGGGTCTGCAGGTGGATATTGGAGTTCTTATTCACGAGTCCATTCTAAAGGCAATCAAGAGTACAGTCGCTTCGGGGCTTCTACATCCTTCATTGATCACCCGGTTGTGCAAGAATGCAGGCATTCAGTGGGGCCTAGAGGAGATATCCTTGCCTCCCATGGCAATCATTGACCACCAGACGATCTCGCGCTTCCTTGTGTGGGACGGGGCAGAGTCGCATGTCAGAGGCGAAGGCTACAGGCCACCTACAACGTCTCCCCCCACTACAGAGCCAGAGTAGGAACAGACCTCAGACGCCGGCCCAGCTGCACAGGTACTTACTGATATCATGGCATCCCTCACCCTGCTGCACTAGAAATAGGATGCCAATGCGCAGAGGCAGCGGAGGCATATCACAGCAGTGGCTCAGAGACATGAGATAGCTATGCAGTACCAGGCTGAGCTGGTGAACACCTTGCAGAGCATCTACACCGATTATTGTGGCGAGAATGCTGAGTTCACGCCATACCAGTTTCCAGAGCTGCCTGTCTTCCCACCCTACCCTCCACCATCACCACCCGCCGAGGCTGACGAGGACGAGACCGCTGCTGAGTGAGCCCACTGCAGGGAAGCCCTCTTGTATCGATTGCTTTATGTTTAGCAATGAGGGCATTGCTCACCTCAAGTTTGGGGGTGCTTTGGGCTATTATCTATCTATTTCTGTACTGCCATGTTAGGATGTATACTTTAGTACTTGATTATGTTTTGATTATCAGTATTGTGGTGCAGTCATTTTGAACTACGGGATTTTCAGGATTATGTTTGGATTTTTATTATTATGCCATGAACTATTTTTGGTTTTCATTTTATTAATGCTTTGATTATTATCAGCATGATTGTGGTTTATAGCCATCTTTTTGGGGCTTTTACAGATTAGATGCTTGTGCCATTTGAATGGCCTTTTTACCCTATTTTGAGCTGCTATTTAGCAAGGGTTATAGTTATCATTAATTTTTAATTGTGGCTAATGACAAGCGTCAAGTATTTATGCCTATCTCTTAGAGTCGTGTCAAGCATGTATTGAGCTAGGGGTTGTTCAATTGATAAGTTTAGAATGTTATTGATCCGTCTTCCTTAGCAAGAACCGACCAACTGTGTTAACTCGTTATTTTTCGAATGTAGTTCGCTTGTTTATTGCTTTGAGAGTTTGTTCACTTTTATAAACTTTCATTTTTACAAGGTAATAAAAGACTTGGACGTTTTTATAGTTTTGGATCTTGGTTTCTGGCATGTTGACATATATAAAAAAAATGAATGAAATAAGAATAAAAATAGAAAAGAAGAGTTTATATCGAAAGTTTTGCGGTGGTTCGAGATGGAGCGTAAAACGCACTCGGCCATAAACGCAGAACCGATATCGAGATGGAGCATAAAATGCACTCGCTTAATAATCTTCGTTTTTGTTGTAAAGTCTCAGTTGTCTTATGTTGATTACGTGGCCTTTACTGCTCGAGTTATTAGATTCATAGGGGTGTCCTACACCTAGTGCCCTAAAGTCTTCTGGCTTGGGAGTCACTGATCAAAAGCTCATTCATGGGTAGTTCTGAATAGCCTAAGGTAATTAAGTACTGTCCGAGTCAGATTTTACTGTCATCATGCTAGAGTCTTTTGATCTTTTCCTGCATTTACGTCTTATTCTTAATGCTTGTTAAATGTTTAAGTTGCGAAGTTTGCTTATTGATATTAGCAATCGACTATGCGAGCTTATTTGAGTTATGATTAGTTAGGACGGTTGGTCTCCACACACACACATAGAATGGATCGAATACAGTCTTATGCTTGAAATTGAATGAACCCTTATTCATATCTGTGTTTGCCCTATTCTCTGGGAGTGGCTATGATCGAGCTTTGAAGCCATGATACTACTTTATTGTTTTAGTTTTCTTTCGCGTGTGTTTTATTTATCATTAGTGTTGTGTTAGTTAGTTTGCTCGAGGACAAGCAAAGACTTAAGTTTGGGGGTATTTGATGAGTGGGATTTATACCCGCGAATCGAATACTTTATGACTTAAATAGTTGACTGTTCTTGTAGATTGTGTATGGTTTTATATGATTATAGTGTTATTGTGCTTAATCGATGCAATGCGTATTCGATCGGTGTTTTCTAGCATTAAGGGCAAAAGCAGACAAATTCCATTAATCGAAGCTGGCTATGGCCTAATGCCCAATGTTATTCTCGCCATGCATGGCTACATCCTTGTTCCTCACGACATAACCTCGTGTATGACATTTCATTGTTTCTTATTGGGCTTGCGCTGCAGCGTGAGCTCTGGTCTCTTACTAAATAACGTATGCCAGAGTGCGCCAAACTCAAGGTTATTGTGTCCAGGCATGCAGCACCACCTCCAAGTGCCCGTGCAAAGAATGCTTGGGTTTGACCTAGAAAAAAGGCAGGAGGCGTATATAACAGACACCTAGCCTCTGCATTCTCTCTCTCTCATAACCTATCATATGAAACCTTAGTTTTAGTATAAAATAACTTAGCTTAGGATTTTCTTTTCTATTTTCTCTTAGATTATCTCTGTAAATATAGATTAGGGAAAAGTTTGTATTTCTTTGGAGCACAAGAGCAACGAGCGACACAGAGTGGAAAGCTTGATTGGAGCAGTTTGATTGGAGACTGAAGGGGCTTTGACAGAGTTTCTTCTATCCATTTATCTTCTCTATGATTGTAATCCATAAATGTTGTCTTTATTGCTACTTGTATTGGGTTTAATAGCTATGAACTGAATATTTGCTCTAAGGTTATAATGGAACCCTTTGTTATTTAAATAGACTGTCTTTTATCTCTTTGGTTGGCATCATATGATTTGGATTGATATATTTGTGCTTAATGATTCTTGCTAAGACATTAGTGATAATTTTGGTAATCTACATGATATCGACAGAAGAATTGTAGATTTACACCTAAATATATTGGAATGTGATTGTGGGTTTCAACTGCATAAGTTGTACGTAGAATAGACATATCTCTGTGCGCCACGTGCGATCTTTGAGAACCTATGCTTAAATCCTTGTTATGATAAATTCGCATAGACATGTGTAGGATTGCATCTAGCTTGGACGTTCTTTTCTGTTCTATTCCCTTTTGGATGGATCTGGAGATGATATGTTTGTGCATACCTCGACAGAGGTGCATAGGCACCTATGTGTTCTCGGTCAACAAATTGTCGTGACCATTAAGACCAAAGAGAGAAAGGTAGCTAGTTTGATGAAACATAACACACCAAGTGTTCGACAGAATGCCTGTGTGGGGTGAAGTTGTGACCTTAGCTTGAATTCCTTAGATTACATTTCATTATCCATTTACTTGCTTTGTTAATTAGTTAACTAGACTAAACACACTTCCATTTACTGCTGTTCGAATAAGACTTTAGCGATAAACAATCGGTACTTGGTAAATATTAGTCATAGTTCCTCGTGGGTACGACACACTCCTTATCACTGTATTACTTGTTAGACCGCGTATACTTGCGCGTGTTTAGTGATCGGTTTTTTGACCAACATTTAGCGAGAAGCAAAACTCAGTATCTACTTCAACTGCAGAAGCTGAATACATTGCTGCTGGCAGCTGTTGTGCTCTAATCTTATGGATGAAAAATCAGCTAGCACACTGTGTTTGATTTCAAATCTATACATGTTCATTGTGATAACACAAGTGCCATAGAAATAACACACAATCCTGTCATGCACTCTAGGACTAAGCATATAGAAATAAGATATCATTTTATTAGGGATCATGTTCAAAATGGAACCATATCTTTATAATACATCCCTACTGAAAATCAACTTGCTGATGTCTTTACAAAGCCTCTAGATGAATCCAGATTTAATAAATTAATAAGCGAGTTAGGCATGCTAAATCTACAACCATAAAATCTATGCTCTAGTTTATGCTAACCATGCAGATATAAAGGTTAAGTTCAAAATTATAGATGTGACAACCCGAGAATTTAGATAATTTTATTAAAATCTTAAAAGATTGAATTAAGGTTAAATAATAGACCTAGACAGAAAATTAGTGTATGGATTTTGCATATTTGAAGGATTTTTAAAGATTTAAAAATTTTTGTGGTGAATTATTCAGGATTAAGGGTATAAGTGTATATGTTCTGTGTGTATGATCATATATGTGTGCAGTACGTGGTTAAGGGTCAAGGGTTGATCAGATAACTTATATCAGTGATAAACCCTAGGGATATATTAAGAACATCGTCGTTCAGTTAGAAAATCCTAACGATTGATAAGAAACCCTAATACCGGCTCTAGAAACCCCAATTTTAGTACCGGGAATCTGAAACCCTAATTCGGAATATGAAAACCCTAAATTGGGAATTCAAAAGTTAAGTTTGGATATTAAGCGTTATTGATTATAAATCTAATTAGGGATAACCCTAATTGATTAGTTAGAAAACCCTAATTTTTGGATTAGAAACCCTAATATACAATTAGGGAAAACTTAATTGGTAATTTAGCGATTTTAATGTTAATTAGAAAACCCTGATCCTAAATAACAAGCCCTAATGCGATTAGGAAACTTTAATATAATTAGAAAACCCTAATTATAATTTAGAAATCTTAATTTTCTAATTTTAAAACCTAATTAGAAAATCTATTTTTTTTAAAACCTTAGGGTTAAACCCTGAGGGTTAAACCCTAAGGGTTAGATAAAAAGACAATTGCGCCATTAAAATTGTAAGGCAAATGTCAAACTACCCTTATTGCATTATTGTAGGAAACTTATAAATCTTGTCATATATTGACAAGTCACCAACTCTAGATATCATCATATGCTAATATATCTCAGCAATCAGCCATATATCTCAGATACATACATTTAATACAAATGATATATAAGATCAAAGAGAGAGAAAGTTCACAAATCTTGCTCATTTGTTATCTTACACTCAACCAAACTTTTCTCTCTCCTTAGCCACAAAAATATTAAGTGAATCAGTCCCTAGAATGATCTTTAGCCAGCCATGATCAGATCACAAAGGTCAGATTAAAGATCAAAGCCTAAAGAGGTATAAACCCTAAATTTGCTAAATCTTGTTAGATGATATGATTTGTTGTTTTATGTTGTGTATTAGGGTGTTATTTAGTGATCTGGGTTGTTACATCTTAGATCCATAACATCTAGATGCACGAAATTAAGTTTTCAAAACTAATCATGAACCCTAGTTTTGTGCTCTGACAGCCTAATGTCAGGGCCCATAAATCTGTGTGTGTTAGAGGTTAGATGTGTTTTATGTTATAGATCTGTTCTATGCTATGTGGACTGTGATCTAGAACTGGAATCATGCTTATATCATGTATAGATTTCAAGTTATTAAGGGTCAAAGTACGTTGACCGACCATGAGAGACTGTTTTTGTAAAACCCAGATTTTTCCAGAAAGTCTGACAAGCTTCTTTAGAGGCTCTGATCTTGCCGTGTTTAAGTTGTTATGCCATGTTGCTGTTATAGACTTGTAGTCTGACATAAAGACTACATATTAAAGCCCTTAGAACAACCAGATCTTGCACAGGATCAAAGATATCGGTGGTCAAACAAGGGTTGACCACCTGCCTTATGAAGGTTTCTGGAAAACCCAGATTCTTCATGAGCGAGTTTTCTGACATACTTTGACCAGCCTTAATCTTTAATGTGTGATGATGTTAGACTGAAATAATGACATGTTGTTGTACCCTGACATCAAGACTATAGAATTGAACCTTTAGATTCTACAAACTAAACTTGGAACTTGAAGATTGATAGGCTCAAAGTATGACCCATGAACTGTTCTTCATTTCTAGGTAACCGAAAAATGAAGAACAACTCTGACAAGCTTTTCTAAGGCTTAGATCTCTCTGTTATGTTGTTGTTTGGCCATGAACTGAGTTAGTGTATGTAGTATTACATAAATACTATAATCTTGATACCATTACAAGCCTAGAAATCAACTAGAACATAGATCTAGACTTGGTCAAACAAGGCACCCGGTGAACTAACATGAAGTTCTGGGTTTGACTCAAGAACACTTATGGCGACGGTTTTGTCGCCTAAACCACTTTTAGTCACAGTTTAATTAGAAAATGAATTATTTTATTTAATAAATAGAGAAAAATGATTTTTAATTATTAATAATTCATAATAAATTTCTAAAAGATATTTTAAAGCCTAAAAATTGGTTTTTTATAATTTTGAATATATTTCATTAATATTTAATATTTTTGGAATATTAATGGTATTTATTTTATTTAATTATAATATTAAATAAATTACTTAAAATGATTTTAATACTTGAAAAATCATTTAATTAATAAATATTGATTTGTAATTGATTTATTTAATAATTAAATTAAATAAATTATGGAAAAATAGAATTAATGTTTTAAAAATCATATAAAAATAATTTAAAAGTTATAAAAATATTTTAAGATATAAAATATAATTTTAATATTTTGTCATAAAAAATATTAATATTTTAATATTAATGATAGTTAATTAATAATGGTTTTAATTACTTTAAAATCATTTAAAGGTAATAATAAGGTATTAAAAATACCTTGAGATATTATAAATATATTATAATATTATGTTAAGAATTTCATTAATATTTAAGTGGTATTTAATTCATATAAATATGTTATTAATGATTGAAAAATCATGATAAATGATAATAATTATCTGAAATTTTTTACGAGTATTTGATTTTTTTTTGACGGATTAACAAATTATCTAAGATAATTGTGTTGTGTTTAGACAGAGTCTTATGAATAATAGGCTTGTGAATTATCCGACTAGGCCGTTGAGATGTCGAAATTGTGCCGGACTCAACTAAGACTGTAATAGTTTCACTTGATACGAGGTCTTATGTGTTTTATAGACTGATAGGATTACATGCTAATGTGTTTAGGTTATTTTATAATTATATATAACAGTATTATACTGTGATGATATTATTCTAACTTGGTAGATCAATATTATTTATAATAGGTCTTCAGGCAAAGCTAAATAAGTTGCGTAACAGTAATCGACCGAACATGCAAGTTTCTTATACTCACTTATTGTGAAAGTTTTCTCTAACTTGACCTCGAGTTGATAATATAAAATATGCTTGTGGTTAATCCTGGTTGATTATACCATGTCTATGAATTGTTGAATCGTACTCTGTACATATATCATGTATTCATCAGGTATGAAAGGCTGATCACCTTCATTACCATTCGGTTCAGTTGATTTGTTTATGTTTAATGTTCGTTCAACTATAAAAATTTGTTCATGCTAGTTCACAATTATATTGTAGAACTTTAGCCAGCTTATTGTTCAATTCTTTCCATCATGATATATCCTTAATTTATTGGACTTAAATTTGTTGGGCAAACTTGTTGCTCAACGTTGCTATATCATGATAAACATTGCAGATTAGGACGAATACGTCAGATACAGGAAAAGACAAAGATAAGTCCAACTTTGGATTATATGTGCAGCTAAAATCGTAACAGTAATGTATGATAATGACATTGTATGTCAATTAGGTTATGAATTGTGTATTAAGTGAAGGTTCTTGAACTTGGGGATAGTGTGTAAAGTTTATTGTATTAATAATTTATGTTTATATCTTCCGCAATAGTTATAGAATTGATGTACCAGATTCGTGGTGATTGGTACCCGGATTTTGGGACGTCACAGTAGAGATGACCAAAGAAAGTTCACGATCGTAGAGCTACTCTGACATGAAGGACCATGATCATAGAGCCTCCTTGACATGACAAAGAAGCATTCTATGATGACAGCATCTCCAAAAAATCCAAGCAATCTCTCTGTCAAGCGCCTCAGGGACATACCCGATCCTTAGTTTATTCTGAGAGATTGGCCCTTCATGAGCTACCTTGATTCAGAAGGAATGCCAAGTTAAAATTCATCACAAGGACTAGGACAGACAACGTTCGTAGAGCAGACTCAGCAGTGGACTCAACGATCGCAATGCAAACTCAATGATCGTAAAGACTACCTTAATGACCGTAGTGCTACCTCGACGATCGTAGTCCTCCCAAAGGATACAGTAGCTCAGGAGGAGCTAAGGGCAAATCAGTATATTGCAAATCAGTTAAAATTATGGAGCCAAGCAGAACGTGACACATGCCCCACTAAGAAGATAGAGAGGAGGGAAGTTATAAGTACAGTTTGGAAATATCTTTTTGAAAATTCATCTTAGAAGTTCAAAAAGCCTATTCCTCTTTCTCTCTCTCTACAAGCAGAAACCCTAGCTTTCCAAAAAGCTCAACAAACCTCAGTGCAAAGAAATCAATGGTGACTTCAAATGTTATCACTGGTTACAGACTCTGCTTCGATGAGTTCAAGATAGCTGACCCTCAATTCCACAAGATTCTGTCACTGTTAAAGAAAGCTGGTCTTGAAGAAGCTCTGGGTACCAGAACGTGGATCTACCCCAAGCTGGTAAAAGAGTTCTACAGAAATGGAGCATTTGATGACGATGTTATAACCACAAAAGTTAAGGGCGTGGAAATCAAACTTAAAGCTGACGATATAAACCTAGCCCTAGGTTTCAAATCGAAAGGACTTCCATTTATGGAGGTCATCGACTTCCATGAAGGACTGAAGAAGATGCATCATAAGAAGTTTTCGACTGTTAAGGGGTACAAAAAGAAAGAGTTTCCCCAAAGGTATGAGTTTTTGGCTGAATTGTTGGGAAATGCATATGCCGTAAGAGCTCAGGCCATGATTCTGTGAATGAAGTGCAACTTAAGCTCATGACAACAATCTCCTTTGGGGTTCAACTCAACTATAGAGCCCAACTCATTGATTGGATTGGGAAGTGGATTCTTAGTTCGAAGAAATTAAAGAGCTCTGGAAAGATGCTCTACGGGCAGTTTATAAGCATCATCCTGCAGTCAGCACTGGGAGATAAAATTAGGGATAATGAAGGAGAATCCATCAACCCCAACAGAAGGATGACCCAAGAGCTGTTTAAAAACTGGAAAAGAAATCCAGCAAAAAATGTCAGGATGATGCCTGAATCCAGTGGAAGAACACTGGTGAAGCAAAGGAGTCTGGAGTACCAGGAAATATGTCAGTTGTAAAGGAAACTGAAGAAGAAGAAGAAATCAACAAGGAGGAACCCATTGCTTTGATCAAAAAAAGCAAGGGTAAGAGAAAAATGAAGGCTAAAATGACAGAGGAGCCTCAAGGTTCAATTTTGGTCGGAAAACTGATCACTAAACACACGCAAGTATACGCGGTCTAACAAGTAATACAGTGATAAGGAGTGTTTCGTACCCACGAGGAACTATGACTAATATTTACCAAGTACCGATTATGTATCACTAAAGTCTTATTCGAACAACATTAAATGGAAGTGTGGTTAATCTAGTTAAAACTAATTAACAAAGCAAGTAAATGGATAACGAATGGTAATGTAGGGAATTCAAGATAATGTCACAACTTCACCCCACACAGGCATTCTGTAGAACACCTGGCGTGTTATGTTTCATCAAACTAGCTACCTTTCTCTCTTTGGTCTTAAAGGTCACGATAATTTGTCGACCGGGAACACATAGGTGCCTATGCACCTCTGTCGGGGTATGCACAAACATATCCTTTCCAGATCCACCCAAAAGGGAATAGAACAGAAAAGAACGTCCAAGCTAGATGCAATCCTACACATGTCTATGCGAATTAATCATAACAAGGATTTAAGTATAGGTTCTCAATTAGGTCCTACGTGGCGCACATTGTTATGTCTACTATACGCACAACTTATGCAGTCAAAATCCACAATCACATGCCAATATATTTAGGCGTAAATCTACAATTCTTTTGTCTATATCATTTAGATTACCAAAATCATCACTAATGTCTTAGCAAGAATCATTAAGCACAAATATATCAATCCAAATCATGTGGTGCCAACCAAAGAGATAAGACAGTCAATTTAAATAACAAAGGGTTCCATTATAACCTTAGAGTAAATACTCAGTTCATAGCTATTAAACCAAATATAAGTAGCAATAAAGATAACATTTATGGATTACAATAATAGAGGAAATAAATGGATAAGAAGGAACTCTGTCAAAGCCCTTCAGTTAACAAGCAATCTGCTCCATTCAAGCTTTCCAATCCTTATCGCTCGTCGCTCTTGTGCTCCAAAAAAATGCCAAACTTTTCTCTAATCTAACTAATCTATATTTACAGACATCAACCAAGAGAAAGGAAGAGAAATTACAGAGAAAAACTAAATTAAGCTAAGCTATCCTATTCTAAGGTTTGTGTTCTTGAGATGCAGAGAGCCTCTTCTGTTATATACGCCTTTCCTTTCTTTGCTAGGTCAAACACAGGCCCTCTCTGCCTAGACATCGGAGGTGGCGCTGCATGATATGGCTTTAAGTTTGGTTGTTGGAGTCAAGTGGCGCCATGTCATAAATGAAGAATTAGAGTTTCATGCAGCAATACGAGCCCAAGAAGGAACATTAGTATCAAATGCAGTCACGCCATGATGACATCAACAGGGACATGGAGGTGGCGCTGCGGCGCGAGTATAAGCCTTGGATTTGGCGCCGCTGCACGAGCCTATGTAAATTGGCCAATTTATCCCTGAAAGCATGGAAAAGACCTAAAAACCCCCGCATTGCATCAGTTAAGCGCAATAACACTATAATCATTCAAAACCATATAAAATCTACGAGAATAGATAACTATTTAAGTCACAAAGTATTCGATTCGCGGGTATAAATTCCACTCATCATTCAACTATCGATGCATCACAAGAGAGTTCAGACACTGAAACTCTAAAGAAATTGAAAAGGAAAGAACAACAGTATGAGGAAGAAGAAGACAAAGCTACATCGTAGTGTGCCAATACTTAAGAGAAATCGTAGTGTTCTCGTTTGCTAGTATCAGATCAAGCACCAAGGTGGCTAGACACCACGATTAGAATCGTAGAGCATCATCTGACTGTATTAGAAGCATCAAGCCTTGCCCATTTGTTTAAGAACAAATCCCAACAAATGTGGAATGGATTATAAACATTGAAGTTCTTGGGAGTCCCAATGACAACAGTCATCCTTAGTATACAACAAAGAAACATATTGAAGAAGTTAAGGAAAGTACTATGGTTTAGCAGAAAACACCTTTTCAGATGTTAGGTGAGATAGCAGTCTGCTGTGTTAGTGGGTCAAACTGCAAATCAGAAGTTGTGCAAAAAGTCTCCATCAAAGTTTAGAAATGACAAATACATTTAATGCTTCAACAGATGTCTTCAACGAATATATCTCAAAGGCATCATATATATAAAAGATGAGCAGATGAAAGAAATCAAGCAAGCACTGAACAAAAACGCTGAAGAACACTTAACGCTCAACTCTACGATCTAAAAAAGAAAGCTTGCTCAGCTACTCAGTTCTTTCGAACACAAGCTTAACGACAACTGAGTACCACCATTCAAGAACTCAACTATTATCAAGTGAAGTAAGAAGTTCCAAGTCAGAAGGACTTGAAGAGTTCTAAGTGAACTGAGAAGTACCATGTCTGCTGGACTTGAAGAGTTCAAAAGTGAACTAAAAAGTTCCAAGACTGCTGGTCTTGAAGGAATCTGTGAGATTCAAAAACTGTAAAGATATCCTTAGTGGATTTCCTACTCGAGGAGTAGAAGAGTGGACTAGGAGCTTTAAGTGTTTTGAACCACTTAAAAACACCGTGTATCTTATATTCTAGCTATAACTGCTATATCTGCCATAACTGTGACAACCCAAGAATTTAGAAAATTTTTTAAATTTTAATTAATTGATTTAAGGTTTAATATAAAACCTAGACATAAAATAAGTGTATGCGTTTGATATTTTTAAGAAGGAATTTTGAGGATTTCAAAATTCTGTGAAGGATTTAGGTGAATTATTCAGGATTAAGGGTATACGTGATTATGTTCTGTGTATATGGTTGTATATGTGTACAGTATGTGGTTAAGGGTCAAAGGTTGACCAGATAAACGATATCTGTAACAAACCCTATATATATATTAAGAACGTCAACGTTCATTTAGAAAATTCTTACGATTAACAAGAAACCCTAGAAACCTGTTCTGAAACCCTAATTTCAGTTTCGGGAATCCGAAACCCTAATTCGGGAATTTAAAACCCTAATCTGGGAACTTAAAGGATAATTATAATCACTACACCAAAAATGGCCTCTAGCGAAGGAAATTTTGTGAAGGAATTTATTCCTTCACATGATGAGTTGTTTAGCGAAGGAACAGTGAAGGAAAAAAGTATAGTGACAATATAGTTATTAGCGAAAGAAACATCCTTCACAATTTATATTTTTTCCCTCGTAAAATTGGGGCACTAGAAAGATTTTTGGAGCCAGTTTATGATAAAAATTTGCGAGGAAAAAAATCTATTTAGTGAAGGAATTATTACTCACTATATATCATTATTCAGAAGTTTTTTGCGAGGGATAAAATTGGTCGCTATCTTGTTCTAAATAATTTTTTTTGAATTAATTGTGGTGAATATAAATACCTTAAATTTTTATTCTTAATAATATTTTTAAATCATTTATAATATTAAATATTTTATTAATTAAATATTAAGTTATAATAATTTAAAATTTAAAATATTTTAAATTGACAATAAAAAATTATAATAATTAATTCACAACTTCTAAAAATATAATCACTGATTTAGGCTGAATAGTGAAATAAATTTAGGTGAGGTCAATGAAATAACTTTTGGCTAAAATTTTTACTTTAATCCCCAATTTCATAAGTAAACGTATATTGTTCCTAAAAAGAAATCATGTCAAATCTATTATCTATTATATTATATATATTATTATTTATATACTAAATAACAGTACATGACACAATACATTGACATATGTCCTTCTAATAACTCAACACCTGTCCATCCTAATTAATGCTCCTAAATATCCTTTACCAAAATGCCCTTCCCAAACCCTAAATACAATCCCCTAATTAGTATATGCTCTCAGGACACATTGATCGCATACGTCGATTTTCCCCATTTTTTTCTGTTACTAGAGCTGAATTCTTCGACATTCATACGTTGATTTTCCCCAATTTTTTTCTATTACTAGCGCTGAATTCTTCGACATTGCGGAATGTGAATGCTTTTCGAAAGAAAAACCGATTAGGGGAGTACACAGCCGGAATTTGACCGGGAAATCAGAGGTAGCCATCGAGATAAGAGAATCTAATGGATATAGAACAATCATCAACATTGCTGCGGAGAAGAAGCCTGAAAATCTCATAACCCAAAGCATTTTTATTGGATTTTCAAGTAAGTTCTCATTTTGACAGTTGTTTGTGAAAAAGAATCTTTTTGTTTTTTGTCTAGGACATACTACGCATTTTTGGAAGTTCTGTTCAACAGCCATATTGATTTCATATTGAATCTGGAAACAAACACATTTACGCATATAGTTTGTTCGCTGAAATCTGGTCTGAAAGGTCTGGATTCAAGTATATCATCTCAGGTATATCCCTGGTTAATGGCATAAATTGAATCTTATTCTCTGAGCTACCTGCATTCTCCAGTTTTAAGTTTGAAGGTAAATATTTTATCCCTGCATCCCATTTAATGTCCCCTCATTTTGGGTCTTAGTGGTATAGGGATTGTGTGAAAATTTTAATTTCTTTTCTTTTTATTTCTTATTTTGATATGGAAATTTGCGTGTCTCCTTTTTCAAGCCTGTTCTTTGGGATATTAAGAATATAATGTGAATATATATTTAGTAAAAAGAAAGAAATCTAAGACCAGGCGCAGTGGGTATCCATAGAAATTTAGACATATAGCTCTCTGTATTGGATGGTTATACTTACAGAAGCCACCAAATTTACACATTCCCGTCCTCATATAGTGCTACAAATTAAAGTAGGAACAACATAGTAAAAAAAAATATATCATACAAAACATAGACAAAATTTAATGAAGAAATAAAAAGGAACTCACTGTATTTGAGACTGATTTGCATCAGTTTTCATGGATTGGTATTACATGTATTATATATTGTATTGTTTGTAGAAACTTTTTCGAGAAATGCGTGGCCTTTTTTGCATATCATTAAATCATCCTTTGTAATCCAAATCAATAAAAGAATTGGATCCAGTACATGCATAAAGCTAATGATTATTCTTTTTTAATAATTTGGTTCAAGAATTAAAGAATTAAAGATTTTAATTTTTTTATTGACAAGAATTAAAGATTTATTGAGCATCCATATCCATTTGAGCAGGCAACATATAAGAAACATAAGCCACAATAAACAGGGAGTGAATTCAGACAATATATTGAACATAGTATTAACATAAGAGTCATGCTATCCAGGTCATATCACGCCATTCTCTTAGAACTATTTGTACAGATTAATTTAAATGGGGCTATCAAGCACTAACAGTTTAAATGGCATTGTTAAACTGTTGTAACATTGCCTTTTGGGAACTCTGAATTGGTGGTATTGGGTCCTTTTCATTCTTCTTTGTATTGTATGGTTGGAGAATTGTGGCACGTACCTAAGTTGAATTTAATGAAGGGTGAAATTAAGGCTTGGATTCACTCTGATTCACTATAAAATATTAATATACTAAACTGCTCTAAAAGCTAATGGCACTTGAAAGTAAAAACTCAATAATATCTGTCAGCCACAACAAAACTCAGTGTAACATGTCAATATGAATTCAAATCTGTTTTCTATTCTGTTAATTTATCTGAATGATTGATCATTGGTTATGTCTCTTCTCTCCACTTCTGATGTCTTCACTGTGCCTATTGCTAGGAATCAGTTAATTTATATATTTTGTAGCAGTTATTTATAGCTTGAATTTGATTTAGTATGGGTTGGTTAGTGAAACACTTCCAGTCCATGGACCTCTAATGATTTGATGCAGCAGCTGTTTCTTTATGTCTAACTATTTACAAAGATTTTTCCTCCCATATACGTCAAAACTGTTGTATGCTGCTTAAAGTTCTGTAATACTCTCGCTTGTCTTGACAAT
Source organism: Panax ginseng (assembly GCA_020205605.1). NCBI lineage: Eukaryota > Viridiplantae > Streptophyta > Magnoliopsida > Apiales > Araliaceae > Panax > Panax ginseng. The sequence continues at coordinate 50,126,893 of CM035147.1, read as the reverse complement.
AAATTAAACTAACAGAGACCCTCACGAAGGTAAAGGACTCTTTGTTTATCGCAGGATGTTTCGTGAGTCGTCCGATGACTTTGCTTCATTCTTTTGGAGATCTTTGGTCAATATAATGTCATCATCTCAAACATCGATGGGTATAAGATTGGCCGGAGTGCAAAGCTTTGGCTAAAATGGGGGTGGGTGCTTGTATTCACTTGCAAGTAAAGCTTACAAGGTTTTGCATCTAAATTTCTTGTTTGTAGTTCCCACATAGGCATGTATAAGTGTATTGTATGTAATGAGTATCTTTGTGGTATTTATAGGATGCCATGGCGAGGATTGAACGCAAGTATAAACCAACTTTGTAGGAAGCTCATCGATTTATTGTTTCAAGTATTTTCTTAAAGATAAATATAATGATAAAAAAAATCTTTAAGACGTAGTATGATCTTTTTGCATGCTTTGAATGGTATGAATATGGTTTCATCTAGTCAATTAAACATTATTATGCATGAGAATCACCTTTTATAGAAAAGGGTGGTCTTGTTGGCTAATGTAGAAACATATGAATATACATGAAGACTTCTTCTTGACCAAACACAAAGAAATATGATACGTGCAATTTGTATTGGTTTTCAAGGGCATGGAATTGTGTTCAATACTTATCATAAGTTCATTTCGCATGTGTCCAAGTCGCTTTCAAATTCTTCTCGAAGAGGATTTCGTGTTGCCATGCCGATTTCACTTTCAAAAATTGCCGCAAAATCAACATTACCGATTTCTACTTAGGTGTAGTTCGATCCCTTTTGTGGATTCTATGTGTATTTTGGTAAATTTCCTGACAAGGATATTTTGGTAAGTTCTGATCTTTTCTTATTCCTCGTCTTATTGAAATTGAATTTTGGTGTTTCTATTGCAGCATGAAGTTTACATGCCCAACCTTGATTTTCTTGAAGAAAATGATGATGAAGTGGATCTAACATGTCACACTTTATTCCTTCTAGTTCATTGTTATTCTTTCAGTTTTCTTATGTTAGTTAATAAATTTTGTAGGTACTATGGTCCTTGTGAGACCAAGATACAATAACAAATTTTGTAATTATTGCGACTCTAGTAATATGATCTATTTATATGAGAAGTTTGATTTTATTAGCTCTTTATGCATTAGCTTATCAATTAGTTTGAAAAAAGTATGGCAATATTTATATTTACTTGAAAAATAAATTTAATATTTCTTATAGAGATTAATAATAATAATAAATATGAAATCAATGATTTAAAAATTAATTATAATTTTCAATGAATTTTGATTATTTAACAATTAATTTTTATTTACAAATTCATAATTTGTGAAGGAATTTTTCTCTCACTAATTTGAAGAAAGATTCTCAATTTATAATTAGTGAAGGAAAATATTCTCTCGTTAAATAAATTTGTTCCTCACAATATATTATTTGTGAGGGAATCAAGTTATTCACTAATTTCAAATAGTCCTTCTTAAAATATTATTTGTGAAGGAAACCAATCTTTCACTAAATAACAATATTCCATTACTAAATACAATTTGTGAATAAAAAAGTTATCCACAATATATCCTTCACAAAAAATATTTAGTTACTACTTAGCGAAGGATACCCAATTGCGAGGAGGTCTAATGCGAGCACTCGTGTGAAGGAAATATTTTTTTGCAATAAATCACTAGAGGCCATTTTTGGTGTAATGAATGCTCAAGTGCTATTAATTATAATATTAATTAAGGTAAAGATTAATTATTTAGCAAACCCTAATTTTAAAATTTTAAACCCTAATTTTGGGATTAGAAACCCTAATTTATAATTAGGAAAAACCTAATTGTTAATTTAGTAATTTTAATGTTAATTAGGAAACATTAATCCTAATTTTCAAGTTATAAGTATTTAGAAAACCCTAATCTAATTACGAAATCTAATTTCTAAATTAGAAAATTATTTTTTCTATTTAAAACCCTAATTTGTGGGTTATAAACCCTAATGTACTATTTTGACCCTAATTGGGACTCCCCCAAAATTAGGTATACATCACCCATCTTGAGTCGCCAGATACATGGTACAGAATTCAAATACAACTGTTGTGTACAATACGACAAAACATAAACTGTGAGTTTGAATATAAATATTGTCTACTAGAGATTATACAAACTCAAAAGGAGTCCTCATTACAATTATTATCACACTATTTCACAGAATAGTGAGGACTACTAATGCACCATCTAGAGCATCACTGTTCCCGACTAGTCCCAAATTTACGTTCTCATTTTTGAAGAGAACAAGAAAAGAAAGGGTGAGCTCAACTAGCCCGAAGAAGAAATATTATGACTAAGATAATGCAGAATAATATATCGTTAGCCTTCAACAATGTTAAACTGATAAAATATAATAAATATCAAGTTTAACTGCAGCGGAACAAGCAATCCATTAAAAGAGTCAAGTAGAGAATGAAATCTACTATCTTCTATGATTCAAAAGGTTTTTCATCAGTTTTATCGCTGGGACTCAACTTAATAAATAATGCACCCCATCGAATCACCCCTGCACTACGGCCAAGGATATTCTTTAGTATTATGACCACGAATTATCCATGCACTACGGCTTAAGATAATCATGTTTTTATCAACGGTCCTAATCATGCCATAAAATAATTCATCTTTGCACTACGGCCAAAGAGAATTCATAGCCATAATCATACCAAAAACTGTCCATCAATGCACTACGGGCCAATGAGGACTTTTTCCACATCATTTATAACATTACGGTTATGATTATACTGAATAATCCCTGGTCATAATCATTCCAAGTCCATCTATGCACTACAGGCCACAGATGACTTTCAACATAATATAAATATGAGGATGATGACAATGATATAAGAATTCAATAAAACAAGTTCAAGAATTAATTTATCCAGGAACTGATAACGTTCAAACTGTCAACATGATACTGCTTTGTAGAGTAAAATTCAAGAATGCTCAGAAGAATATTTCCATGAAAAGATACTGGATGAAGCGCAAATATCAAAGATATTCCACTAATTTCATGGGTATAGAAGTTAAAGTTTTAACCTACTGAGTATAATAAAGAATGGAATAATAAAAGAAATCACAATGCATGCGATAGACCGCACAAGCAGGTTATTCCAACAAAATAATAATGGATGGAACTAGGTCTGGCGTAAACACACAGACAGGATATTCCGCCAGAATAATAAATAATGGAACCAGGTCCGGCATAAACGCACAAACAGGATATTCCGACAGAATAATAAATAATGGAATCAGTCCAAACAGAACGCATACGCATGGGATATTCCGACAAAATAATAAAGAACGGAATATTAGAAGAATGTCACCATGTATAGGGTAGCTCGCGATACAAAAGTTATTCCAACGTAATAATAAATAATGAAATAATGAAGTTCTTCATGAGTACAACAAATAACATCCCTTACCGTAAAAGAAACTGAATATAAGAGTAGGGAAGTAGCAGAATACTTTTCTATAGGTCCTCTTATAATTCTCTCTCTAGAGTTTCAGTGAATTTGTAAGAAATAATGAAGGAATGAGCTTCTATTTATAGGAAAATGGAATGAATAGTAACTAATTCATGAACGGTCCAGATTGATTTATTATTAAACGGACGGTCCATATTGGTTTACTATTAAAACTTAAAACAACGGTCCATACTGATTTACTATTAAAACTTTAAACCAACGATCCATATTGATTTACTATTATAACTCCACCAGCGGTCCATATTGACTTACTATTATATCTTCAACCAACGATCTGAAAAATTAGCACAACTCCTCATGGAATAATATTGCATCCAAATACCCGAATGCACAATACTAGAGTGAATAGTAACCGGGTAAATAGTAACTTGTGAATAGTAACTCATGAATAGTAACTCATGAATAGTAACTCATGAATAGTAACTCGTGAATAGTACTCTGACACGAAAAGTGTCCCGAATACCCAATTGAATAATATATCCTCCAGACATCAATTATACTAACACAAATAAGTCCAACACAATAGAACTATAAAATTTATCTTTAATCAACACGAACTTATTCATCATTAATATTATAATTAACAATATTTAACAACCAGGTCATTCTCAGGAAAGAGGGGGCTTTCCGATAAGGATTTCTCCTTATTGGCGCGCAATTAGGTGACCAAACCTCTCCTTGACAGAACTTCTAGACATTGTCAATATTGCAAATAATAATATGAATAACTTTGCCGTCTCAATTATTGATTTTATAATATATCATATAATGCAGATGATACTGTAATAATAATTGAATCAATAATATGAGAAATATGATGCAGCAATTACTGCAGTAATAATTGAGTATAACTGAGTGACTTCTCACCTAAGCATCAATAATCAATACCGTGTGCTATTGTGCAACTACGCGTATTATTGTACTTTTACAACCGGGTAGTTCAACAATTTTAATGGTAACACCTCCGCCGTTATTTTCATAAAGTAGTTTTGTCATTTTCTCAATCCAACAATAATTACATTGTGGGTCCACTAATGATGATTGTCTTGTTGTCTAATATTCCCTGTTAAAACGAATATTCCCCGACCAATCGAATATTATATAACAACTTGCGTACTTTGCAAAATTTATAAATATTACCCACAACTATAACATTATATCAAATTAATACCATAATATTCAAAAATATAATTCGAAAAAAATTATTCTTTATTCATAAAAGATGGGGTTTTACAACCTCCCCTTCTTATGAAATTTCGTCCTCAAAATTAGGGTACATACCTGGTATGTCGAAGAGATGAGGATACCTTAACTTCATCTCAGATTCTAACTCCCAAGTCATTTCCTCCACATCGTGGTTTCTCCACAAAACTTTAACTTGAGGTATATCCTTGGAGCGTAGAATATGATCCTTCTTATCCAAGATTTTAACAGGTAACTCTCCATACGTTAAATCTTCCTCTATCTCGTCTGGTTCTAACTCAATAATGTGGTATGGGTCTTTCATATATTTACGTAACATAGATATGTGAAAAACATTTTGAATACGAGACATACTTGGCGGTAAGCGTAGTCTATATAGCCATGATTCCCACTCGCTCAAGAATTAAAATGGGCCAATGAACCGAGGATTGAGCTTTCCTCACTTTCCAAATCTCGTAACTCCTTTCCATGGTGCAACACGTAACAACACATGATCTCTAATATCGAATTCTATGTCTTTTCGATGAAGATCAGCATAACTCTTTTTTCAATCTTGTGAAGTTTTTATACGTTGTCGGATCGTTTGAATCTTTTCTGTAGTCATACGTACCAACTCCGATCCCAACAACGTTGCTTCACCCACCTCATCCCAGCATACTGGAGAACGCCACTTTCTTCCATACAACGCCTCAAATGGAGCCATGCCAATACTTACTTGATAACTGTTGTTGTAGGAAAACTCCACCAATAGTAAGAACTTGTCCCAATTTCCCTTGAAGTCAAGGACACAGAGTCTTAATAGATCTTCAAGAGTTTGAATAGTCCTCTCCGATCGTCTGCTTCGGCCCCGAGGATGATATGCCGAAGCTAAATCGTAAGTCTGTGCCCATAGCTTTTTGCAAACTAACCCAAAATCATGAAGTGAATCTTATGTCTCGATCAGAAACTATGGATACCGGCATACCATGCAGTCTTACAATCTCGTTTATATACATACGAGTAATACGTTCAAGTGTATAAGTTTCTCGTATTTCAGAAGAAATGAGCGAGACTTGGTCAATCTATCAACAATGACCCAAATCGCATCTATGCCTTGAGAAACCTTAGGAAGGCCAGAACTTAAATCCATGGTAATGTGCTCCCACTTCCATTATGGAATTTCAAGTGGTTGCAATGGACCTTTTGGTACTTGATGCTCCACCTTGACTCGTTGACAAGTTAAACACCTTGAGATAAACTCCGCTATCTCTCTCTCTTCATATTGCTCCACCAAAATGTATGTCAAGATCATGATACATTTGGTACTCCTGAGATGGATTGCAAACGGTGTGTTGTGTGTCTCCATAATGATTTTATACTTTAAATCAGGGTCGTTAGGAACACAAAGTCTGGAGTTGACTCGAAGTATTCCTTCTTCATCGATTCTTGCTTCTGGCATAGCACCTTCTTGCACTTTCTTCCTCATACACATCACCTCCGGGTCTGTAGCTTGAGCAGCTTTAACTTTATCAATTAAAGTCTGTTCTACTCGTATATTTGCCATCATCACATGGGTCCCTGGAGTTTTTAACTCTATCTCCATCCTTTGCAAGTCACATAAAATGGGCCTTTGCGTTGACAATATCGCACTCGTACTTATATATGATCTTCTACTCAATGCGTCAGCTACCACGTTCGCTTTTCCAGGATGGTATTGGATGGTATGATCATAATCTTTCAACAGTTCAAGCCAACGTCGTTGTCGCATGTTGAGTTCCTTTTGAGTGAAGAAATATTTGAGGCTTTTATGATTCGTAAAGATCTCCACTTTCTCCCCATACAAGTAATACCTTCAAATTTTAAGTGCGAAGACAACAGCTGCTAACTCTAGATCATGAGTAGGATAGTTCCTCTCATATTATTTGAGTTGTCTTGAGGCATAGGCTATGACTTTCCCATGTTGCATGAGAACACATCCCAACCCTTTGCTCAAGCATCATCAGTAGATGACAAATCCTCCGAGTCGGGATGGTATTGTGTAAGCAGTCTTGAAATGAGTCTCCTCTTGAGTTCTTGAAAACTCTTCTCACATTCTTCGCTCCAATCGAACTTTGTATCTTTCCGAGGAGTTAAATTTGAGTTAATGGAGTAGCGATTCGAGAAAATCCTTCCACGATTCTCCGATAATAACCAGCTAAACCGAGAAAGCTATGTACTTCGGTCACTGATTTAGGTTGCTCCCAGCTTTGAATAGCTTCAATCTTTGTCGGGTCAACAGATATTCCATGACTTGATACTACATGCCCAAGGAATGCTACTTCCTCAAGCCAGAACTGGCATTTCTTCAACTTGGCATAAAGCTTGTATTCACGAAGCTTTTGGAGTGTCATCCTCAAGTGTTGCTCATGATGTTCACGACTTTTGGAATAAATAAGGATGTCATCAATAAAGACGACCACAAAGTGATCCAAATATTCCTTGAATACTTGGTTCATCATATCCATGAAGGCAGCAGGAGCATTAGTCAATCCAAAGGACATGACTAGGAATTCATAATGCCCGTACCGAGTTCTGAAAGTCGTCTTTGGAATGTCATCGGCTTTAATCTTCAATTGGTGATATCCAGAACGAAGATCAATCTTTGAAAAGAATTTGGCTCCTTGCAACTGGTCAAATAGGTCATCAATACGTGGCAATGGTCAAATAGGTCATCAAAGTCGCATACTCCCATCTTTCTTCTTCACGAATAGAACACGAGCACCCCAAGGAGACGTACTAGGATGAATGAAACCAATGTCTAACAATTCCTGCAATTGTGTCTTTAACTCTTGAAGTTCAATAGGAGTCATTCGATATGGGGCTTTGAAAATGTGTTTTGTACCAAGTTCAAGGTCGATACAAAATTCAATTTCACACTCTGGGGGTAGGCCAGGAAGTTCTTCAGGGAATACGTCAGGAAATTTATTAACAATAGAAATATAGTTCAAAACTGACGTATTTTTGTTTAAATCTGTGACATGAGCTAAGAAAGCTTAACACCTGTTTTTCAATAAACGAATAACTTTATGGCTTGAAATGACCGTGATTGATTTTAATGGTTTGGTCGCTTGAATTCGCATAATAGGTTGATTAGGAATATGAAAACTAACAACCTTACGAAAACAATCAATTTTTGCATGATGAGTATTTAACCAATCAAACCCTAGAATTACGTCAAACGCAAGTATTTTTAAAGAAATAAGATCGACAGGTAATGTGTGGTTACCGATTTGAACCAAACAAGACTTATAAACAGTGGATGTAATGAAGGTTTCTCCCAACGGAGTTTCCACAGATAAGTCAAAGTCTAATTTCTCCGGAATCAAATTTAATCGTTGAGCGCAAGTAGGAGAAATAAAAGAATGGGTAGAACCGGTATCAAATAAAGTATAGACTTCGCTAGAGTTTATGATAAGCTTACCCGTGATGACCTCATTCGGGTTCCTTGCTTTCTGGGAGGTCACAACAAACGCTCTCCCTTGCACTACCGGCTTTGACTTTTCTGGGACGACCTTTGATGCCTCCATCCTAGCTGAACTTGTCTTTGGTGAACGACAAAATCGGGCTAAGTGACCTTCTCTTCCATAATTCTAACATGCTTTGGACGACATCGCGCATTTTGGACTGATGTGTCCCTCCCCTCCGCATTTGAAGCATACGATAGGTGGTCATTCTCCTTCCTTAACAACGGGTGCTGGTGCTGACGTCATTCCATCATTATTGAATCTTCTCTTCTTAAAATGTCCATTCTTATTGTTTTGGCCATGATTACCACCAAATTGGTTAACATTTCTGGCCTGTTGATTCCCCCAAGCTTGTTGTCACCGCTTCAATGACTGCTCTCCTTTGGTTGCGTTGACTTGTTATCGCGCTCCACTAACAGAGCCCTACTTACAACATCTGAATACAAACATAGTTTATGAGAAATAAGATGTTGACGTATCTCAGGTTTCAAACCTCGCAAAAGCATTCGCGTCATTCACTCCTCATTATCCACCAAATGGGATGCAAACCAGGACAACTCTGCAAATTTAGCCTCATACGGCGACACAGTCATATTATTTTGCTCCAACTTGATGAATTCTACCTCTTTTATATGGCGAATACTTTCGGGAAAGTACTTGTCATTGAATAGTTCTTGGAACTTTTCCCAAGGAATCTTCAATGCGGCAGGTTGAGTACGCTTTATCGATTCCCACTAGTAATCTGCCTCTCCTCGCAACATTAATGCGGCAAAGGAAACCTTTTGCTCCTCGGAGCATCCCAAGACATCAAATATCTTGGTGATCTGCTTTATCCATGCTTCCGCCTTAAGTGGTTTTGACTCTCTAATAAACTCGGTGGTTGGTCCCGGCTCCTTGAATCTGTTTAGCGGTGACCGTCGAGAGTTTCAGATTTCCACCTACATTTTGGACAGAGCCGCTCTACTTTCTTTGTTGCATGAATTGCATAAAGCCTCCGAACATTCCATCATTCATCATTTGGTCGGTGTTGTTGTTTTGCATGAGGATTGTCGCTTCTCGATGCACATTATCCCGATTATTGATATGTGGTGAATCAACGATACGCTTTGTGCTACATTGCTATTCTCAACATTCTCAGATGTCATTTTCAGATACTGCCACAAAACAAAAGGTTAATTGACATGTAACATATTATCCCTTTATTCTGACCGACCAATTAAATACCACAAAAAAACTTAGGTAGGTCATACTAAAGAAGGAATTCCCCGTCTCTCCCCTCCTAGTTCTATTCTCACATCTTAGCAGGATCATATCCTAAGCTTTGATATCAAACCGTGACGCCCCAAAATTAGGTATACATCACCCATCTTGAGTCGCCATGGATACATGGTACATAATTCAAATACAAATCATTCAGTACAATACGACAAAACATAAACTGTGAGTTTGAATACAAATATTGTCTACTAGAGATTATACAAACTCAAAAGGAGTCCTCATTACAATTATTATCACACTATTTCACAGAATAGTGAGGACTACTAATGCACCATCTAGGAGCATCACTCTATTCCCCGACTAGTCCCAGCTACGTTCTCATTTCCTGAAGAGAACAGTAAAAGAAAGGGTGAGCTCAACTAGCCCAGCAAGAAATATTATGACTAAGATAATGCAGAATAATATATCGTTAGCCTTCAACAATGTTAAACTAATAAAATATAATAAATATCAAGTTTAACTGCAGCGGAATAAATAATCCATTAAAAGAGTCAAGTAGAGAATGAAATCTACTATCTTCTATGATTTAAAAGGTTTTTCATCACTTTTATCGCTGGGACTCAGCTTAATAAATAATCCACACCATCGAATCACCCCTGCACTACGGCCAAGGATATTCTTTAGTATCACGACAACGAATTTTCCATGCACTATGACTTAAGATAATCATGTTTTCATCAACGGTCCTGATCATTCCATAAAACAATTCATCTTTTCACTACGGCCAAAGAGAATCCATAGCCATAATCATACCAAAAACTGTCCATCAATGCACTACGGGCCAATGAGGACTTTTTCCACATCATTTGTAACATTACGGTTATGATTATACCGAATAATCCACAGTCATAATCATACCAAGTCCATCTATACTCTGAGGCCACAAATGACTTTCAACATAATATAAACATGAGGATGATGACAATGATATAAGAATTCAATAAAACAAGTTCAAGAATTAATTTATCCAGAACCGATAACGTTCAAATTGTCAAACATGATACTACTTTATAGAGTAAAATTCAAGAATGCTCGGAAGAATATTTTCATGAAAAAGATATGGATGAAGCGCAAATATCAAAGATATTCCACTAATTTCATGGGTATAGAAGTCAAAGTTTTAACTCATTGAGTATAATAAAGAATGGAATAACAAAAAGAAATCACAATGCATGCGATAGGCCGCACAAATGAGTTATTCAACAGAATAATAATGGATGGAACCGGTCCGGCGTAACGCAAAACGCATGCATGAGGATATTCCAACAGAATAATAAATAATGGAACCAGTCCCAGTAAAATAGCCTTACAGACGAGGATATTCCGACAAAATAATAAATAATAGAACCGGTCCAACAGAACGCATACGCAGATGTGATATTCCGACAAAATAATAAAGAACGGAATATTAGAAGAATGTCACCATGTATAGGGTAGCAGCGTATCAAAAGTTATTCCAACGAATAATAAATAATGAAATAATGGAAGTTCTTCTTCATGAGTACAACAAATAACATCCCTACTAGTAGTAAAAAAGAAAATGAATATAAGAGTAGGGAAGTAGCGAATACTTTTCTATAGGTTCTCTTATAATTCTCTCTCTAGAGTTTCAATTGAATTCGTAAGAAATAATGAAGGAATGAGCTTTATTTATAGGAAAATGGAATGAATTGTAACTAATTCATGAACGGTCCAGATTGATTTATTATTAAAGCGGACGGTCCATATTGGTTTACTATTAAAACTTAAAACAACGGTCCATACTTGATTTACTTATTAAAACTTTAAACCAAATGATCCATATTGATTTACTATTATAACTCCACCAGCGGTCCATATTGACTTACTATTATATCTTCAACCAACGGTCTGAAAAATTAGCACATCTCCTCATAGAATAATATTGTACCCAAAAACCCGAATGCACAATACTAGAGTGAATAGTAACCGGGTGAATAGTAACTCGTGAATAGTAACTCATGAATAGTAACTCATGAATAGTAACTCATGAATAGTACCTCATGAATAGTAACTCGTGAATAGTACTCCGACACGAAAAGTGTCCCGAATACCCAATTGAATAATATATCCTCCAGACATCAATTATACTAACACAAATAAGTCCAACACAATGGAACTATAAAATTTATCTTTACTCAACACGAACTTATTCATCATTAATATTATAATTAACAATATTTAACAACCAGGTCGTTCTCAGGTAAGAGGGGGCTTTCCGATAAGGATTTCTCCTTATTGGCGCGCAATTAGGTGACCAAACCTCTCCTTGACAGAACTTCTAGACATTGTCAATATTGCAAATAATAATATGAATAACTTTCTTGCGTCTCAATTATTGATTTAATAATATATCATATAATGCGAGATATCTTTGTAACAATAATTGAATCAATAATATGAGAAATATGATGCAAAGCAATTAATGTAGCAATAATTGAGTATAAGCCGGCGAGTGACTTCTCACGTAAGCATCAATAATCAATAAGTGTGCTATTATGCAATTACGCCAGACATCGTACTTTTACTCTAGGGTAGTTCAACAGCTTTTAACAGTAACACCTCGTCGTTATTTTCATAAAGTATTTTTGTCATTTTCTCAATCCGACAATAATTCCGTTGTGGGGTCCACCAATGATTGTGCCGTTGTACGAATATTCCCTGTTAAAACGAATATTCCCCGACCAATCGAATATTATTTAACAACTTGCGTACTTTGCAAAATTTATAAATATTACCCACAACTATAACATTATATCAAATTAATACCATAATATTCAAAAATATAATTCGAAAAAAATTATTTCTTTATTCATAAAAGTTAGGGTCTTACACTAATTGCTAAATTAGCAATTTTAATTAGGAAATACTAATCCTAAATAGCAAGATTTAAATTATGATTAGGAAATTTTAATATAATTAGAAAATTATAATTATAATTTTGAAATAATAATTTTTCGATTTTTAAAACCTAAATTGGAAATTTTAGAAATCAAAATTTTCAAACCCTAACGGTTAAACCCTAAACACTATGGGTTGGATCAAAAGACAAGAATGCCATTAAAATTAAATGCTAAAAAGATAATTTTACCCTTTTGTGCATTATTTGAGCTAACTTATAAATCTAGCAAAGTTGAGGTGGTTCAACCACTCTCACTAACCCCATGTGACATAATTCAATGCAAATCTCAGTAGCCATCTCAGCCATTACATAGCAACATGTTACATATAGATTAGAGAGAGAGAGAAAAGATACTTTATTTCTCATTTTCTCCAAGTCATTCTCTCTCCACTATCTTCGAAATTTAGAGTGAGAGAGTGATATAAGATAAGCCTATATCAGTCCCTAACCTGACAAGATCAGATCATCAAAGTCAGATTCAAGATTAAAGTTAGAAAAAGGTATAAACCCTAAATTTTTGAAATCATGTAATCTGATGTTAGTTATTGTAAGTTGTTGGTTAAAGATGTGTTATAAGGTGTCATTTAGAGATCTGGGTTGTTAGATCCCAGATCCATAACATCTAGATGCTCGAATCTAAAGATTTCAAAAATTTGGAAATGTTGAAAATGTTGGCCTGACAGTCATATGTCAGAGGCCTTAGATCTCTCTGTGTTAATGGTTAGGTGTGTTTTATGTTGTAGATCTGTTCTTTGTTGTTAGGGCTTGGATCTGAGGCTTTCAGCAAGCTCAGATCATATATATATTGTAAGATATGATCGGTCAAAGTGCGTTGACCGAGAACGATTTCTGGAAATCTGGGCAAACCTAGAAACCCAGAAATCCAGAAAGTCTGACCGTCGTTTTGGAGGGCTTGAATCTTGCTGTTTGTAATGATTTAGGCCATGTTGTTGTATTCCATTTGTAGACTTACATGAGTACTACATTTCCATGCCTTCAGATCAACCAGATCCGTAACAGAATCATATAACTTTGTGGTCAAACAACCGTTGACAAAACTGATCAAGAACATTTATGGAAAACCCAGAAATGTTCAAGAACAGTCCAGACTACTACTTTGACAGGCTCAGATTATACATGTGTGATGTTGTTAAATTGATTTAATGTGATATAATGGTACCTTGACATTAGGACAACACGATCGAACCTATAGATCACACAAACTAAACCCAGAATGCAAGATTTAAGGGCTGGAAAATGGCACCCTAGACTGTTCTTCATTTCTGAGTAACCTAGAAATGAAGAACAGGTCTGACAAGCTTTTTGATTAATTATCTTTCTGTTGTATTATGTTTTTTCTATAATTCTTGTTTATGATTGTAGTTCTACATAAGTACTACAATTGTAACATGAATGACAGCCTAGAAAGCAACGAGATCACTGATTTCATTATAGTTAAACAAGGCACCTCATTGGTCGGCTCGAAGTTTTCAGGTGTGCTTAAGAACATGTTTTAAGAACACCTATAAATTTTGCCTTACATCACTATAGGGCCTTTTTATAATAATTATTTTCTAAAAATAATTATTTTAATTAAATAAATCGAAATAAATGTTTTTTAATTACTAAAAATACAAAATAAATTCCAAAAAATTATTTTAAATTCGAAAAATAGTTTTTAATTATTTTGAGTATATTTCATAAATATTTAATATTTTTAGAATATAATTAGTATTTAATTTTTTAATTATAATATTAAATAAATTATTTAAAAATTATTTTAATACATGAAAAATAATATTATTGGTAAAAAAGAAAATATTTGAAGTTATAAAATATAACTTTTGATATTTTATCATGAAAATATTAATATTTTAATATTAATTGCAATTATCGATAATGAATTTAATTATTTAAAATCATATAAATGTGATTTTAAGGTATTAAAAATACTTTGATATATTATAAATATATTATAATATTATCTGCTATGACTTTCATTAATATTTAGTATTAAATAAATATTAATAATTGAAAAATTATGATAAATGGTAATAATTATCTGAAAATTATTACTAACTTATGAAAAATATTTTGACTGTTATACAATTATCTTAGATAATGGTTAAGTGTTTATACAAAGTTTAATTGAACTTAAACTCGATTTTTTGTCTGACTAGACCGTCGGGATGTTAGAATTGTACCGAACTCGATTCAAACTGTCAAAGTTTGACTTGAGGATAGATTGTATGTGTGATATAGACTGATAGGGTTATGTGATAATGTGTTTAGGTTATTCTATGTATATATATCTCTAATATAATTATATTATATTGTGATGATATTATTCTAATATTGGAGATCTATATTACTAATATTAGGTCTTCAGATAAATCGTTATAAATTGCGTAGCGGTAATCAACGGTTCAGGCAAGTTTTACTTAACTCTACTAAGAGTTGTTTCATTCAGATATGCTTATGGATAATCATTGCTGATTGCCATTATAGAATTGTACTCTGTACATATTGCATGTGTAAGTCAGGTATGAAAGGCTGATCACATTCATTACCATTCGGTCCAGATATATTTGTTCATATTAAATACTTGTTCAGTCATAAAATTTGTTCCTGCTAGTTTGCAATTATATTATTGAATTAGCCAGCTTATTATTCAGATTCATTCAATCATGATATATCGTTAAATTATTGAACTTAAACTTGCTGGGCAATCTTATGCTCACCTTTGCTATATCATGATAAACATTGCAGATTAAGACGAACGCGTCGGATACAAAGAAAGGTTAATTAAAGACAATTCCAGCTTAAAGTTAATGTGTGCAATTAGAATTGTAATGATATTGTAAGTTAAATAAGTTATGTATTGTGTATAAGTTAAGGTTACTCGACCTTGGGGATTATGTGTAAGTTTATTGTATAAACAATTTATGTTTATATCTTCCGCAAATATAGTAATAGTGATAGAATGATTGTACCGAATCCACGGTGATTCAGGGCCCTCACAATTGGTATCAAAGCTGTTGGTTATAAACCTAGGGTAGTGATACCTTAGACTAATAACTGTAGTGATTAGGATAAGATCTAATTCAAATAAAGTTAGTTGGTCAATAAGATTCAAAGACGAATCTCGGCGAGTTATAAGATACAGAGTTCCCTAACTCTAATAATAAAGTTGAACAGTAATGATGAATAGATCGAGTCTAAAGGACTAAAAGTACAGTGATACGAGATCGTAAAACAAAACAATCAAGACATAGAAATGAATCATATTATATACGATGAGATCACCCCGTGATCTGATAAGGTGATAGCAGGGAGAAGAATCAATCTAATGATTGAAAAGTTTACAACAAGATTGCTGGGTGGCAGTTGTACTATGAATTGGTATAGATTCAAAAAAGGATTATGAATACGAGTTGAATGAAATTTTTATTGAGAAGGGAGTTAAGATTAAGTGGGGATTTCAATTGAGGACTCATGTCAGCGGCTAAGTTGTATGATTCTTCGTATGGGAGCTGAATTGTACTTGGTGTAACAACCACTTAGTTTCTGGCAATGATAATCATTGAAATGTTTGTGTCGCACTATTTGCTATATGCATGTTAAAAGGGTGATTCCTTTCTCACGTGTATAACAGATAGATAGATTATAGGTAGAGAATATAAGGTTAAGTACGAGTTCTTAAAACTCATACTTATGTGACATTCTTGATTCATAGTTATATGAAATGTTTATAAACCCCTCAGCGAATGGACGCCAAAGGTTTGACTAGGACAAGTTCTTAAACACATATGATTGTGGCAAGTTCATGAACTCATAAGTGTGGTTTAACGAACTGGGTATAATTGTGTGTAAATTGTAACGCCCGAGAAAATTGGATTTTTAGGAGAATTAAATTTTTATTTGATTATGTGAGTTAAATAAATTTACTTGATTATTTATGGGAGTAAGTTAATTGAAGGTCGTTATATGACCTAGATATGTCAGAACGTCATAGTATTTTGGCTACGTGGTAGAATTAAAGTATTTGAATTTCCAAGACGAAAATAAAAGCTTTCTGTGAAATTTTCTGAAAAATACTATTCACGTATTTTTGCTCGGGAATTATTTTTGAACTTCCAAAAAATACGTAAATGATAGAATATCGAGGTGAGATGGAATATCCAATAATATTTCAGTTATGGCAAACACAGTTTTTTGCATGAGGACTTAAAACCTAACGGTTAGGGAAAGCGATTTCCGAAAAGGGAATGAAATGCATATAATGAATTAAAGCAATGATCGTATAATACGAAGGTATTGTACGATGTAACGAATACGAGGTATTATACGAGTATGTATGAATGATGATATATCGTATAGTATGAATTAGTATACGAGATGGAATACGCGATTAATACGTAAATTATAAGTTATAAGGCTTTAGGCGGATTGGACTTGTAGGATGTGTTAGGAATGGTTAAGCCCAATGGTAGGAATGGTTAAGGTCCAAAGTGATTTAATGAACAAGCCCAAGTGTTTGTTAAATAAAAGCCCAAAGTATGAGATAAGCTAATTAAGCTAAAAGCCCAAATTGAGAATCCAATGGATTAGGGTGACCCATGGAGCAACCCTTGATTTTATGGTTAATCTTGGTGATCAAGGATTTGGTGTGATGACCAAGTAATTTGTGTAGTGAGCAAGATACTTAAAGGCTAAGTAAAGTACTTGGTGGCTAAACAAAGGATAAGTTAATTAATGATAGAGTAAAGTGCTTATGCTTGGAGGCTAAGTAAATGTGAAGTGCAATCAAGAGATAAGTTAGGTGATTAACAAGTAATTAAAGTAATGAGCAAGTAAAGGATAAGCTAGGTGATTAGCAAGTATACTTGATGGCTAAGTAAGTGTGGAGGCCAAGAATACTTGATGGTTAAGCTTGGAATAGTAAGGAGGTGATTAAGGAGGTGGAATGGCTTATTAACCATTAAGCCCTTACTTTGAGATTCCTATAAATAGAAGCTTGGTTAATTTATTTGAGAGTTTACAAATACTAGCCAACATATATTGAGAGAGAGAAAGAGGTAGAAATAAGTGATCAATCTACTACAAAGTAAACCATTTACGTTTAGTCAAGAACGCAAAGAACGACAAAGGTAATAGTTCTTAATCATTAATCTTCATCTTTTTCGATTTCTTTCTCGTAAGAGAATCGTAGATTGGTGGAGCATGATTAGTGAGGAGGAATAAGGATGGCTATTAATAATGAAAACATTGATAAGTCATGATCGAATGGAAATCGTAAATGTTTACGTAAGTTCAAACCGTAGAAATCGTTGAATATGGTTGTTGATGGACAAATTGAAAACCATCATAGATAAGGTATGTACATCTTGATTGGTTAGGATGTAGTTAATGAATCAATGGAGTGTTCCATTTTATTTGGCTTACAAAAAATGAGTAACGAAGTTATGGCGAATTTTGCAAAAATAGACGTTAAACGTCGAAAACATAGAAATTCCGGATTAAGGGTCAAAAGTTTCCGTGTGACTTAAAAACGTTGGTTTCCAATGTCAACACGTGAGATAAAGTAATTAAGAGTTGTTGGCGTAAGAATCGTCGAATTCTGACTTAGAACGAAGAAAACGAGTATTGAACAGTCGAAAACGTTAAACGAACGCTCAAAAATGAACTCAAAGGTGAATTCTGAGTTAAAGGATTCGAAAGTGTAAAATTCTTATATGAACATGTAAAGGATGTAATTTGTGAGTTGTAGGCTTTTGAATGGGTCAATTCGGATGTAAAACGAACAAGTTATGAAGCCAGGAGTTTCGTTAGAAAAGAAAACTATTTTGGCCAACTGGTGCACAGGGGCGGCGCTGCAGCGCCAACCCAGTGTATTTTTGTCACACCGAGGCGCCAAGTATGGCTGAGAGGAAACCAGAAATGTCTAGAGACTCACGCCGCAGTGCGAGAATTAGTGCATGGACTCGCGTCGCAACGCCGAGTCCGGACAAAACCCCTGGAGAGTGACGCCGCAGCGCTACTGTAATGTAAGGATGTCGCGCCGTAGCGCTGGTAGTGTAAAAATGTTGACCAAGTTAGGTTTTTGTTTCATTTAAATGTAGACCTAAAGTAAGACATTGAAGGTACTTAATGCATATAATCAAGTTGACGTTAAATCACTTATAAAGTGATAATGTTAGAAGATTTAGTAAGGTTTAATAGAAATTAAACGAAGAACGCAAGAGGGTAATAAGTAAACCGTGAATGATGTTCAGCTTTGGTACTTCACCAATGATGATCGGGGTCAAGTTAACGCATTTAATGTTAATGAGCCGTAACGAAGCATAGAAAGTCGATTTGACTTTATTAAATGAAATAAGTATGATTAAGTATACAAGATGAAAGATAGGTAATTGATGATGAATTAATTAACTTAAAGTAACATCTTCGATGATGACAATAACGTTGAGAGTTACAACTAAAAGTTGTTAAATATTACGTGAACGTGAACGGTATGCAATAAGTATACTTAACCAATGACGATCAAATTTCGATTAATAATGTAAAAATGTTAGTAAGCTGTGAGGAAGGATGATTAATTCGAAACGAGTGGTATTAATGAAGTAAATCCACTTACAACATAGAAGAGAAAGAAGTTGGTAAGAAAGTTGTAAACGGCAAGCCGGAACCAGTAGTATAAATGATTAGATTGAGAAGAAGGGTAAGATTCATTAGGAACCATGTATGTTCGTTCATGACCTAATGTGGTATGTTATGTGGTAATATGTTGTAGAGACTGTAAAGACTCAAAGGGAAGGTAATTATACTGTAGCAGACGCTTGAAGACAAGTCTTTCTTATCGCTTGTCTAACCTCCGTGTTAGTCATGTTTTCTGTGATTCATGTTATGAAATGCATGAATGATTTTAAAGAAAAGGTTGATGCCTATTTTAACTCGGCTAGACTAATTTTGAAAGATGGATTGATTTATTTATAAGTCTTTTAATATAGAACTGTTAACGTTATCCTATGCCAAGTATTTGGTACGGATGTAAAGATAAGTTTGTCTATGAACAAACAAAAAGTATTTTCATCGATTATTCGATGGGCACGCGAGGTTGCAAAAACTTAAACGTAAATACGTTTAACGGAAGAGTGTTGATCAACATAGGGTACTATAGGCTGATCACCTAGACGTAGTCGTAAGTAAAGTCGGATGCATGGCCTTAGTGCCGAAAGTCCTTTTCAAGTATGAAAATGGAAAGAGTATGTTTCTGGTTCAGAATTCCTAAGCTATTATATATATATATATATATATATATATATATACTTTGGAATTGTTGTTATGAAATGAGAAGTGCTAGTCAAGGTTTTATAGTACTTCATAACTATTGTTCAGTTATGAAGGAATAATCATATGCTTCTTAAAGTGGTATTTATATTATACATTGTTAGACTTGCTGAGCTAGTTATGCTCATCCTTGCTTGAACCATATGATTGCAGCTAAAGTCAAGCGAACCAAAGGTTCCAGTAGAGATAAAGGCAAAGTGAAGATGCGTGACTAGTTTATCTTGTAATAGACTAGTAAGTGTATGTATCATATGATGATAAACAAAGAATGTAGCGGTTTCAGAACCAGGGAACGGGATGCAACATTATTAATGTAATAAGAATGACATTGATACACACATTTTGGTGTCATTTCAATAGAATGAATGTACAGTTATGAGTATCGTGTAGCACTATCTGTTGGGTTGGAAGATACCCAGATTTGCGGGCGTCACATAAATGGAGTATTAAAGATAATAGGAATAGATGGATTGTTAAGAAAATGATTATTAGTGGAGACATAAGTTTTCCAAAACTCCTAGCTATGCTAGATTTTGAAATTTTGACATCAAGCTAAATACGCACTATGTTCTTTTGAAAATAAAATAAAATGTAGACTCATAATCATTTTTGAAACGGTTTAAAGTATAGTCTAAGCTACTTATTTCAGCTAGACGCAAATGATTTGAAATATCAAAATATATTTTATTTATCACTTATGTACCATGTAACTTGATGTGCAGAGATGATAAAAAGTTGATGAAGTTGTAAATGCAGGAATACTTAGTGTGAATTTGATCTAAAGTCGCTGTTCCACTATTGTATGATGTGTTATGATAAAGTCATACGATGACGGCATCCTCAAACGGACAGTTAATACAGTACGATATCATGACGTCATTCTCAAAAATATTTTTCAAAATTTTAATTTTGCCAACGGGGTTTGGCTACACCTAAATAATTCGATTGAATTGAAATATTGATATGAGTTTATGCTATTCGATTCAGCTAGACCAATGTTTATGAAAACTGTAAGAGTTCTTTGAAAACTTTCCCAAACCAAATTATTTTGGTGCGGAATCCAATAAGATTGAGGTAAAAGTTTATGCGCCCAAGGCGGATACGAGAAACAGATAAAACCAGTATTACTGGGCCAGTCTTGGACATACTGGGCTAATCACCCTCTGTGTCTTCAGGGTAAGACGGTTTGCGGATGAATTTCTATATAACCTTTGCGAAAATGACAGATAATAGTCTGTATAACCCCTCAGCACAATTTCAAAATTTTTATTCTTGTGAAGAATGTATTGGGTAGCATGCAAGGCTGAGTATGAATGGTGTATGATGTATGGTGTAAGGTGTAAGGTAAATTTCGGGGACGAAATTTTTAGAAGAAGGGGTGAATATGACAACCCGAGAATTTAGAAAATTTTTAAAATTTTAATTAATTGATTTAAGGTTCAATATTAGAACCTAGACAGAAAATAAGTGCATGCGTTTGATATTTTTTAGAAGGAATTTTGAGGATTTCCAAATTCTGTGAAGGATTTAGGTGAATTATTCAGGATTAAGGGTATACGTGATTATGTTCTGTGTATATGGTTGTATATGTGTACAGTATGTGGTTAAGGGTCAAGGGTTGACTAGATAAACGATATTTGTAACAAACCCTAGGTATATATTAAGAACGTCAAAGTTCAGTTAAAAAAATCTTATGATTAACAAGAAACCCTAGAAACCGGTTCTGGAAACCCTAATTTTAGTTCCGAGAATCCGAAACCCTAATTCAGGAATTTAAAACCCTAATCTAGGAACTTAAAGGATAATTATAATGCTCAAGTGCTATTAATTATAATATTAATTAGGGTAAAACTTAATTATTTAGCTAACCCTAATTTTAAATTTTTAGACCCTAATTTAAGGATTAGAAACCCTAATTTCTAATTAGGGAAAACCTAATTGTTAATTTAATAATTTTAATGTTAATTAGGAAACATTAATCCAAATTTTCAAGTTATAAGTATTTAGAAAACCCTAATCTAATTACGAAATCTAATTTCTAAATTAGAAAATTATTTTTCTATTTAAAACCCTAATTCGTGGGTTATAAATCCAAATGTACTATTTTGACCCTAATTGCTAAATTAACAATTTTAATTAGGAAATACTAATTCTAATTAGCAAGATTTAAATTATGATTAGGAAATTTTAATATAATTAAAAAAATTCTAATTATAATTTTGAAATATTAATTTTCGATTTTTAAAACCTAAATTGGAAATTTTAGAGATCAAAATTTTCAAAACCTAAGGGTTAAACCCTAAACCCTAAGAGTTAAACCCTAAACCCTAAGGGTTGGATCAAAAACCAAGAATGCCATTAAAATTAAATGCTAAAAGACTATTTTACCCTTTTATGCATTATTTGAGCTAACTTATAAATCTAGCAAAGTTTAGGTGGTTCAACCACTCTCACTAACCCCATGTGACATAATTCAATGCAAATCTCAGCAGCCATCTCAGCCATTACATAGCAACATGTTACATATTGATTAGAGAGAGAGAAAAGGCACTTTATTTCTCATTTTCTCCAAGTCATTCTCTCTCCACCAACTTCGAAATTTAGAGTGAGAGAGTGATATAAGATAATCCTATATCAGTCCTTAACTTGACAAGATCAGATCATCAAAGTAAGATTCAAGATTAAATTTAGAAAAAGGTATAAACCCTAAATTTTTGAAATCATGTAATCTGATGTTAGTTGTTGTAAGTTGTTAGTTAAAGATGTGTTATAAGGTGTCATTTAGAGATCTAGGTTGTTAGATCCCAGATCCATAGCATCTAGATGCTCGAATCTAAAGATTTCAAAAATCTGGAAATATTGAAAATGTTGGTCTGACAGTCATATGTCAGAGGCCTTAGATCTCTCTGTGTTAATGGTTAGGTGTGTTTTATGTTGTAGATCTGTTCTTTGTTGTTAGGGCTTTGGTCTGAGGCTTTCAGCAAGCTCAGATCATATATATATATATATATATATATATATATATATATTGCAAGATATGATCGGTCAAAGTGCGTTGACCGAGCACGATTTCTGGAAATCTGGGCAAACCTAGAAACCCAGAAACCCAGAAAGTCTGTCCGTCGTTTTGTAGGGCTTGAATCTTCTTGTTTGTAATGATTTTGGCCATGTTGTTGTATTCCATTTGTAGGCTGACATGAGTACTACATTTCCATGCCTTCAGATCAACCATATCCGTAACAGAATCATATAACTTTGTGGTCAAACAACTGATTGATTAAATCGCTTTCAAGAACATTTTAGAAAACCCGAAATGTTCAAGAAAAAGTCCAGGACTATTACTTTAATTCTACCGGATTGTACATGTGTGATGTTGTTAAGTTGATATTATGTGATAAAATGGTACCTTGACATTAGGACAACACGATCGAACCTATAGATCACACAAACTAAATTCATAATGCAAGATTTAAGGGCTGGAAAATGGCACCCTAGACTGTTCTTCATTTCTGGGTCCCAAAAATGAAGAATAGGTCTGACAAACTTTTTGATTACTTATATCTTTCTGTTGTATTATGTTTTTTCTATAATTCTTGTTTATGGTTGTAGTTCTACATATATACTACAATTGTAACATGAATGACAGCCTAGAAAGCAACGAGATCACTCATTTAATTATGGTCAAACAAGGCACCTCGCTGACTGGCTTGAGTTTTGGGCAAGCTCAAGAACACCTATAGCGACGGTTTTGTCACTATAGGGCCTTTTTGTAATTATTATTTTCCGAAAATGAATATTTTAATTAAATTAATCAAAATAAATATTTTTTAATTATTAAAAATACAAAATAAATTCCAAAAAATTATTTTAAAGTCTGAAAAATAATTTTTAATTATTTTGAGTATATTTCATAAAAATTTAATATTTTTGGAATATAATTTTATTTAATTTATTTAATTATAATATTAAATAAATTATTTAAAATGATTTTAATACATGAAAAATCTTGAAAAATAATATTATGGTAAAAAAAATATTTTAAGTTATTTTCGTTGACTTTTAATATTTTATGATAAATTTAAATAATTAATTAATATGAATGATAATTAGTTTATTTAATAAATATATTTAATAAATTATGGAAAATTAGAATTTAATGCTTTAAAAATCATATAAAAATGATTTAAGTGTTATAAAAATATTTTAAGTTATAAAATATAACTTTTGATATTTTGTCATGAAAATATTAATATTTTAATAATAATAGCAATTATCGGATAATGAATTTAATTATTTAAAAATCATATAAAGGTGATTTTAAGGTATTAAAATACTTTGATATATTATAAATATATTATAATATTATATGTTATGATTTTCATTAATATTTAGTATTAAATAAATATTAATGAAAAAAGAATTATGTGGTATTTAATTCATTTAAATACGATATTAATGATTGAAAAATTATGATAAATGGTAATAATTATCTGAAAATTATTACTAACTTATGAAAAATATTTTGACTGTTAATAAATTATCTTAGATAATTTTTAAGTGTTTATACAGAGTTTAATTGAACTTAAACTCGAATTTTGTCCCATTGAGCGATTCGGGATGTTAGAATTATCTTAGAACTCGATTTAGGTATCCAAAGTTTGACTTGAGGATATGTCGTATGTGTGATATAAACTGATAGAGTTATGTGATAATGTGTTTAGGTTATTCTATGTATATATATATCTATATATATAATAATATTATATTATGATGATATTATTCTAATATTGGAGATATATATTACTAATATTAGGTCTTCGAGATAAAGCGTTATAAATCAAGTAGCCAGAATCAACCAGTTCATGCAAGTTTTACTTAACTCTACTAAGAGTTGTTTCATTCAGATATGCTTATGGATAATCATTGCTGATTGTCATTGTACAATTGTACTCTATACATATTGCATGTGTAAGTCAGGTATGAAAGGCTGATCAACTTCATTACTATTCGGTAAAGATATATTTGTTCATGTTAAATACTTGTTCAATCATAAAATTTGTTCTTGTTAGTTCGCAATTATATTGTTGAATTAGCCGGCTTATTACTCAGATTCAGTCAATCATGATATATCGTTAAATTATTGAACTTAAACTTGCTGGGCAATCTTATGCTCACCCTTGCTATATCATGATAAACATTGTAGAGTAAGATGAACGTGTCGGATACAAGGAAAGGTTAAAGACAGTTCCAGCTTAAAGTTAATGTGTACGATTAGACTTGTAATGTTATTGTAAGTTAAATAAGTTATGTACTGTGTATAAGTTAAGGTTACTCGACCTTGGGGATTATGTGTAAGTTTATTGTATAAACAATTTATGTTTATATCTTCTACAAATATAGTAATAGTGATAGAATGATTGTACCGAATCCGTGGTGATTCGGGACCCGGATTCGAGGCCCTCACAATAACTTCTTAACTCCCATTAACTCATTATATCTTAAAGGGAAAACAAACAAATCACAATTTCACTGTGTTTAAGTCATTATCAAAACCAGCAAGCATTTAGAAAAGAATTTTTAGAAGAAGGGGTGAATGTGACAACCCGAGAATTTAGAAAATTTTTAAAATTTTAATTAATTGATTTAAGGTTCAACATTAGTACCTAGACAGAAAATAAGTGTATGCGTTTGATATTTTTAAGAAGGAATTTTGAGAATTTCAAATTTCTGTGAAGGATTTAGGTGAATTATTCAGGATTAAGGGTATACGTTATTATGTTCTGTGTATATGGTTGTATATGTGTACAATATGTGGTTAAGGGTCAAGAGTTGACCAGATAAACGATATCTGTAACAAACCCTAGGTATATATTAAGAACGTCAACGTTCAGTTAAAAAATTCTTACGATTAACAAGAAACCCTAGAAACCGGTTTTGGAAACCCTAATTTTAGTTCCGAGAATCTGAAACCCTAATTCAGGAATTTAAAACCCTAATATAGGAACTTAAAGGATAATTATAATGCTCAAGTGCTATTAATTATAATATTAATTAGGGTAAAGCTTAATTATTTAGCAAACCCTAATTTCAAAATTTTAAACCCTAATTTCGGGATTAAAAACCCTAATTTATAATTAGGGAAAAGCTAATTGTTAATTTAATAATTTTAATGTTAATTAGGAAACATTAATCCCAATTTTCAAGTTATAAGTATTTAGAAAACCCCAATCTAATTACGAAATCTAATTTCTAAATTAGAAAATTATTTTTCTATTTAAAACCCTAATTCGTGGGTTATAGATCCTAATGTACTATTTTGACCCTAATTGCTAAATTAGCAATTTTAATTAGGAAATACTAATCGTAATTAACAAGATTTAAATTATGATTAGGAAATTTTAATATAATTAGAAAATTCTAATTATAATTTTAAAATATTAATTTTCGATTTTTAAAACCTAAATTGGAAATTTTAAAAATCAAAATTTTCAAAACCTAAGGGTTAAACCCTAAACCCTAAGAGTTAAATCCTAAACCCTAAGGGTTGGATCAAAAACCAAGAATGCCATTAAAATTAAATGCTAAAAGACTATTTTACCATTTTGTGCATTATTTGAGCTAACTTATAAATCTAGCAAAGTTGAGGTGGTTCAACCACTCTCACTAACCCCATGTGACATAATTCAATGCAAATCTCAGCAGCCATCTTAGCCATTACATAGTAACATGCTACATATAGATTAGAGAGAGAAAAGGCACTTTATTTCTCATTTTCTCCAAGTCATTCTCTCTCCACCATCTTCGAAATTTAGAGTGAGAGAGTGATATAAGATAAGCCTATATCAGTCCCTAACTTGACAAGATCAGATCATCAAAGTCAGATTCAAGATTAAAGTTAGAAAAATGTATAAACCCTAAATTTTTGAAATCATGTAATCTGATGTTAGTTGTTGTAAGTTGTTGGGTTAAAGATGTGTTATAAGGTGTCATTTAGAGATCTAGGTTGTTAGATCCCAGATCCATAACATCTAGATGCTCGAATCTAAAGATTTCAAAAATCTGGAAATGTTAAAAATGTTGGCCTGACAGTCATATGTCAGAGGCCTTAGATCTCTCTGTGTTAATGGTTAGGTGTGTTTTATGTTGTAGATCTGTTCTTTGTTGTTAGGGCTTTGGTCTGAGACTTTCAGCAAGCTCAGATCATATATATATTGTAAGATATGATCGGTCAAAGTGCGTTGACCGAGCACAATTTCTGGAAATCTGGGTAAACCTAGAAACCCAGAAACCCAGAAAGTCTGACCGTCGTTTTGTAGGGCTTGAATCTTCCTGTTTGTAATGATTTAGGCCATGTTGTTGTATTCCATTTGTAGACTGAGATGAGTACTACATTTCCATGCCTTCAAATCAACCATATCCGTAACAGAATCATATAACTTTGTGGTCAAACAACCGTTGACCAAACTGCTGAAGAACATTTCTAGAAAACCCAGAAATGTTCAAGAACAGTCAGGGCTATTACTTTGACCGGCTCAGATTGTACATGTGTGATGTTGTTAAGTTGATATTATGTGATATAATGGTACCTTGACATCAGGACAACACGATCGAACCTATAGATCACACAAACTAAACTCAGAATGCAAGATTTAAGGGCTGGAAAATGGCACCCTAGACTGTTCTTCATTTCTGGGTCCCAGAAATGAAGAACAGGTCTGACAAGCTTTTTGATTAATTATATCTTTCTGTTGTATTATGTTTTTTCTATAATTCTTGTTTATGGTTGTAGTTCTACATAAATACTACAATTGTAACATGAATGACAACCCAGAAAGCAACGAGATCACTCATTTAATTATGGTCAAACAAGGCACCTTGCTGACTGGCTTGAGTTTTAGGTAGGGTCAAGAACATGCTCAAGAACACCTATAGCAACGGTTCTGTCGCTATAGGGCCTTTTTATAATTATTATTTTCCGAAAATGATTATTTTAATTAAATAAATCGAAATAAATATTTTTTAATTATTAAAAATACAAAATAAATTCCAAAAAATTATTTTAAAGTCTGAAAAATAGTTTTTTATTATTTTGAGTATATTTCATAAATATTTAATATTTTTGGAATATAATTGGTATTTAATTATAATATTAAATAAATTATTTAAAAATAATTTTAATACATGAAAAATCTTGAAAAATAATATTATGGTAAAAGAAAATATTTTAAGTTATTTTCAAAGTGACTTTTAATATTTTAGGATAAATTTAATTAATTAATTAATATTAATGATAATTAGTTTATTTAATAAATATATTAAATAAATTATGGAAAATTAGAATTTAATGCTTTAAAAATCATATAAAAATGATTTAAGTGTTATAAAAATATTTTAAGTTATAAAATATAACTTTTGATATTTTGTCATGAAAATATTAATATTTTAATATTAATAGCAATTATTGGATAATGAATTTAATTATTTAAAAATCATATAAAGGTGATTTTAAGGTATTAAAATACTTTGATATATTATAATTAAATATATTATAATATTATGTTATGATTTTCATTAATATTTAGTATTAAATAAATATTAATGATAAAAAGAATTATGTGGTATTTAATTCATTTAAATAATTATATTAATGATTGAAAAATTATGATAAATGGTAATAATTATCTGAAAATTATTACTAACTTATGAAAAATATTTTGACTGTTAATAAATTATCTTAGATAATTGTTAAGTGTTTATACAGAGTTTAATTGAACTTAAACTCGAATTTTTGTCCGACTAGACAGTCTGGATGTTAGAATTGTACCGAACTCGATTTAGACTGTCAAAGTTTGACTTGAGGATAGGTCGTATGTGTGATATAGACTGATAGGGTTATGTGATAATGTGTTTAGGTTATTCTATGTATATATATCTATATATATAATAGTATTATATTGTGATGATATTATTCTAATATTGGAGATCTATATTACTAATATTAGGTCTTCAGATAAAGCGTTATAAATTGCGTAGCGGTAATCAATGGTTCATGCAAGTTTAACTTAACTCTACTAAGAGTTGTTTCATTCAGATATGCTTATGGATAATCATTGCTGATTGTCATTGTACAATTATACTCTGTACATATTGCATGTGTAAGTCAGGTATGAAAGGATGATCACCTTCATTACCATTCGGTCAAGATATATTTGTTCATGTTAAATACTTGTTCAGTCATAAAATTTGTTCCTGCTTGTAACACCCCAGTCCTACATCGAAAGATAGGGGAAAAATTTGTCTCCATATTAGGAAATAAGTTACTACCAATAGTACCTTCAAAGTCATGACCTTTTGGGAGCCTGTGGTGGGCTAAGATGACCCAAGAAGATACTATTGGGCCAGTAATTTGAGGCTTTATTTTGATTGATTCGATTCAGACTTGGGATTTGACCCGAGATTTGTTCCGGACTCGAGATTTGACCCGGGTTGTTTCATATGGTATCAAAGCCGACTCTCGAAAGCTCGGGTCGGGTCATCCGATCGGGTTTCCGGAGGTGGGGACACGAAGGCTGGTGGTATTATCCCACAATGGAGAGATGGAGGTCCGGAGGTGGGGACACGAAGCCAGCCGGTATTATCCCACAATGGCTAGAGAGGCAAAGATCTTTGGACCGTGTGTGTGATCGGTTCTGACAGGGACGTCAGAAATTTAAGTGGGGGAGTTTGTAACACCCCAGTCCTACATCGAAAGATAGGGGAAAATTTTGTCTCCATATAAGGAAATAAGTTACTACCAATAGTACCTGCAAGTCATGACCTTTTGGGAGCCTGTGGTGGGCTAAGATTACCCAAGAAGATACTATTGGGCTAGTAGTTTAAGGCCTTGTTTTGATGAATTTGATTCGATTCAGACTTGAGATTTGACCCGAGATTTGTTCTGGACTTGGGATTTGACCCGGGTTGTTTCACTGTTAGTTCGCAATTATATTGTTAAATTAGCCAGCTTATTATTCAGATTCATTCAATCATGATATATCGTTAAATTATTGAACTTAAACTTGCTGGGAAATCTTATGCTCACCCTTGCTATATCATGATAAACATTGTAGAGTAAGATGAACGCGTCGGATATAAGGAAAGGTTAAAGACAGTTCCAGCTTAAAGTTAATGTCTGCGATTAGAATTGTAATGTTATTTTAAGTTAAATAAGTTATGTATTGTGTATAAGTTAAGGTTACTCGACCTTGGGGATTATGTGTAAGTTTATTGTATAAGCAATTTATGTTTATATCTTCTGCAAATATAGTAATAGTGATATAATGATTGTACCGAATTTGCGGTGATTCGGGACCCAGATTCGGGGCCCTCACAATAACTTCTTAACTCCCATTAACTCATTATATCTTAAAGGGAAAACAAACAAATCACAATTTCGCTGTGTTTAAGTCATTATCAAAACCAACAAGTATTTAGAAAAGAATTTAAAATATCTATTCAACCCCCCTTCTAGATAACTATTGTTCCTCTGGGAACTAACACACTTGGGTGACTAACGTTGATTAAAGGAAGTAATTAAACCCCGGTGGATTCAAGTTGAACGTGAAAAGGAATTGGAGGTAAACTCATACACGAGGAAGCTATTTTCTACAAGGGTATGAATCTAATCTCCTTCTCTTTTCTATTAATTGATAATTATACACAAAATATGATCATGGTGATGGGTTTGTATGAAAACTTTAAATTCTAATTTTATCGCGCTTCTGCACCTTTTATGTAATTTGATTGCATGATTGCGCTATATAACCTAACATAATGAACGTAAAGTTCACGTAATGTAACACTTAAAGAAGTGATTTAAGCCTTAAATAAAGGTTAAATGAAAGTTTAAAAGACGAGCAATGTGAATGATGTGACACCCCCAAATCCAGGTACTTCAATCACACAGATTTGGTGTTCACTGTCCAATTAAATCATAACTAACTACCCATAAACAAAGGATATAAACTTGCAAGCTTAAACAATAAACTCCCATTAAAGGGGTACAGAATCTCAAAATAACTCCCAGGTCATCTAACCTTTATTATTACAATTATCAGCGGAATATTATTAAAACATAATCATAATCAAGTCTATTACATAAGCTTCATAAATAGAAGGTAAATTAAATGTCATCTAATCAAGCACTTTGCCCTTGCCCTTGCTTGTAGAAAGCTCTTCAAACTTCTTAACTTCACCTGCATTGTTTGTTCAAGAGTGAGCAAACAATTGCCCACAAGAATGAAAATATACAATAACATTCTATGAATGACAATTAACTGAGCTTTCAATGGTAAAGTATTTTTACCGGAAACAATAAGTTCTAATCTGAATACTGTGAGTTCAAGGAATAACGAGCTTTAAAATCAAATAAAAGATATCAATATCAAAGGAATACACTGATGGTCACAAGACCACGAACTATGTTATAGGTTGTCAAGTATTTCTACTTTAACCTTTAACGGTCTAAAAGACTATAACCATCATCTATGTCCTAGGTTAAAAAGCGTTTCTACTGTAACCTTTAACAATCTAAACGACTATATGGACCATCGTCTCGTACTCCAGGTGATTAGCCCTTTGTACTATGTACTAGGCAAACATTTTAACGCTAATTCATAGCTCTAAAATAATCCCCTGATATAGGGTTGTTCATTTCAGCTTAGATCATTAGGTTCCGTACCAAAGGAAGTTTGGTTTGGAATTAACTTAAAAAGAATTCTAGATCTTTAGAACGCTCATCAACCAAGTACTGGTTGAATCAAGTAGGGATCAATAACTATTCAAGAGTTTGGTTACAATCGAATTATGCCAATGTATCAATAAGAGATAGGATGTCAATGGTTTATCAGCTAAACAAGTATTAGTCATTGACTATACGCTCTTAAAACTGTATTGATTAATAAGCAAACCAAAGTAAGTTTGGTTTGGACTGACTTTAAGGGTAATTTAGAGTTTAGAACATTCACCAACTAAGGATTAGTTGAATCAATAAAGAGTCGCTATTCAACTAAGAGTTCGGTACAATAATGTAAGATAGTGCAATGACATTGGTGATCAGAGATTGAACAACAATTAATTTTAGCTGAACAAATATTTTTCAAGAAGAACAAGCTTTCAAAAATATATAGTACATACTTTGAATAGCCAAAGCAGTCTCGTTTGGGATGAAGAAACAAAGATTAATTAACTTACTCAACAATAAATTAGGGTTAAAGAATATGCATAACAATAACAAGTTAGGAACAAGAACTTGCATAATGAAATATTAAAGTTAGAGAACTTGCTCAATTGAATAATAACTTCAAGAAACTTACATAATCGTAAAACTAGGGTTAGGAAACTTGCGTAACAATAACAACTTAACTTCTTAAAAAGAGATTAGAGATAGAGAACTTGCATAAGTATAACATGACATTAAAAAGTAAACCTTGCTGAATAATAAAGTAGCAAAGGTTAGGGAACTTGCCTCTTGCATAAGGTATACAATTACAACTCACCTAATCCAATATCCTACACATAACATTAGGATTATCACATCAATTAGCTACATACACATTATCCTCATAGATTCAATTATCATCTTAGTTAAGTTATAACATTTAGCTTAAGGTTTAACCATATTAATCAACCATATAACACGAATATGAAAACTCACTAAAATATAACATAAGAATTTTAGCATCCAAATCCCATTCTCAACTCTTACAACGTTGAGTTTCAATCTAATATAACTTATTAATCAATATTATATTTCTTCTTAGTCATACTCGAAATTCACTCAAGTGTTTAAGTCTTATGAGGACTCCTTATTAGTTTTATATTAACCCCATTCCATATCTTATAATGTTCATTTAAATGGAATTAAAACACTTTTTACGCTCATTAACACTTGTCATGACGTTTCGACGTTCATTCGTCACACGCCCGATTCGTCACTCTTGTGTATGCTTAGTATGCTTATACAACTTATCTAATATATCATTTATTAATTTTAAGCATCATTATACTTCATAATATTCATTTTTTATAACTTAGAACAATATCTTTTATTGTCAGAAGCACTTCACTTGCACAAGTGCATGCTCGACGCCCTCCGATTGCCTCCGAATTCATATTATTTTCAAAGATGGCCATTTTTACCCCTATTCCCGACCTCAAATCGAATAACTTAAAGAATGAAAGTTGTAGGTATACTCGTTATCTTTCCGAATCATCCTTAATTTCCTCAATCAGAGTCCTTATGAAAACGTTATAGCTGATTTACCAAAGGAGGTCAAAATAGTCACACCAAACACTCCATGAGCGCAGCTGTACCCAAATAAGCCTTGGAAACAACATAGCTATGCCCAAGAAAGTAGCTGCGCCCCAATTGACTTAGGGCACAATGCAGCTGCGCCTACTAGCAGAACCAAAATAAGCAGTTTACTGTTCTTACGATTTTTGACCTTTTTTTCTCCTTCTAATCTTCATAACTCAAGCTATACACATCCAAATTAGTCCGTTTTCGATTATATGGATTCGTAATTCACAGAACTACAACATACCAATGAACAATTATTTTACAGAAACATTAACTAACCTAAATCTTGACCCAAAACTCATATTTATACTAAATTTTCATGTTTTAACATGTTTAGCGAATTCATTCACTACGAATTCGTTTCTTAACCAAATTGATTCATTCAACTTGATTTATTTTTGTTTCTTAACATACTAACCTAAACCAATAATAATTTAAAGATTCTAGCTTTATTTGACTATCAATTTTAAACTCCAAACTAAGCCATTTTGTACATACATCCACAACAATCCAAATCTTCAGTTAAAACATGTTTCATGGATTTAATTACCGAAAATTCATCCATAGATGTTATATAACATATTACTTGCAACCAAAAACACATATATAGCGATTCTCTCAACAAATCATGCATCAAAACCATTATAGTTAAGAAAAATTCAAGAACAACAACTAAAAATATAGAACGAGATGATTACCTTTTGATTCCTTTTAACCTTAGCAAAGATGATTATAACAGCTTTGTTAATTCTCTATTTCCTTCTCAAATCATAGAGAACACAAATTCTCTCAATAGCTTTCACACTCTCTCACAACTCTGTGTTTGCAAATAGGTGTAGGAAGAAAATTGATATATTATTTACGTTACTTAAAAAATAAACTGATATATATTAAATACTTATAATAACCCATATCAGTTATAAGAATAAAGGTTTTAACAGTTACAAAAATTCAAACCTCAAAGCCATGTTTGGCAAACACTATTAATACCCATTTTTAATTTATTTTAATATTCCTTTTTATAATATGGTTCACATGTCACACTCTTAACAAATTAATTTAATTAAATTCTTAAATCCATTAATCCTTAACATATAATTATAATTTTCATTATAAATTATAATTTTATTTAACAAATTAGTACATCCAATGTAATTATTAAATTAAATTAGAACTACATTATAATTATTTAACAATTCACCTTTTAATTAAATTACAATTTAAACCATACATTAGCGTAATCAAACACGCACAACTTATAAAATCATATAATCATCAATAAATCAAAATTATAACAACTCATTTAATCATTATCAACTCTCTAATTTAATTATTAAATTAAATTAGAATATTACTACTATGTAACATAATAATTAATTTAACACTCATTTAATTTAATTAACTTCAAAATACAAAATTACAAAATACCAACTTAATTAATATATTACATTTAATTAAGTTAATTCCCCACAACTCATGAATTATTTATTTAACTAATAAATAATCAAATCAATCAAATATTTATTTAACAATAACCACATCAACTAAAATATTTATTTAATTTAATAAATATTTTAAATTACATACAAAAATTCTTGATCGTTACAAATGCAAAGTATGTAAACGTTATCCGTAAACCGTATTCGCGTCGAACTAACGTTTTGAGTATACATTAGTTGTATAACTTAGACGTTGATGGATGTTAATAAAACCTTGAGTATGATAATCAAGAATTTATTTAAAGAGTGTAAAATATAAACACAAAGTGCTTAATTGGAATGTAGGATCCCGTATTCAGAAATACGGTAGACTGTATTTGTATTGAATGAACGTTGAACAAAGATGATAACTTATGACATTTAAATGTTATAAATTTGTAACAAACAGTAATGGGGTAATGAATGTTCCGAACCTAGATCGGATAAGGGATGTAGGAAAGAACGTAAACATTAAAACATGTAAATCGACGAAGGCGGTTTATGTACGCATAGTTTAAACGTGCTAAGCATACACACTCGTGTATGGTTTGAAATTAAGATAGTGAAGGGTAATTAATGAAGTGTAATGTGTGAAGAACCCCGAGCCTCTCGCTGGTGACATCTCGGAATAAGAATGCACTACAGCCAGACTCTTAGTAGGGGATATCGAGCAAGTCAGTAGTAAGTTCATGATTGTAAGGTGCTATGGTCATAAATACCATGAGTGTTACAATAATTTAAATAATGAAAAATGTATAACGTTAAGAAGCCGAGTAAATGATAATAACTTCAATAATGTTCCAAGTTAAATGAACCAAACATTTTAAAATATGAAATAAAGTAATGTAAAATGCTTGAACGCTATGAACGCATAATATTGGCATTGAATAATCGATGTAAGCATACTAAAGACAGTATGACTTAGACGATGAACTTAGGTATGACATTTATTTGTCAGAAAGCCATAAGGATTGATAATTGACTTAACGAACATTACAGTTGTAATGTTTTGGATAAGTTGAGCTAAGAAGAAGGAAAGGTAATGTAAATCTATCAATAAAAGAGGATTGTAAGACTTAAGACATCTCTGTATGTCGTAACACCGAACGACGGTCTAGAAAGTTGGTTGTGTGGACTTAAGTTATAGAACACGAACCATAAGAAGTAAGATTAAGTTTAAACCAATGTGTAAGTCAAATATATGAATAATTGGTATATATGATTCCTTATGTAATATATAGGGATTTCAAAAAGTCGTACAAATGTGTTATATTTGTACAAGGTGTTAGTATGCATGAGGCCATGTGCCAAATTTTCAACACTTATGTATTCATGTAAGATGAACTATTCTGTGATTGAACTATTCAATGTGAAGAAGTTTTATTTATTTATGAACTGATAAAGATTAAGTCTGTGCTAATTGTTTTTAACTAGACAGAATGCTAAGAAGAGAATTTAGTTAAGGTTAAGGTACAATCATGCTTTTTACCTGTTAGCTTGTAGTCACTGAGTAAACGACTCCTTGATTATGGTAAGAGGTTTAAGATGAACTAGGAACCGATCTAACTCACTATGAAAGACAGTGTAGACGAGATGGGAAACTAATTCATTAGTTTTTGGCCGGGAGCCACTCAGCTTATTATACTGATTACTATTGAGAACTCGAGGTGTGCTGTGTAACGTGTGACGCCCCCAAAATAGGTATACATCACCCATCTTGAGTAGCCAAATACATGGTACAAAATTCAAATACAACTTAATTATACAACAGTCGTGTAAAATATGACAAAACATAATCTA
The DNA here is from genome assembly GCA_020205605.1 of Panax ginseng. Lineage (NCBI taxonomy): Eukaryota > Viridiplantae > Streptophyta > Magnoliopsida > Apiales > Araliaceae > Panax > Panax ginseng. Next base: position 50,090,512 of record CM035147.1, on the reverse strand, counting down.
AGAGGTTTAATAAGAATATTGTCATCTAGACAATATCCACACTCAATGGAGTCCTCGTTACATTTATTGTCACATTATTTTATAGAATAGTGAGGACTACTAAAACAACCATCTGGACCGTCAATCAGTTCCCCGACTCGTCTCAGCTATATTCTCATTTCCTGAAGAGAACAATGAAAGATAATGCAGAATAAATTATCCTTAGCCTTTAATAGTATAACAACTTAGAGAATATAATAGACAACAAGTTTTAGATCAACAACTGCAGCAGAATAAGCAATCCATTAGAAGAGTCAAGTAGGGCATAAAATCTAGTATCTTCTATGATTTAAAAAGATTTTCATCAACTTTATCGCTGAGACTCAGCTTAATAAATAAAATCGAATCATCCATGCATCACAGCCAAAGATATTCATGTAATCATCAATGGTCATGATTATACCGAATAATCCCCGGTCATAATCATACCAACAACTGTCCATCAATGAACTACAGGCCAATGAGGACTTTCACCACATCATTCGTCACATTACGGTCATGATTATATCGAATAATCCCTGGTCATAATCATTCCAAGTCCATCTATGCACGTAAGCCAGAGATGACTTTCATCACAATATAAGCATGAGGATGATGACAATGACATAATAATTCAATAAAAAAAGTTCAAGATAAATTTTAAAGATTTGTAATTTAATTTATCCAGAAATCAATAACGTCCAAATTGTCAACATGATACTACTTTGTGGAGTAAAAATCAAGAATGCTCAGAAGAATATTTCCATGAAAAGATACTGGATGAAGCACAAATATCCAAGATATTCTACTAATTTCATGGAGTATAGAAGCCAAAACTTTAACCAACTGAGTATAATAGAATATATGAAAATGCAAATGGATTTTTGCCCTCCATGCGGTAATCCACGTAGACAAATCATTTCCACAATTTAATAAGGAATGAATATGAAGGATCATTCACCATACATGCGGTAGTCCACATAGACATGTTATTCCAATAGAATAATAAAGAATGGAATAACAGAAGAATTCACCATGCATACGGTAGCCCGCGTAGACAGGTTATTCCAACAGAATAATAAAGAATGGAATAACAAAAGAATTCACCAGGCATGAGATAGACCACACAGACAGGTTATTCCAACAAAATAATAAAGAATGAAATAACAAAAGAATTCACCAGGCATGCGACACAGACAGGTTATTCCAACATAATAATAAAGAATGGAATGACATAAGAATTCACCAGACATGCGATAGACCGCACAGACAGGTTATTCCAACAGAATAATAAAGAATGGAATAATAACCTCTACGAGTATTGAAAGAAAATAACCCTCTTTATGAATACGAAAAAAATAATACCCCTTACCTTAGAAGAAACTGGATACTAGAATAGTGAGGTAGTAGACTTCTCTTCTTCTTTCTCTCTATAATTTCTCTCTATAATAATTGCTCTTGTGAGACTTAGTGAATTGGTGAGAATGAAAGAAGAATGAGCTTCTATTTATAGGAAAATATAGTTTCGATAATTGCACGTTTTGGGGCTCAAAATATTATAATATAATATCTTCCTCTTTTCTTCATTTTTAATTTAGTCCTACAAGTATTATCAAACTTGCACCACCTCCCCTAATAGTAAATAATGTGAATTAATAGTTCATTCATGTGACTTAATAGTATAATTATGTGAAAAAACTAATTATAGTATAGTACCTTCATCTATACCTCCATTTTTAATTTAGTCATGCAAGTATTATCAATCTTGCACCAACTCCCCTAATAGTAAATCATGTGAATCAATAGTACACACATATGAACACATAGTTATAAGCATGTGAATTAATAGCAATTAATTGCTAATTTATCCGGTGAATTACCCGATTGGTTAATATAACCTCCAGACATTAATTATTATCGAAATAAATGTCGATTTCCACTAACACTAATAATTTCCACACAATTGAACTATCAATTTCATCTTTAATCAACACGAACTTATTCACCATTAATATTATAACTCACAATATTTAACAACCAGATCGTTCCCAGGAAAGATGGGGCTTTCCGATAAGGATTTCTCCTTATTGGCGCGTAATTAGGTGACCAAACCTCTCCTTAACAGAACTTCTAGACATTGTCAATATTGTAAATAATAATATGAATAACTTTGTCGTCTCAATTATTGATTTAATAATATAAAATATTATGCAGATGATACTGTGATAATAAATGAATCAATAATATGAGAGATATTATGCAGCAATTACTGTAACAATAATTGAGTATAACTGAGTGACTTCTCACGTAAGCATCAATAATCAATACCGTGTGCTACTATGCAACCACGCCAGACATCAGCACTTTACCAATAGGGTAGTTCAACAGTTTAACGGTAAAACTTTCGCCGTTATTTTTATAAAAAGATAATTCTATCGTTTTCTAACTACGATAATACTTTCGTTGTAGGGTCCACCAATGATTGTGTCATCGTACGAATACTCCCTGTTCAAACTAATATTCCCTGACCAATCGAATATTATATAACCACTTGCTTACTTTGTAAAATTTGTAAATAATACCCACAGCTATAACATTATATCAAATCCACACCATAATATTCAAAAATATATTTCAAGAAAAATTAATCTTTATTCATAAAAGTTGAGGTCTTACATAACGTATGTTGTAATATATTGAAAAGGTTATTCTTTTCACATATATTATCAATAGGGTGTGTTAAGTCCTAGAGGAAGGATAAGAATGGATGTAGATGTTAATGAAGTTTTAAAATGATATGAATTAGATTTATTCCTGTTATTGGAGCTGCTTCATAACCTTTGTTCGGTTATTGAAGTTTTAGAAGAATACGTGATTCTTGAGTTCTTATTATTTAACTTCTATGACTTGTTGAGTAATTGAATGCAACGTGCTTAAAATAAAAACATTTTCAGCGTACAACGCTAGAATGAACTAATGATTCTGTGAAGGTCAAGCTAATCGGTATCTAGACGAAGTGCCATTCATTATATGAATGAACATGGAGATCAAGCTAAGACTTGTAATGTATAATAGTTAACTAAACTATAATGTAGTTTAATAAACTGTTATGTATTTGTTGTGACGGATGAAAGTCACACTTGTAAAAGGTAAAGAATAATGTAATTATCATTATTTGTAATGAATGAAGATTTTAAGGTAATATAATCTGGGAATTGAGGAAATATGTTATTATATTTAATGATATAATAATGTATGTATGGAATGGTAAGCACTAGTAATGCACCGAATCCGGGTTTAAAGAAAGACCGAATTTGGGGCCTTACAAGTTGGTATCAGAGTTGATAGGTTATAAACCTTTGGTGGAAGTATCTAAGGCTATAATCTGAAAGAAGTAAGGATATTATAGGAATAAAGTGATCAGAGAGTAAGGAAATCATATCGTAAAATGATTATGAAGTAAGATCACCATGTGATCGTAGTAAATCGTGAAATAACAGATATTCTGTTAAACGATGGAAGTTTATAGCTAAATGCTATAAAGAATGGTACTATGAAGTAGTACGAGAAGAAAACTCAGAAGAGTTATAGATGATGAAATACAAATTAAAGAAAATTTGTATTAAGGAAGAATGTGTAAGATTTTAATTGAGGACTCATGTGATAGTTGAGTTGTATGAACCTTTGTATGGGCAGGGGTTTGTGCTTGGTGTAACAAATGCTTAGCTTATTAAAGTGATAGTCATTGATATGGTAATGTTGCGCTGTCAATATGTATATGACGAGAAGGTGAATCTTTTTTCATGTATATATTTGAAGTTAGAGAATGATAATATAGTTGCGGGTTCTTGAAACTCATACTTATGAAAAGTTTGTGACTCATAATATATGCTATGTTCCTGAGCCCTAAACATATGGATAATCGTTGATTTGTTCTTGGATTACATATTGCAAAGACAATATGTATATATTTGATGGAAATTATTATAGAATAATTTATTTGAGTGTGATAATATTGATTAAGTGATTTTATAATCGGTGCGTATTTTATTACGCTAATGGAATGGAAATATTTTAATTTAATTAAATAATTAAATTAGAGGATTAATAATTTGTTAAATACACTTGTAATTATATTGGCTAAGTAAATATTTTGTTGGCTAACTAAAGATTTTGATTAAATTAAAAGAACCGTGATATTTGGTGTAGCGTATAATAAGAATAATATTAAAATAAATGGATAAGGGGCTATTTGGGGTTCTAGCCAAACATGGCTTAGAGACCCTTTATTTTTTTAAACAGCTGAGACTCCTCTTCTTTCAGTAACTGATCCAAATTGAAATCACATAAATTTTATAATCAGTTTATATTCATAAGAGTAGAGAAAACTCAAAGAGAAAGGCGTATATGGGGTTACTATGATTTTGAGAGAAAGATTTAAAAGATCAAGGGAAGAAGATTAATAAAGTTTTCTTCATAATCAAGTTATTTTAAATAAGGAATCAAAGGTAATTGTCTAAATTTAAAAGTTCTTAGTTTTATTTCTTAGAAAACTTCACTATAAATGGAGTTTGATGGTTAATTTGTTAAGAAATTGATTATATATGTTCTTGGGTGTATGTAATTTGTTATATATCATCTAAGAATGATTTTGAAGTAATCAAATTCATGAAAATATGTTTAAGAAGGAGAAATTTGAGTGTTATTGATATATGTATGTTTTGGTCTATTTTGAGGCTAAAATTGGTTAGGAATTCTTGTTGTATTCTGTAAATTGAGGATGGATTGTTGTTCTCCTTTGAGAAACAAAAACAACCAAAGTAAATGAACTAAAATAGAGTCAAATCAAATTCGTGGTGAATAATTTCGGTAAACATGTTAAAACATAAAAATTTGTTATGAACTCTGAAATTGGGTAATTAGAATGGTTTTTTAATGTTTCTGGAAGATGTTGATTTTCTGGTATGTTGTAGTGTTAGGAGTCATGAGTCCATAGAATCAAAAACAAAATCAATTGGATGTTTAGTGATAGAGTTATGAAGGTTGGAAGGAGGAAAGGTCAAATTAGAGCAAGAACATAAACCTGCATAATTTGGTTTTGCGAACAGGCGCCATAGTGCCGGGCCCTAGGCCATTTTGGGCGTGATGAGTGGGTTTTATCCCTACGAATCGGCTTCTAATTCAGACTAAAATGGCGTTGATTCTATATATTTCTGTTCATTTTTACTTGTTTTGTGTTTGTTTTGTGTTTAGGATTGCATTATGTGGCATGGTGGAATAATGGCGGCACTACGGCAATACTTGGCATAAAAAGGCAAGAATTCGGATCTGCAGGATTACCCCCCCCTCATCGCCGGGGCGGACATTATCTGAGAAAACTTCCCGTAGGAAATGGGGGTATGATATTCAACAATGAGTACTTTTAGTTGGGGCGGGCTTAACCAGTTCAAAAACCCTCGCCAGGATGGGGGTGTCGGGAAGAAAAATGGGTATTCAGAATTTGAGTTCAAGAAGGATTGGTTCGAGCTGATTGTTCAAGGACTTCCAGGAGGACTAAAAGACATATGAAAGAGACATATTAAAGGAGGAGAATTGCAAGGATTGAGGGGAGGATTCCATTAGATTAGATTATAGTAGACTAGGACAAAACCCTAGTTCTTATCAGTTTTGGAGATTGAAGCAACTTGAAGACCATTGAAGATCAAGAGTAGGAGCTTGAGGAAGATGGAGATTTGCTAACACCAAATTTATTCTTCACTCTACTCTTATTCAATTGTGGATTCTTAGTTTTAATTCATTAATCATGAAATAAATCTTTTGTTTAAGATTACAATGGAGCTTATTGCATAGTTTATTTTAGTATGCTTCTCTATTATTTATTGTGATTATTTCTTGGATTTTCTATTATGATTTGTGGTGAATTTATTGATTGCCTAGCTAACAATTATTGTGATAATCTATATGAAATCGAGAGATGAATTATAGATTTAGATATGATCATAATAGCATGTGATTGTGTTTTCTGCATGTCGTTGGAATACATAATTTATGTCTAGGATAGAGATATACCTATACATCGCATGTAATCTGAAAAAGAACTTGTGCTTAAAATCCTCTTTAATTGTAATTCACATAGAGATATAGTGAATTAGTTAATTAGGGTGTTCTTCTTACTTCTATCATATGTGGATTTAAGTTGATTTGAGTATGATGCATTGAGAGATGGTCATATTTACTTATGTGTTCTTGATTAACAATTCAGCATAGTGAGCATAATTGATAAGAAGTGTATTAATTTAAGTGAAGCATTAAGTGAAGTTGTGATCTTAAATCTCCATAATCTAATTTTTAATTAGTGGTAATTAGAATTAGTGTAATTAAATAATTTAATTCATAATCTTAAATTGATTGTTTAAATCAAATTAGTTTGATTAAGAGTTAGTATTTGATAATTTGTATTAATAATTCCTCGTGGGAACGATACTCTACTTACATTTTATTACTTGTTGACCACGTATACTTGCGTGTTGTGCGTATTTAGATTTTAGCCAATAAGTTTTTGGCGCCATTGCCGGGGAATTAGTTTAATATTTTTTTGCTAATATTAGCTTCAATCAAATTAGTTTTAATTTAAATATTATTTTATTTTATTATCTTCCTATTTTTATCTCTTTTCAGGTACCATGACTAGATGCAATTATCAAAGGCCATATTCTAGTATGACTCAACTAAGGGACACAAGGATTGATGAACTCAATTGAATTTCTGCATTATTAACACAACTAGAGATACTTTCGAGGAGGTTGGAGGTTGTTGCAGCCCAACGTATTCGAAGGATAGTGGTAGTTTGTAATTATTATGCTGGGAATCATCCAAGTAATCAATACACTGTCAGTTTTAGGCCAGGACAACATGGTGGTGACTACCTCAACGATTATGCATATGCCAATTATTATCAAGTTTGGGGGTATCACCAGGATTCTTCATGGAACTACAATTATGAAGACCAATACTACGCTCCAAATGCAACATACACACTGGAATTCTTATGTCCACCTCCATTACCACAAGAAGAAAAGTCAAATTTGGAGGAATTCATGTCGAAGCTCATAGCAAACCAAGAGTAGAGGATGATGAGTCAAGAAATATCGAGCCATAATTTTTAGAACTAGATGGAACAACTCATCATTACTTCAACCCATGGTCCTCAATATATGGATTCCAAAACTGAGACAGATAATTCAAGGTTGGTGGACTTGTTGTCTAAGTTCATAGCATTAAATGAGGAGAAGAGGATTAATCAAGAGATATCAATTCAAAATCTTTAGAACCAGATGGATCAAATGTTCAAAGCCTTGAACAACTGTCATCAAAATAATTGGTGTTATGACATGGATTCTGAGATTGATGAAGTGCCCGAACTAAATATACAACTGGATGAGCCAAAAGATGTTGAAAAAGGGGAGACATGTGGGAATAATGTAAACAAGGTCACTGAAGAACTAACTGTCGGTACCAAAAATGATGAGCCGATGTTATTTATGCCCCAAATGCCTTATCCACCAAAGTTCAAGGATCCGGTTAGATTTGTAAAACCTTATCCGATTGGTAGTCATGTCGTCAGTAAAGCTCCTGATCACGTAAGAGTGAGTACAACTTCGAAGCCATGGTGTGATGAGTGGGATGAGAAAGATGAAGAACCAGTTATGTTGGAACCGCCTCAATGTTAGAATCTATTCACAGACACAATGGAGAAAACACCTAGATGTTGGACGTTCTTGAATGTGATCTTATCTAAACAAAGCATGCTAGGTGACTTTAATGCAATGGCTATCACGAATGAGAACCTACCAAAAGTTACATTGTTTTCGATGGATGGAGGGTTCCTCAATTATCGAAGAGGAATTGGATATCGCTGACAAGACAAAGTCAGGCTGAAAGACTGTAAATCAAGCGCTAATTGGGAGACAACCCATGATTTTTTATATTTATTTGCATTATTAGTTTATTTAGTAGATAGGAATCAAGTTAGTATATTTGATGGATTCGACTAATAAACACTACGACTACCTAGTCGGGGGTCTCGCTCCCCGAGATGAGCGGCCGCCAAATTTCAGATGTGGCGGGGGGTTGTAAGGGGAAGCCCACTGAAAAGACAAGCACTTATGAGCTTAGTTATAGAGTGTCCATTTGTCAAATCCCTAAATTTTCAAGCAATTAGTGCTTTGAGTTTGTCAAAATTTAAGGAATTAATTGGCTTATTCAGTTCTCTTATAAATCCTAAGTGCTATTCTAATCCATGTTGTCTCTCTTCATTGCAGGTATTAGAGGCTCAATGAATAGGCACAAGATTATGGAAAGGGAAGCCACCAGCCTGAGCCCATGCCACAGTATCCTCCTTCAGATTCCGATGTAGAGGAGTTTTTAGTCCTCTATTCTTTTATTTCAATATGTTTACAATGAGGACATTGTACTTGTTAAGTTTGGGGGAGTTTTATTATAGTTTCATGTTTTAGCATTTAGTTTATGTTTCATTTAGTTCATCTTGCATAATTCCAACTATTAAGATTGTTACAGTCTGATTTGGCCTATGATGAGATTGGAATTGAGTAAGGTAGTATAGTACTGATTATTAGAGCTTTGATGTGACGTCCTATTATGAATCAAAACTTTTTGTCTGAAACTGGTATAATAAAGTTAGCACAGTAAAACAGCTTTGTTGATTGATTGGGTCTAAATTGATACATAATGGAACTCTAAAGGATAATGCTAGTTTGAAGGAAAGAAAGACAAGAATAGGTAGTGATGGCTAAAGTTAGACAAGAACCAAAGTTTGGGGGAATATTTGGGGTATATAATCCAAAAAAAATAAAAATAATGTGGCATGCTTGTCTAGTTTTGTGGTCTTTGTTACTTGAGTAAGTAAGCCCGGGAGGGATTGTCTTTACACCTAGCGCCCTAAGGTCTTAATGGTCTGGGAGTCGTTGGTCGAAAGCTCGTTAAGGTAGCATTGAAAAACCTAAGGGAATAAGATATTTCATAGCTATGTGTATAAAAAAAGAGGAAAAATGAATAAAACGAGAAATAAGAGCAAAAAGCCCCTGTAGATGAAAAATAAAGCACAAGTACCCTATTTTGACCCTCGATATTGGTAGTTGTTTGATTTTAGTTGAATCTTGGCTGATTTTGAAATTCTTAAGTTTACACTGTATGATGCCATCAAAGAGACCTGTTATGTGTTAAATTTGATTTTAGAACAATTAGCATTGTTGATTGAGCACACACGCACTATATTAGTGATACTAGTTTAAGATTTGATGATTGATTGAGAAATTACTGATGAGTTTTGATATGATGTATTATCATTGATTTCTCTAAGGCCGGTTGAACAGATTTGTTTCTGTCATTACTGCTGGATTCGTAGGCATGTAATTTAATTCCATTCCAATCCATTGCATTGCATTTTGTTTTGTTTTGTGCTCGAGGACTAGCACGGGTTTAAGTTTGGGGGAGTTTGATGAGTGGGTTTTATACCTACAAATCAGCTTCTAATTTGGACTTAAATGGTGTTGATTCTGTATATTTTTGTTCATTTTTACTTGTTTTGTGTTTAGGATTGCATTATGTGGCATGGTGGAATAATGGTGGCACTACGACAAGACTTGGCATAAAAAGGCAAGAATTCGGTTTTGCAGGATTACCCCCCGTCGGAGCGGACATTATATAAGGAAAACCCCTGTCGGGGTGGGGGTACATGACCCAACAACAGTAGCACCCCCTGTCGGGGCGGGCTTAACAACTTCAAAAACCCCCGTCGGGGCGAGGGTGTCAGGAAGAAATAGGAGTATTCAGAATTTGAGTTCAAGAAGGATTGGTTCGAGCTGATTGTTCAAGGACTTCCAAGAGGACTAAAAGACATATGAAATAGACATATAAAAGGAGGAGAATTGCAAGGATTGAGGGGAGGATTCCATTAGATTAGATTAGAGTAGATTAGGATAAAACCCTAGTTCTTATTAGTTTTGGAGATTGAAGCAACTTGAAGACCATTGAAGATCAAGAGTAGGAGCTTGAGGAAGATGGATATTTACTGACAACGGATTTATTCTTCACTCTACTCTTATTTTTGTCTTTTAATGTTTATTCAATTGTGGATTCTTAGTTTTAATTCATTAATCATGAACTAAATCTTTTGTTTAAGATTACAATGAAGCTTATTGCATAGTTTATTTTAGTATGCTTCTCTATTAATTATTGTGATTATTCTTGGATTGTCTATTATGATTTGTGATGAATTGCTTAATGGCCTAGCTAAAAATTACCGTGATAATCTATATGAAATCGAGAGATGAATTATAGATTTAATTCTGATCATAATAGCATGTTATTTTGTTTTCTGCATGGCGTTGGGATACATAATTTATGTCTAGGATAAAGATATACCTATACATCGCATGTAATCTGAAAAAGAATTTGTGCTTAAAATCCTCTTTAATTGTAATTCACATAGAGATATAATGAATTAGTTAATTAGGGTGTTCTTCTTAATTCTATCATCTGTGAATTTAAGTTGATTTGAGTATGATGCATTGAGAGATTGTCATATTTACTTATATGTTCTTGATTAACAATTCAACATAGTGAGCATAATTGATATAAATGTCTTAATTTAAGTGAATCAATAAGTGAAGTTGTGATCTTAAATATCCATAATCTGATTTTTAATTAGTGGTAATTAGAATTAGTGTAATTAAATAATGTGACAACCTGAATTTTTATAAGTTATTAAAATAGGAATTTAACAATTAAAATTCTTATTATGAGATGTTTTGACTTTGAGTATGTATATATACGTGTTATATATTTTGAAATATGTGTTCTGGTGTGAAGAGAAATATATATTCATATATTGGGAAAGTGAGGTTTAATAGTTAAGTTAACTATTGAAGAGATTGAATGAATTTTGTAATTAAGTTTAAATATTTATTGAATTAAATAAATATTTTTAAATAATTTATTTATTGAGAAGAATAAATAATTTATGAAATTGTGGTATAATAATTTAGTTACATGTGTATGATAATTAAATTAAAGCAAAGGTATATTTTATTCTTTAAAGATTTAATTTAATTTAATGAATTAATTAAATTAAATGAGTTGTTTTAATATTAAAGAAAATAAATAAATTAAATAAAGTGATGTTTCTAATTTATTAATTAAATTAGACATATGTACTTATTTATTAATTATAAGTATAATTATAATTATTATAATTACTATTATAAGTTTTTTAAATTAACTAAACTAAAGTTATTTAAATTAACTAAAGTGTGACAAGTGGAAACTATATAATATAAGATTATTAAAATAATCTACTGTGGGGGAATTGGTGTGTGGCCAAACAAGGCCTCGTGGCCTTTGACTTCTTTAAATGACGCCTTTTTGTTTTTTTAACTGAAAGAGAACGTGGGAGGATGGCCATATCAGTTTATTTTTTTATGCGTTCTTTTTTTTCCTAAGGCTATAGTCAGAGAGTTTAGAAGAGAGTAACACAGTGAAACACAGAGAGTTTTGAGAGAGAACAAGAGAGGAATCACTGTGATTGAAGGAGAATTTCTAAACCTAATCATCATCTTTTTGCTAGCAAACAATCAAAGGAACAAGGTATAACCTACTCTAATGTTAACCCTTGTTTTTGAAATTTCTATTGATAATTGTGTTGAATTGATACATATATATGTATGAAGGGTTTATACTCTGTTAATTATCACATGTGAGTGTTGTTTGACAATAAAAATTAATGTAATTTGGGTTTATAGGAAGAAAGTATATAACAGTGGTTATGTTTGAGAAAATGTCTTTAGAAAGTACAAAAATTGATGCTCTATATGTGTTATAATCTGTAATTTGTTATTGGATTTTCTTAATATGTTAAGAAACAAAAACAACGAAGTTTAAATCATGTCAATCGGTTAAGTAACGAGTTCGTGGCGATCGAATTCGCTAAATATGTAAAAAGAATGAAGAAATTTGGAAATTGGGGGTTTTGATTCTTCAAATTTGTGTATATGTGATGTTTTTGTATATAGAATGATGTTTAGCATGTGTAACCATGTTACTATAGAGTTTTAGAAGTTGAGTGTGGTGTTTTCGGTGAATTTTGGGTTGAATTAGGTTTGGTAGTATATAATGAAGCCATCTGTCTGCTTTGTTGGGTTTTGAAATTAAAATTTTAAAGCAATTTTTGAAACCTTAAAAATAGGATCCATGCGAAAAACAATTAATTCAGTGGTTTAGATATTATACCGATTATTGAATTTTCTGAAATGCTCCGAATCTCCAATGCAATTCCTCACGGTACTACGTCTCTACGGTATCCCACGCGAGCATGCAAATCGTCGAGCGATTTACGCAATAAAAGGAGTTGCGGTACTAGCCACCAAAGGAACAAGATTTTTGAACTTTTCTCTAGTCTCTCTCTAAGAGCGGCTAGGGTTTGTAAGTTTTTGATTGTATTCCTAAGTGGCTGCTATATATCATATATATAGTAGTTAAAAGGTATTAATCAAAACCTAATTTCATAAAATCCGAATATATATATATATATCTTATATTAATATCTTAATTAAGTCTTACTTAATTAATATACATATATACAAATTATCCTTTTAATTTAAATTAAGTGATTTAAATACTATTAATCATATTAATATATTTAAATCCTTAAAATTTAAATTAATTCCCTTTTAAATTACGTTCATGTGTGTGACCCTATAGGTTATTATTACGTTGGCAATAATTTTAAAATCATATTATAAAATTATAAGCGTTGGCGGCATCTAGTAATGCATCTTTGCTACCCAGTAATAATAAGATCGATGATTCGATGCAACCTTTTTACGTGACCAATGTTTCAATGTAATTTAATCCTTTTAACCTTAATATCCTAGATTAAACTCGAGTCATGGAATGTGTCATACTCTTCATAATTTAATACGAGTTTTCTTGATCAATGAGTAGACTATATGAAACAAATCACTATTTGAGCATGGCCATGCATTTCATAGTCTACTCAATCGAGAGGCCTATGGATATCACCCATAATATATAGGATGGTTAAATTCCATCTAGATCACTCATATTTCTCACCACGATTCATGATGAACCCAATAATCACCTTTATAGTCCACCCTATTAAAGGTGACATTTGATGATATCAAAGTACATAAATTCTCGTGTAGTAATATAGCGATTTGGTCGGAGGACCATTACATCATTGTCACTATGAGAATTGCTAATGACACTTCGCATAATGCTCCATATAGAATTCTCATGGTGGAGTGCATCCGATTACATCGTTCTCTAACATGTACCTATGCATTGACTTAATATCTCATATATTTATGACCAATGAGATTTGGTCATCGATCGATCCACATACTAGTCTCGATGCATCATTGTTGTCCCATCAACAATGATACTCGACTAGGACATTTAAGAACAATGATACTAATTGTAATTATAATCTCATGTTCAAGTCACATACTTGAAACTATATAATTTGTATCACTATTCTAAGGAATTTTATTATGTTAACAATTATATTACGCGATAAATAAAACCATAATAAAATCATTTATTTATTCAATCAAATATAATATCAAAGCGTTAAGCAATTATATCAAATAATTGGCCTCTACAGGGCATAAACTCTAACGGTCTCCCACTTGCACTAGAGCCGATCACTCATGTATCTAATACCCATGGAACTAGTGTGGTAGTCGTGCTTACCTTTGTGACAAAGCCTTGAGTCGATGGATCTGCAATATTATCATCTGTTGGCACTCTTCCTATATGTACATCTCTCTATCAATGATTTCACGGATGAGATGGTACCGCGCCTAAGTATATGCTTGGATCGTTGGTGAGATACGGGTTCCTTAGCACTTTGTGCAATGGCTCCATTATTATCTGAGTATAGAACAGCCGGATCAACAATGGTTGGAACAACACCAAGTTCGATGATGAACTTTTTAATCCCATCTGACCTCCTTGGTTGCACTAGAAGCGACAATATACTCGACCTCTGTTGTTGTAGAATCGACTCTTGTCTCTTGCTTTGAACTTTTCATTATGACACCACCATTAAGGCAAAACACAAAACATTTGAGACTTATAGTCATCATTGTCGGTCTGAAGCTGGCATCTGTGTAACCCCCTTTTGCCGGTTCGTCTTCACCTCCATATACCAAGAATGAATCCTTAGTCCTTTTCGGTGCTTGAGGATATTCTTATTCTTTGTCGATGACCTTCACTGGATTCATTGTATATCTGCTCGTCATGCTCAAAGCATCTGAGACATCCGGACAGTACATATCATTGCATACATGATAGATCCAATTCTTTGAAGCATAAGGGATCTTTCTCATCGCTCCTCATCATCTTGTGATTTAGGACATTGGGCCTTAGAGATCTTTACACCATGAGTCACGGGTAAGTTTCCTCTTTTCGCCTCTTGCATCTTTGAACTGTTTCAACACTTTATCAATATATGTACTTTGACTTAAGTAGAGCATTTTTCTCGATCTATCTCTATAGATCACGATACCTAAAATATATAAATGACATCGCCCAAATCTTTCATGGAGAAACATTTTCCTAACCATGTTTTCTGACTGTAAGGAAGGAATGTCATTCCCAATAATTAATATATCATCAACATATAATACTAGGAATACAATGTGACTCCTAACTAACCTTCTTATATACACAAGGTTCATCTTCATTTTTAATAAAGCCAAATTCTTTGGTTGCTTCATCAAATCGAAGATTCCAACTCAGAGAGGCTTGCTTCAATCCATAAATGGATCATTTGCGACTTACATACCTTTCCGGCATCCTTTGGGTGACAAAACCCTCGGGTTGTGTCATATACACATCCTCGAGGAGATTTTCATTAAGGAAAGCGGTTTTGACATCCATCGCGATTTCGTAATCATAAAAAAGGCTGCTGCAATAGCAAGTAAGATCTGATGGATTTAACCATTGCCCTTTGGAGAGAAGGTTTCATCATAGTCGACACCTTGAATTTGTTTGAAACCTTTTTTTACCCGATCGGCCTTTATAGGTTTGTACATTACCATCCATATCGGTTTTCTTCTTGAAAACCCACTTGCACCGATTGGTTTTACCCTTTGGGTGGATCAACCGAGTCCATACTTGGTTAGTATACATGGAGTCCATCTCGATTTCATGGCTTCAAGCCATTTCTCGAGAATCTGGTCCATTCATAGCTTCTTGGTAGGAAGCGGGCTCATCTTGATCTATGAGCATCACATCGCCATTTTGAGTCACAAGATATCCATAATATCTCTCGGGCTCTTGGCGTGTCCTACGAGATCTCTGAATGACTTGTGTAATTTGAAGCGAGTTCACTTTCCACAATATCTTGTGGTTTCTGCTCACGTTCAACTCGAGGTTCAATGATATTTTGTGGTTCTTGAATTTCTTCGAGTTCTACTTTCCTCCCACTGTTTCCTTTAGAGACAAATTCTCTTTCTAGAAAAATACCAGTTCGAGCAACAAACACCTTGTTCTCAGAAGGTTTGTAGAAATAATACCCTTTTGTTTCCTTTGGGTATCCCACAAAATTACATTTGTCAGATTTGGGTCCGAGCTTGTCAGAATCCAGACGTTTCTGAATGCCTCTCAACCCCAAATCTTCATGAGCGACATACTAGGGCGTTTCCCGGTCCACATCTCATATGGTGTCTTACGAGAACCATCTTTGTAGGAACACGGTTAAGTGTGAATCATTTGTCTCTAGGGCATGACCCCGAAGCTTATTGGAAGATCTGCATGACTCATCATTGATCGTACCATGTCCAACAAGGTTCGATTCCTCCTCAGACACACCATTCCATTGTGGTGTTCGGTGGAGTAATTTGTGATATAATACCACACTCCTTTAGAAGGTCATCAAAGTCTTGGCTTAAGTATTCACCTCCTCGATCGGATCGAAGGGCTTTTATGCTTTTGCCAAATTGGTTTTGAACTTCATTCTTGAATTCCTTGAACTTTTCAAAGGATTTGATTTGTGTCTCATAAGATACACATATCCATATCTACTAAAGTAAATCGATAAATGTAATGAAGTAATAAAACCTACCTCTTGCTAACGAACTCATGGGTCCACATACATCACTATATATAAGTCCCGATACATCGCTAGCCCATTCAACATGTCCGAGTGAAAGGGGCTTTAGTCATCTTGCCTAATAAACAAGACTCGCATTTCTCATATGATTCAAAATCAAATGAATCCAAGAACCCATCTTTATGGAGTTTGGATATCGTTTCTCATTTATATGGCCTAAGCAGCGATGCCGGAGATATGTCGGATTTGAATCATTTGATTTAAATCATTTTGTATTTATGTTATAGATAGGCATTTCTAAATCAAGAATATAGAGGCAGTTAAACAATTGTGCAACACCATAACAAATATCATTTAAGTAAAACAAACAACGATTGTTCTTTATTATAAATGAAAAACCTTTCTTGTCCAAACAAGAAAGCGAAATAATATTTTTTGCTTATAGCGAGGCACAAAATAACAATCTTCTAATTCTAAAACTAGCCCGGTGGGCAAAGATAAATGATAAGTTCCTACGGCCGGTCTGCAACAACTTTTGCTCCATTCCCAACTCGTAGGTTCGACCTCTCCTTTTGCTGAAAAGTCCTACTCCTTGAGTCCTGCACATTAACACAAATGTGAGAACCACATCCGAGTATCCAATACCCATGATGTAGAAGTAGACAAGTTGACTTCTATAACATATATACGAATCGAAGTCGTACTTCCTTTCCTTTTCTTCACTTCTTCCAAATAAGCATGCAGTTCCTTTTCCGGTGTCGAGGTTTTTCCACGAGTGACATTCACCTTCTTTAGCCACCCCACCTTTAGGTTTTAAAGCACTGTTTGGTTTTGGAATTGGGTTTGGCAAAAGATTTAGATCTATCTTCTTCTTGCCTTTCCAATTTCCCTTAGCATTCCCCTTTTGCACCATCATTATGGGGGCGGGTCTGCCTTTTTTTTCATGTTGTTCTCGGCGAGTTCTTAACATGCTCAACAACTTCGATGAGGGTTTCTCAATTTCATTCATAAGATAGTTCATAACAAATTGAGAGTATTTTGTTGTTCAAAGATTGCAAAACAAGATCGGTTTGGGCTTAGGAGTGATTGGAAAACCAACCTATCAAGGTACTCAATATACCCAATCATTTTCGAGCACATGTGGACCAAGCTGGATCACGTTCACCCATCTTGCGGTGATCAACGCCTTGCTTGTATCATACCTCTCTGTCGAGCATGCCCTTGAACAATTTCTTGAGATGCTCGATCATCTCATAAGCATCCATCAACTCATGTTGCTTACGAAGCTCGGCGTTCATGGTTGCTAGCATGACACAACTCACGTCGAGCATCATCTTGATGCTTCTTGTAAGCATTATGCTCTCATGCATGTAGTGCGATGATAAATTTGGTCTTTGCGAGGAATGGGCCCATCAAGGACATAAAGCTTGCGCTCTTGTTTGAGGACAATCCTCAAGTTCTATGCCCGATCGAGGAAATTAATTCCACTCGACTTGTCCTTTTCAAAGGGTGATCGTAATGAAAGACTATTTGTGTTGTTGTTGTTTGCCATTGATATCTACAATTTATAAGTGCAAAAATAATAAGTCAAATTGCAGAGTTGATATTATGTAATTGATAATAGTACATTCAAAATATACCTCCCACTATTTTATTCAAATCAATAGCCCTCACCATTAATTCGGAAAGCATTTTCTATTAAATCTTTCTAGTGAGACAAGATCCATATTTCATTATGCCTTAAGTTAGCTTTGGCTAATCTCTTAAAACATAATTATTTAGGTAGACAACCCTTTGTCAATTATATCATATATAACTCCTGGATAGTTTGGTAAACAACAATTGTTTCTAGTCCATCTAATGGTACCTACCAAACTCTATGCCTCTAAGTCCACAATCCTATTGAGATAACTTAGTTAAGTCGGGCCCAATGATTTTAACAGTTTGGATATCACAATTATCCTATCGCATCTTACCTAGATAAATAGGGTACTTTGCTTTGGCAAACCTACATCTATTGATCAAGGTCTTGATGAGTGTTATTCATTGGAAGGCATCGATTTAGACTTAATAATTTAATGAGGATTTTATTAATTAATTTAGATCTCACCAATTTTAATCTTATTAAGCATGCACATTATTTATCATATCATATCGCATACAAGCATAAATAAAGTGCAAAATTAAATGTCTCGCGATTATGGCCCAATCCTCTGTCAATCTTTTCAAGCTAATGAAAGATTGAAGGTCGATCTAAGGTGGTAAAAGATCTTAAAATAAATAGCTTCCTTGGATCTTCCTCAGCATGTGCCTCTCTCCATCATCATCTTTCCATCGTGTTCTCCATCTTGTCATCTTCATCGATTCTGATTATTACATGACATAAAGAAACCTCGAGTTACATTCGAGGGGATTTAGATGAGAAGAGAATATTACATTAGAATTTATAGAAAGGCACGACATGCAATAGTATTTCAAAACCAAAAACCACTAACCTATGGGTCAAAAGGCCATAGCATGCACATGCATATCACAATAAGCACATAACAATTTATATATAATTAAAGAAAACTATATATAACATATTGGGGTCACGACCATCATCATACATGACAATGGGGGGTCGAGGGGTCTCCCATGGTGGTGGTGGTGGTGGTCTCACTGGTCGGTGACGGTGGTGGCGCAATACGGAAAAATTTTTGAACTACTGATACGTATTGTAAAAGTTTTTTTCATCTGAATCTGAAATAGTTTGAGAATCATATATTTAATCCACCAAAATAGTCATAATAACAATACACGGTACATATCATATATGTCGATTTCAATTAATCATATTAAATTGAATCGCATACTTCTAATCAATTAGAACATAAGTTGTATCTTGTTATTACGCCATATAAGATACTGATTACGAGAACATCATATACATGCATATCTATTATTGATATTCATAATGCGAGAATATATCGATTATGAGAATATCATATACTCAATTAACAGAACATCATATACATGCATATCGATTACTGATATTCATAATACTAGAATATGTTGATTACAGAATATCATATACTCAATTAACAGTTCAGTAAAATTGTATCATCATATATCATATATATCGAAAACAATATAATCAATTTTGAATAGGTAAAATTGTATCATCACATATCATATATATAGAAAACAATTAAACACGTTATCTGAATTAATCGTTTTATAAGTAGCTCGATACCCTTTGTTGGGTTTAAACGCGAAGCATACGGCGGTGAAATTAAAATTTTAAAGCAATTTACGAAACCCTAAAAGCAGGATCCATGCGAAAAATAATTAATTGGTGGTTTAGATATTATCTGGATTATTGAATTTTCTGAAGCGCTCGAATCTCAGCGCAATTCCTCACGGTACTCGTCTCTCTACGGTATCCACACGAGCATACGCATAAATCGTCGAGCGATTACGCAATAAAAGGAGGCTGCAGTACTAGCCACCAAAGAACAAGATTTTTGAACTTTTCTCTAGTCTCTCTCTAAGAAGCGGCTAGGGTTTGTAAGTTTTTTGATTGTTTTCTAAGTGGGCTATATATCATATATATAGTAGTTAAAAGGTATTAATCAAAACCTAATTTCATAAAATCCGAAATATATATATATATATATATTAATTATATCTTCTTAATTAAGTCTTACTTAATTAATATACATATATACAAATTATCCTTTTAATTTAAATTAATTGATTTAAATACTATTAATCATATTAATATATTTAAATCCTTAAAATTTAAATTAATTCCCTTTTAAATTACGTTACATGTGTGTGACCTATATAGGTTATTATTACGTTGGCAATAATTTTAAAATCATATTATAAAATTATAAGCATTGGCGGCATCTAGTAATGCATCTTTGCTACCCAAGTAATAATAAGATCGATGATTCGATGCAACCTTTTTACGTGACCAATGTTTCAATGTAATTTAATCCTTTTAACCTTAATATCCTAGATTAAACTCGAGTCATGGAATGTGTCATACTCTTCATAATTTAATCTGAGTTTTCTTGATCGATGAGTAGACTATATGAAACAAATCACTATTTGAGCATGGCCATGCATTTCATAGTCTACTCAATCAAGAGGCCTATGGATATCACCCATAATATATAGGATGGTTAAATTCCATCTAGATCACTCATATTTCTCACACGATTCATGATGAACCCAATAATCACCTTTATAGTCCACCCTATTAAAGGTGACATTTGATGATATCAAAGTACATAAATTCTCGTGTAGTAATATAGCGATTTGAATTGGGAGGACCATTACATCATTGTCACTATGAGAATTGCTAATGACACTTCGCGCAATGCTCCATATAGAATTCTCATGGTGGGTGCATCCGATTACATCGTTCTCTAACATGTACCTATGCATTGACTTAATATCTCATATATTTATGACCAATGAGATTTGGTCATCGGTCAATCCACATACTAGTCTCAATGCATCATTGTTGTCCCATCAACAATGATACTCGACTAAGGACATTTAAGAACAATGATACTAATTGTAATTATAATCTCATATTTCAAGTCACATACTTGAAACTATATAATTTATATCACTATTCTAAGGAATTTTATTATGTTAACAATTATATTACGCGATAAATAAAACCATAATAAAATCATTTATTTATTCAATCAAATATAATATCAAAAAGCGTTAAGCAATTATATCAAATAATTGGCCTCTAGGGCATAAACTCTAGCGTACCTTGAAAGAATGATTTGAATGTTAACTTGATTAGTTAATCTAATATATGTTTAAAAGGATGAGAAACTTTAAAGGCTTAAATTATTGTTAAGTCTCAAATTAAAATAAGGTTGGTGAAGCATGAGATGAATGTAACTCAATAATTTCTAATAAACATTATTCACATAGAGTGATATAATGGATAACTTTAAAGGACTTAACTAAATGTTAAGTGAACATTAAAATATGTAATTTAGAAACATGATATTAAGGTTCTTAATTAAAATTAAATGAACCTCATATACATCTTATGTGATGTAAAAACAAACTCTAATTACTTAATTGAATGTTAAGCGACGATTATAGAGAAACGTAAATGGGACCTAAGACTAAGGATAACTTAATGACTTAACTATATGTTAAACATCAAACAAAGGGAAGCATGAAGGAATATAAGATAAAGGTTTACTTAATTAACCTTAATTAAGTTTATAGAACATTAGACCCATAATATGGAGTCATGACAAACCTTAAACACTCGATTGAACATCAGGTGACGATTAGAAAGAAATTTATTGAAATTAAAGATCAAGACTAAGAGTCAATGTAATTTAATTAATTTCATTGTATGTGTAACTGATGCATCTGTATATGAACTTTTAAACTAATGTAGGATAAACGTAAAGCGGTAAAGCTGTAATTGGTAATCTACGAGCCATGCAAGTCTTTCAGTTCCTATTTGCCTTATAAAATTGGTAACTGATTTTTTGTAATCTATACTATTATATGCATTTAGAACTACAAATTATGCCCTATATAATGTGAAAGTCAATTTATGACTAAACTGATTGAGTTATAGAACTTAATCTTTAATTGAAATATGAAATACAACATGTATGATATGTTAGTCAAATGGTTATGATGAATAATCTGAGCATGATATTATGTGCTACATGATGTATGAAAACTGTTAGATTTGCTGAGCTGTCGAGCTCAATCTTGCAAAAATAACCCTTTTACAGGTTAAGGATTCAAGGTAATGCTGTGTGCTACTTGAATGATAAGGATCAGAAATAAAGTGAGGAGATTAATTATTTTAGCTGAAGTTATTATTTTTGAACCATGTTTAAGGTTTTGAAAAATGTACTTGATGGTTTATGATGTTTAATAAATGTCGAGTTATAAAGTTTGAGTTATCCGTTGTATAATGGATATTGTTTGAGATGTAAGATTTTATATATTAACTTAATGACTTAACTAAATGTTAAATGTCAAACAAAGGAAGCGTGAAGGAAGATAATATAAAGGTTTACTTAATTAACCTTAATTAAGTTTATAGAACATTAGACTCATAATATGGAGTCATGACAAACCTTAAACACTAGATTTAACATCGGGTGATGATTAGAAGGAAATGTGTTGAAATGAAAGATCACGACTAAGAGTCAATGTAATCTAATTGATTTCATTGTATGTGTAATTGATGCATATGTATTTGAACTTCTAAACTGATGTAGGATAAACGCAAAATGGTAAAGCTGTAATTAGTAATCTACGAGCCAGATAAGTCTTTCAGTTGCTATTTGCCTTATAAACTTGGTAACTGATTGTTTGTAATCTAGACTGTTATATGCATGTGGAACTACATATGATGCCCTATATATTGTGAAAGTCAATTTATGACTAAACTGATTGAGTTATAGAACTTAATCTTTAATTGAAATGTGAAATACAACATGTATGATATGTTAGTCAAATGGTTATGATAAATAATCTGAGCATGATATTATGTGCTACGTGATGTATGAAAATTGTTAGATTTACTGAGCTGTCGAGCTCAATCTTGCAAAAATAACCCTTTTGCAGGTTAAGGATTCAAGGTAATGTTGTGTGCTACTTGAATGATAATGATCAGAAGTAATGCAAGGAGATTAATTATTTTAGCTGAAGTTATTATTTTTGAACCATGTTTAAGGTTATGAAAAATGTACTTGATGGTTTATAATGTTTAATAAATGTTGAGTTGTAAAGTTTGAGTTATCCGATATATAAGGGACACCGATTTTAGATGTAAGATTTTATATATTAACTCTGATAAAGTGAATCATAGATTAGATATGATTCAAAGACATGTAAATGACAAAGGTTATAATTCAGGGTAATAAATGAAGAAAATAGATAAGTATTAGTTATTCCGCAAATTCATTGATTTCATCATCGACTGATGATATAAAGATAGAAAATAAATGTATTGTCCAGATTTTGGGGTCATTGCAACCCCAATCCATAATAAGACCTTATTTATAGATGTAGGCAATCCTCTTAAACAATTTAGGATTAAGTTTTTGTTTTAATTAATTAAACTCCTTTAATTAATTAGGCTTCCAAATCTTATTAGGAATAATTAATTAAACTCTTTTAATTAATTAGCCTCTTAATCTTATTAGGAATATATGAGAGTACTTATATTAAATAATTCTCAAACTCCTTTAATAATTAAACTAATAGTAATAATAGTAATAAGACTCCTCTTATTAATTTATATTTAATATTTTCAAAATATTAAATAATAAATATTAAGCTATTTAATTTATTTTATCACCATAGATTAAATTAAATACATTTAACTTATTATCACGAATATGCCATTTACTTCTCAAATAAATATTTTTCTTTTATGGTTTGACCCTTTAAGTTTTGAATATTAAACCTGTTGTGAATAAATCAATTAGAATAATTCTAATCTTATTTAAATAAATAAATTAAACTATTTAATTTATTTAAATAAATTACATTTATTCTACAATAAGGGTAAGCCCTCTTAGCGATCAACGACTTTCCAAATAATATAAATTTTAACATTAATCATAAAAGAACTTTTAAGTTAATAGTTAACATACAATTCAATCCTTCTACCATACAATGTCTCAATTAAATATAAGACATGAAATTACTGTTAAGTCTTATTTAATTATATGTATTTTGATTCTCAAATGCATAAACTCTGATATCGCAAATTATAAACTCCTTTCTAATTTCATTCCACCTTTTGCCAAGGATTCCTGAGTTATCATTTATTTAATCACATATGACATACTCTTCTTTTACTAGAAGCGATAAATTCTTTATTGATCATTCATTATCTCTATGCACAACTTATTATACCCAAGCATACCCTTTGATATACCCCAAGAGTCTTAAGGGATATGTCAAAGTATAACTTATCATACACAAGATACTATGATGATCTTAAGTCTAAGGATGACTTGTACTACTATCACTAGAGGAATTTCTATTGACAGATGAATAAAACTCCATTAGGTATTCCTTAGCGAGCCACGTTCAATGTACTTATTCTCCAATAAGCACCTACATACTTGCTTTAGTGTCTCACACAAATGATTATGAGATCAATCATCCTCATCCAATGAGCAAGCAATGTATATACCAATATATCCGGATTCACTAATCCCCTTTTTAGTAATTCAACGATTGGGAACAATTTTAGTTTTAAGCTTTCAAAGAATTTAGATCTCATTAGCATGATCATTATAAGTATTCTAAAAGTATTGGTTAAAACTATGGGTTTATCACATTTTATGAGACACCCCCAAATCCCAGTACTTCATTACCTCAAGATTTGGTGTTCAGTTTATAAAAACATTCACATCTAACTACCCAATCACAATAAAATTGAATAATAAACCTTCCCATTAAGGGATTACATTAATAAAATCTCCCAGGTTGTCTAACCTTTAAATACAATCATTCAAATGCGGAATTTAAATAACTTCATTACAATAATTCAAATAAAGTCTGATAATAACATATCAACATAATTACAAGTCTTCAGTACTTGTTCATCTTTCCCTTTCCCTTGCTGGTGCTAGGTACGTCGACCTTCTCAACTTTAGCTGTAAGGTTATATAAGCAAGAGTGAGCAAACAAAGCTCACGTGAAATAATAATGAATAAAATTTTTACAACAACTGCCAAATAATAGGCTCAATAGAACTGAACAATATGTTTTATCAACATTCTGAAATATATAACTAAGGGTCCTAAGACCACGAACCATGTCCATAGTTTTAAGTAATCTTTCAACTTAAACTTTAACAGTCCTAAGACTATAGGGACTCCTCGTACTTAGGGGGATCAGCCCTTCGTACAATGTATTTTGCACAAACATTTCAACGCTGAGAGTAAATTATCCTCTAATAATAGGGTTGTTCATCTCAGTATTTAGAATACAAGTCCTCACCAAAGTAAGTTTGGTTTGGATACATTTCAAGGTAATTTGGAATTCAACGGTCATTAACTAAGGATTAGTTGAATAAAAAGTTAATAACATTATGCTATGGAATAATCATAACTGAATCGACATTGTAAATTAAGGTTATGCTTTAGGAATAATCTAATAACATAAGTATTGAATAATATCACATACCTTGCTTCAACAATATTAAGCTAAGGTTAAAAATTTTATTTGAAATATAGTATGGAGCATGTATAATAAATAGTAATAAACTTGCTCAATGTAACAATAGGTTTAGAGAACTTGCTCAATCATAAGAATAAAATTGCACAATGTAATAATAGAATTAATTCAACGAAAGTGTAGAATTAGAAAACTTGCTTAACTATAAACAAGTTAGAACAACTCAACAATGATTAGAAGTCAAACTTGCTTGAATAACGTTAGAATTAGAGCTTGCTCGAATAAAGATTAAGAATAAAAGAATTTGCTTTAACGTAAGTAACTTGCTCAATGTAAAGATGTAAGGTTTAGAAACTTGCCTCAAGCGTAAGCTATAATATTAAAACTCACGTTCACCTACACATTTTAGTGGAATCACAATATCTATTAAACATGTTTAACATCCACTTACAAAATAACACCATTTCTAGCTAAACTTGTTAATTTAATACAAATCTTATGCTACTACATAAATATTAGAAATTCCAAGTGTTAACCTTCACAACACTTATTTAACATTCATTGTGTACACTAAGTCATAACATATCACGTTCATAACTTATAAATTCTTTTACAACTTTGAAATTATCAATGACATATCACGGTTCTGTTTTAATCTTCTTACTACATGTTTGACACATTAACATAACCTTAGACCAAGTTGTAAGGGTACTCAAGATCTGCAGCAGCAGCAGACGTCACTGTCTCAGGATAGGGTATAAGATACCGCACCATACACAAGTCCTGGGACTGTCAGAATCAAGGCTTTTATTTCGCACCGCCAAGCAGCAGATGCATCTGGTGCCGTAAAACCCAAAACCCTAATAAGATTCAGTTGTGTAAAATTCAGTTATATCAAAAAAATTTCTCCGTTCTGAATATATTATGTGTTAATATATACTCTATTTAACAAATTTGATCAAATAAAATTTTGTCCAAAAAACATTGTGCTTAAAAATTTTCTTTCAAGAACGAACTTTTCGGTATATTTGTTTTTATAAGTTGTTTTGTCGTGCTTACACTGACAAAACTCTTTGTCGTGCTTATTAGGATTAGTGTGAAATTTAGGTTAGCAACCCTAGATTAACAAACCCTAACCCTAATCAGTAAAACACTAACCCTAATTAAATTATCTTAACACCTAATCATGGTTAGTAAAACTTCAATTAGGTACTAATAAACATCATTTAACAATCCTAATCATTAAAAACAAAACCCTAATCAAGATTAGTGAGGATTAGGGCAAAATTTAGCTACTAAACTAACTTAACTGGCTTACAAGTAGGTTATGAGTCACACAACCAAGTTTCAAGGCTGCACATGAGCTGATAACAAACCCTAAGCAGCACAAGTAACTTAGCATCAGAAATTTAGAGAGGCAAGTAGGTGAAAAAGACTAAAATAACCTAAGTTGCTTAAGATTATAAATAGCAATACATCCTCTGGCCAAACCTATGAAATCTCTAAGCCTTTACACTCTTATAAACATACCAAATCAAGTCTGGGTGATAGCAGCAACAAATTTAGTAGCCAGAAATCAAAATCAAGTAAGAAAGGTGTAAACCCTAATTCATAGCTAGATCTTTGATCCTTTGTTAATTTTGTTGTTTAGATGTTTAAAAATATGTATTATTATGTTAGAAAGTATGTTAGATTGGTAGAACATGTTTTCATAACATCTAGATGCCTTAATTAAGTATTTTTAGAAATCTGGAAATTTTGAAAAAACCAAGTCTGACAGCCAAATGTCAGAGCTTGTAGATTCAAGTGTGTTTATGTTTAGCTCTGTTAATTATATGTTACTTGTAGCCTGTTAGTAGGACTTTAATCTGGAAAAGAAAATAGGTTCATCAGAACCATAGATTTTAGGTTATAGGTCGTCAAAGTGCGTTGACCGTTCACGGATTGTAGTTTTCTGGGTTACCCAGAAAACTCAAGAACAGTCGAACCGGCTACTTTGACCAACCTTTTTGATCGCTTTCTGTTTGTTGTTCTTGTAATGTTTTGTTTTGGATTAACACCCTGATATATTTAATACATATTGTTGATCAATTTCGCAATCAATGAATACGTACAAGTATACACGGTCAACAAGTAATAAAGTGATAAGAAAAGTACCTTTCCCACGAGAAATTATTTAATAAAAATCACCAAATACTAATTCTTAACCAAACTAATTTTATTTAAACAATCTCAAATCATGATTTTTCTAATTAAGAAAACTAAATTAACCAATTAAAACTAGGCTACTTTATAAATAAATTCAAATAAATAAAGATTAAGACTCCAATATTCCCAATTATGAACTATAAACCAATTATCCAATTATCCCAATTATTATATCTACTGAATTGTTAACAGGAATTCTCAAATGCCAAAAGCCCTTTCTCAAGTGATCATTTGCCTTCTATTTAACCCAGATTAATTTTGTTATATTCTTATGCAAAACAATTGAATTAAACTCGTTACAATCCCAATTCCTTACGTGTTACATGCGGCAAATAGATATTCTCATTCTATTCACAAACCTACTTATTCACTGTGCAAATAACTAAGTCACATGTCACCATGCCCAGTTCTAACCTAGAATTCCTCTCTCAATTCCTTCTAGAGTAACAAGGTAATTATTGATCAGATAATTAATCAATAAGCTCAAAGAAAGATAAACAACTCACTTTAACATAAATAATTGGAATAAATCAAATAATCAATTCGTAATCATAAAAAGTGCAATTAAAATCTTAATGAAAGAGTTATTTCATAATTAATGAATGAAAATCAAGAATCCATAATTGAATAGACATTAAAAGATAAAAGTATGATAAAAGAAGAGAATAGAATCTGTTGTCAGCAAATCTGATGCTCCCCTCTTGCTCTTGCTCTTGATCATCAATGATCTCCAAGTTGCTTCAATCTCCAAAACTAATAAGAACTAGGGTTTATGTTCTAATATAATGGAGTGTTTTATCTAAGATAAGCTATGTAATCTCCCCTTATTTTATGCCTTACATCATGTATTTATAGGTTACAAGTCCAATTTTTAGCTTAGGAACAAACCCAATCCTATTTGAGTCAAAAGGTGTCAAAATTCGCCTAAAACGCATCCAGCCACACCAAGCCCTTTCCCCAGGCGCCCAAGCTGGCTGGTCAGCGATCTGGTCGAAGTCTATCCCCTAGTGCCTTGCCTGGGGCATATAGGCCTATTTTGGGCTCCCCGGCGCTGGCCCCAAGTTCTGACATTTTCTGTTCCGACGTCCTTTGGGAAAATGGCCATAACGTTTGATCCGGGAGGAGTTATGGGGCTTGCCTCCTATCAAATCGAAGATATCGACGAGATCTACAACTTTCATTCTTTGAGTATTGAGAAATTCTGGGCGGGTGAAGGCTGAAATTGAGCTGGAAGTAACTACTATGCAAATGACCACCCAAAACCATGACGTTCGACGTCCGTTGGTATAACGATCTTAACTCTTGCATCTGAACTCCGGTTGGAATGATTCAAAATGTTCCGGGAAGCTAAGACGATGCTCTTCAATGTAAGCTTAGTTCCAAACCAAGAACATGAAGTAAACATGAAAGCCCAAATGATGTCCGGTTTGCTTTTCTTTGCATTTTCTTTGTTTTTCCTTGCCAATAGTCACTCACACCGCTCCCAAACGTATAACCTACAAAATGAACACAAAATGCATGATAAGTAACTAAGACACGTAAATATAAGCAACTAATTCAAGTAAAAGATACCGGATAAGTGTATATAAAATCCACTTATCAAATACCCCCAAACTTAAACTGTTGCTTGTCCCCAAGTAACACAACATAATGCAATGCAATGCAATGCAATGCAACTAATCTATATGCCTCTGAATCCAACAAAGATTTGATAGAATCAAATCTATTCACTCGACTTTAGAGCAATCAAGAAAACACGACAATACTTCATATCAAAACCAATCAACAATTTCCTAGTCAATCATCAAGTCTTAAAGCTGTTATTATCTTGGTATAGTGCGTGTGTGTGCTCAACAACCATGCTAAGCGATATAAAATCAAATTTAACACATAACAAGTCTCTTGAAGGCATCATACAATTGTAAACTCAAGAAATCTCAAAGATATAGCAACGATTCAACTAAAATTAAACTCAACCAAATTCAAAGGTACATGCAGGATACTTATACTTTCTTTTCTTCCTTCTCTTTTTTTTTCTTTTTTTTTACACGGGGGCTTTTTGCTCTTTTCCCATTATTATTTCCCTTTTCTTTTCTTTTGATAGATGGTTGGTGAGTGCGTTTTACGCTCCATCTCACGCTTGTGTTTATGGGGAGTGTTTCTCCTCAACCCACCACAAGAATCAACATGTTTTCTTTTTTTTTTCTTTTTTTTAAAGCTTATATACCACACATATATTCTCCCAAACTTAGGTTCTTGTCTAACTTTAGTCATCACTACTTATTCTTGTCATTCTTTCATTCAAACTAGCATTATCCTTTAGAGTCCCATTATGTATCAATTTAAACTCAATCAATCAACAAGTTGTTTTTACTGTGCTATCATTATTATAATAGTTTCAAATAGAAAAAGATTCAATTCATAACAAGAAATCACATCAAAGCTCTAATAGTCAGTATTATACTTGTCTACCCAATTCTAATCTCATCATTGGCCAAAATAAACTTAACTATAACAAACCGCTGGACTTATGCAAAATGAACATAGTAACTAACTATTATTTTTGAATTTTTTTTATTTTTTATAATGAACCTAAACTATATTAACAACATATGCAAAATAACATAACATAAACATGAAACTAAACATGCAATAACGAAATAAACTAAACTCCCCCAAACTTAGCAATTATAATGTCCTTATTGTAAGAATATAGCGATAAGTAGAAGAGAACTTCCCTGTAATTAGCTAAGCGTGAGGTATTGGTGGCGATGGTAGCGACAATCATTTTCCTATCCATTGAGCCTCCAATACCTGCAATGAAGAGAGACAACATGTATTAGATTATAAGAGAACTTACTAAGCAAATTAATTCCTATCTACTAAATAAACTACTAAAGCATATAGATATAAAAATTCCTGGGTTGCCTCCCAGTCAGTGCTTGATTTATAGTCTTTCAGCCTGACTTTGTCTGGTCAATGCTATACAATTCCTCTTCGAAAGTTGAGGAACCCTCAATCCATCGAAAATAATATAGCTTTTGGTAGGTTCCCATTTACGATAGCCATTGTATTAAAGTCACCTAGCATGCTTTGTTTAGATAAGATCACATTAAAGAACGTCCAACATCTAGGTGTTTTTTCCATTGTGTCTGCGAATAGATTCTGGCATTGAGGCTTATCAGACACAACAATCTTTTCTTCTATCTTCTCCAACTCATTGAACCATGGCTTCGAAGTTGTACTCGCTTTTACGTCACAAGGAGTATTGCCGACGACATGACTACCTAGCGGACATGGTTTTGCAAATCTAACCGGATTCTTGAACTTTGGCGAAGAAGGAACTTGGGGCACTAATAACATCGGCTCCTCCTCGTTGGTAATCAAAGTTAGATCTTCGTCGATCTCCTTTTCTTGGTTCCCAATTGTTTCCTCTCTTCAACATCTTGTGGCTCATCTAGTTGTAGATTTTGTTGGGCTCTCCATCGGTCTAGGAATCCATGTCATAGGGCAGGTGTATTGAGGGACGGTTGTTCAACGATGTGCTATCTGTTCCACTTGATTTTCCGATTCTTGATCAACACCCTTGGCTCTGCAAATTCAAATTTCTACTTGATTCATTTTCTTATCTTGTTCCTCGTTCCTTTTTCGTAAGCTTTAATAAATTTTTCCAAGGCTTCCTCCCAATTTGAATGTTCTTCTGTTGTAGTGGAGGTGGACACGAGAAATCCTGTGGGTATGTTGGACTTGGAGCATAAAATTGATCTTGATTGTTACTCCATGAAAAATCCGGGTGATACCCCTAATCTCGATGATAGTTGTTGGGATAGACATAATTATTGGGGTAATCACCACCATCTTTGCACTCTAAGCTTTCGAAACCCGATGGCGCATTGATGACTCATATTAAATTAATTCCCCGGCAACGGTGCCAAAAACTTGTTGATCAATTTCGCAATCAATGAATATGTGCAAGTATACACGGTCAACAAGTAATAAAGTGAAAGTAGAGTATCGATCTTGATAGTTGTAGCTCCATGAAAAATCCAGGTGATACCCCCAAACTTGTTCATAATTATCATATGCATACTGATTGAGGTAGTTACCACCATATCTTGCATCTAGGCCCAAGATTGATGGTGCATTGATTACTCGGGTGATTGCCAGCACAATAGTCACATATAACTGCCATCCTTTGACTCTGTTGGGATGCGATAACGTCCAACTACCTCGAAAGTTCTTTAATTTGTGCTGACATTGCAGAAAGTTTCTCGAGTCTGTCAATCTCCGCTCCCCTTGGTTGAGTCATGTTCGTGTATGGCCATTGATACACAAAGTCATCCATGGTACCTGAAAAGAGAGAAATATAGAAAGATAATTAAAAATAAAAATAAAAATGTTTAAATTAAGACTAATTTGATTGAAATTAATATTGGTAAATAATTATTAAATTAATTCCCCGGCAGCGGCGCCAAAAACTTGTTGATTAATTTCGCAATCAATGAATACGTGCAAGTATACATGGTCAACAAGTAATAAAGTGATAAGAAAAGTATCGTTCCCACGAGGAATTATTTAATAAAAATCACCAAATACTAATTCTTAACCAAACTAATTTTATTTAAACAATCTCAAATCATGATTTTTCTAATTAAGAAAACTAAATTAACTAATTAAAACTAGGTTACTTTATAAATAAATTCAATTAAATAAAGATTAAGACTCAATATTCCCAATTATGAACTATCAAGTCATGGAATATCTGTTTACCCGGCAAAGATTGAAGCTATTCAAAGCTGGGAGCAACCTAAATCGAAATGAAAAGTCGTAGCTTTTCTCGGCTTATTTGGTAATTATCGGAGATTCGTAGAAGGGTTTTCTCGAATCGCTACTCCATTAACTCAGCTGACTCAGAAAGATAAAAAATTTGGTTGGAGCGTGGAATGTGAGAAGAGTTTTCAAGAACTCAAGAGGAGACTCATTTCAAATTTTGTTATGACAATACCATCCTGCTCGGAGGATTTGTCATCTACTGATGATGCTTCGTGCAAAGGGTTAGGATGTGTTCTCACAACATGGGAAAGTCATAGCCTATGCCTCTCGACAACTCAAAGAATATGAGAGGAATTATCCTACTCATGATCTAGAGTTGGCAGCAGTTATCTTCGCACTTAAAATTTTGAGGCATTACCTGTATGGGGAGAAAGTGAAGATCTATACGGATCATAAAAGCTTCAAATATTTCTTCACTCAAAAGGAACTCAAAATGCGGCAACGATGTTGGCTCGAACTGTTGAAAGATTATGATCATACTATTCAATACCATCTTGGAAAAGCGAACGTAGTAGCTGACACATTGAGTAGAAGATCATATGCAGGTTCGAGTGCGTTATTGTCAACGAAAAGGCCCATTTTGTATGATTTGCAAAGGATGGAGATAGAGTTAAAGACTCCAGGGACCCATGTGATATTGGCTAACATACGAGTTGAACCGACTTTAATCGATAAAGTTAAAGCTGCTCAAGCTACAGACCTGGAGCTGATGCGTATGAGGAAGAAAGTGCAAGAAGGTGCTATGACGGAAGCAAGAAACGATGAAGAAGGAATACTTCGAGTTAACTCCAGACTTTGTGTTCCTAACGACCCTGATTTAAAGTATAAAATCATGATGGAGGCGCACAACACACCGTTTGCAATCCATCCTGGGAGTACCAAAATGTATCGTGATCTTCGGCATACATTTTGGTGGAGCAATATGAAGAGAGAGATCACAGAGTTTATCTCAAGGTGTCTAACCTGTCAACGAGTCAAGGCGGACCATCAAGTGCCAAAAGGTCCATTGCAACCACTTGAAATTCCAGAATGGAAGTGGGAGCACATTACCATGGATTTTGTTACTGGTCTTCCCAAGGTTTTTCAAGGCATAGATGCAATTGGGGTCATTGTTGATAGATTGACCAAGTCTACTCATTTCTTACCTATACGAGAAACTTATACACTTTAACGTCTTGATAGTATGTACATAAACTAGATTGTAAGATTGCATGGTATGCCAGTATCCATTGTTTCTAATCGAGACCCAAGATTCACTTCAAGATTTTGGGTTAGTTTGGAAAAAGCTATGGGCACGGATTTACGATTTAGTTCGGCATATCATCCTCAAACGGACGGGCAGTCGGAGAGGACTATTCAAACTCTTGAAGATTTATTAAGACTCTGTGTCCTTGACTTCAAAGGAAGTTTGGACAAGTTCTTACCATTGGTGGAGTTTTCCTTACAACAATAGTTATAAAGCAAGTATTGGCATGGCTCCATTTGAGGCGTTGTATGGAAGAAAGTGTCGTGCTCCAGTATGCTGGGATGAGGTGGGTGAAACAACATTTTTGGGACCGAAGTTGGTACGTATGACTACGGAAAAAATTCAAACGATCCGACAACGTATAAAAACCTCACAAGATCGACAAAAGGGTTATGCCGATCTTCATCGAAAGAACGTGGAATTCAATATTGGAGATCATGTGTTGTTACACGTTGCTCCATGAAAAGGAGTTACGAGATTTGGAGAGAGAGGAAAGCTCAATCCTCGATTCATTGGCCCATTTTTAATCCTCGACCGAGTGGGAACTGTGGCCTATAGACTCACCTTACCGCCAAGTATGTCTCGTGTTCATAACATTTTTCACATATCTATGTTACGTAAATATATGAAAGACCCGAACCACATTATTGAATTAGAACCGGACGAGATAGCGGAAGATTTAACGTATGAAGAGGTACCTGTTAAAATCTTGGATAAAAGTTATACCTCAAGTAAAAGTTTTATGGAGAAACCATGATGTTGAGGAAATGACCTAGGAGTTAGAATCTGAAATGAAGTCAAGGTATCCTCACCTCTTCGACATACCATGTACGCACCCTAATTTCGAGGATGAAATTTCATAAGAACGGGAGGTTGTAAGACCCCAACTTTTATGAATAAAGATTAATTTTTCTCGAAATATATTTTTGAATATTATGGTGTGGATTTGATATAATGTTATAGTTGTGGGTATTATTTACAAATTTTATAAAGTAAGAAAGTGGTTATATAATATTCGATTGGTCGGGGAATATTCGTTTTAACAGGGAATATTCGTACGATGGCACAATCATTGGTGGACCCACAATGTAAGTATTGTCGTAGTTAGAAAACTACAAAATTATCTTTTTATAAAAATAATGGCGAAAGTTTTACCGTTAAACTGTTGAACTACCCGGTGGTAAAAGTACAGTAATACGCATGGTTGCATAGTAGCACACGATATTGATTATTGATGCTTACGTGAGAAGTCACTCAGTTATACTCAATTATTGCTACAGTAATTGCTGCATCATATCTCTCATATTATTGATTCAATTATTGTCACAGTATCATGTGCATAATATTTATTATTATTAAATCAATAATTGAGACGACAAAGTTATTCATATTATTATTTGCAATATTGACAATGTCTAGAAGTTCTGTCAAGGAGAGGTTTGGTCACCTAATTGCGCGCCAATAAGGAGAAATACTTATCGAAAAGCCCCCTCTTTCTTGGGAACGACCTGGTTGTTAAATATTGTGAGTTATAATATTAATGACGAATAAATTCGTATTGATTAAAGATGAATTTGATAGTTCCTTTGTGTTGGGATTATTAGTGTTAGTGGAAATCGACATTTATTTCGATAATAATTGATGTCTGGAGGTTATTTTAACTAATCGGGTAATTAATCGGATAAATGAGCAATTAATTGCTATTATTCAGTTGATTATAACTATTTGTTCACACGTGTGTACTATTGATTCACATTCTTGTACTATTAGGGGTGGTGGTGCAAGATTGATAATACTTGCATGACTAAGTTAAAAATGGTGGTATAGATGGAGGTACTATATTGTAATTCGTATTTTCACATGTCTAGAACTATTGATTCACATGATTTACTATTGATTCACATTATTTTCTATTAGGGGAGGTGGTGCAAGTTTGATAATACTTGCAGGACTAAATTAAAAATGAAGAAAAAGAGGAAGGTATTATACCATAATATTTCGAGCCCCAAAACATGCAATTATCAAAACTATATTTTCCTATAAATAGAAGCTCATTCTTCTTTCATTCTCACCAATTCACTAAGTCTCACAAGAGCAATTATTATAGAGGAAAATTATAATGGGAAAGAAGAAGAGAAGTCTGCTACCTCACTATTTCAGTATCTAGTTTTTCTAAGGTAAGGGGTATTATTTCTTACGTATTCATGAAGAGAGTTTCAATACTCGAAAGGGTTGTTATTCCATTCTTCATTATTCTGTTGGAATAACTTGTCTGTGCGGTCTATCGCATGCCTGGTGAATTCTGTTGTTATTCCATTTTTTATTATTCTGTTGGAATATCATGTCTGTGCGGATTACGCATGACCTGGTTCCATTCTTTATTATTCTTTTGGAATATCCTATTTGTGCGGGTTACGCATGACCTAGTTCCATTCGTTATTATTCTGTTGGAATAACACATGCATGCGGCGGACACGCGCTGGTGAATTCTTCTGTTATTCCATTCTTTATTATTCTGTTGGAATAACCTGTCTATGTGGATTACCGCATGCACGGTGAACGATCCTTCGTATTCATTCCTTATTAAATTGTGAAAATGATCTGTCTACGTGGATTACCGCATGGCGGGCAAAAATCCATTTGAAGTTACATATATTCTATTATACTCAGTTGGTTAAAGTTTTGGCTTCTATACTCAATGAAATTAGTGGAATATCCTTGATATTTGCGCTTCATCTAGTATCTTTCATGGAAATATTCATCTGAGCATTCTTGAATTTTACTCCACAAAACAGTATCATGTTGACAATTTGGACGTTATTGATTTCTGGATAAATTAAATTATAAATCTTTAAAAATTTATCATTGAACTTGTTTTATTAAATTCTTATACATTGTCATCATCCTCATGTTTATAATATGTTGAAAGTCATCTGTGGCCTGTAGTGCATAGATGGACTTGGTATGATTATGACTAGGGATTATTCGGTATAATCATGACCATAATGTTTCAAATGATGTGGTAAAAGTCCTCATTGGCCATAGTGCATTAATGGACAGTTGTTGGCATGATCATGACCATTGATGAATACACGAATATCCTTGGCCCGTAGTGCATGGATAATTTGTGGTCGTGATACTAATGAATATCCTTGGGTAGTAGTGCGGGGATGATGTGGTTTATTTATTGTCGAGTCTCAAATGATAAAAGTGATGAAAACCTTTTAAATCATAGAGGATAGTAGATTGTATTCTCTACTTGACTCTTCTAATGGATTAACTTGTTCATTGCAGTTAAACTTGATGTATGTTATATTTTATCGGTTTAACTTTGTTGAAGGCTAACGATAAATTATTCTACATTATCTTAGTCATAATATTTCTTCTTTGGGCTAGTTGAGCTCACCCTTTCTTTCTTTATTCTCTTGAAATGAGAATATATTTGAGACGAGTCTGGGGAGCCATTGGCCGGTCCGAGATGGTTCTTTTAGTAGTCCTCACTATTCTATAAAATAGTGTGACAATAAATGTAATGAGGAATCCATTGAGTGTGGATATTTTCTAGATGACAATATTCTTATTAAAACTCTTAGATTATGTTTTGTCGTATTCTACACGACTGTTGTATAATTAAGTTGTATTTAAATTTTGTAGCATGTATTTGGCGACTCAAGATGAGTGATGTATACCTATTTTGGGGGGCATCACATTATGTCTCCACTAATGATTGATTGCTTAATCAATCTATCTGTTCCTATTATCATCAATATTCCATTCACACTTAATTCTACCCAGTTCGTCAAACCACACTCATGAGTTCAGGAACTTTCCACGATCATATGAGTTTAAGAACTTGTCCTAGTCAGACCTTTGGCGTCCATTCGCTGAGGGGTTCCTAACATTTCATATAATCATGAGTCACGAATGTACCATAAGTATGAGTTTTAAGAACTCGTACTTAACATGATATTCTCTACTTATAACCTATCTATCTTATATACAAATGAGAAAGGAATCACCCTCTTAACATGTATATAGAAAATAGCGCGACACAGACATTTCAGTGATTATCAGTGTAAGAAACTAAGTGGTTGTTACACCAAATACAATTCAGCTCCCATACGAAGAATCATACAACTTCGCTACTGACAAGAGTCCTCAATTGAAATCCCCACCTAATCTTAACTCCCTTCTCAATACGAATTTCATTTAATCCGCATTCATAATCCTTTCCTGAATTCATACTCGTTCATAGACACACAACAATCTTTGCTATAAACTTTTCAATCATTCTCTTAATCTTTCTCCACACTATAACCTTATCCGATCACGGGGTGATCTCATCGTATATATTACGGTTCATTTCTACACTATGATCGTTTTGCTTTTCGATCTTCTATCAGGGTAATTTTAGTCTTTTAGACTCTTTCTATTCACCACTACTGTTCAACTTTATTATCAGAGTTAGGGAACTCTGTATCTTTACAACTCGCCGAGATTCGTCTTTGAATCTTACCGACCAACTAACTCCATATGAGTTAGATCTTATCCTAATCATTGCGGTTATTGGTCTCAGGTAATCCTACCTGAGGTTCATAACCAACAGCTTTGATACCAATCATGACAGCCCCAAATCCAGATCCCAAATCACCACAGATTTGGTACAATCATTCTATAACTATTGCGGAAGATATAAACATAAATTGTTTATACATAAAACTTACACACTTTTCCCCAAGGTCGAGTAACCTTCACTTAATACTAAATACATAATTTATTTAACTTACAATAACATTTGTGACGCCCCCAAAATAGGTATACATCACCCATCTTGAGTCGCCAAATACATGGTACAAAATTCAAATTCAACTTAATAATACAACTGTCGTGTAAAATACGACAAAATATAAACTGAGAGTTTTAATATGAATATTGTCTTCTAGACAGTATTCAACTCAAATGGAGTCCTCAATACATTTATTATCACACTATTTCATAGAATAGTGAGGACTACTAATGCTATCATCCGACCGTCACTCTCGGTTCCCCGACTAGTCCCGACTACATTCTCATTTCCTGAAGAGAACAATGAAAGCAAAAGGGTGAGCTCAACTAGCCCAGTAAGAAATATTATGACTAAGATAATGAAGAATATTTTATCGTTAGCCTACAACAGTGTTATACGGATAAATAATAACAAACATCAAGTTTAACTGCAGCGGAACAAGCAATCCATTAGAAGAGTCAAGTAGAGCATAAAATCTACTATCTTCTATGATTTAAAAGGTTTTTCATCACTTTTATCGCTGAGACTCAACTTAATAAATAATTCAGTTCATCGAATCACCCCTGCAATACGGCCAAGAATATTCTTTAGTATCACGACCACAAATTATCCATGCACTACGGGCCAAGGATATTCGTGTATTCATCAATGGTCTTGATCATGCCAACAACTGTCCATCAATGCACTACGGGCCAATGATGACTTTTACAACATCATTTGTAATATTACGGTCATGATTATATCGAATAATCCCTAGTCATAATCATACCAAGTCCATCTATACACTACATTCCACAGATGACTTTCAACATAATATAAACATGAGGATAATGAAAATGATATAAGAACTCAATAAAATAAGTTCAAGGATAAATTTTTAAAGATTTGTAATTTAATTTATCCAAAATTCAATATTGTCCAAATTGTCAACATGATCCTGCTTTGTAGAGTAAAATTCAAGAATGATAATGTATCAAAAATGATTTGGACTGAAAAGAAATCAATTTTTGTTATGAATAGTACTCTGGGTGAATAGTACCCGAGTGAATAGTACCCCGTTAATAGTACTTCAAGAATAGTACTTCATGAATAGTACTTTGTGAATAGTACTCATGAATAGTACTTTGTGAATAGTACTTTGTAAATAGTACCCATGAATAGTACTTTTGTGAATAGTACCGTATAAATGAATAGTACTCATGGACAGTACTCCGGCATGAAAAACTTAAAATTTAACAAGAATGTGCAAAAAATATCCTTGTGAAGCGATACTAGATGAAGCGCAAATTTCAAGGATATTCTACTAATTTCACGGAATATAGAAGCAATACTTTAACCGAATGATGGTATAATCAGGAATACGAGATGAAATAATATTACTCACATACTACAGAGTATAGAAGAAAATATTATTTTTATGAATACTGAACAAAATAATATCCCTTACCTCAGAAGAAGACTAGATATTGGAATAGTGAGGTAACCGACTTCTCTTCTACTTTCTCTCTAAAGCTTCTCTCTCTATAAATGCTCTTGTGGGTCTTAGTGAACTGGTGAGAATGAAAGAAGAATGAGCTTGTATTTATAGGAAAATGTAGTTTCGATAATTGCACGTTTTGTGGCTCGAAATATTACAGTATAATACCTTCATCTTTTCCTTCATTTTTAATTTAGTCCTGCAAGTATTATCAAACTTGCACCACCTCCCTTAATAGTACATCTTGTGAATCAATAGTACAATCATGTGAATCAATAGTACAATCATGTGAAACAAATAATTACAGTATTTTACTTCATCTATACCTCCATTTTTAATTTAGTCATGCAAGTTTATCAATCTTGCACCACCTCCCCTAATAGTACATGCATGTGAATCAATAGTACACACATGTGAACAAATAGTTATAAGCATGTGAATTAATAGCAATTAATTGCTCATTTATCCGATTAATTACCAGATTGGTCAATATAACCTCCAGACATCAATTATTATTGAAATAGATGTCAATTTCCACTAACACTAATAATCCCAACACAATGGAACAATTAATTTCATCTTTAATCAACACAAACTTATTCATCATTAATATTATACCTCACAATATTTAACAACCAGGTCGTTCCCAGGAAATAGGGGGCTTTTCGATAAGGATTTCTTCTTATTGGTGCGCAATTAGGTGACCAAACCTCTCCTAGATAGAACTTCTAGACATTGTCAATATTGCAAATAATAATATGAATAACTTTGTCGTCTCAATTATTGATTTAATAATATAAAATATTATGCAGATGATACTGTGATAATAATTGAATCAATAATATGAGAGATATGATGCAGTAATTACTGTAGCAATAATTGAGTATAACTGAGTGACTTCTTACGTAAACATCAATAATCAATAACGTGTGCTACTATGCAACCACGCGTATTATTGTACTTTTACTACCGGGTAGTTCAACAGTTTAACGGTAAAACTTTCGCCGTTATTTTTATAAAAAGATAATTCTGTCATTTTCTAACTACGACAATACTTTCGTTGTGGGGGTCCACCAATGATTGTGCCATCGTACGAATATTCCCTGTTAAAATGAATATTCCCCGACCAATCGAATATTATATAACCACTTGCTTACTTTGCAAAATTTGTAAATAATGCCCAGAACTATAACATTATATCAAATCCACACCATAATATTCAAAAATATATTTCAAGAAAAATCAATCTTTATTCATAAAAGTTGGGGTCTTACAACATTAATATACAATACTGTTACAAATCTAACTGCAAACGTAAACTAAAGCTGGAACTGTCTTTGACCTTTCCTTGTATCCGACATATTCATCTTACTTTGCAATGTTTATCATGATATAGCAAGGGTGAACATAAGTTTGCCCAACAAGTTTAAGTTCAATAATTTAACGATATATCATGATTGAAATAATCTGAATAATAAGCTGGCTATAATTCAACAATATAGTTGTGAATTAGCACGAACAAACTTTTGACTGAACAAGTATTAAACATGAACAAATATATCTGGATCGAATGGTAATGAAGGTGATCAGCCTTTCATACCTAACTTATACATGCAATATGTACATAGTAAAATTCTACAATGGAAATCAACAATGATTATCCATAAGCATATCTGAATGAAACAACTCTAAGTAGAGTTAAGTAAAACTTGCCTGAATTGTTGATTACCGCTATGCAATTAATAAACTTTGTCTGAACCTAATATATAAATAATATCGATATACAAATTAGAATAATATCATCACAATATTTAAAATAACCTAAACATATTATCACATACTCATATCCGTCTATAACACACATAAAACTTAACCTCAAGTCAAACTTTTACAATCTGAGTCGAGTTCGGCAAAATTCTAACATCCCGATAGTCTAGTCGGAAATAATTTTGAGTTTTAAGTTCAATTAAACTCTGTATAAACACTTACCATTATCTAAGATAATTTATTAACATTCAAAATACTTTTCATAAGTTCGTAATAGTTTTCAGATAATTATTACCATTTATCATGAATTTTCAATCATTAAAATCGTATTTATATAAATTAAATACCACATAATTCCTTGATCATTAATATTTATTTAATATTAGATATTAATAAAATACATGACATAATATCATAACATATTCATAATATCTCAAGGTATTTTCAATACTTTCTTATTTCCTTTAAATGTTTTTAAAGTAATTAAAAATATTATTCAATAAGCGCTATAAATACCACATTATTCTCTTTATCATTAATATTTATTTAATATCAAATATTAATGAAAATCATAACATAATATTATAATATATTTATATTATATCAAAGTATTTCTAATACCTTAAAATCATATTTATATGATTTTTAAACAATTAAATCCATTATCCGATAATTGCTTTTAATATTAAAATATTAATATTTTCATGACAAAATATCAAAAGTTATATTTTATAACTTCAAATATTTTTCTAACACTTAAATCATTTTTATATGATTTTTAAAACATTAATTCAATTTTTCCATAATTTATTTAATATATTTATTAAATTAATTAATTACCATTAATATTAATTTATTAATGAATTTCATCACAAAATATCAAAAGTTATTAAAATAACTTAAAATATTTTTCATATACCATAATATAATTTTTCATGATTTTTAAAGTATTAAAATCATTTTTAAATAATTTATTTAATATTTTAATTAAATAAATTAAATACCATTATATTCTAAAAATATTAAATATTTATGAAATTTACTCAAATAGTTAAAAACTAATTTTCAGACTTTAAAATAATTTTTAGGAATTTATTTTGTATTTTTAATAATTAAAAACCATTTATTTCAATTTATTAATTAAAATAAATAATTTTCAGAAAATAAAATATCAAAAAAAGACCTTATAGCTACAGAACCATTGCTATAGGTGTTCTTGGCCTGTTCTTGAGTTTGCCCAGAAACTCATGTTAGAATATAGGGTACCTACTTTGACCGGCTTTATATCTTAATCTATACATGTTCTGGGATATCACAAGCATTGATATTGTAGTAAGTGTGTAGTACTACAATCATCAACAAAGATCTAGGTCATACAACAAACAAACAAAGAGATCTAAACCTCTAAAATCACTATCAGAGTGTTCCTGGGTTTTCCAAAAACCCAGGCAGTTCGAGTGCCCAGTTTCATGCTCGATTATATACATGTTCTGGTGATGCAAAAGGTGGGTTCTTGGTTCATATATCTAGAACATATGTCAAGGAACAACTACATATCTTGATCGCAGTCCAACAACAACAGAATCACAATATACAACTCGGTCAAAGGCTGTCAGAAATAAGGTTCTTACATTTTCTGGAATTTCCAGAAAACAGAAAATCATACCGGATGGTCTACTTTGACCATCCATTACATCTGATCTGCTTGTTGTTTAAAGGATCTAAAGGTACGGTTCTAGAGTCCATATTACAGGCTAAAACATGTATATAAAAACAACATCAAATATCTTAAAACCTAACAGATATGGGCCTTAGAAGATCTTGTCAGACGCTACAAAACCATTTATGGGTTACCCAGTATGTTCATGGTCATACTCGGTCAACCCTCTAAGTTTCGAAAATGAAGTGAGAGAATGGGCTTGGAGAAATGAAAAAGTAAAGTAAGATAGAAAATGAAGGCTAATATGTGTAATATTTGTCATATGCTAAGGTTAGGGTTAGGTCACTAACTCACCTTAGGTCTAGATCTACAAGCAACATACTAAAAGAATGCACAAAGAGTAAAATAGTCATTCGATTTTAATTTAATGGCATATATACTTGTCTTTTGCTACAACCCTTAGGGTTTAGGTTTTAACCTTTAGGGTTTAGGTTTTAACCCATAGGGTTTAGGGTTTAAAAATAATTTCTAGAATTTTCAAAATTAGTTTTTCTAAAAATAGAAATTAATATTTCTAAATTATAATCAGGATTCTATAATTATATTAAAATTTCCTAATCATAA
The DNA here is from genome assembly GCA_020205605.1 of Panax ginseng. Taxonomy (NCBI): domain Eukaryota; kingdom Viridiplantae; phylum Streptophyta; class Magnoliopsida; order Apiales; family Araliaceae; genus Panax; species Panax ginseng. Next base: position 50,046,542 of record CM035147.1, on the reverse strand, counting down.
TCCAAGCTTGCCAATTAGGGTTATTATTTCCTAATTAAAATTGCTAAATTAGCAATTAAGGTCATAATTATACATTAGGGTTTATAACCCCAAAATTAGGGTTTTAAATAGAAAAATAATCTTTCTAATTTAGAAATTAGATTTCTTAATTAGATTAGGGTTTTCTAATTACTCATAACTTGAAAATTAGGATTAATGTTTCCTAATTAACATTAACATTATTAAATTAACAATTAGGTTTTTCCCTAATTATAAATTAGGGTTTCTAACCTAGAAATTAGGGTTTTCTAAAACAATTAGGGTTATCCCTAATTAGGTTTTTATTAATAACGTGTAAACCTTATACTATATTTGCATTCCCAAATTAGGGTTTCGGATTTCCAAAACTGAAAATAGGGTTTCCAGAACCAGTTTCTAGGGTTTTTCTTATAAATCGTAAGAATTTTCTAGCTGAACGCTGATGTTTTTAATATAATATTAGGGTTGGCCACTGATATAGCTTATCTGGTCAACCCTTGATCCTTAACCACCTACTGTACAAATATAATACATAACATATTCACATATATACTTAAATCTTGAATAATTCACCGAAAGATTTTTAAATTCATAGAATTCCTTCTTGAAAATCTCAAATCCATTCACTTATTTTCTGTCTAGGTTTATTATTTAACCTTAATTCAATATTTTGAAAATTTATAAATATTCAAATTCTCGGGTTGACACGGTAAATAATCAGATAAATGAGCAATTAATTGCTATTAGTTCACATGCTTATAACTATTTGTTCACATGTGTGTACTATTGATTCACATGCATGTACTATTAGGGGAGGTGGTGCAAGATTGATAATACTTGTATGACTAAATTAAAAATGGAGGTATAGATGAAAGTACTATACTGTAATTTTTTTTTCACATGTATAGAACTATTGATTCACATGATTATACTATTGATTCAGATGATGTACTATTAGGGGACGTGGTGCAAGTTTGATAATACTTGCATGACTAAATTAAAAATGAAGGAAAAGATGAAGGTATTATACTGTAATATTTTGAGCCCCAAAATGTGCAATTATCGAAACTATGTTTTCCTATAAATAGAAGCTCATTCTTCTTTCATTCACACCAATTCACTAAGACTCACAAGAGCAATTATAGAAAGAGAAGCTATAGAGAGAAAAGCTTTAGAGAGAAAGCAGAAGATACGTCTGCTACCTCACTATTCCAGTATCCAGTCTTCTTCTGAGGTAAGGGGTATTATTTATTTCATATTCTGAAGAGATATTATTTTTCGTATTCGTATGAATATTATTTTCGTTCAATATTCGTAAGGAATATCATTTTCGTTCAATATTCATCATCTTCGTTCAATATTCGTAGGAATATTATTTTCGCTCAACAGTCGTAAGGGATAATATTTTGTTCAGTATTCATAGGAATAATATTTCCTTCCATACTCTGTAGTATGTGAGTAATATTATTTCGTCTTGTATTCATGACTATACCCTCATTTTGTTAAAGTATTGCTTCTATACTCCGTGAAATTAGTAGAATATCCTTGAAATTTGCGCTTCATCTAGTATCGTTTCACAAGGATATTTTATGCACATTCTTGTTAAATTTCAAGCTTTTCATGCCGAAGTACTGTCCATGAGTAGTATTCATTTTTATGGTACTATTCACAAAGTACTATTCACGAGTACTATTCACAAAGTACTATTCACGAGTACTATTCACGAAATACTATTCATGGGGTACTATTCTCGAAGTACTATTCATGGGATACTTTCACTCGGGTATTATTCACCCGGTAAATTAATCATGACAAAAATTGATTTCGTTGTTGTCCAAATTATTTTTGATACAATATTATTCTTGAATTTTACTCCACAAAGCAATATCATGTTGACAATTTGGACATTATTGAATTCTAGATAAATTAAATTATAAATCTTTAAAAATTTATCATTTGCTTTCTTTTAATTAAATTCTTATATTATTGTCATCATCCTCATGCTTATATTGTGATAAAAGTCATCTGTGGCTGACGTGCATAGATGTACTATTGATTGGTATGATTATTGTAACGCCCCGGAAAATCGAACATTTTGTAATTACTTTTAACAATGAATAAAATAATATTATTTATTATTATTGTATATTGAGAAGATGAATGTTGTTCTATAACCTAGAAACGTCAGAACGTCGTAGTATTTTAACTACGTGGAAGAATTAAAGTGTTTGAATTTCTAAAACGAAAATAAAAGTTTTTCGAGAAATTTTCTGAAAAACACTATTCATCGATTTCCGCTTAGGAATTATTTTTGAATTTTCGAGAAATATGTAATGTTATAATATCGAGGTGTTATCGATAATGTAATAATAATTGAAGTATGGAAAACGTAATATTTCGTATGCGGACTTAAATTGGGAACGTTAGGTTATTAAGCGTTAAAGGAAGAAAGTTGTGATCGTATAATGTGTATACATTATATGAAGAAAAAAATGAAAGAATAATACTACGATTGTACTATTATGTATGAAGAATGAAATAGCACGATATTACGAACTAATATACGAGTTAGTATCTGAAGATTATCGTGGGTTATAATGGTTAAGTTGTTAAGATTAAGTTAATGGACTTGTAGGATTGTTAGTTATTGATAGAAGTCCAATGTAAGTATTAATCAAGCCCAAGTGTTTGATTGATCATAAGCCCAAACTATTTGTAGCATAAGCCTATTAAGAGAGAAAGCTAGATTAATTATCAAGCCCAAAGTAAAGCCTTGACGGGTCAAACCAAGTGTGAAATGGGTAAGGGTGATGGGCAAGGATTTTGTGTGATGCCCAAGAACTTTATGTAGCTAGCAAGAAGACTTGAAGTTTAAGTAAGGAATAGTAAGGAGGTGGAAATGAGGAGGTGGGAGGTTTAATGTCTAAAATGCCCTCATTTTGCCAAGCCTATAAATACCAAGCTCATTTCTTGTGTTGGTTGATCTTTTTCATCCAACTTTTCTCTCAAACATAAAGCTACTTATTGGTTAGGGAGAATAAGTCACTTAAGCACTTATAAGCCACTTCAACCATTGATAGTTTCTAAAGCAAATAGAAGTCTTCAAGGGTAAGACTCCTCTCTTATATCTTCATCTCTTCTATAATAGGATTGATAGAGAAGGGGGAGGGTTGGATGATAGCATGTAATAAGTTACTAAAGAATGAACTTAAGCCAAATAAGTTGAAAAAGTAACTTGAACATTAATAAGTTGCTAGAACCATGAAGAACCTATCATATGATGTTTAGTATGTTGAATATAGCATGAAAACTTTGATTGAAGGACTTAAGTTAATAATAAGTAATGAGCATGAAGATTTCTAACTCTTAAGTTAAATAAGTTAATAACTTATGAGAATAAGTCAAAACCTACTTTGATTATAAGTTGGAGTAGTAAATAACTTGTAATGATCTTATGTTGATTAAAATCCATTAAGAACGCTTAGTAATGAAGATTTGCCGGAATTCGCCCGATTGGACGATTACCGTCGAATTCGTGAAATTCTCGGAATGGAAGTCGTATTTTGTGTTTGAAGTTAGAAACGTTGGTTTTTGATGGAGATAAGTCATTTTAGTTATTATAGAGTTGCGGACTTGAAAATGACCGGATTCCGACTTAAAACGATGAAACGAGCGTTGAACGTTCACGAACGTTTATCGTTTTCGTTAAAAATGAACTCATAAGTGAATTTTGAGCAAAGGAAGTCAAATTGATAAAATTTTTACATGAATGCATAGATTATGAAATTTGTGAACCGTAGGCTTTTGAACGGACCAATTCGGACTTAAAACGAAGAAGTTATGCGTCAGGGAAGTTCGTAAAAATTTTCAAAGCGCAAAATTTTCTAAGACACGAGAGTCGGCCATGGCACGACTCTAAGCCTAATTGCGTACGCTGGGTGACAAATATGAGACCGAACTATTGGACACGCAAACTCGCTACCATGGTAGCGAAGTCACAGAAGCAATCCTTGAAATATGGTGGCTACTGATCGAAGTTGATAGTGAAGAAAGATTTCAAGTATGGAAGGAAATGGAACTTAATAGTAATGTATTAAGATGTAATCATAACATGATTAAGATATTGTAAGGTACTTGTAAGACACTAATACATGTTGATTAAGAGTTAATAATCAATCGAAGATTAGCGGAATGAGAATGGCGAATTTAAAGGAAACCCTAAATAACGAATCTAAATTAGGAATTACATTGAGATGAATGGTAAGATATAATAGTAATTATACTTGATTGTGTATGACTTAATGTGGTGCGTGATTATGAATTGTAGAATCATAAAAACTTAAAGTACTGTATGAGTATTAACCAGTAATCAGACGTTAAAGGCAAGTACTTTAACCCTTGTTCCAGTTCGATCTGGGCAAGTCTTTGTGATTCATATATTCTTCACATGAGTTAGTATTTGAGGAATGTCAAAGCCAATCCTTTCGGCTAGACGTATGCTATGTTATTCTATCAAGTGGTGTTAAGGATTTACCGAAATAATATTGTTGTGGTTTTTCAAAGGTAGATTGTGTATGCTCAAATTGTTTTCTCGTCAAACGATAGGCACGTGAGGTTGCCACAACTTAAACGTATACACGTTTAATGAATGTAGTGTTGATCAACATAGAGTACTATGTGATCATCACTCGAAGTGCTCGTAAGCTATGTTGGACTTACGGACTTAGTGCCGGGTTGTACTTTTCAAAAGAACTTATGAATGCTCATATACTTGAGACATAATTATTATTCCATTAAGTATGGTTGTGTAAAACGTTTTGAAGAAAAAGAAGTGCTATTTTGATTTATCGATAGTACTTCGTAACTATTGTTCAGTTATTGAAGATATATGAGTTCTATGTTTCAAGAATATTGTTTATTAGAATTGTAGTACTTGCTGAGCTAGTCATGCTCACTCTTGCTTGAACCATATGAACACAGCTAAGATCGAGCGTACAGAAGTCTCAGGTAAGGATTATGGCAAGGTGAAGACGAACCCATAGCATACTTATGTAATAATATGGGAAGACTGTTTGTAATATATTGATATTATGACAAGAACAACTGAAAGGGTTACAAAGAACCTGGGGAATGTAATATTATTTTGAATATATATATATAAGCTATATTAGTCCTTTTGAGACTAATCAATGGAATGTATGAATGAATAGTAGTACCGTGTATCACCATCTGTCTAGTTGGAAGAGACCCAGATTTGGGGGCGTCACAGGTTGATATCAAAGCATTAGGTTATAAAACTTAATGGGGGAAATTAAAAACCTTAAGTCATAACCTTAAGAGAAGTCAAAGAAGTACAAGAAAAAAATAACCTTATAAAAAAAATGCATTATGATTATGTTATGTGTTTTTATTATTCTACGGACATGTACTAATCAACTTAATTGTTTTGTGTAGATGTCAGGAGTAAATGAGATGTTCGTAGATGGCCAGGCCATTAGTGAAGAGTCGATGAACCAAGTAGAGGTTATACCGAACCCTATAGCAGCAGAGCTAGACGTAGTGATCATTGAGTCAGGAGACTCAGAGGAAGCTGACTTCATGTCAAGATTTGTGAGGATGATAGAGGAGGAGGTAGAGGCAGGTCTCCTTTAACCCGGTGGCTATAGCGGTGAGTTAGCTCTGGGGTCGATGATGTCTCTGTTCATGTCGATTATTGGATAGAAATATCCATTCTTTGTCGAGGAGGTCAAGGAGATGAAAGCGAGCTCCAAATGCTTAAAGAGGGAGAAGGCGATGTCGAGTCCATGTGGGAGCAAGAACACGACGAGAGGCTTTTGGCTAAGGACAAAGTCCATGATTTGAAACCACGAGGTCTTTGAGCTCAAGGAGGAGCTAAAGACTAAGTGCGAGAAGATAGGAGGATGTCCTATATTCATAGGAGTTCTCATCACGGATTTCCAACAATGAGTAGTTGGATATCCAGATGGATGGAACAAACACGACATACTATCGGTAGTGATATCATTCTTAGGTCTTGCCAAAGTGATTTTGAGAATGCCTTAAGGCAGATATGATCGAGTAGTTGTTAGAGTAGTTAGGTATGTACATATTTGTGTATCTAGTAGTGACGTAAAGCCCTCTTTTGTATAATTAAGGGTAGTCTTTTGTAAATCCCAAATTTTGGAAAGCAATAGCGGGAAAGTAATGTATCCAGCTTAGGCTGTTTTATGTAACCGATGTAGAATTATAATACAATGAATTAATATAAGTATTCATTTTTGAAAAATGTTGAGTAAGGAGTGTTTAAGTTATTGTTTAATTATGGAATAATAACTAAGCGGACATTGCGAAATGCATAATAACAAAATATGTGTTTATTGTGTGACAAAATGCCTCAAGAAGAGTACCACTGTACCCCAAGGTGCGACCACGAATCAATAGGAAGGAGAGTGCAGTTAACCCCATGCAAGAATTTTGAACCTTTTAACATGACCTTTAACCAAACCGGGGCTAATATCCCCATGAATCACGGTGTAGTCTGAGCTACTACATTTAAGGACTTTAAGAGTGTGGGTCCATGGGAGTTCAAAGGAACTACGGACCCTATCGAAGCCCAAACGTGGGTTAGGGAGATTGAGAAGGCATTTGTAATAGCAAATGTCGTGAGGCCCAAAAAGTTGCCTTTGCAACCTACATGATGAAGGAGAGGCCAACATTTGGTGGGGAGGCCAATCAAAGTGAGGGGCGAATAGATGATATAACTTGGGTGAGGTTCAAAGAAATATTCTGCGAGAACTACTTTCCCACGAGCATCTGAGGGGAAGGATGGAGATCACGGTTTCGGAGTTGAAATAAGGGGACATGGCGATTGCCCCAATATCTTGCTAAGTTCAATGAATCTGGCGAGGTTCGCTCCACACCAAGTGGATCTTGAGGTGAGGAAGGCACTGACAGTTCGGCGGGGCTTGAAACCCTGGCTCTATAACCGTATATCGGTATTCCAAAGTACTTCTTTTGGAATCGTTTTAGAGAAAGCAATAATTACCGAAGGTGGTAGTGAGGCGTTGAGCCAATACCACAAAGAAAAGAAGAATAAGGGAAAGGTTGACGGGAGATTCAAGATTAAGGGAGCCAGTGGAAGTGGCGAGGGTCAGAAGAGGAAGGTATTTAGCTCTGGGAATACCGGAGTGAAACAAGGAGACCCAAAGAGGAGAATGGAGGCCTACAAGACCTGTGGGAAGACTCATTTAGGAGTCTGTCTCAAGGGGAAGGCCGTCTGCTACAACTGTGGACAAGAGGGGCATATTGCGCCTAATTGTCCAAGTCCAAAGAAGAACCATGGATGCTTTGTGTGTGGATCAACTGACCACATGGCAAAGAACTGCCCGAAGAAGGGGACGGACGGGATTAAGGGTGCCAATAGTAATAGGTTAGCTATTGGGGGTCCAGCGCAGCCAGGTAGGCCGATGGGTCGTACCTTTAACATGACAGTCCAAGATGCGGTTGCATCAGGGGATGTTGTCGCAGGTATTATTCCGTTCAACGATATCAATGCGTACGTGCTGTTTGATTCGGGTGCTACTTGTTCGTTTATAGCGTGCAATTTTGCTAGACGATTAGGATTACTTCCTGAAAAGTTGCCTATACCTTTAAATATTAAGGTAGCAAACAAAGAGATTATTCCTGTTGAAAATGTTCACAAGAGTTATTGTGTAGATATTCGGGGTTGTAAATTATCGGTAGATTTATTACCAATAAAGTTAGGAGAATTCGATGTAATTCTCGGAATGGATTGGTTGGTAAACCATGGGGAGATTATAGATTGTCAAAAGAAATGTGTGAACATTAAGACGTTAGAACAACCTCGGGTAGTATTTTATGGGAATAGATCGCCGGGACGTTCGTGTTGTCTAACCATGACACAAACTAGGAAATTATTGAGGAAGGGGTGTGTAGGCTATTTGTGTCATGTGGTTGATACCCAGAGAGTGGGAGCGACCATGGAACAAATACCTATAGTGAGTGAGTTCGAGGATGTATTTCTAAGTGAGTTATCGGGTCTTCCGCCGGATAGGGAGACCGAATTCATAATAGATATTGTGCCAGGAGCGGCATCAGTTTCCAGGGCACCGTATCGTATGGCGCCGATGGAGATGAAGGAGTTGATGAATACATTTGCAAGAAGCTGTTGGATTGAAGTACATTCAATGAGTGTGTGTCGTCGTGGGTGTGGCGCCCCAAATCCGAGTTCTCTAACCTCGATTTAGTGCTCACGATCCTATCATCATCATAAGCATTCTATAACTATTTCAAAATAATAAACATACATTGTTCATTATACAAAAGTCTCAAAACATGGTCCCAAGGTCTCTAACCTTAACTTTAAATACACCATTTATAATACAAACAGTTTACTCAAGAAATTCCATTAGATAATAACTAATTTAACATTCATTCTAGAATTACTCACGGATCTTGCCCTTGCCCTTGTCCTTCGCATTAGATCCTTGCTTAAGCGAAAATAGAGGTCATGATATAGCAAGAGTAAGCAACTAATTTGCTTCACAAGTTTATAAAGACAAAGGAGATATATCATGGCGTAGAAAGAAATATTGCCTTCAATGTTCAACAATAATATAAGATTGTGAAGGAACATGAATTAATAATCAACAATTGAATATTCGATAGTTGAATAACATGAACCGAAAGTGTTTTGAATAACCATGAACATTTGCCAAGGTGCTTCAGTGATTTAAACTGGACCTTTTAATAAGTTTTGGTATTCAAGGGATCGACCTTTCATACCCGTGATTTATGCATAAACACTTAATAATCCGACATTGATATCATGCCTTAATCAAATTTGTTCATTTCTCGATCAAGAGTTCTTACCATATCAATTAATAAGAACAGTTATTTAAAATCCATTTGATTTAACAAATTTAGACATGCTTGATCTAGGCGTGATACAATTAGCATAGATCTATCCATAAACAGTTCATAAATGAAGAACTTTAATTTAATTCACATTCAATGGCGGTAGAGACGGAATTCAATTGCACAAAGTGCTAATTTCAATAATCAATAAAGGCGTGAATAATCATCAATAATTATTCACTAATATGCTTTGAAAATAATAACTCAAGTTGAGTTAGGAAACTTGCCTCGATCGTAGAGTTACATTTCTGAAATAAATTTCTATCCACTATGTAGTTAAATTATCTTCCTTTGAGAGACCTATAATTAGTCTTTCAATTAGTCGATGCATAACATCGATTATGTAATCACATAGATATCATATATTACAATAAGTTCTTATAAACATTATCATGCCTAGATAGTGTTATTATTAATTAACGACTACCTTTAATTCACATAATATTATTAACTTAGATAATATTAATTCACCTTCTAGTATTATTGGTTCACTAATAATACTTTAAATCATTACTAACATTTTATTCACTTACTAATATTATTAATCATTTAATAATATTTTATCCCTTTACTAATATTATTAATCATTTAATAATATTTTATTCACTTACTAATATTATTAATTATTTAATAATATTTTATTTAATCTCGAATATTATTATTTAATAATAATACTCTAATCTAATATTTTTATTTACATAACAACATCATATTATAATATTATTAGTATTTTAATAATATTCCAATGATTTATTAAATTAATAAACAATTTATTCTAATTGTTCATCCTTTAATAACCTCTTATTTAATATCCATAAAAGGTCATAAGTAATATTTATTATTATAAATTACCAAAATGCCCTAATATAGTCATGATATAATATATTATGAGCATTCAAGCATAAAAATCATATTTTTCTCATTAAAGACATCATTTAACTATTTATTTCCTTTTATTTACAACCTAATCATTTTTAGGAAAAATAGTAAACTGATTCCAAAAATTCTCAGCTTCTGGATTTTAACAAAATATGAACCAACAATGATCCTCTAATTTTTCTAGAATTTTAGAAAATGATTTACTATTTTTAGAGTGTCCAAAACACTCGGATCTTGTTCTATTTTTCATAAATTAAGTTTTACTCAGAAAAATCTGATATTTTCAGGGTATGTTCTCTTAACATATATGAAGCTACTGTAACAATTTTGGAATTTTCCAGTGTATACACAGTGAGATATTCGTAGGATAATATTTATAGAGTCCTTTACGGAAATAGTCATTACGCACAATATATAACTCGAAACGTGTCCGTTCTTTTTCCTACGCATAGATAACTTCATAAGGTACCTCTGTAATAGTTTTCCAGATTTTTACAAGACAAGGAACTGACCGAAACAGCCTCATGAAAAACAAGTCAAGTTAGCTGATTTAGAGTTTCAAAGCTTTAGCATATAAAGTGGATTTATTTTGGGAAAAATAATCTTAAAGGTTTCAAAACTTACTAGATTTGTGATCTACCACTTGGGTTTACTAGATAACTCATGTATCTAGCACCCCCCCTTCGACGAATCATAATTCCAAGTTGTAGAACTTGAGTTACACAAGATTTAGTGGAAGAAAACAAGAGTTTTCACCCTTGGAGAACATATGCTCATTTTCTTCCTCTAAGCCTTAGATCCAACACTCAAGATACTTAGTTCCATGCATGATGTGCATTATAACTAGTGTATCTTGAGTAGTTGTACATAACCCCATCAAAACTCAAGCTATCAAAACAAGGTAAGAGAAGAAGATGAAGGTACATTATACCTTGACTTAGTGGCTACCTTCCTTGATTTTCCAAAGTAACTAATAAACTTAGGGGCATAAACAACTAGCACTCCTATATTTTTTCTTTCTATGGATGAAATTCTCTCTTTCTTTTCTCTCTTTGAAGTTGGCTAGCTTGGGAGCAAGAGATAGAAGAAGAAGATGAAGAAGATGGAGATAAAATGAGATGTTGGAAGAATGAATTATGTTTACAAAATGAAATGGCCAATTCATTAATAATTCTCCCACAATTATTTTGTTGCCCATTAGGTAAAAACTTTGTATTATTACTTACCTTAGGTTAAACATGATTAAATGTGCATAATGGAGTGGCAACCAATGGGAGCCTTACCACATTGTCCTTATGTTTATTCATGTCTACTAATGGACAAGCTAGATTAATTATTCCACTTAGGATCCTCATAATATCCACCATTTAGCTTTTATTTTAAATGCCCAATTTTGATTAATCAAATGTCTAGAATACCCCCAATCAAGTGGGCTAAGTATTGGATTACAATTTATTTTCCTTGGCTTCTCTTTTAATTGATTTGGGCTAGATAAAACATAGTCCAACAATTTTAATAATGTTACCCAATTTGATAATTTAGGGCTTTCATCTCCAATCATATGAAGTTTAATTACTTATACATATGATTTTATCTCATAACCTAATTAGATTTACAAGAATTAGGTTTAAAATTATTAGTCACTTGAAATACTAAGTTTACCCACTTAAGTTAGTATCGTATAAAATACTAACTTTTTGTGTTACCATAACCCTTAGGTTATTTAATATCCTTACCTAATGTATAATTAGGTCACAAAGGCTTTCATTTTAATGAAATCCATAAATGTATGTATCCATATATAATACAAAGTTTAAAAAAAAATGTACATACATACATGGTGACTTAAGATTCACGGTTATTACATCCTCCCCCCCTTATAAGAATTCCGTCCCCGGAATTACATATAAGGTTACTCAAAAAGGTGTGGGTAATTTTCTCTTATCCTTTCTTCAAGTTCCCACGTAGCTTCTTCAGCATTGTGGTTCCTCCAAAGAACTTTTTACGGAATGTATAACCTTATTTCGCAATTTCATTTCCTTTCTATCTAAAACTTATTTGGAATTTCCTCGTCGATAAATCTTTTTCGACTGAATTGGCTCATACGATATCACATGCTTGTAATCGGGCTTATATGGTCGTCAGAAGAGCGACACATGAAACACATTATGAATATGTTCCGATTCAGGAGGTAGAGCTACCCGTCACGCCACTTCGCTTTATCTTCTTCAAGATCTCAAAAGGTCTAATAAATCTAGGACTCACTTACCTTTCTTTCCAAACCTTATCTTTCCTTTCCAAGGAGATACTTTCAAAATGCATGGCTTCCACCTCAAAATCTCATTTACAGCGATGTAAGTCCGTGATACTTCTTCCAGCGATCTTGAGTTGCTACCGGTCAGGCTCTAATCACCTTAATGGTCTCTACTACGATTCTGCTTTGCGATTCTGGTCCCAATAGTTGGCGTTCACCCACTTCATCCCAAAGATCAGGCGTTTCTACATTTCCTCCCATACGATTGCCGTGCGGCGGCATTAGATCTTTGGCGTGGTAGCTATTGTTGTATGCGAACTCTACCAATGGAAGATGATCCTCCCAACTACCCTTGAAGTCCATCACACACAAGCTACGAGCATGTCTTCAAGTGTTTGAATCGTTCTCTCACTTTGCCCATCCGGCTGCGGATGATACGCTGGTGCTCATCCGTCCGTAAGTGCGTCCCCATTCTTTCTTGAAGACCCTTCCAAAAGTTTGGCGTGAAACGCGGATCCCTATCCGGCACAATAGATCTTGATGCGCCCATGTCTCGATATAATTTCTTTGATGTATAGTTTGGCTAGTGGTCATGACTATACGATCTTGATCGGCAAAAAAGTGAGCCGACTTCGTAAGACGATCTACGATCACCCATATGGCATCGTGTCCCTTTTGCGTTGCTGGAAGTCCCACCACAAAATCCATCGTGATGTGCTCCCATTTCCACTCTGGAATCTCTAAAGGCTGTAATAGTCCACTCGGTCGTTGATGTTCTGCCTTGACTCTCTGACAAGTTAGACATCTACTACTGACACATTCTGCAACATCTCTCTTCATGTTTGGCCACCAAAAGTGTTGACGTAAGTCTTGATACATTTTTGTGCTTCCTGGGTGTATCGAGTACCTCGTATTATGTGCTTCTTGCAGAATCTCTTCTCTTAGTTCTGGTATTAACGGTACCCAAATTCGTCCTTCAAATCTTAGCAGTCCGGTGCCATCAATCTTGTATTTCAATTCATCCCTTATTCCTTGGCTTCTTGATGCCGTCGCAATCTTCGATCTTTCTCTTGAGCCTCTTTAACCTTATCTAATAAAGTAGGGGGCTCACGCCACGATAAATAATTTCTCATTGACCTCCGTGGCTTTACTTAACCTCTAAGTCAAGTCGTTCAAATCCTTCACCAATTCCTCTTGAATGGTTAACTTCAATAACTTCTCTCTCGCTTTTTACGCTCGGGGCATCACCACTACATTTGCTTTGCACGGATGGTACAGAATCTCACAATCATAATCCTTGATCAATTCTAGCCATGGTACACGCCTCATATTTAGCTCCTTACGGGTGAAGATATACTTTAGACTCTTATGATCCGTATATATCTCACACTTCTCCATACAAATAGTGCCTCCAAATTTTCAAGGCAAAAACTATCGCCGCTAACTCCGTGTCATGAGTGGATAACCCTTCTCATAGTCCTTTAGGCGGCGTGAAAGCGTCTGAAATGACCTTACCATCTTTGCATCAAGACACGTACCAAGACCCTTGTGTGACGCATCACTATACACTACAAATCCTCCGTGTTGTCCGGTAAAGCCAACACAGGTGCTTCGGCCGAGCCTCTTCTTCAATTCCATGAAACTCTGTTCACATTTTTCCCGTCAAACAAACTTCACTTGCCTTTCTAGTAAGGTTGGTCAATGGCGATGCTACCTTTGAAAAATCTTGGATGAATCTTGATAGTATCCTACTAATCCCAAGAAACTCCTAATTTCGCTTCGGTGTCTTTGGTCATTCCCGATTGATAACCGCTTCTACTTTTCTTTGGATCTACCGAAACACCATCTTTGTCGATAACGTGACCCAAAAATTGCACCCTCCACAACCAAAATTCACACTTGGAGAACTTTGCATACAACTTCTCCCTCCTTAACGTCTCCAACACTTTCCTTAGATGTTGGTATTGATCTTCCTCTGTCTCGGAATATACCAGAATGTCGTCGATGAACACGACAACAAACTTATCCAAATACTGCTTAAACACTCTGTTCATCAAATCCATGAATGTTGTTGGTGCATTAGTTAACCCAAAAGACATTACCAGAAACTCAAAGTGTACATACTAGGAGTTACGAATGCCGTCTTTGGAACATCCTCATGTCTCACCTTGGTTGGTGATAACCAGTCCTCAAGTCAATTTTGAAAAGTATTTTGCCCCTTGTTGATCAAACAAATCGTTGATCCCGGGAAGCGGTACTTGTTCTTAATGGTGACCTTGTTCAACTCCGGTAGTCGATCTGAATAAGGTGGTGCTCCCCATGGTGATACGCTTGGTGAATGTATCCCTTATCTAACAACTCTGTAGTTGAACCATCGGTTCCTTCATTTCTCTAGGAGCCATGCGATACGGCGCTTTGGATACCGGTGATGTCCTGGTGCCAAATCGATAACAAACTCTATCTCTCTATCTGGTGGCAATCCGGATTTCATGCGGGAAAGCGTCAGCGAATTCCCTTACAATAGGTATTTGACCCGGTTCACCTCGATTCTGCGGGTATCCTGGCGTGAGCCAAATAACCTATACAACCCTTTCTAAGCAACTTCCTTGCTTGCATCATCGTCGAGACAACAAGATTGTCTTGGCGATTTATCGCCATAAAATACCACCTTTGACTTATTGAGTCTTTAGGTGTACGCACTTTTCTTACTGATCGATGACCGCTTCACGACTTGATAACCAATCCATCCCAAGGATTACATCAAACTCTCCAAGGCGAATCGGTATCAAATCCACGTTAAGCTTAAAACCTCTTACATTAGCACAACAGTTCCTATAGATGTAGTCTACAGGATAATTTCTTTGTTTGCTACTTCTACATTCATTGGGTGTTCTAATAGTTCATGAGGTAAACTTAATCTTTGAGCAAATTCATCGGATACAAAAGAACATGAAGCTCCGAATCGAATAACACATAGGCATTTATATCATTGATCAATTATACGACACCACCTCCTGGATGCCCTGAAGATCTTGCACATCATATTGAGAATGTCCGTCTTTGTTGGCTTTTATTTTGGGAAATTTGGTCCTCCATTTGGTTGTCTTTGTGTTATTGCCCTGCCGCCATTTCCGCCATCCATGCTTTTCTTCTTGGGCAATCCTTGATCCGATGTCCCACTTCACCATAATTAAAGCAACCTCCTTTCTTCACCTTAGTACAATTGGGTGAGGTATGCCCCTTCTTGTCCACATGTATAACATATCATTTTTCCTTTCCAAACTCCCAAAGTGACCCTTTCCCAGTTCCCCACACACAGAGCTTCTTTTGTTGCACGCTTCCTTGCTTTGCATCTCCGATTACTACCCCCACTTTGCTCCATTTCCGCTTCTTATTGTTGCTACATACTCACGACATTTTGATTCCCACCTTCTGATTTCTTCTTATTCTTCTCCCGATTGTATCTTGAGACCGCTTCGCTTCCTCCTTCCGCTATAAGAGCTTTTTCCAACAGAGTTGAGAATGATGGGATTTGTAAAACCGCTACCTTACTATAAATCCACGACTTTAGTCCATTTTCAAACCTTCTCGCTTTCCTCACCTCTGTGTCCACCTGATGTGGAGCGAATCTGGCCAATTCATTAAATTTCGCAAAGATACTACGTCATCGACATATTCTCTCTGTTTTAGTTCCAAGAACTTGATCTCCATTCTTGCTTGAACACTCTCAGGGAAGTAGTTCTCGAAGAACAACTTCTTGAATGCTTCCCAAGTCACGATTCCAGTTCCGGCTTTGTTCTGGTTGGCATCCCACCAATAGCTAGCCTCCCCCTTCATTAAGTAGGTAGCAAAAATTTTCTTACATTCTTCCGCTACTCTAGCAATAACGAAGGCCTTCTCAATCTCCTTTACCAACATTTGGGCTTCTATCAGTCTGTTGTTCCTCACGAACTCAAGTCCCTCTTGCCTTGAAGTCCTTAAAGTTTACTATTTGGGTGCTCGCTTCGATTTCCTACTGAGTTGAGCTTGATTCCTCATGGCTTCAACCATCATGTTAATAAAATCTTGCATTGGGTTTTGTTGAGATCCCATTGCATTATTAATCGACTCTTCAATATCTTGGTTCACGAGTCGCGTCTGCTGGCGCCATTATCTAGTGAAACAAAAATTCTAACACGTTACTCGGATTTATTATCATATGATTACTTAGTATGTAATATGCTATTTATTTAAACAATCGGATGATCATTATGTGAGAGTTTTAAGTTAGAGATTTGGAAGTCTTTCTCCACGCTTAGTGGGTTAAGTTTGTTTTTTAAAGAACATTTTCCAAATCAGTCTCATTGGATTCACATAACATTAAATAGAAAATTTACTATTTAAAATTTTCTAACACATATCATAATATCTGCATTTATATTCATACACCAATCTTCAGTGACTTACACGATTAATACAGGTATATTTTATAAATGCTACTATCCCATTTTAACACAAAAGATGGGATTAACTCATAATAATACCTCCCTACAAACACAATTAGGGAAAGTACATAACCATTTACTACCTCACACCTGCTGAGGTTTACATCAACATAAATCTTTATTACACAACAAGAAAAGTACTAATGCATCTATCTACAATCGGGCCATCACATCATCACCATTGGTGGCCTGCCGCCAGTCACACCGACAGGCTCCTAGGGAAGCAACTACTGCAGGACTCTACGTCGAACGGATCGACTAGACTCTCCTATCTCAGAGTGGACCCTCCTAGCCCCTCTGCGCTGGCCCTCATACGCTGCATCAAGGGCCAGTCCTAAAGTTTCTACTCTGACCTTTACGGCCTGCAGTTCGATCTTTAATTGGCCCACCAGCTCATCCGACTCATGGAGTGCCTCTTCCACCGCATCTTATCGGCAATTTCACGTCAAACTCAAATTTGCATCTCCGGATGCTTCATGCTCGACTCTCCAAACTTTGCCTTTTCATTCTCTAGTTGTACCATCGGTATCCCAACTTGCTGTTGGGACTCATCAAATTTTTCCTTCATTCGACTTTCTCCATCTGGGCTTGATGAGCCTCATCCTTGTATTGTTCTTGAAGAATTGGAGGTGTGGTTTTCTATTTCTAATTCCTCCACTCGCCTTCTAATTGGACCGATTCTCCTCAACAAGTCCCTCTTAGGAGGACCATGAGGACATCTTGGGTGGCCTCATGCTCAATGGGTTCCTGCTCAACTGAGTAACTACCTTGGCGCTCGTCAGACATCCTACAAACACCATAAAGTCAACGTCAGTACCACAATAAAATATATTCATTGATGAAATGAAATAATATTTTATTAAGTACAACACAAACTTGATGAATTTCCATAATCCATCTCCTAACATACTCCATAAGAGTTTTCTACTAAGGTTATAACCTAGGTTTCGCATTCCTAAAGTTTATAACCTACAGCTTTGATACCAACAACCATGGCGCCCCAAATCCGGGTTCTCTAACCTCGATTCAAAGTGCTCACGATCCTATCATCATCATAAGCATTCTATAACTATTTCAAATAATAAACATACATTGTTCATTATACAAAAGTCTCAAAACATGGTCCCAAGGTCTCTAACCTTAACTTTAAATACACCATTTATAATACAAGCAGTTTACTCAAGAAATTCCATTAGATAATAACTAATTTAACATTCATTCTAGAATTACTCCTGGATCTTGCCCTTGCCCTTGTCCTTCGCATTAGATCCTTGAGCTTAAGCGAAAATAGAGGTCATGATATAGCAAGAGTAAGCAACTAATTTGCTTCACAAGTTTATAAAACAGAGGAGATATATCATGGCGTAGAAAGAAATATTGCCTTTAATGTTCAACAATAATATAAGATTGTGAAGGAACATGAATTAATAATCAACAATTGAATATTCGATAGTTGAATAACATGAACTGAGTGGTTTTGAATAACCATGAACATTTGCCAAGGTGCTCAGTGATTTAAACTAGACCTTTTAATAAGTTTTGGTATTCAGGGATCGACTTTTCATACCCGTGATTTATGCATAAACACTTAATAATCCGACATTGATATCATGCCTTAATCAAATTTGTTCATTTCTCAGTCAAGAGTTCTTACCATATCAATTAATAAGAACAGTTATTTAAAATCCATTTGATTTAACAAATTTAGACATGCTTGATCTAGCTGATACAATTAGCATAGATCTATCCCATAAACAGTTCATAAATGAAGAACTTTAATTTAATTCACAGTTCAATGGCAGTAGAGCGGAATTCAATTGCACAAAGTCGTAATTTCAATAATCAATAAAGACGTGAATAATCATCAATAATTATTCACTAATATGCTTTTGAAAATAATAACTCAAGTTGAGTTAGGAAACTTGTCTCGATCGTGAGTTCTGACTTCTGAAATAAATTTCTATCCACTATGTAGTTAAATTATCTTCCTTTGAGAGACCTATAATTAGTCTTTCAATTAGTCAATGCATAACATCGATTATGTAATCACATAGATATCATACATTACAATAAGTTCTTACAAACATTATCATGCCTAGATAGTGTTATTATTAATTAACGACTACCTTTAATTCACATAATATTATTAACTTAGATAATATTAATTCACCTTCTAGTATTATTGGTTCACTAATAATACTTTAAATCATTACTAACATTTTTATTCACTTACTAATATTATTAATCATTTAATAATATTTTATCCCTTACTAATATTATTAATCATTTAATAATATTTTATTCACTTACTAATATTATTAATCATTTAATAATATTTTATTTAATCTCGAATATTATTATTTAATAATAATACTCTAATCTAATATTTTTATTTACATAACAACATCATATTATAATATTATTAGTATTTTAATAATATTCCAATGATTTATTAAATTAATAAACAATTTATTCTAATTGTTCATCCTTTAATAACCTCTTATTTAATATCCATAAAAGGTCATAAGTAATATTTATTATTATAAATTACCAAAATGCCCTAATATAGTCATGATATAATATATTATGAGCATTCAAGCATAAAAATCATATTTTTTCTCATTAAAGACATCATTTAACTATTTATTTCCTTTTATTTACAACCTAATCATTTTAGAAAAATAGTAAACTGATTCCAAAAATTCTCAACTTCTGGATTTTAACAAAATATGAACCAACAATGATCCTCTAATTTTTCTAGAATTTTAGAAAATGATTTACTTTTTAGAGTGTCCAAAACACTCGGATCTTGCTCTATTTTTCATAAATTAAGTTTTACTCAGAAAAATCTGATATTTTCAGGGTATGCTCTCTTAACATATATGAAGCTACTGTAAAAATTTTGGAATTTTCCAGTGTATACTGATGAGATATTCGTAGGATAATATTTATGGAGTCCTTTACGGAAATAGTCATTACGCACAATATATAACTTTCAAACGTGTCCTTTCTTTTTCCTACGCGTAGATAACTTCATAAGGTACCTCTGTAATATTTTTCCAGATTTTTACAAGATAAGGAACTGGCCAAAACAGCCTCATGAAAAACAAGTCAAGTAGCTGATTTAGAGTTTCAAAGCTTTAGCATATAAAGTGGACTGTTTTGGGAAAAATAATCTTAAAGGTTTCAAAACTTACTAGATTTGTGATCTACCACTTGGGTTTACTAGATAACTCATGTATCTAGCACCCCCTTTGACGGATCATAATTCCAAGTTGTAGAACTTGAGTTACACAAGATTTAGTGGAAGAAAAACAAGAGTTTTCACCCTTGGAGAACATATGCTCATTTTCTTCCTCTAAGCCTTAGATCTAACATAAGATACTTAGTTCCATGCATGATGGTACATTATAACTAGTGTATCTTGAGTAGTTATACATAACCCCATCAAAACTCAAGCTATCAAAACAAGGTAAGAGAAGAAGATGAAGGTACATTATACCTTGACTTAGTGGCTACCTTCCTTGATTTTCCAAAGTAACTAATAAACTTAGGGGGCATAAACAACTAGCACTCCTATATTTTTTTCTTTCTATGGATGAAATTCTCTCTTTCTTTTCTCTCTTTGAAGTTGGCTAGCTTGGGAGCAAGAGATAGAAGAAGAAGATGAAGAAGATGGAGATAAAATGAGATGTTGGAAGAATGAATTATGTTTACAAAATGAAATGGCCAATTCATTAATAATTCTCCCACAATTATTTTGTTGCCCATTAGGTAAAAACTTTGTATTATTACTTACCTTAGGTTAAACATGATTAAATGTGCATAATGGAGTGGCAACCAATGGGAGCCTTACCACATTGTCCTTATGTTTATTCATGTCTACTAATGGACAAGCTAGATTAATTATTCCACTTAGGATCCTCATAATATCCACCATTTAGCTTTTATTTTAAATGCCCAATTTTGATTAATCAAATGTCTAGAATACCCCCAATCAAGTGGGCTAAGTATTGGATTACAATTTATTTTCCTTGGGCTTCTCTTTTAATTGATTTGGGCTAGATAAAAACATAGTCCAACAATTTTAATAATGTTACCCAATTTGATAATTTAGGGCTTTCATCTCCAATCATATGAAGTTTAATTACTTATACATATGATTTTATCTCATAACCTAATTAGATTTACAAGAATTAGGTTTAAAATTATTAGTCACTTGAAATACTAAGTTTACCCACTTAAGTTAGTATACGTATAAAATACTAACTTTTTGTGTTACCATAACCCTTAGGTTATTTAATATCCTTACCTAATGTATAATTAGGGTCACAAGGCTTTCATTTTAATGAAATCCATAAATGTATGTATCCATATATAATACAAAGTTTAAAAAAAATGTACATACATACATGGTGACTTAAGATTCACGGTTATTACAGTGGGGAGCACCGGTACTGTTTGTTAAGAAGAAGGACGGATCATTAAGACTTTGTATCGACTATAGAGAGTTGAACAAGTTAACAATAAAGAATAAGTATCCATTGCCCAGGATCGATGATCTTTTTGATCCGTTGAAGGGGGCAAAATATTTTTCCAAAATAGATTTAAGGGCGGTATCATCAATTTGAAGGTTAGGGATGAAGATGTGCCAAAGACAGCATTCAGGACTCGTTATGGTCATTACGAGTTTCTGGTGATGTCATTTGGGTTGACTAATGCACCTGCTGCATTTATGGACATGATGAACAGGGTGTTTAAACAATAGTTGGACAAGTTCATCGTGGTGTTTATTGATGATATTCTAGTCTACTTTAAGACGCCAGAAGATCATGCTGAACACCTAAGAATAGTGTTGGAGACATTAAGAAAGGAGAAGTTATATGCGAAGTTCACTAAGTGTGAATTTTGGTTAGAGAGGGTTCAATTTTTAGGTCATGTTATTGACCATGAGGGGATTTCAGTAGATCTAGCGAAGGTGGAAGCCGTGATGAATTGGGAACAACCGAAAACGTCGACTGAGGTGCGGAGTTTCTTAGGGTTAGCGGGTTACTGTCGGAGGTTCATTCAGGACTTTTCGAAGATAGCTACTCCGCTGACTAACTTGACAAGGAAGACGGTGAAGTATATATGGACTAAGAAATGCGAAGATAGTTTTCAAGAACTGAAGAAGAAGTTGAGTGAAGCGCCTGTTTTGTCATTACCCGATGACACAAGAAATTTCGTAGTTTATAGTGATGCTTCGCATAAAAGACTAGGTTGCGTGCTCATGCAACATGTCAAGGTCATTGCGTATGCGTCTAGGCAGTTGAAGGATTATGAGAAAGTTTACCCTACTCATGATCTGGAACTGGCCGCGGTGGTGTTTGCCCTAAAGATATGGCGACATTATCTTTATGTGGAAAAGTGTGAGATATACACGGACCACAAAAGTCTAAAATATATCTTCACACAGAAGGAATTGAATATGAGGCAGAGGAGATGGTTGGAGTTGATAAAGGATTACGACTGTGAAATCTTGTATCACCCGGGAAAAGCCAATGTAGTTGCCGACGCCTTAAGTAGGAAGGGTCGGGAAAAGTTGTCTTTGTTAATGGCTCAAACTGAGTTAATAACAGAGATGGCTAGAATGGAGTTGGAAGTGAAGCTGTCAAGTGAAGCGGGACAAATATTGTTTGCGACGGAGATGCAATCTACCATCGTAGAGAGAGTTAAGGAGGTGCAACTCAAAACTGATGAGTGTAATCGGATAAGAGAGCGGCTGATCATTGAAAAGATATTAAGTACATTCTTGATAACGAGGGGTTATTGAGATTTGAAGGAAGAATTTGGGTTCCGAATGAGACAAAATTAAAGGAGTAGGTTCTACAAGAGGCTCATAGTTCAAGGTTTTCGATTCATCCTGGTAGTACTAAGATGTATCAAGATCTTGACGAGTTTACGGTGGTAGAACATGAAGAGAGAGATTAGGAAATGCGTTAGTAGGTGCTTAACTTGTCGAGGAGAGTTTAAAATTTGAACATCAACGACCAAGTGGCTTATTACGGTCATTAGAAATTTGGAGGTGGAAGTGGGAGAATATCACGATGGATTTTGTGGTTGGACTCCGACTACTACGAAGGGGTATGATGCGATTTGGGTAATAGTGGACCGATTGATGAAGTCGGCTCACTTTTTGCCAATTAGGGTTAAGTATAACTTAGACCAGTTAGCTAAACTTTATATTAAGGAAATAATCTCTAGACATGGAATGCTAGTATCGATTGTGTCAGATCATGATCCACGATTCACGTCGAACTTTTGGAGAAGTCTACAAGAGCAGTTGGGAACGTAATTGAAGCTGAGTACATCGTATCATCCACAGACGGATGGACAGAGCAAGAGGACAATTTAGACGTTAGAAGATATGCTAAGATCTTGTGTCATGGATTTCAAGGGTAGTTGGGATGATCATCTACCATTAGTGGAGTTTGCGTATAACAATAGTTATCATGCAAGCATAGGTATGCCGCCATACGAAGCTTTGTATGGGAGGAAATGCAGAACGCCACTGTATTGGGATGAGGTAGGAGACCGCCGGATGTTGGGACCAGAATTGGTACAACAAACAGTGGATATTGTTAAGAAGATTGAGATCGTCTTCTAGCATTTCAAGGCGATGAAGAAGTTTACTGAGATCCGCATAGAGAGAATCGAGAGTTTGAAGTAGGTTCAGATATGTATTTACGAAAGTATCTCCACGGAAAGGAAAGATCGTTTTGGAAAGAAGGAAAGTTAAGTCCGAGGTTTATAGGACCTTTCGAGGTATTAAAAGCGGGAAGGTGAGGTAGCTTACATGTTAGCATTACCTCCGGACCTAGAAACGAATACATAATGTATTTCACAGCGTGTCAGTATTACGTCCTTATAAAGCGGATTATAAGCACGTGATAGAATATAAGCCTATTCATGTCGAAAAGGACTTAACGTACGAGGAAACGCCGGTTCAAATTGTCGATAGAAAAGAACAAGTTCTGTGGAATAAAGTCATACCTTCGGTGAAGGTGATATGGAAGAACCACGATGCAGAAGAAGCAACATGGGAGTTAGAAGAAATGATGAAAAAGAATTACCCGCATTTATTTGTGTAATTTTTATATATAGCGAGATTCTGGGGACAAAATCCTTATAAGGGGGAGAGAGTGTAACGCCCCGGAAAATTGAACATTTTGTAATTACTTTTAATAATGAATAAAATAATATTATTTATTATTATTGTGTATTGAGAAGATGAATGTTGTTCTATAACCTAGAAACGTTGGAACGTCGTAGTATTTTAACTACGTGGAAGAATTAAAGTGTTTGAATTTCTAAAACGAAAATAAAAGTCTTTCGAGAAATTTTCCGAAAAACACTATTCATCAATTTCCGCTCGAGAATTATTTTTGAATTTCCGAGAAATATGTAATGTTATAATATCGAGGTGTTATCGATTATATAATAATAATTTAAGTATCGAAAACGTAATATTTCGCATGCGGACTTAAATTGGGAACGTTAGGTTATTAAGCGTTAAAGGAAGAAAGTTGTTATCGTATAATGTGTATACATTATATGAAGTAAAGAATGAAACAATAATACTACGTATTGTACTATTATGTATGAAGAATGAAATAACGTATATTACGAACTAATATACGAGTTAGTATACGAAGATTATACGTGGGGTATAATGGTTAAGTTGTTAAGATTAAGTTAATGGACTTGTAGGATTGTTAGTTATTGATAGAAGTCCAATGTAAGTATTAATCAAGCCCAAGTGTTTGATTGATCATAAGCCCAAACTATTTGTAGCATAAGCCTATTAAGAGAGAAAGCTAGATTAATTATCAAGCCCAAAGTAAAGCCTTGACCCATGGGTCAAACCAAGTGTGAAATGGGTAAGGGTGATGGGCAAGGATTTTGTGTGATGCCCAAGAACTTTATGTAGCTAGCAAGAAGACTTGAAGTTTAAGTAAGGAATAGTAAGGAGGTGGAAATGAGGAGGTGGGAGGTTTAATGTCTAAAATGCCCTCACTTTGCCAAGCCTATACTTACCAAGCTCATTTCTTGTGTTGGTTGATCTTTTTCATCCAACTTTTCTCTCAAACATAAAGCTACTTATTGGTTAGGGAGAATAAGTCACTTAAACACTTATAAGCCACTTCAACCATTGATAGTTTCCAAAGCAAATAGAAGTCTTCAAGGGTAAGACTCCTCTCTTATATCTTCATCTCTTCTATAATAGGATTGATAGAGAAGGGGGAGGGTTGGATGATAGCATGTAATAAGTTACTAAAGAATGAACTTAAGCCAAATAAGTTGAAAAAGAAACTTGAACATTAATAAGTTGCTAGAACCATAAAGAACCTATCATATGATGTTTAGTATGTTGAATATAGCATGAGAACTTTGATTGAAGGACTTAAGTTAATAATAAGTCATGAACATGAAGATTTCTAACTCTTAAGTTAAATAAGTTAATAACTTATTAGAATAAGTCAAAACCTACTTTGATTATAAGTTGGAGTAGTAAATAACTTGTAATGATCTTATGTTGATTAAAATCCATTAAGAACGCTTAGTAATGAAGATTTTCCAGAATTCGCACGATTGGACGATTACCGTCGAATTCGTGAAATTCTCGAAATGGAAGTCATATTTTGTGTTCGAAGTCGAAAACATTGGTTTTTGATGGAGACAAGTCATTTTAGTCATTATAGAGTTGCGCACTCAAAAGTGACCGGATTTCGACTTAAAACGAAGAAACGAGCGTTGAACGTTCACGAACGTTTATCATTTTCGTTAAAAATGAACTCATAGGTGAATTTTGAGCAAAAAAAGTCAAATAGATAAAATTTTGCATGAACGCATAGATTATGAAATTTGTGAACCGTAGGCTTTTGAACGGACCAATTCGGACTTAAAACAAAGAAGTTATGCGTCCGGGAAGTTCGTAAAAATTTTTAAAACTGCAAAATTTTCTAAGGCACATAGTCCGTGCCGCAGCGCGACTCTAAGCCTAATTTCCCGTGCCGCAGCGCGAGGCCAAACCATTGGACACTGCAAACTCGCATCGCAGTGCGAGTCACAAGGCAATCCTTGGCGCCGCGGCGCCAGTCCAAGGAAGTTGATAGTGAAGAAAGATTTCAAGTATGGAAGGAAAGGGAACTTAATAGTAATGTATTAATATGTAATCATAACATGATTAAGATATTGTAAGGTACTTGTAAGACACTAATTCATGTTGATTAAGAGTTAATAATCAATCGAAGATTAGCGGAATGAGAATGACGTAACGTAAATAAAAACCCTAAATAACGAATCTAAATTAGGAATTACATTGAGATGAAGGGTAAGATATAATAGTAATCATACTTGATTTTGTATGACTTAATGTGGTACATGATTATGAATTGTAGAATCATAAAGACTTAAAGTACTATATGAGTATTAACCAGTAATCAGACGCTAAAGGCATGTACTCTAACCCTTGTTCTAGTTCAATCTTGGCAAGTTTTTGTGATTCATGTATTCTTCACATGAGTTAGTATTTGAGGAATGTAAATGCCAATCCTTTCGGCTAGACGTATGCTATGTTATTCTATCAAGTGGTGTTAAGGATTTACTGAACTAATATTGTTGTGGTTTTTCAAAGGTAGATTATGTATGCTCAAATTGTTTTGTCGTCAAACGACAGACACGTGAAGTTGCCACAACTTAAACGTATACACGTTTAATGAATGTAGTGTTGATCAACATAGAGTACTATGAGCTGATCACTCAGAAGTGCTCGTAAGCTATGTCGGACTTACGGACTTAGTGTCGGGTTGTCCTTTTCAAAAGAACTTATGAATGCTCATATACTTGAGCCATAATTATTATTCCATTAAATATGGTTGTGTAAAAACGTTTTGAAGAAAAAAAGAAGTTTATTTTGATTTATCGATAGTACTTGTAACTATTATTCGATTATTGAAGATATATGAGTTCTATGTTTCAAGCATATTGTTTATTAGAATTGTAGTACTTGCTGAGCTAGTCATGCTCACTCTTGCTTGAACCATATGAACACAGCTAAGATCGAGCGTACAGGAGTCTCAAGCAAGGATAAAGGCAAGGCGAAGACGAACCCGTAGCATACTTATGTAATAATATGGGAAGACTGTTTGTAATATATTGATATTATGACAAGAACAACTGAAAGGGTTACAAAGAACCTGGGGAATGTAATATTATCTTGAATATATATATAAGCTATATTAGTCCTTTTGAGACTATTCAATGGAATGTATGAATGAATAGTAGTACCGTGTAGCACCATCTGTCGGGTTGGAAGAGACCCGGATTTGGGGGCGTCACAGGACCAGGGATTATTCGGTATAATCATGACCGTAATGTTACAAATGATGCGGTAAAAGTCCTCATTGGCCCATAGTGCATTGATAGACAGTTGTTGGTATGATCATGACCATTGATGATTACATGAATATCCATGGCCCGTAGTGCAGGGATGATTCGATGATGTGGTTTATTTAATAAGCTGAGTCTCATCGATAAAGTTGATGAAAATCTTTTTAAATCATAGAAGATAGTAGATATCATGCTTTACTTGACTCTTCTAATGGATTACTTGTTCTGCTGCAGTTAAACTTGATGTTTATTGCATTTTATCAGTTTAACACTGTTGAAGGCTAACGATTATATTTTCTGCATTATCTTAGTCATAATATTTCTTACTGGGCTAGTTGAGCTCACCCTTTTGCTTTCATTGTTCTCTTCAGGAAATGAGAACGTGGCAAAGGGACTAGTCGGGGAGCGAGTGAGTGGTCCGAGATGGTGGCTATAGTAGTCCTCACTATTTTATGAAATAGTGTGATAATAATTGTAATGCGGACTCCTTTTTGAGTTTGAATACTTTCTATGGGACAATATTCGTGTAAAAATTCTCAGCTACATTTTGTTGTATTGTATAGAGAAGTTTGTATTTGATTTCTGTACCATGTATTTAAATTTTGCGACTCAAGATGGGTGATGTATACCTATTTTGGGGGCGTCACAATTGGTATCAAAGCTTAGGAATATGATCCCTAGCTGAGATGTGAGACAAGAACTAGGATGGGAGATACAGGAAATTCCTTCGCTAGTATGACCTACCTAAGTTTATTTGGTATTTAATTGGTCGGTCAGAGTATAGGGATAATATGTGACATGTCAATTAACCCTTGTTTCGTGACAGTGTTTGAAAATGACATCTTAAAATGTTGAGATCAGCAATGAAGCACATGAGACCGTTGAGTCACCAACGATCAATACTCAGGATAATGTGCAATAGGAAGACAATAATCCTCAAGTAAACAACAACACCGATCAAATGATGAACGATGGGATGTTCAGAGGCTTTATCCAATTTATGCAAGATCAGGCAAGAGAGACTCCTGTTCAAAATGCAGGTGGAAACACTGGCAACTCTCGGACGGTCACCGCTAAGCAGTTAAAGGTGCAGGGACCACTTGAGTTTTTGGGAAAGCCAGAACAACTCGAGGCAGAGCCGTGGATAAAGCAGATCACCAAGATATTTGATGTCTTGGAATGCTCAGAGGAGAAAAAGGTTTCCTTCACCACCTTTATGTTGCGTGAAGAGGCAGATTACTGGTGGGAATCTGTAAAACGTACTCAACCTACCGCACTCAAGATGTCTTGGGAGAAGTTCCAAGAATTGTTCAACGACAATTACTTTCTCGAAAGTATTTGTCACGTGAAGGAGGATGAATTCATCAAGATGGAGCAAAACAATATGACCATATCGCAATACGAGGCTAAGTTTTCTGAGTTATCCCGCTTTGCATCCCATTTGGTAGATAATGAGGAGCATATGACGCGGATGTTCCTAAGAGGTTTGAAACCCAAAATACATCAATACGTCATTTCTCACAAATTATGTTTGTATTCAGATGTAGTGAATAGGGCTCAGTTATTGGAGGGCGATAATGAGCCAGCCGAACCAAAGGATAACTAGCAACAACACGATAATAATCGTACAGGTGGCAACGGTCATCGAAACAATGATAACCATCGTGGAGGAAATTGCCATGCCAAAAATGTTAACCACTTCGGTGGTAATCATGGCCAAGATAATAAAAGAAATGATTCAAGTGGAAAATTCAAGAAGAGAAGATTTAACGATGATGGGAAGACGTCAGCAGCAGCACTAACACCAGCAACAAATTCTAGGGGAGAAGAACGACTGCCAGTTAGATGCTACAGATGTGGAGAGGAGGGACCCATAAGTCCAAACTGTTCACAGTCTTCAAAGTTATGTTTTAGTTATGGAAAAAACAGCCACATAGCTCAATTTTGTCCTGTAGCAAAATCAAATCCAGCTGGGACGGTGGCACCAAAGGAGGATACGGACTAAACAAAGTCGATGGTTTCAGGAAAAGCATTTTTTGTGACTTCTCAAAAAGAGAGTAACCCGAACGAAGTTATCACCGGTTAGTTAATCATAAACGCTTGCGAAGTCTATACCATGTTAGATACTGGTTCTACCCATTCTTGTATTTCTCATATTTGCGCTCAACGTTTAAATTTGACCCTAGAGAAGTTAGACTTTGACTTATTTGTTGAAACCCATTATGAGAAACCTTCGTTACCTCCACTATTTATAAGTCTTGTTTGATTCAAATCGACAATTTCACGTTTCTTGTCGATCTTATCTCTTTGAAAATACTTTCATTTGATGTGCTTTTAGGGATTGATTGGTTAACTACTCATCATGAAAAAATTGATTGTTTTCGTAAGGTTGTTAGCTTTCATATTCCTAACCAACCTATAATGCGAATTCAAGCAACCAAACCACTAAAGTCAATCACTGTCATATTAAACCATAAAGCTATTCGAATGTCAAGCTTTCTTAGCCCATGTCACGGATTTAAACAATAATACGACAGATTTGAATGATATTTCTTTTGTTAAAAAATTTCCTGACGTATTCCCTCAAGAACTCTCTAGCCTACCCCCAGAGCGTGAAATCGAGTGTGGTATTGACCTTGAACCCAGTACAAAACCCTCAAATAGGTCTTCACCCAAAACGAACATAACATGTGCCGAAGACGTTGGCTCGAGCTGTAGAAGATTACATAATACGATTCAATACCATCCTAGAAAAGCGAACGTGGTAGCTGATGCTTTGAGTAGAAGATCGTATGTGTTTACGATTGTAACATTGTTAACACAAAGACCCATTTCATATGACTTACAAATGATAGAGATAGAGTTAAAGACTCTAGGGACCCATGTGATGATGTCAAATAATACTAGTAGAATAGACGTTAATTGATAAAGTTAAAGCCGCTCAAGCTACACACCCGGAGCTAATGAATGCGAAGAAGAAGGTTCAAAAGGGCGTTATTCTAGAAGCAAGAATCAACGAAGAGAGTAAATCTCAACCCTCAATTTAATTGGGCCATTCGAAATCCTCGATCGAGTAGGAACTGTGGCCTATAGACTTGCTTTACCAACAAGTATGTCTCGTGTTCATAACATTTTTCACATATCAATGTTACGTAAATATGTGGACGACCCGAACTACATTATTGAATTATAACTAGACGAGATAACAGAAGATTTAACGTATGACGAGATACCTGCTAAAATGTTGGATAAGAATGAATATATTCTACGCTCAAAGGTTATACCTCAAGAGTTAGAATCTGACGAGGTATCCTCATCTCTTCGACATACCAGGTACGTACGTAAATTTCGAGGGCGAAATTTCATAAGGAAGGGAGATTGTAAGATCCCAAATTTTAAGAAATGAAAGTATTCAATATTCTTATAATTATTATTTTATTTAGTAAATGGTTAAATTGATAAAGGTTAAAGTTAAGGGTGACATTTGAAAATTTTGCAAAGTAAACAAGTTGAAATAAAATATTCGTTGTGTCGGTGAATATTCGATTGGTCGGGGAATATTCGTTTTAATAGGGAATATTCATACGACGGCACAATCATTGGTGGACCCCACAACGGAGGTACTGTCGTAGTTAGAAAACGACTGAAATATTTATAAAAATAATGGCAAAAGTTTTATCGTTAAACTGTTGAACTACCTGGTGGTAAAAGAACAGTAATACGTGTGGTTGCATAGTAGCACACGATATTGATTATTGATGCTTACGTGAGAAGTCACTCGGTTATAGTCAATTATTTTTACGAAGAATTCTTTGATAATATCTCTCATATTATTGATTCAATTATTGTCACAGTATCATCTGCATAATATTTTATATTATTAAATCAATAATTGATACGACAAAGTTATTCATATTATTATTTGCAATATTGACAATGTCTAGAAAGTTCTGTCAAGGAGAGGTTTGGTCACCTAATTGCGGCCTATGATAGGGAGAAATCCTTATCGGAAAGCCCCTCTTTCCTGGGAATGATCTGGTTGTTAAATATTCTGAGTTATAATATTAATGATGAATAAGTTCGTGTTGATTAAAGATGAAATTGATATTTCCATTGTGTTCAAATTATTAGTGTTAGTGGAAATCAACATTTATTTCGATAATAATTGACTTTTGGAGGTTATATTGACCAATCGGGTAATTAATCAGATAAATGAGCAATTAATTGCTATTAGTTCACATGGTTATAACTATTTGTTCACATGTGTACTATTGATTCACATGCATTTACTGCAAAACCCCAACTTTTTGAATAAAGATAAATTTTCTATAAATATTATTTTTGAATATTATGGAGTAAAATTGATATAATGTTATAGTTGTGGGTAATATTTATAAATTTTGCAAAGTATGCAAGTTGTTGTATTATATTCTATTGGTCGTGAAATATTCATTTTAGTAGGGAATATTCGTACAACGGCGCAATCATTGGTGGACCCCACAACGAAATTATTGTCGGATTGAGAAAATGACAAAAATACTTTATGAAAATAACGGTATGAGTTTTTTCCGATTATCTTGTTGAACTACTCGGTAGTAAAAAAGTACGATGTCTGGCGTGGTTGCATAGTAGCACATGGTATTAATTATTGATGCGTACGTGAGAAGTCACTCAGTTTTGCTTATTTTATAGACCCATATTTATCCATTTTTCAAAATAATCGGTAGGAAGTTATTTGGTATATATATATATATATATATATATATATATATATATATATATATAAAAGCATGTGTGGGTGCATGTGAATTGACAAATGGGGAAGGGATGTTCGGGTGGTAATGAAGGAAAAGAAAAAAAAAGATGGTGGGTGGTGGAATGTATTATATATATATATATATATATATATATATATATAAATGACATGATTGGATAAAGATGGGGAATCAAAGGATTGTTTTAGGTGGGAGGAATTCCACCAGTATATTGGGTGGAATGTGGGATTAGTGGAATAGTATATATATATATATATATATATATATATATATATATATATATATATATATGGGTCAGGGATGGGGTAGGATCCCTTACTTTCTTAAAATGAGGGAATTTTTTTTTTTTTCTTTTTTTTGCTTTTTTTTTAAAACAACTAAAAAAAAAGTTTAATATTTTATGGGCTGAAATTTTTTCATTTTGGGTGTGATTTGGGTACGTATAGACTGTACCACCACTTTTTGGTATAGGTATTCAAAACACGCCCAAAATATTGTATTATGTAAAATTTTGGTTCCATAAAATATTTAACTTTTTTTTAGTTGTTTTAAAAAAAAAAAAAAAAAAAAAAAAGTCTCTCATTTTAAGAAAGTAAGTGGATCCTTTATGATCATTTTTATATATATATATATATATATATATATATATATATATATATATATATATATATATATTATATGATGATTGAAGTTGGTGGGGAGGAAAACACATAATGGAGTATTATATGTATTATTATTGTATAAGGTTTGATATTTTAGTAGAAACAAATGATGTGGGTTCACGGGGATTTTCACCCGTGATATTTTTCTTCGCATGTAATATATATATATAATATATATATTATATTTTATTTAAAAGATTTTGCTTTAAATATGGACCGTCGATTAAAGTAAATCAATCTTTAATTGTTCATGAGTTAGTTACTTATGCATTCCATTTTTCTATAAATAGAAGCTCATTCATTCATTATTTTCTTTTAATTTCTTTGAAACTTTAGAGATAAACTATAGAGAGAAAGAAGAAAGTATTCGCTACTTCACTACTTATATATAAAGATTTTCTTCTTAAGGTAGGGAATATTATTTGTTGTACTCGTAAGGGTGTTATTTCTTTTGTATTCATGAAGAAAACTTCATTATTCCTTTATTTATTATTCTCTTTGGAATAACCAAAGATCGCAGACTACCCTATACTTGGTGACATTCTTCTATTATTACATCTTTATTATTATTATTCGTTGGAATATCATGTGCGTGTGTTTTTAGGACGGGTTCTCGTCTTTATTATTATTCCGTTGGAACATCCATGCTCAGTATGTTTTAATAGGGACTGGTTCCGTCTTTATTATTATTCTATTGGAACATCACATGCGTGTGTTTTACACGGACTGGTTAAAATCTTTATTATTCTGTTAGAACATCCTTGCGGTGCAAATTTTATTCGACACGGTTCCGTTATTATTATTCTCGTTGGAATAACTTTGTCTGGCAATATACCGCATGCATGGTGATTTTTTTTGTTATTCCATTCTTTATTATACTCAGTTGGTTAAAGTTTTGACTTCTATACTTCATGAAATTAGTAGAATATGCTTGATATTTGCGCTTCATCCAGTATCTTTTCATGGAAATATTCTTCTGATCATTCTTGAATTTTACTCTACAAAACAGTATCATGTTGACAATTTGGACGTTAATAATTCCTGGATAAAATAATTCTTGAACTTGTTTTATTGAATTCTTATATCATTGTCATCATCCTCATGTTTATATTTTGTTGAAAGTCATCTGTGGCTTGTAGTGCATAGATGGACTTGGTATGATTATGACCGAGGATTATTCGATTGTAATCATGGACCGTAATGTTACAAATGATGTGGTAAAAGTTCTCATTGGCCCGTAGTGCATTGATGGACAGTTGTTGGCATGATCATTACCATTAATGAATACACAAATATTCTTGGCCCGTAGTGCATGGATAATTGTGGTCGTGATACTAAAGAATATCCTTGGCCATAGTGCAGGGGTGATTCGATGATGTGGAATATTTATTAAGCTGAGTCTCAGCGATAACAGTGATGAAAAACCTTTTTAATCATAAAATATAGTAGATTTTATTTTCTACTTGACTCTTTTAATGGATTGCTTGTTCTGCTGCAGTTAAACTTGATGTCTATTATATTTTATCAGTTTAACATTGTTGGAGACTAATGATAATTTATTTTGCATTATCTTAGTCATAATATTTCTTACTAGGCTAGTTGAGCTCACCCTTCCTTTCACTGTTCTCTTCAGGAAATGAGAATATAGATGGGACGAGTCGGGGAACGGAGTGATGGTCCAGAGGATAGTATTAGTAGTCCTCACTATTCTGTGAAATAGTGTGATAATAATTACAATGAGGACTCCTTTTGAGTTTGTATAATCTCTAGTAAATAATATTTATATTCAAACTCACAGTTTATGTTTTGTCGTATTGTACATGACAATTGTATTAGTAAGTTGTATTTGAATTCTGTACCATGTATCTGGCGACCCAAGATGGGTGATGTATACCTAATTTTGGGGACGTCACATGTACTATTAGGGGAGGTGGTGCAAGATTGATAATACTTGCATGACTAAATTAAAAATGGAGGTATAGATGAAGGTACTATACTGTAATTATTTTTTGCACATGTATAGAACTATTGATTCACATGATTGTATTATTGATTCACATGATGTACTATTAGGGGAGGTGGTGCAAGTTTGATAATACTTGTATGACTAAATTAAAAATGAAGGAAAAGATGAAGGTCTTATACTGTAATATTTCGAGCCCCAAAATGTGCAATTATCGAAACTATGTTTTCATATAAATAGAAGCTCATTATTCTTTCATTCTCACCAATTCACTAAGACTCACAAGAACAATTATAGAAAGAGAAGCTTTAGAGAGAAAGTAGAAGATAATTCTGCTACATCACTATTCTAGTATCCAGTCTTCTTTTGAGGTAAGGGGTATTATTTATTTCATATTCTAAAGAGATATTATTTTTTGTATTCGTATGAATATTATTTTCGTTCAATATTCGTAAGGAATATCATTTTCGTTCAATATTCATCATCTTCGTTCAATATTCGTAGGAATATTATTTTCATTCAACAGTCGTAAGGGATATTATTTTGTTCAGCATTCATAGGAATAATATGTCATGAATAAACATGTGAATGATAATCCTATTTAATATATGATTTGATTATGATATATATATATGAATGACTATGCAAGTATGCTTGCATTAAGAAAATATGTAAAGTCCTTTGATAGATAATAGAAATATATGTACAAGGACTTAGAATGAATTGATCAAATATGTTAGGTTGATCCTACATAAGCAAAACAGCTTTGTAAAGTCCTTAAAAAGAAATGATGTACAAGGACTATAAATATAGAAAGATCAAGCTTGTTAGGTTGATCTTATGATGTAATAGATAGGCTTGTCTGATCGTCGAGCACTGCACCAGAAGTCATAGTCTGCTAGGAGAGTTAAGGATAACTCAAGAGCTATCGAGGCAGAATAGGAGTATGCAAGATAGTAGATCTCGGAGTTCGTATACTTCCAGGGGAAACAAAAAAGGATCGTAGTGTGTCGAGTAGAGCTTCCTCGAGATCGTAGTGAGTTGAGGAAGTCATGTTCAGAATCGTAGAGACAGCCTGCCTACGAGCCGATCGGTCATCTGCCGAAGCCAAGTCAGAAACGTAGACTACACTCTGAGTTCGTAGAGTCCATTGATTACATGTAGAGATCGTAGTCAAGCAAGATCAGATGAAGACAACAAGCACAAGGCAAAAATCGTAGAGTGTCAAGATCTGATCTCGGGATCGTAGTGTCTGCACAGCCGAAGCTGAATCATAGAATGAAGAACTACAACCTCAACAGAAGTGCTCACAATGCCAAGGAAGAATCGTAGAACATATACGGTTCTCAATAAATGAGCACTCCCAGAATATCCAAAGGAATGAAGCCTCTGGTTGGCACTACAAAGATGCATTTCACCTTATGGGAACGAGAGAGCACTCAATGAATGGCATCCAGGCTAGCAGAAGATTTAAGCACCAACCCAATCAACATCAAGATTGAGTTGTAAGGCCATTCATGATAAAGTCTTCCAACAAGGAGATCCAAAGAAGACTTTAGAAGCTGACTGAGGAAAGTCAGCAAATGTAGTAGCTATCAAGTGAACAAAAGACAACGATCTTGGAAGCAACCTAGATCGTAGTGTTTGCCAAACAAAGAAAGAACTGATGGAAAGTGAACCGAGATACTAGGTAGCCTCTGAAGAATAAGGCTGAAGTGATTAAGTGTAGGGTCAGTCCATTGATGATAAGTTAATGGGAGATCACAAGGAGAAAGCGAGCTGGACGCGCCACAAATCTGAAGTTTCCTGCTATTCAGAGGGAACTAGAGCAAGGAGTTAGGCCATCAGTATCTGAGAATAGTCGAAGCAAACAGAAGTATTGAAGCACTGCACAATAGAAGGAAGAAGTGTACTACATTGAAGATCCAATCAACACTCTTCAAGATCGTAGTGTTAACTCTACCAGTCAATAAGCAACACTCAACAAGACACTACGATCAGGTCCTCGAAGACGTGCATCAGAATCGTAGAGTTCGAACACCCGAAGACTGAAGCATTGGCAACGGTTCAATCTGAAGGATGGTATTCGGACAAAAGCTTATTGAGAGCATCGATGCAAAATGACAACCTCTGATCGAGAAATTAGAAAGAGATAATAAAGTCTTCAACTTGCCCAAGACATTAAAGTGACAACTCTGACGGGTAGGTGAAACAGTAGACTGCAATGTCAGATAAAGTATGACATGTCACATCTGCAGTCTACCTCTATCAACTCGAGATCTGTGAAGATATTTGAATAGCCTTCAACGACTACTTTCCAACGGAAGGATTGGGAAGGAGTATAAATCTAGAAGAGCTTCAAAGATCGAGAAGGTTCTTTGGAGTTCTTTGAGTTTAGAGGTAAGGTGGACTGATCTAAACCATGTGAGATAGTGAGCCCGAAGGCTCACTCTACGATCCACCAAGAACACTTAGAGACATGCAAAGAAAGAAGTAGAAGTGAGAGTTCTACAATGTAGAAGTAAGAGCTCTACTACTTAAAGAGTGTTCTGAACTGCCGAGAGAAAGAAGAGCATCATGTCATCTTGATGTCCATCATGGGAAGACTCTAAGTACAATAGAGAAGAGCCTACAGTCATCTTAGCTAGTCCATCACGAGAAGGCATCCAGGAGCAAGAAAGGAGATCACAAATGCCATCTTGGTGTCAAGCATGAGAAAGCTTCCAAGTACCTAACAGAAGAGCTTACAATCATCTTGGAAGCCTATCATGTGCAGCCATCAAGTACTAAGGAGAAGGATCTTTAAGGCAGTTCATAAAGGGGTCATCCAAAGTGGTTAAGTAACCGAAGAAGATGAGCATCATGCAACCCTCAGCTGCACTTCAAGGATGATCAAGCCAAGCTGCTAAGGATAGAAGATGTTCAGAGCATGAAGACATCTTAGTAGCTCAGCACCAAATCCAACAACAACAAACAAACAACTCAACAAAGCCAGGGCCTGAGGGGTCCTTGTCCGAAGGGACTAAATGAAGCCAGGGCCTGAGGGGTCCTTGTCCAAAGGGACTAAATGAAGTTCCAAGCCTGCTGAGCTTGAAGAGTTCCTAGGAAACTAGAGGAGTCCCAAGGCTGCTGGCCTTGAAGAGTTCTTAGTGAACTGAAGTCCCAAGGCTGCTGGCCTTGAAGGAATCTTAGTGATTCAGGGTGCTGCCATTCCTTAGTGGAAATCCTGCTAGTTGAAAGCAGAAGAGTGGATTAGGAGCTTGAGTCTCTGAACCACTTAAAACCCCTTGTGTCATTTACATTATGTCATTTACATTATTTACTATAACTGCTATAACTGCTATGTATGTTTTAACTACTTACAACTAAACTTACTCTACGAACAATGTATGTATTATTATAAATATATCAATTAAGGGGATCTTTTACTTATTCCGCTGTGCTTGAAAAGATTCTTATATTTGTCATATGCTAATTTAATAGCTATACAAAATAAACCTGAAAAGTATTTGAAATAAAAAGGATCTATTCAACCCCCCTTCTAGATCTATTGTGCCCTCTGGGAACTAACAATTGGTATCAGAGCAGGTTCTCATGCTATATTCAAAAGCTAATCGCTTTGAGCCTGATCCTAGGCACTAACATGGTTCTAAACTTAGTTTAGTAGTAAGTAACTTCTTATATGCAGATGAGCTCACATGTTGGAAATATTGTGTATAGGTTAAATGTGTATATACACCTGAAGTTGCTCAGATTAGTCCATGGTCTCGGTTGTTACATCAACAAGGCCAATCCTTACCTACAGTCAATCTTGTAGTCTGAAGACAAGACAAGAGAGCTCAAGAGACATCAATGACAAAGAGTCAAGCATCCACCAGTCTGAAAAATGAAAAGACCATACATGCAAAGAAATGCTCATCTAGAGAAGAAAGAAGCTCTCCTCAAATATATGTCTGGTCAACCATCGGCTGGATGCAAACTTCATGAACTGAAAGATGTCAAAAGAACTAAAGATGCTGAGATTCTCAGACTACATCTTCAAGACCTCGACTGATTGAATAAAGGCCAACAAGAGCAATAAGCTGTCAGGAGCAAAAGTAAAGCTATGCACATCAATACCTAAACTCAGTATATCCATGATAAATGATTTAGTAATCGATGAAAAAAAGGCAGTTCCTCACAATTAAGTGCATACATCATAATTGCACCCTCTTATGAACTATAACAGTATTCTATTAGGAAATCATAATCTATCTAAAAAGGTGAAGAGAGAATGTAACCTGAGGATAGAAACTCAAATAACTATAAACTTTCTCTCCATCCAAGTTTTAGGTTGAAGATGACATCTTGAAGGAAATTTGAAATGGGTCATAAGAGTATCACATGCCTAATGAACTTTATGTGAAGTAATCTTTGCTGGTGGGTTAGTATTTGTGTACAAGCCTATGTTCTAAGTGTTTGACAACCCACAGAGTATGATCAGTTTTACAAGAGGATCCTGCTGATTTGTAGAAACTGATCACCTCCATGAATCAACTAGATACTCATAAATCATAGAGTTGATTCCTACTCTGTGATCACTTAAACATTGTGAACATAATCCAGTAAATGATGAAACCGTCATAGATAGAGAGTGTGTTATTAAATGCCAAATCCTACACACACTCACCATCATGCATCTCAAAATGTATTATCTTAAGATAGTTGCATGCATGAATATGTCTGTTGGTAATAAATATGATGATTATCCAAATAAGAGGAACGGGGGTTTAGAAAATTAACCTAGAAGGACCCATTTAAGTATGGGTACCAAAAATAGAAATATATTTAAACCTGCAGGTACTTGGTCAATCTGACCACACTAAGGAATCCTGAAGCAGAAGACTTCAGTCCAGAAGACTCAACCAGCAGAAGGCTAAGGACTGTTCAAAGATAAGTCTGATAAAGTTCCTATATGGCCAAGCCTGTCCTTGAAGACCCTCTGAGCTAACCAGAATGGAGCTCACATGGCTACTAATCTGAATGTGGGACCAGGCCATGCAACAGAAGATGAAAAGGGTCTCATGTGCTCAAAAGCTAGCAAAGAGTGTTATATAAGAAGAATCCTCATTGAATCTCACATCAGAGGATCATCGAGCATTAGACAAGAGGAGTTCATTAAAAAGCAGAACTTCTCAACCTTAAGACTGTCCAAGAAGACTACGTTCGTAGTGCTGTCAAAAGATCGTAGAGTGATAAGTCCTGAAAATACTCATCTCTACGATACAAGGAGATCTAAGTGATGATGATGATTCCAGTCAGAAGGAGATATGTTGGGCCGCCTTCAAATGAACATGAAGAAGAGGGAATCACATCCATCTGGGAAGACAATGTCAACAATGGGGGAGCAGTGATCTGTTAAGAAGAAATAGAACTGAAATAAACTATGAAGAAATATACCAGCTATAAAGTCCCAAAACTTTGTGGATGATGAACCAAATGAAGATCCATAGTCAGCAGGAACATCTCAAAATGTACTACTGATAACCTCTCAGCTACCCAAGTCAAAATTGTGGAGTGCC
Organism: Panax ginseng; assembly: GCA_020205605.1. Taxonomy (NCBI): domain Eukaryota; kingdom Viridiplantae; phylum Streptophyta; class Magnoliopsida; order Apiales; family Araliaceae; genus Panax; species Panax ginseng. The sequence continues at coordinate 50,006,578 of CM035147.1, read as the reverse complement.
TACGATCAAGCATCTGATCGCAGTATGGAAGCAAGAAGACACCACGATTACAACAAATGAGATTGTCTAAAGTTGGTATAGGATCTCCCCATCAAAAAGGGTCGTATGAGATGTCATTGCAAATCACTTCTATAGAATATCATCTGGAAAGCGCCTCAGGGACAAACCTGACCCTTAGCTCACTCTAAGAGGTTGGCCCTTCCTGAGCTACCTTGTCCCAGAAGAATTGCTAGATCAAATTCATCTCAAGGACCATGTCAGTAAACGATCGTAGAGTCGAGGTTGAAGAGAACTCCACGATTGCAGTACAACCTCAACGATCGTAGAAGATAACTCGACGATCATAGTTCTACCAAAGGGTACTCCAATTCACAAGGAGATTGAAAAATGAGGCAATTGCTCAGCCATTCAAAATGAGGAGATAAGTTCGAATATCAGTGATTGAGCTATGCTGCATAAATGTAAGGACATAAGTCAAAGCCATCCACTGCGGCATCTCTTAGAAGTTGATCATTGAGTCAACAAGGGAAATCGTGGAGTCCATAACTGCCTTATCATACTACTCTAAGAATCAAAAGGTCAACGGTCAAAGCCACGTCAATTAAACATCTACTCTTCTAAAAGAAAAATATCTAACTGAAAAGTTATGGGGAGTTACAGCTCATTACTGGGCAATGTGCAACCAATGGACAGTTGACACATCACTGAGTATGCAGAGTTAGAAGGAACTGCCATAAAGACAATTTCAAATCTGCAGACAGTTACCAAAAAGCTATCGAACCTTTCTCCCTCCCATTTTCAAAACCCTAGAATCCTCTCAAGAGCCAAAAATAGTTAATCCTCCAGAGTCTTACCAAATCACAATCAGCCATCTCATATAAACTTCTCTAAATCAAATACCCACATTCTTCGAACTGCTCAAATGGAAAACTGACAAGTAATCACTGGCATTCAGCTCAGAACCAATTCGTTTGAGGAATCTGAACGGAAGTTCAGAAACATTCTCGAGCTTGTGAAGAAGGCTGGATTCTTAGAATGCCTTGAGGCAAGTACTCGAGTATACATCGACCTGGTTAAAGAGTTCTACTCAAATGCCTCCACAAACTCCGGAGCCCTGTCTACCGAGGTTAAAGGTCAGTCTCTGAAGTTGAAGTCTTCTAACCTCAATCAGTGCCTAGGTTTTTCTAACCAAGGGCTGAAGAACCTGGATGATGTTAATACCGAACAAGCAAAGGAGTTCATGGGGTACCAAAGAAACCCTAGCCTGAAAGACATGAAGAAGGAGTTTTCAGAAGAGTATGAGTTCCTTGCTGAAATAGTTGGAAAATGCATACTGTGCAAGAACACTGCACATGATACAGTGATCGACCAACATTTAAAGATAATGTCAGCAATAGTCTGAAGAAACAAATTTACTTTGGAGCTATCTTGTTCGATCAAATCTCCAAGTGGATAAAGAAAGCTGAGAAAGAGAAGTCCACTGAAAAATCCCTGACTAAGGTGTTTCATGGTAGACTGCTGAGTATTGTGGTGAAGAAGAAGCTAGTAGGAAAAATCAAGGATGATGAGGGAGAAACTTTGAATGTGCACAAAGTGATGTCTCCACAATTATTTGTGAACTGGAAGAAGAACCCAAAGGAGAACAGAATGCTGAGAACCGTGAGCAGTAGCAAAGCCTCTGCAAGGAAGATGAAAATAGAAGAAGCAGAGAGCTCTTAGTCTGAGGACTCGGTACCAGTATCAATCACACCAGCCAAAAAGAAATCTAGAGGTGTGAAAAAAACAAAAGCCCCATCAAGAAGTCTCTCCTCAAAGGACAAAGATAAAGGAGAAAAATTTCTAATTGCTGGAACAAAAAAGAGGAGAAGCAGCAGGTTACTTCAAGGGCCAGTCAGCAAGAAAGCCAAGGTGGAAGACAAACCAGCCTCAGCTTCCCAGAATAGTACATCAGCTGAAGAAAAGGACATAGAGTCAGCAGAAGGAAAAGAGACAGATGTCAAAGTAGAGTCCAACAATGAAGGTGAAGCTAATGTGATGAGAGAAACTACATCATCTGATGATGAAGAAGAAATTCGAAATGACCCAACTGCATTCCCAACTGCAACTGTCCCAACGAGCCCAGATAATGGGCCAGATAATGATGATTCAAGAGAAGAAGAAAATGCCCCCTCAAATCCAGAAAGCCCCCATGATGACTCAGAAGGTGATGAGTCCAAAGAAGAAGGATCTCCGCTTGCTTGAGATTGAACCACAAAGAAGTCCATCTGTTGAACCGGAGGAGTCGAGTCTGAAGAAGAAGAGAAGTCTGACTCTCCCATAGCTAAACCTCCAAGAAGAAGGAAGAGCTACAGACTGCAAGCAAAATTTGCCTCCAAGAGGAAAAGTAATCAATCAAATGCCCTCATCGTATTAAGTGATGATGAGTCTGCATCACAGAAACATAGTGCTGAGGATAGGACCAGCAATGAAGAAAATGAATCAGAGGAAGTTCTTGCTGAAGAAAGTTCTGAGAATGAAATGCGTGAAGAAGAATTTTTCGCTATAAACAATCAAGATGGTTCAGTTCAAGAGAGAAGAGATTGAAGAAGATTACGGGTTCTTCACCTCGTAAAGAAGACGAACAAGAAGATTATCCAGTTCTCTCTCCGCAAGATTTAGCGAAGGATCGAGTGGAAGTTTCAAATGATCTACCGGATGCTCCATCGAGGAGAGATGGGTGAACTATAGAAATGAGCAGCTCAAGGTAGTAAGAATGACTACCTTTGACATAGCCAAAAACTGGAACAATATGGAGCTAGACTGCTGAACCATTCTCTACAATCCTGACGATTTACTGATGAGATGGTTCTTCCAGTGGATGCCATGGCTAAAGGCCCACACTGAAGGTGATGGAAGCTATCTCAGCTGGTGCTTTTCAAACTTTCCAAGCATGGAACTGGTGGCACAGAACTTTCCAAGAATAGAGAAGTTTTCCACCAAACTGATCAAAGACCAGCCCCACTTCAAAGTCAATCGCCATACTAAAAATCTATATATTCCCTACGATCGTAGAGTGGATTTTGAAGGACGAAGAGTCATAACCAAGGAGCTGATCGTAGAGTCTGTTCACTCTACTGCTGATGATTTTCAAGCCCAAAACCAGAAGCCTCCTTATGCTCAAGCACTACTATCAGACATTCCCTCATCCTTAACTAGTGATTGGAACTCAACAATTATTCAGATTTTCCAGACTTTCAAAAATCTATCTAAGGATGAAAATCGTAGAGTCCAAACTGATGCTCAACTAGCTGTTGCCCAACAAAAGGATCAAACTATTTTGGAGCAGGAACTACAGAAGAGTTCTGATGATCAAAGCGACAAAATATCTCTGCTCACTAAAGAATCACAGAAGCTGACAGTAGCAGGAGATAATTCCTTCCAACACAAGCTTCAAGCTACTATGGTTGATGTATATCTCAAACTCCAAGAGAGAGATAACATCTATCAGAAGGCCATACAAGATCAAAAGACTGAAGCTCTACGAGTTCAGAAGGCAAATGAAGAGCAGGTTCAAGCCCTATCTGACAAGATTGACGACCTAAAGTAGTCTTTCTCAGTGCAACTTGAGCTAGGTCAGTAGGAACTCAAGTTTGAAGTTACCAACACCTCCTACCTGATGGAGCAGCGTATGTCCAACATGGAGCAGCTCTCTCAAATGAATAGTGACAAAAAGGGGGAGAAAAAGAGGCATAGAAAGAAGAAGAGCAAGAAGAGTAAGAGGCACTCAAAGAAGAGTAGAGGGATAGAAGAAAAGAAATCAAAGAAGAAGACATCTGCAGTAGAAAAAGAATCATCATCTGAGGGGGAGCCAAAAGATGATGATCACATGATCGTAGAATCTGAGGGGGAGCATGATCAGAAAGATGCTGAAGGGGAGCTAAGCAAAGACAAAAGGTCATCATCCTAGGGGGAGCAAGAGCAAGGAGAACAATCAGATGAGTAGCTAATTAGCAAACATCCTGGAAACATACAAGGAGCCAAAGAGGTACATCTCTAACTAGTTAGGTATGTTCTAGATCCAGGATGTAGAATGTCTTAATATATAAATTGCCATATCAATATAAATGACATTCATAATTATCTGTTTTAGAAATACAGCTGCTCACTGTATATAAGATTCATTCATAACATGTATATGCACTTATTGTTTTTGTCATTATCAAATAGGGGGAGATTGTCAAGAATAAACATGTGAATGATATTCCTATTTAATATATGATTTGATTATGATATATATATGAATGAATATGCAAGTATGCTTGCATTAAGAAAAGTTGTAAAGTCCTTTGATAGATAATTGAAATATATGTACAAGGACTTAGAATGAATTGATCAAATATGTTAGGTTGATCCTAAATAAGCAAAACAGCTTTGTAAAGTCCTTAAAAAGAAATGATGTACAAGGACTATAAATATAGAAAGATCAAGCTTGTTAGGTTGATCTTATGATGTAATAGATAGGATTGTCTAATCGTCGAGCACTGCACCAGAAGTCGTAGTCTACCAGGAGATTCAAGGATAACTCGAGAGCTATCGAGGCAGAATAAGTGTATGCAAGATAGTAGATCTCGGAGTTCATAGACTTCCAGGGGAAACAAAAAAGGATCGTAGTGTGTTGAGTAGAGCTTCCTCAGGATCGTAGTGAGCTGAGGAATTCATGTTCAGAATCATAGAGACAGCCTGCCTACGAGCCGATCAGTCATCTGTCGAAGCCAAGTCAGAAACGTAGACTACACTCTGAGTTCGTAGAGTCCATTGATTACATGCAGAGATGGTAGTCGAGCAAGATCAGATGAAGACAACAAGCATAAGGCAGAAATCGTAGAGTGTCAAGATCTGATCTCGGGATCGTAGTGTCTGCACAGCCAAAGCTGAATCGTAGAGTGCAGAACTACAACCTCAACAGAAGTGCTCACAATGCCAAGGAAGAATCGTAGAACATATACGGTTTTCAACAAATGAGCACTCCCAGACTATCCAAAGGAATGAAGCCTCTGGTTGGCACTGCAAAGATGCATTTCACCTTAAGGGAACGAGAGAGCACTCAATGAATGGCATCCAGGCTAGCAGAAGATCTAAGCACCAACCCAATCAACATCAAGATTGAGTTGTAAGGCCATTCATGATAAAGTCTTCCAACAAGGATATCCAAAGAAGACTTCAGAAGCTGACTGAGGAAAGTCAGCAAATGTAGTAGCTATCAAGTGAACAAAAGACAACGATCTTGGAAGCAACCTAGATCGTAGTGTTTGCCAAACAAAGAAAGAACTGATGGAAAGTGAACCGAGATACTGGGTAGCCTCTGAAGAATAAGGCTGAAGTGATTAAGTGTAGGGTCAGTCCATTGATGATAAGTTAATGGGAGATCACAAGGAGAAAGCGAGCTGGACGCGCCACAAATCTGAAGTTTCCTGCTATTCAGAGGGAACTAGAGCAAGGAGTTAGGCCATCAGTATCTGAGAATAGTCGAAGCAAACAGAAGTATTGAAGCACTGCACAATAGAAGGAAGAAGTGTACTACATTGAAGATCCAATCAACACTCTTCAAGATCGTAGTGTTAACTCTACCAGTTAATAAGCAACACTCAACAAGACACTACGATCAGGTCCTCGAAGACGTGCATCAGAATCGTAGAGTTCGAACACCCGAAGACTGAAGCATTGGCAACGGTTCAATCTGAAGGATGGTATTCGGACAAAAGCTTATTGAGAGCATCGATGCAAAATGACAACCTCTGATCGAGAAATTAGAAAGAGATAATAAAGTCTTCAACATGCCCAAGACATTAAAGTGACAACTCTGACGGGTAGGTGAAACAGTAGACTGCAATGTCAGATAAAGTATGACATGTCACATCTGCAGTCTACCTCTATCAACTCGAGATCTGTGAAGATATTTGAATAGCCTTCGACGACTACTTTCCAACGGAAGGATTGGGAAGGAGTATAAATCTAGAAGAGCTTCAAAGATCGAAGGTTACTGGAGTTGCTGAGTTTAGAGGTAAGGTGGACTGATCTAAACCATGTGAGATAGTGAGCCCGAAGGCTCACTCTACGATCCACCAAGAACACTCAGAGACATGCAAAGAAAGAAGTAGAAGTGAGAGTTCTACAATGTAGAAGTGAGAGTTCTACTACTTAAAGAGTGTTCTAAACTGTCGAGAGAAAGAAGAACATCATGTCATCTTGATGTCCATCATAGGAAGACTCTACGTACAATAGAGAATAGCTTACAGTCATCTTAACAAGTCCATCATGAGAAGGCATCCAGGAGCAAGAAAGGAGATCACAAATCCCATCTTGGTGTCAAGTATGAGAAAGCTTCTAAGTACCTAACAGAAGAGCTAACAGTCATCTTGGAAGCCTATCATGTGCAGCCATCAAGTACCAAGGAGAAGGATCTTCAAGGCAACTCATAAAGGGGTCATCCGAAGTGGTTGAGTAACCGAAGAAGCTGAGCATCATGCAACCCTTAGCTGCACTTCAAGGATTATCAAGCCAAGCTGCTAAGGAGAGAAGATGTTCAGAGCATGAAGACATCTTAGCAGCTCAGCACCGACTCCAACAACAACAAACAAACAACTCAACAAAGCCAGGGCATGAGGGGTCCTTGTCCGAAGGGTACTAAATGAAGCCAGGGCCTGAGGGGTCCTTGTCCGGAGGGACTAAACGAAGTTCCAAGCCTGCTGGGCTTGAAGAGTTCCTAGGGAACTAGTGGAGTCCCAAGGCTGCTGGCCTTGAAGAGTTCTTAGTGAACTGAAATCCCAAGGCTGCTGGCCTTGAAGGAATCTTAGTGATTCAGGGTGCTGCCATTCCTTACTGGAAATCCTGCTAGTTGAAAGCAGAAGAGTGGATGCTTGAGTCTCTAAACCACTTAAAACCCCTTGTATCATTTACATTATGTACTATAACTGCTATAACTGCTATGTATGTTTTAACTACTTACAACTAAACTTACTCTACGAACAATGTATGTATGATTATAAATATATCAATGAAGGGGATCTTTTACTTATTCCGCTGTGCTTGAAAAGATTCTTATGTTTGTCATATGCTAATTTAATAACTATACAAAATAAAACTGAAAAGTATTTGAAATAAAAAGGATTTATTCAACCCCCCCCCCCTTCTAGATCTATTGTGCCCTCTGGGAACTAACATAATATTTTTTTCCATACTCTGTAGTATGTGAGTAATATTATTTCATCTCGTATTCATGATTATACCCTCATTTTGTTAAAGTATTGTTTCTATACTCCGTGAAATTAGTAGAATATCCTTGAAATTTAAGGCGCTCATCTAGTATCGTTTCACAAGGATATTTTTTCGCACATTCTTGTTAAATTTAAGTCGCTTTCATGTCGAGAATCGTCCATGAGTAGTATTCATTTTACTAAGATTATTTATTTTGGTACTATTCACAAAGTACTATTCACTAGTACTATTCACAAAGTACCACTACACCAAAAATGGCCTCTAGTGAAGGACAAATCCTTCACTAGAGCCTCCTATATCTCTCACAAGTGATTTATTGCGAATAAATATTTCTTCACACACGAGTGCTTTCGCATTAGACCTCCCTACATAATTGGGTATCCTTCGCTAAGTAGTAGCTAAATGTTTTTTTGTGAAGGATATATTGTGAATAACTTATTCCTTCACAAATTGTATTTAGTAATGGAAATATTGTTATTTAGTGAATATTGTTATTTATAAATAATATTTTGAGGACTATTTGAAATTAGTGAATAACTTTATTCCTCACAAATAATATATTGTGAAGAATAAATTTATTTAATGAGAGAAAATTTTCCTTCACTAATTATAAATTGAGAATGTATCTTCAAATTTAATGATGAAATAATCCTTCATTGATGACTAACTAATTAACTCAAAAAAATTTAGTGAGGAAAATAATCCTTCATTAAAATCCATTTCTCAAGTAAAATCCTTCATAAATTATAAATTTATAAAAAAATTAATTGATAAATAATCAAAATTCATTGCAAATTATAATTAATTTTCAAATCGATTTCATATTTTTATTATTATTATTATTATTATTATTATTATTATTATTATTATTATTATTATTAAATGCTATAATAAATATTAAATTTAATATTTCAAGATTAATATAAATCATGTCATATATACTTGGCTCAAACTAATTGATAAACTACATAAAGAGCCAAAAATTAAAACTAATACTCCATAAATAAATAGATAATGCTCAAGTCACAATAAGTACAGAATTTGTTATTGTATCTTGATCTCCCAGGGATCATATTACTTACAATATTTAATAACTAACATAAGAAAACTAAAAAAATAACGAGCAAGAAGGAATGAAGTGTACATCACGTTAGGTCCACTTCATCATCACTTTTTTCAAGGAAATCAAGGTTGGGCTTGTAAAGTTCCTCCTGCAAAAGAAACATCAAAATTCAATTTCAACAAGGTGAGGAATAAAAAAAAATTAAACCTGGTGAACTTAAATTAATAGATAGAGAGAGATTAATGAAGGACAAAAATATAGTTATTAATAAATAACTCAAGTGAACAATAGTTGGTAAATGTTTGAAGAAAGTTAGTAAACTTCTTCTCTACCAATTTAGTTATATGTTCAGTAATATCTATACCAATGGACGGTTGTGGTGTACTATCATTGGTAGAAGCATCATCCATAGACTTTATACCCAATTGACGGAGGACAATCCTGTCAATAATATTCTTCAATTCCTTAGGATCAGTAGATTGTTGCGGTGAAGAATAACCTATACTCGACGACACTATAGGAGGAGTACCGAGCATGTCTCGTGCGCGATATCCTGAAAAACCAAGTATTGTAGGTGAACAATCACTGCCAACAAGACTGATAACGTATAAAAGACAAAAGTTATCCTAGATTTCTTGAACTCGAGACATTATGAGCCTAACTAATGCATATCTTATAGCTTCTTGGGATTTCATGACCAGCCTACAACTAGTTTGGCTACACCTCACAAAAAAGCACATGAAGATGAAATATAAAGATGTTCAACAAGTAAAGAAAGTTACAAAAAATTTGATAAATAAAAACATAATAGGTATAGGTGCTCCCAGAAAAATTCAGGAAACCCAAAAAATTTACTACCTATCAACCCGAGATTGGGTAAAAATTGATAGTTGCGTGCAAGAACGACACAAAATTTCCTTTTGCATCTTGCAAAAAAGACACAACACCAGTGTCATTCGTCACAACAGGTTGGGGAGCAGAGACAACCTAAATGTCTAAAACAACACACGAGTGACAACTTCAAGATTTAACAACATCCAGTAACAAAATATTATAATTGCATAAATAAATGCAACCATATTAAGCAAATCAGAAAATACAACAAACTTTTCTTTTATAAACCTCAAACTCATATACATGGGACATGGGATGGTAGATTTCAGATAAACCATGATATCTTTTGAGAGTGTGATGTCTCTATCATTCTCTAGAAAAGCTAGCAAGAGACCCAATGGTTACAAGCAGTGCAACTATTTAAACTGTTATCACAATTTTGGACCATTACATCATGCCTAATAGAGGGAATAAACACCAAGGAAATAATTGAAGCCAAAGGCTTGTATACAAAGGTGAATAGGTGATATGTAGCACATCCCATGGCCATTAGATTACACTATAATCAAATTGTCGTGTAATCAATCAGACAATTTATCTACAAATTATACTTAGTGATACTAGCATTGTAGTGGAGACAGCTAAGAAGAAAGGTACAGACTGCAAAATACTAATAAAACTAGCATCAATATGTGAAAAGGGTATAAATAAGATTATACAATATATATTAAAAGACAATAGAATTTAGTTTGTACCTTTGAGAGAATACAAAGCAATGATTGAACATGATTTTGAGATATTGAATCGCCAATTAGTGCCCATGCTTTATTCCTCATAATCTCAAGAAATCTCTTGGCATTAAATTGGGGCAGCTCACAGTCTCGTGGATTCCACCTCCAATAAAGATACCCTTTATCAGGCCTCCCATTCTTCATACAATTCTGATGAGTTTCAATAAATTGGTAGCTCTCATTAGTGTAAAGAGGACCTGCCGAATTTTTGATCCAATTCCCAATAGAAAGATCACATTTTCCTGCACTATCTTCAGCTTAACCAAAAACAACAACTCAGTACATAACGAAAATCAAATCAAAGACAGCCTTAACATTTGCATTTTCTTGTATAAACTAAAAATTTAAAGAGAGCCACCCAGTTAAGGAAACATCAGTAGATCAACCAAAATTTGCAGCTGCTGCCAATTATAATACCCATAAATTCAAAATTGATTCTTGGGTACCTTTATGAGGAATCTGATCTCTAGTTTCAGGTAAGATTGAAGAAGCTTGAGGTTGTGGGTGATGAGGTTCCTGAAGAATAGAGGCTTCTGCAACATTGGGAAACTCAGTGGATCGAGAGGAAAGAAGTCTAAAAGCAAGACCCACCAAGAGAAATGTGACTGCTAATTTAACAACCCAGTGATTGTTCTTAAGAAGAGACCACATGTAAATCTGCATGTAGTTTGAAGTGTTATCAACTGAAGACTTGAAAAATCATTTGAAACATTCATAGCTTAACCGAAACATGGGCCTGAAATATCTAAAATTTCATATAAAATAGCAACAAGTTAAACTAAAAAGAGGAAAACAGATTGCATAAGGATTATGCAGCAATCATCAACAAGGTTGCCAATGTTTGAAAGATACCCTGAACTTGTTTTAAGTTGGTTCAAGTCTGATTCAACCATGTCATCAGTAACTCTCAAGTTCATAGCAAAAGATGCTAACATTAAGACTCCAATAGCTTCAGCTGCTATATCATTTTAATACTCAAGCATCTGTTGCTCATATTACTAGGAAAGCTTTCCTGAACTTGAATTTCAACAAGCAGCAAGCAATAAAAGGAACAAAAATTGTGCATTACTAGCAAAGTACATAGAAATTTCTGACAATAAAAATCCATTGTCAATTCTTCACAAGTTCCTACAAGTCTCCACAGAACCTTAAAATTTCTGGTCTAACAGTGGATTCAATTTATACAGATCATTCTTTTCAAAATAAAGCCATATTTTTGATTGGTAGGCAATCAAAGCTGCCCTTGTCATCAGCATTCTATCCCATGCATATGCTTTTGTCACCATTTACCTCAAAAAATCAAGTAACAAGAATTTTTAGGCTAGATCATTGTGAACATGAAAATTAATGCGAGGATAACTTTTCCTGACCTTTGGTAAAGAGAGATAACATCTTCATTTAGGGATGGTGTTTCCAGAAACAAATCACCAATCTTTCACATCAACGATTTCCATCTGAAAGTCTTGTGGACCACATCATTCGTTCCATTCAAACCACAGCTTCGCTATAGACTCCTTCCTAAAACAAGTGGAGTGGTCTTCCTCCTCGGGTGAGCCTGAAGCATCCAGTCGATAGGTGAACACCTTCTTCACCTGGCCTGGTTGGAATGCAGGACCAATTGCCTGGCGAGTGACTGATGGATTTAAATGCACATCCAATATAATTATCCGCGAGGCCCCAACAAGTGAAATTCCTTCACCGCATGCTTTATTCGATCCAAAGAAAACTTTGGCATCTGGCGAGTTGTTAAACTGCTCCATGTGCACCTCTCGGACCTCATTCTCTGAATCACTAGTGATCATAAATATTTCCTTCCCTAGACTCTAACCCTTGACTTTTACTGTCAATCTCTCCAAGAACATCATCGGCAAAAGGTATTGACTGAAAACTAGGAGCTTCTCACCACTTATTTCACTCAAGCGTAGCAGATTAAGATAAAATTTGGCTTTTACTCCTCTCTCATCCAATTTCTCTAGCATTTCGTCAATCCTTACCTGATCAACTTTGTCTTTGACTGAAGTATTCTTTGAAAGATGTTTTAATTGTGGGTGCACATAAAGTGCACTGCCATCAGAACTGATCTTAAATTTTCTTCCCAACTTCTTCAATTTTATAACTTCACGTTTCTGTCTTGGGCTGAGATTTAGAAATACTGTGAAGTCAACAAGGCCCGATAATTCATCCAGAAAATAGCAATAGTAGGATGACCTTGCCCAATCTGCATGCGGACAAATGTAGTTGGTTAGAGAAAACTGACAAATTAACAAGAGACAGCATAAAACAAAATGATATACCGACCAAATCCTAACACAGTTCACTATTAGCATGAGTATATAAAATGTGACAAGCTTGGTTGGTGTTGGTAAGAAACTAGATGAGAATAAAAGGTTTAAGATCAATGATTGTACTCTTTTTGGATCTCTCATTATGTCTATACAAAAAATAGAATAATGAACTTCAACTAAAATACTGTATGAATGAAGCACATTCAGAATAAGAATTGAGCCAAGCAGAGCTCAAACAACCCATTTTTTTCTAGCATATTGATCATGTGTTTATAAGCTTAATTGTGGAGGTTGATAAATCAAAACAAAATCGAGAAAATGTTCAGGCAATTTAACCAACAGACAAAACAAAAGTCTGTTCTGTCAGACCTGGACAGAGAAATCCATAGAAATCTCTTCTCAAATTCATTTCCACATAACCCAACAAATCAAAAAACATCACAGTATGGCATAAAAATCATAGAAAATTACAATTCACAACATATGGCATGAAAATCATAGAAAATTATACATATTTTAAGAGAGATTACTTAATTCCAAAAATTAGCCAGCGGAGACAGAAAGTAGAATCATCAAAAATTAGCAGGAAAGACAAAAAACAAATCTCAGGATGATAGAGGAAATCAATAGAGGGTTTATAAAAAATAGGATTAAACCCCAAAAATATTCACAAATCTCAGTATGATAAAACTAATAAACTTCAAATCAGCAGTATTAGATGGAATAAATCAAAGATTATATCAAATCCCAATTCACGGAGAGTTAGTGAACCTTCAATCGGCTTAATTTGCCCGATTTAACTAAACATTTTTGAGAAAATCATCACAAATCTAACCCGAAAAATCAATTTGAAAATGAGGTAATATCAGAAGGTATGGATGTTTCATATCTGCAATAATCTCATCCTCACAATATACATATAACTATTAAGCCTACAAATTTTACTTCAAAATCCCAAAATTAACACAAATTTGACTTGTGATGGCAAGGTATTGGAGGCTAGGGTTCTTCCTATTTGAGGAAGAGAAAAAAATAAGATGAAGATAGAAATTCTAAGCACAAACGTTACCTGCTGATTTGGGGTTGCGACTGACGGTTGATGAAGAGAGGAGAATATTTTGAGGGGCGGATAGATTAGAGCATATTAGGTTTGGGTAGTCACTTACTTATAAGTTGGTTTTGCTATTATTCTTCTGTTCATTTAAAAAATAAATACTTCAATTTTGCGAGTTACTTCAAAATATTATTAAATTTATGAAATTTCAATGTTTAAATTATTATAATTTTATTTACTTTGATTAAAGAAATAATAGATATTGTAAGTTACTTCAAAATATTATTAAAAATAATTTTATTGTAAAAAATTAAATGTATTTATAGTATAATTTATATTCACCACAACTAATTCTAAAAATTTTATTTAGAACAAAATAGCGACCAAGTTTATCTCTCGCAAAAAATTTCTGAATAATGATATATAGTGAGTAATAATTCCTTCATTAAATAGATTTTTTCCTCACAAATTTTCATCATAAATTGGCTCCAAAAATCTTTCTATCGCCCCAATTTTGTGAGGAAAAAAATATAAATTGTGAATGATGTTTCTTTCGCTAATAACTATATTGTCACTATACTTTTTTTCTTCATTGTTCCTTCGCTAAACAACTCCTCATATGAAGGAATAAATTTCTTCACAAAATTTTCTTCGCTAGAGGCTATTTTTGGTGTATGACAAAAATAGATTTCTTTGCAGTCCAAATCATTTTTGATACAATATTATTCTTGAATTTTACTCCCAAAGAAGTATTATATTGACATTTTGGACATTATTGAATTCTAGATAAATTAAATTATAAATCTTTAAAAATTTATCCTTTGCTTTCTTTTAATTGAATTCTTATGTCATTGTTATCATCCTCATGCTTATATTTTGATAAAAGTCATCTGTGACTTACGTGCATAGATGTACTATTGATTGGTATGATTATGACCAAGGATTATTCAGTATAGTCATGACCGTAATGTTACAAATGATGTGGTAAAAGTCCTCATTGGCCTGTAGTGCATTGATGGACAGTTGTTGGTATGATCATGACCATTGATGATTACATAAATATCCTTGGCCCGTAGTGCAGGGATGATTCGATGATGTAGTTTATTTAATAAGCTGAGTCTTAGTGATAAAGTTGATGAAAAACTTTTTAAATCATAGAAGATAGTAGATATCATGCTTTACTTGATTCTTCTAATGGGCTTGTTCCGCTGCAGTTAAACTTGATGTTTATTGTATTTTATCAGTTTAATACTATTGCAGGCTAACGATAATATTTTCTACATTATCTTAGTCATAATATTTCTTACTGAGCTAGTTGAGCTCACCCTTTTTCTTTCATTATTCTCTTCAGGAAATAGGAATGTAGCCGGGACTAGTCGGGGAACGGAGTGACGGTCCGAGATGGTGGCTATAGTAGTCCTCACTATTTTATAAAATAGTGTGATAATAATTGTAATGAGGACTTCTTTTTGAGTTTGAATACTATCTATGAGACAATATTCGTGTAAAAACTCTTAGCTACGTATTTGGCGACTCAAGATGGGTGATGCATACCTATTTTGGGGGCATCACAATAAAGGTACTTTTGAACATCATTTTTCCACAACATTCGATATGAAATTTCTGTTGGAAGCAATGAATAAGTAGTGGAATAGGCGATGGGAGATGATGAATGATTACTTGATAAAATTAGTGAGACCCAAGGAGAATTGTCTTAAATTTCTCACGGAGCACAGACAAAGGGAAGAAGTCAAGAATGAGAAGTTAGAACGGAGGAGACTCATTTTGAAGGTGGGTTTAGTGAGGAGGAAGACTGTGAATCTGATTTCCTACGTCAAAGACAAAGAGGTAATAGGGAAAAAGAAGAAAGAGGAAGTCAGAATAGAGAAGATGTGTGACACCCCCAAATCTGGGTACTTTATTTCCACAGGATTTGGTGTTCACGGTCCAAAACATTCATATCTAACCACCCACAATATAGCAATATATAAACTTTAATAACTTAAATAGAAATCTTCTGTGACACCCCTAAATTCGGGTACTTCATTCTCACAGAATTTGGTTCTCACTTAACAAAAATAATTACATCTAACTACCCATAATAAAGTGTAACGCCCGAGAAAATCGGATTTTTATGACAATTAAATTTTTATTTGATTATGTGAATTAAATGAATTTAATTGATTTCTTTGTGAGTAAGCTATGTGAAAGTGGTTCTATGACCTAGAATGTGTTAACGTGGTTGTTAGTATTCTGGCTACATGTTAGAAATAGTTGTTTGGAATTTCCAAGACGATAATAATTGTTTTCCGAGAAATTTCCGTAAAAACACCATTCATCCGTTTATGTTCGGGGAATTATTTTGAAATTTTGAGAAACGCGTAATGATAGAATATCGTGATGAGTTAGAATATCTGATAATATTTCATTTATGGAAAACGCAGTTTTTGCCTGCGGACTTAAAACCTAAGGGTTGTGTATATTGATTTTCGAGAAGGAAATAATATGCGTAGAAGGAATTGCGTTAGGTTTAATTCAAGTGTTATGCAATGGGTGATGCTAGTTAGTATCTATGTATAATACGTTGAGTATATACGAGGTACAATATGATTATTGTACGTATGATATACGAAGGGAATACGTGAATTGTACGTATAGAATATGATGCATATCATAGGATTAATCTATGTATCAATGAGTAATTCACTTGTATTGGATTATGATTAGCCCAATCAATTGAATGACTAAGCCCAATGAGATGGATGTGTCAAGTCCAAGTCAAGGCCCAATGTTTATTTAGTTAAGCCCAATTCATTAAAATCGAACTGTGGGTCAAACAGGTGGGTCACACAATGGGTAAAACCCATGGGGAAACCCATGGGATGTCACAAAAGGAGGTGGTTCGGCCACCTTGGTGTGGACTCCAAGCATAAGGCTTGGTCACCAAGTATCTTACTTGGTGACCACACATGAATAGTAAGGAGGTGGGGTTTAATGACCATTATGTCCTCCATTCTAATTTCCTATAAATATGAGTCTAGGTTGCTTCATTTATGTTTTCAACTTGCCAACCTATATCATTTGAGAGAGAAAAGAGAGCTAGACTTATAAGTCCTTCACTTGGGAAGCTTTATCCTTTATTCTTCCAAGAGATTTTTAAGAAACTTGAGGTAATACTTCTTGTTCTTCATTCTCCATCTCTTTTTGATTTTCTTTAGTATTGGAGAATCATAGATGGGTGGTATATGCCTTGTATGAGAGATTAAAGATGACTTACCATAGATTCATTCTCTATAAGTCATGAGATTATAAGGATCATAAGGTTTGAAATAGTTTTGAACCATAAAAATATTGGTAGTTGAGATCAGTCGTGGATAAACGATTGGACTCCATCAATCTGCTAGTATTTGCATCTTGTTTGGTTAGGATGTAGATATGAAATCCATGGAGTATTCCATGTGATTTGGCTTAAAGAACAATAGTAACGAAGTTATAGCAAATTTTACGGAAATAGACATTCAACGTCGAAAATGCATAAAGTCAGGATTAAAGGTCAAAAGTTGTCGTGTGACTTGAAAATGTCGGTTTCCAATGTCAACACATGAGATAGGGTGATTAAGAGTTGTGGGTTCGAGAATCGTCGGATTCCGACTTAGAACGAAGAAAACGAGCATTGAACGCTCATTAACGTTTACAAACGTATATAAAATGAACTTAATTATGAATTATGAGTTAACGGATTCAAAAGTGTTGAATTCTTACATGAACACGTAAAGGATGTAATTCCTGACTTGTAGGAATTTGAATGGGTCAATTCGGATGAAAAACGAACAAATTAGGAAGCCGGGAGTTTCGTTAGAAAACCAAAACTGGTTTGGCCAATCACAGACAGACTTTAAATAATGCAAATACCAAAAACCAAGATACAAAGTGGTGGCGCCAGAAGACCGGATTTCCGAGTACCACTGCTAACTCATCTTGCATAATAGCTTAAATAATATTAAGGAGGATGTCTGTGCCAGTCAATACCATAAAAGAAAAAAATTGACCAAGTTAGGTTTTAAGCTTCAATTGTTTAGAGACCTACCGGAGTTGAGTTTATATACTCAATGAATGTACTAAGACTAATCCTATACTACCTATACTAAGGTATAGAGTATGAAACTTAGGAATGAAATGCATATAAACAAGATATGTAAAATGAACAAAGTTGGTACTTTATCAACGATGTTTGAGTCCGATTAACAAACGTCGATAGAGTGATACACGGGATCGAAGGGTAATAAGTCATGTTGATTTTAATAAAGATATTAAGTTAACACGTATATAGAAGAGAAAGAAGCTTGTAGGAACAATGTGAATAGTTGTTTGATAGCTAATTACAAATTGTCTTTATGTGAACATATCATGTAGATTCGTAAAGGCCGTGGTCGATCGAGTAAGTTTTTGAAAGACTTATTTGAAAGGCAAGTTTTCTTAACGCTTGTCTAACTTCCATATAAGTCAATTTTATGTGATTCATTGAACCTGAATTGCAAGACTTGTTTTAAAGAAAGGGTCGATGCGAGTATTTTAACTCAATTTAGACTATTCGTAAGATATAGATTGATTATTATTCATATTATTCTATATAGAATTGTTATATTTATCCTATGCCAAGTAATTGGAATACGGACGTGAAGGTAAGGTTTGTCTATGAACAAACAAAAGTATTTTTCATCGATTATTCGATGGGCACTTGAAGTTTGCCAAAAATATTAAACGTAAATACGTTTAATTAATGTAGTGTTGATCAACATAGTAGTATATAGTGATCACCTAGAAGTGCTCTAAGTAAGTTATCACGGATGAAGCAGCGTTAGTCTTTGTGGACTCCTTTTCAAGTATGAAAACCGAATTTATCGTTCATGGTCTATCGAATTTGCCTGTAATTCCTAATCTATTCTATACTTTGGGAATTGATGTTATGAACTGTTAAAGTATTATTGTTTAAGAATACTTCATAACTATTGTTCAGTTATGTTGGAATTGTTGTATAATTCATGAATGTGGTATTCCTGTTATCCTTGATTAAACTTCTACGAAATGTCATGCATGCTCACTTCTTACGTGAATTATATATCCGCAGTTAAAGATGAACGTCTTTGTGAATGCCAAGAATGATAAGGGCAAAGCTAAGATGGATGCTTAGGCATTGTGTAATAGTTTAGTAAGTTTGTATGTATTATACATTATGAACAATGAATGATGTAACCGGTTTATGAACCTGGGAATGATTATACTTTGATTGTAATAAGAGGATAGTAATTACTTTAATTTTGTTGTATTTCAATGGAATGATTATATGGATGTTAGTATAGTGGAGCACCATCTGTCGGGTTGGAAGATACCCGGATTTGGGGGCGTCACAGAAAGGATAAAGACATCAAATAACTTAAACAATAATATTTCCCATTAAAGGGTTACATCATCTCAAAAACAATCCCAGGTAATCTAACCTTAAATTATTTCATCAGTTTGCGGACTACATCATAAAATAAAACAAGTCTTATAAAATAATTCATAAATCTTCAACACTTGGACATCTTGCCCTTTCCTTTGCTAGTAGATGGCTCATCGACTCTTTCAACTTTAGCTGCAGTGTTAATTGCAAGAGTGAGCAAACAATTGCTCACTGATATAAAGAGTAGTAATGATAAAAACATGAGAGTGAACAACAAATGTTGAACAATAATGAACTGGTTGTACGAATCAAAAATAGAAAACAAGTTCGAAGTTTAATGTCTGAGGGTCTTAAGACCACGAACTATGTCCCCGGTGATTAGGTATTACTACCCCAACCTTAACAGTCATTTAGACTATACAGACCCTTCTTAACGTACCTAGTCGGATCAGCCCTTTGTACCATGTATTGTTTACAAACATCTAAACATTACACGTACAAAATCCCCTATGTTAGGGTTTTTCATCTCAATTTGGATTTAGAATTTCCGCAGTAAAAAAATGTTTAGCTTGGAACTAACTTATCAGTGGTTCTAGAATTTTAGAACATTATTCATAATAGACTAGTTCAATCAACAAGAGTTTGTTTACTACTTGAAGGTTTAATACAACAATATAGAATTGAACAAGGTTATCAAAGTCAAAGATCGAATAACAACAATGTATAATTGAATAGGCATAATATGTGTGCAAAGTACCACATTCAAAAGAGCTAGAACAATCTCATTTGAATTAATGCATTAGAACAATATATACTTCGAATAATAATATCAAGATTTAGAAAAGTAAAACTCGCTCGATGTAACGAACTAGATTACAAAAGCTTGTACAATCATACACGAGATAGAATCAATAGGCTTGCTCAACTTTACTGTAAAATTTAGAAATTGAAAGCTTGTTTGACATAAAGATAGTATAGGTATGAAACTTGCTCAATAAAAGTTTAGGATAAGAAACTTGCATTCATTATAAAGAGAATGAAGATAGGAAACTTGCCTTGTATATAAGCTACACAAGTATAATAATGTTCGCCAATTACCCTATATATATCATTGAAATTGCAATAACAATTAGTTGTATTAATATTAGCTTTTAGGGGTTTCAACCACCATTTAAGTCATAACCTTATCTTAACGTCTAATTATGTTGGTTAATATCCTTAACGAATCTGAAATCACACTATAAACTAACATAAACCTTATCATTCATATTTAACTCTTATAAACATCACTTTTGGTGCATTACATAACTTAATTAAATAATCACTTAAAATCTTCACACTTTGTATTACAACACATTACAATCTGTTGTTGTAGTCTACGTTATATCTTAACATCATTAACATGCATGCCAAAATAGATTAAGTCCATTAATTATAACCTATATATAAACAGAACTCTCTGGCTAGGCTCGTACTACGCAGCCTTGTTAACAAGACTGTCCCAAGCCTTGACACTTGCATTCTTCATCATCTAGACTTCATTGTATAAGAGCCAAAAGAACAAGGCAATTATGACGTTTGTAATCGTACAAGCGCTACTGCATACGTATATTTAACTCTAACAAAGAACTTTCTGCTACACAGCTGACTTCACAACCAACCCAAAACCACAGAAATTCACAAACCTAAACATCTAAAACTTTGTAATAACATAATTAAGCATGATATTCATCATTCTAATTTCATAAATTCAATTTTAAAGATTCAAAACCACAATTTTCCAAATTTCTTTAATTTTTACACTTTTAGCGTATTCGATCGCCACGACTTCGTTTCTTAACCAATTGACATGATTCAAACTACGCCGCTGTCATTTCTTAACATAATAATATAATCCAACATCAATTCGCAGATTACAACACATATTGAACATGAAATTTTATATTTTCTTTAAGCCATTTTTAAATAAACATACACTGTTATCCCAATTTCTTCCTACAATCCTAATTTCACGTGTTTGATACTCAAACAACACTCATGTATGATGATTAATAGATTATAAACCCTTCTTACATGTATATATAACAATCCAACATAACTACCAATAGAAATTTCAAAAATAATAGTTATACCTTGATTTAGAAAACCCTTCTCTCAAAACAATTATATTTACTTTCTTCTACAAAATCTCTACAATTCTTCTCATCAAAACCCTTCTCTGTGTTTCTCTTTTGGCTTTAGGATATACGCATAAACAAACTGATATGGCTTTCACCCACTAACGTCAGGTAAAAATACAATACGCCGAATCAGTTATGTTAGGCCAAAAGCCACAAGGTTGTGTTTGGCTACACACAAATCCCATACTAGTTTATTTTAATAATATTATATTATAAAGTTACTTTTGTCACACTTAATTTAGTTAATTTAAATGAATTTATTTTAGTTAATTTAAATTACTTACAATAGTAATTATAATAAGTTTTATTATAATTATACTTATGATTAATAAATAATTATATATCTAAGTTAGTTAATAAATTAGACTTAAACATAACTTAATTTAATTTAATTATTCTCTTAAATATTAAACAATTCATTTAATTTAATTATTTTCATTAAATTAAATATTCCAACTAAAAATTACCATTATTTAATTTAATTGACCTTTATTCAATTTAGTTACTAAATTATTGCACCACAATTCCATCAATTATTTTTTTCTTCAATAAATAAATTATTTAAAATATTTATTTAATTCAATAAATATTTAAATTAAATTACAAAATTTCTCGATTGTTACATCATTCCCTCCTTAAAAGGATTATGTCCCTAGAATCACAACTCGATAAATTCATTCGTCACATTCTTCCATCCTTAACAAGATTTTGTCCCCATAATCATTATACCATATTAAGTAAATAACTGAGGATAATTCCTCATCATAACATCTTCAAGTTCCCACGTAGCTTCTTCAACATTGTGGTTCCTCCATATTACCTTAACAGAAGGTGTCACTTTATTCCTTAGTACTTGCTCTTTTCTGTCTATAATTTGAACAGGGACTTCTTCATATGTTAAGTCTTTCTCAAACTGTAAGGGCTCATATTCTATTCCATACTTATAATCAGGCTTATATGGCCTGAATACCGATACATGGAAAATATTATGAATATGCTCCAATTCCGGAGGTAAAGCTACCTCGTATGCCACTTCACCAACACGTCGAAGCACTTCAAAAGGTCCTATAAACCTAGGGCTTAATTTCCCCTTCTTGCCAAACCGAATTTTCCCCTTCTAGGGAGATACTTTTAAGAAAACATAACTACCAACATCGAATTCCCAACTTTGTCAGTGTTGATAGGCATATTTCTTCTGTCTATCTTGCGCAGCTATTAATCAGGCTCGAATCACCTTGATGATTTCAATAGTTTGTTGTACCAACTTTGGACCCAATAGCTGACGTTCACCTACCTCATCCCAGCATAACGGAGTTCTGCATTTCCTGCCGTATAACGCTTCATAAGGCAGCATGCCAATACTCACGTGATAACTATTATTATAGGAAAATTCAACCAACGGTAAATGATCGTCCCAATTTCCCTTGAAATCCATAATACATGCTCTGAGCATATCCTCTAGTGTTTGGATGGTTCTCTCACTCTGTCCGTTGGTTTGAGGATGGTACGTTGTGCTCATTTTCAGCTGTGTTCCCAAACATTCTTGTAATTGTTTCCAGAAATTAGATGTGAAATGCGGATCTCTATCTGATACAATGGATACATGTACACTGTGTCTTAAAATAATTTACTTCACGTACAATTTTGCTAACCGATCTAGGTTAAATCTAATCTTGATTGGAAAAAAGTGTGTCGAATTCATCAGTCGATCAACAATCACCCAAATGGCGTCGTAACCTTGCTGAGTCATAGGAAGACCTACCACAAAATCCATTTTGATATGCTCCCATTTCCATTCCGGTATTTCTAACGGTTGCAATAATTCGCTTGGCCTTTGGTGTTCAGCTTTCACTTTCTAACACATTAAACATTTTGCTACACACTCAGCCACATCCTTTTTCATATTTAGCCACAAAAAATGATGTCTAAGATCCTGGTACATTTTTCGTACTCCCATGGTGAATCGAATAACTTGAGTTATAAGCTTCACTCATAATTTCCTCTTTAATTTCCAGTACTGGCGGAACCCAAATTCTCCCTTCGAATCGAAGTAACCCTTCCGAATCGATTTTGAATTTGTTTTCCTCACCTTCAGTTACTTTTCTTTTTATCTTTTCACAGTCTTCATCCTGAAGTTGTGCATTCTTCACTTTATCTACAACGTTGAACCATTTCCTATCTGGAACAACTTTTCGTCAGATTTTGTCGGATATTTAATTTCCAATTCCATCTTAGCCATTTCCGACACTAACTTCTCTTGAGCTGTCAACATCATTAACTTCTCCCGTCCCTTCCTACTTAAAGCATCAGCAACAACATTCGCCTTTTCGGGATGATATAAAATCTCACAATCACAGTCTTTGATCAATTCCAACCATCTTCTCTGCTGCATATTCAAATCTTTTTGTGTAAATATATACTTCTGACTTTTATGGTCAGTATATATCTCACACCTCTCTCCATAATGATAATGTCTCCAAATTTTCAGGGAAAACACCACCGCAGCCAACTTTAAGTCATGAGTCGGATACCCTTTCTCATAATCTTTTAATTGACGTGATGTATACGCAATAACTGTCGTTCTGCATAAGCACACAACCTAGTCCTTTATGCGATGTGTCACTATACACTATAAAATTCCCTGTATCATCAGGCAATGACAACACAGGTGCTGATTTCAACCTCTTCTTCAATTCTCAAAAACTTTCCTCACACTTCTTTGTCCAAACAAACTTAACCGCCTTTCTAGTTAAATTCATCAACGGAGTTGCGATCTTGGAAAAGTCTTGTATAAAATGCCTGTGGTAACCTGCCAATCCTAAGACACTCCTTACTTCTGATGGTGTCTTTGGCTGATCCCAGTTTATTACAGCTTCAACCTTTGATGGAACTATCGAAATTCTTTCTTTATCAATAACGTGTCCGAGAAACTATACACGTTCCAACCAAAACTCACATTTTGAAATTTTTTCGTACAACTTCTCTTTTCTCAACGTCTCCAACGTCACTCGTAATGACCATACCGAGTTCTGAATGCCGTCTTCGGTACATCTTCTGGCCTCACCTTCAGCTGATGATAACCACTTCTCAAGTCTATCTTTGAGAAATATTTGGCTCCCTTCAGTTGATCGAACAGGTCATCGATTCTAGGTAATGGATACTTATTTTTAATCGTGACCTTATTCAATTCTCGATAGTCAATGTAGAGCCGCAACGATCCATCTTTCTTCTTAACAAATAACACCGGCGCTCCCCACAACGATACGCTCGGCTAGATATACTTCTTGTCGAGAAACTCTTGCAATTGTACCATCAACTCTTTCATCTCTACCGGGGCCATTTTGTACGGTGCCTTAGATATCGAGGTCGTTCCTGGTAATAAATCAATCACGAACTCGATTTTTCGATCCAGCGGAAGACCCGATAAATCGTCTGGAAATACGTCTAAAAAATCTCTTATGATCAGTATCTCTTCTAACTTCACACTCTTCTTCTGTGTATCAACTATGTAGGCTAAGTATCCTACACATCCTTATCTTAACAATTTCTTGGCTTGCATCACCGTCAGACAACTTGTTTGTCGAGGTGACTTACTTTCATAAAATACTACATTTGATGAAGTCATAAGGTTAACACATTTCCTTTGACAATCAATTACTGCTCTGTAATTGAATAACCAATTCATTCCCAGTATAACATCAAACTCACCAAGTCTAATTGGTATCAAGTCTACCATCATCTCGTGACCCTTAATAACCACTCTACAATTCTTATATATGTATCTAAAATGAATCACTTCCCTTTTCACAATCTCTATGCTCAAAGGATAATCTAATTCTTCTTGAGGCAAATCTAAGTTCTGAGCAAATTCATCAGATATAAATGAACAAGTAGCACCCGAATCAAATAGTACATAAGCATTAATACCATTAATCGGAATGATA
The DNA here is from genome assembly GCA_020205605.1 of Panax ginseng. NCBI lineage: Eukaryota > Viridiplantae > Streptophyta > Magnoliopsida > Apiales > Araliaceae > Panax > Panax ginseng. Next base: position 49,981,730 of record CM035147.1, on the reverse strand, counting down.
CCTGACACCACATCCTTAGATTACACAGCATCTTGCACGGTCATATTGAAAGTCCTCGCAGAGGGTCGGCATTGACTGTCTTTGGTCCAAATGATAGTCAATGCACCACCACCGCTGGTGTTCCCTTTCTCCACTTGCACTTCCCATTGGCTTTTTTAGGGCAGTCACGAGCCATGTGATCCTTCGAACCGCATGTAAAACATGCTCTTTCTTTGGGCTAAAATAGTTTGGTGTAAAACACACCCGCTTTCCCTTTAAACATACCCCAGTATGGTTCTTTCCACAAGTAGAACAAGCTTCAAACTTTTTCTTCTGCCGACTTCCTTGTTGTCCTCCCGTAGTTGAATTCTCGCTCCACTTCCTCTTCTGATTGTTACTTCCAACGTTACTTCTACCAGCCTTATTTTTATTCTCATTCTTCCTCTTATTCTGTTCTTGATTGTACTTCGTCAAGGCATCGCTTCCCCCTTCCGCGATAATTGCCTTTTCCAGTACAGCCGCAAATGTATATAACTGGAACATTGAAACCTTGTTACACAGCTAGGGTTTCGATCCTTGTTCGAACCTTCTCGCCTTACGCTCATCCGTATTAACGTGATAAGTAGCAAACCTTGCCAACTCGTTAAACTTCGTAGTATATTCTAGCACTGTCATGGTTCCTTGTTTCAGCTCCAGAAATTGCACCTCCAACTGATTCCGAGAACTCGTTGGAAAGTACATTTCAAAAAACACCTCCTTAAATCTATTCCACGTTATCACTCCTTGTCCTCCACGAACCTTATTTGCTTGCCACCAGTAGCTAGCTTCAGACTTCAACATGAACGTCGCGAACACAGTATTCTGGTCTTCGTTAACTCTAGAAACATCAAACACCTTCTCCATTTTCATGATCCAGGTTTGGGCTTCCACTAGATTCATAGACCCTTGAAACTTTGGCGGTCCAACCGCTTTGAATTCCTTAAAGGTCGTGACTTGAGCTTACGGTTGATTCGCAAGTGCTCCCGTTAACAAAGTTACCAACTGCTGAACCGGGTTAGCGTTGGCCTCATTGTTATTGTTAGTAGACCCCTCAGGAGGTGGTTGTTGGCGTGATTATCTTCTTCTAGGAGGCATTTTCTGTTAAGATATACGCTTATTAGTTCATTACTCAACTTCTTGAGTAATTGAAGTTTAACTTAAATATTCTAAGATTAAAGCTATAACACATAACATTTCAAATAAACTTTGATATTTTATTCATCCATAACGTTTTAAAACATAATAAAGATAGCATAACCGCTATTAACATCCACTTTCCTGAACTAGTCAAGTTTCAGGATTACATATTTATACTACCCCTTTATTTATATCAAAATAAGGGATTTACAGTTTATTCATTCATATACTTAACCACATATTATTATTATTATTATTCTCTCTATCTGGGCATAATAAGACGTCGAGAGGCTTCTCTGTGCTCTTCCTCCATAATACGATACGCCGTCCTACGATCCATCACGAACCAGAACGAGTCTTCAAATTGAGGTGGGTAATAAAAGGCTCGATCCTGGGCCCTATCAATCGCAGAATTAAATGCATGATCCATTTTGTTCATTTTGGCTTTCTTCGTTTGGACCTTAGCTTCAGCACGGTCTGCACGGTGAGTCGCCTTCATCCAAGCGTCCTCTGCTCTTGCACGCTTAGCTGATTCCTCTTTGAAGTCATCTTTTAATTTCTCCATGTCAGTTTTCATCTTCTCGTTCACTGCCAACATATCCTCATGCTGACCCTTAGTATGAACTAGGTCCCACTCTGTGTTTCCAAGGCATGAGTCGAGTTCCTGAATCTTCACATCATTATGCTCTATCGTAGTGTGATGCATCTCAACCAACTCCTTCAGCTCCTCAACCTTGTCCTGTAATTCTATGTTTCGATCATACAAAGCATCATACATCTCAACTGATATGGAGTTTGGTGGAAACTCCACAGGATCCTCTTACTCATCATCCTCTTCTATCTCCTCAGAACTATCCTCCTCGGGATCGGTCACATGCTCATCCTCCTGGATCAACTATTCCCGCACTACGTGAATATCCCGGGGTTCGTTATCTCTAGGTATCTGAGGTATCACCTCCCTAGCTGGACTGTATCCTCATTCGTTAGACATCCTGACAACAAAATATGTTTTAGATTTTATTTATTATACAACATTCTTCGATACTCACTAGCACATAAGTTATTAACACATAGCACATAATGTCTTTTATTGTTTAGCTTCAATGGATACCTTAATCCATTCCTTAAACTCGATAAGAGTTAGACACCTCTATGTTTTCTATCTTCTTACAGGTTACTTCCTAAGGTTTCCCCACCTAAGGTTCATAACCTAGAGCTTTGATACCAACCTGTGACATCCCCAAATCCGGGTACTTCATTCCCACAGAATTTGGTGCTCACTTAACAAAAATAATTACATCTAACTACCCATAATAAAGGATAAATACATCAAATAACTTAAACAATAATCTTTCCCATTAAAGGGTTACACCTTAAATTATTACATAAGTTTGCGGAATACATCATAAAATAAAACAAGTCTTATAACATAATTCATAAATCTTCAACACTTGGACATCTTGCCCTTTCCTTTGCTAGTAGATGACTCATCGACTCTTTCAACTTTAGCTGTAGTGTTAATTGCAAAAGTGAGCAAACAATTGCTCACTGATATAAAGAGTAGTAATGATAACAACATGAGAGTGAACAATGCTGAACAATAATGAACTAGTTCTACGAATCAAAAAAAGAAAAAAAGTTCGAACTTTAATGTCTGAATGTCTTAAGACCACGAACTATGTCCCCGATGATTAGGTATTACTGCCCCAACCTTAATAGTTATTTAGACTATACAGACCCTTCTTAACGTACTTAGGGGGATCAGCCCTTTGTATCATGTATTGTGCACAAACATCTAAACGTTACACGTACAAAATCCCCTATGTTAGGGTTGTTCGTCTCATTTTGGATTTAGAATTTCCGCACTAAAGAAAGTTTAGCTTGGAACTAACTTATCAGTGGTTCTAGAATTTTAGAAAACTATTCATAATAGACTAGTTCAATCAACAAGAGTTTGCTTACTACTTGAATAAATGAATACTTTTATTAATAATAGAATAACATCGTTACAAAGTATATGCTTTATCATATCAAATATGATTGGCTTGTGTGCATACTATTTTCAGACAAACGCGCTGCGCACTAGGCCATCCGAAGCATTGTTGAGGTAGCGCGCCCCACGTTGCTCGTAGGATAAGACCGGCGTGCTCCGCGTGGGACGTTTGACAGTCTGGGCACATTTTTTGAGGCAACTGATTTTTTTTTACCAAATTTCCTTCTTTTACCAGATTTCTTTTCATATTTTTAGGTATTTTTCATATCTTTTATAATTCGAATGTATTTAGGATACTTTTAGATAGGATTTTGATTCCAAGACAAGTTATTTATTCCTGATTGGATTTTAGGGTTTCAATTAACATTATTTAAAGGTTTTTTCTTGATGTAATTGGCATTATTCATTCAATATTATTCAGTTTATCAAATTGTTGTGAGGTTATTCTCTACTTTTGGTTCTTAAAAAGAATTCCTAAGCTAATTTCTTAGTTAATTATTTGAGATTCAATTTGTCTTATCATATAATAATTCATAGTTGTGTGTGGCATCTTCTACCGCATCAATCGTTGATTGTACCAATATCACCGCTTCAATATAAGCGAGGGGTCAAGGTGTCGTTGGTGTCCATTCAATGCATACTTCCGAGCACGAGCAATTGTACCAAGATTACTGTCTACATATAGACGAAGGGTTAAGGTGTTGCAAGTAATTCACTCAACAACTGTGCTAGAAATGATTCAGGCGACGACCACCTCACGCGAGTGTGCCGTGGAGTCTATCATTTGGTATCTAAGTTAAGTATTCTAGCAAGTTACTTATCTTTTATTTTTATTGTTGAATATATATTGAAAAAAAATCGAAAAAAAAAAAAAATTTCAGTTTTTTTTTTTCTTGATTTTTAATTTTTTAAATCAGATGCTATCTATTGTGAGAATTCATACCTTTTATATTTTGTTTAGTGATAAGTTATTTTTGAATTGATTAGTGAAACTGAGAATTTTTCTAGGTGAATTCGAAAAGAACCTATTAGAGATAATATTTAAAGGTAAAAGGCTTAGTAGTGAGATTAATCGAGGGTAAAAGACAATTTTGAGTGCATACACGAGTGAAACATAGAATCGAGCGAAACACGCAAGGGAGTGGTGAGGAAACTATTTTCTACTAACACTTGTTTTGCAGGAAATATGTTTAGTTTCAAGGATAAAGGTACTTTTCAAGATCATTTTTTCACAACATTCGATATGAAAATTCTGTTGGAAGCCATGAATAAGTAGTGGAATAGGCGATGGGAGACGATGAATGATTACTTGATCAAATTAGTGAGACCTAGGGAAAATTGTCTTAAATTTCTCATGGAGCACAAAAAAGGTAAGAAGTCAAGAATGAGAAGTTAGAACGGAGGAGACTCATTTTGAAGGTGGGTTTAGTGAGGAGGAAGACCGTGCATTTTATTTCCTACATCAAAGACAAAGAGGTAATAGGGAAAAATAAGAAAGAGGAGGTCAGAATAGAGAAGATGTGTGACACCCCCAAATCTGGATACTTTAATTCCACATGATTTTGTGTTCACTGTCCAAAACATTCATATCTAACCATCCACAATAAAGCAATATATAAACTTTAATAACTTAAATAGAAATCTTCTGTGACACCCCCAAATCTGGGTACTTCATTCCCACATAATTTGGTGCTCACTTAACAAAAATAATTACATCTAACTACCCATAATAAAGGATAAAGACATCAAATAACTTAAACAATAATCTTTCCCATTAAAGGGTTACATCATCTCAAAAACAATCCCATGTAATCTAACCTTAAATTATTACATCAGTTTGTGGAATACATCATAAAATAAAACAAGTCTTATAACATAATTCATAAATCTTTAACACTTGGACATCTTGCCCTTTTCTTTGCTAGTAGATGGCTCATCGACTCTTTCAACTTTAGCTGCAGTGTTAATTGCAAGAGTGAGCAAACAATTGCTCAATGATATAAAGAGTAGTAATGATAACAACATGAGAGTGAACAACGAATGCTGAACAATAATGAACTAGTTCTACGAATCAAAAATAGAAACCAAGCTCGAACTTTAATGTCTGAGGGTCTTAAGACCACGAACTATGTCCCCGGTGATTAGGTATTACTACCCCAACCTTAACAGTCATTTAGACTATACATACCCTTCTTAACGTACATAGGCGGATCAGCCCTTTGTACCATATATTGTGCACAAACATCTAAACGTTACACGTACAAAATCCCCTATGTTAGGGTTGTTCGTCTCAGTTTGGATTTAGAATTTTCGCACTAAAGAAAGTTTAGCTTGGAACTAACTTATCAGTGGTTCTAGAATTTTAGAACACTATTCATAATAGACTAGTTCAATCAACAAGAGTTTGCTTACTACTTCAAGGTTTAATACAACAATATAGAATTGAACAAGGTTATCAAAGACAAAGACCGAATAACAACAATGTATAATTGAATAGGCATACTATGTGTGCAAAGTACCACATTCAAAAGAGCTAGAACAATCTCATTTGAATCAATGCATTAGAACAATATATACTTCGAATAATAATATCAAGATTTAGAAAAGTAAAACACGCTCGATGTAACGAACTAGATTAAAAAAGCTTGTACAATCATACACGAGATAGAATCAATAGGCTTGCTCAACTTTACTATAAAATTTAGAAATTGAAAGCTTGTTTGACATAAAGATAACATAGCTATGAAACTTGCTCAATAAAAGTTTAGGATAAGAAATTTGCATTCATTATAAAGAGAATGAAGTTAGGAAACTTGCCTTGTATGTAAGCTACAGAAGTATAATAATGTTCGCCAATTACCCTACATATATCATTGAAATCGCAATAACAATTAGTTGTATTAATATTAGCTTTTAGGGGGTTTAAACCACCATTTAAGTCATAACCTTATCCTAATGTCATCATTTAAGAAGAAAATAACATCCCTTACCTCAAAATAACCGTATTTTTGACTGAATTTCACATATAGTGCTGACAAAAACTTTCACTGAATAACAACTCTTAAAGTATCAAAATACTTACTAAAAATAACCGACAATATAGAGAGAAAGAAAACTTGTTTACGTGTGATTTTCAATTCTAACCTAAGCGCCTATTTATAGAAAAATGCTAGAAACGCCATAGGAGACTAAATAATAAAATATAATATTTTTTTCAAATTCTACTATACATGCTTTAAAATTTCCAAATTTCAATTCGAAAAATTTCAAAGAAATTTCACATGTTATTGACACCAACCAAAGTGGGTCCCACCCATAAATTTAATAAAAATTATTTTATTTTCTGAAACTTCAACAATTCATAGAAAATAGCCCGGTTATCAGAAAAATACAAATTTTATGTCCATTCTGCCTGAAATCGAATTCTCTACAACTTTGTAGCTTTGAATTTTTCCAATTTCCAAACCAAAAATATCCAAAATCCACAAACGGATGATTTTTAATACATCTACACCGACAAAATACTGATAAAACACCTCAGCATTAATTCCTTCATTTTTATCCACATAAAAATAAATATATCCATCATTTATATTCACATAAAATAAATATTTCTTTATCATATAAATCAATAATTAATTATTCACAAATAATATTACAGAATCACAATTATGACAAACCAGTCGCTTTCCGGGAAAGTGGGGCTTTCAATAAGAATTTCTCCTTCATCGGGCGCAAGCAATTAGGTGACCAAACCTCTCTTTGATGAACTTTCTAAACATTGCCAATAATGCTATCTAATAATATTATTCAAATAATATGAATTATTGATCCGATAATGGGAAATATCATGCGGTGATAATTATTGAAACAACAATAATATAAAATATCAACGCAGCAATTATTGAATCAATAAAATAAAATATTGAGCGAAGAATTCGTGAACAATTATTGAGTAGTGCCTTTCACGTAAGAATCAATGATTCAAAAATATTGTGCATCCACGCAGACATCAGTATTTTAACCACCGGGTATTCCAACAAGTGTTAATTCAGTAAATAACTACGCCCGTTATTTATAAAAACTCAAACTTGTCATTTTCTTCATTCGACGCTTTATTACATTATGGGGCCCTAAATGATCAACACATACTGAATATTCCCGACAACAAGAATATTCCACGACCAAACTAATATTCCCTTTAACAATAATGATTATTTTATAACCACTTGCTTATTTTGCAAAATTTGCACATTTCCCCATAACCGCAGAGAATTATATCAAATTAATACCTTATTATTCACAATAATAATTAGAGGAAATTCGATTTTATTTATAATAAGTTGGGGTCTTACAATTAGGGGTGGTGGTGCAAGATTGATAATACTTGCATGACTAAGTTAAAAATGGAGGTATAGATGAAGGTACTATACTGTAATTATTTTTTTCACATGTTTAGAACTATTGAGTCACATGATTTACTATTAGGGGAGGCGGTGCAAGTTTGATAATACTTGCAGGACTAAATTAAAAATAAAGAAAAAAGAAGGAAGGTATTATCTTGTAATATTTTGAGGCCCAAACGCAAATTATTGAAACTATATTTTCCTATAAATAGAAGTTCATTCTTCCTTCATTTCTCACCAAGTCACTAAAGCTATAGACCAATTATTATAGAGAGAAATTATAGAGAGAAAGAAGAAGAGAAGTCTGCGACCTCACTATTCTAGTATCCAGTCTTCTTTTGAGGTAAGGGGTATTATTCTTTCGTATTCATGAAGAGAGTTATTTTCTTTCAATACTCATAAGGGTTGTTATTCCATTCTTTATTATTATGTTAGAATAACCTATCTATGCGAAGTACCGCATACATGGTGAAATTCTTCTGTTATTCCATTCTTTATTATTTTGTTGGAATAACTTGTCTGTGCGGTCTATCGCATGCCTGGTGAATTATGTTGTTATTTCATTATATATTATTCTGTTGGAATATCCTGTCTGTGCGAATTACGCATGATCTGGTTCCGTTCTTTATTATCCTGTTGGAATATCATGTCTGTGCGGATTACGCATGACCTGGTTCCATTCTTTATTATTCTATTGAAATAACTTGTCTATGTGGATTACCGCATGCATGGTGAATGATCCTTCATATTCATTCTTTATTAAATTGTGAAAATAATATGTCTACGTGGATTATCGCATGGCGGGTGAAAATCCATTTGCAGTTTCGTATATTCTATTATACTTATATGAGATATCATTTCTTTTGTGCTCGTCATGAAATATTATTTATTTGTTATTTTATTTACTAGTTATTATTCACGGGTTACTATTCACCCGGTTACTATTCACTCTAGTATTATTCACTCGGGTATTCGGGGCACTTTTCATGTCAGAGTACTATTCACAAGTTACTATTTATGGGTTAATATTCACCCAAATTACTATTCACCTGAATATTATTCACTCGGGTATTTGGGGTACTTTTCTTGTCGGGGTATTATTCACGAGGTACTATTCATAGAGTACTATTCACGAGGTACTATTTACCCAAAAAATATATTTCTTTTCTGTCCAAATTATTTTTGGTACATGAATATTATTCTTGAATTTAACTCCACAAAGCAGTATCATGTTGACAATTTGGACGTTATTGATTTCAAGATAAATTAAATTATAAATCTTTAAAATTTATCTTGAACATGTTTTACTGAATTATTATGTCATTGTCATCATCCTCATGCTTATATTGTGATGAAAGTCATCTTTGGCTTACGTGCATAGATGGACTTGGTATGATTATGATCAGGGATTATTCGGTATAATCATGACCGTAATGTAACGAATGATGTGGTAAAAGTCATCATTAGTGTGTAGTTTATTGGTGGACAGTTGTTGGTATGATTATGACCAGGGATTATTCAGTATAATCATGACCATTGATGAATACACGAATATCCCTGACACGTAGTGCATGGATAATTTGTGGTCGTGATACTAATGAATATCCTTGGCCGTAGTGCAGGGATGATATTGTTTATTTATTAAGCTGAGTCTCAGCAATAAAGTTGATGAAAAACTTTTTAAATCATAGAAGATAGTAGATTTTATGCTCTACTTGACTCTTCTAATGGATTGCTTATTCTCTTTGCGATTGTTGATCTAAAACTTTTTGTCTATTGTATTCTATCAGTTGTTATACTGTTGAAGGCTAAGGATAATTTATTCTACATTATCTTAGTCATAATATTGCTTACTGGGCTAGTTGAGCTCACCCTTTCTTTCATTGTTCTCTTCAGGAAATGAGAATATAGCTGGGACGAATCGGGAAATGGAGTGATGGTCCAGGATAAATGGCTTTAGTAGTCCTCACTATTCTATGGAATAATGTGATAATAATTGTAATGAGGACTCCATTGAGTGTGGATATTGTCTAGATGACAATATTCTTGTTTAAACTCTCAGCTATGTTTTGTCGTATTTTACACGACTATTGTATAATTAAGTTGTATTTGAATTTATGTACCATGTATCTGGCGACTCAAGATGGGTGATGTATACCTGTTTTGGGGGCATCACAGTTGGTATCAAAGCTTAGGGATATGATCCCTGACTGAGATGTGAGACAAGAACTAGGAGGGGAGAGACGGGGAATTCCTTCGCTAGTATGACCTACCTAAGTTTATTTGGTATTTAATTGGTCGGTCAGAGTATAGGGATAATATGTGACATGTCAATTAACCCTTGTTTTGTGGCAGTGTTAGAAAATGAAATCTAAAAATCAAGAGATGAACTCATATAGAGTTTTAAGTAATGAATTAAGGAGAATTTTATGATCGAAATATAGAACTGTAAGATCGTATTCGTGAGTTAGTAGAGCAGGGTGAAGAACAACATGAAGTCGTGGAACAATGGGAAGCACCAAAGTCAAGTCCAGCTAGGACGGTGGCACTAAAGGCGGATACGGACAAAACAAAGTCGGTGGTTTCAGGAAGAGCGTTTTTCGTGACTTCACAAAAAGCGAGTAACCCGAACGAAGTTAGCACGGGTTAGTTAATTATAAATTCTTGCAAAGTCTATACCTTATTAGATACCGGTTCTACCCATTCTTTTATCTCTCTTGCTTGCGCTCAACGTTTAAATTTGACTCTGGAGAAATTAGACTTTAACTTATCGGTTGAAACTCTGTTAGGAGAAACCGTCATTACCTGTGTTATCCAAGTCTTGGATGAGAGTCACAGTTTTGAATGATATTTCTATCATTAATAAATTTGTTGTCGTATTCTCTAAAGACTTCCTGGCCTATACCCCAGAGCGTGAAATCGAATTTTGTATTGACCCCAGTACAAAACCCCATTTCTTCAACCCTTAAATATTTCTTTACCTAAAACGATCGTATAATGCGCCAAAGACGTTGGCTCAAGCTGTTGAAGATTACGATCGTACCATTCAATATCATCGTGGAAGAGCGAACGTGGTAGCTGACGCATTGAGTAGAAGATCGTATGCGTTTACGAGTGCGATGTTGTTAACATAAAAACCCATTTCGTATAACTTACAAATGATGAGGATAGAGTTAAAGACTCTAGGGACCCACGTGAAGATAACGAATATACGATTAGAATCGACTTTAATCGATAAAGTTAAAGCCGTGCAAGTTACATACTCAGAGCTGATGAATGTGAAGAAGAAGGTTCAAGAGAGCGTTATTCTAGAAGCAAGAATCGATGAAGATAGGAAATTTCAACCCTCGTTTTTATTGGCCATTTGAAATCCTTGATCGAGTAGGAACTATGGCCTATAGACTCGTTTTACCGCCAAGTATGTCGCGTGTTCATAACGTTTTTTTTCACTTATCGATGTTACGTAAATATGTGGATGACCCGAACCACATTATTGAATTAGAACTAGACGAGATAACAAAAGATTTAACGTATGAGGAGATACGTGTTAAAATCTTGGATAAGAAGGATCGTATTCAACACTCAAAGGTTATACCTCAAGAGTTAGAATCTGAAATGAAGTCAAGGTATCCTCATCTCTTCTAAGATACCAGAAACGCACGTAAATTTCGAGGGCTTAATTTTCATAAGGAGGGAGATTGTGAGACCCCAAATTTTATGAATAAAGATTTAAATTTGAAATATTTTTTGAATATTATGGTGTGGATTTGATATAATGTTATAGTTGTGGGTAATATTTATAAATTTTGCAAAGTATGCAAGTTGTTATAAAATATTCGTTTGGTGGGAGAATATTCTTTTTGTTGGGAATATCCGCATTTACGCACACAATCATTAGTGGACCCCACAACGGAAGTATTGTCGTAGTTAGAAAATGACGTAATTATATTTTTTATAAAAATAACAAATGACGAAAGTGTTACCGTTAAAACCGTTGAACTACCGGTAGTAAAAATGCGAGAATCTGGCGTGGTTGCATAAAAGTAACACCAGTATTGATTATTGATGCTTACGTAAGAAGTCACTCAATTATACTCAATTATTGCTATAGTAATTGCTGTATCATATCTCTCATATTATTGATTCAATTATTGTCATAGTATCATCTGTATAATAATTATTAAATCAATAATTGAGATGCAAAGTTATTCATATTATTATTTACAATATTGACAATGTCTAGAAGTTCTGTCAAGGAGAAGTTTTGGTCACCTAATTGCGCTCCAATAAGGAGAAATCCTTATCGGAAAGCCCCCTCTTTCCTGGGAACGACCTGGTTGTACAATATTGTGAGTTATAATATTAATGATGAATAAGTTCGTGTTGATTAAAGATGAAATGGATAGTTCCATTATGTTAAAATTATTAGTGTTAGGTAAAATCGACATTTATTTCGATAATAAATGATGTCTGGAAGTTACACTAACCAGTCGGGTAATTAATCGGATAAATGAGCAATTAATTTCTATTAATTCACATGATTATAACTATTTGTTCACATGTGTGTACTATTGATTCACATTCTTGTACTATTATGGGTGGTGGTGCAAGATTGATAATACTTGCATGACTAAGTTAAAAATAGAGGTATAGATGAAGGTACTATACTGTAATTAATTTTTTCAAATATTTAGAACTATTGAGTCACATGATTTACTATTAATTCACATGATTTACTATTAAGGGAGGTGGTGCAAGTTTGATAATACTTGCAGGACTAAATTAAAAATGAAGAAAAAGAGGAAGGTATTATACTGTAATATTTCGATCCCCAAAATGTGCAATTATCGAAACTATATTTTCCTATAAATAGAAGCTCATTCTTCCTTCCTTTCTCACCAATTCACTAAAGATATAGAGCAATTATTATAGAGAGAAATTATAGAAAGAAAGAAGAAGAGAAGTCTGCTACTTTACTATTCCAGTATCCAGTCTTCTTTTGAGGTAAGGGGTATTATTCTTTCGTATTCATGAAGAGAGTTATTTTCTTTCAATACTCGTAAGGGTTGTTATTCCATTCTTTGTTATTATGTTGGAATAACCTGTCTATGCGAAGTACCGCATATATGGTAAAATTCTTCTGTTATTCCATTCTTTATTATTTTGTTGGAATAACATGTATGTGCGGTCTATCGCATGCCTGGTGAATTAAGTTGTTATTCCATTCTTTATTATTTTGTTGGAATATCCTGTCTGTGCGGATTACGCATGATCTGGTTCTGTTCTTTATTATCCTGTTGGAATATCTTGTCTGTGCGGATTACGCATGACCTGGTTTCATTCTTTATTATTCTTATGGAATAACCTGTCTATGTGGATTACTGCATGCATGGTGAATGATCCTTCGTATTCATTCTTTATTAAATTGTGGAAATGATATGTCTACGTGGATTATCGCATGGCGGGTGAAAATCCATTTGCAGTTTCGTATATTCTATTATACTTATATGAGATATCATTTTTTTTGTGCTCGTCATGAAATATTATTTTATTTGGTATTTTATTTACGAGTTACTATTCATAGGTTACTATTCACCCAGTTACTATTCACTCTAGTATTATTCACTCAGGTTTTCGGGACACTTTTCGTGTCAGAGTATTATTCACGTGTTACTATTCACCCAAATTACTATTCACCCGAATATTATTCACTCGGGTATTTGAGGTACTTTTCATGTCGGGGTACTATTCCCGAAGTACTATTCATGGGGTACTATTCACGGGGTACTATTTACCCAAAAACTATATTTCTTTTCTGTCCAAATTATTTTTGGTACATGAATATTATTCTAGAATTTTACTCCACAAAGCAGTATCATGTTGACAATTTGGACGTTATTGATTTCTGGATAAATTAAATTATAAATCTTTAAAATTTATCTTGAACTTGTTTTATTGAATTATTATGTCCTTATCATCATCCTCATGCTTATATTGTGATGAAAGTCATCTTTGGCTTACATACATAGATGGACTTGGTATGATTATGACTAGGGACTATTCTGTATATTTATGACCGTAATGTAACGAATGATGTGGTTAAAGTCCTCATTGGCGTGTAGTTCATTGATGGACAGTTGTTGGTATGATTATGACCATGGATTATTCGGTATAATCATGACCATTGATGAATACACGAATATCATTGGCCCGTAGTGGATGGATAATTTGTGGTCGTGATACTAATGAATATCTTTGGCCGTAGTGTAGGGATGATGTGGTTTATTTATTAAGCTGAGTCTCAGCGATAAAGTTGATGAAATTTTTTTTAAATCATAGAAGATAGTAGATTTTATTCTCTACTTCACTCTTCTAATGGATTGCTTATTTCCGCTGCAGTTGTTGACCTAAAACTTTTAGTCTATTGTGTTGTATCAGTTGTTATACTATTGAAGGCTAAGGATAATTTATTTTGCATTATCTTAGTCATAATATTTCTTACTGGGCTAGTTGAGCTCACCCTTTCTTTCACTGTTCTCTTCAGGAAATGAGAATATAGCTGGGACGAGTCGAGAAATGGAGTGATGGTCCAGGATAAATGGCTTTAGTGGTCCTCACTATTATACGGAATAAAGTGATAATAATTGTAATGAGGACACCATTGAGTATGGATATTATCTAGATGACAATATTCTTGTTTAAACTCTTAGCTATGTTTTGTCGTATTTTATACGACTGTTGTATAATTAAGTTGTATTTGAATTTATGTATCATGTATCTGGCACCTCAAGATGGGTGATGTATACTTGTTTTGGGGGCGTCATATGAATACTATAAGAAACCTTGCTTGAATAATAATAAGCTAAGGTTAAAACTTGCTCAATAAAGTAGTAGAGTTAGAAAAACTTGCACAACTATAATCAAGTTAGAGATAAGGAACTTTCCTTGTGCTTAAGGTATACAACAAAAATTCACATTGACCGAACGTCCTACATACCATTAAGATCACATTAATCATTAGTTGTACTAACATTAACCATTATAGGTATAGTTCTCACTTTAGCTCAACTTGTTTCCTTAATTCAAATTTTGATCATCTTAACCAATCACGTAACACTAGTCATACAACTAACTAACATGCAACGTAAGACTTTAGTACCAAAAATACATTCCCAATTCTTACAACGTTGAGTTTCAATTTTATATAACTTGTTAATCAATAACTTTCAATCTTCATATTTAGTACTAAAATATAACTTAAAATCTGTTATAGCATCATATAACATGATTAACGTCTTTTTATGTTCATAGGTTTAGGGGAGGGCGCAATTTGCCGCTTCTAAGCCTTAACTGCCACAGCATTGCTACCGGTGCTCAAAACTCGAAAAACTCAACAAAGAATGCGTCGTCGTTCTTTCCTCGACACTTCTGCCAAGTATTGATTGTGCTAGTGCACAGACATAAACTTTGCAGACTGCCTTCTTGCACAGTTCTTCATCCAAAACTCATGAATTTTCCATACAAACAACAAATTTAACGAACCCAAAATAAATAACAAATAAATCCAAGCATGCTTAGAATCATTTCAACAACATAAACAACTAAAATTTGAGGAATTACAACCAAAGTTCATGTTATTCCTTCATTTTTAGACATATTTTGCGTATCATCTCACTACAGATAAAATTCTTGTAACGACCCCAAAATTCATACAATTCAATTCCCGACTTCGGTTGTTAACAATACATCTAATTTTAAACTCTATTTCTCATTCTCTTGAGTTCTCCATTGAAGAATGGTTTATAGAGTTGATTTGTTAAGTAATTGGTTATATATGTTAATGGGTAGGTTTAATCTATTTTATAACATCTAAAAGTGGTTTTATAGTGATCAAATTCATAAGAATGTCTTGAAAGAGGAAGATTAGAGTTTTGGTAGTAATATATAAGTTTTGGTCTACTTTGAGACTAAAATTGATCATGAATTCCTGATGGAAACTTTAAATTGTTGGTTGATTATTTTTCTCCTCTGAAAAACGAAAACAACGCAACTTGAACAGATCGAATTGGTTAAGAATCGAGTTCGTACTGATTGATTACGCTAAATTTGTTAAAGTATGTAAAATTGACATGCACGTTGAAAATTGGGTCATTATAATGGTTGTTAATGTGTTTGGAAGGTGTTGAGTTTTTGGTATGTTGTAGTTTTATGAATTACGAATCCATAGAATCAAAAATGAACTAATTTGGATATGCAAAACTCGGGTTATGAAGATCGGAAGATAAAAAGGTCAAAAATTCGTGAAACAGAGAAACTTGAGCAACCCATTCTACTCTTGGGCACTGCAGCGCTGCCCCCAAGTCTATTTGGGGCGCTGCAGTGCTGGAATAGTAGGCATGCATGACTGTTTTGACCTCTTGTAGTTAAATGACCATTACGTTTTCATACAAACTCTGATTGAGGCGATTCAGGATGATTCGGAAAGATAACGAGTAGACATACAACTTTCGTTCTTTAAGTGTTTCAATTTGAAGTCGTTAAAAGGGGTCAAATGGAAATCTTTGGGACTGATGTGTATTCGAAGGCAATTGGAGGGCGTCGAGCATGCACGTATGCAAGTGAAGTTCTTCTAATGATAAAAGATGTTGTTCTAAGTTATAAGACTTGGAAAATTATAAAATATAACGATATTTAACATTAATCAATGATATATTAACAAGTTGTACGAGCATGCTACACATACGCAAGAGAGATAAATCGAGCGTGTGACGAATGAATATCGAAACGCCGTGGCAAGTGTTAATGAACTTAAAAAGTATTTCAATTCAAATGAAATAAACATTATAAGGTATGAAGTAGGGTTAATATAAACAAATAAGGAGTCCTAGAAATACTTGAACACTTGAATGAACTTCAAGTATGACCTAAGAAGAAATATAGTGAGATATAAGTCGAAACTTAACACAATCAAATTGAACATTGTTTATTGATTAACAGGAAGGGTTATGAGATGTAGAGTAAAGTTTGCATAACAACTACTATGCATTGCTATGTGAGTAATAGTTGATGTGTATGATTATATAATTGTGTAGGACACATGAAGTGCAGATTGCTGTAAGTTGTTAATCTGTTATTGGTAAACAACGATCAAGGCAAGTCTTTCAGTTGCTATTTACTATGTGAACTTGATGATGAACTGTTTTAAATCTATATTCCAAATAGCATGAAGTATTATATATGTTGTTAGTATGAAACATTAAAGTCAATTTATGACTACGATGACTAAGTAAAAAATGTTGATTGAGTAATGAACTTAATCTTTATACTTGTTATGTGAACTGCAACATGTATGACTATGAGATGTATGTTAATCATATTATTATGTGCTACGTGATTCATGAAAACGGTTACATTTGTTGGGCTATCAAGCTCAACCTTACAAATAACTATTTTTGCAGGTCAATGATTCAAGGTAACGTTATATGCTACTTGAATGACGTGGATCAGATATAATGCATGAAGCTTAAATATTTTGGCTAAAGTTGTTATTCATTTAAACCATGTATAATATTCTAGAGATGTACTTAATGGTTTGTGATGTTTATTTTATGTTTTGTTGTAAGGTTTGAGTTATCCGAAGTATAAAGGAGACTGAATTGGGATGTAAGGTTTTATAAAATAACTTTGATGGAGCGAATAATGAAAATAAATTTGATTCAAAGATATGTGAATGATAATGGTTGTGATTCAGGGAAGATAATAAATAAAGAAAATAGAAAAGTTTAAATTTTTCCGTATTTTATTAAGTTTAACATCGAATAATGATGTAAAATCAAAAGTTAGATGTATTATTAACGAACAAAGTCGATAGTTGAATTGTATGAATTTTGGGGTCGTTATAGTTGGTATCAGAGCTGATAGGTTGAAGCCTTAGGTAAGAGTACCTTAGGCTTTAACCTTAGAAAAGAAAGGTGAAGATTGTAAAGAATGAACTCAATTAGAGTTTGAACAATAAGAAATAAATTTAACAAATGTATAGAGAAGAGATTAAAATATATATGAGAAGATTCAAAGAAGAATCTTGAGGTATTTAAAAGATATGAATATGGAGTTACCTGACTTCAGTATTAAGATGTTAAGTGTTATTAAATAGACGAGATCTACAAGATGAAGATGATTAAGATAATAAGAATGAACTCAAATAGAGTTTAATTGATGAAAATTCAAAGAATGTTTATGAAACAAGTTAAGATAATATTTGTGGGTTCAAAGAAGAACATGAATAGACAAAAGATTAGGGAACACCTGAGTTGAATAATCATAAGATAATATGATTAGAGAGGATAGAAAGAAGGTCGTAAAAAACGATTATAAATTAAGGAAATAATTACAAGGGGAGATGATTGTAGAATAAGATCACGGCGTGATCAAATTGAGCTATGAAATGACCAATAATCTATAATAATTGAATAGTTATAACTTAACGCTATACAGTAAATGTACTATGAAATAGTACGAGGTAAACTCATGAGGAGTTATAAATGATGAGATACAAAAAATTCATGTTGAGCAAAGAGCAAGTTCAGAGCAAGATAGAGTTATGTGAGATTTTAAATGAGGACTCATGTGATGGTTAAGTTGTACTAACCTTTGTATTGTCAGGATTTTTTTGCTTACACTTGGTTTATCACAATGATAATTAATGGAATGTCGGTGTCGCGCTATCGATATACATATGGTGAGAAGGTGATTCTTGTCCCATGTTTATATTTGATGGTTAGAGACTATTAAGGTTAGGTTAAATAATATTAAGGCTAGGTGCGGTTCTTAAAACTCATGCTTATGGTAAGTTCGTGACTTATAATCATATATATGTTTTTGAACCCCTAAGCATATGGACAGTCCCTGATAGGTTCTTGGACTACGTATTGCTAGGACAAGTTCCTAAACTCATATTATTGTGGTAGGTTCCTGAACTTCTAAAGTGTGGTAAGTTTGATGAACTATACTAGGGTATAGGAATATTGTAAATTGAAATACAAGAATATATAGTATAAGAGCATTGGTGGTGCTTGAAATTAAAAGAATTAGTAACTGATGAAGCAATGGAATAAAGATTGAAGATGATGGAGAAAATTGGATATTCTAAATCTTCTAGCTATGCTAGACTTTCAAAATTTATTGACTTCGTCTTGATGTTGCATTCCCGTGTTTTTAAAAAAAGTTGGAACAAATGATTGAATCAATGGGTTTTTAAAAACAGTGCTATTGTTCTTATCTTTATACTAATTGTTTTACCTAGACAAAAATGATTTGAAATTATCAAAATGTATTTTATGTGATCATATGCATCGTTTGATATAGTGTGGAAATAATAATCAAGGGAGTCATCAATGCAATTGAACCTTGTGTTGGATGTGATCATAGGATCATCAGCCCACTATGGTATGATGTAGCATGACTGAATCCTCAACATGCCATTAAGATGGTACGATATCGTGATATAAAAAAAATTAATTTTTGTTTTCTTTGACTTTAAGAAGATATGTTAATGAAGATGGTTTTTAAAAAAAGAAGATTCTTAGTTTTCTTTAAACTAAGAACGGTATGCCAATTGAGTTGGTTAAGAATGTATGTATATATATCTCGATTGATGTCCAAGTTGTTGCTAGAAGTTTATGATATTTGACTCAGCTAGACGAATATTGAAAGATGTTTATGAAATTCGAGCGTTGTTTGTCAAACTATGCCAAACCAAATTATTTTGGTGCGAATTCAGATGTTCAGAAGCTGAGGTGAACAACCCTATATAAGGGGACATGTTATTGGAGACAATGGTTCCAAAAGTAACGCATATAGTCGTTACGATGTTAAGATGTAATACGTTGTGCACGACATAGGAGTATGATAGGCTGATCACCTAGAGTACTTGCAGAGAGTGTTTTTAGTCTGTGTGATTGTTAAACATTCTATTAAAGATGGTTTACAATGGTGATGCACTATTAAACCTGAAGAAGAGTTCAAGGTCTTGTGACCCCTCAACATGATTTGAGAATCTTTTAAATTCCTGAGTTATTCATTTCGCTTCCCAATTATTGAGCAATTGTGGAAGATTCTTATTATTATGAAAGGTGAAAGAGGAAAGAGGAAAGGAGGAGGATATTCCTTAGGAAAGGGTAAGTCATAAGATACGATATGTGATGATGAGAAAGTTACGCAAAACATAATAATTTCAAGAAAGAAAATATGACGCCCCCAAATTCGGGTATCTTCCAACCCGACAGATGGTGCTCCACTGTACTAACATCCATACAATCATTCCATTGAAATACAACAAAATGAAAGTAATTACTATCTTCTTATTACAATCAAAGTATAATCCTTCCCTGGTTCATAAACCGGTTACATCGTTCATTGTTCATAATGTATAATACATACAAACTTACTAAACTATTACACAATGCCTAAGCATCCATCTTAGCTTTGCCCTTATCATTCTTGGCATTCACAGTATGTTCATCTTTAACTGCAGTTATATAATTCAAGCAAGAAGTGAGCATGATAAATTTCAAAGAAGTTTAATCAAGGATAACAGGAATACCACATTCATGAATTATACAACAATTCCAACATAACTGAACAATAGTTATGAAGTATTTTGAATCAATAATACTTTAACAGTTCATAACATCAATTCCCAAGGTATAGAATAGATTAGGAATTCTGAACCGGTCGATAGACCATGAACAGTAAATTTCAGTTTTCATACTTGAAAATGAGTCCACAGAACTAAGGCCATTCATCCGTATAACTTACGAGCACTTCTAGGTGATCATCCTATACTACTCTATGTTGATCAACACTACATTCATTAAACGTATTTACGTTTAATATTTTTGGCAAACTCGCGTGCCCATCGAATAATCAATGAAAAATAATTTTGTTTGTTCATAGACAAACCTTACCTTCACGTCCGTACCAATTACTAGGCATAGGATAGCGTTAACATTTCTATATAGAATGATATGAATAATAATCAATCTATATCTTATGAATAGTCTAGCCGAGTTAAAATCTGGCATCGACCCTTTCTTTAAAACAAGTCTTGCAATTCGGGGTTCAACGAATCACATAAAACTTGGCTAACATGGAAGTTAGACAAGCGTTAAGAAAACTTGCCTTTCAGCGTCTTCAAATAACTTACTCGACTGACCACAGCCTTTACAGAATCCATATGATATGTTCATATAGCACACTGTAATTAGCTATCAAACAACTATTCACATTGTTCCTACAAGCTTCTTTATCTTCTATGTCTGTGTTAACTTAATATCTTTATTAAAGTCAACATGACTTATTCCCCTTCGTCCCGGTGTGCTATTGACGTTTTGTTAACCGGACTCAAACATCGTTGATAAAGTACCAACTTTGTTTATTTTACATATCTTGTTTATATGCATTTCATTCCTAAGTTTCATACTCTATACCTTAGTATCGGTAGTATAGGATTAGTCTTAGTACATTCATTGAGTATATAAACTCAACTCAGGTAGGTCTCTAAACAATCAAGTTTAAAACCTAACTTGGTCAACTTTTTTTCTCTACTACGGCGCTTACGCTGCAAGCATCCCTTGTATATTAGTGGCGCTGTGGCGTATGAAAGTTAGCGAGGATACTTCGGCCGAAGTCTGAAATGTAGCCATTACCATTTTTGTCTTGGTTTGGTATATACCGCAAAGACCGAAGTCTCAAGCAGTTAGCCAAACCAGCTTTTGGTTTTCTAACTAAAACTCCCGGCTTCCTAATTTGTTCATTTTACATCCGAATTGACCCATTCGAATTCCTACAAGTCAGGAATTACATTCTTTACATGTTCATATAAGAATTCAACACTTTCGAATCCGTTAACTCATAATTCACTATTGAGTTCATTTTATATACGTTCGTAAACGTTAATGAGCGTTCAATGCTCATTTTCTTTGTTCTAAGTCGGAATCCGACGATTCTCGAACCCACAACTCTTAATTACCCTATCTCACGTGTTGACATTGAAAACCGACGTTTTCAAGTTACACGACCACTTTTGACCTTTAATCCGGACTTTATTCGTTTTTGACGTTTAACGTCTATTTCCGCAAAATTCGCTATAACTTCATTACTATTGTTCTTTAAGCCAAATCACATGGAATAATCCATGGATTTCATATCTACATCCTAACCAAACAAGATGTATATACTAACATGTTGATGGAGCTCAATCGTTTATCAACAATCGATCTCAACTATCAATATTTTCATGGTTCAAAAACTATATCAAACCTTATTATTTTTATAATCTCATGACTTATAGAGATTGAATCTATGGTAAGTCATCTTTAAATCCTCACTCATGACATATACCACCCCTTCATGATTCTCTAAAATGAAAGAAAATCTAAAAGAGATGGAGATGAAAGGTAAGGAATATACCTTAAGAACTCTTATGAATTTCTTGAAAACTCTAAGTCCAATCTTCCAAAATATATGTTTTGGTTGAGTATAGCTCTCTTTCTCTCTCAAAATGATCTAGGTTGGTAATTGAAAACTCTCAAATGGCCAACCTTGCCTTCTTATTTATAGGAAATGAGAATGGAGGGCAATTTGGACATTAAACCCCACCTCCTTATTATTCATGTGTGGTCACCAAGTAAGATACTTGGTGACCAAGCCTTTATGCTTGAGTCCACACCAAGGTGGCCGGCCCACCTCCTTAGGGTGACATCCCATGGGTTGCCCCATGGGTTTTACCCATTCGGTGACTCCAACGGATTCGCCTCTACTGCCTCGGTTTTAATGAATTTGGTTTAACTAAATAAACATTGGGCCTTGACTTGGACTTAACCCATCCATCTCATTGGGCTTAGTCATTCAATTGATTGGGCTAATCATAATCCAATACAAGTGAATTACTCATTGATACATAGTTTAATCCTATGATACGATCGTATTCTACACGTATAATTCACGATTCCTTCAGATACCATACGCATAATAATCAGATATACTCGTCTTTTTACTCAACGTATTATACATAGATACTAACTAGCATCACCCATTGTATAACACTTGAGTTAAACCTAACACCATTTCTTCTACACATATTATTTCCTCATCGGAAATCAATATACTCAACCCTTAGGTTTTAAGTCCGCAGGCAAAAACTGCGTTTTCCATAAATGAAATATTATCAGATATTCCATATTATCACGATATTCTATCATTACGCGTTTCCCGGAATTTCAAAATAATTCCCCGAACAGAAATGGATGAATAGTATTTTTACGAAAATTTCTCGGAAAACAATTATTATCGTCTTGGAAATTCCAAACAACTATTTCTAACACGTAGTCAGAATACTAACCACGTTAGCACATTCTAGGTCATAGAACGACCTTCATATAGCTTACTCACAAAGAAATTTAATTGTCATTAAAAATCCGGTTTTCTCGGGCGTTACAGAAAAGAAATTCTAATGAGAGAAGGGATGAAGTTATTAAAGGATAATGTAAAACTTTTAAAAGAGAACGATGTAAAGAATACAATGATTTTAGAAATATCTTTAGAGAAAGAATTTTGTTATAAAATCCAATGAAATAATAAAGATTAACGTAATATCTATTTTGGTAAATTGTATTGACGTAGATTTTTAAATTAAAATTTTGAAGATAAAATTCTTAGAAGAAGGGGTGAATGTAATATCCCGAGTGTTTATGAGTTGAGTATATGATAATGATTTTTAGAAAATGAAATAAAATGATTAAAGAATATATACTCCAAATATAATTGAGTTTAAGTGAAGGTTATGGGATACATCTTGGAAGAATTTATTGGAAAAAATAATGGAATAGGAATTATTAAACCTATATTAAGGGAATATGTCGAGTTAGTTGAGTTATTCAACGATAAATTTTTGAAGGAGATACAATAAAAACTGAGTAAGGGAGTAAGGGAGTTTTCGGTGATTCCGAGGACAGAATACTTATAAGGAGAGAAAGATTTGACAATCTCTAATTTTCAGAAGTTATTAAAATAAGAATTTAGAAAATAAAATTCTTATTATAAATTGTTTTGATAATATATATGTATGCATATATTGAGAAAATGAGATTAAATAGTTAATTAAACTATTGAAGAAATTAATTAATATTAGTTAATTTAATTGAGAATTATATTATTTTATAATATAATTTGATTTTTATGCCCTATTGGCAATGAAATTGATTTCATAAATAATGTGGATAATTCACTAAATTAAAATAATGAATTAATATAAGTATAATTGATTTTATAGAATGAGAAGGTAATATATTACATGAAAATGTGGTATGTTATTTTAATGCAAGTAAACCATTTATTAAATAAATAAATATTCTAGTTGGAATATTTATGGAAATTAAAATAAATATTCGATGGAAATTATTATGGAATAATTTATTTGAGTGTAATAATATTGAGGGAATGAAAATATTCTAATTTAATTAATAATTAAATTAGAGGATTAATGATTTGTTAAATTAAATTATAATTATGGTTGGCTAGATAGAAATTATAATTTTATTGGTATGGTTTAGTTGGATTTATTAACGAGGTGAGATTAATTTAATTTAACTGTATTTGGTGACATTGGAATATCATATTATAAGGGTTTTATTAAAATAAATTGGAAGAAGGTTATTTGGGTAAGCCAAACAAGGTCTTATGACCTTTGGTTTTATAACTGCTGAGACCCATATTCATTTTAACTGATGTACACGATCCCATCAGTTTATTTTTTTTACGTGTTGTTATAGCTAAGCCTTAGAAAAAAGGACAGAGAAGATAAATTAAGAGAGAAATATAGAGAGTTTGAGAACTCAGTGAAATTGAAGAAGAATTTTGAGAATCAAGAAGGATGAAAATGGTTAATCTAAGCTTTTCTAATCATCTAACTGAGTTTTTGATGAATCAAAAGGTAAATAATCTAACTTTAAACTCTCTCAATTGAAGAATGGATTATAGGGTTGATTTGTTAAGTAATTGATTATATCTGTTAATGGGTAGGTTTAATCCATTTTATAACATCTAAAAGTTGTTTTATAGTGATTAAATTCGTAAGAATGAGTCGAAAGAGGAAGATTAGAGTTTTTGTAGGAATATATATGTAATACCCGCAAATTTTTAAAAAATTATAATATTGAAAATAAGGATTTGTTTGCATATTTAATTGAATATAAATATATATGGTATCGACTTATATTGTGATAAGTGGTTTAATTGATTAAGCTAAGTGATAATTAAACAATGAAGCAAAAGTAATGAGAATCTTAGTTTAAACTTGTGGAGTTATGCCTAGTGTGGCAAGATGATGAATTGAGAATTAAACAATGAAGCAAAAGTAATTAGAATCTTAGTTTAAACTTGTGGAGTTATGCCTAGTGTGGCAAGATGATGAATTGAGAAAATACTAATTTAACTAATGATGGAAGTAATTAGTATTACTAATAAGTAAATAATTTCTAATGAGGTTGATTTATTTGTTATTCGTTAATTATCATGAATAATAGTGTGTGAAGAGAAATCATATATAATAAGATTTTTCATTTAATTCAAAGTGAGGTGTGACATTGAAATGAAAATAATTATTATATAAAGCTATGTGATAAAAGTAAGCTTGACTTAGGTAATTTACCAAGTTGTATGGAAAAGTCTTATGTGACATTTTGATGTGTGTGGGAATAATTAAATGGGTATTTTAAACCTATGAGGGAAAGTAACTTTGATTAAATAAATTAATAATAAGTAACATTGGTATCCAATTAAATTATATTCTAGTACTCTAGGATAAATATTATTTGAAATAAATCAATGTACATGGATTATATGATTTTATGTGTAGAATATGCGTGGGTGTATATGTATGCTCAAGTGTGAAAAAAGGGCAAAATGGACCTAAGTGTGCTACTAAAGTGCTGAGAATTTACTGGTGTCCAAAAATGAGAGTCACTCCATCTTTTCTTCACGTTATAGGCCATTGGCCTAGTCCCTCAATACCAAACCCCATAGCTAGCGAATCATGGAGAAGGGAGTGGGCTAATTAGTACTCTTCTTCCAAATCCTTCATAACCATTAGCTTCTTCTCCATTCCAATGGTTTGATTCATTGCACAAAACCAAATTGGTCACAAGCTTGCCTATAAATAAAGCCCTTCTCATTCATAAGCATGTTGCTAATTTCTCTGAGATTTCTAGTAGGAGTGTGAACATTGTGAGCTTACATTATTTTCAAATTGAAGCTAGAAGAAGCAATACAACTTCAGAAAAGGTAAACTCCTCTAAATGTTCATACACTCAAGCCTTGCAAAGTTCTTAGAAAAAGTACAAAAACACTTGTTTGGAGTTGAAATGTTATAGTTAAAACTTGCTAGAATGTATCAATTGATGCTAGATATTGGTAATATGGTCAAAAACAAATTCAATGAAAGTTAAACGAAGTAAAATGAACAAGTAACGAATTCGTAAGAAAGAAAATTGCTATATGTGTTAAACTTTGAAAAAATGGAAAAAACCTTGAATTGATCCTTGAAATTAATTATTTATATGTGTAGGAATGTTAGAAGAATGTTAGGAGTGTTAAGTAGCAAGTTTATAGCAATTATACATCATTACCTTGTTGCTTGGATGAGAATTGGGGGGGGGGGGATTTCATAAAAATCCGAACAGGGGCTAATAGGGGATACCGCTTTGTTTTAATGGGGGACGCCACTTCCTTGAGGGGTTCTCAGAGTAATAAATGCCCACCCCAAATGGGTGTCAGAATAACAAAAGGATTTTTATTTGCTTATTTGATGCAAGAAGTCTTACACTCCACTTAATTTCAAGAACATAGATACTCCCTAAACATATATCATTGTATTTTACAAGGTGTTTAGTAGGTTTAGAATTGAATCCCAACCTTTTTAAATGAAAAGTTAAAAGACGAAAAACATGTTTATAAAACCTTACGCCTTTTTGAATCTAACCCATTGAGCATATGTTTATAGCTTGGTTAGTCTCGTAAATACATATGAAATTTGAACTCAACATACCTTGCATGTATAGATTGATAGTCATGACATCTTAGTGATTGAAAACTAATTGAGATGACAAACTCTATGAATTATATTGTGAACTTAGGAACAATTAGAATATGATGCATATGCCTCTAGAGATATTCGACATGTTCACGCATCTAGTTAAACATTGTTATAAATTATGCAAGCATGTGTAGAAAGAAGTTGTTTGGCAATATTATGTGGTATAATGAATACTATGGCTAGTTGATTGATGTAATGAACTCTTTTAACTTTGAAAGATGGAAATGTATGAGTAACTTTAATAAAGGGTCAAAACTAGCTTAAAGGTTCTTTAATATGTGAAACAACTTAAAAATACGTAAAGTAAGAGGTATTTTGAAAATAAAAAGGATGAGCATATGGTACAAAAGACTTTAAAGGTAAAATCAATGTGAGTTACGCATCTATGAGTTTGAATGTGTGTAGCCTACATGAATTTAGATATGTGTGATGGAAGTATGTGAAAATGCATATCAAGTATATATGACTAATGAATACATATACATATATATATATATAGGATAACGTAGTTCATTGAAGTGATATTACGCTTTAAGTGGTAATCAACGCTAAAGGCAAGTCTCCTAACTCTCACAACTTTGGATTTTGTGTGAGTTCTCTAACTTCCATTGATTCACATATCGAATACAAGTTATCTAAATTCCTACATTGTATATTGTATGAATCCAAATTATTGACATACTTATATTGAGCAAATGACTATTACTATTCGAAAATCGATTACTTTGACATTATTGTGAGCATTAGACTTATTGTTCTTAAAGTGCATTACAAAAGTTGTCTAAACATTTGATTCGGTTAGACCGTTATCATATGTTAGAAAGCTATCCAAACCAATTGACTTGGTGCGGACTCTTGAAATCTACTGAGATGAACAATTCTCTTAAAAAGGGGAAATTCTATATTGTCGGGGAACCGATGTAAGACCCCAACTTTTTGAATAAAGATGAATTTTCTATAATTATCATTTTTGAATATTATGGAATAATTTGATATAATGTTATAGTTGTAGGTAGTATTTATAAATTTTGCAAAGTATGCAAGTTGTTGTATTATATTCGATTGGTCGGGGAATATTCGTTTTAGCAGGGAATATTCGTACAACGACGCAATCATTGGTGGACCCCACAATGGAATTATTGTCGGATTGAGAAAATGACAAAAATACTTTATGAAAATAACGGCGGAAGTTTTACCGTTAACTGTTGAAACACCCGATTTTAAAAGTACTGTAATACGTGTGGTTGCATAGTAGCACACGGTATTGATTATTGATGGTTACGTGGGAAGTTACTCAGTTTTGTTCAATTATTGCTATAGTAATTATTGTCAATTTTGATTATTATTTGGACCCCCCACTTTCCTTTTTAAAAAAATTGTCGGTAGAAAGTTATTATATATAATAAAAGGTGGGGGCCCACGAGTGGGACCCACGTGTTTGGCAAAGTCTTGGTTGAAGACATTTTGTCACGGGGAATTAGGGGGAGAAAAAAGGGTCAGGAAAGGAGTATTATTAAAGTTATTATATATATATATATATATATATGATTGATAATGATATGGGCGGGACCCACATGTTGGGGAATAATTTTGGGGAGTGAAAAATTTGTTGGGAAGGAATACTGATCGTCTATATATGTATAATATATAATATATATTATATTTTATTTAAAAGATTTTACTTTAGTTATGGACCGTCAGATTAAAGTAAATCAATCTAGACCGTTCATGAGTTAATTACTATGCAGTCCATTTTCCTATAAATAGAAACTCATTCCTTCATTATTTTCTTACGAATTCACTGAACTCTAGAGAGATAAACTGTAGAGAGAAAGAAGGAAATTATTTTTCTACTTAACTAATCTTATATTCAGTTCTTTTATGGTAAGGGATGTTATTCTTTCTTATTCATGAAGAGAACTGTTGTTATTCCATTGCTTAATATTCTGTTGGAATAACCTATATACGCTTGATCTCTACCCTATACTTGGTGACATTCTTCTATTATTCCGTCTTTACTATTACATTGGAATATCACATGCATGCGTTACTTGGGACCGATTCAAAATCTTTATTATTCTCATTGAATATCTTGTTCGCATGCGTTTTACTGTGGGACCGGTTCCGATTTTATTATTATTATTCATTGGAACATCCCGCTTGCATTTAATTTTGCACGACCTAGTTCTATTATTTAGTATTTTGTTGAATAACTTGTCTCTATGCGCAAGTACCGCATGCATGGTGATTTCTTTTGTTATTCCATTCTTTATTATACTCTCGGTTGGTTAAAGTTTAGACTTCTATACTCCATGAAAATTAGTAGAATATCCTTGATATTTTGCGCTTCATCTAAGTATCTTTTCATGGAAATATTTTTACGATCATTCTTGAATTTTACTCTATAAAACAAAGATCATGTTGACAATTTGGACATTAGTAGTTCTTGGACAAATTAATTCTTGAACTTGTTTTATTGAATTCTTATATCATTGTCATCATCCTCATGTTTATATTATGTTGAAAGTCATCTACATGTATTCAGTAGTGCATAGATGGACTTGGTATGATTATGACCAGGATTATTGGTGTAATCATGACCGTGATGTTACAAATGATGTTGTAAAAGTCCTCATTGGCCCGTAGTGCATTGATGGACAGTTGTTGACATGATTATGACCATTAATGAATACATAAATATTCTTGGCCCGTAGTGCATGGATAATTGTGGTCGTGATACTAAAGAATATCTTTGGCCGTAGTGCAGGAGTGATTCGATGAGTGGATTATTTATTAAGCTGAGTCATAGCGATAAAAGTGATGAAAAACCTTTTAAATCATAAAAGATAGTAGATTTTATTCTGTATTTGACTCTTTTAATGGATTGCTTGTTCCGCTGCAGTTAAACTTGATGTTGTTATATTTTATCAGTTTAACACTGTTGAAGGCTAACGATAATTTATTCTCCATTATCTTAGTCATAATATTTCTTACTGGGCTAGTTGAGCTCACCCTTTCTTTCATTGTTCTCTTCAGGAAATGAGAACATAGCAGGGACTAGTCGGGGAACGGAGTGACGGTCCAGAGGATAGCATTAGTAGTCCTCACTATTTGTGAAATAGTGTGTTAATAATTGTAATGAGGACTCCTTTTGAGTTTGTATAATCTCTAGTAGACAATAATTGTATTCAAACTCACAGTTATGTTTTGTCATATTATACACGACAGTTGTATTAGTAAGTTGTATTTGAATTTTGTACCATGTATCTGACGACTTAAGATGGGTGATGTATACCTAATTTTGGGGGCATCACAACCGACGTGCGCACACAAGTATGATTAAATGTTATGCATAACGTAGGGTACCTTAGGCTGATCACCTGTTGTACTTGTTTATCTTGGATTGCAGTATAATACTGTTAAGTATAGTAAGAGTTCATAGTCTTTAATGACTGCTCAATGTTCATTCTTATTGAACCTCGAATAATTAAACCTAGAAATATTATTGATATCCTTCAATCTTTAGTGACATTTATCAAACACTTTTGATATTTCTTGATATCCTTGAACTACCATTTACTATTATACCCTTGAAGATTCAAATGTTATAACTGTTCATTTGCTTTGCTATATTACTTGCTGGGCAAACTTGTTGCTTATTCTTGCTTCCCTAAAAACATTACAGTTAAGGCAGAGCAAGGCGGTACTTCGGGAAAGGACAAGGGGAAGGGAAAGGCTACGGAGTAGCTTAGTTCTTTAAGAGTATTAGTATTATTATTTCTATGCGTATTATAATGTATTAAGGATGATTAATTATGTTTAAGTTTAATCACTGGATTGTTGTAGTAATGGTTGCGAAACCTTGGGACGCGAATATTTATATTATATCAATGTAAATTATTCTATTATTTTTGTTGTTGATGATTTTAGTGTGATGTTAGAATTAGCACGTGGCGAACTAAATTTGAGATACGAGTGTCTGAATTTGGGGGCGTCACAATATAAGTTTTGGTCTACTTTGAGACTAAAATTGATGATGAATTCGTGATGGAAACTTTAAATTGTTGGTTGATTGTTGTTCTCCTTCGAAAAACAAAAACAATGCAACTTGAACAGATCGAATTGGTTAAAAATCGAGTTCGTAGTGATTGATTATGTTAAATTTGTCAAAGTATATAAAATTGACATGAACTTTGAAAATTGGGTCATTAGAATGGTTGTTAATGTGCTGGGAAGGTGTTGATTTTTTTGTATGTTGTAGTTCTATGAATTACGAATCCATAGAATCGAAAACGAATAAATTTGGTTGTGTATAACTCGGGTTATAAAGATCAGAAGGGAAAAGGGTCAAAAATTCATGCAACAGAACAACTTGAGCAACCCATTCTGCACTTAGGCATTGTAGCACTTGCCCAAGGCTATTTGGGGCGCTGCAGCGCTGTAATAGTAGCCATGCAGGATTTTTTTGACCTCTTGTAGTAAAATGAGCATAACCTTTTCATACGAACTCCGATTGAGGCGATTCAAGATGATTCTGAAAGATAACGAGTAGACATACAACCTTTGTTCTTTATATATTTTGATTTAAGATCGTTAGCAGGGGTCAAAATGGCCATCTTTGGGACTGATGTGTATTCGGAGGCAATCAGAGGGCGTCGAGCATGCACGTATGCAAATGAAGTGCTTCTGATGATAAAAAATATTGTTCTAAGTTATAAGACTTGAAAATTATAAAATATAATGATGTTGAACATTGATCAATGATGTATTAGACAAGTTGTATGAGCATGCTACACATACGCAAGAGAGACGAATCGGGCGTGTGAGGAATGAATGTCTAAATGTTGTGGCAAGTGTTAATGAACTTAAAAAGTGTTTCAATTCAAATGAAATAAACATTATAAGATATGGAGTAGGGTTAATATAAACCAATAAGGAGTCCTAGCTAGACTTAAACACTTGAATGAACTTCGAGTATGACCTAAGAAGAAATATAGTGAGATATAAGTTGAAACTTAACACAATCAAATTGAACATTATGTATTGATTAACAAGAAGGGTTATGGGATGTAGAGTAAAGTTTACATAACAACTACTATGAGTTTCTATGTGACTAATAGTTCATGTGCATGATTATATAATTATGTACTACACGTGAAGTGCAGATTGTTGTAAGCTGTTAATCTGTTATTGGTAAACACCGATCAAGGCAAGTCTTTCAGTTCCTATTTGCTATGTGAACTTTATGATAAGCTATTTTAAATCTGTATTGCCAAGGGCATGAAGTATTATATATGTTGTAAGTATGAAACGTTAAAGTCAATTTATGACTACGTTAATTGAGTAAACAATGCTGATTGAGTAAGGAACTCAATCTGTATACTTGTTATGTGAACTGCAGCTTGCATGATTATGAGATATATGTTAAGCATGTTATTATGTGCTACGTGATGCATGAAAACTGTTAGATTTGCTGGGCTGTTGAGCTCAACTTTGCAAATAACCATTTGTGCAAGCTAAGGATTCAAGGTAACACTATGTGCTACTTGAATAACGTGGAACATATATAATGCATGAAGATTAAATATTTTAGCTAAAGTTGTTATCCTTTCAACCATGTTTAATATTCTGGATATGCACTTAATGGTTCATGATGTTTATCATATGTTGAGTTGTAAGGTTTGAGTTATCCGAAGTATAAAGGATACTGGATTGGGATGTAAGGTTTTATATAATAACTCTGATAAAGCGAATCATGAAAATAAATTTGATTCAAAGATATGTGAATGATAATTGTTGTGATTTAGGGAAGTTAATAAAGAAAAAAGATAGAAAAGTTTAAATTATTTCGCATTTTATTAAGTTTAACATTGAATAATGATGTAAAATTAGAAGTTAAATGTATTGTTAACGACCGAAGTCGGGAGTTGAATTGTATGAATTTTGGGGTCGTTACAATTCTTAACCAAATCAATTCATTTAAATTGCATTCTTTTCGTTTCTTCATGTATTAACAATAACAATTATCAATTTACAAATTTCTATACAAATTAACTATCAATTTTGACTCTAAAATAAGCCATATTGTACATATTCACTAAAAACTCATTATAAACTCAATTTCTTCGATCAAATCATGTTTTCAGGGATTTGATACACCAAAATTCATTTATAATCTCCAAACAACAGATTACATATACTCACTAACACATATAACCAATTCCCCACCAATCTAACCCAAAGAATTTCAATAATAGAGAAGTTAGAAAACAACACTTAAAAATTAGAACTTAGAATTTGTTAACCTCTTGGTTAGCTAGACAATTAGGAGAACTTAGTTGAATCTTCTCCTTTTTCCTCTTACCAAAATTCCTTCAATCACATAAAATTCTCAATTTTCTCTCTATTTCTCTACTCTCTTCTCTGTTTTCTCTAAGGCTTAGAAATCACAGTATGGAAACATAAACTGATATAGATATAGGCTTAATATGTATAATAACTTTATCATTTATTAAACAAAAAGTTTTCATTAGTTAAAATATGCCAAAGGTCATAAGACCATGTTTGGCAAGCACCCTCTAGACACCTTTTTAATTTATTTTAATGTTTTACTTATAATATGATCCATATATGTCACACTTCTAATTAAATTATAATAATATTACTTCAATTAAACTTTACATTATAAATTACAATTTCATTTAATAAATTAATAAATCTCTAATTTAATTATTAAATTAAATTAGAACAACACTATAATTATTTAACAATTCATTTAATTTAATTATCTCAATAAATTAAAACTTCAAACCATAAAATTATTCAAAAATAATTTAATTAATATATCACACTTAAATAAATTAATCCACAATAAATTCCATCAATTATTTATTTAACTTAATAAATAAATCAACTAAATTTTTATTTAATTCGATAAATATTTTAAATTAAATACAAAATTCTCAACCGTTACATCCTTTCCTCCTTAAAAAGATTTTGTCCCAGAATTACAATTCAATTAATTTATTCATCACATTCCTCCCTCCTTACAAGAATTATGTCCCCAGAATCAAAGACATAGATTAAACAAATAACTCAGAATAACTTTTCTTCATATTGTCTTCGAGTTTCCACGTAGATTCTTCAGCGTTGTGGTTTCTCATATTACCTTAATAGAAGGTATCACTTTATTTCTGGGAACTTGTTATTTTCTGTTAACGATCTGAACATGAACTTCTTCATAAGATAATTTTTTTAAAAAAATTGTAGTGGTTCATATTCGATGACATGTTTATAATCGGGCTTGTACGACCGTAGTACTGAAATGTGGAAAATGTTATGAATGTGTTCTAATTATGGAGGTAAAGCTACCTCATACGCTACTTCACCAACCCATCGTAGCACCTCAAATGGTCCAATAAACCTTGGACTCTATTTCCCCTTCTTGCCAAATCGAATTTTCTCTTCCAGGGGGATACCTTTACGAAAAAAAACTGTCAACTTCAAATTCTCGATTCTGTAGATGTTGATCAAAATATTTCTTCTGCCTGTCTTGAGCAGCTATCAATCTAGTCCTGACCACTTTGACGATGTTGGTTTTCTACTGCATAAGTTTTGGTCCTAGCAGTTATCGTTCACCGGCTTCATCCTAAGCATAACAGAATTATACACTTTCTGCCGTACAGTGCTTTGTAAGGTGGCATGACAATATGCGTGTTATAATGATCGAGAATTTTCTATTTACTTTAAAATATTTATTGATTAAGTAAATAATTTAGTTGATGTATTTATTGATTAAATAAATTACTCGATGGAATTTGTTATAGAGTAATTTAATTAAGTGTGGTATATTAAGTAAATTGATGTTAAATAATTGTATAGTTTGAAGTTTTAATTTAATTTAAATAATTAAATTAGACGATGGATGGATGTTATATACTTTAATTAAGTGTATTTTATTACGCTAATATATTGGTAATGTAATGTTTTAATTTAATTTAAATAATTAAATTAAAGGATAATGAATCGTTAAATAATTGCATTATAGTGTAATGGTGATATTCTAATTTAATTTAATAATTAAATTATAGAATTGATAATGATTAAATGAAAGTTATAATTATATGTCAAAGGTTAATGGATTTATGAATTTAATTAAATTAATATGTTAAGGGTGTGACAAATGAACCATATTATAAAAGAATATTAAAATAAATTAGCATGGGTTTTATGGGAATAGGCCAAACATGGCCTTGTGACTTTTGAAATATTGTAACTGATAGTGTGTGTGTGTGTGTAACTAGTGAGTGGGTTAAGTGAGTGGGTTAAGTATGTATAATGTTATTTCATCAGTTTTATTTTACGTAATGTTCTTAAGTCTAAAGAACAAAGCTTGAGAAAAAGAAAGAGAGCCTTGGGGGAGAGAGAGAGAGAGAGCCTTGGAGAGAAATTGAGAAGAGAAGAGAATTTCTTTGTGAATTTAAGAAGGAATTAGAAATCAAAACCTCTCTAATCATCTTTGCTAGGTTTAATCAAGAATCAAATGTAAGAAATTTAGTTTTATTCTTAGTTTATGTTTTCTTGAGTTCTTCATGAAAGTTGGATTGTGCTTGTATGATTTGTTGAGATATGATGTTACATGTGTTACTAGATGTTTATAATTTATTAATTGTTATCTAAAAATGATTTTCGGTAATCAAATCCATGGAGATAGGTTCTAAAATAAAGAAATTGAGTTTTGGTGTAATATGTACAATATGGTCTATTTTGGACTCAAAATTGACGATTTATCCATGTTATTCTGTAAATTGGTAGTTGTTTGTGATTATATATTAAGAAACGAAAAGAATGCATGTTAAACGAACTGATTTGGTTAGAAATCGAATCCATGGTAAGCTATTCACTAAATGTGTGAATTTTGGGAAAAATAGCAAAATTGGTTTTTAAATCCTTTGATTATAGTGGTTTATTTTGTTTTATTATTTAGAGTCATGTTATGCATACTTGGTGTTGATTGTATGAAGTTGATATGATGCAGATATGTATATTTTACTGTTGGTGGGAGAATATGGGGGTTTTGTTTCGAAATAGTGCAGGAAGCAGTCTGCAATGTTTGTGTCTCACAAGACCAACAGATTCGCGCCGATGTCAAGACTAGAACCTGACAATTGCGCCCTCCCGATTCCGAGTTCTCGATTTTGCACACCAGTATGACTCTTACGTGTCAAATCTTTGGGTAGTAAGAATTTACCATAATTACTGAACATGTACTGTTTTGTTTTCTTTTAGATTTTAGTCCATAACATGTTAATGTAACCTAGTCTAATGAGCATGAAAATGTGTTAGGTTTATAGTAAGATGTTATAACAGATTATAGTGATGTTATAATACTAAATGTGAAGATTGAAAGTTATTGATTAGCAAGTTATATAAGATTGAAACTTGACATTGTAAGAGTTGAGAATGTGATTTGGATGCTAAAAGTCTTATGTTATATTTTAGTGAGTTTTAAGCTTCGTGTTATGTGGTTGATTAATATGGTTAGACCTTAAGCTAAAGGTTATAACTTAACTAAGATGAGAATTGAATCTATGAGGATAATGTGTATGTAGCTAATTGATGTGATAATCCTAATGGTATATGTAGGATATTGGAGTGCATGAGTTGTAATTGAATAGATAGATTATGCAAGAGGCAAGTTCAATAACTTTTGCTACTTTATTATTCAGTAAGGTTTTCTTTTCACCGTTATTTTGTTATACTTAGGCAAGTCTCCTAACCCTACTTTTATGTTATGCAAGTTTCTTGAATCTATTATTCAATTGAGTAAGTTCTCTAACCCTAATCTTTCACTATACAAGTTTCTATTCCTAACTTGTTATTGTTATGCAGGTTCTTTAATCCTAAGTTATTGTTGAGGAAGTTTTTAAACTCTACTTTTTATTGAACAAGTTAATTAATATTTGCTTCTTCATTCCAAATGAGATTGCTTTGGTTATTCAAAGTATGTAATTTTATTGTAAGAAAGGTTTTTATTCAGCTACGAATAATTTTTGTTTGATCTCTGATCACCAATGTTATTGTACAATCTTACATTGTTGTACCGAACTTTTAGTTGACTATCGACCATTCTATTGATTCAACTAATCTTTAGTTGATGAATGTTGTATAAACTAAATTACCTGTGATGCCCCCAAATTCGAGTATCTTCCAACCCGACAGATGGTGCTACACGGTGCTATAGTTCACATAAACATTCAATTGAAATGCCTCAAAAGAACGTATATGTCTTATATATATATATCAAAAGAATATCTACATTCCTCAGGTTCTTTACAACCAATACATTGTCTTTGTCATAATATCAATATTATTCCTTACAAAATCTATACTATTACATATGCAATCTACGGGTTCGCTTTCGCCTCCCCTTTATCCTTACCGGATCCATCGGTCCATTCTGTCTTAGCTGCAATCATATGGTTCAAGCAAGAATGAGCCTAACTAGCTCAGCAAGTACAACAATTCTAGGAAAATAGCATGCTTGAAACATAGGACTCATATAGCTTCGATAACTGAATAATAGTTACGAAGTACTATTGATAATTCAAAATAGCACTTCTTTTCATTCAAAACATTTTCCAACAACAATATTCAGTAAAACATCAATTCTGGTTCAAGACCATAGGAATTTCATAAGTACTTTGAATAGGACATCCCGGCACGAAGTCCGTAAGTCCGGTATAGCTTACGAGCACGTCTAGGTGATCAGCCTATAGTACTCTATGTTGATCAACACTACATTCATTAAACGTGTATACGTTTAAGTTGTGGCAACCTCACGTGCCTGTCGTTTGACGACAAAACAGTTTGAGCATACACCATCTACTTTTGAAAACCACAACAATATTAGTTCGGTAAATCCTTATCAACACTTGATAGAATAACATAGCATTCGTCTAGCCGAAAGGATTGGCTTTGACATTCCTCAAATACTAACTCATACGAAGAATACATGAATCACAAAGACTTGTCTAGATCGAACTGGAACAAGGGTTAGAGTACTTGCCTTTAGCGTCTGCTATAATTTATAACACGTGCACTTTACGTCTTTAAGTTCTCTACATTAGATGATAGCATAACATAGAACATTAGGTCATGAATGATCATACATGGTTCCTAAAGAATATTACCCTACTTCTCAATCTAATTACATATTAGATTTGTTATTATAGGTTCCAGCTTTCTGTTACATCATTCTTAAATTCATAAGTAATTGACTTAACCTAACTCTAAGTGTTCATGCTTAAGACTTAATTACGTCTTAACAATGTTTCATTAAGTTCTTCCTTTAATTGTTTATCAATTACTAACCATGCTCTACTTGTAAACATTCATTATTGTCTTGGTCTTGAGGTCAGCCGCTGCTGGCCTTACGGCTTATGACTTAATGCCATGCATGCACATCACCTATTATTGTGCCTAAAACCCGGACTTCGGATTTGCGGTAGCAGTCTCAAGATGTTAATGGTCGTACTGGCAAGGCCACTCTCCGAAGGTTATATGGCTTAACTCTAGCTTCGGTCTTTTGCCATGGCGAAATGCATGAATGAATTTTGTGGAAATTGGGACTTTCAGTCTTGAGAGAAAATTTTTACAGACTTCAAATTTTGTGAGATTGCCGGACTCGTAACTTCTTCGTTATCAGTCCGAATTGGCTCGTTTAAGAGCCTACGGTTCAAAAATCACGTACTTTATGTATTCATTCAAGAATTTTATCTATTCGACTTTGTTTCCTAAAATTCCACGTATTAGTTAAATTTTAACGACAATGATAACGTTCGGGAATGTTCAATGCTCGTTTCTTTGTTCTAAGTCGGAATCCGGCCATTTTTGAGTCCGCAACTCTATAATGCCAAATATGACTTGCCTCCATCGAAAACCCACATTTTCATTGTCAAACATAAAATACGACTTCCATTCCGAGAATTTCACGAATTCGACGATTATCGTCCAATCATGCAAATTCCGACAAAACCTCAATACTAATCATTCTAAGTGGATTTTAATCAATATGTAGACATCACAATTTACTTATTACACCAACTTATTTTAAGGTAGGTTTTGACTTATTCTTACAAGTTAATGACTTGTTTAACTCATTAACTACAATTCTCATGCTTATAACAACATATGGAAATTCTTCATAAGTTCATCAACTTATTTAAGTTCAAGTTGCTTATTTAGCTTATTCGGTTTAAGTCCATTGCTTATCAACTTCTCCTATGTTCTTAGTATCTAAGTTCATTAGATTACACTTCTCTTATCCTCCTAATATGTTAGAGATGAAGAAGACAAGATCATTTACCTTTGATGATTACTTCACTTGCTTTGGAAATCTACTAAGGAAAGGTTAAGCTCAAAGTGCTTATTGACTCTAACAAATAAGTTGTTTGAGAGAGAGTTTGAGAGAGATTTTAATCAAGCAATAAAATGAATAATGAACTCTCTATTTATAGGCTTGACAAAGTGAGGGTAGAATGGTCTTGTGTCATCCCACCTCCTTAAACTAACCTCCTTACTATTCATTGCTTATTAACCAAGTCTACTTGCTAACCACTCTTATTTACTTGGCCATTACAACACTTGGTCACCACACAAAAGGTTTGCCCATCAAGTCTATCCATGGGTTGCCCCATGGATCCTCATTAACTAATGGATCATAGTTTGGGGTTAATGCTAATTCAATTAACTTATCCTTTTGGCTTGCTAATTAATTAGTTTGGGCCTCCCTTTATTAAACACTTGGGTTTCATAATGAATCCCACTTAGGTTTACACCTTTAAGCTTATGGACTTATTTTTATGTAAAGTTACATTAATTCATTTCATTAGGTTTTAATACCTATATTCCCAAATTAAGTCCACATGCGAATTATTGCATTTTCCATACTTAGATTATTATTACATAATCCATCTCGCCTCGATATTCTAACATTACGTATTTCTCGGAAGTTCAAAAATAATTCCCGAGCGGTAAACGGTGAATAGTGTTTTTCGTAAACTTCCTCGAAAAACATTTATTTTCGTCTTCGAAATTCAAACAATTTAATTCTCTCACGTGGTACGAATACTACGGTCTTCTGACATTTCTAGGTTATAGAATGACATACATCTTATTAACACATATAATAACAAATAATATCATTTTATTCATTATTTAATTCTTTCAAATATTTTTACAAAGGATCCGAATTTCTCGGGCGTTAC
Organism: Panax ginseng; assembly: GCA_020205605.1. Lineage (NCBI taxonomy): Eukaryota > Viridiplantae > Streptophyta > Magnoliopsida > Apiales > Araliaceae > Panax > Panax ginseng. Next base: position 49,941,758 of record CM035147.1, on the reverse strand, counting down.
ATTCTTCCCCCCTTATAAAGATTCTGTCCCCAGAATCTCGCCCTATATCACTCAAACAAAAGAGGATAATTCTTTCTCATCCTTTCTTCAAGTTCCCACGTTGCTTCTTTCACATCGTGGTTCTTCCATAACACCTTTACTGATGATATTACCTTGTTTCGCAGAACTTGCTCTTTTCTATCGATGATTTGAATCGGCATCTCTTCATAAGTTAAATCTTTCTCGATTTGAATAGTCTCAAATTCTATCACGTGCTTGTAATCCGGTTTGTAAGGACGTAGCACTGAAACGTGGAATACATTATATATTCGCTCTAGGTCTGGAGGTAACGCTACCCTATAAGCTACCTCACCTACCCGTTCTAATACCTCAAAAGGTCCTATAAACCTTGGGCTTAGTTTTCCCTTCTTTCCAGAGCGTATCTTTCCTTTCCAGGGAGATACCTTTAGAAATACGTACGAGCCTACCTCAAACTCTCTATTCTCTCGATGTAAGTCTGCATATTTCTTCTATCTGTCTTGAGCTGTGACAAGATGCATACGTATCAGCTTCACCACTTCCGCTGTTTGCTGCACCAATTCTGGTCCTAGCATTCGGCGTTCTCCCACTTCATCCCAATACAACGGCGTTCTGCATTTCCTTCCATACAAAGCTTCATACGATGACATACCTATACTTGTATGATAACTGTTGTTATACGCAAATTCTATTAATGGTAGATGATCATCCTAACTACCCTTGAAATCCATGACACAAGATCTCAACATATCTTCTAACGTCTAAATTGTCCTCTCGCTCTGTCCATCTGTTTGTGGATGATATGTCGTACTTAACTTCAACTGCGTCCCCAACTATTCTTGAAGACTTCTCCAAAAGTTCGATGTGAATCGTGGATCACGATCTGACACTATCGAAACAGGTGCTCCATGTCTGGAAATAATTTCCTTATCATAGAGTTTAGCTAACTGATCTAAGTTATACTTAATTCGAATTGGCAAAAAGTGAGCTGACTTCGTCAATCGGTCCACTATTACCCAAATCGCATCATATCCCTTTTGAGTCGTTGGAAGTTCCACCACAAAGTCCATCATGATATGCTCCCACTTCCACTCTAGAATCTCCAATGACTGTAACAAGCCACTCAGTTGTTGATGTTCGGCTTTAACTCTTTGACAAGTCAAGCACCTACTCAAATACTCGGATATTTCTTTCTTCATGTTCGGCCACCAAAAACTTTGTCGAATGTCTTGATACATCTTAGTGCTACCAGGTGAATCGAGTACCTCGAACTATGAGCCTCTTGTAAAACTTGCTCCTTTAATTTCGTCTCATTCGGAACCCAAATTCTTCCCTCAAATCTTAAAAATCCCTCATTATCAAGACTAAATCTAATATCTTTTTCAGTGGTTAACCGCTCCTTCATCTGATCACACTCATCGGTTTTGAAATGCACCTCCTTGACTCTCTCTACGATGGTAGACTGAATCTCCGTCGCAAAAATTCTCTACTCTGCCTCACTTGGCAGCTTCACCTCCAACTCCATCCTAGCCATCTCTGTTATTAACTCAGTTTGAGCTATTAACAAAGACAACTTCTCCTGACCCTTTCTACTCAAGGCGTCGGCCACTACATTGGCTTTTCCAGGGTGATATAGGATTTCACAGTCATAATCCTTTATCAACTCCAGCCACCTCCTCTGTCTCATATTCAACTCCTTTTGTGTGAAGATATATTTAAGACTCTTGTGGTCCGTGTATATCTCACACTTTTCCGCATAAAGATAATGTCGCCATATCTTTAAGGCAAACACCACCGCGGCCAATTCCAGATCATGAGTAAGGTAAACTTTCTCATAATCCTTCAACTGCCTAGATGCATACGCAATGACCTTGCCATGCTGCATGAGCACGCAACCCAGTCCTTTATGCGAAGCATCACTATAAACAATGAAATTTCCTGTGTCATCGGGTAATGACAAAACAGGCGCTTCACTCAACTTCTTCTTCAGTTCTTGAAAACTATCTTCGCATTTCTCAGTCCATACGTACTTCACCGTCTTCCTCGTCAAGTTAGTCAGCGGAGTAACTATCTTTGAAAAGTCCTGAATGATCCTTCGATAGTAACCCGCTAACCCTAGGAAACTTCGTACCTCGGTCGGTGTTTTCGGTTGTTCCCAATACATCACGGCTTCCACCTTTGCTGGATCTACTGAAATCCCCTCATGGTCAATAACATGATCTAAAAACTGTACCCTCTCTAACCAAAATTCACACTTAGTGAACTTCGCATATAACTTCTCATTTCTTAATGTCTCCAACACTATTCGTAGGTGTTCAGCATGATCTTCTGGCGTTTTAGAGTAGACTAGAATATCATCAATAAACACCACGACGAACTTGTCCAAATATTGTTTGAACACTCTGTTCATCATGTCCATAAATGCAACTGGTGCATTAGTCAACCCAAATGACATCACCAGAAACTCGTAATGACCATAACGAGACCTGAATGTTGTCTTTGGCACATCTTCATTCCTAACCTTCAGCTGATGATACCCTATCCTTAAATCTATTTTGGAAAAATATTTTGCCCCTTTCAACTGATCAAAAAGATCATCGATCCTGGGCAATGGATACTTATTCTTTATTGTTAACTTGTTCAACTCTCGGTAGTCGATACAAAGTCTCAATGATCCGTCCTTCTTCTTGACAAACAACACCGGTGCTCCCCACGGCGAAACACTCGGTTGAATGTACTTCATGTCCAACAATTCTTGCAGTTGTACCATCAATTCCTTCATCTCCACTGGCGCCATACGATACGGTGCCCTGGAAACTGGTGCCGCTCCTGGCACAATATCTATTATGAACTCGGTCTCCCTATCCGGCGGAAGATAGTGTGTGTATAACTGGTGAGTGGGTTAAATGAGTTGGTTAAGTGCGCATAATGTTATTTCATTAGTTTTATTTTACGTAATGTTCCTAAGTCTAAAGAACAAAGCTTGAGAGACAGAGCCTTAGAGAGAAATTGAGAAGAGAAGAGAATTTTTTTGTGAATTGGAGAAGGAAGTATCAATCAAAACCTCTCTAATCATCTTTGCTAGGTTTATTCAAGAATCAAAGGTGAGAAATTTAGTTTTATTCTTAGTTTATATGTTCTTGAGTTCTTTATGAAAGTTGGATTGTGGTTGTATAATTTGTTGAGATATGATGTTACATGTGTTACTAGATGTTTATAATCTATTAATTGTTATCTAGAAATGATTTTCAGTAATCAAATCCATGGAGATAGGTTCTAAAATGAAGAAATTGAGTTTTATTGTAATATATACAATATGGTCTATTTTGGACTCAAAATTGATGATTTATCCACGTAATAATCTGTAAATTGGCAGTTGTTTGTGTTTATATATTAAGAAATGAAAAGAATGCATGTTAAACGAACTAATTTGGTTATAAATCGAATCAGTGGTAAGCTATTTTGCTAAATGTGTGAATTTTGAAAAAAATTTAGCAAAATTGGTTTTTAAATCCTTTGATTTTAGTGTATTATGTTGTTTTATTATTTAGAGTCATGTTATGCATGCTTGGTGTTGATTGTATGAAGTTGATATGATGCGGGTATGTATATTTTGCTGTTGGTGGGAGCTTATGGGGGTTTTGTTTGAACGGTGCGAGGAAGTTATCGCAATGTTTCGTCACTCATCAGACTCACAAATAGCATTGCTACGGCATCTTGACTACGCCAAAGATCAAGACTAGGAAGTGCGCAGATGTGCCCTCCCAGATTCAAGAGTTCTTGATTTTTACAATAGATTGCTACTGGTGTCAAAGCTTTAGAGCGACGCAGCCCACGCTGTAGTTGTTCTAACATAGACTATTTTGTTTTCTTTTTGATATCAGTCCATAGCATGTTAATGTAACCTAGTCTAATGAGCATAAAAATGTGTTAGGTTTATAATAAGATGTTATAACAGATTATAGTGATGTTATAATACTAAATGTGAAGATTAAAATTTATTGATTAACAAGTTATATAAGATTGAAACTTGACATTGTAAGAGTTGAGAATAAGCTGAAGGAAGAGTCTACTAAAAGGGCAAGAGCCAAGGATGCATACGAGGAAGCTTTTCAACGAACCGGGATAGCAGTGAGAGACGCGCAAGCAAAAAGGATGAAGATGGAGGAGATGAATAACGTATTCAACACCGTGATCAATCGAGCTCAAGATAGGGTCATGGGTTATCCAATTCAATTCGAGACGCTGCCATCGTATATATTAGATCACAGGACAATGTTCCGAATTATGGTGGAAGAGCGTCGTAAGGCTACACAGTATCTTAGTAGGACATCATAGTGAATGTACCTGTTATGCAATTAATAAAAAGGTTAAATAATATGTAAATCCCTAGTGATATGTAATCGATGGGATATGATAATGATTTTGTCCTGAAACTTTTGTAGTTCAGGAAAATAATGTAAATAGCAGTGATGCTATTGTTTTTATGTTTTCAAAGAGATTATGAATGAATAAAAGTTATTATTTTATTTTATTCAAAGTGTTGTGTTATGTGATTATTTTTTTTGGGGAAAAGTTAAGTAGAAATTATTTAAAAGAATTGAGTAATAAACTAATGCGTATATCTTAACAGAAAATGCCTCCAAGACGTCAACCACCACGACAGAGAACCACTGAGGGAGCTAACAATAACGATAATGCTGAAGCTAACCTCGTTCAACAACTAGTGACGTTACTGACAGGAGCGTTGCAGAATTAACTTCAGAATCAAGGTACAACGTTTAAGGATTTCAAGGCGGTTGGACCACTTGAATTCCATGGGTCCATGAATCCAGTGGAGGTGCAGACCTGGATCATGGAGATAGAGAAAGTATTCGATGTTGCGAGAGTGGGTGAGGATCAGAAGACTGCTTTTGCAACATTCATGTTGAAAGTAGAGGCTAGTTATTGCAGGCTAATAAAACGCGAGAAGGAGAGAGGGTGATGACTTGGGATAGGTTTAAGGAGATATTCTTTGAGACCTACTTCCCAGAGAGTTCGAAGAGTCACCTAGAAGTGCATTTTTTAGAACTGAAGCAGGGAACGATTGTGAGACCCCGGATTTTATGAAATAAAAGTATTCAATTTTTCTATTTTGGTAAATAGTTAAATTGATAAAAGTTTAAAGTTAAGGGTGATATGTGAAAATTTTTCAAAGTAGACAAGTTGTCATAAGATACCCGGTTATTATTCACTCTAGTATTGTTCACTCAAGTATTTGGGGCACTTTTTGTGTTGGAGTACTATTCACGAGTTAATATTCACGAGTTACTATTCACGAGTTACTATTCATGAGTTACTATTCATGGGGTACTATTCACCCGTAAGATATATTTCTTTTTGGTCAAAATTATTTTTGGGTACAATATTATTCCATGAGGAAATGTGCTAATTTTTTAGACCGTTGGTTGAAATTATATTAGTAAATCAATATGGATCGTTGGTTTAAAGTTTTAATAGTAAATCAATATGGATCATTTGGTTTAAATTTTTAATAGTGAATCGGTAAGATAATTTTGCTTTAAAGTTTTAATAGTGAATCAAGATGGACCGTTGCTTTAAAGTTTTAATAGTAAATTAATGGGATGATCATTTAAAAGTAAATCAATCTGGACCGTTCATGAATTAGTTACTATTCAGTCCATTCTCCTATAAATAGATGCTCATTCCTTCATTATTTCTTACAAATTCACTGAAACTCTAGAGAGAGAAACTATAGAGAGAAAGAAGAAAAGTATTTTGCTACTTCACTACTCCAATATCCAGTTTCTTCTAAGGTAGGGGATATTATTTGTTGTACTCGTAAGGGGTATTCTTTCTTTCTTATTCGTGAAGAGAACTTCTGTTATTCCATTCTTTATTATTCTGTTGGAATAACCTGTATACGTGGGATACCTTATACTTGGTGAAATTCTTCTGTTATTCCATTCTTTATTATTATGTTGGAATAACCTGATTATGCGAAGTACCGCATACATGGTGAAATTCTTCTGTTATTCTATTCTTTATTATTCATTGGAATAACACATGCATGCGGTCTATCGCATGTCCGGTGAATTTCGTTGTTATTCCATTCTTATTATTCGTTGAATAACTGTTTATCTGATACCGCATACATGGTGAAATTCTTCTAATATTTCGTTCTTTATTATTCTGCTTTTAATATCCCGTCTATGCGTTCTACTTTAGGACCAGTTCCATTAATTATTATTCGCTTTAATATCCCGTCTCGTGCGTTCTGTGGGACCGGGTTCCATTATTTATTATTCTGTTGGGAATAACCTGTCTGTGCGGATTACGCACGCATGGTGAAATTCTTTTGTTATTCCGTTCTTTATTATCATGTTGGAATAACCTGTCTATGCGAAGTACTGCATACATGGTGAAATTCTTTTATTAATCCATTCTTTATTATTATGTTGGAATAACTCGCACTATCATCAAGTAATCGCATACATGGTGAAATTCTTTTATTATTCCATTCTTTATTATCTTTGTTGGTTATTGGTTTTACAGTTGTATGTCTTTGGCCTGTAGTGCAAAGATGATATGTTGTTAAATATCTTTGGCCTGTAGTGCAAAGATGATCTGTTGTTTGATACCTTTGACCAGTAGTGCAAAGATGGACAGGTGTATGACATGATCATGACCCCTAGTGATACTAACGAATATCCTTGACCGTAGTGCATGGATAATTCAATGATGTGATTGGCAGGATCATTACCATTAGTTAACAGTTGAATGTCTTTGGCCGTAGTGCACTGACAGGCAATTGATTGGTATGATCGTGACCATTAGTTTTATAGTTGAATATCTTTGGCCCGTAGTGCAGAGATAGACAACTGATTGGTATGATCATTGTTATTACATTTGAATATCTTCAGCCTTTCGGGTAAGGATATTGAGTAAACGTTCTATTATGCCTTTGTGGCAAAAAAGAACTGTTAATTCACATTATTATAAATATGAATTGTGAATTTAACTAACGTCTTTAGTGGTTCAGGTGAAGACAAGTGATGAAAGTTCTATTTGTCTTGAGTATAACAAAGAACTGGCTGATGAGTATTACAGAATAAAATATCAACGATGGACTTTTAATCTAGATGAGATATTAGACATTATGTTCTACTTGACTCTTTTAATGGATTGCTTGTTCCGCTGCAGTTAAACTTGATGTTTGTTATATTGTATCAGTTTAACACTGTTGAAGGCTAACGATAATTTATTCTGCATTATCTTAGTCATAATATTTCTTACTGGGCTAGTTGAGCTCACCCTTTCTTTTATTTTTCTCTTCAGGAAATGAGAACGTAGCTTGGACTAGTCGGGGAACAGAGTGATGGTCCTAGATGGAGCATTAGTAGTCCTCACTATTCTGTGAAATAGTGTGATAATAAATGTAATGAGGACCCCATTGAGTTTGTATATTGTCTAGATGACAATATTTGTATTAAAACTCATAGCATATATTTAGTTATTTTTTACACAACTGTTGTATAATTAGTTTGTATTTGTATTTTGTACCTTGTATCTGGCGACCCAAGATGGGTGATGTATACCTGTTTTGGGGGCGTCACAACGATGACGGTGTCTGAGTATGCCACGAAATTCAACGAGTTGGCGAGGTTTGCGCCATATCAAGTCAGCACAGACAAACACAAGGTGAAGAGGTTTGAACAGGGACTGAAGCCCTGGTTGTATAGTAGGGTCTCTCTTTTCTAGTTGAAGACATTCGCAACGGTAATGGAGAAGGCAATTCTCGCTGAAGGTGGATGCGAGGCTGTAACAAAGTTCAATCAAGAACAGAAAAAGAAGAAGAATGAAGTGGAGATTAAGAATGGAGGTGGTAGTAGTGGAAACGACAACAACAATCTGAAGAGAAAATGGAATGGAAATATGGGCGCTGGAAGTCAGCAGGGTAACCAGCAGAATAAGAAGTTTGAAGCATGTGTGAAATGCGGGAAGTTTCATAAGGGCGTGTGCTTATTGGGAACACGTGTCTGCTTTAACTGTGGCCAAGAGGGTCACATCGCCCCAAATTGCAATCAACCCAAGAAGAACGTGTGCTTCACGTACGGGTTGAAGGATCACTTTGCTTGTGAGTGCCCTAAGAAGGTGGCTGGAGAGACAACAAGAAGCAAATGAGGTAGTAGTGGAGGTACATAGGCCATTGATGGACCAACAACATCAAACAAACCCACAACCAGAACCTTCAACATAACTGTGCAAGATGTTGTGCAATCAAAATATGTGGTGCCAGGTATTATCCCAATCAATGATATTGATGCTTATGTATTATTTGATTCGGGTGCTACTTGCTCATTTATATTTGATGAATTTGCTAAGAGGTTAGGATTGCCTAGTGAAGAACTGAATTTCACTTTAAACATAGAAATTGCGAATAAGGAAGTAATTCCTGTTAGGTTCGTATACAAGAACTGTAGGGTGAATATTAAGGGGAATATCATGATGGTAGATTTAATTCAATTAGACTTGGAGAGTTTGATGTTATTTTGGGAATGGATTAGCTGTTCAATTATGGAGCGGTAATTGATTGCCAAAAGAAATGTGTAAACCTTATGACTCCGTAAAAGGTAGTTTTCTATGGTAGCAAATCGCCTAGACAAATGAAATGTTTGACGATTATGTAGGCCAAGAAGTTGTTGAGTCAAGGCTGTGTGGGTTATTTAGCTTACATAGTCGATACTCAGAATAAGGGTGTGAAACTGGAAGAGATACCAGTGGTTAGGGAATTCGTAGATGTGTTTCCGGAGGATTTGCCAGGACTTCCGCCTGATAGAGAGATTGAGTTCGTGATCGACTTAACGCCATGAACATCACCGATATCAAAGGCACCGTACAGAATGGCTCCGGTAGAGATGAAGGAACTGATGGTGAAACTGCAAGAGCTGCTAGACAAGAAGTATATTCAACCAAGCGTATCACAGTGGGGAGCGCCAGTATTATTCTTGAAGAAGAAGGATGGATCAATGCGTCTTTGCATTGATTATAGGGAGTTAAACAAAGTCACTATTAAGAATAAATAACCGTTGCCAAGAATAGATGACTTGTTTGATCACTTGAAGGGTGCTACATACTTCTCAAAAATAGATTTGAGAAGTGGGTATCACCAATTGAAGGTAAGGAAGGAGAATATACCTAGAACGGCATTCAAAACACGGTATGGACATTATGAGTTTCTGGTGATGTCTTTTGGTTTGACCAATGCCCCTGCTGCATTCATGGATTTGATGAACAAGGTGTTTAAAACATTTTTAGATAAGTTTATGGTGGTATTCATCGATGACATCTTGGTGTACTCCAAAACTCAAGAAGAACACGTGGAACATTTACGTTTGACATTGGAGACACTACAAAAGGAAAAGTTGTACACAAAATTCTCAAAGTGTGAATTTTGGTTAGATCGTGTACAATTTTTGGGACATATGATTGACAAAGATGGGATTTCAGTGGATACATCAAAAGTGGAAGCTGTAATCAATTGGGAACAACCAAGAACACCGTCGGAGGTGAGGAATTTCTTGGGGCTGGCCGGTTATTATAGATGATTTTTCCAAGATAGCCACTCCGTTAACAAATTTGACAAGGAAAGCTGTAAAATTTGTTTGGACGGAGAAGTGTGAAGAAAGTTTTCAAGATTTGAAGAAGAAGTTAAGTGTGGTACCTATGTTGTCATTACTAGATAGTACAAGAAACTTTGTGGTGTATAGTGATGCCTCACATAAAGGATTAAGATGTGTCCTTATGCAGAATGACAAAGTTATTGCATATGCATCAAGGCAACTGAAGGATTATGAGAAAGGGTATCAGACTCATGATTTAGAATTAGCTGCAGTAGTATTTGCTCTGAAGATATGGAGACACTATCTCTATGGAGAAAAATGTGAGATTTACACAGACCATAAAAGTCTGAAGTATATATTCACTCAGAAGGACCTGAACATGCGTCAAAGAAGATGGATGGAATTGATAAAGGATTACGACTGTGAGATCTTTTATCATCTAGGGAAAGCGAATGTGGTTGCAGATGCTTTAAGCATGAAAGGTCGAGAAAAGTTGATGCTGATAACCACACAGGATGAACTTATTTCAGCAATGACAAAGTTAGAATTGGAAATAGAATTTCCAAAAGAATCTGATGAACGACTATTCCAGATAGAAGCTGGCCCATCTTTAGTGGACAAGGTGAAGAATGCTCAACTACAAGATGAAGAATGTGGGAAAATCAAAGAGAAAGTGGTTGAGAGCAATGATGCGAAATATAAGATCGATACCGAAGTATTACTAATGTTTGATGGAAGAATCTGGGTTCCAACAATACCAGATATTAAAGACAAAATATTGACCGAAGCTAATAACTCAAGATATTCGGTACACCCAGGAAGCACGAAGATGTATTAAGATTTATGATGACATTTTTGGTGGCAAAACATGAAAAGAGATGTTGCAGAATGTGTCAAGAAATGCTTGACATGTCAAAGAGTCAAGGCCAAACATCAAAGACCAAGCGGATTACTTCAACCGTTAGAAATACTGGAATGGAAGTGGGAACACATCACAATGCATTTTGTGGTGGGTCTTCCAACTACTCAGAGAGGATGTGATGCGATTTAGGTGATAGTGGACAGACTGACAAAATCAGCACACTTTTTGCCAATAAATATTAGATTCAATATTGATCAGTTGGCAAGGTTGTACGTTAAAGAAATCGTTTCGAGACATGGAGTGCCAGTGTCAGTTGTGTCAGATAGAGATCCGTGATTCACGTCAAACTTCTGGAAGAGACTACAAGAATGTATGGGAACACAGTTGCAACTGAGCACGACTTATCATCCACAAACAGATGGCCAAAGCGAACGAACAATCCAGACATTGGAAGATATGCTGAGAGAATGCATCATGGATTTCAAAGGGAGCTGGGAAGAACATTTACCGTTAGTTGAATTTGCCTGTAACAACAGTTACCACGCGAGCATCGGCATGCCGCCTTACGAAGCATTATATGGAAGGAAGTGCAGAACTCCACTGTGCTGGGATGAAGTCGTTGAACGCCAACTGTTAGGACCCGAACTGGTACAACAAATGGCTGAGGTTGTCAAACTCATCAGGACAAGATTGGTAGCTGTAAAACCCCAACTTTTTGAATAAAGATGAATTTTCTATAAATATTATTTTCGAATATTATGGAGTGAAATTGATATAATAGTTGTGGGTAATATTTATAAATTTTGCAAAGTACGCAAGTTGTTATATAATATTCGATTGGTCGGGGAATATTCGTTTTAACAGGGAATATTCGTACAATGGCACATTCATTGGTGGACCCCACAACGGAATTATTGTCGTATTGTGAAAATGACAAAAATACTTTATCAAAATAACGGCGGAAGTTTTACCGTTAATCGTTGAAACACCCGGTGTTAAAAGTGCGAAGAATACGCGTGGTTGCATAAGAGTAGTACACCGGTATTAATTATTGATGCTTAAGTGATAAGTCACTCGGTTTTGTTGGTATTATTAATGTAATAATACAAAAATCTTTTTATATAAAATGTAATACTTTTATAAAGTTATTCTATAAATAGAATATATTATATTCTATTATGCATAGTGTTGCATAAAGTGTCTGCATAGTATTTTTTGCATAGTAAAATCTTTTTATATAAAAATGTAATACTTTTATAAAGTTATCATTTTATTAGACAATAATTAGAATATATTATATTTTATTATGCATAGTATTTACATAAGGCTCTGATAGTGTTTGCATAGTAAAATCTTTTATAAAGTTATTCGTTTTATTAGATTATAAATAGAATATATTATATTTTATTTAAATGATTATGCTTTAATTATGGACCTTGATTAAAGTAAATCAATCTCGACTGTTCATGAGTTAGTTACTATGCATTCCATTTTTCTATAAATAGAAGCTCATTCATTCATTATTTTCTTTTAATTCTTTGAAACTCTCTAGAGATAAACTATAGAGAGAAAGAAGAAAGTATTCGCTACTTCACTACTTATATATCCAAGATTACTCTTCTTCTTATGGTAGGGAATATTATTTGTTGTACTCGTAAGGGTGCTATTCTTTCTTATTCATGAAGAGAACTGTTGTTATTCCATTTCTTATTATTACGTTGGAATAACTCAGATATACGTGATCTCACCCTATACTTGGTGACATTCTTCTATTATTCTGTTGGAACATCACGTCTCGTGTGTTTTACACCGGACTGGTTAAAATCTTTATTATTATTTCGTTGGAATATCCTCGTCTCAGATGTTTTTACACCGGACACGGTTCCGTCTTATTATTATTCTATTGGAACATCACATGCGTGTGTTTTACAATCGAACCCGGGTTCTGTCTTTATTATTCTATTGGAACATCCCGCGGTGCAAATTTTGCCTCGACCGTTTTTCAGTATTATTATTCATTGAATAACTTTTTCTATGCAAGTACCGCATGCATGGTGATTTCTTTTGTTATTCCATTCTTTATTATACTCAGTTGGTTAAAGTTTTGACTTCTATACTCCATGAAATTAGTAGAATATCCTTGATATTTGCGCTTCATCCAGTATCTTTTCAATGAAATATTCTTCTGATCATTCTTGAATTTTACTCTACAAAGCAGTATCATGTTGACAATTTGGACATTAGTAGTTCTTGGACAAATTAATTCTTGAACTTGTTTTATTGAATTCTTATATATTGTCATCATCCACATGTTTATATTATGTTGAAAGTCATTTGTGGCCTGTAGTGCATAGATGGACTTTATATGATTATGACCAGGGATTATTCGGTGTAATCATGACCGTAATATTACAAATGATGTGGTGAAAGTCCTCATTGGCCCGTAGTGCATTGATGGACAGTTGTTGGCATGATCATGACCATTAATGAATACACAAATATTCTTGGCCCGTAGTGCATGGATAATTGTGGTCGTGATACTAAATAATATCCTTGGCCAGATTTATAAAGGTGGGGTGATTCGATGATGTGGAATATTTATTGTCGGGTCTCAACGATAACAAATGATGAAAAACCTTTTTAATCATAAAAGATAGTAGATTTTATTTTCTACTTGACTCTTTTAATGGATTGCTTGTTCCGCTGCAGTTAAACTTGATGTCTATTATATTTAATCAGTTTAACATTGTTGGAGACTAATGATAATTTATTCTGCATTATCTTAGTCATAATATTTCTTATTGGGCTAGTTGAACTCACCCTTCCTTTCACTGTTCTCTTCAGGAAATGAGAATATAGCTGGGACGAGTCGGGGAATGGAGTGATGGTCCAGAGGATATCATTAGTAGTCCTCAGTATTCTGTGAAACAGTGTGATAATAATTGTAATGAGGACTCCTTTTGAGTTTGTATAATCTCTAGTAGATAATATTTGTATTCAAACTCACAATTTATGATTTGTCATATTGTACACGACAGTTGTATTAGTAAGTTGTATTTGAATTTTGTACCATGTATCTGGCGACCCAAGATGAGTGATGTATACCTAATTTTGGGGTCGTCACAGTTGGTATCAAAGCTTAGGGATATGATCCCTGGCTAAGATGTGAGACTAGAACTAGGAGGGGAGAGACGGGGAATTCCTTCGCTAGTATGACCTACTTCAATTTATTTTGTATTTAAATTGGTTGGTCAGAGTTTAGAGATATTATGTTACATGTCAATTAACCTTTGTTTTGTGGCGATTCAAAATGACATCCAAAAATGTTGAGAATAGCAATGGAGCACAAGAGACCGTTAAGTCTCCACATATCAATAATCAGGAGAATGTGCATCAGGAAGGTGACAATCCTCATGCAAACAACAACACTGACTAATGATGAATGATGGATTGTTTAGAGGCTTTATGCAATTCATGCAATAGCAGGCGAGAGCGTCTCCTGTCCAAAATGTAGGTGGAAACACTGGAAACTCTCGGGCGGTCACCGCTAAATAGTTCAAGGAGCTGGGACCACTGGAGTTTAAGGGAGAACCAAAACCACTTATGGCGGAAGCATGGATAAAGCAGATCACCAAGATATTTGGTGTCTTGGGATGCTCCGAGGAGCAAAAGGTTCCTTTCACGCCTTTATATGTCATGCGAGAGGTAGATTCTTGGTGGGAATTCCAGAAACATACTCAACTTGTCGTCAGATCAAGATGTCTTGGGAGAAGTTCCAAGAGCGTTTCAATGACAAATACTTTCCCAAAAGTATTCGTATATGAAGGAGGTGGAGTTTATCAAATCTGAGCAAAACAATATGACCGTGTCGCAATACGAGGCAAAATTGCATGGTTATCCCTGGTTGGCGTCCCACTTGGTGGATAATGAAGAGAGAATGGCGCTAATGTTTTTAAGAGGTTTGAAGTCGAGAGATACGTCAACATCTTATTTCTCATAAACCGTGGTTTGTATTCAGATGTTGTAAATAGGGCTCATTGGTGGAGCGTAATAACGAGTCAACTCAACCAAAAAGAGAGCAAAACGGCAAAATGATAATACCGGTGAGCGATCATCAAGCGGTGACAACAAGCGTGGAGGGAATCAATAGGCGAAATGGTAACCACTTCGGTGGTAATCAGGGCCAAAACAATAAGAATGTACATTTCAAGAAGAGGAGATTCAACAATGATGGAAAGACGTCAAAGATCGCAGACCGTTGTTAATGAAGGAGAAAGACCACCTATCATATGCTTCAAATGCGGAGGGAGGGACACATCGGTCAAATTGCGCGATGTAGTCAAAGCATTTTATAATTGTGGAAGAGAAGGTCACTTAGCCCGAATTTGTCGTTCATCAAGACAAATTCAAACTAGGATGGAGGCACCAAAGGTGACCGGAAAAGTCAAAGCCGTTAGTGCAAGGGAGAGCGTTTGTTGTGACCTCTCCCGAAAGCAAGGAACCCGAATGAGGTCATCACGGGTAAGCTTATCATAAACTCTTACGAAGTCTACACTTTATTTGATAATTGGGTTCTACCCATTCTTTTATTTCTCCTACTTGCGCTCAACGATTAAATTTGACTCAAGAAATTAGACTTTGACTTATCTCGTGGAAACTCCGTTGGGAGAAACCTTCATTACATCCACGGTTTATAAGTCTTGTTTGGTTCAAGTTGGTACCCACACATTACCTGTCGATCTTATTGCATTAAAAATACTTTCATTTGATGTAATTCTAGGGATTGATTGGTTAATTACTCATCATGCAAAAATTGATTATTTTCGTAAGGTTGTTAGCTTTAATATTCCTAATCGACCTATTATGCGAATTCAAGCAACCAAACCATTAAAATCAATCACTGTCATCTCAAGCCATAAAGCTATTCGTTTATTGAAAAACGGATGTCAAGCTTTCTTAGCTCATGTCATAGATCTAAACAAAAATACGTCAGTTTTGAATAATATTTCTATTGTTAATGAATTTCCTGACGTATTCCCTGAAGAACTTCCTGGCCTACCCCCAGAGCGTGAAATTGAATTTTGTATCGACCTTGAACCCGATACCATTTCTAAATCCCCATATCGAATGGCTTCTATTGAACTTCAAGAGTTAAAAACTCAACTGTAGGAATTATTAGACATTGGCTTTATTCGTCCTAGTACTGCTCCTTGGGGTGCTCCTGTTCTATTCATGAAGAAGAAAGATGGGAGTATGCGACTTTGTATTGATTATCGGGAGTTGAATCATGTCACCATCAAAAATAGGTACCCATTGCCATGTATTGATGACCTGTTTGAGCAGTTGCAAGGAGCCAAATTCTTTTCAAAGATTGATCTTCGTTCTGGATATCACCAATTGAAGATTAGAACCAATGACATTCCAAAGACGGCTTTCAGAACTTGGTACGGGCATTATGAATTCCTAGTCATATCCTTTGGATTGACTAATGCTCCTGCTGCCTTCATGGATATGATTAACCGAATATTCAAGGAATATTTGGATCACTTTGTGGTCGTCTTTATTGATGAAATCCTCATATATTCCAAAACCCCGTGAAGATAGTGAGCAACACTTGAGGCTGATACTCTAAAAGCTTTGTGAATATAAGATTTATGCCAAGTTGAAGAAATGTGAGTTCTGGCTTGAGGAAGTAGCATTCCTTGGGCACGTGGTATCAAGTCATGGAATATCTGTTTACCCAGCAAAGATTGAAGCTATTCAAAGCTGGGAGCAACCTAAATCAGTGACCAAAGTATGTAGCTTTCTCGGCTTAGCTGGTTATTATCGGAGATTCGTAGAAGGGTTTTCTCGAATCGCTACTCCACTAACTCAGCTGACTCAGAAAGATACAAAGTATGGTTGGAGCGAGGAATGTGAGAAGAGTTTTTAAGAACTCAAGAGGAGACTCATTTCAGCACCTGTTCTAACAATACCATCTGGTTCGGAGGGATTTGTCATCTACAGTGATGCTTCGGGCAAAGGGTTAGGATGTGTTCTCATGCAACATGGGAAAGTCATAGCCTATGCCTCACGACAACTCAAAGAATATGAGAGGAATTATCCTACTCATGATCTAGAGTTAATTTGTTATCTTCGCACTAAATATTTGGAGGCATTACTTGTATGGGGAGAAAGTGGAAATGTTTACGATCATAAAAGCCTCAAATATTTCTTCACTCAAAAGGAACTCAACATGCGACAATGACGTTGGTCGGGCTGTTGAAAGATTATGATCATACTATCCAATACCATCCTAAAAAGCGAACGTGGTAGGCGGCGCATTGAGTAGAAGATCATATGCGAATGCACGAGTGCAATATTGTCAATGCAAAGGCCCATTTTGCATGACTTGCAAAAGATGGAGATAGAGATAAAGACTCTGTGGACCCACGTGATGATGGAAAATATCTGAGTAGAACCGACTTTAATTGATAAAATTAAAGCTGCTCAAATTACAGATCCGGAGCTGATGCGTATGAGGAAGAAAATGAAAGAAGGTGTGATGCCGGAAGCAAGAATCGATGAAGAAGGAATACTTTTAGTCAACTCCAGACTTTGTGTTCCTAACGACCCTGATTTAAGGTACAAAATCAAGATGGAGGCGCACAACACACCGTTTGCAATCCATCCTAGGAGTACCAAAATGTATCATGATCTTCGACATACATTTTGGTGGGGAAATATGAAGAAAGAGATAGCGCTGTTTATCTCAAGGTGTCTAACGTGTCAATGAGTCGGTATGAGCATCAAGTACCAAAAGGTCCATTGTAACCACTTGAAATTCCAGAATGGAAGTGGGAGCATATTACCATGGATTTCGTTACTGGTCTTCCCAAAGTTTCTCAAGGCATAGATGCGATTTGGGTCATTGTTGATAGATTGACCAAGTCTACTCATTTCTTCCGACACTGAGAAAAACTTACACTTGAACGTCTTACTCAGTATATACATAAACGAGGTTGTAAGATTGCATGGTATGCCAGTATCCATAGTTTCTAATCGAGACCCAAGATTCACTTCGCGATTTTGGGTTAGTTTGCGAAAAGCTATGGGCATGATTTACGATTTAGTTTCGGCATATCATCCTCGCATGCACGGACGATCGGAGATGACTATTCAAACTCTTGAAGATCTATTAAGATTCTGTGTCCTTGATTTCAAGGGAAGTTGGGACAAGTTCTTACCATTGGTGAAGTTTTCCTACAACAATAGTTATCAAGCAAGTATTGGCATGGTTCCATTCGAAGCGTTGTATGGAAAAAAGTGTCATTCTCCAGTATGCTGGGATGAGGTGGGTGAAGCAACGTTGTTGGGACCAGAGTTGGTACGTATGACTGCGGAAAAGATTCAAATGATCCGACAACGTATAAAAACCTCACAAGATCGACAAAAGAGTTATGTTGATCTTCATCGAAAGGACGTGGAATTCGATATAGGAGATCATGTGTTGTTATGTGTTGCTCCATGGAAAGGAGTTACGAGATTTGGAAAGAGAGGAAAGCTCAATCCTCGATTTATCGGCCCATTTTTAATCCTTGATCGAGTAGGAACTGTGGCCTATAGACTCGCTTTATCGCCAAGTATGTCTCGTGTTCATAACGTTTTTCACATATCCATGTTACATAAATATGTGGAAGACCCGAACCACATTATTGAGTTGGAACCGGACGAAATAGCGGAAGATTTGACGTATGAAGAGGTTCCTATTCAAATATTGGATAAGAAGGAACATATTCTACACACCAAGGTTATACCTCAAGTCAAAGTTTTGTGGAGAAACCACGATGTTGAGGAAATGACTTGGGAGTTAGAATCTGAAATGAAATCAAGGTATACTTACCTCTTCGACATACCAGGTACGTATCTTAATTTCGAGGGCGAAATTTCATAAGAAGGGGAGATTGTAAAACCCCAACTTTTTGAATAAAGATGAATTTTCTATAAATATTATTTTTGAATATTATGGAGTGAAATTGATATAATAGTTGTGGGTAATATTTATAAATTTTGCAAAGTACGCAAGTTGTTATATAATATTCGATTGGTCGGGGAATATTAAATAGACAACCAAGACAATCATTGGTGGACCCCACAACGAAATTATTGTCGGATTGAAAAAATGACAAAAAATACAGTAATACGCGTGGTTGCATAGTAGCACACGATATTAATTATTGATACTTAAGTGATAAGTCACTCAGTTTTGTTGGTATTATTAATGTAATAATACAGAAAATCTTTTTATATAAAACAAAATACTTTTATAAAGTTATTCTATAAATAGAATATATTATATTCTATTACGCATGTGTTGCATAGTAAAATCTTTTTATATAAAATAGAATACTTTTATAAAGTTATCTCATTTTATTAGACAATAATTAGAATATATTATATTTTATTATGCATAGTGTTTGCATAGTGCTGCGATAGTGTTTCAGATAGTAAAATCTTTTATAAAGTTATTCATTTTATTAGATTATAAATAGAATATATTATATTTTATTTAAAAAATTTTGCTTTAAATATGGACCGTCAGATTAAAGTAAATCAATCTCGACCGTTCATGAGTTAGTTACTATACATTCCATTTTCTATAAATAGAAGCTCATTCATTCATTTTTACACTAAATATATATATGCATGAACTGTGATTGTTAATTTTGTATGATAACAAAATTAGTTTATGCTAATTGAGAAATTGAACTGTGTATATTATAATTGGGTAAGAATTAAATAGAATATAGTTAGAATAAATCAATTTGCTTTATAATTGTGGAATTACAGTTCACTGTGTCAAGAAATATCAAATATGAAGTTTTTGGTCTTAAAACAGTGATTTCAAAGATTTAGTTTTCTTATATTGTTCATTAGTTGTGTTAAAATTAGTATATGCATGTTAAGTAATGTGTATGAGTAATTTATGTATGTTATACATGATGAATTAGTGTTAGAAATTAAGTTATTGACAGAAATTTAGTTGTTCTGTTCTTCGTGTGTTAAGTTTTTTGCAAGTTTTTGCATGCTGAAATTTACCGGATGCCTTGCCAAGCATAAATACCATCAATGTCATAGTCATTATCATCGGCCGCGTCATGTGCGACCATCCAGAGAGAAGTTATGGTATGCTATTACCACTTAGCGTAAGGATTCAGAAAGACTTTTGTCTTGCACAAAAGTCTGTAATTGTTAGTGTTATGCTACATGATGAGTGTTAAACATATTTTTTTGTTATTTTGGTATTTTAATGCTAGGAACGAACATGTTATTAACACTTAACGAGTGTGGTTATTATTTATTGATGTAATTTGATTAAGTGATTTATAAATCAAACCATACGTGATGTGGATATGTAGAATCTGGGTAGTGACTGATGATGTCATAATGACATATGTATATAGGATAATTGTGATTCGGATTATAACGGTTTAGCCTACAAGTAAGGGAAGTCTTCTAAACCTAAACCTTCGTTGTGCAAGTTTATTTTCATTATGCAAGTTTATTTACCTTATCTTGATGATATTTATCGAGTTATTCTTGTTGTTAACTTGTTTCGTTGAACAAGTTATTATTTCTAGTTCGATTACAAGTATGCAAGTTTTCCTAACTCAATACTTTCGTTGAGCTAGTTCTATTATTATGTTGTGCAAGTTTGTCTAAACCTAAACTTGTTATTTTTGCATACAAGTATCTTTATTCTGATGAACAAGTTTATCGTTCAAGTTATTACTTATTATGCATGCTTAATATTCAATTCTAAGATTTAACCTTAGTTTAATGTTGTTCAAAGCAAGGTATGATATATTATTCAATATTTATGCTATTAGATTATTCCTAAAGCATGAACTTAGTATACAATGTTGATTCAATTATGGTTTATTCCGTAACATAGAGTTATTACCTTTTTATTCAACTAATCCTTTGTTGATGACCGTTGAATTCTAAATTTCCCTTGAAATGTATCCTAACCAATCTTACGTTGGTGTGGACTTGTACTCTAAATATACTGATATGAACAACCCTATTATTAGGGGTTTACGCTTAGCGTTGAAATGTTTATGCACAATACATTGTATGAAGGGCTGATCCCCCCTAAGTATGCGGAGTCCTTATAGTCTTATAACTGTTAAAGTTTAAGTTGAAAGAGTACTTATACCCGTGGACATGGTTTGTGGTCATTAGACCCTCAGTTATATATTTTAGAGTGTTGATAGAACATATTGTTCAGTTTTATTGAGCCTATTATTTGGCAGTTGTTGTAAAGATTTTATTCATTATTATTTCAAGTGAGCTTTGTTTGCTCACTCTTGGTTATATAACCTTACAGCTAAAGAAGGTCGATGTACCTAGCACCAGTAAGGGAAAGGGAAAGATGAACAAGTATTGAAGACTAGTAATTATGTTGACATGTTATTATCAGACTTTACTTGAATAATTATAATGAAGTTATTTAAATTCCGTATTTGAATTATTGTATTTTAAAGGTTAGACAACCTGAGAGATTCTATTAATGTAATCCCTTAATGGGAAGGTTTATTATTCAATTTTATTATGATTGGGTAGTTAGATGTGAATGTTTTTATAAAGTGAATACCAAATCTTGAGGTAATAAAGTACCGGGATTTGGGGGTGTCACAAGTTGGTATCAAAGCCTTAGGTTATGAACCTTAGGTGGGGGGAAAGCCTTAGGTAGTAACCTTTGAAAAGATAGTGATGATAAACTCTTATCGAGTTTTTAAGGAAGAAGTAATAAAACACTTATGTGCTTATGTGATTACAACTTATGTGCTCGTGAGTGTCGAGTAGTAATGATTAATAATTAAAACTTAAAATTTTCGTTGTCAGGATGACTAATGTCGAAGAATCTAGTCAGGCTAGGGAGGAAGGTCCTCAGATGCCTAGAGAGGAGGAGCCTCGTGACATTCAAGTGGTTTGGGAACAACTACTGCCACGGGAGTCAGCCCCGTTGGTCACAGTGGTTAAAGATGAGGATGATGATGTAGAAACGGATGAGGAGGATCCAGTTGAGCTGCCACAGGAAAATGAGGATGACGAGGACGAGGAGGAAGAGATTCCACTAAACTCGATCGTTGCTCGTATGTACGATGAAGTCTACGACCGTAATGTGGAACTTCGGGATACTGTCGAGGAGTTGCAAGAGATAGTAGCGAAACAACAGAATAACTGTTTAGGTTAAAGTTAAAATATTACTTGTAACCATGGACATAGTTCGTGGTCTTATTGTAACGACCCCAAAATCCATACAATTTAAATCTCAACATCGGTCGTTAACCAAACATTAAATCTCTATCTTTACATCATTATTCGATGTTAAACTTAATAAAATTGCGGAATATTTAAAACTTTTATACATTTCCTTCTTTCTTGCCCTGAATTGCAACCTTTACATTACATCTCTTTGATTCAATCTTATATCATGAATCGTTACAATAAAATGACTATACAAAGTCTTACATCATAACTAAAAATCCATATACATTGGATAGCTCAACTTACAATTCAACAACATGTTACGTTCAAAATATGAAATACATTTCTCATAAAACATAAGTAATCTTTGTGAATATAGATCTCTATAACTCATTTAGCACATATCTTTACCTTAAAATCTTAACCTACAAAAGTTGTTATTTGCAAGAGTGAGCTCGACAGCCCAACAAAGTCTAACAGTTTTCATGCATCACATAGCACATAATAACATGCTCGATATACATCTCATTAAAGTAACATGACATACATGCTTTTAATTCACATAACAAATATAAAAATTGAATTCCTTACTCAACCATCATTACTTAGCCAAAACAATGCAGTCATATATTGACTTTAACATTTCATGATTTCAACATGTATAACATATCATGCAATTTAAAATAGTTCATTAAGTACACGTCGAAAATAGGAACTGAAAGACTTGCATTGATCGTTGTTTACCAATAATAGTTTAACAGCTTACAGTTATCTGCACTTCACGTGCCCTACACAATTATATAATCATACACATCAACTATTAGTAACATAACAACACATATTAATTGTAATGTAAACTCTACTCCACATCTCATAATCATTCCTATTAATTAGCACACAATGTTCAATTAGATTGTGTTAACTTTTTGACTTATGACTCACTATATTTCATAATCGAAGTTCATTCAAGTGCTTAAGTCTTGCTAGGACTACTTATTGGTTTTATATTAAACCCATTTCATATCCTATAATATTCATTTCAATTGAATTGAAACACTTTTTAAGTTCGTTAACACTTGGCATGGCGTTTCGACGTTCATTCATCACACGCCCAATTTGTCTCTCTTGTGTATACTTACTATGCTTCTATAACTTATCTAATACATTATTTATTAATGTTAAGCATCATTATATTTACTAACATACATGTTTTTATAACTTAGGACATCATCTTTTATGGTCAGGAGCACTACACATGCATATGTGCATGCCCGACACCCTCCGATTGCCCCCGAAAACATAACAGTCCTAAAGATGACAATTTTGACTACTGTTACAGACCTCAAATTAAAAAACTTAAAGCATGAAAGTTGTAGGTCTACTCGTCCTCGTTCCGAATCATCTTTAATCATCTCAATCGGAGTTTGTATGAGAATGTTATGGTCATTTTACTACAGGAGGCCAAAACTGTCCGACTCAGACTTCTGTCCCCGTGCTGCGACGTGAGAACTAGGCTAACTTGTGTGGCGCCATGATCTTGAGATTGGCGCGCCAAGCAATTTCAACATGTTGGGCATAAACTTAAGGCACTGGGGCCATTTTTTATGTAGTGAAATGTAAAAACTAAGAGTAACGCAAATGTAACAACTAAATTTCATCATAACTTAATTTCTAACACTAATTAACATGTATAACTTATGCCAATTAACCATATACACATTATCCAATATGCATATACTAATTTAAACCACTAAACAACAATCACATAAAACTTAATTCCTTGAAAACCATATTTTAAACCCAAAAAGTCCATCTTTATACTTCTAGACACTGTGAACACGGTAATCACAGTTTATAACCCAATTTTTGATTCCTTGAGACTATGATTCTCTGAATTTCATACCCAATTAATATAATCACACTTCAGTTTCATAACTTCACAATTAACATATACTAATTTGGATATTTCTACAAACCACGTTCATACATGAATGTTTACTGTAAAAATTAATTTCTCTTTCTCAATGAACGTAATTTAGCATACCACATACATATACATATATACATGTTAGTTATTACCAGAACACATGATTTCATAATCATTTAGTAAAGCATAGTTTACAGACAACCTTTGTAAAACTTATATACAATGAAGTTGAGTTTCATGAAACACAGAGGCTAAATAATTATACTATAAAACCTATCTTAAGATTATTAAACATACCTTTTTGTTGCTTTTAGAAAACCTTTCACTTAGAATCGCTACTCTAAACTTGCTTTTGAAATCCCAGCCCTTTCTCAAATTCTCTCTTTGAACTTTCTCAAACTCTTTTCTTTCCTTAGACAACTTCCCTTTTTCCTTTCTTAGACTTAACCAAATACAATATACGTAACACAACATAAAACTAAAGTAAACGTTTAAAAAAAACTGACATTATAATAATTGCCCCCAATCAATTATCGGTTATAAAATTATTATATATATATATATTATATATATATTATTTATTTAATTTATATTATTAATAAATCAAATTTAAAAAAATCCAAAAGCCATAAGGCTCCGTTTGGAAAAACTCTTTAAAATTAAAGACTTAATATATTAAAGCCTTGTTTGGCAAAATAAATTAAAACTACTTTAATTTATTTTAATAACCATTTATAATATAGCTATTTGTCACACTTCTAATTAATTAAGTTTTCATACTTAATTTATTTAATTCTAATAATAATTCATTGCATAATATAATAATTTATTTAATCATTATAAACTCTCTAACTTAATTATTAAATTAAATTAGAATACTATTTCAAAATAATTACTTTCCTTAACTTATTAATTATTTATTAAATAATTAATTAATCAACTCAAATCAAATCAAACAAACATTTATTCACGATAAATACATCCATTAAATATTTATATAATTCAATAAATATTTAAATATTTAATTAAAAATTTTGGATTGTTACATCATTCCCACCTTACAAAGATTCTGTCCTCAGAATCACAACTCAAACCACTTATTCGTTACAATCTTCCCTACTTACAAAGATTCTGTCCCCAGAATCGAAGACACAAATTAAACAAATAACTCAGAGTAATCTTTCATCATTTTATCTAATATAGCTTATATATTTCCTACTACATTCATTACTTTAACAAATTGTAGGTTTCATTTCATAACTTTCACTTGATCTCAATATATTCTGAGTATTATATATCTTTTAACCCAAAATATTAAAAGTCACTGAAAATAACTTAAAATATTTTCGTTTACCATAATATTATTTTTCATGATTTTTTTATGTATTAAAATTATTTTTAAATAATTTATTTAATATTATATTTAAATAAATTAAATATAATTTATATTCCAAAAATAATAAATATTTATGAAATATACTCAAAATTACTAAAAACTATTTTTCAGACTTTAAAATAATTTTTTGGAATTTATTTTGTATTTTTAATAATTAAAAATCATTTTTATCTATTTATTAATAATTTCCAGAATATTCAAAAATTAAAATAAATAGAACCGTCGCTGTAGGCCTTTAGCGACACTTGCCTGTCGTCTTAGGTGTTCTTGAGCTCATGAACACTGTCAGACCAGTTCTCAAGGTGGCTCGTTTGACCGTTAATCGATCTGGGTTCCTGTTGATTTATGGGCTTGTGATTTAGTCAGGATTGTAGTACTAAGGCAATATTACAATATCAAACTGATTTCATGGTTATTACATCACATAACAGAAAGATCTAAGCCTCCAAATATATCGTGTCGGAGTCGTTTCTTCATTTCGGGTTTTCGTAAATGAAGAACAGCTATTAGAAAAAACGATTCTTTAGCCTTACTTTGAATCTTCATTACTTGGAATCTGGGTCTCTTTTGGGTGATATAAAGGTTTCATGTTGTCAACATGACAAGGTACATATATATAACATCCGTCCAACCTAAAAACTTCACCTACGCCAGATCTGGGCCGGTCAAAGTAGCCACAAAAACTGTTCTTGAACAATCTTGGTTTTCCCAGATTTGTTCTTCCGGCTGATAGTCAACCCTAGTTTGACCATGCTCATTTTCGTTTCGGTTTATGATTTTGGTTATCTAAATGTTTATATGTATAACCTGCATTTCAATATACAAGATCCAACAAATAACATCACATAACAACTTAAAAAACTCAAGATCTAGCGCCTGAAATAACTTGGCAGAGAACTTCTGGAATTCTAGGCTGCCAAGAATTGCATTTCCGTGAATAGTCAACGGTCTTTGACCGGTCATATCAGGAGATCTAGGATTGATCCGACACTGTATCAAGTTTCAGATCAAAGCCAACATGACATAGAATAGATCTAAAACATAAAACACACAAAAAAGTTAACACGTAAAGATCTAAGGCCTCTGACATTAGACTGTCAGGCCATTTTTTTTCAACATTTCCAAATTTTACAAAATGCTAGATTCGAGGACTTTGATGTTATGTATCTGGGATTTTACAACCCAGATCACTTATAGACATCCTATTACACATATCTAGTCAACAAATTACAACTTTTAACATCAAATCAAAATATTTTTGAAATTAGGGTTCTTACCTCTTAGGCTTTGATTCATGAATCTGATCCTTGAAGATATGATCTTTGATAGTTTTGGACTGATTATTTCTTATCATATCTCACTTTCTCACTCTACCTTCCCGAATTTTAGAGAGAGAATGTTTTGGAGAGAAATAAAAATAAAGTGACTCTTTCTCTCTCTTTAATCTTATAAATGTTATATGTAATGATCTTGGCTGAGTGTAGGCTGATAAGTATTGTATTTCAGTCAATTGGTGAGTCATGGAGTAGTTGGACAACTCAACCTTGGCTAGATTTGCAAGAAACCTTCAATTATGCAATAAGGGTATTTTGGACTTTTGGCTTTTCAATTTAATGGCACATTTGTCAATTGGCCAAACCCTTAGGATTTAGGGTTTGAATTAGGGTTTAGGGTTTGAATTAGGGTTTAGGGTTTAGCAAATTAATTTCCAAGATTTTCGAATTTCGATTTTCAAAATAGAAAATTAATAATTCTAAATTATAATTAGGATTTCTAATTATATTAAAATTTCGTAATCATAATTTAAATCTTGCTAATTAGGATTAATAATTCCTAATTAAAATTGTTAATTAAGCAATTAGGGTCAAAATGGTCATTAGGGGTTTTAATCCAAAATTAGGGTTTCTAATAGAAAAATTAATTTTCTAAAATAGAAATTAGATTTCGTAATTAGATTAGGGTTTTCTAATTACTTAACTTGAAAATTAGAATTAATATATCCTAATTAACATTAAAAGTATTAAATTAACAATTAGGTTTTCTCTAATTATAAAATTAGGGTTTTTAATACCGAAATTAGGGTTTAATAAATTTAAAATCAGGGTTTGCTAAATAATTAAGCTTTACCCTAATTAATATTATAATAATAACACTTGAGCAATATTATTATCCGTTAAGTTTCCAGATTAGGGTTTTAAATTTTCAAATTAGGGTTTCGGATTCTCGGAACTGAAATAAGGGTTTTCAGAACTGGTTTCTAGGGTTTTTTATAATTCGCTAGGGTTTTCTAACCGAACGTTGATGTTCTTAATATATACTTAGGGCTTGTTACAGATATCGTTTATTTGGTCAATCCTTGACCCTTAACAACATAGTATACACATATATACAGAACATATTCACGTATTCCCTTAATCCTGAATAATTCACCTAAATCTTTCACAGAATTTTGAAATTCTCAAAATTCCTTCTTAAAAATATCAAACGCATACACTTATTTTTTGTCTAGGCTCAATTATTGAACCTTAATTCAATTAATAAAAATTAAAAAAAATATTCCAAATTCTCGGGTTGTCACAGGGAAAGTTTCCATGGAGAAGATTGAAAAATTCCTCCGTACTATAGGACACAATAAAGCCAGGGTGGTTTTAAGATTGAAAGAAGCTCCACAACATGTTTCCATACTGGACTTGTGTAAGACCCCAAATTTTACAAAATAAAAGTATTCAATTTTCTGATAATTGTTGTTCTATTTAGTAAATGGTTAAATTGATAAAAGGTTAAAGTTAAGGGTGATATTTGAAAATTTTGCAAAGTAAACAAGTTGATATAAAATATTCGTTGTGTCGGAGAATATTCAATTGGTTGGGGAATATTCATTTTAACAAGGAATATTCGTACGATGACACAATCATTGGTGGACCCCACAACGGAGGTACTGTCGTAGTTAGAAAACGACTGAAATATTTTTAAAAATAACGGCGAAAGTTTTACCGTTAAACTGTTGAACTACCAGGTAGTAAAAGTATAGTAATACGCATGGTTGCATAGTAGCACATGGTATTGATTATTGATGCTTATGTGAGAAGTCACTCGATTATACTCAATTATTGCTACAGTAATTACTGCATAATAACTCTCATATTATTGATTCAATTATTGTCACAATATCATCTGCATAATATTTATTATTATTAAATCAATAATTGAGACGACAAAGTTATTCATATTATTATTTGCAATATTGACAATGTCTAGAAAGTTCTGTCGAGGAGAGGTTTGGTCACCTAATTGCACGCCAATAAGGAGAAATCACTATCAGAAAGCCTCCTCTTTCCTGGGAATGATCTGGTTATTAAATATTGTGAGTTATAATATTAATGATGAAAAAGTTCGTGTTGATTAAAGATGAAATTGATATTTCCATTGTGTTGAGATTATTAGTGTGTTAATGGAAATCGACATCTATTTCGATAATAATTAATGTCTGGAGGTTATATTGACCAATCGGATAATTAATCGGATAAATCAGAAATTAATTGCTATTAATACATATGCTTATAACCATTTGTTCACATGTATGTACTATTAGGGGAGGTGGTGCAAGATTGGTAATACTTGCATGCCTAAATTATAAATAGAGGTATAGATGAAGGTACTATACTGTAACTATTTTTTTCACACGTATAGAACTATTGATTCATATGACTGAACTATTGATTCACATGATGTACTATTAAGGGAGGTGGTGCGAGTTTGATAATACTTGCATGACTAAATAAAAAATGGCAGAAAAGATGAAGGTATTATACTGTAATATTTCGAGCCCCAAAACGTCCAATTATCGAAACTATATTTTTCTATAAATAGAAGCTCATTCTTCTTACATTCTCACCAATTCACTAAGTTTCACAAGAAAAATTATAGAGAGAGAAGCTATATAGAGAGAATTATAGAAAGAAAGAAGAAGAGAAGTCTACTACTTCACTATTCCAGTATCTAGTCTTCTTTTGAGGTAAGGGGTATTATTTGTTTCATATTCTCTTACGATATTATTTTTTTATATTCGTAAGAAATTTTAATTCATTCAATATTCGCAAGAAATATTATCTTCGTTTAATATTCGTAAGGAATATTATCTTCGTTCAATATTCGTTGGAATATTATTTTCGTTCAACAGTTATAAGGGGTATTATTTCTTTCGTATTCGTAAGGGATATTATTTTTGTTTTGTATTTGTAAGAAATAATATTTTCTTCCATACTCTGTAGTATGTGAGTAATATTATTTCATTTCATATTCCTAATTCTACACTCATTCTGTTAAAGTATTGCTTTTATACGCTGTGAAATTAGTAGAATATCCTTGATGTTTGCGCTTCATCCAGTATCTTTTCATGGAAATATTATTTTGAGCATTCTTAATAATTATTGATCTTTTCATGCCAGAATACTATTCATGAGGTACTATTCACAAAGTACTATTCATGGGTACCATTCATTAATTACTATTCACAGGATACTATTCACTCAAGTACTATTCACCCGGGGAACTATTCATGATAAAAATAGATTTCTTTGATGTCCAAATCATTTTTGATATAATATTATTCTTGAATCTTACTCCACAAAGCAGTATCATGTTGATAATTTGGACACTAATGAATTCTGGATAAATTAAATTATAAATATTTAAAAATGTATCCTTTGTTTTCTTTAAATTGAATTCTTATATCATTGTCATCATCCTCATGCTTATATTGTGATGAAAGTCATCTTTGGCTTACGTGCATAGATGGACTGTAGATTGGTATTATTATGAACAGGGATCATTCGGTATAATCATGACGCGTAATGTAACAAATGATGTGGTAAAAGTCCTCATTGGCCCGTAGTGTATTGATGGATAGTTGCTGGTATGATCATGACCATTGGTGAAAACACGACTATCCTTGGCCCGTAGTGCATGGATAATTCAAGGTTGTGATACTAATGAATATAATTGGCTTGTAGTGCAGGGATGATTCGATGATGTGGTTTATTTATTAACCTGAGTCTCAGCGATAAAATTGATGATAAACTTTTTAAATCATAGAAGATAGTAGATATCATGCTCTACTTGACTCTTCTAATGGATTGCTTGTTCCGCTACAGTTAAACTTGTGGTTTATTAGTTTAACACTGTTAAAGGCTAACGTTAATTTATTCTGCATTATCTAAGTCATAATATTTCTTACTGGGCTAGTTGAGCTCACCCTTTTGTTTTCATTGTTCTCTTCAGAAAATGAGAACGTAGCCGGGACTAGTCGGGAAACAGAGTGACGATCTGAGATGGTGGCTATGGCAGTTCTCACTATTTTTTGAAATAGTGTGATAATAAATGTAATGAGAACTTCATTTGAGTTTGAATACTGTCTATGAGATAGTATTCGTGTAAAAACTCTCAGCTACACTTTTGTCGTATTGTATAAAAGAAGTTTATATTTGATTTATGTACCATGTATTTGGCGACTCAGAATGGGTGATGTATACCTATTTTGGGGGCATCACAACTTGGCCTCAGAGGATCACAAGAAGGTCTTGCTAAGAGTTTTAGAAGAGGTCCACTTGCCAAAATTAGTAGATGTTGAAAAGTTTCATCCCCTGGTTGATCACATTTTTAACAGCAATGTGATATCCTTCACTGATGATGACATACCTCCCGAAGGGATGGGTCATTGCAAGTCATTGCACATAGTGGTTATGTCCTCCGGATACGTGGTCGCAGGAGTATTGATAGATGGAGGGTCCTCCTTGAATATCTGCTGTGACGCCCCCAAATCCATGTTCTCTAACCTCAGATTCAGTGCTCACGATCCTATCATCATCATAAGCATTCTATAACTATTTCGAAATAATAAACATACATTGTTCATTATACAAAAGTCTCAAAACATGGTCCCAAGGTCTCTCTAACCTTAACTTTAAATACACCATTTATAATACAAATAGTTTACTCAAGAAATTCCATTAGATAATAACTAATTTAACATTCATTCTAAAATTACTCCCGGATCTTGCCTTGCCCTTGTCCTTCGTGATTAGATCCTTGGGCTTAATCGAAAATAGAGGTCATGATATAGCAAGAGTAAGCAACTAATTTGCTTCACAAGTTTATAAAGACAAAGGAGCTATATCATGGCGTAGAAAGAAATATTGCCTTCAATGTTCAACAATAATATAAGATTGTGAAGGAACATGAATTAATAATCAACAATTGAATATTCGATAATTGAATAACATGAATCGAGTGGTTTTGAATAACCATGAACATTTGCCAAGGTGCTCAAAGATGATTTAAACTGGACCTTTTAATAAGTTTTGGTATTCAAGGGATCGACCTTTCATACCCCGTGATTTATGCATAAACACTTAATAATCCGACATTGATATCATGCCTTAATCAAATTTGTCCATTTCTCAGTCAAGAGTTCTTACCATATCAATTAATAAGAACAGTTATTTAAAATCCATTTGATTTAACAAATTTAGACATGCTTGATCTAGCTGATACAATTAGCATAGATCTATCCCATAAACAGTTCATAAATGAAGAACTTTAATTTAATTCACAGTTCAATGGCAGTAGAACGGAATTCGATTGCACAAAGTGCGAATTTCAATAATCAATAAAGACGTGAATAATCATCAATAATTATTCACTAGCATGCTTTGAAAATAATAACTCAAGTTGAGTTAGGAAACTTGCCTCGATCGTAGGTTACAGCTACGAAATTAATTTCTATCCACTATGCAGTTAAATTATCTTCCTTTGAGAGACCTATAATTAGTCTTTCAATTAGTCAATGCATAACATCAGATTATGTAACCACATAGATATTATACATTACAATAAGTTCTTATAAACATTATCATGCCTAGATAGTGTTATTATTAATTAACGACTACCTTTAATTCACATAATATTATTAACTTAGATAATATTAATTCACCTTCTAGTATTATTGGTTCACTAATAATACTTTAAATCATTTACTAACATTTTATTCACTTACTAATATTATTAATCATTTAATAATATTTTATCCCTTTACTAATATTATTAATCATTTAATAATATTTTATTTAATCTCGAATATTATTATTTAATAATAATACTCTAATCTAATATTTTTATTTACATAACAACATCATATTATAATATTATTAATATTATAATAATATTCCAATGATTTATTAAATTAACAAACAATTTATTCTAATTGTTCATCCTTTATTAACCTCTTATTTAATATCCATAAAAGGTCATAAATAATATTTATTATTATAAATTACCAAAATGCCCTAAGATAGTCATGATATAATATATTATGAGCATTCAAGCATAAAAATCATATTTTGCTCATTAAAGACATCACTTAACTATTTATTTCTTTTTATTCACAACCTAATCATTTTTAGGAAAAATAGCAAACTGATTCCAAAAATTCTCAGCTTCTGGTTTTTAACAGAATATGAACCAACAATGATCCTCTAATTTTTCTAGAATTTTAGAAAATGATTTACTATTTTTAGAGTGTCCAAAACACTCGGATCTTGCTCTATTTTTCATAAATTAAGTTTTACTCAGAAAAATCTGAAATTTTCAGGGTATGCTCTTTTAACATATATGAAGCTACTGTAAAAATTTTTTGAATTTTTCAGTGTATACCTGATGAGATATTCGTAGGATAATATTTATGGAGTCCTTTACGGAAATAGTCATTACGCACAATATATAACTTTCGAAACGTGTCCGTTCTTTTTCCTCTGGCGTAGGTAACTTCATAAGGTACCTCTGGAATATTTTTCCAGATTTTTACAAGACAAGGAACTGACCGAAACAGCCTCATGAAAAACAAGTCAAGTAGCTGATTTAGAGTTTCAAAGCTTTAGCATATAAAGTGGACTGTTTTGGGAAAAATAATCTTAAAGGTTTCAAAACTTACTAGATTTGTGATCTACCACTTGGGTTTACTAGATAACTCATGTATCTAGCACCCCCCTTGACGGATCATAATTCCAAGTTGTAGAACTTGAGTTACACAAGATTTAGTGGAAGAAAAACAAGAGTTTTCACCCTTGGAGAACATATGCTCATTTTCTTCCTCTAAGCCTTAGATCCAACACTCAAGATACTTAGTTCCATGCATGATGGTATGTATAACTAGTGTATCTTGAGTAGTTGTACTATAACCCCATCAAAACTCAAGCTATCAAAATAAGGTAATAGAAGAAGATGAAGGTACATTATACCTTGACTTAGTGGCTACCTTCCTTGATTTTCCAAAGTAACTAATAAACTTAGGGGCATAAACAACTAGCACTCCTATATTTTTTTTTCTTTCTATGGATGAAATTCTCTCTTTCTTTTCTCTCTTTGAAGTTGGCTAGCTTGGGAGCAAGAGATAGAAGAAGAAGATGAAGAAGATGGAGAGAAAATGAAATGTTGGAATACTGAATGAAGTGTTGGAAGAATGAGATGTGCATTCAAAATGTAATGGGCAATTCATTATTAATTCTCCCACAATCATTTTGTTGCCCATTAGGTAAAACACTTTGTATTATTACTTACCTTAGGTTAAACATGATTAAATGTGCATAATGGAGTGGCAACCAATGGGAGCCTTTACAACATTGTCCTTATGTTTATTTATGTCTACTAATGGACAAGCTAGATTAATTATTCCACTTAGGATCCTCATAATATCCACCATTTAGCTTTTTATTTTAAATGCCCAATTTTGATTAATCAAATGTCTAGAATACCCCCAATCAAGTGGGCTAAGTATTGGATTACATTTTATTTTCCTTGGGCTTTTTTCTTTTAATTGATTTGGGCTAGATAAAAACATAGTCCAACAATTTTAATAATGTTACCCAATTTGATAATTTAGGGCTTTCATCTCCAATCATATGAAGTTTAATTACTTATACATATGATTTTATCTCATAACCTAATTAGATTTACAAGAATTAGGTTTAAAATTATTAGTCACTTGAAATACTAAGTTTACCCACTTAAGTTAGTATACATATAAAATACTAACTTTTTCGTGTTACCATAACCCTTAGGTTATTTAATATCCTTACCTAATGTATAATTAGGTCACAAGGCTTTCATTTTAATGAAATCCATAAATGTATGTATCCATATATAACACAAAGTTTAAAAAAATGTACATACATACATGGTGACTTAAAATTCACGGTTATTACATCCTCCCCCCTTATAAGAATTCCGTCCAGGAATTACATATAAGGTTACTCAAAAAAGGTGTGGGTAATTTTCTCTTATCCTTTCTTCAAGTTCCCACGTAGCTTCTTCAAAGATTGTGGTTCCTCCAAAGAACTTTTTCTGAATGTATAACCTTATTTCGCAATTTCGTTCCTTTCTATCTAAAACTTCGACCGAATTTCCTCGTACGACAAATCTTTTTCGACCTGAATTGGCTCGTACGATATCACATGCTTGTAATCAGGCTTATATGGTCGTGTATCGACACATGAAACACATTATGAATATGTTCCGATTCAGAGGTAGAGCTACCTCGACGCGCCACTTCGCCTATCTTCTTCAAGATCTCAAAAGGTCCAATAAATCTCGGACTCAAATTTTACCTTTCTTTCCAAACCTTATCTTTCCTTTCCAAGGAGATACTTTCAAAAATGCATGGCTTCCCACCTCAAAATCTCGCTTACAGCGATGTAAGTCTGCATACTTCTTTACAGCGATCTTGAGTCGCTACCAATCGGGCTCTAATCACCTTAATGGTCTCTCTGATTCTCTTGCACCGATTCTGGTCCCAATAGTTGGCGTTCACCCACTTCATCCCAGCATACGGGCGTTCTACATTTCCTCCCATACAGTGCTTCGTACGGCGGCATTCCGATGCTGGCGTGGTAGCTATTGTTGTATACGAACTCTACCAATGGAAGATGATCCTCCCAACTACCCTTGAATTCCATCACACAAGCTCTGAGCATGTCTTCAAGTGTTTGAATCGTTCTCTCGCTTTGCCCATCGGTCTGCGGATGATACGCGGTGCTCATCCGTAGCTGCGTCCCCATTATTTCCTGAAGACTCTTCCAGAAGTTTGACGTGAATTGCGGATCCCTATCCGACACAATAGATATTGGTACGCCATGTCTCGAGATAATTTCCTTGATATATAATTTGGCTAATTTGGTCCGGACTATACGATCTTGATCGACAAAAAAAGTGAGCCGACTTCAGTAAGATGATCTACGATCACCCATATGGCATCGTGTCCCTTTTGCGTTGTTGGAAGTCCCACCACAAAATCCATCGTGATGTGCTCCCATTTCACACTGGAATCTCTAAAGGTCGTAATAATCCACTTTCGATGCGTTGATGTTACGCCTTGACTCTCTACGACAAGTTAGACATCTGGCGACACATTCTCGCAACCCTCTCTTCATGTTTGGCCACCAAAAGTGTTGGCGTAAGTCTTGATACATTTTGTGCTTCACAGGTGTATCGAGTACCTCGTATTATGTGCTTCTTGCAGAATCTCTTCTCTTAGTTCTGGTATTAACGGTACCCAAATTCGTCCTTCAAATCTTAGCAGTCCGGTGCCATCAATCTTGTATTTCAATTCATCCCCTTAATTACTAAGCTTCTTGATCTTCAGTCGCAATCTTCATCCTTCTCTTGAGCCTCTTTAACCTTATCTAATAAAGTAGGGCTCGCTGCCACAGTAAATAATCTCTCATTGACCTCCGTCGGGTACTTAACCTCTAAGTCAAGTCGTTCGAAATCCTTCACCAATTCCTCTTGAATGGTTAACTTCAATAACTTCTCTCTGCCTTTTCTGCTCAGGGCATCAGCCACTACATTTGCTTTGCCTGGATGGTACAGAATCTCACAATCATAATCCTTGATCAATTCTAGCCATCGGTATTTGCCTCATATTTAGCTCCTTCTGGGTGAAGATATACTTTAGACTCTTATGATCCGTATATATCTCACACTTCTCTCCATACAAATAGTGCCTCCAAATTTTCAAGGCAAAACTATCTGCGCTAACTCCGGGTCATGAGTCGGATAACCCTTCTCATAGTCCTTTAGGCGGCGTGAAGCGTCTGTAATGACCTTGCCATCGCCGCATCAAGATTACGGCCAAGACCCTTGTGTGACGCATCACTATACACTACAAATCCTCCGTGTTGTCCGGTAAAGCCAACACAGTCTTTGGGTGAGCCTCTTCTTCAATTCCATGAAACTCTGTTCACATTTTTCCGTCCAAACGAACTTCTTTGTCTTTCTAGTAAGGTTGGTCAATGGCGATGCTACCTTTGAAAATCTTGGATTAATCTTCGATAGTATCCTCGCTAATCCCAAGAAACTCCTAATTTACATCGGTGTCTCGGGTCTGTTCCTCATTGATAACGCTTCTACTTTTCTTTGGATCTACCAAACACCATCTTTGTCGATACGCGTGACCCAAAAATTGCACCCTCCGCAACCAAAATTCACACTTGGAGAACTTTGCATACAACTTCTCCCTCCTTAACGTCTCCAACACTTTCCTTAGATGTTCGGTGTGATCTTCCTCTCGTCTCGAAATATACCGTAACGTCGTCGATGAACACGACAACAAACTTATCCAAATCTCTGCTTAAACACTGTTCATCAAATCCATGAATGTCAGCTTTGGTGCATTAGTTAACCCAAAAGACATTACCGTAAACTCAAAGTGTCCATACCGAGTTCGAATGCCATCTTTGGAATATCCTCATGTCTCACCTTGATTGGTGATAACCGGTCCTCAAGTCAATTTTTGAAAAGTATTTTGCCCCTTCAACTCGATCAAACAAATCGTCGATCCCCGGCGGGTATTTATTCTTAATGGTGACCTTGTTCAACTCTCGGTAGTCGATCGACACAAAGTCTTAATGACCCATCCTTCTTCTTCTTTACGAATAAGACCGGTGCTCCCCATGGTGATACGCTTGGTCGAATGTATCCCTTATCTAACAACTCTTGTAGTTGAACCATCGGTTCCTTCATTTCTCACCGGAGCCATGCGACACTGGCGCTTTGGATACCTGGGTGATGTCCTCGGTGCCAAATCGATAACAAACTCTATCTCTCTTTTCGGTGGAAATCCGGAATTTCATCCGGGAAAACGTCAACGAATTCCCTTACAATAGGTATTTGACCCGGTTCACCCTCGATTCTCGGGTATCCACAACGTGAGCAAAATAACCTATACAACCCTTCCTAAGCAACTTCCTTGTTTGCATCATCGTCGACAACAAGATTGTCTTGGCGATTTATCGCCATAAAATACCACCTTTGACTTATTAGGAGTCTTTAGGTGTACGCACTTTTCTTCATCGACCAATGATCGCTTCATGACTTGATAACCAATCCATCCCAAGGATTACATCAAACTCTCAAAGACTTAATCGGTATCAAATCCACGTTAAGCTTAAACCCTCTTACATTAGCACAACAGTTCCTATAGATGTAGTCTACTGAGGATAATTTCTTTGTTTGCTACTTCTACATTCATAGGGTGTTCTAATAGTTCATGAGGTAAACTTAATCTTTGAGCAAATTCATCGATACAAAAGAACATGAAGCTCCGAATCGAATAACACATAGGCATTTATATCATTGATCGAAATTATACGACACCACCTCCCTGGATGCCACAACATCTTGCACTGTCATATTGAATGTCCGCGCTGTTGGCTTGTTTGGCTGGGCTGGTCCTCCACTGGTTGTCTTTGTGTTATTGCCCCTGTTTCCATTTCTGCCATCCATGCTTTTCTTCTTCGGGAAATCCTTGATCCGATGTCCCACTTCACCACAATTAAAGCAACCTCCTTTCTTCACCTTAGTACAATTGGGTGAGGTATGCCCTTCTTGCCCACATGTATAACATACCATTTTTCCTTTCCAAAGACTCCCCAAAGTGACCCTTTCCACAGTTCCCACACACCGACTTCTTTTGTTGCACGCTTCCTTGCTGCATCTCCAGATTACTACCCCCACTGCTGACATTTTGATTCCCACCTTCTGATTTCTTCTTATTCTTCTCCCGATTGTATCTTGAGACCGCTTCGCTTCCTCCTTCTGCTATAAGAGCTTTTTCCAACAGAGTTGAGAATGATGGGATTTGTAAAACCGCTACCTTACTATAAATCCACCTGGCTTTTAGTCCATTTTCAAACCTTCTCGCTTTCTCACCCCTTGTGTCCATTGATGTGGAGCGAATCCGCCAATTCATTAAATTTCGCAAAGATACTCGATCTCGACATATTCTCCTATTTTAGTTCCAAGAACTTGATCTCCATTCTTGCTTGAACGCTCTCGTGGAAGTAGTTCTCAAGAACAACTTCTTGAATGCTTCCCAAGTCACGATTCCGATTCCGGCTTTGTTCGGTTGGCATCCCACCAATAGCTAGCCTCCCCCTTCATTAAGTAGGTAGCAAAATGATCTTCGTTCTTCTCGCTACTCTAGCAATAACGAAGGCCTTCTCAATCTCCTTTACCCACATTTGGGCTTCTATCGTTCCGTTGTTCCTCCGAACTCTGGCGGTCCTATACGCCTTGAAGTCCTTAAAGTTTACTATTTGGGTGCTCGCTCGATTTCATGCAGAGTTGAGCTTGATTCTCATGGCTTCAACCATCATGTTAATAAAATCTTGCATTGGGTTTTGTTGAGATCCATTGCATTATTAACTGAATCTTCAATATCTTGGTTCCACGAGTCCACGTCATGCGCCCATTATCTAGTGAAACAAAAATTCTAACACGTTACTTTCGGATTTATTATCATATGATTACTTAGTATGTAATACGCTATTTATTTAAACAATCGGATGATCATTATGTGAGAGTTTTAAGTTACCGAGATTTGGAAGTCTTTTCCCTACTTAGTGGGTTAAGTTTGTTTTTTAAAGAACATTTTCCAAATCATCTCATGAATTCACATAACATTAAATAGAAAATTTACTATTTAAAATTTCCTAACACATATCATCATAATAATCATTTATTTATATTCATACACCAATCTTGGTGACTTACACGATTAATCTGGTATATTTTATAAATGCTACTATCCCATTTTAACACAAAAGATGGGATTAACTCATAATGATACCTCCCTACAAACACAATTAGGGAAAGTACATAACCATTTACTACCTCACACCTTGTTGAGGTTTACATCAACATAAAACCTTATTACACAACAAGAAAAGTACTAATGCATCTATCTACAACTAGGCCATCACATCATCACCACTTTGGTGGCCTGCCGCCAGTCACGTGACAGCTCCTAGGGAAGCAACCATCTGCGGGACTCTCACGTCGAACGGATCGACTAGACTCTCCTATCTCGAGTGGACCCTCCTAGCCCTCCCTGCTTTTGGCCCTCCTCATCTGTTGATCAAGGGCGGTCCTAAAGTTTCTACTCTAACCTTTATGGCTGCGATTCGATCTTTAATTGGCCCACCAAATTCATACGACTCATGGAGTTCCTCTTCCACCCGTATCTTATCGGCAATTTCTACGTCAAACTCGGCTGCATCTCCGGATGCTTCATGCTCGACTCTCCAAACTTTGCCTTTTCATTCTCTAGGCTGTACATCATGATCCCAACTTGCATTTGGGACTCATCAAATTTTTCCTACATTCGACTTTCTCCATCCTGGGCTTGATGAGCCGCATCCTTGTATTGTTCTTGATGGGAATTGGAGGGTGTGTTTTCACTTCTAATTCCTCCACTCTGCCCTCTAATTGGCTGATTCTCCTCAACAAGTCCCCTACCGGAGGACCATGAGGGACATCTTGGGTGGCCTCATGCTCAATGGGTTCCTGCTCAACTGAGTAACTACCTTGGCGCTTCGTCCGGACATCCTACAAACACCATAAAGTCAACGTCGGTACCACAATAAAATATATTCATTGATGAAATGAAATAATATTTTATTAAGTACAACACAAACTTGATGAATTTCCATAATCCATCTCCTAACATACTCTATAAGAGTTTTCTACTAAGGTTATAACCTAGGTTTCACATTCCTAATGTTTATAACCTCTGACTTTGATACCAACTTTGTGACGCCCCAAATCCGGGTTCTCTAACCTCGTATTCAAAGGCTCACGATCCTATCATCATCATAAGCATTCTATAACTATTTCAAATAATAAACATACATTGTTCATTATACAAAAGTCTCAAAACATGGTCCCAAGGTCTCTAACCTTAACTTTAAATACACCATTTATAATACAAATAGTTTACTCAAGAAATTCCATTAGATAATAACTAATTTAACATTCATTCTAAAATTACTCCCGGATCTTGCCCTTGCCCTTGTCCTTCGCATTAGATCCTTGAGCTTAATCGAAAATAGAGGTCATGATATAGCAAGAGTAAGCAACTAATTTGCTTCACAAGTTTATAAAGACAAAGGAGATATATCATGGCGTAGAAAGAAATATTGCCTTCAATGTTCAACAATAATATAAGATTGTGAAGGAACATGAATTAATAATCAACAATTGAATATTCGATAATTGAATAACATGAACCGAGTGGTTTTGAATAACCATGAACATTTGCCAAGGTGCTCAAATGATTTAAATGGACCTTTTAATAAGTTTTGGTATTCAAGGGATCACCTTTCATACCCCCGTGATTTATGCATAAACACTTAATAATCCGACATTGATATCATGCCTTAATCAAATTTGTCCATTTCTACCAAGAGTTCTTACCATATCAATTAATAAGAACAGCTTATTTAAAATCCATTTGATTTAACAAATTTAGACATGCTTGATCTAGGCGATACAATTAGCATAGATCTATCCCATAAACAGTTCATAAATGAAGAACTTTAATTTAATTCACAGATTCAATGGCGTTAGAAGCGAATTGATTGCACAAAGTGTAATTTCAATAATCAATAAAGACGTGAATAATCATCAATAATTATTCACTAGCATGCTTTTGAAAATAATAACTCAAGTTGAGTTAGGAAACTTGCCTCGATCGTAGAGTTACTGACTCGAAATTAATTTCTATCCACTATGCGGTTAAATTATCTTCCTTTGAGAGACCTATAATTAGTCTTTCAATTAGTCAATGCATAACATCGATTATGTAACCACATAGATATTATACATTACAATAAGTTCTTATAAACATTATCATGCCTGCCTAGATAGTGTTATTATTAATTAACGACTACCTTTAATTCACACAATATTATTAACTTAGATAATATTAATTCACCTTCTAGTATTATTGGTTCACTAATAATACTTTAAATCATTTACTAACATTTTATTCACTTACTAATATTATTAATCATTTAATAATATTTTATCCCTTTACTAATATTATTAATCATTTAATAATATTTTATTTAATCTCGAATATTATTATTTAATAATAATACTCTAATCTAATATTTTTATTTACATAACAACATCATATTATAATATTATTAATATTATAATAATATTCCAATGATTTATTAAATTAACAAACAATTTATTCTAATTGTTCATCCTTTATTAACCTCTTATTTAATATCCATAAAAGGTCATAAATAATATTTATTATTATAAATTACCAAAATGCCCTAAGATAGTCATGATATAATATATTATGAGCATTCAAGCATAAAATCATATTTTGCTCATTAAAGACATCACTTAACTATTTATTTCCTTTTATTCACAACCTAATCATTTTTAGGAAAAATAGCAAACTGATTCCAAAAATTCTCAGCTTCTGGTTTTTAACAGAATATGAACCAACAATGATCCTCTAATTTTTCTAGAATTTTAGAAAATGATTTACTATTTTTAGAGTGTCCAAAACACTCGGATCTTGCTCTATTTTTCATAAATTAAGTTTTACTTAAAAAAATCTGAAATTTTCAGGGTATGCTCTCTTAACATATATGAAGCTACTGTAAAAATTTTGGAATTTTCCAGTGTATACACAGTGAGATATTCGTAGGATAATATTTATGGAGTCCTTTACGGAAATAGTCATTACGCACAATATATAACTCGAAACGTGTCCGTTCTTTTTCCTACGCGTAGATAACTTCATAAGGTACCTCTATAATATTTTTCCAGATTTTTACAAGACAAGGAACTGACCGAAACAGCCTCATGAAAAACAAGTCAGTAGCTGATTTAGAGTTTCAAAGCTTTAGCATATAAAGTGGACTGTTTTGGGAAAAATAATCTTAAAGGTTTCAAAACTTACTAGATTTGTGATCTACCACTTGGGTTTACTAGATAACTCATGTATCTAGCACTCCCCTTCGACGGATCATAATTCCAAGTTGTAGAACTTGAGTTACACAAGATTTAGTGGAAGAAAAACAAGAGTTTTCACCCTTGGAGAACATATGCTCATTTTCTTCCTCTAAGCCTTAGATCCAACACTCAAGATACTTAGTTCCATGCATGATGGTATGTATAACTAGTGTATCTTGAGTAGTTGTACATAACCCCATCAAAACTCAAGCTATCAAAATAAGGTAAGAGAAGAAGATGAAGGTACATTATACCTTGACTTAGTGGCTACCTTCCTTAATTTTCCAAAATAACTAATAAACTTAGGGGGCATAAACAACTAGCACTCCTATATTTTTTTTCTTTCTATGGATGAAATTCTCTCTTTCTTTTCTCTCTTTGAAGTTGGCTAGCTTGGGAGCAAGAGATAGAAGAAGAAGATGAAGAAGATGGAGAGAAAATGAAATGTTGGAATACGAATGAAGTGTTGGAAGAATGAGATGTGCATTCAAAATGTAATGGGCAATTCATTATTAATTCTCCCACAATCATTTTGTTGCCCATTAGGTAAAACACTTTGTATTATTACTTACCTTAGGTTAAACATGATTAAATGTGCATAATGGAGTGGCAACCAATGGGAGCCTTACAACATTGTCCTTATGTTTATTTATGTCTACTAATGGACAAGCTAGATTAATTATTCCACTTAGGATCCTCATAATATCCACCATTTAGCTTTTATTTTAAATGCCCAATTTTGATTAATCAAATGTCTAGAATACCCCCAATCAAGTGGGCTAAGTATTGGATTACATTTTATTTTCCTTGGGCTTTTCTTTTAATTGATTTGGGCTAGATAAAAACATAGTCCAACAATTTTAATAATGTTACCCAATTTGATAATTTAGGGCTTTCATCTCCAATCATATGAAGTTTAATTACTTATACATATGATTTTATCTCATAACCTAATTAGATTTACAAGAATTAGGTTTAAAATTATTAGTCACTTGAAATACTAAGTTTACCCACTTAAGTTAGTATACATATAAAATACTAACTTTTTCGTGTTACCATAACCCTTAGGTTATTTAATATCCTTACCTAATGTATAATTAGGTCACAAGGCTTTCATTTTTAATGAAATCCATAAATGTATGTATCCATATATAACACAAAGTTTAAAAAAATGTACATACATACATGGTGACTTAAAATTCACGGTTATTACATCCTCCCCCCTTATAAGAATTCCGTCCCCGGAATTACATATAAGGTTACTCAAAAAGGTGTGGGTAATTTTCTCTTATCCTTTCTTCAAGTTCCCACGTAGCTTCTTCAAAGATTGTGGTTCCTCCAAAGAACTTTTACGAATGTATAACCTTATTTCGCAATTTACATTCCTTTCATCTAAAACTTCATTGGAATTTCCTCGCACGATAAATCTTTTTCGACTGAATTGGCTCGTCACGATATCACATGCTTGTAATCAGGCTTATGGTCGTCAGATGCGTGAATACATGAAACACATTATGAATATGTTCCGATTCGGGAGGTAGAGCTACCTCGACGCCACTTCGCTTTATCTTCTTCAAGATCTCAAAAGGTCCAATAAATCTCGGACTCGACTTACCTTTCTTTCCAAACCTTATCTTTCCTTTCCAAGGAGATACTTTCAAAATGCATGGCTTCCCACCTCAAAATCTCGCTCACAGCGATGTAAGTCTGCATACTTCTTCTGGCGATCTTGAGCTACTACCAGTCGGGCTCTAATCACCTTAATGGTCTCTACGATCTGCTGCACCAGTTCTGGTCCCAACAGTTGACGTTCACCCACTTCATCCCAAAGCATACGGGCGTTCTACATTTCCTCCCATATGTTGCTTCGATATTGGCGGCATTCCGATCTTTGGCGTGGTAGCTATTGTTGTATCTGAACTCTACCAATGGAAGATGATCCTCCCAACTACCCTTGAATTCCATCACACAAGCTCTGAGCATGTCTTCAAGTGTTTGAATCGTTCTCTCGCTTTGCCCATCGGTCTGCGGATGATACGCATTAAGCGCCCAATTCATGTTCCCAGTCAGACAGGGATAGCCGGACTAGGCTATTCTTCTAGCTCCACTCACAAGAATCCTAACAAACACAAATAGGTTCCTTTATCTTCAGCCATACGGCGATTGCCACAACCTATAGGAGCTAAATCTATATAGACTTCGGTAAGGGTT
Organism: Panax ginseng; assembly: GCA_020205605.1. NCBI lineage: Eukaryota > Viridiplantae > Streptophyta > Magnoliopsida > Apiales > Araliaceae > Panax > Panax ginseng. The sequence continues at coordinate 49,897,101 of CM035147.1, read as the reverse complement.
CCTGCCCATGTGATGACTATGTTATTTCCTAAGCCGATACCTATAAAAGGAAAAGAAGTCTTGATACTAGATCCGGAGGTGGAGGAAAAGGACCGGAGGCGTAAGCAGGACATTTTAAGGCGCTTATCAAACATACGCATCATAGTTTACACGGACAGTACAAACAGGGTCACCCTAGACGATGATTGTCCAAATATCATGGTCATCATTTGGGAGAAGGAGGAAGACAACAGCCCCTTCATCACAGCCGTCAACCAGGACTTCACCCTTGGCAATTGGAGCAGCACTCCTTGCATTTACCGATGAGGGTAAAAAGGGCAGAAACTCCTTCAGCCCTGTAGATAACAATAACTTCTTACTTTTTATGTACAGTATTAGCAGTTGTTTTGACATTACATGCTAACACTTTGTATGATTGAACAGTTTCATATATTAAGTGAAAGTATTTTGTTTCAAGACTCTAAAGTTAGATGTGCCTATACTTGCTGATGAGGTGCCTTTTCTCCACAAGGGATGTAACTTTGATGTAAAGTTGGACTCATACTTGATGGAAATACAAGAGGACTATGAGATACCTCGGGAGATCAAAGAATGGGTCGAAGACAAACCCAAGCAAAATCTTGATCAAACCACCTCTTTTAACCTCTGAACCTCAGAAAACCACAAACAAATCCAGATTGGTACGGACCTCACTCCAAACCAAAGGAATGACATGGTTACTCTACTGACCCAATTCCAGGATGTGTTTGCATGGTCTCACGAAGACATGGTCGGTTTAGCCACTGACATTATCATTCATTGCATCCCCATCAAAGAGGGATTCAAGCCAGTCAGGTAGAAGCTCAGGCGATTAAAACCTGAGTGGAGTTTAAAAGTTAAAGAAGAATTTATGAAACAATTTCAAGCAGGCATCACCATGGTGTCAACATACCCTGAATGGCTATCCAACATAGTCCCCATGCCTAAACCGGGAGGGAAGGTGCGAGTTTGTGTGGAATACATGGATCAGAATAAAGCTTGCCTCAAAGATAGTTTTCTCGTGCCATTCATCCACATACTCATTGACAATACAGCTCAATATGACATGTACTCCTTTGCTGATTGCTTTGCGGGGTACCATCAAATTATGGTTGCTGAAGAGGATCGTGAGAAATCTTCATTCATCACTCCTTGGGGAACCTTTTGTTACAGACAGTTGTCATTTGGCCTCATCAATACCAGAGCTACATACCAGTGAGCCATGATGGCTCTTTTCCACGATTTAATTCACAAGGAGATAGAGATCTATGTGGATGACATCATTGTCAAGTCCCGAAGGGAGGAAGACCACCTAGATCATCTCAGAAAACTATTCAACAGGTTACGTAAGTAAAACTTGAAGTTGAATCCAGTCAAGTGCGCCTTCGGCGTCAAGTAATGCAAGTTGTTAGGATTCCTAGTTATCCACAAAGGGATTGAGCTGGATCCCACCAAAATCCAGGCCATCACGGAAAATGCCCATTCCTCAGACAGAGAAGGAAATACGGGGTTTTTTTTGGGAAGAATCAACTTCATTAAAAGATTCATCTCCCAACTCACAACAACCTGTGAGCCAATCTTCAAGTTGTTAAGGAATAACTCCTCTATGAAATGGAACGATGAGTGTCAAAAAGCCATCCTTACAATCAAAGGACAGCTAGTCAAAGCTCCTTTTTTGGTACCACCCAGGGATGATGTTCCTCTATTCATGTACCTGTCCATCAATGAAAATGCCATGGCTGCATGCTGGGATAGAAAGACGATAGAGGCCAAGAACGAGCTATCTACTACCTCAACAAAAGGTTCAGCAGCAGTGCACACAAGTACACTCTAATTGAGAAAACTTGTTATGCTTTAGCATGGGCTTCCATGAGGTTACAACATTACCTCCATGGTCACACAACCCATCTCATATCCCGCGTAGATTCTCTCAAGTACGCGTTCAATAAACCTATGTTGAATTTCCGACTGTCCAGATGGCAGTTGATCCTACAACAATTTAACATCGTCTACGTGAAGTAAAAGTCTATCAAAGGTAAAGGAATTGCGGATCAACTGGCCGCCGCACCTTCAGGGGATTTCAAACCCTTGGAAACATACTTCCCCGATGAAGAGGTAATCACAGTTAAACAACACCATCAGTACGATGCACACCAATCATGGAAGATGTATTTTGATGGAACTGTAAACATAAAAGGCTCTGGAGCTGGAGCAGTTCTAACATCCATTACGGGGGAGCAACATCTCGTCGCTATCAAATTGTAGTTTTCCAACACCAACAACACATCTAAGTATGAAGGCTGTATCAAGGGGGTAAAACTTGCTCAATCAATGGGCATCAGATGGTTAACTGTATTTGGGGATTCCGAATTGGTAATCAAACGAACAACTAGAATCTATCACACCAAAGAGCTACATTTGCTGCCTTACCATCGACAAGTTCTACAGATGGCTTCAGAGTTTGAAGAATTATCCTTCCTCCACATTCCTCGGAACAGGAATGACTTTACTGGTGCATTAGCAACCTTGACCTCCTTGATCAACATACATGACAAGGAAAACATGCCAAGATTCACGTTTGCCCAACAAAAGGCACTAGCCTATGGGATCTACATTGGAGAAGTATCAGATGAGCTACCTCCCGTCCAACACCCTTGGTATCAGCATATCAAGGAGTACCTACAAGATGGATCTACACCTGCTGAGGAGAGTCCATCTGAAAGAAAGCGGATCCATCGAATGGTTATGAAGTTATACCTGAGCGGAGATGCACTCTACAAAAGAGATGCAGGACTTGGTCTCCTCAGATGTCTGGACAAGGACAAAGCTCAGAGGCTCATGGATGAAATCCATGGTGGAGTATGTGGCCCACACATGAGCAGCCCTCTACTTGTCAAGAAGATCCTAAGAACAGAGCATTACTAGCTCTTTCTCAAAGCTGACTATGATGATCACGTCAAGAGATGTTTCCAATGCCAAATTCATGGGAATGTTATCCACGCCCCTCCAAGGGAGCTCCACAATATGAGTTTGCCATAGCCCTTCTCAATGTGGGGAATGAACGTGATCGGGTCCATCGAGCCCAAAGCCAGTAATGAGCATCAATTTATCTTCACCATGATTGACTACTTCACCAAATGGTTAGAAGCAACCTCCTTCCCCAGGGTTACAAAAGAAGTTATCATTGCTTTCATCAGAAATAATGTCATTTGTCGGTATGGACAACCAGAGGTAATTGTATTAGACAATGCTAAGAACCTCAACAACAAAATGATGGAGGAGTTATGCAGTAAATTCCACATCAAACATCTCAACTCTGTCATCTACCTTCCAAAGATGAATGATGTTGTTGAAGCGGCTAACAAAAACATCAATAAGATCATGCAAAATATGTCCGCCAATCACAAAGGATGGCCTCACTTATTGCCTCTGACTCTATTAGCCTATAGAACATCAATGTGCACTTCCACTGGGGCAACCACCTACTTATTAACCTATGAGATGGAAGTAGTGCTCCCCATAGAGGTGGAAATGGAATCCCTCAGAGTGTTGATAGACGCTCAGTTGGATGAATACCAATGGTTACAAGATAGGTATCAACAATTGTCTCTAATAGAGGAAAGGCGAACCGCTGCTATCTTCCATGGTCAGTTATACCAACAAAGGATAACCAGATCCTATAACAAAAAAGTCCGACTACGACAGTTTAAACAATATGACTTGGTTTTGAATAAGATCATTGGAAACCAAGATCAGTCCAAAGGGAAATTTTCCCCAAACTGGGAAGGCCCATTTGTTGTCAAGGAGATATTGACAGGAAGAACTCTCAGATTACAGGAGATGGATGGCGATGAATTTCCGCAACTCATTAACTCGGACACCGTGAAACGGTACTATGTCTGAAGTTACCATCAAGCAAACATCTTGGTTGTGGGTCACCAGATCCCCAGTCAATTCAGGTTTTCTAAACTTCACTACATAAAACTTTCTTCACACCTGTTTGCCCCATCAGGGACAATCATACTTTTCAATCAGCAGCCTGATTTTCGGATCACCAGATCCTACATTCCTCGCAGGTTTTCAAAACCTTTTACACCTTCAGGTTATCCCACCAGGGATTCAACCGACCCTTCACACCTTCAGTTTATCCCACCAGGGATTAAACTTTTCACACCTTCAGTTTATACTGTACATGGGATTAAACTTTTTTACTACAATCCGCCCTGTACATGAGGCGAACTACGCCGACCTGATCTCCCCAATACACGGGAGTACGTAGGCAGCCATTTTATATGGTCCGGTCGCAATAAAACAAAAACAACAAAAACATTTTTACACCCTTCTCACTATAAAAACAAAAACAAAAAAACATCTCTACACCCATTTGCCACATATAGCGTTGAACCTCCACACTAAGTTTGAACTACGCAGACCTGATCTCCTTTTCAATAGGAGTACGTAGGCAGCCATTCATGGTTCAGTCATACCCCCTACCAAAACACAAAAACATGTCAACGGTAATGGGATTATCATTCAATCAACCACACTTCATCAGCTTCAGACCAAAGGGATGGAACTACCTGACCTCCCTACACAAATGGGAGAATTGGCGACCATCTAAGCTGCGGTTGATTCCTCAAAAAGAAACACCAATCCATACGAGATGGAACTAACTGGGCTCCCCCGTACAAAGGAGTACCGACGACCATCTGTGGTGAGGTAAACCTCAGAGAAGAAAGCCACACTCCTCTCCATACACCAGTCCCAAGACACAAAAGATGGTAGGGAATACACACAGATCAATAATCCATTCTAAAAGATCCTGAGACATCTCAATGTCCATCCATCAAGGAGGAGTTTAGAATACATCAAGATCATAAGCCCTGGAGAAATAGGAAAATATAAGCAAGCAACAAGACACAAATAAAAGGGAAGTGATCAAAATATATTTCCTTGCCATATATAATGATGTTTGATATATACAATGTGTACTGTACATGACAAAATGGCTAAGCTAGTCTGTGCAGGAAAATACAAGCCCACCTATAAGTCAGTATGTATGCGGGCTACCAAGTCCAACATGGCATCCCTCTGTGAAGAAGGAGGTAACGCTGCGATTTCCTGTCCAAGGGTCTCTACACGAGTCAACAGATCTACAGCCAACTGCATGGTAGCACTATGCACATCAATATACGTGTTCATCTCTGCAATGATGTCAGTAGTAAGGGACCTCACTACAGTACTATCTATAACAGCGATATCTCGGGCAGATATAGCGCTATCCCGCTTAATAAGCATTGCATCTCTAGATGATCTGGCCTCACCCCGCTCAGAAACAGCGGTATCTCTATAGGCTAAGGCATCATCTCTCTCTAATAGAGCGACATCTCTCCCAGCAAGAGCTGTCAACATCAAGGCCCTAGCCTGATCTCTCTCAAAGGTCATCAAATGAAGACTCTACTCAAAATACTCTGTTGAATGTTGGATCACAGTGGCAGTCATGTTGGGAGAATCTACAAGAGTTTCTGGCAACCCGGCGAATAGCTCCTCCTCAGTGTGAGAATCAGTGTCCTCCATGGGCTCTCTACCATCTGAATCAATCGCCGACACTGTGGATACAACCGTAGAAATGCGATCTCTGTCTTCATCCATACTGTAATACTCGTTGAATGACTTCGAATGGCTAATGTAAACGCAAAGACTCTCACGCCGATCCCAACAGCATATACACCGGATCATCCTCTTCATCGACAAATGGCGAGATGACAAACGCTAACCTAATGCCCCCTCAAAAGGATGAACATCTTGATACTGGTCAAACTGTGACATCATAGCTAGTGGGTGATATGTGGTCATGCCCCTCCAACCAGCCAGAGGGAGATAATCCATGCCCGGTGCATGAGTAATGATGTTGTAGGGTGAGCTGAGCCCTGTATACGGCAGAATGTCAAATAGATCTCCGATCCCTGCCAAGAACACCGACCAAGATGCAGTGTCTGTACACTCCACTGGCTGACTTAGCTATCTCATGGGAAAAATAGTACTCATGTCCTCAGAACATGCCAATCAGTCTCATGTGTGACATGAACCACACATACAACAAGACCGAGCTGCCTATGAACACCCCTGCAGGATAGGTGTGGCAATATGTGGCTGACCTCAGTGTATCTGCCATAATCATCGGTACAATGGTATGACCCTCCCTGGGAGCTCTCACCGCCATGACAATACCGATGTCCAGCTCATCCATATACAAAGGCATGTACAAATAAGCCACTACGCACATCATGAGTACGTCCACTCTAGCCACACACCACTGATCCTTCGATGTGATGAAATCCCCGGAGTGTTGTGCATAGCTGTCCACTGAGCCAAATCTGTCTATCACAAAATGCTGGGACAATACATGGCCGGATGTAATCTCATCATGTGCTACTCTACGCCTCAACCTGGTGAGGGTCATGAACTTCCGACGCATATCTCCGACAGCCATCTGAGCGCAAGGCATGTCCAATGGCAAAGCTATCAATCGCTCATACTCCTCCAAGGTAGGAGTCAACTCATGGGTCCCAAACCAGAAAACCTTCCTCTCCAGTACCCAATGCTCTAGCATGCCATCTACAAAGCCCAATGGAACTTGGAATGTCAAGATGGTCATGGAATGCTGTAATAGCTGATCTACAATCACCTTGTCTGAAGGGGATACATTATCATACCAAGATCTCAAGCGTAAGGCCACCAATACTGGTGGGGTGTGATCAATACGACTGATTGTCAATGAAGACATATGTGTGGGTCGTATCATGAGACCATCCAGGGGTTAATTTTGAACATCTCTGGACATACATATGCATGACATAATACATGCATGACAAATAATAAATGGCAATATAATGTAGGGAATGGAAAACAGTACATACATTACTTAATACATCATCATCTAAATTCATCATCTATGTATAACTGAAAATACAGGGAAATGGGGCACAGACGCCCTACAACTAACAGAGGCCTATCAAAAGATATAACAAGAATGGGGCACAACCACCCAGTATCAAACAGAGGCCTATCAAAAGATATAGCGAGAAAATACATCAGAAGAAGACAATGGTGTCTATGTCTACATCATCAATCATGTCCACCTTATGTAACTCCTCCTGAGTCACTGGATCTCTGCCAAGAGGGATGTCAGGCCTATATAAGGGAGGATCTGCACCAGCAAATCCATATGGATCTTCTGAAGGGCCAGCCCCTTAGTTGGAAGGATCAAAAGTATCCACCTCTGAAGGATCTCTGCCCAAATGTCGGATGAAAAAATGTGCTCGATCCAACTGCCGGGTCAAACTGGAAATCTGTGTCAAATGAGTCGGATCTCAGACACAGACCATCCAATCCATCATCATCACGGATCTAGGAACAAAATCCCCCATGAACTGAGTGGCGCGGGTCTGGGCTCCGATGGTACGAGGGGACCACCAGCGGTATAATGCCTTCTGAATAAACGGACCCTCTAACAAAGTAAAGCCATCAACGCCCATCAATGGGATATCACTGACAGGCAATTACGACACAAGCCAATAACGCCTGGTAAAAGGCAAGATCGGTACACGAATCTCTCTTGTGGTGCTCCTAATAGCACGCTCTCCTAAATAGAGCTCCCATCCTCCATCTGTGAAGAGAGGAATTCGGCGAGTGGATATCACATACTCGACACCAGTCGGGTATCCCTCCTCAAAGACGATAGTTAAATGTTCCACAAAGTAGGGAACCTAAGTGATGGCATCAGCTGTCAACAACTCCAACTGTAAGCGACAATGGGTGAAACCTCTGCCAAAATGGAGTGATTCCATCACCGTCCTCGTGGATAGGTATCTAAACCTAACACACTAATAGGACACAAACATGGAAGCCTCTCATAGGCCCAAAATTGCCAACACAAAGGCAAACATCTACTGTTAGTAAACACTCTTAACATGTACATGGGAAATCAAAAGAGAAATACTCACCAGCAGAAACGGGTAAAATCCTAGCCAAGCCTCTGTCAAGCTCTACGAACGCATACGCATTTCCCTGAGGAAATAGGTAAATGCGTAGGAGCCCCAATCATACTCTCCAATACGGTCCACCTCTCGAGTGGCGCTGATCAAAGCGAATGACATCGTGGAAGAGTTGTCTGCTATGAAACAACCCCTGATAATAACTAGGAACAATTGCCAAAAAATGCTATCCCTGACTTAATAGCCCACTCATAGCATCTACAATCAAAGGACCCATACAGACTGTCCTGCCCTTGAGCTCCTCAGTCAAAACTCCTAACAAGGATCTTATGACAATAGGGGTAATGTTCACCGCACATGGCATTGGCGCCCCTCCAAACTCCATACCAGTGATAAACCGCTAATCCATCGGCATCATCATCACCTCACAATCCAACAAATGGAGAGACTGAGTCTGGTGAAACCAGTGCTCAGACAATGCCCTGAGGTAACCCCAGGGACAATGGTGGGGAAGAATTGAAAAGAACGCCCCAAAGCCCTAACCATGCACAATCCCTCGGTAATCTGGATGTAGAGCCTGATATAGGAAGTGTATGTTGAACCAGTTCCCTCGAGGCTGCTTAAAGCCAGGAACCTACACCATAAATGCAAATCAAAATGAAAATCCTTGCTCATCATCAATAGGAAAAAGGAATATCAAACCCAGCTTTTACCTCGTTTTCCTGCAAGTAAACTAAGGGGTGGCGACTCAAATCTCCCAGAAGATCTGGAATAACCACATTAATTCCTAGAAGATCCATGCAGGGAGCATGAGCAGCAGGAGCTGGAGCCGCAATCGGTACATCCTCATCCTCATCCTCAACGTCCAGTACATCAACCCAGACATGAAGAATCACTGCCTCCATCAAGCGACGAGGCTGTCTGACTAAATAAGGTCGAGGCACTTCAGAAGCCCTCCGCCGCACACCTGAAGTGGTCCTACGGGAACTACTCGGCTGATATGGATCCATAATATCTGGACACAAGTCTCTAAATCACCTCAGAAAGGGTGTGGTAAATTCTAACCTGGAGTTTTTCAAATGCATTTTATGACTACATGTATGCATGCATGCATTACTTTAACATACGCCTATAGTAGAGTTAAAAATGCATGTCTACCTAATGCTTAGGCTCATGGAAAAATGTTTCCAGAGTCTCCTTTGTAAAAAGAACTATCTATATGCGCATAGGCATGACTAGGTGGCCATTCAGTAGCACACCTACCCACAGTCATAAACATCCTATATGCATGAACATGTCAAAGTCATAATCCGTAAGGGTGGCCTAATTACCAGGATTACTTTGCTTTATAACCTTTGCTCATTTATCCTTAAATAGGATAAGAAATAGCAGAAAAAATGTACCAATTTGACTGTTTCAAAAGTCAAAAATTTTCACATCAGCATGGTTTAATACTAACAATGGGTGAAACCCTCAGCTAAAGGAACCTCTGCCAAAATGGAGTGATTCCACCGCTGTCCTCGTGGATAGGTATCTAAACCTAACACACTGATAGGACGCAAACATGGAAGCCTCTCATAGGCCCAAAACTGCCAACACAAAGGCAAACATCTGCTGTCAGTAAACACTCTTAACATGTACATGGGAAATCAAAAGAGAAATACTCACCAGCAGAAACGGGTAAAATCCTAGCCAAGCTTCTATCAAGCTCTACGAACGCATGCGCATTTCCCTAAGGAAATAAGCAAAGGCGTTGGAGCCCCAATCATACTCTCCAATAAGGTCCACCTCTTGAGTGGCGCTGATCAAAGCGAATGACACCGTGGAAGAGTTGTCTACTATGAAACAACCCCTGATAATAACTAGGAATAATTGCCAAAAAATGTGATCCCTGACTCTCACATCAGCGAGCATGGGCTTACTCAATAGCCCACTCATAGCACTACACTCAAAGGACCCGTACGGACGGTCCTCCCCTTGAGTGCCTCAGTCGAAACTCCTAACAAGGATTTAACGATAGTAGGGGTAATGTTCACTATACATGGCACTGGCGCCCCTCCAAACTCCATACTAGTGATAAATTGCAAATCCATCAGCATGGTTTAATACTAACATTTACTATGTTGAATATTTTTTTTCAAGTCATATAGGCATACATATTCACTACTATGTGTTTAGACGCATTTTATATGATAACTCATTTCCCAACGGACGAAAACTGGAAAAAAAGACATGCATACGTTACCAGGATAGTGTGAAACACTTGTACGTTGATAGAATTTGCAGAAAGACGCCCGAACTGAGCAGATCTAAAGAAGAGCTCTTGAATTCTCTCTGTGGCGCAATATGAAAATAACTTATGAAAGCAACAGACCACCTAAGGTTGGTCGTAGGTGTACCTACAGCTACCCAAGGTTGGTCCTACCCTTCTGGCTCGGTCCACTCTGAGTTGCAAAGGAGGTCTCATAAGTTGAAACAATCAAATCAGGAAAAAAGACGCTACGCGATTGAGCAGAAAAGCCTGAAATCCTGGTTTTCAAGACCAAACTACGGGTCTAGATGTCACTCATTGGTATTCACCCGAACACAGGGTACACGACACCAATGAACACAACTGTTGCAAACTACAATCAGCAATACCTCATAAATGTCTGATGCCGTTAGTTCGGGGTCGTAACTCCAAAATAGCTTCCCCGGCTGGAATTTCATACATCTTAGCCGTTGATGCACATTTCAACGAAGGTCAAGCAGCCTTGACATTCTTTTTGACGTTGGCAAATAAATCCAACAAAGCATCGGAAGCCATCCGATGACATCAGCCATGAAGCACATTTCAACAAAGGACAAGCAACCTTGACAGTCTTCAGCCATTGGCGAGTAAATCCAACGAAGCGTCAGAAGTCATCTGATGATTTCACTTTAATGAAGGTCAAACAGCCTTGACGTTCTTCCAGCCGTTGGCAATTAACCCCAATGAAGCGTTGGAGATGGTCCGATGGTGGTATCCGTTGATACACACGTCAGCAAGAGTCAGGCAACCCTGACTGTTGGCAGTAACTCCGACAGATCACTTGCAGAACCTAGCAATACAAACCAGGAAAAACATCCTCATCGAGGAGGACCAATGATGGAATCTATTATACACAATCTGTATCAGACAAATGCTCATTCCCCAGAGTCTCTTTGCACATGAGAGGAACATCTATCGTGGAAAGTATGTACCAAGGATTAAAGACTTTGGTGATAACCCCAACTTCAACATCCTAGTATTTCCTGAAAGCTTTGGAGTACACGTCCAAGCAGTTCTTCAGAGACATTAGTGGTAACTCCAATTCCCCATTAGAAGCCATGGTTGCAAATAGTCATCACATCCCATTGGAAAACAGTCCAACGAACCACATACATCATACATTTGCATCATGTTGTAGTACATTACATCATGAATATCTTGTCATATTTCAAGTATCTAGTTTTCTTTATACTATCAATGCCATTACACTACATGAATATGATAAAGAGGGGCATCTGTAGAAACTCAAAAAATTTTGCATTCCGGTTACTAACCTTGCAGGAGAGCAAAGTCGTCTTCTAGAGATAACCCTGGAAGTCAAGTCAGCACATTCCCGAAGACAACCCCAGGATACTCAGTCAGTTCAATCTCGGAGATAACCCCGAGATATTCAATCAAGTCATGGAGACAACCCCAGGATACTCATTCAGTCTAACCCGGAGACAACCCCAGGAGTTTCAGTTTCAACCTCAGAGACAACCCAGATGAATGCAGTTCCAATTCTGGAGACAACCCCGGAATCCTCAGTTTCATCTTATAGACAACCCTGAGATCTTCAGTTCTAATCCCGAAGACAACCCTGGGAGATACAGTTCAAACCTCGGAGACAACCCTGAGGCATGCAGTTGTAGTTCTGGAGATAACCCCGGAAATGCTTGTTTTAAACCCCAATAATCAGCTTCAACCTCGGTGATAGCCCCGAGGCACTCAGTTCCAAATTCGGAGATAACCCTGGGAAGATAGGCATACAACACTTGCAGCAGCCCAATCGCAGAGATAACCTTGAACAACAACTGCTAAACCAGCCCAGAGCCGGAGATAACCCCGGTGAGGGGCAAAATCGTCATTTTGCCACCTCAATCCCACGATCATGCTATTTTAACATTTCAACCTATATGCTACACAAAAGTGTCCTACAAGAACCATAGCTCCAATCCCGTGTGACTACTATATAAGACAGCACACCAGATGGAATTTGAAGACCTGGGCATGGACCCATCTTTCCAACTTCGTACAACCTCCTATCCCATGTCATTGTGTATCTCTCCACAACAGCATGCTGTAAAAGGTCTTATACACCTCGATCGTATGTTCGGATTGAAGTAATGAAGGTCTGAGCAGACAACACGTTGCACGAGTACACGTACTTTGAGACTGTGGGGCCCACGGAGCCCGGGACACCCCGGGCAGCCGTAGGTACACCTGCGGCTCCCCCCTCTATAAATAAAGGGCTTGGGGTGGACATTTTGAAAGAGTAAAAGGCGAGGAAGCCCTGTCCAATTTGCTATGTACACACTATAAATTGAGTGCTTTCTCATTTCAAACACTTGTGAGCTTATATTTGGCTACTTTTTACCGGTGGGAACCGAGTGTTCATCCATTTAAAGCTATTGAAGTCTTCTTTGTCAGTCCACTATTAGCCTTCTTACATTACTTAAAGCATTTTCTCCACTTCTTGCACACACTTTTACTAACGTTGAGAGTCGCGTGTGTGTGTATGCCCGGACCGTCGGTCCGTGGCTTTTATTGCTTTTCTATATATATATACTTATAATTATCGACGTCAGGATTTTTTAGTTGTCCCTTTCTGTTACTTGTTCTTTGGTGTTCTCATTTTAGGTAAGATTTGTTTGAAAAAACAAGTGAAAAAGGTCTGACGTGTATAATGTCGACGATGGACTGTTAAGAGTCGCCAATTGGTTTTTTAAATGGTTGTACCAACACAACCGAGAAAAGGTTTGCACATTAACCCAGTGATGTGATACTGTTAAACGGGTAGGTGAAATCAAGATTCATTAGGGTCCGGGGACTTAGTTATGCGGAGGGAAGGGGTTTGGCACCCCTCGACATCCGTGTTACCACGGTGACCGCCTCTTTCCAAGAAACTATTATCTGAATATGTGTGTGCATGGGTCAATGTGCTGATAGTTGGAAGTAGAGCGAGGCCTCGTTCGCACCTATATACACAGGGTTTGAATTTATGTAAAAATTCAGTTTTTAGCAAGATATGGCAGTGATGTTTTATAAAAAAAGGTTTTTCAAACCCTGATGCTCAATAGTAATTGAGACCTTTTGATACTTCCATTTTATTAAGTATCCGGCTTGATTGATTTTATTTTCGAGATTCAAAGCATCTATAAGAAAATAATGTACAAAAAAATGCCGACTCCCTCGTGGGTATGAAAACCATCTGAGGAAATTCAGACACCGCAGAATAATCTACAAGCTGCTTACAGCTGAAAATGTCCATCACAGGAACCGAATCTAGATCCAATAGGCTGAATCTGTGATCACATGATTCCTAGGCGCACATGATACATCAATTTGTATGAAAGTAGTAAGCAGGTATATATATATAAAAGCTGTAAATATATATATACAGACATGATCACTAACCACGAAGCACCTCCATGGACACTTGGGATACTTGGGATATAATCAGATCGCCATCGCTCCTAAGGATCAAGAAAAGACAACATTTACATGCCCTTACGACACATTTGCGTTTCAGAGGATGTCATTCGGGCTTTGCAACGCACCCGCAACTTTCCAACGGTGTATGATGGCTATTTTTTCAGATATGGTGGAGAAGAATGTTGAAGTCTTCATGGACAATTTCTCGGTCTATGGAGACACTTTTGACACTTGCCTAGAGAATCTGGTCATGGTATTGCAATGATGTAAGGACACAAACCTCATATTAAATTGGGAAAAATGCCACTTCATGGTTGAAGAGGGCATAATATTGGGCCATAAGGTGTCGGCTCAAGGATTGGAGGTGGACAAGGCAAAGTTGGACATGATCGAGAAACTACCTTCGCCGAGCTCAGTTAAGGGTATTCAAAGTTTTATGGGGCATGGTGGGTTCTATAGGAGGTTCATAAAAGACTTCTCTAAGATTGCAAAACCTCTATGCAGTCTTTTAGAGAAAGATGCTAGTTTCAGCTTTACTGCGAAATGTAAGTCCGCGTTTGACCTATTGAAGAAGAAATTAACTGCAGCCCCCGTGATAGTCGCACCGGACTGTAAAATTCCATTCGAACTTATGTGTGATGCGAGCGACTATACGGTTGGGCCTGTTTTGGGCCAAAGATGAGGTAAGGTGTTTCACGCCATATACTATGCAAGCAAAACACTCACAGAGACTCAAATAAACTACATTACTATAGAAAAAGAATTGCTTGCAGTGGTGTATGCGTTCGACAAATTTCGGGCATACTTGATCGGGACTAAGGTAATAGTCTACACGGACCATTCAACGATTCGGTACTAAATAGCAAAAAATGATGCTAAGCCACACCTTATCCGATGGATTCTCCTACTTTAAGAGATTAATTAAAAATTAAAGATAGAAAGGGGACGGAGAATCAAGTTGCCGACCATTTATCAATGCTGGAAAATCCGGGGAAAAAGGATGAAGAAAGATGCGCGATCAACGAATCATTCTCAGAAGAGCAACTATTTGGGTTGAATGCAGAATTTCTGTGGTATGCAGACTTCGCGAATTATGTGGTGAGCAAAATGCTTCCCCCGGATCTTACACGACAACAGAAAAAGAAGTTTCTACATGACGTCAAGTGGTACATATGGGATGAACCATACTTATTCAAACAATATGCCGATAAGATGATTCGACGATGTATCCCATACAGTGAAGTCCACAACATATTACATGAATGCCACTCATCGGCATACGGTGGACATTACGGGAGTGAGCACACCGCGGCAAAAGTGCTTCAATCCGGGTTTTATTGTCCTACATTGTTCAAAGACGCCCACCAATTTTTGAAAACATGTGATAGATACCAATGGGTAGGAAACATATCGAAAAGGAATGAGATGCCATTACAAACAATTCTTGAAGTGGAAATCTTTGATGTATGGGGCATCGATTTCATGGGACCATTCCCATCGTCTTTGAGTAATCAGTACATTCTGCTCGCGGTGCATTACGTCTCAAAATGGGTCGAAGCTGCAGCACTACCATCTAACGATGCCAAGGTGGTCCTCAAATTCCTACAGAAGAATATTTTCACGAGGTTTGGCACGCTAAGAGCAATAATAAGTGACGAAGGTACTCACTTCTACAACAAAGCTTTTACCGCTCTTCTGGCTATGTATGGAGTCAACCACAAGGAGCTACAGCATATCACCCTAAAACAAATGGACAGGCTGAGGTGTTAAATAGAGAAGTTAAGAAAATATTGGAAAAAGTCGTAAATCCGAGTCGAAAAGATTGGTCACTTCGGTTGGATGACGCACTATGGGCATACCAGACTGCTTATAAGTCGCCAATAGGAATGTCACCATACCAACTAGTGTACGGGAAGGCCTGTCACCTACCAGTTGAGCTACAGCATAAGGCTTACTGGGCCATTCAGAAACTAAACTTCGACCAAGCAGCTGTAGGGGAAAAAAGGTTGTTACAACTGAACGAGCTAGATGAATTCCGACTTCAGGCATACGAGAACGCTAAACTATACAAAGAGAATGTCAAAAAGTGGCATGACAAGAAAATTATGCCAAGAATTTCGAACCGGGGCAATCGGTATTATTGTTCAACTCTCATTTGCGGTTGTTCCCCGGAAAGCTAAAGTCAAGATGGTCGGGACCATACACCATCAAAACCGTGTTTCCACATTACGCAGTTGAACTCTACAGCCGAAACCCAATTGAGACATTCAAGGTCAACGGTCAATGGATAAAGCAGTATTAGGGAGGAGATGCGAACTGGGATGCTGACAACATTACCCTCGCCGATGCTCCGTGACACGAGAGTCATCGTCGGGCTTACGACGTTAAAACTAGCGCTACTTGGGAGGCAACCCATGTTCTACACTTTTGTGTTCCTTGTTTATTTTTTTTATTTATTTTTAGGTAATTAATTTTCATTGAATTCTTAGGTAAATTTGTATTGATTTACAGGACAAACGAAAACATTCTGCCATCACAGCGTGGGTTGCACTCTCCAACAGTGAAGAAGTCACGCCGCCTACAAAACCGAAAAAGGCAGACTACGCATTGGGCGCTTATCACGACAAGGTGCAATGTTGGGCACGCTTGAACCAATATGCAAGGCGTGCCACTCATACCAGATCTACTAACCCACTAGCGCGGACCAAGGGCCTAAAGCTCCATTACACACATACCGGCCGTGGTACGCTCATTAGGTAAAACTCCTAACTCAATAAGCATCGATCACTATTGTCTCCCCTATATCATGACGTGGGCGCTGGCTGGCGTTAATGTCCCAGGTGCCCACTCTAAAAAACTGAGACCTTGTCTCTCCTTAACCCAATCAAACTCCTTCACCTCTCCTTCACCTAATAAAATTCCACTACTTCTTTACCACTACATCTTCCAACCCTCATTAAACTCACCAAGCATGACAACATCTCATAACTCTTTCTCCTCTTCAACTTCCACTCAATGGCTACCCCTGCACCTTTCATCTTCTAGTATTCAAGTCACGTTGGAATTCCTTCACCTATATAAACTCAAAACTTCACTCTACCAATTTATATCAACTCTCCACTACATCCATTACATACCTTTAACCAATTACTTGGGGAAACATACTCAAACAGGGGGAGTCAAATAGCGCAAGGAATTACATCTCACCTCTTGTTTGCTCATCTTCTTCAGTCTGAATAATCAAGTAAGTAGGCAAAATTGGGTATTGGTGTTTGTTTACATAGTTTGGATTGCAAGATTACACTAATACCCTAAGTTTGGTGGAAAAACTTAGCTCACCCACCAACTGTTCGATAAAACACTTGAACCAAACCTTGAACCCATCCACTCCACAAACCACCATGTCATCCAAAAAAAGACAACGTCCATCCTCCTCCACTGCTAGGCCCCAATACGACCACACTAGGTTCGTTAGTGAGAGGGCCGCTGACCGATTCAAGATGACCTTCGACAAGAAAACATTGGTGCTCGAATGTGGGTTGAAGCCAAATCCTAATTTGGATGGCGACATGGCTTTGAAAATTGTGGAGCGGAATTGGTTTCAGTTGGTCGAACAACCACTCCCAGCGGCAATTAACATAGTTAAAGAGTTTTACGCAAATGCAATGGAGCATGTCAATCATGTAGTCATGGTTCGGGGGAAACCGGTGGCTTTCCACGCCGAGGCTATTAATCAGTATTTCGGGTTAGAAGCACCAGAAGAGGATAGATATGAAGATGACTTGCCCGACCTAGATGAATTGATTATTCGACTATGAAAACCGGGAACTCAATGGGCTATTCAAACCGGAATGAATGAAAAGATAAGTTTCCCACATTTTGCCCTTAGTCGATATGGAAAAGCATGGTATGCGTTTATATGTGCTCGATTAATGCCCTCGCGCCATCAGACCGAAGTCACTAAGGCACGAGCTTGGTTATTGTATGGAATTGTACACCACCATTTCAATTTGGACAATTTAATTACTTTCTATAATGTTGATGTGGGAGAATGTATTCAAGAATCCATTGACCGGGTGCTACGCGGGAGCACTACTGGTGGGTTGTTGCATCAATTTTTAATCCCTGACTTGTGCTATAAAGTGGGAGTGCAGTGGCAATCTACCGAACCTATCCAACACCCTATGGATATCATCGATCATGCAACAATTGAGAAGTATAAGGCTTGGGAAGGGGCGAGATCACATCCACGTGGTGAAGGCTACATTATGATCCGACAACCCTCACCCCCAGCGACAGCGGAACCAAGGTCGGAGCCACCACTGAGGACTTCAAGGAATCAATTTCTTTGGTTTGCTCAACGTCAAGATTTGATGTATGAGTATAATGCAAATGCATTTAGCACGCTTGCTGATGCGTTTTCCTGCTGCAATCCATCTGCACCTTCAGTTATCATGCCCAATCCTCCCATTCTGCCTGCGTATCTTCCAGAGGACGACGACGAGTAGTAACTCATTTACAGGGAAGTCCTCTTGCATTTAATTTTTATCCAATGAGGACATTGTCTTATATAATTTTGGGGGATTTAATTGTTTGGTTAGTTGCATGCATTTTTAAATTTTTGTTCTCATATCTAGTTTTGCATTATAGAATAGGTATTTGAATAGTATATAAAAAAAATATTTAATAAATAGTTTGTTTGCATATGTCCAATGGTGTCGCATGTTGCAGTTTATTTTGGCTAATGATGAGATTGCGAACAAGTTAACCAATATAGTATGGATTATTAAAACTATGATATAATTTCTGTTATGAATCGATTCTTGGACTTGTTTGAAACTGTTATAAAACGGGTAGCACTAATAACATCTTTGTTGACTGGTCAGTTCAAATTGACACATAAAAAGTTTCTAAAGGATAATGCTAGGGTGAACTAAAAAATGACAAGGATAGGCAGTGAAGGCTTAACTTAGGCAAAAACCTAAGTTTGGGGGAATATATGTGGGATATATAAGCTTGTGAAAAAAAAAGAGAAAGAATGAAACATGTTGAGTCTTGTGGTGGGTTGAGGAGAAACACTCCCCATAAACACAAGCATGAGATGGAGCGTAAAACGCACTCACCAACCATCTATCAAAAGAAAAAGAAAATGGAAATAATCACGGGAAAAGAGAAAAAAGCCGCCGTGTAAAAAAAAAGAAGATAAGAAAGTATAAGTATCCTGCATGTACCCTTGAATTTGGGTGAGTTTAATTGTAGTTGAGTCGTGCCTATCTTTGAGATTTTTAAGTTGCACTGTATGATTCCTTCTAAGAAGTTGTTTATGTATTGAATTTGGGTCCGTATCAGTTATCTTAGATGTTGATCACACACGTACACTATACCAGTGATAATTGTTCAAGAATTAAGAATTAATATGTAAGTGTGGATTGGTTTTGATAATTTGTATTGTAGATTTGCTTGTTTTCTCTGAGGCCGATGGGATAAGTTAGTTTATGCGATGTTGTTGGATTTTTAGATATTTAGATTGTTATTGCATTTTGTTGCATTTCATTTTGCTTGAGGACAAGCAATGATTAAGTTTGGGGGAATTTGATGAGTAGGTTTATAACCTACGATTTAGGTTCGTTTAGCTTGATATATTGTTAGATTTTGGTAATTTCATGTTACTTTTGATAGGTTGTTTGCTTGTTGCAGGATAATACATGGGCTTAATCAAAATGTGGCATTTGGAGGAAGATTTTAAGGAATTGGAATGTTTCTGACTACATAGCCTGGGCGTATTGTCAGGTCAAGATGGAATCATGGTGGCGAAGGCGCTACTGAACGAGAAAAAATATCGGGTCGAGAGCTTGGCATGCTACCGCTTGTCAGGATGTAAGGTGGCGTGGTAAATACACGTCGGGATTTTCTGGGCGAACTTTGCTGTTGGGCTAGAAGTTGGGCTATATTGGGAACTAATAATTTTTTATGTAATGGGATAGTAGTAGGAGTGTATGTGTGGGAGTTTTTGAGAAATGTGTGGTTGATTTTGAAAAGGTTTCATGTCTCCATTTGGGTTCTTACTTGGGGAGTTAGAGTTAGATTAGGAGAAGTGTGGAGCTGATGTCATATCTTTTTATGCTGAGTTTGGAGAATGGAGAGAGATATATCATACAACACGGAGCATAATTCAAGGGGAATTTTTGAAGGATTCAAGAGCAAAAACATTGGAGGAGTAATTTTTCAGAGATTGTCACGACGGTTGCAAATCGAGGCTACGTGAAGGGGATTTTCATAATTCTTCTTCTCTTTCATTTATTTGTAATTGGAAGGATGTTTTCAATAAACTATTCAGTTTTAAATTCATTCGTTATGAACTAATTTACTTATTAGACTTGTGATGGATCCTTGGGTGAAACGATGATTTTATAATTTTGATTTCCAATTCACTAAGAAGTTTTCAGTTTATCTATATTAATTTGAGCGTGAATTTATGACTTGCCTGATTAACAGTTCTTTGTGGATTTGAAAGGAATTGAGAGAGGAGATTCGAATCTAGACCTAGCTAATATAGCATGTGTCATGAATTATGTCGATAGCAGATTTGTGATTATTGTTAAGGTAGAGATACGCTTGACATCGCATGTAATCATATAGAGAGCTTAAACTTCAACCTTCTTTAATTGCAGTTCACATAGAGATATAGTGAATTGGTTAATATAGGTGTTTAACGGATTTCTATCTTAATTGTGGATTGATGTTAATATGGTATTAGTGCATCGAGAGGTGGCTCTTACTACGTTCGTGTTCTTGATTAATAAACTGGAATATTGAATTGAGTTGGAATAAAGGTTGGAAAATCAGAAGGAAGTTCAGGGTGAAATCATAAGTCTAATTCTCCATTAATTGTTTGAAATTCCGGATTTTGTTATTGGTGACTATTTTGTGATAGTTTATTTCTTTATTAAATTTAGTTTTTTTTATAAATATAATTTAAATCCATTGAATTGATTAGTTTAATAAAATTAGGGTTAATACAAAACTGATAATTGTGAAGTTAAGATTCTTGATATTTTTTCCTCGTGGGAACGATACTTTATTCACTACTATATTACTTGTTGACCATGTGCACTTGCGTGTTTCTAAGCGTATTGATTTTACCCAACAGTATTCCATTTAAACCTCTATAGGGAGCACTGCTTCCATCCCATAATTTAATGCGTAGGGGGTTGCCTAGTGGAAGTGCGCATTGAGGTTCTGTAGGCTAATAGAGTAAGAGGCAATAAGGCAGGCCAATCTTTGTGGTTGGCGGACATCATTTGCATAATCTTCTTGATGTTTTTGTTAGCCGCTTCAACAGCACCATTCATCTTTGGACGATAGATGACAGAGTTAAGATGTTTGATGTGGAATTTACTGCATAATTCCATCATCATTTTGTTGTTGAGGTTCTTAGCATTGTCTGACACAATCACCTCTGGTTGTCCATATCGACAAACCACATTGTTTTTGATGAAAGCAATGATGACTTCTTTGGTAACCCTGGGGAAGGAGGCTGCGTCTACCCACTTGGTGAAGTAGTAGATCATGGTGAAGATAAATCGATGTCCATTACTGGCTTTAAGCTCAATGGGCCCGATAACGTCCATTCCCCACATTGAGAAGGGCCAAGGTGAACTCATGTTGTGGAGTTCCTATGGAGGGGCGTGTATAGCATTCCCATGAATCTAGCACTGATAGCATCTCCTGACGTGGTCATTGCAATCAGCTTTGAGAGATAGACAATAATATCCTGTCCTAAGGACTTTCTTGACAAGGAGGGGGCCACTCATGTGGGGGTCACAGACTCCACCATAGATTTCATCCATAAGCCTTTGAGCTTGATCTTTATCTAAACATTTGAGGAGACCTAGTCTTGCATCTCTTTTGTAGAGCGCATCTCCACTCAGGTAGAATCAAGGAGGCCAATGTCCATTGTCTGATATGCAAATCAAGGAGGCCAAAGTTGATAACGCATCCGCAAAGTCATTCCTATTATGAGGAACGTGTAGAAAGGAGATTTCTTTGAACTCCAAAACCATCTGTAAAACTTGCCGATGGTAAGGAAGCAAATGTAGTTCCTTGGTTTGATAGATTTCGGTGGATTTTTTGATTACCAACTCTGAATCTCCAAAGACAGTTAACCGCCTGATGCCCATTGAACATGCAAGTTTTAGCCCTATGAGACAACCTTCATACTCAGCTATGTTGTTGGTGCTGACAAACCTCAATTTGATTGGCTGACGGATATCGCTTTCTCCCGTCTGGGATACTAGAAATCGCTCCACTCGTAACCTTCCATATTAACAGCTCCATCAAAATACATCTTCCATGATTGGCGCGTATCATACTGATGGTATTGCTGAACTGTCATTACTCCCTCATCGGGGGAGTACATTTCCAGGGTTTAAAATCCCTGAAGGTGTGGCGGCTAGTTGATCCGTAATTCCTTGACCTTTGATGGACTTTTGAGTCACATATACGATGTCAAATTGTTGTAGGATCAACTGCCATCTGGACAGTTGGCAATTTAACATGGGTTTATTGAACACGTACTTGAGAGGATCCACACGGGATATGAGATGGGTTGTGTGACCGTGGAGGTAATGTTGTAACCTCATGGAAGCCCATGCTAAAGCACAACACGTCTTTTTGATCATAGTGTACTTGTGTTCAGTGCTGCTGAATCTTTTGCTGAGGTAATTGATAGCTCGTTCTTGGCCTCTATCATCTTTCTGTCCCAGCATGCAGCCCATGGCATTGTCATTTATGGACAGGTACATGAACAGGGGAGCATCATCCCTGGCTGGTACCAAAACGGGAGCTTTGACTAGCTATTACTTGATTATGAGGAAGGCATTTTGGCACTCATCATTCCATTTCATGGAGGAGTTCTTCCTTAATAGCTTGAAGACCGGTTCACAGGTTGCTGTGAGTTGAGAGATAAACCTGCTAATGAAGTTGATTCTTCCCAATAATCCCCGTATTTCCTTTTCTGTTTGAGGAATGGGCAATTTCGTGATGGCTTGGATTTTGGCAGGATCCAGCTCAATCCCTTTGTGGCTGACTAGAAATCCTAGCAACTTACCTGATTTAACGCAAAAGGCATACTTAGCTGGATTTAACTTCAAGTTGTACTTATGCAACCTGTTGAATAGCTTTTTGATATGGTCTAAGTGGTCTTCCTCCTTCCGGGACTTGACAATGATGTCATCCACGTAGATCTCTATCTCTTTGTGCATTAAGTCGTGGAAGACAACCATCATAGCTCGCTGATAGGTGGCTCCGGCGTGATGAAAGAAGTTTTCTCATGATCTTCCTCAGCAACCATGATCTGATGGTACCCCGCAAACCAATCAGCAAAGGAGTACATGCAGTATTGCGCAGTATTTTCAATAAGAATATGGATAAATGGCACGGGAAAGCTATCTTTTAAGCAACCTTTGTTCAAGTCCCGGTAATCCACACAAACTCGCACCTTCCCTCTCGGTTTAGGCATGGGAACAATGTTGGATATCCAACCAGGATATGTGGACACCATGATGATGCCAGCTTGAAACTGTTTCACAATTTCGTCTTTTACCTTTAGACTCCACTCAGGTTTCAATCGCCTGAGCTTTTGCTTGACTGGCTTAAATCCCTCTTTAATGGGAAGGCGATGAAGTACAATGTCAGTGGACAAACCCACCATGTCTTCATGAGACCATGCAAACACATCCTGGAATTGGGTTAATAGCGTAACCATGTCATTCCTTTGGTTTGGGGTAAGGTCTGAACTAATCAGGATTAACTTAGGGCTTTCTAAGGTTTCGCGATTGAAGGACGTGGTTTGGTCAAGGTTGGGTTTAGGTTTGTTTTTGACCCATTCTTAAATTTTTGGAGGCATCTCAATGTCCTAATATATATCCATCAAGGCTGAATTCATCTCTACATCAAAGGTACAATCCCTGTGGAGAAGAGGCATCAGACGTAATCTGAGCACATCTAAATTCATGGTCCTGAAACAAAATATGCTTTCACTTAGTATATATGAAATGTTTTGATCATACACAGTGTTAGCATATACTGGCAAAATAAACTACTAATATTGTATAGAAAAGTAAGCAGTTGTGATATCTACAGGGCAGAAAGAGTTCTGCCCATTTTACCCTTGTCGACCAATGCAAGGAGTGTTGTTCCAATTAGAAAGGGCAAAGTCCGGGTGGACTACAGTGATGGAGGGGTTGTCATCATCCTCCATGTCCTGAATGATGGCCAATACGTCTGGGCAATAATCGTCTGGGGTGTATCTGTTGGTATGTCATCATGAACGATGATGTGTATGCCTGACATCATTCAGATGACGTCTTGCTTGATTCTTCGCTCTTCCTCTTCCATTGCGGGATATGGAACAAAGACTTCTTTCTCCTTCACCGGTACCGACTCAGAGTTTGAAAGCGAAGATAAACGTCGCGCGTTTGAAACTAAAGGAATCTGCTGATGCTTATGAGGATTCCTATGACTAGAACTGGCAGAATAGCCTAGCCCAGCTGTTCTAGTTTGCTTGGATAATTGAATTGGGTACTTGATACCCTGGCAATCTTTACCCAGCCCTTGTCCCAGCTTATGACCCCGCAATGACATCATTTCTTGAGTACCCGACATTACCTCAGCAGAAATCTTGGGTTCTAGAAATGGCATTCCAATAGCATGGTATTAGGTATTACTTACTTCCAAGGCATGAAAACTGACCGATTCAACATATGCATTGGCATTGATGAATGGCATGTCCCCGTGTTGAGGACATTCTGGTTCAGCGTTGACCGTGACTAGGCTATTATTGATAATGTATTTTAATTGTTGATGAAGGGTGGAGGGAACTGCTCCAGCCATATGGATCCATGGTCGTCCCAAGAACAGGTTGTATCCCGAATCTATCTTGAGCACATGGAAAGATACACAGAATATATGGGGACTAATTTCGATTGGCAGTTCAATTACTCCGACTGAATTCAAGCGGGCTCCATCAAAAGCTTTGATGACAGTATGGCTACTCCGGAGTCGGTTGAGATTGATATTCATCTTCACCAAGGTAGCATATGGACAAATATTTTGAGATGAACCTCTATCTATCAATACTCTAGCTAGCATGTATCCGGAGGACAAAACCGCAATGTACAATGATCGGTCCCTTCGGGCGGTATGTCATCATAAGTGAAGGATATCACATTGTTGTTGAAAATGTGATCAACCATATGTTGAAATTTTTCCGTATCAACTGATGTTGGTAGATAAGTTTCTTCTAAAACATTTAGCAAGATCGTCCGGTGACCCTCGGAAGTTAGGACCAAGTCCAGAATTGATATTTGTTGTGGAGCTTCTTTTAAGCTTAAAACCACCTTGGCTTCATTATGACCCATAGTGCGGAGGAATTTTTCAATCTTCTACATGGGTATTTTCCCCTTTGATTTGATGTTAGGCTTCATCACCCGTTGGGGAAGATACAGTGGATTTTCCTTTGACACTGTAGTAGTTGTATGTGAGGTGGATCCTTCACCTTCTCCATAATTCCACGGAACTTTGCGCAAGCTAACAATAGGATATTGTGCTCTACACGGTAAGTTGATTGGCTCGGGAGCGGCCACTTTCAAAGGATTGTTGCTTCCTCTGAGTTGAATTGTTGGCATTGTGAGTGATTTATTATCCCCATCAGTTTCAGTGGATATGACTGCTATCAAACTCCTCCATTTAGTAGGACATGTATTCTCACTTGCACGTAACACAATATCATTGTCTGCTAGGTGCAGGACACCACTGTCAATTAGATTTTGGATGAGGTGGCGGAGTGCCCAGCATTCTTCTGTGTTGTGACCGCGAGAATGGGAATGATATTGACATACTCCATCAGAATTGTACCATCCTGACTGGGGATTGATTGGAGGTAGAAGGGAACTGATCCTTCCTTCATTGATTAACATCTGCAGGATTTCCTCCATACGTTGGCCTAAATAGGTGAATTCCCTTTTGTTGGAAAAATCCCGACGGGCTTTAGCATTTGCTCTCTTTGTCACTTTGTCTTTCAGCATTTCGTTTTCTGAAAGTGATGAGGGAATATTCATGACAAGAGGTAGGAGACTAGTATGCTCCTGACTGACTAACTGGCGTGTCACTTGATGTTGATAGGTTACCAGTTCTACCAATTGCTCAATTTGCTTGCATAACGCTTTCATCTTTCATTCCATTGTGAACTGGAACTTAGCATAATCCCATTTCTCAACACTGTCTTTGAGGGTCTTGTAGGATTCACATTTAAATTGGAATTCTATCCATTGCTCCAATTGATCATGTTGACATCTTCTTCTTTGTGTTTAGGAAGAGGGTTGTCTTAAACGTGAGGCTAATCTGGTTTGGTGGCCACGATCTCACTGTTATCTATCAGGTCTTGGATCTTATGTTTCAAGGCCCAACAATCCTGAGTATCATGTCCAGGTGCCCCAGAATGATAAGCACATTTCCGAGAAGCATTGAAACCCCGTCCATTAGGGCTGGTTGGTGGAAGAAGATGCGTAATTTTCTTCTGTGTTGTCTGAAGATTGAGAATGTTCTCGAGGGTATCCCTTAAGGGTGTGAACACTCGAGGGCATTTGACTTCTCCACCTTTTGGTATTGGAGGGTTCGCAGACTGTGCTTGAAAGGGAGTGTAGTTTCTCTTTGAATAGGCATGTTTTGATTGCCTTTTTGACCCTGTAGTATCAGGGAAACATCTTCCTCTTTCTTTTTATGGACCCTCCGAGGGTTGTTTCCATAATTTCCGGATTGGATATGATCAGCAACAGCTTTAAGGGCAGCTAGGTCTTGAATCTTTTCGTACTTCAAACCCATCTCAGCCATCTCCCCGTGTTTGACCATTTCAGAAAATGGTTTGTCGATGCCGGCTAAAACTCTTTCATAGAAAGGAGCTTCTTGTATGTCTATGAAAGTCATGACCATCTCTGATTCTGTCATGGAAGGAATAACTTGGGCAGCCAGGCGTCTCCACCTTTGAGCATACTCTCTGAAAGACTCGTTAGACTGTTTCTTGATCTTGGTAATTTGATACCAATCAGGAGCCATCTGAGACTAAAAACTGTATTGAGTGAGGAAAACGTGTGCTAGCTCTTCCCAGCTATGGATCTTTGAGTTGTCTAATCTTGTGTACCATGAACGGGCTTCTCCAGTTAGACTCTTATGGAATAGTTGCATTCTGAGCTTTTTGTTCTCTGCATAAGATCCAAGTTCTCCAATAAATACCTTTAAATGTGTATAAGGATCTCCTAACCCATCATATTTTTCATAGACAGGAGTTTTAAACTTTTCTGGATAATG
Source organism: Panax ginseng (assembly GCA_020205605.1). Lineage (NCBI taxonomy): Eukaryota > Viridiplantae > Streptophyta > Magnoliopsida > Apiales > Araliaceae > Panax > Panax ginseng. The sequence continues at coordinate 49,870,017 of CM035147.1, read as the reverse complement.
AACACCAGGAAAAATGCAAAGATCAGCATATGAAACACTCCCGTGTGTTCCAATTCCTTTGATAGCACGAAGGGTCTCTTCCATTTAGAGGACTTTCTTTTTGATGTTACCAGTGTCTGGATCTCCAGTGAGATGGGAAGCATCATGAGTTTTGTTGGTTGTATCCAACTGTAGTTCAGGTATTATAATGACCTGGGTTCCCCCTTGTGTGGTGGATTCAACATGTACATGTATTTTTGGACCCTGAGTAGACTGGTGTAGTTCTTTGAGTAGAACAACCAAATCTGTAATTTTATTTGCTTAATCCGTCGAATTCTTTGCGAGAAACTGGATTAAGGTCAGTCTAGTTAGATGATGACATGATTGACTGTAGGCCTGCAACCTTTTTGGATTTTGACCGGGTAGTAGGTCCGATTAGTTCCCTGCGAAAGACTTGCATAGTTTAGTCTTTAGGGAATGTAAATTAACTTGCTATGTGATACGTCCATTTTAGGAATTTTATCCTGCAAAACGAATGTCAGCTGTTTGTTGCATGTTAATTTAAATATGTATGTGTACACATTTCATCGTATTTCTCATTACATGGAGATAGATATGGAATGAAATTACAAGTAATTGTGTTTACAAGTAATTAAAATGAGAGAGTATGAAGAGACTTTCCTCCGTTTTAGGTTTATCAGAGGCTAACCTATCTTAGGTTACTCTCGCGGCTTTTTGGCATGAAGGTTCCAAAATCATCTCAATTTACTCAACGGGAAATTAATCCGGTCTTTCAACTGGAGCGAATTTGGGTGTTGCCTTTCCTGAGCCTCGGGGAATTAGTCTTCCCACGAGTCCAGTAATCAAACATCGGTGGGATAGCCTCCTGGTGGAGGGACCACACAACATACATTCACATACATCGCGTCTCACCGTATGGAAATGATGACATGTGCGAAGCACTAATATCACAAGCAGTTATGGTGAGAGGCACTAAGTGCAATAAGTAAATGCATTCGTACACATTCATCATAAATGTAAATGCAACATCCACACACAAGTAGATAACAGTTTATAAAAAATTGTAATAGCAACTTAAGTCCTCTTACTGGTGTCCCCAGCAGAGTCGCCACCTGTCGACATCAGGATTTTTTAATTGTCTGAATGTGTGTGTGTGTGTGGGTCAACGTGCTGTTATTTGGAAGTAGTGCGAGGCCTCGTTCGCACCTATATACACAGGGTTTGAATTTATGTAAAAATTCAGTTTTTAACAAGATATGGCAGTAATGTTTTATAAAAAAAGGTTTTTCAAACCCTGATGCTCAATAGTAATTGAGACCTTTTGATACTTCCATTTTATTAAGTATCCGGCTTGATTTATTTTATTTTTGAGATGTGAAGCATCTATAAGAAAATAATGTACAAAATAATGCCGACTCCCTCGTGGGTATGAACGCATTCTGAGGAAATTCAGACACCGCAAAATAATTTAAGTCGCCATAAATCTGAAAATGTCCATCACGGAACCGAATCTTGATCCAAGAGGGCTAAATATGTGATCACATGATTCCTAAAGCACATGATAATCATAATTTGTATGAAAGAAATAGCGTGTATATATATATAAAAGTTATATATATATATATATATATATATATATATATATATATATATATATATATAGACATGATCACCAACCACGAAGCACCTCCATGGTGGATCGAAATATAAATAAAGCTATAAAAGCTATCAACCGCCATACGGAGGAAACTCCGTGTGGGACTTAAACGTAAATAAAGCTATACAAAGCAATCAACTGCCACGAAGTGAACTCGAAAAGGTGACGAAATGTAAAAAAGTTGTAAAAGCGATCAACCACCACACTTAAGTAAACTCCGGGTGGGACAATATATATATATATATATATATATATATATAAGCAATAACGCATACCGGATGTAAAATCGAGGCTCATCGAACAAAGTTCGACAACAGTTCATATATATAAGTATATATATATATAAAAGCGAGTAAATGCACCGGATGTAAAATCCAAGCTTATTAAGCAGAGTTCGACATACGCTTATATATATATAATATATATATATATATATATATATATATATATATATATTAAATCAGTAAACGCTCCAAACTGAAGTCTAAGCTCATCGAACAAAGTTCGACACACGGTTCATATATATAAATATATATATATAAGCAAATAAATGCTCCAGACCGAAGTCTAGGCTCAATCGAGGCAATATAACTCGATAATGTTAGTCCATCTATATATATATATAAACTGAAGTAAAACCACGGACCGAAGTTCGGGCAAACGCACACAACACGATTCTCAACGTGAAGAAGGGTGTGTGCAAAGATGAAGAGAAAGGCTTTAAAGTGTGTGAGAAGGCTTACAGTGGGCTGCCAAAGAAGACTTCTATTCTTTAAAGTGGGTAAACACTGGCTTTTGTAGGTACAAAAGTAGCTATATATGAGCTCACATGTGTTTAAAATGAGAAAGCACTCAGTGTGGGGTGAGTACACAGGCTACCCGGGTTGCCCCAGGTTTCTCGGGTTGGGTCTTCTCGTAGTACGTGTACTCGGGCACTGTAATGTCCACTCGAACTTTCAGAATTGCAATCCGGGCATCCGATTAAGGTATAGAAGACCTACTTTGGACCGCCGTTGTCGAGAGTTGTACAATGGCATGGGATTAGAGTTTGTACGAAGTCATTGAAGATGGGATGATGCCCTCCGGTCTTCAAGCTTCAAATTCTATCCGTTACCCCGCACAATAGTCACTCGGGATTGGTTCTCCTTGATTCTTGTGGGACATCGTTGTGTAGAGAGGTGTGTATGAAATGTTGAGACGACGTGACATGGCATCGCGTTGGTGAGATGACGATGTTGCCCCTCACCGGTGTTATCGTCGGTTTGGGCTGATATAGCAGACGTTGCTCAAGGCTTCGCTGAGATTGGACTACTGCAAATGTTGAAGGTCCTCAATGTCATCTTTGAGGTGTGCTTGTCCTACAGGTGTTATCTTCGGGTTGGTACTGAGTATCTCGTTGTGAGCGCCAAGATTGAAGCTGGTTGCCTTTGAAACAAGCATTTTTGGGGTTAATGCTGAAACTATATTCCTTAGGGTTATCACCAAGGTTGGCGGCTATTCCCATGGTTGGAACTGAGACTGGATACCTCGGGGTTATCTCCGAGATTAAACGGTCTTCTCCGGTGTGTGTTCCGGTATTGGATCTGCACGCCTCGGGGCTATCTCCGAGGTTGGAATTGTTACTCTCGGTGTGTGTTTCGGGGTTGATGCCGAACTTTCGGTAGTATCTAGAATGGACTGTCTTCTAGGGTTCCCTCTTGAAAGACGAATATGTCCTCCTGCAATGTTAGTGACAGGTGTACATAAAATTTCGAGTGTCTACAATAATATATATATATATATATATATATTATTAATAATATATATATATATATATATAAGTATTTTTATAAACGCATCGCCTATTATATTCAGGCTCAATCGAGGTAACATATATATATATATATATATCATGTCATCAAACTCTACTTGATTGAGCCTGGAGTTTACATCCGGAGCGTTTACTGCTTTTTATATATATAAATACTTATATATATATATATATATATATATATATCACATTCGGCCCGGAGTTCACTTTGTGGCCATTTATTGCTTTCATTTACATTTTGTCACGCCTAGAGTTTACTTCGAGACGGTTGATCGTTTATATATATATATATATATATCTAGCTTTTATATATATATATATATAATTGTTTACAGCTTTCATACAAATTGCTACATCATGTGAGCCTAGGAATTATGTGATCACAGATTCAGTCTTCTGAATCTAGATTTGGTTCCCGTGATGGACATTTTCACCTGTACATGGCTTGTAAATTATTCACGGTGTTTGAATTTCCTTAAATGGGTCTTATGCCCATGGGGAATTCGTCCCTAATTTTTATCTTATTTTCTCGAAGATGCTTCGCATCTCGAAAATAAAAGCAATCAAGTCGAACACATAATAAAATGGAAGTATCAAAGGCCTCAATTACTATTGAGCATAAGGGTTTGAAAAACTTCTTTTACAAAACATCACTACCATATCTTGTTAAAACTGAACTTTTATACGAAATTTAAACCCTTTGTATATAGGTGCAAACGAGGCATAAAACTACTTCCAGATAATTTCCCATTGATCTACACACACACACATTCAGATAATGGTTTAAATTGAAAAGTGGCGGTCATCGTGGTAACAAGGATGTCGGGAGGTGCCTAACACCTTCCCTCCACATAATCAAGCCCCCGGACCCTAATGAATCTCGGTTTCACAGACCAGTCAAATAGTGTCACATCACTAGGTCAATGTGCAAACCTTTTTTCGGTTGAGTTGGTGCAACCATTCAAAAATACCAACTGACGACTCTTACAAGTCCCAATCATCGACATATACATGTCGGACCTTTTCACAACTTATTTTTGAACAAATCTCACCTAATATGAGAACACCAAAATACAAGAATGGAAAAGGGACAAATAAAAATCCCGACGTCGACACCAATGATAGACTTGTTTAAGTTGTACAGTCAGCTTGCAATCCAGTGTATATGTAACCGCGGGGTCTTAAAACGGTTATCCATATTTAAGGCCTCAAAATAATGAAAAAATCATGTATGTGGTGTTCAGGCTTACTTCGATGGCTTACATGTCCATAAGAAGTCCGACCCTTGTAAATAATTCATATCTAGCATTGTAGATGCTTCGCATCTCAAGAAATAAAATTAAATCAAGTCGAATAAGGAATAAAATGAAGTATCAAAAGCCTCAATTCCTATGCGAGCGAAAGGGTTTGAAAATAGATTTTAAAAATATCATTTTCATATGTTTGTTTAAAAATGAACTTTCCAATAAGTCAAACCCGTTTGTATATAGGTCCAAAGAGGCATAGCACTACTTTCAAATAAAGCACTTCGAGCACTTTTATCTGCGTCACACACACACAATGCATAGGGAATGAAAAAGTAGCGGTAACTGTGTTTCATTGAAGTCGAGTAGTGCCTAACACCTTCCCTTTGCTTAAGCAAGCCCCAAACTCCATGAATTTTGAGTTCCAGACCAATTAAATAGAGTCGCGTATTGGGCTATATTGCAAAAATCTTTCAAAACACGGATGAGTTGATACTCCATTTAAAATCATATTAATTGGCGGCTTTGTCTAATTTGGCCCAATCATTAAAATCAAACTTTTCAAATCGTCGACATTGTATGTCGGCCTTTTCTAAAAATCTCATCCTTTAAGCAAGATCAAATAAAACATAGAACGCATAAAGAGTAGAGAAATAAAACAGGAAAATTTCCCGGTGTCGACAAGCACGACCAGAAAATCATTGAAAGGACATTTGAGCCATGGCAAGCAGTTCTACTATTTAATTCAAGATTGAGACTCTTCCCATCAAAGCTTAAGTCCTGTTGGTTGGGACCATTCCTTGTTAAAACTATGTTTCCACATGGCGTTGTTGCGATAGTGGGTAAAAATTAAGAGCAACCATTCAAGGTCAACGGACATTGCCTTAAGCACTATTGGGGTGGTGATTTTAATCACCAAAAGTCCTCAATTGTCCTCGCTGATCCACAATAGAATAGAGAGTAATCAAGCTGAATGACTATAAACCAAACGCTCGATAGGAGGCACCACATCCAATCATTACTTTCTCCCTCTTCGTTTAATTCTCTTTTACATTTGTTTATAGTAGGTAAATTTTTGTTAGTATTAGGTCATTTGAATAGTTTGTGTGTGTCAAATATCATGTACAATACATTTGCCACATGATTGCAAGAGTAGAAGAGTTGAAAAGGTCAAAGCTTCCTTGGTACAGGGCAGCGCGGCCACGCCCCCATTAAACTACCAAACTGCACACTCGCGCCCTCTGCCAGTCAAGAAATTCAACTCTAGGCCACAACACGCCCACACTATATTAACAAAGAAACATAGCACGACCGCACCGCGTCTTGAAGACAGTTTTTAAAATTCCATATTCGGCACTTCTGTTATTTAATTCTAACTCAAAGTCGGCTAGACCTCTCAAAATAGATCACCAGGACATCAAACCCTTTCCTTCTCTCATCCAACAATTAATTCCCTTAACTCCATCTCCCACTTGGATCCTACCATCTACACACAATCTCTCTTACTCATATATAAACCCTAGCCTTGCAACTTCAATTCTATAACCAAAAATTAGAGCAATAGCTAGGGCAAATAGACTTTGGGGTTGCATACCAACTATTTGATCAGAGTTTTAAGAGAGATTAGGGTTTATACAACTCAGTTTGGGGGTTACTCAAATTCAAATAAAGGATTCATCATCAACAAAATGGTACCAAAGAAATTAAAAACTCCATCACCTTCTTCCTTGAGCACTGACAATGAATTTGGGGAAGGTAGCAGTCGCGATGTATTGGATACCACAATATTTGTCAACCTCTCAACCTAGTATTACTATTCAGATGTGTTCCTAACCAAAAGTTGTGTGCTAGAAAGAGGGCTCAAGGCCAATAAGGAGGATGGAAAGATTTGGAATCAGATTAGAGAGCATGGATGGGTCTCAATGGTTGGTACTCCTTTGGCAGCACTAATGGCCATAGTTCGTGAATTCTATGCCGACGCCAGGGAAACTCAAAATGGGATATCTTATGTTCGGGGAAAACAGGTTCTATACACAAAGAAGGCTATCAATGAGCTATTTCACTTGGACACCTTACCACCGGATGAGTTCAATTGGGTGGAGTACCAATGCTTTGATAAGGACTTGGACAAATTAGTGGAAGAGATGTGTAAGCTTGGGACTATATGGACTATAAGAGCAGGAACCAACAGAAAAATCAATTCCCCTCACACTGTACTGAATCGATATGCCAAAACTTCGTACAGTTTCATTTATGCTAGCTTACTCCCCACACATCACCAGAATGACGTCACTACAGAAAGAGTTGTATTGCTTTATAGCATCATCAAGGGAAAGTCGATCGATGTGGGTCACCTAATCCATCAATCCATGTTGCGTTATATGGGAAGAAGTACCACTGGAAGGATTCCACATGAATCCATTATCACTCAGTTGTGTGGTCAGGCAGGCATTGAATGGGACGATGATATATTGCAGATGCCAATGAAAGACATTGACCATGTAGCCATCAGAAAATACAGTATTTGGGATGGTGGCGAGTCTCACTCTAGAGGACTTGGTTTCATTATCGTTGGAGAAGAAGAAGGGGATGACGAAGAAGAAGCTGAGACTCTTGTTGCTATGCCTCCTCCACGTCATACTAGTCAGGATCGAGAGATGCATCGCTTGAGGCGGCGAATGGATGCTCTACACTCTGATTTCATGTGACAACCCGAGAATTTGAATATTTATAAAATATTAAAAAATTGAATTAAGGTTAAATAATAAACCTAGACAGAAAATAAGTGAATGGATTTGAGATTTCCGAGAAGGAATTTTGTGAATTTAAAAATTTATGTGGTGAATTATTTAGGATTAAGGGTATATGTGAATATGTTCTGTGTATATGGTATGATATGTGTACAGGATGTGGTTAAGGGTCAAGGGTTGACCAGATAACTTATATCGGTTGCCAACCCTAATATTATATTAAGAACGTCAAAGTTCAGTTAGAAAATTCTTACGATATATAAGAAACCCTAAAACCGGTTCTGGAAATCCTAATTTCAGTTCCGGGAATCCGAAACCCTAATTTCGAAGTTGAAACCCTAGTTTGGGAATGCAAATGCTAGTATAAGTTTTTAACGTTATAAATAATAACCTAATTAGGGATAACCCTAATTGATTTAGAAAACCCTAATTTCTGGATTAGAAACCCTAATTTATAATTAGGGACAACCTAATTGTTAATTTAATAATTTTATGTTAATTAGGAAACATTAATCCTAATCTGTCAAGTTATAAGTAATTAGGAAACCCTAATCTAATTAGGAAACCTAATTTCTAAATTAGAAAGATTAATTTTCTATTTAAAATCCTAATTCTTGGGTTATAAACCCTAATGTACTATTTTGACCCTAATTGCTAAATTAGCAATTTTAATTATGGAATAATAATCCTAATTAGCAAGCTTGGATTATGATTAGGAAATTTTAATATAATTATAGAATCCTAATTATAATTTAGAAATATTAATTTTCTATTTTGGAAACCTAATTTGGAAATTCTAGAATTTATTTTTTTTAAACCTAAAGGGTTAAACCCTAAACCCTAAGGGTTAAAACCTAAACCCTAAGGGTTGTAACAAAAGACAAGTATGCCATTAATTAAAAATTAAAATGACCATAGTACCCTTTGTGCATTATTTAGTATGTTTCTTGTAGATCTAGACCTAAGGTGAGTTGCTCACCAACCCTAAGCCTAGCATGTGACTTAATACAACACCAATCAGCCAATATTTGACAGCTAGCTCAGCCATATTCATTGCATCAAAGTTTATATTTTAGAAAGTAAGAAACATTTCTTACTTTACTTAGAAAAGAAACCTAGACCTTCTCTCTCTTCAAACTTCAAAATTTAGAGTGAGAGAGTGAGATAAGATAAGCCAGTATCAGTCCCTAATTAACTTGACAAGATCAGATCATCAAAGTCAAATTCAAGATTAAAGCTAGAAAGGTATAAAAGTCCTAAATTTTGAAATCCTTAGATCTGATGTTTGATGTTGTCATTTGTTGTATAGAAATGTGTTATAAGGTGTCATTTAGTGATATGGGTTGTTATATCCCAGATCCATAACATCAATGTGCTCGAAAATCAAGTTTTCAAAAATCTAGAAAAAGTTGAAATTTAGGCCTGACAGCCTAATGGCCTCTAGATTCTTTTGTGTTAGATGTTTAGTGTGTTTTATGTTTTGTATGTGTAGTATGCCATGTAGGCTTTGCTTTGGAACTGGAAACAGGGTCGGTGTTAGGTTTGTAATATTCATAAACGCAATCAAATTGCACCAAATAAGGGGAAACGTGGAAAATCAGAGTTTTAAAATTTTACAAACCATATACCCGGATCATCTTTTATGCACAATTATTAATTAAACGAAAAGATATGAAGAACAAGAATCATACCCTTGAATATTCGAGTTCAACTCGAATCCACCAGGTTTGATTCCTTTGTTTGATCAACGTTAGCCACCCAAGTGTTTGGCCTCTAGAGGTGATCCACCAAGAAAGAATAAAGATTCAAGAAGATGGGTGTTTGGCAAAACCCTAGTTTTTCTATCTCTTATAGAAAAGGAGCGTACGTACTCTCCAATAATTGGAATGACATCTGTTGTGAAAAAGTCAACAACAACTTTGTCACCCATAATAAGACTCCTCTTATTTATAGATGTGGGCAACCCTTCTTAACCATTAAGGAATTGTGTTTTATTTTAATTAATTAAACTCCTTTAATTAATTAGGCTCCCAATCTTATTAGGAATAATTAATTAAACTCTTTTAATTAATTAGCCTCCTAATCTTATTAGGATATTTGAGAGTAGTTTTATTAATTAATTCACAAACTCCTTTAGAAATTAAATCATAATAATAATAATAATAATAATAATAATAATAATAATAATAATAATAATAATAATAATAATAATAATAATAAGACTCCTCTTATTAATTTTATATTTAATATTTTAAAATATTAAATAATAAATATTAAGATATTTATTTTATTCTATATCACCAATAGATTAAATTAAATATACTTAATTTATTATTACGATTATGCCACTAATCTTATTTAAATAAATAAATTAAACTATTAATTTATTTAAATAAATAATATTTATTCTACAATAGGGATAAGCCTCCCTAGCGATTAACAACTTTCCAGATAAAATAGATTTCAACATTAATCATAAAAGAACATTTGAGTAAATAGTTACCGTACAATTTAATCCTTCCACTATACAATGTCCCAATTAAATATAAGACATAGAATTACTGTCAAGTCTTACTTTATTTAATTATATGTATTTCGATTCTTAAATGAACAACTCCAAATAATGCAAATTAGAAACTCCTTTCTAATTTCATTCTGCCTTGGCCAAGGACTACTAGGTTATCATTTATCGAATCACATAGGACATTTCTCTTCTTTTACTAGAAGTGGTAGATTATTTATTGATCATACATTATCTCCATGTACAACTTATTATACCCAAGCATACCCTTTGATATACCCTAAGGGTCTTAAGGAATAAGTCAAAATATAACTCATCATACACAAGATACTATAATAATCTCAAGTCCAAGGATCACTTGTACAGACAAGTAAAACTCCATTAGGTATTTCTTAGCGAGCCACGTTCAGTGAACTCATTCTCTAATAAGCACCTACATACTTGCTTTAGTGTCTCCACACAAATGATCATGAGATCAATCATCCTCATCCAATGAGCAAGCAACGTATGTATCAATCTATCCGGATTCACTAATCCCCAATTTAGTAATCCAATGATTGGGAACTATTTTTGTTTTAAGCTTTCTAAGAATTTAGATCTCATTAGAATGATCATCATCATTATTCTAAAAGCATTGCTTAAAACTATGGGTTTATCACATATTATAAAACAACATCATGTAGATAATTAAAAGCCTTTAATAAATTAATATTTTTTATTAATAAATGAATAAGATGGTTACAAAGTATATGTTTTATCATTAAACATGATTGGCTTGTGTGCATACTACTTTCAATCTCCCACTTGCACTAAAGCCAATCGTTATGGTATCTCATACCCTTCCTCTCTAAGTGACGATTATCCTGCTATTGGATAATGTGACGCCCCCAAAATAGGTCCAATCCATCCAACCTATTCTGAGTCGCCAAATACATGGTACAGAAAATAACTACAACTTTATTACTACATTTGTCGTGCAAAATACAACAACACATATACTATGAGTTTTAATACCAACTATAACTCATGTCCCAACTATGGACAGCACCTCACAGTGATACCTTACATAAAGGTACAATCTAGAACTTTTTTAGAAAGTAAAATCTTTGGGAAGTGCTCAAGGAAACCTTCGTACATGGGAGGCCATGCGTCTAGGTTATGATAGATATCATATGCCCATAGAATTATCCTTGGTTCAACCTTAATAGACCTTAAAGAAAAATGAGAAGATTACTATCATATTCTTCCCAATGGTGAGTCTTCTCTTGACATATCATTATCTCCACTGTCTCTAATTGGGTATTATACTCCAACAAACACCAAGATTATATAGGTAGTGCTTGTAAATATACTCAGCAAGTGGATGAGCACAACCTCGCCTCTTATGATGACACGAGGTTGTATGTCATTATACATCTTATATGATAGTGGCAAAACACCCTTCCAAGTTAAATTCACCTCACCTCAACATCTATAGACCATCGTTTCTATTCCCTTGTTTACTCCTCATTGTCCAAATGCCTACACTTTTATTACACGAAAGGAATTGTGAAGCAAAAGGGTGAGCACAACTCAGTAAAGAATATCATGACTAAAGATAAATAAATTATCAATAGCCTTCAACAATAATAAATCATAGATTTAGAACATATGGTGGATGATAAAACTTTTCAACCATAGTTGCAACGGAACGAGCAATCCATTAGAAGAGTCAAATAGACCATAAAATCTATTATCTTCTCCATGTTAAATGTCCATCAACAATGTTTTATCCCTGTAACATTAATCAACAATTCCTATCCACAATCACGTGGATAACTCATAATCGTAATTGTAGTTCTAAATTCATTTCCTCATCCAGGACAAAGTTAATTTTCATCACCTGAAACATCAAAGATCATAGTTATACCAAATCATAGTTCATGTTCATAATCCTACTAATAAATTCATCTTTGCACTACGGGGCAAAGATATTCATCAACAAGTCATCTTTGCACTACAGGCCAAAGATATTCATCAACAAGTCATCTTTGCACTACATGCCAAAGATATTCAACAACAGGTCATCTTTACATTACGAGCCAAAGATATTCATCCGAAATCATTCATCTTTTCACTACAGGCCAAAGATATTCAGTTATATCATCATTTAAGACTGAGGATGATGCAAAATATTTTTAAAAAAACGAATCCAATGAAACAAAAGAACAAATATTAAGGATTCGTACTTTAAACAACTCAAGTTCAAAAATACTTCATAAATAACCAGAGTGGAGTAAAATTCAAGAATGAAGACCAAAACATAGATCCAATCAAAGATAGGAATCATAACAGACAATCTTTGACACAGAGAAGAAAACTTAATTTTTCTGTGAATAATGTCATATTTGTGAATAGTGCCGTATACGTGAATAGTAACTTTGACACCAAAAGATAGAAATTTCACAAAAAATATCATCATGCTTCGTGACTAGTACTCATAAATAGTAACTCGTGAATAGTAACTCATGAATAGTAACTCATGAATAGTAACTCGTGAATAGTAACCCCGACATGAAAAAGTTCCAAATTTGATAAAAAGTTCAAACCAATATTTCGGCATAATGATATTGAAGAAATAATATCATTTATGAAGAAAATAATCTCCCTTACCTCGCAAAAAACAATACTTGACTAGATTCTTTAAAAGATATAGATATTTGAAGGAACTTGCATCGAGATAGCAACACTCAAAGTACCAAAATACTCACAAGAATACGCTCGATAATATAGAGAGAGAAAGAGAGAGAAAACTTTAGTTTCTGGTGTGATTTTCAATTCTAACCTAAGCACCCTATTTATAAGAAATTGCTTAGAACACCAAAGCAAAAAATTTAATAAAATATTAATATATATATTATAAATTCTTACGCACACCTTCATTGATCCAAAATATCAGCCACACATGTGCCAAACATTCCAAAAACGTTTTTCATATAAAAGTTATTTAAAACTCCAAAAAAATAATAATCAATTAATTCAGAACTTCAATAATTCATAATAAATAGCCTTTTTATCAGAAAATTCGAATCTCACGAATTTTTATAGGAAATTCAATTCTCTACAACTTTTCAGAAGTAAGTTTTTCCAATTTCCAAACAGAAATTGACCGAAATCCAAATACGGAAGATTTTACAAGCTATAATCAAATTTCAGTCAAGAAATGGGTCCACCAACATGTTTAACATGTTTTGAACAACTTTTGCAACAAAAATACTTTTCCTCCTCATATACTAATATATCCCACATTCATTGTAAAAATATCACCATTATTATATTATAATAATATAATAAAATATTATTTTATCAGAAAAGATAAAATATCGATTTTCAACAATTGTCACTTTAAAAATTTTCTCCATCTATATCTACATAAAATGAATATTTTCCTCATCATATAAATCAATAATAAATTATTCACAAATAATATTACAGAATCACAATAATGACAACAAGGCAGTTCCCAGGAAAGAGGGGGCTTTCCAATAAGGATTTCTCCTTACTGGCGCGCAATTAGGTGACCAAACCTCTCCTTAGACAGAACTTTCTAGACATTGCCAATAATGTTATCTAATAATATTATTCAGATAATATGAATTATTGATCCGATAATGAGAAATACTGTACCGTGACAATTATTGAAACAACAATAATATAAAATTTTAACGCAGCAATTATTGAATCAAAAAAATAAAATATTGAACATTAATTACTATAACAATTATTGAGTAGTGCCTTCTTACATAAGAATCAATAATTGGTGCAATACTGTGTGCATCGTGTGCAACAACGCCAGCGTATCAGTATTTTAACCAATTTGTTATTCCAATAAGTGTTAAACGGTAATAAATACGCCAAGTTATTTATAAAAACTCCCTTTTGTCATTTTCTTCATCCTACGATTATTCTATTATGGGGCCCTAAAATGGCTCATGCTGGCCGTGCATTTAATATTCCCCGACAAAAAGAATATTCCACGACCAAATGAATATTCCCCGATAGAAATGAGTATTTTATAACCACTTGCATATTTTGAAAAAAAAATTTCATATATCACCCTTAACTTTAACTTTTATCAATTTAACCATTTCTTTGAATAGTAATTATAAGAAAAATTGAATACTTTTATTTCATAAAATTAGGGGTCTTACAATCTCCCTCCTTATGAAATTTCATCCCCTAAATTTACATTTTGGTATTTCAAAGAGTGGAGAATACCTTGCTTTCATTTTGATTCCATCTTCCCTCGTCATCATGATTTCTCCATTGCTCATCTCCCGTATTTCATATATCATTCTAGAATACAAACTTCAAAAACAAAGGTTAATTGAACAAATTAATATATCACATAATATCCCGATATTACGATCGACCAACAAATAAGCTTAGGTAGGACACACTGGCGAAGGATTTACTCGTCTCTCTCCTCCTAGTTCTATTCCCCGATCTCCTCCAGAGATCATATCCCTAAGCTCTGATACCAACTATGACGCCCCCAAAATAGGTCCAATCCATCCAACCTATTTTGAGTCGCCAAATATATGGTACAAAAAATAACTGCAATTTTATTACTACAATTGTCGTGAAAAATACAACAACACATATACTATGAGTTTTAATACCAACTATGACTCATGTCCCAACTATGGACAGCACCTCACAGTGATACCTGACATAAAGGTACAATCTAGAACTATTTTAGAAATTAAAATCTTTGAGAAGTGCTCAAGGAAAACTTCGTACATGGGAGGCCATGCGTCTAGGTTACGATATATATCATATGCCCACAGAATTATCCTTGGTTGACCCAATAGACCCCAAAGAAAAATGAGAAGATTACTATCATATTCTTCCTAATGGTGAGTCTTCTCTTGACATATCATTATCTCCACTGTCTCTAATTAGGTATTATACTCCAACAAACACCAAGATTATATAGGTAGTGCTTGTAAATATACTCAGCAAGTGGATGAGCACAACCCTGTCTTATAATGATACGAGGTTGTATGTCATTAGACATCTTGTATGATAGTGGCAAAACACCCTTCCAAGTTAAATTCACCTCACCCTCAACATCTATAGACCACCATTTCTATTCCCTGTTATTCCCCGTTTGTCCCAAATTTACACTTTTATTACCCGAAAGGAATTGTGAAGCAAAAAGTGTGAGCACAACTCAGCTCAAGAAAGAATATCATGACTAAAGATAAATAAATTATCAATAGCCTTCAACAAGTAATAAATCGTAGATTTAGAACATATGGTAGATGATAAAACTTTTCAACCATAGTTGCAGTTTGAACGAAAGCAATCCATTAGAAGAGTCAAATAGACCATAAAATCTATTATCTTCTCCATATTAAAAGTCCATCAACAATGTTTTATCCTCGTAACATTAATCAACAATTCTCATCCACAATCACGTGAATAACTTATAATCGTAATTGTAGTTCTAAATTCCTTTCTCATCCAGACAAAGTTAATTTTCATCATCACCAAACATCAAAGATCATGGTTATACCAAATCACAGCTCATGTTCATAATCCTACTAATAAATTCATCTTTGCACTACGGGCCAAAGATATTCATCAACAAGTCATCTTTGCACTACAGGCCAAAGATATTCATCAACAAGTCATCTTTGCACTACATGCCAAAGATATTCAACAACAGGTCATCTTTGCATTACGAGCCAAAGATATTCATCGAAATCATTCATCTTTGCACCACAAAGCCAAAGATATTCAAAGATATTTATATCATCATTTAGGACTGAGGATGATGCAAAATATTTTAAAGAAAATGAATCCAGTGAAACAAAAGAACAAATATTAAGGATTCGTACTTTAAACAACCCAAGTTCAAAAATACTTCATAAATAACCAGAGTAGAGTAAAATTCAAGAATGAAGACCAAAACATAGATCCAATCAAAGATAGGAATCATAACAGACAATCTTGGACACAGAGAAGTAAACTTAATTTTTCTGTGAATAATATCATATTTATGAATAGTGCCGTATACGTGAATAGTAACTTTGACACCAAAAGATAGAAATTTCACAAAAAAACATCATCATGCTTCGTGAATAGTACTCATGAATAGTAACTCGTGAATAGTAACTCATGAATAGTAACTCATGAATAGTAACTCGTGAATAACTCATGAATAGTAAACACGACATAAAAAAGTTCCAAATTTGATAAAAAGTTTAAACCAATATTTTGGCATAATGATATTGAAGAAATAATATCATTTATGAAGAAAATAATCTCCTTACCTCGCGAAAAAATAGTACTTCCGACCTCGAATATCGGATATAGTACTTTGAAGGAACTTGCAAATCAGATAGCAACACTCAAAGTACCAAAATACTCATAAGAATACGCTCGATAATATAGAGAGAGAAAGAGAGAGAAAACTTTAGTTTCTGGTGTGATTTTCAATTCTAACCTAAGCACCCTATTTATAGGAAATTTCTTAGAACACCAAAATAGAAAATTTAATAAAATATTAATATATATATTATAAATTCTTACGCACACCTTCATTGATCCAAAATATCACACATGTGCTAAAAAATAAAAAACGTTTTTTTCATATAAAAGTTATTTAAAACTCCAAAAAAATAATAATCAATTAACTTTAACTTCAATAATTCATAATAAATAGCCCTTTTATCGTAAAAATTGAATCTCACGACTTTTTATAGGAAATTCAATTTCTACAACTTTGCAAAAGAAAGTTTTTCCAAATTCCAAATGTAAATTGACCGAAATCCAAATACTAAGATTTTACAAGTTTATAATCAAATTTCAACCAAGAAATGGGTCCACCAACATGTTTAACATGTTTTAAACAATTTTTTGCAACAAAAAAATACTTTTCCTCCTCATATACTCATATATCCCACATTCATTGTAAAATATCACCATTATTATATTATAATAATATAATAAAATATTATTTTATCGTAAAAGATAAAATATCGATTTTCAACAATTGTCACTTTTAAAATTTTCTCCATCTATATCCACATAAAATGAATATTTTTCTCATCATATAAATCAATAATTAATTATTCACAAATAATATTACGTAATCACAATAATGACAATCATGCAGCTCCTCAGAAAGAGGGGCTTTCAATAAGGATTTCTCCTTCTTTGCGCCGCAATTAGGTGACCAAACCTCTCCTTAGATGTAACTTTCTAGACATTGCCAATAATGTTATCTAATAATATTATTCAGATAATATGAATTATTGATCTGATAATGGAAAATCATTGTGAAGTGACAATTATTAAAAACAACAATAATATAAAATATTAACGCAAGAATTATTGAATCCAAAAATAAAATATTGAATAAAGAATTATCGTAACAATTATTGAGTAGTGCCTTCACGTAAGAATCAATAATTGGTGCAATACCGTATGCCATCTTTGTGCAACAACGCGATAATCGTATTTTTAACCACCGGGTATTCCAAAAAGTGTTAATCTGTGAATAACTACGCCATTATTTATAAAAAAACTCCCTTTTGTCATTTTCTTCATCCAAGCAGCTTATTCTATTATGGGGCCCATAAATGGTCGCTACCATTGCATTTAATATTCCCACAAAATGAATATTCCAAGACCAAATGAATATTCCCGATAGAAATGAGTATTTTATAACCACTTGCATATTTTGAAAAAAAAAAATTCATATATCACCCTTAACTTTAACTTTTATCAATTTAACCATTTACTGAATAGTAATTATAAGAAAATTTGAATACTTTTATTTCATAAAATTCGTGGTCTTACAATCTCCCCTCCTTATGAAATTTCGTCCCCGAAATTTACGTACCTGGTATTTCAAAGAGTTGAGAATACCTTGCTTTCATTTCAGATTCCATCTTCCCTGTCATCATGATTTATCCATTGCTCATCTCCTGTATTTCATATATCATTCTTGAATACAGCTTCAAAACAAAGGTTAATTTAACATATTAACATATCACATAATATCCCGATATTATGACCGACCAACAAATAAGCTTAGTAGACACACTAGCTAAGGATTTACTCTCTCTCTCCCTCCTAGTTCTATTCCCCGATCAACTCTGAGATCATATATCCTAAGCTCGATACCAAACTGTGACGCCCCCAAAATAGGTCCAATCCATCCAACCTATTTTGAGTCACCAAATATATGGTATGTAAAATAACTACAACTTTATTACTACAATTGTCGCGGCAAAATACAACAACACATATACTATGAGTTTTAATACCAACTATGACTCATGTCCCAACTATGGACATCACCTCACAGTGATACCTGACATAAAGGTACAATCTAGAACTATTTTAGAAATTAAAATCTTTGAGAAGTGCTCAAGGAAACCTTCGTACATGGGAGGCCATGCGTCTAGGTTATGATATATATCATATGCCCACAGAATTATCCTTGGTTGACCCAATAGACCCCAAAGAAAAACGAGAAAATTACTATCATATTCTTCCCAATGGTGAGTCTTCTCTTGACATATCATTATCTCCATTGTCTCTAATTAGGTATTATACTCCAACAAACACCAAGATTATATAGTAGTGCTTGTAAATATACTCAAAGAAGTGGATGAGCACAACCTCGTCTCTTATGATGACACGAAGTTGTATGTCATTAGACATCTTGTATGATAGTGGCAAAAGACCTTCCAAGTTAAATTCACCTCACCTCAACATCTATAGACCACAGATTTCTATTCCCTCGTTATTCCCTCGCTTGTCCGGCTACACTTTTATTACCCGAAAAGGAATTATAGAAGCAAAAGGGTGAGCACAACTCAGTAAAGAATATCATGACTAAAGATAAATAAATTATCAATAGCCTTCAACAGTAATAAATCATAGATTTAGAACATATGGTAGATGATAAAACTTTTCAACCATAGTTGCAGCGGAACGAGCAATCCATTAGAAGAGTCAAATAGACCATAAAATCTATTATCTTCTCCATATTAAAAGTCCATCAACAATGTTTTATCCCTGTAACATTAATCAACAATTCCTGTCCACAATCACGTGGATAACTTATAATCGTAATTGTAGTTCTAAATTCCTTTCTCATCCAGGACAAAGTTAATTTTCATCACCTGAAACATCAAAGATCATGGTTATACCAGATCACAGTTCATGTTCATAATCCTACTAATAAATTCATATTTGCAGTACGGGGCAAAGATATTCATCAGCAAGTCATCTTTGCACTACATGCCAAAGATATTCATCAACAAGTCATCTTTGCACTACATGCCAAAGATATTCAACAACAAGTCATCTTTGCATTACGAGCCAAAGATATTCATCGAAATCATTCATCTTTGCACCACTCTGTGCCAAAGATATTCAAATTATATCATCATTTAGGACCGAGGATGATTGAAAATATTTTAAAGAAAATGAATCCAAATTGAAACAAAAGAACAAATATTAAGGATTCAGACTTTAAACAACCCAAGTTCAAAAATACTTCATAAATAACCGTAGTAGAGTAAAATTCAAGAATGAAGACCAAAACATAGATCCAATCAAAGATAGGAATCATAATGCATAATCTTGGACACAGAGAAGAAAACTTAATTTTTTTGTGAATAATGTCGATTTGTGAATAAAGTGTCAGATCACGTGAATAAGAAACTCCGACACCAAAAGATAGAAATTTCATAAAAAAACATCATCATGCTTCGTGAATAGTACTCGTGAATAGTAACTCATGAATAGTAACTCATGAATAGTAACTCGTGAATAACTCATGAATAGTAACCACGACATGAAAAAGTTCCAAATTTGACAAGAAGTTTAAACCAATATTTCGGCATAATGATATTGAAGAAATAATATCATTTATGAAGAAAATAATCTCCCTTACCTCGCAAAAATAATACTTCTGACTGGAATACTGAATATAGTGCTGAAGGAACTTGTACCGTATAGCAACACTCAAAGTACCAAAATACTCACAAGAATACGCTCGATAATATAGAGAGAGAAAGAGAGAGAAAACTTTAGTTTCTGGTGTGATTTTCAATTCTAACCTAAGCACCCTATTTATAGGAAATTTCATAGAACACCAAAGCAGAAAATTTAATAAAATATTAATATATATATATATATATTATAAATTCTTACGCACACCTTCATTGATCCAAAATATCAGCCACACATGTGCCAAACTTGCCAAAAACGTTTTTCAAATAAAAGTTATTTAAAACTCCAAAAAAATAATAATCAATTAATCCAAAATTTCAATAATTCATAATAAATAGCCCTTTTATCAGAAAATTCGAATCTCACGGCCTTTTATAGGAAATTCAATTCTCTACAACTTTTCAGAAGAAAGTTTTTCCAATTTCCAAACAGAAATTGACCGAAATCCAAATGCGGAAGATTTTACAAGCTATAATCAAATTTCAGTCAAGAAATGGGTCCACCAACATGTTTAACATGTTTTAAACAACTTTTGCAACAAAAATACTTTTTCTCCTCATATACTCATATATCCCACATTCATTGTAAAAATATCACCATTATTATATTATAATAATATAATAAAATATTATTTTATCGTAAAAGATAAAATATCGATTTTCAACAATTGTCACTTTAAAATTTTCTCCATCTATATCCACATAAAATGAATATTTTTTCTCATCATATAAATCAATAATTAATTATTCACAAATAATATTACAGAATCACAATAATGACAACCATGCAGTTCCCAAGAAAGGGGGGGCTTTCCAATAAGGATTTCTCCTTACTGGCGCGCAATTAGGTGACCAAACCTCTCCTTAGACAGAACTTTCTAGACATTGCCAATAATGTTATCTAATAATATTATTCAGATAATATGAATTATTGATCCGATAATGGAAAATATTATGACGTGACAATTATTGAAATAACAATAATATAAAAATTTTACGCAGCAATTATTGAATCAAAAAAATAAAATATTGAACAGTAATTACTATAACAATTATTGAGTAGTGCCTTCTTACGTAAGAATCAATAATTGGTGCAATACCGTAAAGCATTGTGCAACAACGCGTAGACATCGTATTTTAACCACCGGGTATTCCAATAGTGTTAACAGTAACAACAACGCCGTTATTTATAAAAACTCCCTTTTGTCGTTTTATTCATCCGACAGTTATTCTGTTATGGGGGCCATAAATGGCTGCCCCGTCATATCAATATTCCCCGACAAAAAGAATATTCCACGACCAAATGAATATTCCCCGATAGAAATTAGTATTTTATAACCACTTGCATATTTTGAAAAAAAAAATCATATATCACCCTTAACTTTAACTTTTATCAATTTAACCATTTACTGTATAGTAATTATAAAAAAAATTGAATACTTTTATTTCATAAAATTCGGGGTCTTACAATCTCCCCTCCTTATGAAATTTCGTCCCCGAAATTTACATACTTGGTATTTCAAAGAGTTGAGAATACCTTGCTTTCATTTCAGATTCCATCTTCCCTGTCATCATGATTTCTCTATTGCTCATCTCCTGTATTTCATATATCATTCTAGAATACAGCTTCAAAACAAAGGTTAATTTAACATATTAACATATCACATAATATCCCGATATTATGACTGACCAACAAATAAGCTTAGGTAGGACACACTAGCGAAGGATTTACTCGTCTCTCCCCTCCTAGTTCTATTCCCCGATCTCCTCTAGAGATCATATCCCTAAGCTCTGATACCAACTGTGACACCCCCAAAATAGGTCCAATCCATCCAACCTATTCTGAGTCGCCAAATACATGGTACAGAAAATAACTACAACTTTATAACTACAATTGTCGTGCAAAATACAACAACACATATGTTGTGAGTTTTAATACCAACTATGACTCATGTCCCAACTATGGACAGCACCTCACAGTGATACCTTACATAAAGGTACAATCTAGAACTATTTTTGAAATTAAAATCTTTGAGAAATGCTCAAGGAAAACTTCGTACATGGGAGGCCATGCGTCTAGGTTATGATAGATATCATATGACCACAGAATTATCCTTGGTTGACCCAATAGACCCCAAAGAAAAACGAGAAGATTACTATCATATTCTTCCCAATGGTGAGTCTTCTCTTCACATATCATTATCTCCACTGTCTCTAATTGGGTATTATACTCCAACAAACACCAAGATTATATAGGTAGTGCTTGTAAATATACTCAGCAAGTGGATGAGCACAACCCTGTCTTATGATGACACGAGGTTGTATGTCATTAGACATCTTGTATGATAGTGGCAAAACACCCTTCCAAGTTAAATTCACCTCACCCTCAACATCTATAGACCACCGTTCTATTCCCCTGTTATTCCCCGCTTGTCCCAACTACACTTTTATTACCTGAAAGGAATTGTGAAGCAAAAGGGTGAGCACAACTCAGTAAAGAATATCATGACTAAAGATAAATAAATTATCAATAGCCTTCAACAATAATAAATCAGAGATTTAGAACATATGGTAGATGATAAAACTTGTCAACCATAGTTGCAGCGGAACGAGCAATCCATTAGAAGTGTCAAATAGACCATAAAATCTATTATCTTCTCCATGTTAAAAGTCCATCAACAGTGTTTTATCCCTGTAACATTAATCAACAATTCCTGTCCACAATCACATGGATAACTTATAATCGTAATTGTAGTTCTAAATTCCTTTCCTCATCCAGGACAAAGTTAATTTTCATCACCTGAAACATCAAAGATCATGGTTATACCAAATCACAGTTCATGTTCATAATACTACTAATAAATTTATCTTTGCACTACGGGCCAAAGATATTCATCAACAAGTCATCTTTGCACTACAGGCCAAAGATATTCATCAACAAATCATCTTTGCACTACATGCCAAAGATATTCAACAACAGGTCATCTTTGCCTTACGAGCTAAAGATATTCATCAAAAATCATTCATCTTTGCACTACAGGCCAAAGATATTTAGTTATATCATCATTTAGGACTGAGGATGATGCAAAATATTTTAAAGAAAACGAATCTAGTGAAACAAAAGAACAAATATTATTCAGATAATATGAATTATTGATCCGATAATGGGAAATACTGTGCCGTGACAATTATTGAAACAACAATAATATAAAATTCCAACGTAGCAATTATTGAATCAATAAAATAAAATATTGAACTATAATTACTGTAACAATTATTGAGTAGTGCCTTCTTACGTAAGAATCAATAATTGGTGCAATATCGTGTGCTACTATGAAACAACGCGTATTACTGTGTTTTAACCACCGGGTATTCCAACAGTGTTAACGGTAACAACTACGTCGTTATTTATAAAAACTCCCTTTTGTCATTTTCTTCATCCGACAGTTCTTCTATTATGGGGCCCACAAATGGATGCGCCGTCGTACGAATATTCCCTGACAGAAAGAATATTCCACGACCAAACGAATATTCCCAAATAGAAATGAGTATTTTATAACCACTTGCATATTTTGAAAAAAAAAATTCATATATCACCCTTAACTTTAACTTTTATCAATTTAACCATTTACTGAATAGTAATTATAAGAAAAATTGAATACTTTTATTTCATAAAATTCGGGGTCTTACAGATAAGATTTAGTTAATGGATATGTAATGTTGTTCTTTAGAGTCCACTATCTCTATAGTGACTTCCCATCTTTCAATTATTCTTATAATCAAATGAAAGTTCCACAACACATATTTAGATACAAGATGAGACTTAGGAACTATTACTAGTTCTGTAATGAACTTTTAATCCAAACAATCAACTTGCAGCTTCATTTATAGCTATATACTTTATCTTTATCACTAAACCAGCAACTCTTTGATGTTTCAAACATTTTCAATTCACTGCACCACTATTCAAGGTAACACTTTATCTTAAAAGTGGATTTTGATATGTCGTCTTGGTCTGTCTGAAAAATTTGAGTCTGTTAAGCCCTCTAGTTTTAATTTAGACCCACCATAAATTTTAATCATATCCTTAGTTTCGGTTAAGTACTTTAAGATGTTTTTCACTGTCTTACAGTGATCTTCTACAGAATATGACTGATCAACATCAGGTCTCATACATTTCATTGCATACATGATAATTATTCATGTGATCTCTCTTTTATGAGTCTATAGGGACTATTGAGAGAGATACACTCCATGACTCATCAACATGAGACATCTCTTGGAGTTTGCTATGCTAAATAACTTTACCATCAAATGAATATGCGTTCCTTGGGTTATGTCGAGCATCCTATTAAATCTATCTATATAGATTTGTATCCCCAATTTAGATACTCTTCCTAAATCATTCATGGAGGAATGTTTTGAAAACTTTATCTTTACTGATTGTAGCATTAGAATGTCATTCCTTATCTGTAGTATATCAATATATAATACTAAGAATGTCACGACGCTCCCACTGACCCTTTTTGTACACACTAGGTTCATTCTTATCTTTGATAAAATCAAACTCTTTTGATTGTTTCATCAAAACGAATGTTCCATTTTTGAGAAAGTTGATTCAATCCATTTCTCTGAGTGTCTACAACTCTTACCTCATCGTATGTAATTGGATCATCATCAACTATTATGCGTACCTCATCATCATCATTTATGATGAATCCATACCTTCCAGGTATCTTCGATACTATTCCAAATTTACGATTCGGTTGTGGTACAATAGGTCTATCTATAGGTTCCTCTTATTTGACTTGTAGTGTTATGTGGTTCTTTAACTCTTCGAGATTCTATTATCCTCCCACTAGCCCCTTCAATGATAAACATCTTTATCTTAGAAGGCATCGTGTTTTTCGCAGCAAACACATTTTGCTAAGTAGGATTATAGAATATATACCCTAAACTTACTTTAGGATGTCCCACAAATCTGTACTTGTCAAATTTTATCCCAAACTTATCCTTTTGAAACCTTTTTTCATATAAGTTGGACAACCCCTTGTCTGAACATACTTAAGATTAGAAATCCTCCCTGTCCATAACTTTTATGGAGTCTTGGGGCCGGATTTTGAGGTTACCTTTTCGTAGATATGCAGCCATTTTCAGGATATTACCCCCAGAAGGATACTAGAATGCCGGTAAAATCATTATGGACCGTACCATGTCCAACAAGGTACGATTTTTCCTTTTAGATACATCAATCAATTATTGTGTATCAGGAGGCGTCCATTATGAGAAAACCATTTTGAGATGATCTAGAAATTTATTGCACAAGTATTTATTCCATGATCTAATCAAAGAATCTTAACACTTTGCCAATTTGTTTCACTTCTAAATTCTTTGAACCTATCAAATAATTTATACTTGTATTTCATCAAATACAAACATTCAACTCTTTGAATGATCATCTCATTTTATTATACTAGTTTGTTCAATTTGCAAAATAGTTTTTCACGTAAGTCAAGTATACAAAATCCATTAAGTAATATTCTAATTCTATAAAAACATTATTATTATAAATAGAACAAAAATTATTCTTAAATATAATACCAAAGATTTCACTGTCCAACAACAAAATGGAAATAATGTTTCTACCGAGAACTGGAATACAATAACAACTTATTAACTTAATAGCTTTTCCCGTAGGCAATGCTAAACTATAAGTTTCTATGGCTAATGCAGCAACCTTTGCTTAATTTTCCACATATAGGATTACTTATCTTTGTTTAGCTTTCTACTTCTGCTTGGTCCCTTAATAAATTTATATTTATAATAACCAAAGTCGGTATCCAATACCCAAGTAGAACCTTGACTTAAAGAAAAATTTATTTCATTCATGAACAAAACTGTATTTGTAAGCGAAGCTCCATAAGCTTCTTTTGGTTAGCCTCTGCAAGATACTTCTCGTAGTTTCTTTTCAGTGTCTAGGCTTATTGAAGTGGAAGCAAACTCCTTTGCTATCCTGATCAATTTTGTTCTTATTATCCTTTATTTTTGCCTTTTTCTTTTTCTTTTAATTTATTTACCTACTTAGAATCGTTCTTCTTTTATAAGATCCTTTGACCCCTACCAGTAAGACTTGGTCTTTCTTGGTTGGAAAGTGACTCTCAATATTTTTCAATATGTTAAGCAAATCAGCGAAGCTGATATCTAGCTTGTTCATATGAAAAATTCACAACAATTGTGAAAGGAGTCTGGGAGTGAGTGCAAGATCAAATCTTGGCTCAACTCTCCATCCATGACAAAACTTGTTGTCCTAATTGTTCAATCAAATTGATCATGTTAAGGACTTGTGTCTATACTGTAGTGTCGTTTGTCATTCTAGATCGAAAGAGCTCTTTAGATATTTGATATCTATTAGTCCTACTTTCCTCACCATCAACTACTTGACGTGCAGGAGTATAGTAGGAGCATCCATAGTTTCATGCTGATGCTGAAGCTCGTTACTCATGGATGCGAGCATAATGCATTGAGCCAACTGTGCATCATCTTTCCACTTTCTAAAAATAGCAATCTCTTCCCCAGAGGCATTGCCTACAACCATTGCAGGGATAGGCGTATTAAGGACAAAAGATAGCTTTTCAGCTATGAGAACTATTCTCAATATCCTTAACCAATCTGTTTAATTCGGTCCGGTTAATTTAGCATCTAATATGCTACGTAGTGATAGTAATTTAGACATTGTAAAATTCTGTAAATGAATTTGTAATTAACAACATTTTAGCATACATTCTTTTATTAATTACCAAAATAATTTAGATCTTGTTTTAAATTGGTATCTTCCACTATTTTCTTCAAACTATATTACCCTTAATATATATAGTTCGGCAATATCTAATTAAAGATATGCTAGTGAGAATAAGGATCTCATTTTAAATGTATATAGCCTTGTGTGTGCACAACAAACTATATATAAATAAATAGGTAGACAACTCTTGTCAATTACATCAACTATGCAATTCCTTGTATTTTGCCTCTTAGATCATAATGGTCAAGTGTGTGCACATCCGAACTAAAATGATCTTAGTTAAGTCATACCTAGCACTCCATATATTCACAACAAAAACAATGTCCTTGTGTGTGCACAACAAAACAACATTGTTCAGTCTATTTATAAACATTAAATGTGATAAAACAACATCTTAAAAATTTAATACTTGCCTTGTGTGTGCACAACAAACTCATATTAAATATTTAATACTCTATTACTTTACCATGTTAGAAGGCGAAGTTCGATATTCCAAATATCTTTGAACGTTACTGCGACACCCCCAAATCCGGGTATTTCAATTCCACGGAATTTGGTGTTCACTGTACAAATATCATCTATCTATCTACCCATAATAAATGCAAGCCATGCAATAGATAGAATAAAAATCTTCCCCATAAGTGTTACAACATCTGAATAATAATAATACAATCTCAGGTTAAACTAACCTTAAACATCTGTGCGGAATCATAAACAAATAAGTCTTAACAACATCATTAAATAAAGTCTTAAACAAAATACATCATCAAATAAATAACAAGTCTTCATCACTTGCTAACTTTGCCCTTGCCTTTACTAGTGGAAGGTTCATCAGTTCTTTCGTTCTTAACTGCAATGTTATTATTAAGCAAGAGTGAGAACTATTGCCCACAAGTATATAATGAAATAACAGTATAATAACATGCGAGTAAATCAAAGACATCTGAATAAAAGCTCAACTTTTGAATCAAGAATGAATAACAAGAATCAAAAAAATTCTGAGGATCATAAGACCTTGAACTATGTCCTAGGTTATCAAGGGTTATACTTGAAACCTTTAACAGTCATAAGACTATGGACCTTTCTACTCGTACTTAGGGGGATCAGCCTTTAGTACAATACTGTGCACAATATCTTAACGCTAACGCATAAGTAAATCCATTTGCAGGGTTGTTCATCTCAGTTTGACAATCGAGTCTGCACCAAATGAAGTTTGGTTTTGATAATTCAATAAGGGTTCTGAAATTTAGAACGTTCATCAACTATGGACTAGTCGAATCAATAAGGTTCACTAGTCTAAAAAGATTCAACAATAATGATATTTAAATTGAATAATAATCTCAAGAAGTATACAATAGGACACTTATTATATAACGGAATCATGCTTTGAAAAGATAATCAATCTTTAATATAACATTTTAACTCGAATAATAATAATGATAATTTACTCGAGGTAAATAATAAACTTGAACAATAATGACAAGTGAGGTTAGGAAACTTGCCGCAAATTAAGTAAAGCTAAACGATTACTACTTTCGTTCACCACAAATACACACACATACGTATATGTATTCACGACATTCATTAGTTATATTTTCACTTAATTATTTAATATAAACTCCACTTTATTTAACAAATCATTACCCTTCTAATTTAATTACTTAATTAAATTAGAATATTTTCATTCTCTTACTATTATTACACTCGAATAAATTATTTCATAATAATTTCCATCGAATATTTATTTTATTCAATAAATATCTCAATTAAAATATTTACTTTATTTTATAAATATTTTAATAATAATTTTCATCGAATATTTATTTTATTCCATAAATATCTCAATTAAAATATTTAATTTATTTTATAAATATTTTAATAATAATATTCATCGAATATTTATTTTATTCCATAAATATCTCAATTAAAATATTTAATTTATTTTATAAATAGTTTAATAATAATTTTCATCAAATATTTATTATTATTATTTTTATTATTATTATTATTAATTTTTTTTGATAAATAGTAAGGGTAATTTAGTTTAGTAGCATGGCAGAAGCTAAGTTACCTGAGCTCATTTTCTGATTTTCGTAATTACGCAATTCTTGAACATAACAAGGCCAAATTAGGCCAAAAATCAATCACATGTAAAATTATACATGAATATGGCCATAACTTCCAATTAGTTATTTTTACACGAATTTAGACTTATCCAATCATTGTAATACATATATAATTATTACTTAACCCATCTAGCATAATTTTTAACAAGTTACAACACATAATTTGCAAAATCAACACATTTACTTCAACTGTTCTTGATGTTCTAGAAGGTTTTGAAAATAAAACATGAAAATTGTCACTACGGATTCGTTATAACACCGAATCTGTTTATTTAAACTTTGGTCTCATCGTATCAACATGCATAACAAAATACAAGTGTAAAATTTAGGGATAATATACGATCAATACATAAAATACCACGTATAAGGCCATATTGCCAAAACCCAAACTCTGTAAATTTTGAAATAGCAAGTCATCGTATTATGAAACTTATGATATGGTTTACAAAATATATATAATTAAATACGATGCGATGTGCCATAACACATACAAAACACATAATCATTACTCCTATCTCAATTACAGAGGCTTTACAATATGAATGAAAGCCATTTTCATAAAACTCAAATAACGTAAAAATAGAATTTGGTTTGGAGAAATTACCCAGAGTATAGATTAAGAAGAGGTGATCCAAGATGATCCTTTCACAATTACCTGATGATTACACACTCACAATATCTCTAATTCTCACAAATTTTCTCTAATAAATTCTCAATCTCTCTCTCTCTCTGCTCTTCCAAACTTAGAATAATAAAAGAAAAAAAAAAGAGAACGTCGTATAATAAGAACTCGACTGACGTGCAATAATGGTCAGTTAACCCAGTCATGGGTAACTGCTAGTAACCCCCACTAAGGCCATGTTTGGCTAGCATAATAGATTTCAAAACTCCTTTAATTTAATAAAGATTTATGATATAGTTTAATTCATGTCACACCCACTTGCACAATAATTCATATATCTTATTTAATATAAATAAAATATAATAACTTCTCATAAATTCACATAGTCATATATTTAATTTTTTCATTAATTAATTATATTAAATTATTAAATCTCTAATTAATAAATAAATTAATTAGAATAACATCATGCTTAATTAAATAATTCATTTAATTCAATAAGCTGACATAATTACATACTTGAATAATAAATATTCTCTACATTAATTTAATAAATGTAACACATATAATTAAATTAATCTACCACAATTGCATGAATTAATTATTAATCCAATAATTAAATCATCGAAAAAATATTTATTTAATTCAATAAATATTAGAATAAATTTACAAAATCTCGTTCGTCACATCGTTCCCCCCTTAAAAGGATTCTGTCCCCAGAATTACGACTCAATAATTTTGACCCGTTACATTCCCCCCTACAAAGATTACGTCCCCAGAATCGCTTACACATAATTAAGTAAATAAATGAGGGTAATTCTTCAACAATTCTCTTCGAGTACCAACGTAGCTTCTTTAGTGTTGTGGTTCCTCCAAATTACCTTAACAGAATGTATAACTTTATTTCTGAGAACTTGTTCTTTTCGGTCGACAATTTGGACAGGAATTTCTTCGTAAGATAAGTCTTTCTCAAAATACAGGGGTTCGTATTCAATTACTTGCTTGTAATCGGCCTCGTAGGGTCGTAACACAGACACATGGAAGACGTTGTGGACATTCTCGAGTGATGGAGGTAAGGCTACCTCATATGCGACTTCACCGATTCTTCTCAGTACTTCAAAAGGTCCAATGAATCTTGGGCTCAATTTCCCTTTCTTTCCGAAGCTGATCTTCCCCTTCCAGGGAGAGACCTTCAAGAAAACATAACTACCTGATTCAAACTCAATATTTTTACGATGTGGATTAGCGTATTTCTTCTGTCGATCTTGAGCCGCTACCAGTCGTGCTCGGATCAGTTTGACTATTTCTGATGTCTGATGTACCAATTCTTGCCCTAGCAATTGTCTCTCACCAACCTGATCCCAGTAAAACGGAGTTCTGCACTTTCTGCCATATAACGCTTCGTAAGGCGGCATACCAATACTAGCGTGGTAACTGTTGTTGTAGCCGAACTCTACTAACGGTAGGTGATCATCCCAATTTCCTTTAAAGTCCATCACACAGGCTCTTAGCATATCCTCTAATGTTTGAATCGTTCTCTCGCTCTGCCCGTCTGTTTGAGGGTGGTAAGCTGTACTCATTCGCAATTGCGTACCCATGCATTCCTGAAGAGGTTTCCAGAAATTTGATGTGAAGTGCGGATCCCTATTTGAAACAATTGATACCGAAACTCCATGCCTCGAAACAATCTCTTTTACGTATAGCCTCGCCAACTAATCTAAGTTGAATCTTATTTTAATCGGAAGGAATTGTGCAGATTTCGTCAATCGGTCAACGATAACCCATACTGCGTCATAACCTTTCTGAGTCGTCGGAAGGCCAACCACGAAGTCCATTGTAATATATTCCCATTTCCATTCTGGGATCTCTAACAGTTGTAGCAATCCACTCGGTCTCTGATGTTCTGCTTTTACTTTCTGACAGGTCAGACACTTGGCAACACATTCTTCAACATCACGTTTCAAATTCAGCCACCAGAAATGTTGTCTAAGATCTTGGTACATCTTGGTACTACCAGGGTGAATCGAATATCGTGAACTATGAGCCTCGCTCAAAATATCTTCCTTAATCTTTTGTACTGGCGGTACCCAAATTCTACTCTCAAATCTCAAAATTCCTTCCTTATCCATCTTAAATCTCGGTTCGGTTCCTTTAGATATCTTCTTTGTCACCTTTATAGATTCTTCATCCTAAAGCCGAGCCTCCTTCACTTTATCTAGTAGAGGTGTACCAAATTGCATCTGAAATAGCTTCTCATCGATCTCCATAGGATACTTCACTTCCAACTCCAGTTTCTCCATTTCTGAAATTAGCTCCTCCTGAGTAGTTTACATCATCAATTTCTCACGACCCTTTCTACTTAAGGCATCGGCAACTACATTTGCTTTCCCCGGATGGTATAAAATCTCACAGTCGTAATCCTTAATTATTTCCAACCATCTTCTTTGACGCATATTCAAATCCTTCTGTGTAAAAATATATTTCAGACTCTTGTGGTCCGTATATATTTCACACTTCTCCCCGTATAGATAGTGCCTCCAAATTTTTAAAGCAAAAACAACTGTAGCTAACTCCAAGTCATGGGTTGGGTATCCCTTTTCGTAATCCTTCAATTG
Source organism: Panax ginseng (assembly GCA_020205605.1). Lineage (NCBI taxonomy): Eukaryota > Viridiplantae > Streptophyta > Magnoliopsida > Apiales > Araliaceae > Panax > Panax ginseng. Next base: position 49,837,854 of record CM035147.1, on the reverse strand, counting down.
TCGTGATGCATACGCAATGACTTTGTCGTTTTGCATCAGCACACAACCAAGTCCTTTATGCGACGCATCACTATAAACAACAAAATTTCCTGTATCATCCGGAAGAGATAACACAGGGGCCATACTCAACCTCTTCTTCAATTCTTGAAAACTTTCCTCACACTTATCCGTCTAAACAAATTTCACAGCTTTTCGAGTTAAATTTGTTAACAGAGTTGCGATCTTGGAAAAGTCTTGTATGAACCTTCTATAATATCCCGCCAATCCAAGAAAACTTCTTACTTCCGACGGCGTTCTCGGCTGATCCTAGTTAATCATGGCTTCTACTTTGGATGGATCTACCGAAATTCCTTATCGATTACGTGAACAAGAAATTGTACTCGCTCGATCTAGAATTCGTATTTCAAAAATTTAGCGTACAACTTCTCCCTTCTCAATACTTCCAACGTTAACCTCAAATGTTCTTCGTGTTCTTCTTTGGTTTGAATATACCAAAATGTCATCTATAAATACCACTACAAATTTGTTCAAAAACGGCTTGAACACACCATTCATTAGTCACATAAATGCTACAGGAGCATTCGTTAGACCAAACGACATTACTAAAAATTCATAGTGACCGTATCGCGTTCTGAACGCTGTCTTCGGTACATCCTCTGGCCTCACCTTCAGTTGATGATAACCGCTTCTCAAGTCTATCTTGGAAAATTATCTTGCTCCCTTCAACTGATCAAACAGATCATCGATCCTTGGTAATGGATATTTGTTCTTAATCGTAACCTTATTCAGTTCTCTATAGTCAATGCAAAGTCGCATCGATCCATCCTTCTTTTTCACAAACAACACCGGCGCTCCCCACGGCGATACGCTTGATTGAATGTACTTCTTGTCCAACAATTCTTGTAGTTGTACCATTAATTCCTTCATCTCTACTGGTGCCATTCGGTATAGTGCCTTCGATATTGGAGCAGTTCCGGGTGCCAAATCGATTATGAAATCTACCTCTCTATCTGGTGGAAGTCCTGGTAAATCGTTTGGAAATATGCCGACAAAATCCCTCACAATCGGTATCTCTTCTACCTTTGGATTATCTTTTTGACTGTCGACTATGTAAGCTAAGTATCCTATACAGCCTTGTCTCAACAGCTTCCTGGCCTGCATCGTCGTCAGACAACTCGCTTGTCTAGGTGACTTGCTACCATAAAACACAACCTTTGACGGAGTCATAAGGTTAATACGCTTCTTTTAACAATCAATTATAGCCCCGTAATTAAATAACCAATCAATTCCCAAAATAACGTCAAATTCCCCAAGTCGAATAGGAATTAGATCAACGTTCATGATATTACCCTTAATATCCACTCTACAGTTCTTATGTACATACTTAACAGGGATTATTTCTCTATTCACAATTTCTATGTTCATGGGGTAATCCAATTCATTCTTAGGAAAATCTATATTCTTGGAAAAATCATCGGATATAAAGGAACAAGTAGCACCCGAATCAAATAATACGTAAGCATTAACTTTATTGATCAGAATGATACCTGACACAACATCACGGGATTGAACTGCATCTTGCACCGTCATGTTGAAAGTTCGGGCGGTCGGTCAGTTTGTTGCGGTTGGTCCAGTGATGGTTAAGGCATTTCCACTGTTATTTCCCCGGTTTCCTCCTGATCCTGACCCTCCCGATCCTTTCTTGGGACAATCTCTTACCAGATGGTCCTTCGAACCACAAGTAAAACAGGCACCCTTCTTTGGGTTTGGACAGTTTGGTGCTATGTGGCCTTCCTGACCACAATTGTAGCACACTCTTTTTCCTTTCATACAAACTCCCAGATGGGCTTTTCCGCAAGTTGGGTATGCTTCGATTCTTTTCTTCTTATTACCTTGCTGATTCCCCGATGATGAGCTGTCGTTCCACTTTTTCTTCTGATTGAAATTTCCACCTCCTGTGCCACTTCCACTGGCCTTGTTATTAGTTTCACCTTCATTCTTCTTCTTCTTTTGATCTTGATTATACTTGGTCACCGCATCGCTTCCTCCTTCAGCGAGGATGGCCTTTTCCAGTACTCCGACAAATGTGTTTAGCTGAAATATTGATACCTTGTTATACACCCAAGGCTTTAGTCCTTGTTCGAATCTTCTGGCTTTTCTCTCGTCCATTGTGTGTACTTGGTAGGGGCGAACCTTGCCAACTCGTTGAATTTAGCCGTAGTAGTCAGGTACACTCATGTTTCCCTGCTTCAGTTCCAGAAATTGAACCTCCATCTGATTCTGCGAACTAGTTGGGAAATACATTTCGAAAAACATCTCTTTAAATCTTTCCCACGTAATCATGCTTTCACCTCCTCGGACTTTGTTTGCTTGCCACCAGTAGCTAGCCTCAGACTTCAACATAAACGTTGCAAAAGAGGTGTTCTGGTCTTCTCTAACCCTAGCAACGTCGAAAACCTTCTCTATTTCCATAACCCACGTTTGAGCCTCGATTGGGTTCATGGAACCTTTGAACTCTGGCGGTCCCACCACCTTGAAGTCCTTATACGTTGTGTTTGGTGGAGCTTGAGGTTGGTTATTAATGGCTCCAGTCAGTAAGTTAACCAACTGCTGCACGGGATTAACGTTGGCATTATTGTTATTATTGGTTGACTCTTCCTGAGCCGGTTGACGTTGTTGTCTTCTCCTTGGCGGCATTTCCCTGTTAAATAAACGCTTTATTAGAACTTTATTTATTTCTCTAAATAGTTAAGGCATTACTTAACAATTTAACATACTCATTTAACACATCATCTCAAACAACTTGATATATTTTCATTCAAATCAAAAGTTTTAACATTAAACGATAGCATAACTGCTATTTGCATCAACTATCCTGGAATAAAGAATCCACAGGATTCAAACATTCAAATATTCTTTCGTTCATAAACACGTCAGAATTTACATCTAAAAACTAATTAAGTTCTTTACATAATTAAGCAAATCATATCACTGCCGGTTAAGTTGCTGAATAGCCTTGCTACGCTCCTCTTCTAAGATGCGATACATCGTCCTGCGATCCATCATGTACAATGGTAGTCCTTCGAACTAGATTGGGTACCTCAAAACTCGATCTTGGGTCTCATTCATTGTCTTGTTAAGTGTAGAGTACGTTTCCCCAATCTTCGCTTTCTTTTGCACGACTATCATCCTCGCATCGACGATCATTTCGACGCGATTCTCTTACCCGACCTTCCTCTCTCGCTATGTTCAAACCTTTCGTAGTTTTCCTTCGGTTCCTTCTTGACTTTCTATCTCCCCGGTCTTATCTTCAGTTTGACCCTTCTCATGGACCAAATCCCATTCTACATTTGCCAGTCGAGAATGAAGAGTCGAAATCTCCCTCTCCTTCTACTCTAGAGTAATATGCTAAATAACCGCCCGCTCAGTCAAATCCTGGACCTCGTCTCGTAACTCCACGTTACGGTCGTATAACATGTCATACATCTCAGCATCAACGGTGTACCGTGGTAACTCCTCTTCTTCTTCTTCCTCTCCCTCAACAAATTCCTCCTCAGGATCGTCCTCAGGATCAGTCTCGGGCTCATGCTCCTGACCAACAACGGTGATCAATGGAGATGACTCCCTCTATACCAGCTGCTCCCTAACGACATGAATGTCTCTGGGGCTCTCTCTGCTTTGCATTTATAGGTACACGGGGGTTCGCCAAAGTAGTACTATAAGTACTCGGGGTTCTTCTTCCCCAACTTGACTAGCTTCTCCAACATTCGATATCCTGATAACAAAATTTTAAGCTTTAGTTACTAAGTCATATCATCTAACGCATTCTTTAACACATAAACACATAAGGCCTTTTATTATCTTTAATGAATTACATAAATTCATTTCTTATAACTCGATAAGAGTTTTCCATCACTATCTTCTTTCTATAAGGCTACTACCCAAGGTTGTTCCCCACCTAAGGTTCATAACCTCATACTCGACGATAACAACAGACACCCCCCAATCCGGGTACTTCAATTCCACGGATTTGGTGTTCATAGACAAATATCATCTATCTATCTACCCATAATAAATGCAAGCCATGCAATAGATAGAATAAAAATATTCCCCTTAAGGGTTACAACATTTGAATAATAATAATACAATCCCAGGTTAAACTAACCTTAAACATTTGTGCGGAATCATAAACAAATAAGTCTTAACAACATCATTAAATCAAGTCTTAAACAAAATACATCATCAAATAAACAACAAGTCTTCATCACTTGCTAACTTTGCCCTTGCCTTTACTAATGGAAGGTTAATCAGTTCTTTCATTCTTAACTGCAATGTTATTATTAAGCAAGAGTGAGCACTATTGCCCACAAGTATAATAATGAAATAACAGTATAATAACATGCGAGTAAATCAAAGACATCTGAATAAAAGCTCAACTTTTGAATCAAGAATGAATAACAAGAATCAAAAGAATTCTGAGGGTCATAAGACCTTGAACTATGTCCTAGGTTATCGAGGGTTATACTTGAAACCTTTAATAGTCATAAGACTATGGACCTTTCTACTCATACTTAGGGGGATCAGCCCTTAGTACCATACTGTGCACAATATCTTAACGCTAATGCATAAGAAATCCCTTTGCAGGGTTCTTCATCTCAGTTTGACATTCGAGTCCGCACCAAAGGAAGTTTGGTTTGGATAATTCAATAAGGGTTCTGAAATTTAGAACGTTCATCAACTATGGACTAGTCGAATCAATAAGGTTCACTAGTCTAACAAGATTCAACAATAATGATATTTAAATTGAATAATAATCTCAAGAAGTATACAATAGGACAATTATTGTATAACTGAATCATGCTTTGAAAAGATAATCAATCTTTAATATAACATTTGAACTTGAATAATAATAATGATAATTTACTCGAGGTAAATAATAAACTTGAACAATAATGACAAGTAGGGTTAGGAAACTTGCCTCGTGCGTAGGCTAAACGATTACTACTTTTGTTCACCACAAATCCTACACACATACTATATGTATTCACGACATTCATTAGTTACATTTTCACTTAATTATTTAATATAAACTCCACTTTATTTAACAAATCATTACCCTTCTAATTTAATTACTTAATTAAATTAGAATATTTTCATTCTCTTACTATTATTACACTCGAATAAATTATTTAATAATAATTTCAATCGAATATTTATTTTATTCAATAAATATCTCAATTAAAATATTTACTTTATTTTATAAATATTTTAATAATAATTTTCATCGAATATTTATTTTATTTCATAAATATCTCAATTAAAATATTTAATTTATTTAATAAATATTTTAATAATAATTTTCATCGAATATTTATTTTATTCTATAAATATCTCAATTAAAATATTTAATTTATTTTATAAATATTTTAATAATAATTTTATCAAATATTTATTATTATACATGAATATGACCGTAACATCCTATTAGTTATTTTTACACAAATTTAGACTTACCCAATCATTGTAATACATATATAATCATTACTTAACCCATCTAGCATGATTTTTAACAAGTTACAACACATAATTTGCAAAATCAACACATTTACTTCCACTGTTCTTGATGTTATTGAAGGTTTTGAAAATAAAACATGAAAATTGTCACTACTTGATTCGTTATAACAAGAATCCGTTTATTTAAACTTTGGTCTCTTCGTATCAACATGCATAACAACATACAAGTGTAAAATTTAGGGATAATATACGATCAATACATAAATACCACGTATAAGGCCATATTGCCAAAACCCAAACTCTGTAAATTTTGAAATAGCAAGTCATCGTATTATGAAACTTATGATATGGTTTACAAAATATATATAATTAAATATGATGTGATGTGCCATAACACATACAAAACCCATAATCATTACTCCTATCTCAATTACAAAGGCTTTACAGTATGAATGAAAGCCATTTTCATAAAACTCAAATAACGTAAAAATAGAATTTGGTTTGGAGAAATTACCCAGAGTATAGATTAAGAAGAGGTGATCCAAGATGATCCTTTCACAATTACCTGATGATTACACACTCACAATATCTCTAATTCTCACAAATTTTCTCTAATAAATTCTCAATCTCTCTCCCTCTCTGCTCTTCCAGACTTCGAATAATAAAAGAAAAGAAAAGAGAACGTCGTATAATAAGAACTCGACTCACGCGCAATAATGGTCAGTTAACCCAGTCATGGGTAACTGCTAGTAACCCCCACTAAGGCCATGTTTGGCTAGCATAATAGATTTCAAAACTCCTTTAATTTAATAAAGATTTATGATATAGTTTAATTCATGTCACACCCACTTGCACAATAATTCATATATCTTATTTAATATAAATAAAATATAATAACTTCTCATAAATTCACATAGTCATATATTTAATTATCTCATTAATTAATTATATTAAATTATTAAATCTCTAATTAATAAATAAATTAATTAGAATAACATCATGCTTAATTAAATAATTTATTTAATTCAATTAGTTTATATAATTACATACTTGAATAATAAATATTCTCCATATTAATTTAATAAATGTAACACATATAATTAAATTAATCTACCACAATGCATCAATTAATTATTTAATCCAATAATTAAATCATCGAAAAAATATGTATTTAACTCAATAAATATTAAAATTAAATTATAAAAATCTCATTCGTCATAGTTACAACTTAATATAAAAAATTTGAGGGGTTTGTTATTAATTTATTTCATCTTGTTTAGTGCATGCACATATATATATATAAAAATATGCTATCATATTAAGTAACATGTGAAACATGTTTGCATATATATATATATATATATATATATATATATATATATATATATATATATATATATATATAGTATAAGCATGCACATATAGAATATTATATTCACCGGATTGATTATGGACTTTTATTCTAGTTTGGTTCACTAGAGCCACCAAGTGAACCAAAAGGTCAAACCTAGGGTGCAAGAATTAATATTTAAATATAACTATTACATTTAAACCCGGACTCCATTACAAACGAGTCTTCAAGCGCTCCTTGCCCATTGATCTCCAATTCTTCAAAATTAATTCTAACTATTCTTATTACAAAACTATTTAAAATAAATAGAAACCTTAATCAGCAGTCAAGGGGAAGTACATAGGAGGGAGATAGAATTTACATTAAGAAAAAATTAGAGAAGACGAAATACGCAGACCCCATTTAATAAAACTCATACATTCATGCATCCAATTAAAATAAAATACAATCACATTGGTCAATAGTCTATAATCAATCCCATTTATTATCATACACATCACCATATGCATCAATAAATAAATTCATCTCATGAATAATAAACATTCAATATATATATTGCTATCATTTAATGGGCAAATTTAGTTAGTATAAAATCTAATTTTAAATCAAAATAAACTCCCTTATTTTAATCCAAATTTAAATCAAAATTTAACCTCTTTTATTTTAATTTATCTAATTTTGAATAAAATAAACTATTTTATTTTAATCAAAATCTTTAATCAAAATAAACTCCTTTATTTTAATTAATTATGGAATCCAATTCCAAAAAAAAATTCCTTTATTAAAGGAAACACGGATTCTCTTTCCTATTCACAAATAAACTCTTTATTTGGAATAATCATGGAATCCAATTCCAACTCTAATTAGTTAGCATGAAATTTAATTTTAAAATTAAAATAAACTTTTTATTTTAAGATTAAAATAAACTTTTTATTTTAATTATAAAATAATTAAGAATATAAATATATATATATATATATAGCAGTAAAGGTGTACGGTTTATATATATTATGTAAGACCCCAACTTTTTGAATAAAGATTAAATTTTCTCGAAATATATTTTTGAATATTATGGTGTGGATTTGATATAATGTTATAGTTGTGGGTAATATTTACAAATTTTGCAAAGTACGCAAGTTGTTATATAATATTCGATTGGTCAGGGAATATTCGTTTTCACGTGGAATATTCGTGACAACTAAGACAATCATTGGTGGACCCCACAACGGAATTATTATCGGATCGAGAAAACGACAAAAAATATTTTATGAAAATAACGGCGAAAAGTTTTACCGTTAAGCTGTTGAACTACGGTAGTAGAAAGTGCTGATGTCTGGCATTGGTTGCATAAAGTAGCACACAGTATTGATTATTGATGCTTACGTGAGAAGTCACTCGGTTATACTCAATTATTTCTACACGATAATTCTTTGCATCATATCTCTCATATTATTGATTCGATTATTGTCACAAGATCATCTCGCATATAATGTTATTTTATTAAATAAATAATTGAGATGACAAAGTTATTCATATTATTAAATTACAATATTTACAATGTCTAGAAGTGCTATCAAGGAGAGGTTTGGTCACCTAATTGCGCGCTAATAAGTGTAAATCCTTTTGAAAGCCCTCTCTTCCGAGAAACGATTGGTTGATAAATATTGTGAGTTATAATATTAATGATGAATGTTATTAAAATTGAAGTTGTGTTCGGAGTTGAATTTGGAGACGCAGACGTGATATTTGAGTCCGGAACGATGAAATTAGTAAAAATAGTCTATAAACACAAAAATTTTCAGAATTCACTATTTGGTTAAAAAGTCAATATTTGACTTTTTTGGGAAAATTCAAACTTCGAAATATCAAAATTTATATTTTTGATAAAAATGGTTTCATTGTGTTGGAATTATTTGTGTTAGTGAAAATCGACAATTATTTCGATAATAATTAATGTCTGGAGGTTATATTGACCAATTGGGTATTTAACCGGATAAATGAGCAATTGATTGCTATTATTTCACATGATTATAACTATTTGTTCACATGTGTATACTATTGTTTCACATTCTTGTTACTATTAGGGGAGTTGGTGCAAGAATGATAATACTTGCATGACTAAGTTAAAATGGAGGTATAGATGGAGGTCTTATCTTCGTAATTCGTATTTTAGATGTCTAGAACTATTGATTCACATAATTTACTATTGAATCACATTATTTACTATTAGGGGAGGTGGTTCAAGTTTGATAATACTTCCATGACTAAATTAAAAATAAAGAAAAAGTTGGAGGTATTGTCTTTGTAATTTTTGAGCCCCAAAAGCGTGCAATTATCGAAACTATATTTTTCTAAATAGAAGCTCATTCTTCCTTCATTTCTCACCAATTCACAAAAGCTTTAAAGCGATTATTATAGAGAAAAATTATAGAAAGAAGAAGAGAAGTTTGCTACCTCACTATTCTAGTATCCAGTTTTTCTAAGGTAGGGAGTATTATTTCTTTCTTATCCATGAAGAGAACTTCTGTTATTCCATTCTTTATTATTCTGTTGGAATAACCGGTATACTCGGGCTCCCCTATACTTGGTGAAATTCTTCTGTTATTCCATTCTTTATTATTATGCTATAACATCTTGTATGTGCGTTTACGTCGGACCTGGTTCCATTATTTATCATTTTGTTGGAACATCCATGCTCATGCGTTTTTATGCCTGGGAATTGGTTCCGTCTTTATTATTCTGTTGAATATCACATGCATGCGTTTTACGCGGACACTGATTAAATCTTTATTATTCTGTTGAAATATCCGTGCATGCGTTTACTTGGGACTGATTTCGTTATTTATTATTCTGTTGGAATAACCTACATGTGTGGTCTATCGCATGCCTGGTGATTTCTTTTGTTATTCCATTATTTATTAGACTCAGTTGGTTAAAGTTTTGACTTCTATACTCCATGAAATTAGTGGAATATCCTTGATATTTGCGCTTCATCCAGTATCTTTTCATTGAAATATTCTTCTGAGCATTCTTTTAATTTTACTCTACAAAGCAGTATCATGTTGACAATTTGGACGTTATTAGTTACTGGATAAAATAATTCTTGAACTTGTTTTATTGAATTCTTATATCATTTTCATCATCGTCATGTTTATATTTTGTTGAAAGTCATCTGTGGCCTATAGTGCATAAATGGACTTAGTATGATTATGACCAGGGATTATTCGGTGTAATCATGACCGTAATGTTACAAATGATGTGGTAAAAGTCATCATTGGCCCGTAGTGCATTGATGGACAGTTGTTGGCATGATCATGACCATTATTGAATACACAAATATTCTTGGCCCGTAGTGCATGGATAATTGTGGTAGTGATACTAAAGAATATCCTTGGCCGTAGTGTAGGGGTGATTTAATGATGTGGATTATTTATTAAGCTGAGTCCCAGTGATAAAAGTGATGAAAAACCTTTTAAATCATAAAAGATAGTAGATTTTATTCTCTACTTGACTCTTTTAATGGATTGCTTGTTCCGCTGCAGTTAAACTTGATGGTTGTTATATTGTATCAGTTTAACACTGTTGAAGGCTAACGATAATATATTATGCATTATCTTAGTCATAATATTTCCTACTGGGCTAGTTGAGCTCACCCTTTTACTTTTATTGTTCTCTTCAGGAAATGAGAACGAAGCGAGAGGATTAGTGGGAACCCGCGGGTGGACGGACGGATGATAGCATTAGTAGTCCTCACTATTCAGTGAAATAGTGGAAAATAAATGTAATAATATTGAATTTGAGTTTGTATATTGTCTAGACGACAATATTTGTATTAAAACTCACAGCTTATGTTTTGTCATACTTTACATGACAGTTGTATAATTAAGTTGTATTTGTATTCTGTACCATGTATTTGACGACTCAGAATAGGTGATGTATACCTATTTTGGGGGCGTCACATATTATATAAATATAAGCCAAACTTTTTGGTTAATTAGCCCATGCAACAATAAGCCTTTTGTACACACTATCCGTGTATAGGACACGTATCATATATACGTGTGAAGCTGTACAAGATCATTATCCGTGAAAAATAAATCGCGAATTTTGCCAAAAACACGGATCAACGAAAAACGAGGATTACGCGATTTTTTTTAAAAATAAATTTTATACAATAAAATTATGTCCAATTAAATTATTCTAAACACATATCAATATACATATCAAATTAAAACAATTAATAATTCGCATAAAGGTTTGGCTCTGATACCACTGTTAGGTTTGTAATATTCTTAAACGCAATTAAATTGCACAAAATAAGCGGAAACGTGGAAAATCAGAGTTTTAAATTTTTACAAACCATATACCCGGATCATCCTTTATGCACAATTATTAATTAAACGAAAAGATATGAAGAACAAGAATCATACCCTTGAAGATTCGAGCTTCTTCAGGTACAAGTTCACCTCCAATCGTTTTCGCGTTCAACTCGAATCCACCGGGTTTGGTTCCTTTGTTTGATCAACGTTAGCCACCCAAGTGTTTGGCCTCTAGAGGTGATCCACCAAGAAAGAATAAAGATTCAAGAAAATGGGTGTTTGGAAAAACCCTAGTTTTTCTATCTCTCATAGAAAAGGAGCGTACTCTCCAACAATTGGAATCACGTCTATTGTGAAAAAGTCAACAACAACTCTGTCACCCATAATAAGACTCCTCTTATTTATAGATGTGGGCAACCCTCCTTAACCATTAAGGAATTGGGTTTTATTTTAATTAATTAGCCTCCTAATCTTATTAGGATATTTTAGAGTACTTTTATTAATTAATTCCCAAACTCCTTTAGAAATTATAATAATAATAATAATAATAATAATAATAATAATAATAATAATAATAATAATAAAAATAAGACTCCTCTTATTAATTTATATTTAATATTTCTAAAATATTAAATAATAAATATTAAGCTATTTAATTTATTCTATCACCATAGATTAAATTAAATATACTTAATTTATTATTACGATTATGCCATTAACTTCTTAAATAATTATTTTTCCTTTTATGGTGTGACCCTTTAGGTTCTCCATATTAAACCGGTTGTGAATAAATCAATTAGAACAATTCTAATCTTATTTAAATAAATAAATTAAACTATTAATTTATTTAAATAAATAAGATTTATTCTATAATAGGGATAAGCCTCCCTAGCGATTAACGACTTTCCAGATAAAATAGATTTTAACATTAATCATAAAAGAACCTTTGAGTAAATAGTTACCGTACAATTTAATCCTTCCACTATACAATGTCCCAATTAAATATAAGACATAGAATTACTGTCAAGTCTTACTTTATTTAATTATATGTATTTCGATCCTTAAATGAACAACTCTAAATAATGCAAATTAGAAACTCCTTTCTAATTTCATTCCGCCTTGGCCAAGGACTACTGGGTTGTCATTTATCGAATCACATAGGACATTTCTCTTCTTTTACTAGAAGTGGTAGATTCTTTATTGATCATACATTATCTCCATGTACAACTTAATATACCCAAGCATACCCTTTGATATACCTAAGGGTCTTAAGGAATAAGTCAAAGTATAACTCATCAAACACAAGATACTATGATGATCTCAAGTCCAAGGATCACTTGTACTACTATCATTACAGGAATTCCTATTGATAGACAAGTAAAACTCCATTAGGTATTCCTTAGCGAGCCACGTTCAGTGAACTCATTCTCTAATAAGAACCTACATACTTGCTTTAGTGTCTCCACACAAATGATCATGAGATCAATCATCCTCATCCAATGAGCAAGAAACGTATGTACCAATTTATTCGGATTCACTAATCTCCAATTTAGTAATCCAACGATTGGGAACTATTTTAGTTTTAAGCTTTCTAAGAATTTAGATCTCATTAGAATGATCATCATCATTATTCTAAAAGCATTGCTTAAAACTATGGGTTTATCACATATTATAAAACAACATCATGTAGATAATTAAAAGCCTTTAATAAATTAATACTTTTTATTAATAAATGAATAAGATTGTTACAAAGTATATGTTTTATCATCAAACATGATTTGTAAGACCCCAACTTTCATAAATAAAGATTAATTTTTCTCGAATTATATTTTTGAGTATTAAGGTGTGAATTTATTATAATGTTATAGTTGTGGGTAATATTTATAAATTTTGCAAAGTAAGCAAGTTGTTATAAAATATTCGTTTGGTTGGGAAATATTCTTTTTGTCGGGAAATATTCGTACGACGACACAATAATTGGTGGACCCCACAACAGAATTATTGTTAGAGTTAGAAAGTGACAAAATTATCTTTTTATAAAAATAACGGCGAAAGTTTTACCGTTAACTGTTGAATTACCCGTTGATAAGAATACAGTAATACACGTGATTGCATAGTAGCACACGGTATTGTACAGTATCTTTGATTATTGATTCTTACGTAAGAAGGCACTACTTAAGAATTGTTACAGTGATTACTGTTCAATATTTTATTTTATTGATTCAATAATTGTTGCGTTAATATTTTATATTATTGTTGAAAATCACTGCACATTATTTCCCATTATCAGATCAATAATTCATATTAATTGAATAATATTATTAGATAGCATTATTGGCAATGTCTAAGGAAGTTTTGTCTAAGGAGAGGTTTGGTCACCTAATTGCGCGCCAGTAAAGAGAAATTCTTATCGGAAAGCCCCCTCTTTCTTGGGAACAACTTGGTTGTCATAATTGTGATTCTGTAATATTATTTGTGAATAATTAATTATTGATTTATATGATAAGGAAATATTTATTTTTATGTGGATATAAATGATGGAATTTTTAGCATGAAATAATTATTGAAAGTTTGACATATTTTCTGTGGAATTACAATTATTTTCTCCGATAAAATATTCATTCTTATATATTATTATAATATATTATAATTGTTTAATAATATTATTATTATAATATATAAGCATGTGGTTTATTAGAAGCGGATGTAAATAAAATGAATTTGAATACTTCGTTTGTAAAATTTTTAGTGGAAATGGTTGGTGAGAATTTGCTTGCAAAATGATGTTGCCTAATTCTTATGGGTCCTCAATTATGAAAAAGAAGTTGTTAGGCCATTGATTAATGGAAGTTGGTTGGAGAATTTGGTTTCCTGCAAACTAGTTTTCAAAGAGTGGGCCCCTAACATTGGAAAAATAAGGAATTAGGCAGAAGTTAGGCATGAAAAGTTTGGCTCAAGAATTGCTTTTCTCTCCTCAAGTCAAGACTATAAATAAGGGGGTAACCCCTCCTTCCTCAACACACCATTTCAAATTCAGAAACTCTTATTTTATAGTATTGTGAGTATTTTTCTTGAGTACAAGGATACTTTGAGTGTAGTTTTTCTGTAAGATTTTCTCAGAATAATATCCTATATTCCAATCAAATCTAGTTTCTACTAAGGTAAATGATATTATTTTATTTCAATACTCGTAAGAAATATTATATTCTTTCATACTCCATAGTATGGAAGGGATATTATTTCATTTCATATTCTTAAATTTAAACTTATTATTGTAAGTATTGCTTCTATAATTCCTGAAATTAGTAGAATATCCTTGATATTTGCGCTTCATCCAGTATCTTTTCATAAAAATATTATTCTGAGCATTCTTGATAAGTTTTAACCTTTTCATGCCAGAGTACTATTTACGGGTTACTATTCCCGAAGTAATATTCACGGGGTACTATTCACTCGGGTACTATTCACCCGGGGTACTATTCATGATAAAAATTGATTTCTTTTCGATCCAAATTATTTGTGGTACAATATTATTCTTGAATTTTACTTCACAAAGCAGTACCATGTTGACAATTTGGACGTTATTGATTTCTGGATAAATTAAATCATAAATCTTTAAAAATGTATCCTTGAACTTGTTTTATTGAATTCTTATATCATTGTCATCATCCTCATGTTTATATTGTTATGAAAGTCATCTTTGGCCCGTAGTGCATCGATAGACTGTTGATTGGTACGATTATAACCAGGGATCATTCGGTATAATTATGACCAATAATGTTACAAGTGATGTGGTAAAAGTCCTCATTAGCCGTAGAGCATTGATGAACAGGTGTTTGCACGATCATGACAATTGGTAATAATAATGAATATCCTTGGCCCGTAGTGCATGGATAATTCAGTGATGTGGATTATTTTTTAAGCTGAGTCTCAGCGATAAAATTGATGATAAACTTTTAAATCATAGAAGATAGTAGATATCATGCTCTACTTAACTCTTCTAATGGATTGTATGTTCCGCTGCAGTTAAACTTGTTGTCTATTATATTCTATCGGTTTAACACTGTTGATGGCTAATGATAATTTATTCTGCATTATCTTTGTCATAATATTCTTTACTGGGCTATTTGATCTCACCCTTTGCTTTCATTGTTCTCTTCAGGAAAAGAGAATATAGATGGGACTAGTCGGGGAACGGAGTGACGGTCCAGATAGATGGCTATAGTAGTCCTCACTATTATGTGAAATAATGTGATAATAATTGTAATGAGGACTTTATTTGAGTTTGTATACTCTCTACGAGACATTATCCGTGTTGAAACTCTCAGCTACGTTTTGTCGTACTGTATCAAAGAAGTTTGTATTTAAATTTTGTACCATGTATTTGGTAACTCAATATGGGTGATGTATACCTATTTTGGGGACATCACATGATTGGTTTATGTACATACTACTTTCAATCGGATCAAGTCTAGATCTTCAGTTATACTCGGTTAAACCTCGTTGACCGATCACGAAACTGACTTCTGGGCAACCCAGAAATTTCCCAGAATTTCTGACAAGATTTTTAAGGTCATGGATCTTGATAAAGACTGGTAAGTGAGCTACACATACAAGTCGTTAGAACACCTAGATCATGATCAGGAATGAAATTAATTAAGGTCAAAATAGGTTTGACCGAACTGCCGGAAGAAGAAATCTGGGCAACCCAGAATCTTCAAAGGCAGTATCTTTGACACTACTTTGACCGGCTCGAATCTTCATCTGGTGATGTTGTTATGTTGATATAGTGTTATATAATTGTGGCCTGACATATAGTCTACATGATGAAACCTTGTAAACACATAAACGGGACCCAAGATGTAAACTATGAGGATCTAAACCTAGTACCCTCGTCTGTTCTTCAATTTCTGGAAAACCCAGAAATGAAGTACATCATTGTAAGACTTTTCTGAAGCTTGGATCTTGCAGTTATGTGATTGTATTACATAGTTGATGATTGATTCGTGTAGTGTTACTTACACACTACATGATCAATGTTTAACATGGCTCAGAAACATGATAGACAAAGAATTATAGTAGGTCAAACTAGGTACCTTGTAGTTTGACATGCGTTTCTGGGTTCTTGCTCAAGAACACCTATAGCGACGGTTCTGTCGCTATATGGCCCTTTTATTAATAATTAATTTTTGAAAATTAATATTTTAATTAAATAAATCCAAATAAATGGTTTTTAATTATTAAAAATACAAAATAAAATCCTAAAAATTATTTTAAAGTCCGAAAATTAGTTTTTAACTATTTTGAGTATATTTCATAAATATTTAATATTTTTGGGATATAAATGGTATTTAATCTATTTAATTATAATATTAAATAAATTATTTAAAATAATTTTAATACATGAAAATCATGAAAAATTATATTATAGTATAAGAAAATATATTAAGTTATTTTAAATGTATTTTAATATTTTGTGATAAATTTCATTAATTAATTAATATTAATGATAATTAATTTATTTAATAACTATATTAAATAAATTATGGAAAAATAGAATTAATGTTTTATAAATCATATAAAAATGATTTAAGTGTTATAAAAATATTTGAAGTTATAAAATATAACTTTTGATATTTTATCATGAAAATATTAATATTTTATTATAAATAACAATTTAGGATAATGAATTTAACACTTTAAAAACCATATAAATATGATTTTAAGGTATTAAAAATACTTTGATATATTATAAATATATTATAATATTACGTGATGATTTTTATAAATTTTTTATATTAAATAAATATCAATGATAAAGGAATTATGTGGTATTTATATTATATAAATACAATATTAATGATTGAAAATTTATGATAAATGATAATAATTATTTAAAAATTATTACTTAGCCATTTAAAAATATTTTATTTGTTAATAAATTATCTTAGATAATGGCTAAGTGTTTAGACGCGAGTTTAATTGAACTTAAACTCGAATTTTATCCCACTAAATGAAATCGGGGATGTTAGAATTTTGCCGAACTCGACTCAGACTTTAAAAGTTTGACTTGAGGTTAAGTCTTATGTGTGTTATAGACGGATAGAATTATGTGATAATGTGTTTAGGTTATTTTAAATATTATGATGATATTATTCTAACTTATAGATCGATATTGTTACTATTAGGTTTTTAGACAAAGCTTATTAAATTGCATAGCGGTAATCAATGGTTCAGGCAAGTTTTTCCTTAACTCAAGTTTGAGTTGTTTATTCAATTATAATTATGGTTAATCATTTCTGATTGCCATGTCTAAGAATTATTAAATTGCACCCTGTGCGTATGACATGTGTTCATTAGGTATGAAAGGCTGACTACCTTCATTACTATTCGGTCCAGATATATTTGTTCATGTCAAATGTTTGTTCAGTCAGAAAATTTGTTCATGCTAATTCACAACTATATTGTTGAATTATAGCCAGCTTATTATTCAAATTCTTTCAATCATGACATATCCTTAAATAAACTTATACTTGCTGGGCAAACTTATGCTCACCCTTGTTATATCATGATAAACATCGCAGATTTGGACGAATACGTCGGATACAAGAAAAGGTCAAAGACAGTTCCAGCTTTAGTATACATGTGCAGTTAGATTTGTATCAGTATTGTATATTAATGTTATTGTAAGTCAAATAAGTTATAATTTGTGTATTAAGTGAAGGTTATTCGACCTTGGGGAAAAGTGTGTAAAGTTTATTGTATAAACAATTTATGTTTATATCTTCCGCAAATAGTAATAGTTAAAGAATGATTGTACCAGATCCATGGTGATTTAGGACCCGGATTTGGGACTGTCACAGTTGGTATCAAAGCTGTTGGTTATGAACCTTAGGTAGGAATACCTGAGACTAATAACCACAGTTATTAGGATAAGTACTAACTCAAATAGAATTAGTGTGTTGGTAAGATTCAAAGATGAATCTCGGCGGGGTATAAGATACGGAGTTCCCTAACTCTGATAATAAAAGTGAACAGTAATGGTGAATATAAAGAGTCTAAAAGACTAAAAGTATAGTCATAAAAGATCGTAAAACAAAATGATCAAGACATAGAAATGAATCGTAATATATACAATGAGGTCATCCCGTGATCTAATAAGGTTATAGTGTGGAGAAGGATCAAGTAAATGATTGAAAAGTTTACAGAAAGATTGTTGTGTGTCTATGAATGGGTACGAATTCAGGAAAGAATTATGAATATGAATTAAATGAAATTCGTATTAAGAAGGGAGTTAGAATTAAGTGGGGATTTCAATTGAGGATTCATGTCAGCAACTAAGTTGTATGATTCTTCGTATGGGAGCTGAATTGTACTTGGTGTAACAACCACTTAGTTTCTTACACTGATAATCATTGAAATGTCTGTGTCGTGCTATTTGTTATACGCATGATTGAGATGGTGATTCCTTTTTCATGTGTATAACAGATAGATAGGTTATAGGTAGAGAATATCAGGTTAAGTACGAGTTCTTAAAACTCAAACTTATGGTACGTTCGTGACTCATGATTATATGAAATGTTTATGAACCCCTCAGCGAATAGATGCCAAAGGTATGACTAGGACAAGTTCTTAAACTCATATGATTGTGGAAAATTCCTGAACTCATGAGTGTGGTTTGACGAACTGGGTAGAACTATGTGTACACGGAATATTGAGGATTATAGGAACAAATAGATTGATTAAGCAATTAATCATTAGTGGAGACATAAGTTTTTTTCAAATCTCCTAGTTGTGTAAGATTTCAAAAAATTTGACATCAAGCTAAATACGCACTATGTGCCTTTTTGAAAATGAATTTATTTTTAATTTTTTTATATCAGCTCTTGGTGACCATTGTGTATGCGTTGACTTCGGGCCACCAACACGATCATTAGCTGTTGAGATGATAAAACAAATTTGAAATGAATTTTTGAAAGGTTTAAAGAATAGTCTACGCTACTTATTTTAGCTAGACGATAGTGATTTGAAATACCAAAATATATTTTATTTATCACTTATGTACCATGTAACCTGGTGCAGAGATGATAAAAGTTGATGGGGTTATAAATGCAGGAATACTTAGTGTTGAATTTGATCTAAAATTGTTGTTCCACTATTGTATGATGTGTTATGACAAAGTAACTAAATGACGACACCCTCAAATGGGCTTTTAATACAGTACGACATCATGACGTCATTTTTTAAACAATTTTTAAAATTTTAATTTGCCAACGGCGTTTGACTACTCACTTTTGTAATTCGATTGAAGTTGATTATTGATATGAGTTTAAGCTATTTGATTCAGCTAGACCAACGTTTATGAAAATTCTAAGCGTTCTTTGAAAATTTTCTGTAACCAAATTATTTTGGTAGAACTGATAAGGCGAGGTAAAATTTTTTGTAGTTATGGCAGAGACGAAAACAGATTTGACCAATGATTACTTAATAAGTACAGGGCATACCGGGCTAATTACCCATTATGTCCATAAGTTATGACGGTTTACGGATGAATTTCAATAAAACCTTTGCGAAAATGATAAACAATATTCTATATAACCTCTCAGCGCAATTTCAAAATATTAATTCTAGTGAGGAAGGTATCAGGTAGCATGTGATGATGTGAATGAATGGTGAATGGTGTATGGTGAAAGGTAAATTTCGGAGACAAACTTTTTTAGAAGAACGGGTGAATGTGATAACCCGAGAATTTGAATATTTATAAAATTTTAAAATATTGAATTAAGGTTAAATAATAAACCTAGACAGAAAATATGTGAATGGATTTGAGATTTTCGAGAAGGAATTTTGTGAATTTAAAAATTTTTGTGGTGAATTTTTCAGGATTAAGGGTATACGTGAATATGTTATGTGTATATGGTGTGATATGTGTACAGGATGTGGTTAAGGGTCAAGGGTTGACCAAATAACTTATATCGGTGGCCAACCCTAATATTATATTAAGAACGTCAACGTTCAGTTAGAAAATTCTAACGAATTATAAGAAACCTTAAAACCGGTTCTGGAAACCCTAATTTTTGTTTCGGGAATCTGAAACCCTAATTCAGAAGTTGAAACCCTAGTTTGGGAATGCAAATGCTAGTATAAGGTTTAAACGTTATTAATAATAACCTAATTAGGGATAACCCTAATTGATTTAGAAAACCCTAAATTCTAGAATAGAAACCCTAATTTATAATTAGGAAAAACCTAATTGTTAATTTAATAATTTTATGTTAATTAGGAAACATTAATCCTAATTTTTAAGTTATAAGTAATTAGGAAACCCTAATTTAATTAGAAAACCTAATTTCTAAATAAGAAAGATTATTTTTCTATTTAAAACCCTAATTGTTGGGTTATAAATCCTAATGTACTATTTTGACCCTAATTGCTAAATTTTCAATTTTAATTAGGGAATAATAATCTTAATTAGCAAGCTTGGATTATGATTAGGAAATTTTAATATAATTAGATAATCCTAATTATAATTTAGAAATATTATTTTTCTATTTTGGAAACCTACTTTAGAAATTCTAGAATTTATTTTTTTATACCTAAAGGGTTAAAACCTAAACCCTAAGGGTTAAAAACTAAACGCTAAGGGTTGTAGCAAAAGACAAGTATACCATTAATTAAAAATTAAAATGACCATAGTACCATTTCTGCATTATTTAGTATGTTGCTTATAGATCTAGACCTAAGGTGAGTTTCTCACCAACCCTAAGCATAGAATGTGACTTAATACAACACCAAACAGCCAATATTTGACAGCTATCTCAGCCATATTCATTGCATCAAAGTTTATATTTTAGAAAGTAAGATACATTTCTTACGTTACTTAGAAAAGTAACTTAGACCTCCTCTCTCTTCAAACTTCGAAGTTTAGAGTGAGAGAGTGAGATAAGATAAGCTAATATCAGTCCCTAACTTGACAAGATCAGATCATCAAAGTCAAATTCAAGATTAAAGCTAGAAATGTATAAAAACCTTAAATTTTGAAATCCTTAGATATGATGTTTGATATTGTGATTTGTTGTTTAGAAATGTGTTATAAGGAGTCATTTAGTGATCTGGGTTGTTAGATCCCAGATCCATAACATCAAAGTGTTCAAAAATCAAGTTTTCAAAAATCTGGAAAAAGTTGAAATTAAGGCCTGACAGCCTAATGTCAGGAACTCTAGATTCTTCTGTGTTAGATGTTTAGTGTGTTTTATGTTTTGTATGTATAGTATGCCATATAGGCTTTGCTCTGGAACTGGAAACAGGGTCGGATCAAGTCTAGATCTTCAGTTATACTCGGTCAAACCTCGTTGACCGATCACGAAACTGACTTCTGGGCAACCCAGAAATTTCCCAGAATTTCTGACAAGATTTTTAAGGTCATGGATCTTGCTAATGTTAATACGTTTGACCAAGTTGTTATTATTATGTTAAAGACTGGTATGTGAGCTACACATACAAGTCGTTAGAACACCCAGATCATGATCAGGAACAAAATTAATTAAGGTCAAAATAGGTTTGACCGAACTGCCGGAAGGAGAAATCTGGGCAACCCAGAATCTTCAAAGGCATTTTCTTTGACACTACTTTGACCGGCTCGAATCTTCATCTGGTGATGTTGTTATGTTGATATAGTGTTATATAATTGTGGCCTAACATATAGTCTACATGATGAAACCTTGTAAACACATAAATGAGACACATGATGCAAACTATAAGGATCTAAATCTAATACCCTCGTCTGTTCTTTATTTTCTGAAAAACCCAGAAATAAAGAACAGCATTGTCAGACTTTTCTGAAGCTTGGATCTTGCAATTATGTGATTGTATTACATAGTTGATGATTGATTCGTGTAGTGTTACTTACACACTAAATGATCAATGTTTAACATAGCCCAGAAACATGATAGACAAAGAATTATAGCTGGTCAAACTAGGTACCTTGTAGTTTGACATGCGTTTCAGAGTTCTTGCCCAAGAAAAGCTATAGCGACGGTTATGTCGCTATAGGGCCCTTTTATTAATAATTAATTTCTAAAAATTAATATTTTAATAAAATAAATCGAAATAAATTGTTTTTAATTATTAAAAATACAAAATAAATTCCTAAAAATTATTTTAAAGTCTGAAAATTAGTTTTTAACTATTTTGAGTATATTTCATAAATATTTAATATTTTTGGAATATAAATGGTATTTAATTTATTTAATTATAATATTAAATAAATTATTTAAAAATGATTTTAATACATGAAAAATCATGAAAAATTATATTATTGTATTAGAAAATATTTTAAGTTATTTTAAATGACTTTTAATATTTTGTGATAAATTTCATTAATTAATTAATATTAATGATAATTTATTTATTTAATAACTATATTAAATAAATTGTGGAAAAATAGAATTAATGTTTTATAAATCATATAAAATGATTTAAGTGTTATAAAAATATTTGAAATAATAAAATATAACTTTTGATATTTTGTCATAAAAATATTAATATTTTAATATTAATAGCAATTAAGGATAATGAATTTAAGCTGTTTAAAAATTATATAAATATGATTTTAATGTATTAAAAAACTTTGATATAGTATAAATATATTATAATATTATGTGATAATTTTCATTAATATTTGATATTAAATAAATATTAATGATAAAGGAATTATGTGGTATTTATATTATATAAATATGATATTAATGATTAAAAATTTATAATAAATGATAATAATTATTTAAAAATTATTACGAGCTTACGAAAAATATTTTGACCGTTAATAAATTATCTTAGATAATGGTTAAGTGTCTAGACCGTTAATAAATTATCTTAAATATTAACTCAAAATTTTGTTCGACTAAACCGTCGGGATGGTAGAATTTTGCCGAACTCGACTCAGACTATAAAAGTTTGACTTGAGGTTAAGTCTTATATGTGTTATAGACTGATAGAATTATGTGATAATGTGTTTAGGTTATTTTAAATATTGTGATAATATTATTCTAACTTATAGATCGATATTATTACTATTAGATTTTTAGACAAAGCTTATTAAATTGCATAGCGGTAATCAACGGTTCAGACAAGTTTTTCCTGAACTCAACTTTGAGTTGTTTATTCAATTATAATTATGGTTAATTATATTTGATTGCCATGTCTAAGAATTATTAAATTGCACCCTGTGCATATGACATGTGTTCATTAGGTATGAAAGCATGATCACCATCATTACCATTCGGTCCAGATATATTTGTTCATGTTAAATGTTTGTTCAGTCAGAAAATGTGTTCATGATAATTCACAACTATATTGTTGAATTATAGCCAGCTTATTATTCAAATTCTTTCAATCATGATATATCATTAAATAAACTTATACTTGTTGGGCAAACTTATGCTCACCCTTGCTATATCATGATAAACATTACAGATTAAGACGAATACGTCGGATACAAGGAAAGGTCAAAGTTATTTCGAGCTTTAGTATACATGTGCAGTTAGATTTGTATCAGTATTGTATATTAATGTTATTGTAAGTCAAATAAGTTATGATTTGTGTATTAAGTGAAGGTTACTCGATCTTGGGGAAAAGTGTGTAAAGTTTATTGTATAAAAAATTTATGTTTATATCTTACGCAAATAGTAATAGTTATAGTATGATTGTACCAGATCCGTGGTGATTTAGGACCCGGATTTGGGGCTGTCACAGTTGGTATCAAAGTTGTTGGTTATGAACCTTAGGTAGGAATACCTGAGACTAATAACCGCAGTGATTAGGATAAGTACTAACTCAAATAGAGTTAGTGTGTAGGTAAGATTCAAAGACGAATCTCGATGGGGTATAAGATACGGAGTTCCCTAACTCTGATAATAAAAGTGAACAGTAATGGTGAATTTAAAGAATCTAAAAGACTAAAAGTACAGTGATAGAAGATCGTAAAACAAAACGATCAAGACATATAAATGAATCGTAATATATACGATGAGATCACCCCGTGATCTAATAAGGTTATAGTGTGGAGAAGGATCAAGTGAATGATTAAAAAGTTTACAGCAAGATTGATATGTGTCTATGAATCGGTACGAATTCAGGAAATGATTATTGTGACAACCCAGAAATTCGGGCTGTCCATAAATTAGGGTTAAAGAATTAGTTATTAATAAAACTAATTTTTATTAATATTATTCTGTGCTATGTGTTTATTAATTTTTCTAGAACCTAGGATGATTATAATTCGGGAGTATTTTGGCTACGAGCTAGATTGAACGAATAAGAATTTTTAAGACGAAAATGAAAGTTTTTCGGGAACAAAATATTTTCCGGGGGAAAAAGACGAAATATGCACTATTCATCCGTTTCTGCTCGAAGATTTATTTTGAAATTCTGAGACTTTAATGATTACGTATAATTTTGAGACGTGATGGAATATTCAATAATATTTCAGTTATGGAAAAAACAAAGTTTTCGCATGCAGATTCAAAATCTAAGGGTTAGGAAAAGTGAGTTCCGAGGATTTAATGTTTACGTATAATAATTAGGATTATTACGCGTGAGGAATACGAGTATATCAAGAGGATTGATACGACGTATAATCCGATTATCGTACGAATTAAATACAAAGAGAATAAGAGAATACGAGAATGAGATGCGTAGAATACGATTAGTCTTAATGGCTAAGTAAATAATAAGTTAAGTAATGACTAAGTAAACATACTAGCTAAGTAAAGTGCTAAACTTAAGGGCTAAGAAGTCTTAAGAGCTAAGTAAACTTAAGGGCTAAGAAGACTTAATGGCTAAGTAAGTGTGGAGGCTAAGTAAATTAGGGCTTAAGTAGTGAATAGTAAGGAGGTTAATGGGGGCGAAATGACTAAACTACCCCTAACTTTGGTTTTCTATAAATAGGAAGCTCATTTCTTTGTTTTGGGATTTTGAAAATATTAAGACACTAGGGAGCGAGAAAGAGTTCGGAAGGGAGGAGGAGTAGGAGGAAAGGCTAGCCCGTGTACAAACTTTTTCCGACGGAAGAAGATTAAAGGAAAAAGGTAATCCGAAACCTTATCTCGTATATTTTTTCTTTAAGTTTTTATGTTTAAAAGAATAACTTAATGAAGATAAGAAGTAGATAAGGTTAGAAAGGATTTCATATGGTTGAAATCATGAGAAAAGAAGAAATAAGAAATTAGAAATTTAGTTAATAAATTTCTTAAGGAAGTATAAGATTCCTAATGAATTAGAACAATCCGAGTGGATTATATGAATAAGTAGGTGAAATAAGTAAGGAATGGTGTTCTATAACATCAAATTCCAAAAAAAAGTGAAATCGTAATCCAAAAAAATCGATAGAAACGTTCATGAGGAACAGATTCAAACTTAGCTATAACGAAGTTATGGCGAAATTTTGTAAAAGACGAACGAGAATTAGAAAGTTAGTAAATGAACCTGAACGTGTAGGGTTTCATAAAAATGTAATAGAATGTAGAAAACGTGAGTCGTGGACTAAAGAATGAACGAGTTCCGAGTTAGGATGACCGAATTACGGACGAACGAATGAAGAGCGTTAAAAACATAAAAATGACTGAAGGGTGAAGATCAAGCCAATCAAATGGCACGTTAGCAGGTTCAGAACGAAGTTCTGTCCGAGGGGTATTGAAGTACATAAGATAAGGAAGAGAATGGCTTTGGAACGACCTCGTTCCGAGTTATAACAAAGGAGTTATAAGATCGGGAAGTAAGCGTCTCAAACTTGATTCAAGACTTAGAATATTTTCTAGGGTTTAGGCTCGGCACCACAGCGCCGGCTGAGCTTTGGGAAGTGGCGCCGCAGCGTGAGCTCGACCATCAACTCCTGGAGAGTGGCACCGTAGCGTGAGAGATAACACAAAGGGTTTAGGCGCAATGACCAAACAAAAGGAAGAGAGGAGATATAGGAGGGCGTGCATGCATGAGAGGTAAAGGAAGGGGCACGCGTATAGCCAACGAACGCAAGTGAGGCAAGTCCCAGTGAGGAGAGTTTAACTACTCAACTCCTGGGGGAAGTGTACGGATAGATAATGAACATGTAGTTCACGCAATATAACACTTAATCAAGTGATTAAACCTTTAGTAAAGGTTGAACGTAAAGATTGAACGAGATTAAAAGACAAAGAATATAATCGCGGGTTACGTAACCGATGTTCGGGGACTGTAGTCGGGATGAACGAACGTGAGGGATTGCTATGATTGTGATTCCTTAGACGTTGAGTGATAAGGGTAATGAATAACATTTCGATATTATGTCATGATAATGGGAGATAAGTGTGTAGAGTATAGACGCTGTGAACGCAACGTTGTTGCAATGGATGAGTGTTCTTAGCATACAACGATCAGTATGGCTTCGACACTAAGAATGAGTAATGAACATGGGGTTCATGTAATGGATAACGAAAGTATTAAATAAGTTATGAATTATTAAGAAAGCCATAATGAATGGTAATAAGATTAATGAAAGCCGAATGTGAGTCAGATAAGAATGTAAATCATCAAAGATGATGAACGTATTAATAAGACATCTCCGTATGTCATAAAGCCGTAAACTGGTAAATGAAGTTAGTCACGTAAACTTATATTACAAGAACGCAAACCCTAAGAAGTAAAGTTAAGTAAACCAATGCTTAAGTTCAATATATGACTAATTGGTGTTTATGTTTTCTCCTTATGTGTTATATAGGAAATGGAATGAGCGATTCAAATGTAAAAAGGTCGTGAAGTGGGCGTAAGGCAAGTTTCCTAACTTCATTCATATTACATGAATGCTAGTTTCTTAAACTTCTCAGATGTTGAACTTGAGAAGTCTTGTCTATGTGCATATGTGCATATGTGCGATGTATGTACAAGGTGGTAGTATGTATGAGGCCTTGTGCCAAAATTTGAACACTTCGGTGTTTCTATGATATGAATTATTCTGTGATTGAGCTGTTCTATACAAGTATGTTCTGTTTATACATGAACCGTTATTGTTAAGTCTGTGCTAATGATTCTAGCCAGACAGGATGTGTATGAAAAAGGTAGAGGGATGAAAGTATTTCAAAGTGAAAATGATTGATGTTTTAAAATGATAGTAATCGAGACTATTCATATTATTCAAGCTGCTTCATAACCTCTGTTCGGTTATAGAAGTTCTAAAGAAATGTTTTAATTCTGAAGTTTTTTGTTCAAATGTTATGACTTGCTGGGCAATTTAATGCTCACTCTTGCTTTAAATGAAAAACCATTTTCAGTGAACAAGGTTAGAAGAAATTAAGGATCCCGTAAAGATCAAGCTGACGGTATCCAGATGCAGTACCATTCAGAAGGTGAATGAGCGAGAAGATCAAGTGAACACTTGTAATGTAAAAAAAATAAAGATGAAATTGAATTATAGATTAGTTTAATGAACTATTATGTATCCTTGGTGGCGGATAAAAGTCACTCTCGTAAGATGAAATGAATAATGTAATTATCATTATTGGTAATAAAAGAGGTTATAAGGTTTCCAGAACCTGGGATATGAGAGTGTATGTTGTTATATTTCAGTATATAATGATGTATGTTGGATGAAGGATGTAATCGTAACGTACGGAATCCGGGTGTGAAGATAGACCAGATTTCGGGGCATTACAAGTTGGTATCAAAGCTGATAGGTTAAAAACCTTAGGTAGGATTACCTAAGACTATAATCGTAGAGAGAAGGATAAAAAGATCACCACGTGATCATAGTGAATCGTAATAACAGATGAGCTGTTAAACGATGAATGATTTATAGCAAATGTTATAAATGAATAGTACTACGAAGTAGTACGGTAAGAAGAACTCAGATTGAGATGTGAATGGTAGCATACTAATTAAAGAAAATTTGTATTAAGTAAAGAGAGATTTAGAAGTTGTAAAATTTTAATTGAGGAATCATGTGATAGCTAAGCTATATGAACCTTTGTTATGGGCAGAGGTTTGTGCTTGGTGTAACAACTACTTAGCTTATTACAGTGATAATCATTGGGATTGGTCGCACTATCAAGATGTATATGACGAGAAGGTGAATCTTTTCTCATATATATACTTGATAGGTAGAGAACGATGAGGTAGGTGCGAGTTCTTGAAACTCACACTTATGGTAAGTTCGTTACTCATAATAATATGGTATGTTTTTGAAGCGTCTCTCGTGAATGGACCTTTATGATCGTCTGCGGATGTTCTTAAACTCATATTATTGTGGAAAGTTCATGAACTCATAATGTGTGGTAAGTTGATGGACTGTACTAAGATATAGGAATGTTTAGAGTGAACATGAGTTGTTTTCAATAGACTTAGTATTGAAGGTGGTAGAGAAGATTAAGTATTGTCGCAGTAAGACAATGAAGGAAGATGGAGAATAGGATATTCCAAGTCATCTATCTATGCTAGATTTTAAACTTTATTAAAATCGTGCTAATAGGTATATTTTTAAAAGGAAAGAATTGGTTCATCTTTTGGAACCAATAGATTTTAAAAGAGCTATTCTTGGTATGTCTATGCTAATTGCTTCGGCTAGACAGAAATTGATTTGAAATATCAAAATGAATTTTATATCATCCGTGCATTTAATGCAAGGATGGTAAAAGGATGGAGTTAGTAATGCAATTGAACCTGGTGTTGGATGTGATCTTAGGATCAACAACCCGCTATGGTATGATGTATAATGACGAAGTCACAAACTGACGAAGTCCTCAACGTACTGTTAAAAGTACGGTATCATGCATCATAAACCGTTTTAATGTATTACGAAAATAATTTAAAGAAGTAGTCGACGTCAATTGAGTTGACTAAACGAAGTTTTCACGTTGAAATCTAATTTATTGGTATGGTCTAAACTAGTTGATTCGGCTAGACAAATGGTATGTCATCGAGCTTTCTTTAAGAACTTGTGCCAAACCAAATTATTTTGGTGCGGAATCTAATGATTTAGTTTGAGGAGAACATGGAAGAGGTAGTTACTTTCTTTGTGATTATACACTGACCGTTAAAGAATGGCTTACGGCGAAATGCTATTTAACCTAGTAAGAGTTCATGGTCGATTTGACCCCTCAGCAAAACTATGAAATGTTTTAAGAGGAAATTTTATATTCCTCGTTATTCCTTCTGCTTCATGATTCTTGATAGGTTATGGGCGTTAGGAATGAGGGAAAGATAAGAACTCCGTTGAAGAGAAGATGAGAATAAGGGTAGGCTAAAATTTCGAGGAGAAAATTATGTGAAGAAGGGGTGAATGTGATGACCCGGGTAAGGGTGTTATTTTAAGAAAGTCCGAGGATGGAATTTTTATAAGGGGGGAAGAGTGGGACGACCCGAAAATTCGGGCTGTCCAGAATTTAGGTTTAAAGAATTAGTTATTAATAAAACTAATTTTTATTAATACTATTATGTGCTATGTGTTTATTAATTGTTCTAGAACCTAGGACGATTATAAGTCGGGAGTATTCTGGCTACGAGCTAGATTGAACGAATAAGAATTTTCAAGACGAAAATGAAAGTTTTTCGGAAACAACATATTTTTCGGGGGAAAAAGATGAAATAGGCATTATTCATCCGTTTATGCTCGGAGATTTATTTTGTAATTCCGAGACTTTAATGATTACGTATATTTTTGAGACGTGATGGAATATTCAATAATATTTCAGTTATGGCAAAAATGAAGCTTTCGCCTGTGGACTCAAAACCTAAGGGTTAGGAAAAGTGAGTTTCGAGGATTTAATGTTTACGTATAATAATTAGGATTAATATGCGTGAGGAATACGAGTATAGAAAGAGGATTGATACGACGTATAATCCGATTATCGTACGAATTAAATACAAAGAGAATAAGAGAATACGAGAATGAGATGCATAGAATACGATTAGTCTTAATGGCTAAGTAAATAATAAGTTAAGTAATGACTAAGTAAACTTAATAGCTAAGTAAAGTGCTAAACTTAAGGGCTAAGAAGACTTAAGGGCTAAGAAGACTTAAGAGCTAAGTAAACTTAAGGGCTAAGAAGACTTAATGGCTAAGTAAGTGTGGAGGCTAAGTAAACTTAGGGCTTAAGTAATGAATAGTAAGGAGGTTAAGGGGGGCGAAATGACTAAACTACCCCTAACTTTGGTTTTCTATAAATAGGAAGCTCATTTCTTTGTTTTGGGATTCTGAAAATCCTAAGACACTTGGGAGAGAGAGAGAGTTTGGATGGGGGGAGGAGGAGGAGGAAAGGCTAGCCCGTGTACAAACTTTGTCCGATGGGAGAAGATTAAAGGAGAAAGGTAATCCAAAACCTTATCTCGTATATTTTTTCTTTAAGTTTTTATGTTTAAAAGCATAACTTAATGAAGATAAGAGGTAGATAAGGTTAGAAAGGATTTCATATGGTTGAAATCATGAGAAAAGAAGAAATAAGAAATTTAGTTAATAAATTTCATAAGGAAGTATAAGATTCGTGATGAATTTGAACGATCCGAGTGGATTATATGAATAAGTAGGTGAAATAAGTACGGAATGGTGTTCTATAACATCAAATTCCAATAAAAAGTGAAATCTTAATCCAAACTATCGATTAAAATGAAGAACGAATGAAGAACACGCGAAGAACATGAAGAACGTTGTTGATGGACAAATTTAAAACCATCGTAGGATAATTGTTGTTGATGGACAAGTTTAAAACCATCGTGTATAAGTTAGTTGTTTCTTGCCTGGTTAGGAACGGTAGAAACGTTCATGAGGAACGGATTCAAACTTAGCTATAACGAAGTTATGGCAAAATTTCGTAAAAGACGAACGAGAATTAGAAAGTTAGTAAATTTCATAAGAATGTAATAGAATGTAGAAAACGTGAGTCGTGGACTAAAGAACGAACGAGTTTCGAGTTCAGATGACCGAATTACGGACGGACGAACGAAGAGCGTTAAAAATGTAAAAATGACCTAAGTGTGAAGATCAAGCCAATCAAATGGCACGTTAACGGGTTCAGAACGAAGTTTTGTCCGAGGGGTATTGAAGTACGTAAGATAAGAAAGAGAATGGCTTTAGAACGACCAAGTTCTGAGTTATAACGAAGGAGTTATAAGATCAGGAAGTAAGCGTCTCAAACTTGATTCAAGACTTAGAATATTTTCTAGGGTTTAGGCTCGGTGCCGCACCGCCGACTGAGATTTGGGAAGTGGCGCCGCAGTGCGAGCTCGAACATCAACTCCTAGAGAGTGGCGCCGCAGCACGGGAGATAACAAAGGGTTTAGCGCCGTAGCGCCAGACCAAAGGAAGAGGGAGACATAGGGCGCGCCACAGCGCGAGGTAAAGGAAGGGGCACGACGCCGCAACGCTAGTGCAGGACAAGGCCCAGTTAGGAGAGTTTAACTACTCAACTCCTGGGGGAAGTGTACGGATGTGTATGAAAAAGGTAGAGGGATGAAAGTATTTCAAAGTGAAAATGATTGATGTTTTAAGATGATAGGAATCGAGACTAATCCTATTATTCAAGCTGCTTCATAACCTTTGTTCGGTTATAGAAGTTCTAAAGAAATGTTTTAATTCTGAAGTTGTTTGTTCAAATGTTATGACTTGCTGGGCAATTGAATGCTCACTCTTGATTTAAATGAAAAACAATTTTTAGCGAACAAGGTTAGAAGAACTTAAGGATCCCGTAAAGATCAAACTGACGGTATCCAGATGCAGTACCATTCAGAAGGTGAATGAGCGAGAAGATCAAGTGAAGACTTGTAATGTAAAAAAAATAAAGATGAAATTGAATTATAGATTAGTTTAATGAACTATTATGTATCCTTGGTGGCGGATAAAAGTCACTCTTGTAATTATCATTATTGGTAATAAAAGAGGTTATAAGGTTTTCAGAACCTGGAATATGAGAGTGTATGTTGTTATATTTCAGTATATAATGATGTATGTTGGATGAAGGATGTACTCGTGACGTACGGAATCCGGGTGTGAAGATAGACCGGATTTCGGGGCGTTACAATTATGAATACGGATTAAATGAAATTCGTATTGAGAAGGGAGTTAGAATTATGTGGGGATTTCAATTGAGGATTCATGTCAGCAACTAAGTTGTATGATTCTTCGTATGGGAGCTGAATTGTACTTGGTGTAACAACCACTTAGTTTCTTGCACTGATAATCATTGAAATGTCTGTGTCGCGCTATTTTCTATATTTATGATTGAGAGGGTGATTCCTTTCTCATGTGTATAACAGATAGATAGGTTATAATTAGAGAATATCAGGTTAAGTACGAGTTCTTAAAACTCAAACTTATGGTACGTTTGTGACTCATGATTATATGAAATGTTTATGAACCCCTCAGCGAATGGACGCCAAAGGTCTGACTAGGACAAGTTCTTAAACTCATATGATTGTGGAAAGTTCCTGAACTCATGAGTGTGGTTTGACGAACTGGGTAGAACTATGTCTAAATGGAATATTGAGGATTATAGGAACAGATAGATTG
Organism: Panax ginseng; assembly: GCA_020205605.1. Taxonomy (NCBI): domain Eukaryota; kingdom Viridiplantae; phylum Streptophyta; class Magnoliopsida; order Apiales; family Araliaceae; genus Panax; species Panax ginseng. The sequence goes on along the minus strand of CM035147.1, from coordinate 49,805,144 downwards.
ATTAAGCAATTGATCATTAGTGGAGACATAAGTTTTTTCCAAATCTCTTAGTTGTGTAAGATTTCAAAATTTTTGACATCAAGCTAAATACGCACTATGTGCCTTTTTGAAAATGAATTTATTTTTAATTTTTTTTATATCAGCTCTTGGTGACCATTGTGTATGCGTGGACTTCGGGCCACCGACACGATCGTTACCTATTGAGATGATAAAAAAAATTGAAATGAATTTTTTTACGGTTTAAAGAATAGTCTACGCTACTTATTTCAGCTAGACGATAATGATTTAAAATAACAAAATATATTTTATTTATCACATATGTACCATGTAACCTGGTGCAGATATGATAAAAGTTGATGGAGTTGTAAATGCAGGAATACTTAGTGTTGAATTTGATCTAAAATCGTTGTTCCACTATTGTATGATGTGTTATGACAAAGTCACTAAATGACGGCATCCTCAAACGAGCTGTTAATACAGTACGACATCATGACGTGATTTTTCAAACAATTTTTAAAATTTTCATTTGCCAACGGAGTTTGTCTACACACCTTCATAATTCGATTGAAGTTGATTATTGATATGAGTCTAAGCTATTTGATTCAGCTAGACCAACGTTTATGAAAATTCTAAGCGTTCTTTGAAAATTTTCCCAAACCAAATTATTTTGGTGAGAAATCCGATAAGACTGAGGTAAAATTTTTGTGCCTATGGCGTAGATTTAGAAAGCAGATTTGACCAACGATTACTTAATAAAATGAGGGGAATACCAAAGCTAATTACCCACTATGTCTGTAAGTTATGACGATTTACGGATGAATTTCCATAAAACCTTTGTGAAAATGATAGACAATAGTCTATATAACCCCTCAACACAATTTCAAAATTTTAATTCTGGTGAGGAAGGTATCGGGTAGCATGTGATGATGTGAATGAATGGTGAATGGTGAATGGTGTATGGTGTAAGGTGTAAGGTAAATTTCGGGGACGAAATTTTTAGAAGAGTGGGTGAATGTGACAACCCGAGAATTTGAATATTTATAAAATTTTAAAATATTGAATTAAGGTTAAAATAAACCTAGACAGAAAATAGGTGAATGGATTTTAGATTTCCGAGAAGGAATTTTATGAATTTAAAAATTTCTGTGGTGAATTATTCAGGATTAAGGGTATATGTGAATATCTTATGTGTATATTGTATGATATGTGTACAAGATGTGGTTAAGGGTCAAGGGTTGACCGAAAAACATATATTGGTGGCCAACCCTAATATTATATTAAGAACGTCAATGTTCAGTTAGAAAATTCTTACGATTTATAAGAAACCCTAAAACCGGTTCTGGAAACCCTAATTTCAGTTCCGGGAATCCGAAACGCTAATTCGGAAGTTGAAACCCTAATTTGGGAATGCAAATGCTAGTATAAGGTTTAAACGTTATTAATAATAACCTAATTAGGGATAACCCTAATTGATTTAGAAAACCCTAATTTCTGGACTAGAAACCCTAATTTATAATAGGAAAAATCTAATTGTTAATTTAATAATTTTATGTTAATTAGGAAACATTAATCCTAATTTTCAAGTTATAAGTAATTAGGAAACCCTAATCTAATTAAGAAACCTAAATTTTAAATTAGAAAGATTATTTTTCTATTTAAAACCCTAATTATTGGGTTATAAACCCTAATGTACTATTTTGACCCTAATTACTAAATTAGCAATTTTAAATAGGGAATAATAATCCTAATTAGCAAGCTTGGATTAAGATTAGGAAATTTTAATATAATTATAGAATCCTAATTATAATTTAGAAATATTAATTTTCTATTTTGGAAACCTAATTTGGAAATTCTAGAATTTATTTTTTTTAAACCTAAAGGGTTAAACCCTAAGGGTTAAAACCTAAACCCTAAGAGTTAAAACCTAAATCCTAAGGGTTGTAGCAAAAGACAAGTATACCATTAATTAAAAATTAAAATGACCATAGTACCCTTTGTGCATTATTTAGTATGTTGCTTGTAGATCTAGACCTAAGGTGAGTTGCTCACCAACCCTAAGCCTAACATGTGACTTAATACAACACCAATCATCCAATATTTGACAGCTAGCTCAGCCATATTCATTGCATCAAAGTTTATATTTTAGAAAGTAAGAAACATTTCTTACTTTATTTAGAAAAGCAACCTAGACCTTCTCTCTCTTCAAACTTCAAAATTTAGAGTGAGAGAGTGAGATAAGATAAGCCAATATAAGTCCCTAACTTGACAAGATCAGATCATCAAAGTCAGATTCAAGATTAAAGCTAGAAAGGTATAAAAACCCTAAATTTTAAAATCCTTACATCTGATGTTTGCTGTTGTGATTTGTTGTTTAGAAATGTGTTATAAGGTGTCATTTAGTGATCTGGATTGTTAGATCCCATATCCATAAAATCAAAGTGATCAAAAATCAAGTTTTCAAAAATCTAGAAAAAGTTAAAATTAAGGTCTGGCAGCCTAATGTCAGGGCCTCTAGATTCTTCTGTGTTAGATGTTTACTGTGTTTTATGTTTTGTATGTGTAGTATGCAATTTAGGCTTTGCTCTGGAACTGTAAATAGGGTCGGATCAAGTCTAGATCTTCAGTTATACTCGGTCAAACCTCGTTGACCAATCACGAAATTGACTTCTGGGCAACCCAGAAATTTCCCAAAATTTTTGACAAGATTTTTAAGGTCATGGATCTTGCTAATGTTAATACGTTTGACCAAGTTGTTGTTATTATGTTAAAGATTGGTATGTGAGCTACACATACAAGTCGTTAGAACACCCAGCTCATGATCAGGAACGAAATTAATTAAGGTTAAAATAGGTTTGACCAAACTGCCGGAAGGAGAAATCTGGACAACCCAGAATCTTCAAAGGAAGTTTCTTTGACACTACTTTAACCGGCTCAAATCTTCATCTGGTGATGTTGTTATGTTGATATAGTGTTATATAATTGTGGCCTGACATATAGTCTACATGATGAAACCTTGTAAACACATAAACGAGACACATGATGCAAACTATAAGGATCTAAACCTAGTACCCTCGTCTGTTCTTCATTTTCTGGAAAACCAGAAATGAAGAACAACATTGTCAGACTTTTCTGAAGCTTGGATCTTCCAGTTATGTGATTGTATTACATAGTTGATGATTGATTCGTGTAGTGTTACTTACACACTACATGATCAATGTTTAACATGACCCAGAAACATGATAGACAAAGAATTATAGCTGGTCAAACTTGGTACCTTGTAGTCTGACATGCGTTTCTGGGTTCTTGCTCAAGAACACCTATAGCGACGGTTCTGTCGTTATATGGCCCTTTTATTAATAATTAATTTACGAAAATTAATATTTTAATTAAATAAATCGAAATAAATGGTTTTTAATTATTAAAAATACAAAATAAATTTCTAAAATTATTTTCTGATCGAAAATTAGTTTTTAACTATTTTGAGTATATTTCATAAATATTTAATATTTTTGGGATATAAATGGTATTTAATTATAATATTAAATAAATCATTTAAAAATAATTTTAATACATAAAAAATTATATTATGGTATAAGAAAATATTTGAAGTTATTTTAAATGACTTTTAATATTTTTTTGATAAATTTCATTAATTAATTAATATTAATGATAATTAATTTATTTAATAACTATATTAAATAAATTATGAAAAATAGAATTAATGTTTTATAAATCTTATAAAATAGAATTAATGTTTTATATCAAATATAACTTTTGATATTTTATCATGAAAATATTAATATTTTAATATTAATAGCAATTCTAGGATAATGAATTCAAGCTGTTTAAAGGTATTAAAATACTTTGATATATTATAAATATATTATAATACTATGTGATGATTTTCATTAATATTTGATATTAAATAAATATTAATGATAAAGGAATTATGTGGTATTTATATTATATAAATACGATATTAATGATTGAAAATTTATAATAAATGATAATAATTATTTAAAAATTATTACGAGCTTACGAAAAATAATTTGTCTGTTAATAAATTATCTTAGATAATGGTTAAGTGTTTAGACAGAGTTTAATTGAAATTAAACTTGAAATTTTTTTCGACTAGACCGTCGGGATGTTAGAATTTTGCCGAACTCGACTCAAACTGTAAAAGTTTGACTTGAGGTTAAGTCTTATGTGTGTTATAGACGGATAGGATTATGTGATAATGTGTTTAGGTTATTTTAATATTGTGATGATATTATTCTAACTTATAGATCGATATTATTACTATTAGGCTTTCAGACAAAGCTTATTAAATTGCATAGCGGTAATCAACGGTTCAGGCAAGTTTTTCCTCAACTCAACTTTGAGTTGTTTATTCAATTATAATTATGGTTAATCATTTCTGATTGCCATGTCTAAGAATTATTAAATTGCACCTTGTGCGTATGACATGTGTTCATTAGGTATGAAAGGCTGATCACCTTCATTACCATTCGGTCCAGATATATTTGTTCATGTTAAATGTTTGTTCAGTCAGAAAATTTGTTCATGCTAATTCACAACTATATTGTTGAATTATAGCCAGCTTATTATTCAAATTCTTTCAATCATGATATATCCTTAAATAAACTTATACTTGCTGGGCAAACTTATGTTCACCATTGCTATATCATGATAAACATTGCAGATTAAGACGAATACGTCGGATACAAGGAAAGGTTAAAGACCGTTCCAACTTTAGTATACGTGTGCAGTTAGATATGTATCAGTATTGTATATTAATGTTATTGTAAGTCAAATAAGTTATGATTTGTGTATTAAGTGAAGGTTACTCGACCTTGGGGAAAAGTGTGTAAAGTTTATTGTATAAACAATTTATGTTTATATCTTTTGGAAATAGTAATAGTTATAGAATAATTGTACTAGATCCATGGTGATTTAGGACCCGGATTTGGGGCTGTCACATTTCACGACATACACTACTGAATTTGTTGGGGCACTCTCTTGAGCATTTACACAACTGAGCACGGAGGCTCATTTCCCTATCTTCGGGTTATGCATCATTTTTCCACATTCAGACACACCACCTAAGCTGGACGAAGTAGGTGGAGATGGTGATGCTGGTTAAGGAAATTCCTTTCTAACCTTTACCTTCCAATGAGGACATTATTTATTTTAAAGTTTGGGGGTATTTGTTTTGATTTCATGATTAGTGTAATTTGCAATTAATTTAGTTTATCCCGTTGCATGTTAATGTAGTTTCATTTTAGTTAAATTGTTTAAGTTCTGTTTTTGTAAATTCATTTGCTATAAAAAATATAGATAAAATCCAAAAATATTTGCTTCTTTATTGCATTGTGCTTAGTTAGATCATCTTGTATGAATCCTAGCATCTTGTTTGTTTGAAAGCCTTATTGGCCCGTGATGATATTGGATCTGCTTCGTTGTTTAGCATTGTTGATAACTTTAGCTTAGTTATGAGGTATAGCTGATGTGAATTTTTATCTGTTTGAAACTGATGTAATCGGATAGCACGTTAGAGTAGCCTTTATGATTTGCTTAGTTTAAATGGTCACATAATTACCTTATGTTGGGAAACTGGTGTCTTAATGAAAAAAATTTAGTGAAACAGTTAGTAATGACTAAGATGATGCTAAAGCTTAAGTTTGGGGGAAAAGAGGGGGTATGCATGCTATATATACATTTATATATATATATATATATATATATATATATATAAAGAAAGAAAAAATATGTGAATAAATACTTGGCTAGCTTAGTTATGTGGCCTTTGATACTTGAGTAAGTAAGCCCTTAGGGGTGTCTCTACACCTCGTGCCCTAAAACTGTCTGTTTTGGGAGTTGTTGGTCGAAAGCTCGCTACACGGGTATCACTGAAAAGCCAAATAGAGCTTGGCATTGCACAGCCTGGTGTAAACATGGGAAAGTGCGAATATCGCCCTCATGAGTAAATAAAAGCATAATAAACCCCTTATTGACTTTTAACTGAGTTGATGTGTAGTCTTGGTCAGAGATTTAATTATTTGTTGAGATTCTTGAGTTAATTCTACATTTTTTCCCTCTAAGAAGTATATTATGTGAAGTATTTATTCTGTAGTAAATTTAATGGCTGTTAAGAACACACACTACATTAGTGATGACAGGTTCTAGTTTGCAAAATGTTGTGGCTCATTGACCTTGTCTTGGTTAGATACTATGTTTGATGATCATTGTAATTTTTCTGAGGTATCTCATTTAGATCTCATACTTACTGATGTTTGGATTCTTAGGTATGTAGTTGTATATAAGCATATTTTTTAGTTGTTTCATTCCTTTTCTTTCTGTTTTGTTGCTTGGGGGCAAGCAACATTGTAAGTTTGGGGGTATTTGATAAGTAGGTTTAATACCTACTTATCAGGTATTAATTAAACTACAATTGTTTCCTAATTCTGCATTTCATAGTCTCTTTTCATGCATTTCTTTCCATTTTATAGGATTCATGCTCGGGAACTCATTCGATGGCATTTGGAGCTAAAAAGGATGCATTAAGAGCTTAAAGTGATCAAGTGTTGAGATAATAGCAAGTGGAGATGCAGCAGGAGAAATCAAGTTTTGGTGTGCCACGCGACCGTACCATTTTTGGCTTACTGGACAACGCGGTCGCATCGTTATCTTCCCAGAGATACTTCACCACGCGCCCGCACCCATTTCTTCCTACTGATCAGCGCGACCACGCCAGTCTCTGATGAACAAAATGTTGACTTTTCATTTAAATAACCAATGGGGGAGTAGCTTGAAGGAGAGGTCTTTGGAGGTTGAGGCAATATATCAGAACGTTTATTTAGCCATTTTGGGGAATATAGAGAGAGATACACAAATTCTATTCTCTACTTTTTGAATCTAGCTTAGGTTTTTAATTTTTATTCCTGTATTAGCTTAGATTAGGTTAGATCCTTGGAGATTGAAGCAATTGAAGATCCTTGGAAGTTTAGATTTAAAGCAAGAGAAGAAATTCAGATTTGCCATTATATTACTTGTTCACCACGTGCACTTGTGTGTGTGTGTATTGATTTGTCATATACCCAATCAAGTCAACAAACATATAGTTACCTTTGGTAACTATTCATAACCCCATTTCGATCTTCCATTTATTATACTACATCCTCGAATACCAACTTCACTTTCATTCTTTATAATCTCATAGCCAAAATGACCATTTATCCCTTATTTTATCTTACGTGTTCTATTTTACCATGTCTCTACCGGTAACCTACTAAATACGTTTCCCGTTAACTCAAAAATCAATTTTTTGTAATTGCTTAAATCATATCTTCTTCGTAAAACCCTTCTTAACCACTTTATTTTATTTTGGCCACACATATATACATATATTACATACACAAAAATAATTTTTCTGGAATTTTTCCTTTTTATTAATTATTTTTCAAAAGTCCATTTTAGTTTGTAACTTAGCAAAATTAGCTCTATCGCGCTCAACTCTAAAAATTCCCAAATATTGTCATAATCTTAAACATATTAACATGAACTTCCACTTTAAATTCCGTGGCCATCGGAGTTATAGAACTCAAGTTATAGCATTTTTTGTCGATAAAACCATAAAATTAAAATGGTCATTACTCCTTCGATTTAAGTCAGAACAAGCTCATCTTCGGACCAGAGCTTCCTTATATCATATATTTTAATGTGACAAAAGACTGAATTTATTTCATTGTACAACTGGATCAAACAGCCCTAGGAAAAATTAGGACAGTAGGGTTTTTCGGTTGTTCATCTTTGTCCTGTTTCGGTAAAAACTGTCCACCGGAAAATCTACAAGAGATAATCTGTAAATTATAATTGGAGGTGTTAGAGGACTCATAGATCTAACTCCAGGACTTGAACAGACTCAAAAATTGAAAATAGGCTAAGAGTTATGCTTGTTCAAATTTCATGTTTCGTTTTTGATAATTTTCAGTTTTTTGTCGAGTAAGCTTTCTTAGAAAGCTTTCTTGTTTTCATGATTTTTCCTACATATAATACATAACAAGAATATATACTCCAATATAACCTCCTTTATATCATAGGAACCACCATGATCCACAATACAAACAATCTCCCACAACCAATCATGCTTAAACATAAACTAAGCTAAGAAAACAAAGCTAAGGTTTATGTTTGTTATACCTTCTTGCTTCCTTCTTTCTTTGCTATGTTTGGATGATTTGCTAGATGATACTTGCTAACTCTTACTCTTCCTCCTTCCTTCTTCTTGGACCACCAAAGATCATGAGCTCTTCTAGGTTTCTTCTTGTTACTCTCTATTTCTCTCTAGCTCTCTCTTCACTTACTGACACTTCTCAACACTTAACAAACTAAAATGTGGCAAACTTCTCCCAACAAGTTTACGGTTTCCTATTTATATACAAGCTTCATGTACCAAATACATGTATAATACTTGTATTTTATACACCTAATAGGTTATTGACCAAGGGTAAAAGGTAATTAGGTAAAATGTTTTACTAAACCCTACCTACCCAAGTCCTTCTTCATCATTTCATTACATGGGATAACTTGCATGGATTTTAAGAAACAAAAATCGGCACTTTAGGCAATTGGGAGGGGGATTTTTGGTTGGGAAGGGGATTTTTGGTTGGGAGGGAGTAATATAGCCACTAGGTATTTTTTTATTTATTTCTTTTGTACTTTCCTAGCTTATTACACACACACACACACACATACCCACACACACTCTTTTTATTACATATTGGACTAATCCAACGCAAAATTTATTGGGCTACTAGTTTAAATTAACTTGGGTCATGCACAAATACGTAAACACATTTGGCTCAATTCCAACCCTAGCACATTAATTACTAGGGCCATAATTCCTAACACTTGTAAGCATATTAATTCAAGGGTTCTTTACAGAAATATACAATCATTAGAAAGTAATTACACCATTAGTGCATCAACAAAATAATTACAAAAAGAGTGTAATTATGACCCATATTACAAAAATAGTATAATTCACATTAATAAAGGAACCTTAAATCAAGGAGAAATAATTACCATAATTAATAATTCAAATTCAAATATTTAGGATCTAACAACAAAAACAAATTCAAAATAATAATTCAAATTCAAATCTTCATCTCCCTCACATACACTTTGAAATAATAGTTAACAAATAAGTAAATAAATAAATAAAATATATGTACATGTAAATTGGGCTCTGTTTCAGTTTTTACTTTTTTAGTTCTCTCTTCCCGCCGGCTTCTCTTCCGCTACTCCATCGCTACACCGCCGCGAATCTCCGTTGTCCAAAACGCTAATGAGAAGAGGAAGATTCGCCCTACAAAAAGTTTAAAAATAAATAGATGTAACTTTTACTGTTCTAAAATTTTTTTTATGACTATTTTGTTACTCATAATTACTAAAATGATTACCTTTTTATGAATGGTTGGCTACCATCTGCATCACATTCAAACGAAATTGGTAACTTAATAAAACTAAATTGGTTACCTTGGTTTGAAGGTTTGACTACCATCAGCACTATGAAAAAACTGCAGGTGTGGATGTGAATTGGTTACCTTGATATGAAGGTTTTGTTACCTTGGTATGAAGGTTTGCTTACCTTGATTTGAAGGTTTAGTTAACAACTACACTAAGAAAATATTGAAAGTGTGGAGGTTGATTGGTTACTTTGATATGACAGTTTGGTTACCTTGGTATGAAAGTTTGATTACCATCATCCAGTATTTGAAGGAACACATTGAACACGTTATAATGAGCTTTCTCAATCTCATCAAACAAAATAATTGCATATGGCCTTAATAATTTGCATCCTTAACAATATGATTTGCTTGATTAGCATTAATCAATTTCACATTGTCAGTTATTGAATCTGGATTCCCTTGGATTGACCAATCTCGACAATCCTTTTTCAGAAAATTTCTTATTAGTATTCTATCTTTCGTTCATCATCAACAGGCCCTCGTGATCTCCACCGGTGAACAAATAAATCATTATCTTGCTGAATCTACAATTGGTTTTGATAGCCCTTTTCTTCATCAAACTTCACAACACCATCAAGATCGTCATAGTTTGACACCATGGTCTTCATTGATACACATAATCAGTCCTAAGAAGTTCCTACTCTGGATTAAATTTTGTTTGTATCTTGAAAGTACTGATCGGACCACATCTTCATAGAATCAAAAAATATCTTTGTAAATTTATGGAGAGCAGTCTTGATATGGTCAGGATGCTCTCAATGAAAGCCATTGTTGTAAGATTTTAGAGTCTTACAATAACTCCAGAAATTATCTGACAGAGAACAATTTAGAGAGGAAAGATAGATTAGAAACTAACTAATGCAGTTGTTCTAGATAAGGAGAGAGAGAAGAAGCCATGGGGATAACTAATCCCTAAATTAAGGAATCTTAATTGCATACTATTTTCCTGAATTAAGGAATTCTAATTGCACTAATATTATAAATAAATATAAAATTGTATTAATTGTATAAATATTTTATGAGTACACTATTGTTGTAATTATTTTCTAAAATGTAGTAGAAAATATACTTCATCCTTAATTCAATCACATTGGGCCTAATTATACTTCTTAGTCCGTTACATCATTTATCTATCTCTTAGTTAATCCAATTACATGGTCCATCTTAATCACTATGCCACACAAGTCATATCACATAATCTTAATAAATTTATAAATCAAGTGTATCATCATCTTTACCACATTTATCAATTACCACATACTTAATTCAATTTAAATTGAATTATTAAGGCTCATGATATATATATATATATATATATATGTATGCACACAATTAATTTTTAAACAAACTCATTATCATTACTAATATTATTTACAAAATTCTCGGGCATTACATAGTCACTTCCCCATTACTAGGAAACTTCCTAACAATTTCCTTCCTAGGGCACAAAAGTCATTAATAATTTTTTTTTACGGAAAAATAGTTTTTTAAAACTTCAAGAAAATTTCCTATGAAATTTCCTAACAATCATCACCCATCATTTCTAGTGAGGCCCACCCCATTTTACCACAATTTTCTTCCACAAATTAACTCAACCATTCATCAATTAGATTAACCATGGTTAGGTTAACATCATTACTACCCAAGACTTTTCTAACTTAAGTATTAAATGGTTGCTCTAATTTCTTACCCCTTAGCCTCATTGACCGTGTAAACCCCTCCTTCATGTCCTTAAATACCTGCACATTTTAGACCATATAGGTCCCGCACCCTACAAGAAATTAGGGATGTAGTGAAGGAATTTTTGTGAAGAAATGTATTCCTCCATATGAGGAGTTTTCTAGCGAAGGAATAATGAGGAAAAAATATATTAACAATATAGTTATTAGCGAAAGAAACATTCTTCACAATTTATATTTTTTCTTTGGCAAAATTCAAGTGGTATAAGGATATTTGTGAGGAAAAAAACTAAAAATGAAGAAATTATTACTCACTATATGTTATTGTTCAAAAAATATTTACGAGAGTTAAAATTGGTCATTGTTTTATTCTAAATAAATTTTTTAAAATTAATTATGATAAATATAAATACATTTACTTTTTATAGTAGTAAATTTATTTTTAATAATAATTTTTAAGTAACTTACAATATCCACTATTTCTTTTAATAAATTATAAAGTAAATAACTTTACACAGCATTAGCATTTCCTAATTTTCCCCCAAATTAAAAGGGTTTCTACTAGCAGAGCCAGAGATGCATAAGAAATTTTTCATATTGAATCCTCTTAGAACATAAATTCAAACAAAAAAAGAGAGAATGATGAGAACAAGATTGATATGGTTCACATTGGGCTTCGGATCCTCAACAGCTACAATTACCCACTTCGTCTTCAAAGATCTCTAGGTTGATCGCCAAATTCTCACTTGTGATGACCCAAATTTTCGCTCGTCACTGTTGTAGGAGCTAATGGTCGCACGGGAAAAGATTTGGAGAAACTATTTCTGATCTAAGCTCTCGCATTGGTTTTGATTGCACGTCAGGATTTATTGCTTTTGCTTCTTTTTTTCAACCAGTCTTAATCGATCCTCGCTAATTTTTTTGAGGAACTGAAATTATTAATTGATTCTTTGGACTAAATGCTTGAGTCAACAGCATTTGGTGAATTTTTTAATTAAACTCTATCAAGTAACTTATGTCATTTAGGTGTTTGATAAAATGTTTGTGAGTGACCATAATTCCTTTTTGTATTACTATAGTTCAATCAGTTCATTGGTTGTACTTCATGAATATCATTTATGTGTATGCTAGTTATACTTGAGAGTTAATTGATTGATTGTGTTTTGGTACTAAAGTATCGGTATGTGAGAGTACCATGTTTGGGAACACAATTATCAACATGTGGTTCGTTGTGTTAATAAATGTATTTGGTAGGTCTAATCTTATCTAGTGGTATTTCTTTTTCCACCTATATTGGTGACAAGGATTAATTTAACTCTGTGCTACAATAGTTTGAGTAGTTTTGGACTCTACAATATATTGGAACTATAAACTTTCTGCTTAAGGTGATTAGTTTAGCTTAATGTTGTGTTCTGTTTCGTCGAAATTATTGCAATGAAATGAGTCGAATTCTGAGTAAGAAGTGGTATGAAATTATGAATTAGGAATCCGGGTGATAATGCTAATTCCATAAAATGATGGATGTTAATCTGGTTCTTTCTCAAGAGTATTGCCATTAGAAGTTACGTGTTCGGAAAGTAGGATTCCTCAAATGACCGTTTATAAATCAAATATAACACACCATATTTGTATGTGTATTTTGATTTCTTCAATCTATTTATAATGTTTTTAGCCTCATAACATATGTTATCAATAATGCATAGATTCAAAATGGTTTGTTGTTGACTTTGTCTTGACGTATCAAACTTTGTGTATTTCAATTGCTAAAGTTGAAATTTGTCATTTTTTCTATTACTTTGACCATGAAAAAAAATGAAACCATATATCATTTGGTTATTGTTTTTCATTCCATTCTGTGCATTCAAAGATGACATTGTTGCTCCTCTATGAAATTTTAACATTTTATTACTTGTCAAAATAAGGAGAAGGAATCTCAACATTATTGCATCTTTCTCTGGTGGTTGCAGTCTTATATTTAATTTAGATATGATTATCTGAGTCAGCTCTAGTGTCCATGCATCATGCTAGTTTATGTGTTATTAACTAACAGAGGCTTCGATTTATTAATTAAGAGAATTCCTATTGTTGTACTAGAGAACAAGTGACCAAATATAAACCAAGTGTTGAATCTGATAACTTTAGGTGGATAATAGATACAACGGAACAAAATGGGAGGCTGTTGTTGTTGTTCTTCTAAAGGAGTGGAGTTGAACAATTCATCTCCATTTTGTCATGTTAGTTATTTTTCTCCTTTCATGCCAAATGTTTTTTTTTTGCATCTATATGACTTTAAATAATGCTCGATCAAGAGTCAAGACTTTCCTTAATAATAAAATCATGGTTTCTGCATACTCGATGGAACATCATATGCATGCAAGTGCAATGGAACATCATATAGATGCTTGAGTGTACATCATATGCTTTTTTTTCCTTCAAAATATAGCATTAATTGTCCTTTAATTTAATATGAATTAACATATGTTATCTTCAATTCTATTCTTAGTTAACTTTCAATTGAGTTCATAATTGCAACTCCAATTCAAAGTCGTAAGATAATCCCAATTATTGATTAGTACACATCGTATTATCAAACTTGAACCACCTCCCCTAATAGTAAATAATGTGATTCAATAGTAAATAATGTGAATCAATAGTTCTAGACATTTGAAAATACGAATTACAGTATAATACCTCTATCTATACCTCCATTTTTAACTTAGTCATGCAAGTATTATAAATCTTGCACCAACTCCCCTAATAGTAACAAGAATGTGAAATAATAGTATACATATGTGAACAAATAGTTATAACCATGTGAAATAATAGCAATCAATTGCTCATTTATCCGGTTAAATACCCGATTGGTCAATATAACCTCTAGACATCAATTATTATCGAAATAATTGTCGATTTTCACTAACACAAATAATTCCAACACAATGAAACCATTTTTATCAAAAATAAAATTTTTGAAATTTTGAAGTTTGACTTTTCCCGAAAAAGTCAACTGTTGACTTTTTGACCAAATAGTGAATTCAGGAAAATTTTGTGTTTATAGACTATTTTTACTAATTTCATCGTTCCGGACTCAAATATCATGTCCGCGTATCCAACTTCAACTCCGAACACAACTTTAATTTTAATAACATTCATCATTAATATTATAACTCACAATATTTATTAACCAGGTCGTTCCCAGGAAAGAGGGGGCTTTCCAATAAGGATTTCTCCCTATTGGCGTGCAATTAGGTGACCAAACCTCTCCTTGACTGAACTTCTAGACATTGTAAATATTGCAATTTAATAATATGAATAACTTTGTCGTCTCAATTATTGATTTAATAAAATAACATATTATGCAGATGATACTATGACAATAATCGAATCAATAATATGAGAGATATGATGCAGCAATTACTATAGCAATAATTGAGTATAACTGAGTGACATCTCACGTAAGCATCAATAATCAATATGGTGTCCTACTATGCAACCACGCCAGACATCTTGTACTTTACTACTAGGGTAGTTCAACGAGTTAACAGTAAAACTTCCTCCGTTATTTTCATAAAGTATTTTTGTTGTTTTCTTAATCAAAACAATAATTCCGTTGTGGGGGTCCACCAATGATTGTCTTGGTTGTATGAATATTCCCGATTAAAGCGAATATTCCCAGACCAATCGAATATTATATAACAACTTGCGTACTTTGCAAAATTTGTAAATATTACCCACAACTATAACATTATATCAAATCCACACCATAATATTCAAAAATATATTTCGAGAAAATTTAATCTTTATTCAAAAAGTTGGGGTCTTACACAACATGCATCATAACAGAGAGATATTGGCCATCAAATGTCATGACAGAGGCTGTTCTTCATTTAAGGGTTTTCCAGAAATGAAGAACAGCACAAGGTGTCTACTTTGATCCCTTTAATATATGCTTTCCCAGCTTACTATATATGATATAAAGCTTATATACTCCAGTCCAGATGACAGGGAACATTAATATACTAAAAGATCAACAAAACAATACCATAATCATAAGATTCAAGCCGGTCAAACTACACACCGGGAAAGTGTTCTTGAGAAACGGGTTTTCAGATTTCGTCCCAAGCGATAATAAGCAGCCAACGGTTCAACTGTGATTATCTTTTATTTTGGTTATGATCTAAGTGATATAGTGACTTTAATATATAGTCTACATGTCAGGCTACAAAGATCAAACAACAAAAAGACCAAAACACTTAACATCAACAAGATCATAGCCTTCAAAATAGATTGTCAGGTTTTCTAGGTTTCTGGGGATTTTCTGGGCTGCCCAGAACTCATATCCGTGATCGGTCAATGTGCTTTGACCGTTCATAACTAGAGATCTAGACTTTCTATGACCCTGTTTCCAGTTTCAGATCACAGTCCTCATGTCATAGCACAGATCCCAAACATAAAACACCCTAAACAGATAACACATAAATATCTAAGGTCTCTGACAATCGGCTGTCAGGCCACTTTTTGACCTTTTTCCAGATTTTTGAAAAATGTTATTTCGTGCACTTTGATGTTATGGATCCACTATATAGCAACCCAGATCATCAAGTGACACCCTCTAACACATATCTAAGCAACAACCAACAACATTAACACAAATTTTAAGGATTTCAAGAATTAGGGTTTATACCATTTCTAGCTTTGATCCTTGAATCTGACTTTGATGATCTGATCTTGTCAAGTGAAGGACTGATTTTGGCTCTTCTTATCTCACTCTCTCACTCTAAATTTTGAATTTTAGAGAGAGAAAAGTCTTGGGAGAAAATGAAAGGTAAAGTGGCTCTTCTCTCTCTCTTTAATCCATATAATTGATAGGATGCAATGTATATAGCAATCTAGATGGCTGATATGTATTAAATTAGTCACATGGCTAGGCTAGTTTTTGGTCACCAACTCAAATAGGGCAACAATTACAAGCAACCTTCAATTATTCAACAAAAGGCATAATAATCATTTCACATTTAATTTTAATGGCATTCTAGTAAATGGCTAAACCCTTAGGGTTTAGGGTTTGGGTTTGGGTTTGGGTTTAGGGTTTAGAAATCCTTAGGATTTTAGAAAAAAAATCTAGAAATTTCAAATTAGGTTTTAAAAATAGAAATTTAATATTTCTAAATTGTAATTAGGATTTACTAATTATATTAAAAAAATTTAATCATAATTTAAATATTGCTAATTAGGATTAGTATTTCTTAATTAAAATTGCTAATTTAGTAATTAGGGTCAAAATGGTCATTAGGGTTTATAACCCAGAAATTAGGGTTTCGAATAGAAAATAGTTTTCTAATTTAGAAATTAGATTTCGTAATTAGATTAGGGTTTTCTAATTGATTATAACTTGAATATTAGGATTAATGTTTCCTAATTAACATTAAAATTATTAAATTAACACTTAAGTTTTCTCCAATTATAAATTAGGGTTTCAAATCCTGAAGTTAGGGTTTAAAATTTTGAAATTAGGGTTTGCTAAATAATTAAGCTTTATCCTAATTAATATTATAATGAAAAGCACTTGAGCAGTATAATTATCCTTTAAGTTCCCAAATTAGGATTTTAAATTTCCGAATTAGGGTTTCGAATTCCCAGAATTGAAATTAGGGTTTCCAGGACCGGTTTCTAGGGTTTCTTATAATTCGTAAGAATTTTCTAAACGAACGCTGACGTTCTTAATATACAATTAGGCTTTGTTACATATATCGTTTATCTGGTTAACCCTTGACCCTTAACCACATATTGTACACATATACACATAACATATTCACGTATACATTTAATCCTGAATAATTCACCTAAATCCTTCACAGAATTTTGAAATCCTCAAAATTATATGTTAAAAATATCAAACGCATACAATTATTTTATGTCTAGGTTCTAATTTTGAACCCTAAATAAATTAATAAAATTTTTAAAAATATTCAAAATTCTAGGGTTGTCACATTCACCCCTTCTTCTAAAATTTTTGTTCCCGAAATTTACCTTACATCTTACACCATACTGCTTACACCATTCACACACATTATCACATACTACCTAATACACCACTCGCAAGAGTAAAAAATTTTAAATTTTGCTGAGGAGTCATATAAACTATTTGTCTGTCATTTTCGCAAAGGTTTTATGGAAATTCATCCGTAAACCATCATAACTTACAAACACAAAGGGTGATTAGCCTGATATGCCCTGTACTGGACAAGTTCTGCTGGTCAGAACAATTTGTTCCTCTTATCCGCCTTAGGCGCACAAAATTTCTTACCTTAGTCTAACTGAATCTAATAGCGTAGACTTATATCAATATTTCAATTCAATTGAATTATTTAGGTATAGCCAAACCCCGTTGGAAAATTAAATTTTATTAAAAATATTTTTGAGAGTGACGCCATGATGTCGTATTGTATTAACAGTCCGTTTGAGGATGCCGTCATCGAGTGACTTTGTCATAACACATCATACACTAGTGGACCAATGATTTTCAAATCGAATTCGCACTCAGTATTACTGCATTTATAACTCTATCAACTTTTTATCATTTCTGCACCAGGTTACATGGTACATGAGTGATAAATAAAAGATATTTTGATATTTCAAATCATTTGCGTCTAGCTAAAATAAGTAGCATAGACTATACTTTAAATCGTTTCAAAAATGATTACAAGTCTACATATATATATATTTTGTTTTTTATTTTTTTTCAAAAGTACATATTGCGTATTTAGCTTGATGTCAAAATTTCAAAGTCTAGCATAGCTAGGAGTTTTGGAAAACTTATGTCTTAACTACTAATCATTTACTTAAACAATCTATCTATTCCTACAATCTTTAATACTCCATTTACACACAACTATACCCAGTTCATCAAACCACACTTATGAGTCCATAAATTGCCACAATCATATGAGTTTAAGAACTTTCTTAGACAGACCTTTGGCATCCATTTGTTGAGGGGTTCATAAACATTTCATATAACTATGAATCAAGAATGTCACATAAGTATGAGTTTTAAGAACTCGTTCTTAACCTTATATTCTCTACCTATAACCTATCTATCTGTTTTACACATGAGAAATGAATCACCCTCTTAACATGCATATAGCAAATAACGCAACACAAATATTTCAATGATTATCATTGCCAGAACTAAGTAGTTTTACACCAAGTACAATTCCCCGCCCACACAAGGAATCATCCAACTCAGCTGCTGACACGAGTCCTTAATTGAAATCCCCACCTAATCTTAACTCCCTTCTCAATACGAATTTCATTCAACTCGTATTCATAATCCTTTCCTGAATCTGTACCAATTCATAGTACAATTGCCACCCAGCAATCTTGTTGTAAACTTTCAATCATTCGCTTGATCCTTCTTCATACTATAACCTTATCCGATCACGGGGTGATCTCATCGTATATATTACGATTCATTTCTATGCTATGATCTTTTTGTTTTACGATCTTCTATCTCTGTACTTTTAGTGTTTTAGACTCTATCTATTCACCACTTACTGTTCAACTTTATTATCAGAGTTAGGGAACTCTGTATCTTATAACTCGCCGAGATTCGTCTTTGAATCTTACCGACTAACTAACTCTATGTGAGTTAGATCTTATCCTCATCACTGCGGTTATTAATCTCAAGTATTCCTACCTAAGGTTCATAACCTACAGCTTTGATACCAACTGTGAGGGCCCCGAATCCAAGGTCCTGAATCACCGCGGATTCGGTTCGATCATTCTATCACTATGACTATATTTGCGGAAGATATAAACATAAATTGTTTATACATTAAACTTACACAATTTTTCCCAAGGTCGAGTAACCTTAACTTTATTATTACAAATCTAATCGCATACGTAAACTAAAGCTGGAACTTTCTTTAACCTTTCCTTGTATCCGACGCGTTCGTCTTAATCTGCAATGTTTATCATGATATAGCAAGGGTGAACATAAGATTGCCCAGCAAGTTTAAGTTCAATAATATAACGATATATCATGATTGAAATGATTTGAATAATTGGTTGGCTATAATTCAACAATAGAATTGTGAATTAGCACGAACAAACTTTTGACTGAACAAGTATTAAATATGAACAAATATATCTAAACCGAAGGGTAATGAAGGTGATCAATCTTTCATACCTGACTTATACATGCAATATGTACAGAGTACAATTCATGGCAACCAACAATGATTAACCATAAGCATATCCGAATGAAACAACTCTTAGTAGAGTTAAGTAAAAATAAACTTTCCTGAACCGTTGATTACCGCAACGCAATTTATAACGCTTTATCCGAAGACCTAATATTAGTAATATAAATCTCCAATATTAGAATAATATCATCACAATATAATACTATTATATATATATATATATATAGAATAACCTAAACACATAACACATAACCCTATCAGTCTACAACACTCATAGGACTCGGTATTAAGTCAAACTATTACAGTCTGAGTTAAACCCAGCACAAATCTAACATCCCGAGGGTCTAGTCGGAATTTTATCGAGTCTAAGTTCAATTAAACTCTGACTTAACAATTAACAATTATCTTAGATAATTTTAATATCAGTCGAAATATTTTTCGTAAGCTCGTAATAATTTTCAAATAATTTATACTATTTATCTTGATTTTTCAATCATTAATAACGTATTTATATGATTTAAATACCACAATATTCTAATATCATTAATATTTATTTATTATCAAATATTAATGAAAATCATGTCATAATATTATAATATATTTATAATATCACAAAGTATTTTAATACTTTAAAATCACCTTTATATGATTTTTAAATAATTAAATTCATTATCCGATAATTGCAATTAATATTAAAATATTAATATTTTCATGAAAAAATATTAAAAGTTATATTTTATAACTTAAAATAATTTTATAACACTTAAATCATTTTATATGATTTATAAAGCATTAATTCTATTTTTCCATAATTTATTTAATACATTTATTAAATAAACTAATTATCATTAATATTAATTAATTAATGAAATTCATCACAAAATATCAAAAGTCATTGAAAATAACTTAACATATTTTCTTTTCATGATTTTTCATGTATTAAAATTATTTTTAAATAATTTATTTAATATTATAATTAAATAAATTAAATACCATTTATATTCAAAAATATTAAATATCTAGGAAATATAATTTGAAAATAATAAAAAACTATTTTTCAGACTTTAAAATTATTTTTCTGAATTTATTTAATATTTTTAATAATTAAAAACCATTTTTATCTATTTTTAAATAATTTCCGAAAAATAATAACTACAAAAAAAAGGCCCTATAGCGACAGAACCGTCGCTATAGGTGTTTTTGAGAGTTCTTCAAACCTTCATGTCAGTGTTCCGGGTAGTACCTTTGACCAATAATAATTCCTAGTTCATGATGTTTCTGGGCTAGTATCCGTTTTAATGTCGTAGTACTGATGTAGTACTACAACTATAAACTAATTTTATGGCCAACATGCATCATAACAGAGAGATATTGGCCATCAAATGTCATAACAGAGGCTGTTCTTCATTTTTGAGTTTTCCAGAAATGAAGAACAGCACAAGGTGTCTATTTTAATCCCTTTAATATATGCTTTCCCAGCTTACTATATATGATATAAAGCTTCTATACTCTAGTCCAGATGACAGGGAACATTAATATACTAACTGTGACACCCTCAAATCCGGGTACTTCGATTCCACGGGATTTGGTGTTCACTGTACAAATATCATCTATCTATCTACCCATAATAAATGCAAATCATGCAATAGATAGAAATAAATCTTCCCCTTATGGGGTTACAACATCTGAATAATAAATAGAATCCCAGGTCATACTAACCTTAAACATTTGCGCGGAAACATAAACAAATAAGTCTTAAGCACCATCATTCACTCAAGTCTAAACAGAATTACATCATCATATAAAACAACAAGTCTTTATCACTTGTTAATCTTGCCCTTCCCTTTGCTAGTAGAAGGCTCGTCGTACTTTTCATTCTTAACTGCAATGTTATTATTACGCAAGAGTGAGCATAATTGCCCACAAGTATAAAATGAAATAGCAATATATAATAACATGCGAGTGAATCAAAGACTTCTGAAATAAAAGCTCAACTTTTGAATCAGGAATGAATAACAAGAATTCAAAAGATTTCTGAGGGTCATAAGACCTTGAACTATGTCCTAGGTTATCAAGGATTAATATACTTGAAACCTTTAACAGTCATAAGACTATGGACTCTTCTACTCGTACTTAGGGGTATCAGCCCTTAGTACCATCATCATGTACAATAACTTAACGCTAACGCATAAGTAAATCCCTTTGCAGGGTTGTTCATCTCAGTTTGACATTTGAGTCCGCACCAAAGGAAGTTTGGTTTGGATAATTCATCAAGGGTTCTGAAATTTAGAACGCTCATCAACTATGGACTAGTCGAATCATAAAGGGTTCGCTAGTCTAACAAGATTTAACAGTAACTGAATATTTAAATTGAATAAAATCTTAAAAGGTATACAATAGAATAAGTATTTTATAACATCATCATGCTTGAAAGACTAATAGGCTTTAATATAACAAAACAGACTTGATCAATAATAATGGGAACTTGCTCAATATAGAAAATGTGAATTCATCACTTATATAACGATAACAAGTAGGGTTAGGAAACTTGCCTCGTGCGTAGATTACACGTTAATTAAACACGTTCCTTGGATTTAATCCTACATATCATTTCCATTCACAACTATAGTTAATTATAATGTAACTAGTCATCATAATATCATTTCTTTTGTCTAATTCGAATTATGACTATACTTAGTCAAATTATCATACTTAATGTTACACAATTTACACTTTGCGAATAACAAGCTAATTATGTATTCAATAATTCAATCCACATGCAATTATGTTATTTACATGTTAAGAATCTATTTTAACATCTCATTATACTTCTAACATATTTTTATGTTCATTAGATTAGATTAACATCACATTCATGGACTTAAACACTTTAAATTTTTCGTTCAAACTTTTCGAGAGAGGCTGTGATTACATCATTGTAAAGATTCTTGGCCTTTTGCTTATTTATTGCCACATGGCTTTGGTCAATGGCGCTATCATGAGGCTCATGCTACGCTTGCGCGACTCTTATGACTCGCAAATACATACTGCCGACGATCGTATTCAGAAATGGCGATATGAGAAATCGCAGAACATGCCAATTTCTACCAATTTGTTATTTCTTACATGTAATTTGACATACCCATATACTAGAATTCGTATATAATCATTACCCAACGTTTATAGAGTTATTTTAACCAATTAAAACACATAATTACAGAATTAAAACATGAAATTTTCACTGTTCTTTGTGTTCTTGAAGAATTTGAACAAAAACATAAAATTTAACACTACGGATTTGTTATAACATTGAATCCGTTCATTTAAGGTTTCGTCTCTTCGTATCAACATACATAATAACATTCAAGTGTAAATTTTTCAAAACGATTTATGTTTGGCATATTAAAATCACGTATAAGGGCCATATGGCCATAACCCATACTCTGTAAATTTTGAAGCAATCATATACAATGTATTTTCATGAAACTGATGATATGGAAACCTATATAATATATAATCAAATACGATATGATACATCTTAATTTATACACAACCCATAATCATATCATTTTCCCATTTACAGAGACTTTACAGTAAACTTGAAAGCCATTTTTTTTTTATAAAAACTTAAACAACGTAATTTAGAATTTGGGAAGAAGAGATTACCCTATTACAGATAAATAAGAGTGAAGTCCCTATTAATTCTTCTTCAATATCACAATCCCCCAACAATTCCTCTGAATTCTTTCTGAGTTCTCAACTCTCTCTTTCTCTTCCTCTCTGTTTTTGCTTTTCTAGGCTTAGCAGATAATGAAAAGAAAAGAATACGTATAATAATAAAGGAGAGGAACTGACGCATTGTGGTCAGTTACTCAATCATGGGTTAACTGTCCTCAACTCCCACTAAGGCCATTTTGACTAGCTTTAAAAACTCATTCTTATTTAATTTAATAAATCTCTTATACTATAGTTTAAATCATGTCACACCCCTTTATGAAATAAATCAAATATCTTATTTAATTTAATTAAATAACATATAATAATTTCTCATTAATTCACATAGTTAAATAATTAAATTCTCATTTATTAATAATGTTAAATTATTAAATCTCTAATTAATTATTACATTAATTAAAATAACATTAGGCTTATTAAATATTTCTTTTAATTCAATAAGCTCACATAAATACATACTTGAATAATAAATATTCTCCACATTAATTTAATAAATATAACACATATAATTAAATTAATCTACCACAACTTCATCAATTAATTATTTAATCTAATAATTAAATCATCGAAAATATTTATTTAATTCAATAAATATTAAAATTAAATTACAAAAAATCTCGTTCATTACATCTTTCCCCTTAAAAGGATTACGTCCCTAATCACGACTCAATAAATTCGACCTATTACATTCTCCCCCCTTACAAAGATTCTGTCCCCAAAATCGCTTACACATAATTTAAGTAAATAAATGAGGGTAATTCTTCATCATATTCTCTTTGAGTTCCCACGTAGCTTCTTCATCGTTGTGGTTCCTCCAAATTACCTTAACAGAAGGTATTACTTTATTTCTGAGAACTTGTTCTTTTCTGTCGACAATTTGAACGAAAATTTCTTCGTAAGATAAGTCTTTTTCAAAATGTAGGGGTTCGTATTCAATTACATGCTTGTAATCGAGTTTGTAGGGTCATAAAACAGAAACATGGAAGACGTTGTGGACATTCTCGAGTGCTGGAGGTAGGGCTACCTCATACGCAACTTCTCCAATTCTTCGTAGTACTTCAAATGGTCCAATGAATCTTAGGCTTAATTTTCCTTTCTTTCCGAACCTGATCTTTCCCTTCCAGGGAGAGACCTTCAAGAATACATAACTACCCGATTCAAACTAAACATTTTTACGTTGTGGATCGGCGTATTTCTTCTGCCTATCTTGAGCTGCTACCAGTCGTGTTCGGATTACTTTGACTATTTCTGTTGTCTGTTGTACCAATTCTCGCCCTAAAGACTCGCTCTTTCGCCAACTTCATCCCAAAGAAAGCGAGTTACGCACTTTTCTCGCCAGTATAACGCTTCATAAGGCGGCATGTCAATACTAGCGTGGTAACTGTTATTGTAGCCGAACTCTACTAACGGTAGGTGATCATCCCAATTGCCTTTAAAGTCCATTACACAGGCTCTTAGCATATCTTCTAATGTCTGAATCGTTATTTTACTTTGTCCATCTGTCTGAGGGTGATATGTCGTACTCATCCGCAATTGCGTACCTATGCATTCCTGTAGACGTTTCTACTAGTTCGATGTAAAACGCGGATCCCTATCGGAAACAATTGACACCGGCACTCCGTGCCTCGAAACAATCTCTTTTACATATAACCTTGCCAACTGATCTAAGTTAAATCTAAATTTTATTGGAAGGAAGTGTGCGGATTTCGTCAGTCGGTCAACGATAACCCATACTGTGTCGTAGCCTTTCTGAGTCATCGGAAGGCCAACCACGAAGTCCATTGTAATATGTTCCCATTTCTATTATGGGATCTCCAATGGTTGTAGCAACCCACTTGGTCTTTGATGTTCTGCTTTCAATTTCTGACAGGTCAGACACTTGGCAACACATTCTGCAACATCACGTTTCAAATTTGGCCACCAGAAGTGTTGTCGAAGATCTTGATACATCTTGGTACTACCAGGGTGAATCGAATATCGTGAGCTATGAGCCTCACTCAAAATGTCTTCCTTAATCTCTGGTACTGGCTGTAAGACCCCAACTTTTTGAATAAAGATTAATTTTTCTCAAAATATATTTTTGAATATTATTGTGTGGATTTGATATAATGTTATAGTTGTGGGTAATATTTACAAATTTTGAAAAGTACGCAAGTTGTTATATAATATTCGATTGGTCGGGGAATATTCGTTTTAACAGAGAATATTCGTACAACGACACAATCATTGGTGGACCCCCACAACGAAGTATTGTCGGATTGAGAAAACGACAAAAATACTTTATGAAAATAATGGCGGAAGTTTTACCGTTAACTGTTGAAGTACCCGGTAGTAAAGAAATCACGATGTCTGGCGTGGTTGCATAGTAGCACACGGTATTGATTATTGATGCTTACGTGAGAAGTCACTCAGTTATACTCAATTATTGCTACAGTAATTGCTGCATCATATCTCTCATATTATTGATTCGATTATTGTTATATTATCATCTGCATAATATGTTATTTTATTAAATCAATAATTAAGATGACAAAGTTATTCATATTATTAAATTAAAATATTTACAATGTTTAGGAGTTCTATCAAGGAGAGGTTTGGTCACCTAATTGCTCGCCAATAGGGAGAAATCCTTATTGGAAAGCCCCATTTTTCATGGGAACGACCTGGTTGACAAATATTGTGAGTTATAATATTAATGATGAATGTTATTAAAATTGAAGTTGTGTTCGGAGTTGAATTTGGAGACGCGGATGTGATATTTGAGTCCGGAACGATGAAATTAGTAAAAATAGTCTATAAACACAAAAATTTCCGGAATTCACTATTTGGTCAAAAAGTCAACAGTTAACTTTTTCGGGAAAAGTCAAACTTTGAAATTTCCAAATTTATATTTTTGATAAAAATTGTTTCATTGTGTTGGAATTATTTGTGTTAGTGAAAATCGACAATTATTTCGATAATAATTGATGTCTAGAAGTTATATTGACCAATCGGGTATTTAACCAGATAAATGAGCAATTGATTGCTATTATTTCACATGATTATAACTATTTGTTCACATGTGTATACTATTGTTTCACATTCTTGTTACTATTAGGGAGTTGGTGGAAGATTGATAATACTTGCATGACTAAGTTAAAAATGGAGGTATAGATGGAGGTACTATACTGTAATTCGTATTTTCACATGTCTAGAACTATTGATTCACATAATTTACTATTGAATCACATTATTTACTATTAGGGGAGGTGGTGCAAGTTTGATAATACTTCCATGACTAAATTAAAAATAAAGGAAAAGTTGGAGGTATTGTATTGTAATTTTTTGAGCCCCAAAACGTGCAATTATCAAAATTATATTTTTCTATAAATAGAAGCTCATTCTTCCTTCATTTCTCACCAATTCAAAAAAGCTTTGGAGCGATTATTATAGAGAGAAATTATAGAAAGAAGAAGAGAAGTCTGCTACGTCACTATTCTAGTATCCAATTTTTCTAAGGTAGGGAGTATTATTTCTTTCTTATCCATTAAGAGAACTTGTGTTATTCCATTCTTTATTATTCTGTTGGAATAATCTGTATACGCGGGCTACCCTATACTTGGTGAAATTCTTCTGTTGTTCCATTCTTTATCATTCTGTTGGAGCATCCTCATACGTGCATTCTATGGCGGACTGGTTAAAATCTTTATTATTCTGTTGGAATATCATGTATGCATGCGTTTTTTACGGATTCGATTCCGTCTTTATTATCTGTTGGAATATCCCGTCATGCATTTTACGCTTTGATTCGATTACATCTTTATTATTCTCGTTGGAATATCACATGCATGCGCTTTTACGTCGGACTGATTTCGTCTTTATAATTTTGTTTGAATATCCCATGCATGCTTTTACGCGGACTGATTCCGTTATTTAATATTCTATTGGAATAATCGCCGCGGTCTTGACCTATCGCATGCCCCGGTGATTTCTTTTTTATTCCATTCCTTATTATACTCAGTTGGTTAAAGTTTTGACTTCTATACTCCATGAAATTAGTGAAATATCCTTAATATTTGCGATTCATCCAAAGATCTTTTCATGGAAATATTCTTCTAAGCATTCTTGAATTTTCTTTGTATAAAGTAGTATCATGTTGACAATTTGGACGTTATTAGTTCTGGATAAAATAATTCTTGAACTTGTTTTATTGAATTCTTATATCATTGTCATCATCCTCATGTTTATATTTTGTTGAAAGTCATCTGTGGCCTATAGTGCATAGATGGACTTGGTATGATTATGATGAGGATTATTCAATTGTAATCATGACCGTAATGTTACAAATGATGTGGTAAAAGTCTTCATTGGCCCGTAGTGCATTGATGGATGATTGTTGGCATGATCATGACCATTATTGAATACACAAATATTCTTGGCCCGTAGTGCATGGATAATTGTGGTCGTGATACTAAAGAATATCCTTGGTAGTAGTAGTGCATGGGTGATTCGATGATGTGGATTATTTATTGTCGAGTCCGGCGATAAAAGTGATGAAAAACCTTTTAAATCATAAAAGATAGTAGATTTTATTCTCTACTTGACTCTTTTAATGGATTTCTTGTTCACCGCAGATTAAACTTGATGGTTGTTATATTGTATCGGTTTAACGTTGAAGGCTAACGATAATATATTCGCATTATCTTAGTCATAATATTTCCCTCTTGGGCTAGTTGAGCTCATCCTTTTACTTTTATTGTTCTCTTGAGTGAAATGAGAACGTAGCGAGGACTAGTCGAGGAAGCGGAGTGACGGATTGATGATAGCATTAGTAGTCCTCACTATTCAATTGAAATAGTGGAAAATAAATGTAATAATATTGAATTTGAGTTTGTATATTGTCTAGACGACAATATTTGTATTAAAACTCACGACTTATGTTTTGTCGTACTTTTACATACGGTTGCTTGTATAATTAAGTTTATTTGTATTCTGTACCATGTATTTGACGACTCAGAATAGGTGATGTATACCTATTTTGGGGGCATCACAGTTGGTACCAAAATGTATCGTGATCTTCGACATACATTTTGGTGGAGCAATATGAAGAGAGAGATAACGGAGTTTATCTCAAGGTGTTTAACTTGTCAACGAGTCAAGGCGGGTCATCAAGTACCAAAAGGTCCATTGCAACCACTTGAAATTCTAGAATGAAAGTGGGAGCACATTACTATGGATTTCGTTACTGGTCTTCCCAAGGTTTCTCAAGGCATAGATGCAATTTGGGTCATTGTTGATAGATTGACCAAGTCTGCTCATTTCTTACCAATACGAGAAACTTATACACTTGAACGTCTTGCTAGTATATACATAAACAAGATTGTAAGACTGCATGGTATGCTAGTATCCATAGTTTCTGATCGAGACCCAAGATTCACTTCAAGATTTTGGGTTAGTTTGCAAAAAGCTATGGATACGGATTTATGTTTTAGCTAGGCATATCATCCTTAGACGGACGGGCAGTCGGAGAGGAATATTCAAACTCTTGAAGATTTATTAAGACTATGTGTCCTTTACTTCAAAGGAAGTTGGGACAAGTTCTTACCATTGGTGGAGTTTTTCTACAACAACAGTTATCAAGCAAGTATTGGCATGGCTCCGTTTGAGGCGTTGTATGGAAGAAAATGTCGTTCTCCAGTATGCTGGGATGAGGTGGGTGAAGCAACGTTGTTGGGACCAGAGTTGGTACATATGACTACGGAAAAGATTCAAATGATCCGACAACGTATAAAAACCTCATAAGATCGACAAAAGAGTTATGCTGATCTTCATCGAAAGGACGTAGAATTAAATATTGGAGATCATGTGTTGTTACGTGTTGCTCCATGGAAAGGAGTTACAAGATTTGGAAAGAGAGGAAAGCTCAATCCTCGAGTCATTGGCCCATTTTTAATCCTCGATCGAGTAGGAGCTGTGGCCTATAAACTTGCGTTACCGCCAAGTATGTCTCGTGTTCATAACGTTTTTCACATATCCATGTTACGTAAATATGTGAAAGACCCAAACCACATTATTGAGTTAGAACCGGACGAAATAGAGGAAGATTTAACGTATGAAGAGGTTCCTGTTAAAATCTTGGATAAGAAGGAACATATTCTACGCTCCAAGGTTATACCTCAAGTCAAAGTTTTGTGAAGAAACCACGATGTTGAGGTAATGACATGGGAGTTAGAATCTGAAATGAAATCAAAGTATCCTCACCTCTTCGACATACCAGTATCGCACCCTAATTTCGAGGACTTAAATTTCATAAGAAGGGAGGTTGTAAGACCCCAACTTTTTGAATAAAGATTAAATTTTCTCGAAATATATTTTTGAATATTATGGTGTGGATTTGATATAATGTTATAGTTGTGGGTAATATTTACAAATTTTGCAAAGTACGCAAGTTGTTATATAATATTCGATTGGTCGGGGAATATTAGTTTTAACAGGAATATTCAGATTAACTAAGCACAATCATTGGTGGACCCCCACAATGGAATTATTATCGAATTGAGAAAACGACAAAAATACTTTATGAAAATAACGACGAAAGTTTTACCGTTAACTGTTGAACTAATCGGTAGTAAAAGTATAGTAATACGCGTGGTTGCATAGTAGCACACGGTATTGATTATTGATGCTTACGTGAGAAGTCACCATTATACTAAATTATTACTACGAAGAATTGTCGATCATATCTCTCATATTATTGATTCGATTATTGTCATAGTATCATCTGAATAATATGTTATTTTATTAAATCAATAATTGAGACGACAAAGTTATCATATTATTAAATTGCAATATTTATAATCTCTAGATGTTCTGTCAAGGAGAGGTTTGGTCACCTAATTGCGCGCCGATAGGGAGAAATCCTTATTGAAAAGCCCCCTCTTTCCTGGGAACGACCTGGTTGATAAATATTGTGAGTTATAATATTAATGATGAATGTTATTAAAATTAAAGTTGTGTTCGGAGTTGAATTTGGAGACGCAGATGTGATATTTGAGTCCGGAACGATGAAATTAGTAAAAATAGTCTTAAAACACAAAAATTTTCCTGAATTCACTATTTGGTCAAAAAGTCAACAGTTGTCTTTCTTGGAAAAAGTCAAACTTCGAAATTTCAAATTTATATTTTTGATAAAAATGGTTTCATTGTGTTGAAATTATTTGTGTTAGTGAAAATCGATAATTATTTCGATAATAATTGATGTCTAGAGGTTATATTGACCAATCGGGTATTTAACTAGATAAATGAGTAATTGATTGCTATTATTTCACATGATTATAACTATTTGTTCACATGTGTATACTATTGTTTCACATTCTTGTTACTATTAGGGGAGTTGGTGCAAGATTGATAATACTTGCATGACTAAGTTAAAAATGGAGGTATAGATGGAGGTACTATACTGTAATTCATATTTTCACATGTCTAGAACTATTGATTCACATAATTTAATATTGAATCACATTATTTACTATTAGGGGAGGTGGTGCAAGTTTGATAATACTTACATGACTAAATTAAAAATAATGGAAAAGTTGGAGGTATTGTACTATAATTTTTTGTTCCCCAAAACGTGCAATTATCAAAACTATATTTTTCTATAAATAGAAGCTCATTCTTCCTTCATTTATCACCAATTCACAAAAGCTTTAGAGCGATTATTATAGAGAGAAATTATAGAAAGAAGAAGAGAAGTACGCTACCTCACTATTCCAAAGATCCAGCTTTTTCTAAGGTAGGAGTATTATTTCTTTCTTATCCATGAAGAGAACTTCGTTATTCCATTCTTTATTATTCATTGGAATAACTCAGATATCTGTGAGCTACCACATACTTGGTGAAATTCTTACATTGTTCCATTCTTTATCATTCTGTTGGAACATCACGTCTGCATGCGCGTTGACGCCGGACTGGTTAAAATCTTTATTATTTTGTTGGAATATCACATGCATGCGTTTTTTGGCGGGACCTAATTCCCTCTTTATTATTACATTGGAATATCCCGTCATGCATGCATTTTACTTGGGACATGATTCCGTCTTTATTATTTTGTTGGAATATCTTGTCTGTGCGTTTTACGCCGGACCTGATTCCGTTATTTATTATTACATTGGAATAAACCGCTGCGCGGTCTATCGCATGTCTGGTGATTTCTTTTGTTATTCCATTCCTTATTATACTCAGTTGGTTAAAGTTTTGACTTCTATACTCCATGAAATTAGTGGAATATCCTTGATATTTGCGCTTCATCCAGTATCTTTTCATGGAAATATTCTTCTGAGCATTCTTGAATTTTTACTCTACAAAGCAGTATCATGTTGACAATTTGGACGTTATTAGTTCCTGGATAAAATAATTCTTGAACTTGTTTTATTGAATTCTAATATCATTGTCATCATCCTCATGTTTATATTTTGTTGAAAGTCATATGTGGCATATAGTGCATAGATGGACTTGGTATGATTATGACCAGGGATTATTCGGTGTAATCATGACTGTAATGTTACAAATGATGTGGTAAAATTTGTCATTGGCTCGTAGTTCATTGATGGACAGTTGTTGACATGATCATGACCATTATTGAATACACAAATATTCTTGGCCCGTAGTGCATGGATAATTGTGGTCGTGATACTAAAGAATATCCTTGGCCGTAGTGCAGGGGTGATTCGATGATGTGGATTACTTATTAAGTTGAGTCCCAGTGATAAAAGTGATGAAAAAGCTTTTAAATCATAAAAGATAGTAGATTTTATTCTCTACTTGACTCTTTTAATGGATTGCTTGTTCCGCTGCAGTTAAACTTGATGGTTGTTATATTGTATCAGTTTAACACTGTTGAAGGCTAACGATAATATATTCTACATTATCTTAGTCATAATATTTCCTACTGGGCTAGTTGAGCTCACTCTTTTACTTTTATTGTTCTCTTCAGGAAATGAGAATGTAGCAGGGACCAGTCGGGGAATGGAGTGACGGACCAGATGATAGCATTAGTAGTCCTCACTATTCAGTGAAATAGTGCAAAATAAATGTAATAATATTGAATTTGAGTTTGTATATTGTCTAGACGACAATATTTGTATTAAAACTCACAGCTTATGTTTTGTTGTACTTTACACGACAATTTTATAATTAAGTTGTATTTGTATTCTGTACCATGTATTTGACGACTCAGATTAGGTGATGTATACCTATTTTGGGGGCGTCACACTGGCGGTACCCAAATTCTGCTCTCAAATCTCAGTATTCCTTCCTTATCCATCTTGAACCTCGGTTCAGTTCCTTTAGATATCTTCTTTGTCACCTTCTTGCATTCTTCGTCCTGAAGTTGAGCCTCCTTAACTTTATCTAGTAGGGTTGTACCAGATTGCATCTGAAATAGCTTCTCGTCAAATTCCATAGGATACTTCACTTCCAGTTCTAACTTCTCCATGGCTA
The DNA here is from genome assembly GCA_020205605.1 of Panax ginseng. NCBI lineage: Eukaryota > Viridiplantae > Streptophyta > Magnoliopsida > Apiales > Araliaceae > Panax > Panax ginseng. The sequence goes on along the minus strand of CM035147.1, from coordinate 49,772,519 downwards.
AAATTAGCTCCTTCTAAGTGGTCAGCATCATCAACTTCTCCCGACCCTTTCTGCTTAAGGCTTCGGCAACTACATTTGCCTTACCCGGATGGTATAAAATCTCACAGTCATAGTCTTTAATTAATTCCAACCACCTTCTTTGACGAATATTTAAGTCCTTCTGTGTAAAAATATATTTCAGACTCTTATGGTCTGTATATATATTTCACACTTCTCCCCGTAGAGATAATGCCTCCAGATTTTCAACGCAAAGACTACTGTAGCTAACTCCAAGTAGTGGGTCGGATATCCCTTCTCGTAATCCTTCAATTGTCGTGATGCATACGCAATGACTTTGCCGTTTTACATCAGCACACAGCCAAGTCCTTTATACGACGCATCACTATAAACAACAAAATTTCCTATATTGTCCGGAAGAGACAACACATGTGTTGTACTCAACCTCTTCTTTAATTCTTGAAAGCTTTCCTCACACTTCTCCGTCCAAACAAATTTCACAGCTTTTCGAGTTAAATTCTTTAGCGGAGTTGCGATCTTGGAAAAGTCTTGAATGAATCTTCTGTACTATCCTGCCAATCCAAGAAAACTTCGTACTTCCGACAATGTCCTCGCCTGATCCCGGTTAATTATGGCTTCAACTTTGGATGGATCTATCGAGATTCCGTTTTTATCGATCACGTGCCAAAGAAATTGCACTCGCTCAATCCAAAATTCGCATTTCGAAAACTTGGCATACAACTTTTCCCTTCTCAATACTTCCAATGTTAATCTCAAATGCTCTTCATGTTCTTCCTTGGTTTTCAAATAAACCAAAATGTCGTTTATAAATACCACTACGAACTTGTCCAAAAACAACTTTAACACACAATTCATTTGTCCCATAAATGTTGCAAGAGCATTCGTAAGACCAAACTGTGACGCCTCCAAAATAGGTATACATCACCTATTCTGAGTCGTCAAATACATGGTACAGAATACAAATACAACTTAATTATACAACTGCCGTGTAAAGTACAACAAAACATAAGTCATGAAGTTTTAATACAAAATATTGTCGTCTAAACAATATACAAACTCAAATTCAATATTATTACATTTATTTTCCACTATTTCCTTTGAATAGTGAGGACTACTAATGCTATCATCTCGTCCGTCACTCCGCTCCCCGACTAGTCCTCGCCACGTTCTCATTTCAAGAGAACAATAAAAGTAAAAGGTGAGCTCAACTAGCCCAGTAGGAAATATTATGACTAAGATAATGCAGAATATATTATCGTTAGCCTTCAACAATATTAAACTGATACAATATAACAACCATCAAGTTTAACAAACAATCCATTAAAAGAGTCAAGTAGAGAATAAAATCTACTATCTTTTATGATTTAAAAGGTTTTTTATCACTTTTATCGCTGGGACTCATCTTAATAAATAATCCATATCATCGAATCACCCCTACTCTATGGCCAAGGATATTCTTTAGTATCACGACCATAATTATCCATGCACTATGGGCCAAGAATATTTGTGTAATGGTCATGATCATGCCAACAACTGTCCATCAATGCACTACGGGCCAATGAGAACTTTTACCACATCATTTGTAACATTACGGTCATGATTACACCGAATAATCCCTGGTCATAATCATACCAAGTCCATCTATGCACTATAGGCCACATATGACTTTCAACAAAATATAAACATGAGGATGATGACAATGATATAAGAATTCAATAAAACAAGTTCAAGAATTATTTTATCCAGGAACTAATAACGTCCAAATTGTCAACATCATACTTCTTTGTAGAGTACAATTCAAGAATGCTCAGAAGAATATTTCAATGAAAAGATACTGGATGAAGCACAAATATCAAGGATATTCCACTAATTTCATAGAGTATAGAAGTCAAAACTTTAACCAACTTAGTATAATAAGGAATGGAATAACAAAAGAAATCACCAGGCATGCGATAGATCGCACAGTGAGTTATTCCAATGTAATAATAAAGGCGGAATCAAGTCCCGGCAGAAAACGCATGCATGAGGATATTCCAATGTAATAATAAAGATGTAATCAGTCCCAGTAAAAGCAAATATGATGCATGTGATATTCCAAATGTAATAATAAAGACGGAATTGGAACGCATGCATGTGATATTCCAAATGTAATAATAAAAGCGAGAATCAGTCCCGCCGTAAAACGCATGCAGACAAGATATTCCAATGAGAATAATAAAGGCGGAATCAGTCCCGCAGAAAAACACATGCACAAGATATTCCAATGAGAATAATAAAAGGCGGAATCAGGTCCCACAGAAAGCGCATGATAGAATATTCCAATAGAATAATAAAGATGGAACCAGTCCCAAGTAGAACGCATGCATGTGATGTTCTAATGTAATGATAAATAATAGAACAATGTAAGAATTTCACCAAGTATAGGGTAGCTCACAGATATGATTATTCCAATGTAATAATAAAGAATGGAATAATGTAAGTTCTCTTCATGGATAAGAAAGAAATAATACTCCCTACCTTAGAAAAACTAGATACTGGAATAGTGAGGTAGCAAACTTCTCTTCTTCTTTCTATAATTTTTCTCTATAATAGTCGCTCTAAAGCTTTTGTGAATTGGTGAGAAATAAAGGAAGAATGAGCTTCTATTTATAGAAAAATATAGTTTCAATAATTGCACGTTTTGGGGCTCAAAAAATTACAGTACAATACCTCCAATTTTTCCTTTATTTTTAATTTAGACATGGAAGTATTATCAAACTTGCACCACCTCCCCTAATAGTAAATAATGTGATTCAATAGTAAATTATGTGAATCAATAGTTCTAGACATGTGAAAATATGAATTACAGTATAGTACCTCCATCTATATCTCCATTTTTAACTTAGTCAAGCAAGTATTATCAATCTTGCACCAACTCCCCTAATAGTAACAAGAATGTGAAACAATAGTATACATATGTGAACAAATAGTTATAATAATATGAAATAATAGCAATCAATTGCTCATTTATCTGGTTAAATACCCGATTGGTCAATATAACCTCTAGACATCAATTATTATCGAAATAATTGTCGATTTTCACTAACACAAATAATTCCAACACAATGAAACCATTTTTATCAAAAATAAAATTTTAGAAATTTTGAAGTTTGACTTTTCCTGAAAAAGTCAACTGTTGACTTTTTGACCAAATAGTGAATTCAGGAAAATTTTGTGTTTATAGACTATTTTTACTAATTTCATCGTTCCGGACTCAAATATCACGTCCGCGTATCCAACTTCAACTCCGAACACAACTTCAATTTTAATAACATTCATCATTAATATTATAACTCACAATATTTATTAACCAGGTCGTTCCCAGGAAAGAGGGGGCTTTCCAATAAGGATTTCTCCTTATTGGCGGCGCAATTAAGTGACCAAACCTCTCCTCGATGTAACGCCTAGACATTGTAAATATTGCAATTTAATAATATGAATAACTTTGTCGTCTCAATTATTGATTTAATAAAATAACATATTATGCAGATGATACTATGACAATAATCGAATCAATAATATGAGAGATATGATGCAGCAATTACTATAGCAATAATTGAGTATAACTGAGTGACGTCTCACGTAATCATCAATAATCAATACTGTGTGCTACTATGCAACCACGCGTATTACTGTACTTTTACTACCGGATAGTTGAACAGTTAACGGTAAAATTTCCGCCGTTATTTTCATAAAGTATTTTTATCGTTTTCTCAATCCGACAATAATTCCGTTGTGGGGTCCACCAATGATTGTGCCGTTGTAAGAATATTCCCCGACCAATCGAATATTATATAACAACTTGCATACTTTGCAAATTTTGTAAATATTACCCACAACTATAACATTATATCAAATCCACACCATAATATTTAAAAATATATTTTGAGAAAATTTAATCTTTATTCAAAAAGTTGGGGTCTTACAACCTCCCCTTCTTATGAAATTTCGTCCTTGAAATTAGGGTGCGTACCTAGTATGTCGAAGAGGTGAGGATACCTTGATTTCATTTCGGATTCTAACTCCCAAGTTATTTCCTCAACATCATGGTTTCTCCACAAAACTTTGACTTGAGGTATAACCTTGGAGCGTAGAATATGTTCCTTCTTATCCAAGATTTTAACAGGAACCTCTTCATACGTAAAATCTTCCTCTATCTTGTCTGGTTCTAATTCAATAATGTGGTTCGGGTCTTTCACATATTTACGTAACATAGATATGTGAAAAACGTTATGAACATAAGACATACTTGGCGGTAATGCAAGTCTCTAGGACACAGTTCCTACTCGGTCGAGGATTAAAAATGGGCCAATGAATCGAGGGTTGAGCTTTCATCTCTTTCCAAATCTCGTAACTCCCTTCCACGGAGTAACACGTAACAACACATGATCTCCAATATCGAATTCCACGTCCTTTCGATGAAGATCATCATAACTCTTTTGTCGATCTTGTGAGTTTTTATACGTTATCGGATCATTTGAATCTTTTCCGTAGTCATACGTACCAACTCTGGTCCCAACAATGTTGCTTCACCCACCTCATCCCAGCATACTGAAGAACGACATTTTCTTCCATACAACGCCTCAAATGGAGCCATGCCAATACTTGCTTGATAACTATTGTTGTAGAAAAACTCCACCAATGGTAAGAACTTGTCCTAACTTCCTTTGAAGTCAAGGACACATAGTCTTAATAAATCTTCAAGAGTTTGAATAGTCCTCTCCGACTGCCCGTCCGTCTGAGGATGATATGCCGAGCTAAAATGTAAATTCGTGCCCATAGCTTTTTGAAAACTAACCCAAAATCTTGAAGTGAATCTTGGGTCTCGATCAGAAACTATGGATACTGGCATACCATGCAGTCTTACAATCTCATTTATGCACATACTAGTAAGACGTTCAAGTGTATAAGTTTCTCGTATTGGTAAGAAATGAGCAGACTTGGTCAATCTATCAACAATGACCCAAATTGCATCTATGCCTTGAGAAACCTTGGGAAGACCAGTAACGAAATCCATAATAATGTGCTCCCACTTCCATTCTGGAATTTCAAGTGGTTGCAATGGACCTTTTGGTACTTGATGATCCGCCTTGACTCGTTGACAAGTTAAACACCTTGAGATAAACTCTGCTATCTCTCTCTTCATATTGCTCCACCAAAATGTATGTCGAAGATCACGATACATTTTGGTACTCCCAGGATGGATTGCAAATGGTGTGTTGTGCGCCTCCATCATGGTTTTATACTTTAAATCAGGGTCGTTAGGAACACAAAGTCTGGAGTTGACTCAAAGTATTCCTTCTTCATCGATTCTTGCTTCCAGCATAGCACCTTCTTGTACTTTCTTCTTCATACACATTAGCTCCAGGTCTGTAGCTTGGGCAGCTTTAACTTTATTGATTAAAGTCGGTTCTACTCGTATGTTTGTCATCATCATGTGGGTCCCTGGAGTCTTTATCTCTAACTCCATCCTTTGCAAGTCATACAAAATGGGCCTTTGCATTGACAATATTGCACTCGCATATCAAGATATGATCTTCTACTTTCAATCATTCCTACCACGCTCAGCTTTTCCAGGATGGTATTGGATGGTATGATCATAATCTTTCAATAGTTCAAGCCAACGTCGTTGTCGCATGTTGAGTTCCTTTTGGGTGAAGAAATATTTGAGGCTTTTATGATCCGTGTAGATCTCCACCTTCTCTCTCCATATGTAATGCCTCCAAATCTTCAAATAAAAAAACGATAAATGCCAACTCTAGATCATGAGTAGGGTAAGTCCTCTCATATTCTTTGAGTTGTCGTGAGGCATAGGCTATGACTTTCCCATGTTGCATGAGAACACATCCTAACCCTTTGCCTGAAGCATCACTGTAGATGATAAATCCCTCCGAGCCAGGTGGTATTGTCAGAACAGGTGCTGAAATGAGTCTCCTCTTGAGTTCTTGAAAACTCTTCTCACATTCCTCACTCCAACCGAACTTTGTATCTTTTTGAGTCAGCTGAGTTAATGGAGTAGCGATTCGAGAAAATCCTTCCATGAATCTCCGATAATAACCAGCTAATCCAAGAAAACTACATACTTCAGTCACTGATTTAGGTTGCTCCCAGCTTTGAATTGCTTCAATCTTTGCTGGGTCAACAGATATTCTTCGACTTGATATCACGTGCCAAAGGAATGCAACTTCCTCAAGCCAGAACTCACATTTCTTCAACTTGGCATATAACTTGTTTTCACAAAGCTTTTGGAGTATCAGCCTCAAGTGTTGCTCATGATCTTCACGGCTTTTGGAATATATGAGGATGTCATCAATAAAGACGACCAAAAAATGATCCAAATATTCCTTGAATACTCGGTTCATCATATCCATGAAGGCAAAGAGGAGCGCGTTAGTCAATCCAAAAGATATGACTAAGAATTCATAATGCCCATACCGAAGTTCGAAGGCAATCTTTGGAATATCCTCGCTTTTAACCTTCAATTGATGATATCCGTAAGCTAAGATCGATCTTTGAAAAAAATTGTGCCCTTGTGGCGATCAAACAGTCATCAATACGTGGCAATGGGTACCTATTTTGATGGTGACATGATTCAACTCCCGATAATCAATACAAAGTCGTATACTCCCATCTTTCTTCTTCACGAATATAACAGGAGCACCCCAAGGAGACGTACTAGGACGAATGAAACCAATGTCTAACAATTCTTGCAATTGGGTCTTTAACTCCTGAAGTTCAATAGGAGCCATTTCTATATAGGGCTTTGGAAATGGCTTTTGTACTGAGTTCAAGGTCGATACAAAATTCAACTTCACGCTCTGGGGGTAGGCCAGGAAATTCTTCAGGGAATACGTCAGGAAATTTATTAACAATAGACATATCCTTCAAATCTGACGTATTTTTGTTTAAATCCGTGACATGAGCTAAGAAAGCTTGACATTCGTTTTTCAATAAACGAATAGCTTTATGGCTTGAGATGACCATGATTGATTTTAATGGTTTGGTCACTTGAATTCGCATAATAGGTTTATTAAGAATATAAAAGCTAACAACCTTACGAAAATAATCAATTTTAGCATGATGAGTAGTTAACCAATCAATCCCTAGAATCACGTCAAATGCAAGTATTTTTAAGGAGATAAGATCGACAGGGAACGTGCGGTTACTGATTTGAATCAATTAAGACTTATAAACAGTGGATGTAATGAAGGTTTCTCCTAATGGAGTTTCAACAGATAAGTCAAAGTCTAATTTCTCCGGAGTCAAATTTAAACATTGAGCACAAGTAGGAGAAATAAAAGAATGGGTAGAACCGGTATCAAATAAGGTATAGACTTCGCTAGAGTTTATGATAAGCTTACCCGTGATAACTTCGTTCGGGTTCCTTGCTTTCTGGGAGGTCACTACAAACGCTCTCCCTTGCGCTACCGGCTTTGACTTTTCTGGGATGGCCTTTGGTGCCTCCATCCTAGCTGAATTTGTCTTCGGTGAACGACAAAATCGAGCTAAGTGACCTTCTCTTCCACAATTATAACATGCTTTGGATGGCATCGTGCAGTTTGGACTGATGTGTCCCTCCCCTCCGCATTTGAAGCATATGATAGGTGGTCGTTCTCCTTCCTGAACAACGGGTGCTGGTGCTGACGTCTTTCCATCATTGTTGAATCTTTTTTTCTTGAAATGTTCATTTTTATTGTCTTGGCTATGATTACCACCGAAGTGGTTACCATTTCTGGCATGTTGATTCCCTCCACGTTTGTTGTCACCGCTTCGATGACTGTTACCACTGGTATTTTCATTCTGCCGGCTACTTACTCTTGGTTGCGTTGACTCATTATCGCTCTCCAATAACTGAGCCCTATTTACAACATCTGAGTACAAACACAGTTTATGAGAAATAAGATATTGACGTATCTCCGGTTTCAAACCTCTTAAAAACATTCGCGTCATTCGCTCCTCATTATCGACCAAATGGGATGCAAACCAGGATAACTCCGTAAATTTAGCCTCGTATTATGACACGGTCATATTGTTTTGTTCCAACTTGATAAACTTCATCTCCTTCATGTGACGAATACTTTCGAGAAAGTACTTATCGTTGAACAGCTCATGGAACTTCTCCCAAGACATCTTGAAAAGGCCAGTCAAGTAATGCTTTTACTGATTCCCACCAAGAATCCGCCTCTTCACGCAACATAAAGGTGGCGAAGGGAACCTTTTATTCCTCGGAGCATCCTAATACATCAAATATCTTGGTTATCTGCTTTATCCATGCTTCAGCCTTAAGTGGTTTTGGCTCTCCAATAAACTCCGGTGGTCCCAAGCTCCTTGAACTATTTAGCGGTAAATCGTCTCGAGAGTTTCCAAAGTGTTTCCACCTATATTTTGGACAGAGCCGCTTCTACTTTGATGTTGCATGAATTGCATAAAGCCTCTGAACATTCCATCGTTCATCATTTGGTCAGTGTTGTTGTTTGCATGAGGATTGTCGCCTTCTTGATGCACATTATTCTAATTGTTGATCTGTGGAGACTCAACGGTCTCTTGTGCTCCATTTCTATTCTCAATATTCTCAGATGCCATTTTCAAATACTGCCACAAAACAAGGGTTAATTGACATGCAACATATTATCTATATACTTTGACCAACCAATTAAATACCAAATAAACTTAGGTAGGTCATACTAGCAAAGGAATTCCCCGTCTCTCCCCTCCTAGTTCTAGTCTCACATCTTAGCCAGGGACCATATCCCTAAGCTTTGTTATCAACTGTGACGCCCCCAAAATAGGTATACATCACCTATTCTGAGTCGTCAAATACATGGTACATAATACAAATACAACTTAATTATACAACTGTCGTGTAAAGTACGACAAAACATAAGCTGTGAGTTTTAATACAAATATTGTCGTCTAGACAATATACAAACTCAAATTCAATATTGTTACATTTATTTTCCACTATTTCACTGAATAGTGAGGACTACTAATGCTATCATCTGGTCCATCACTCCGTTCCCCGACTAGTCCCTGCTACGTTCTCATTTCCTGAAGAGAACAATAAAAGTAAAAGGGTGAGCTCAACTAGCCCAGTAGGAAATATTATGACTAAGATAATGCAGAATATATTATCGTTAGCCTTCAACAGTGTTAAACTGATACAATATAACAACCATCAAGTTTAACAAGCAACCCATTAAAAGAGTCAAGTAGAGAATAAAATCTACTATCTTTTATGATTTAAAAGGTTTTTCATCACTTTTATTGCAGGGATTCAGCTTAATAAATAATCCACATCATCGAATCACCCCTGCACTACGACCAAGGATATTCTTTAGTATCACGACCACAATTATCCATGCACTACGAGCCAAGAATATTTGTGTATTCAATAATGGTCATGATCATGCCAACAACTGTCCATTAATGCACTACGGGCCAATGAGGACTTTTACCACATCATTTGTAACATTACGGTCATGATTACACCGAATAATCCCTAGTCATAATCATACCAAGTCCATCTATGCACTATAGGCCACATGTGACTTTCAACAAAATATAAACATGAGGATTATGACAATGATATAAGAATTCAATAAAACAAGTTCAAGAATTATTTTATCCAGGAACTAATAACGTCCAAATTGTCAACATCATACTACTTTGTAGAGTAAAATTCAAGAATGCTTAGAAGAATATTTCCATGAAAAGATACTGGATGAAGAGCAAATATCAAGGATATTCCACTAATTTCATGGAGTATAGAAGTCAAAACTTTAACCAACTGAGTATAATAACGAATGGAATAATAAAAGAAATCACCAGGCATGCGATAGACCGCACAACAGCAAAGTTATTCCAATGTAATAATAAATAATGAGATCAGTCCCACAGTAAAACGCATGCATGAGGATATTCCAACAAAATAATAAAGATAGAATCAGTCCGGCGTAAAACGCATGCATGTGGTATTCCAAATGTAATAATAAAGACGAAATCAGTCCCAAGTAAAACTCATGCATGTATGTGATATTCCAATGTAATAATAAAGATTTTAATCAGTTAAAGCATAAAACGCATGCATGGGATATTCAAATGTAATAATAAAGATGGAACCGAGTCCAAAAGTAGAACGCATGCATGAGGATGTTCCAACATTATGATAAAGAATGGAACAACAGAAGAATTTCACCAAGTATAGGGTGGCCCGCCTATACAGGTTATTCCAACAGAATAATAAAGAAATGAATAACATAAGTTCTCTTCATGGATAAGAAAGAAATAATACTCCCTACCTTAGAAAAACTGGATACTGGAATAGTGAGAAATAAAGGAAGAATGAACTTCTATTTATAGAAAAATACAGTTTCAATAATTGCACGTTTTGGGGCTCGAAAAATTACAGTACAATACCTCCAATTTTTCCTTTATTTTTAATTTAGTCATGGAAGTATTATCAAACTTGCACCACCTCGCCTAATAGTAAATAATGTGATTCAATAGTAAATTATGTGAATCAATAGTTCTAGACATGTGAAAATACGAATTACAGTATAGTACCTCCATCTATACCTCCATTTTTAACTTAGTCATGCAAGTATTATCAATCTTGCATCAACTCCCCTAATAGTAACAAGAATGTGAAACAATAGTATACACATGTGAACAAATAGTTATAATCATGTGAAATAATAGCAATCAATTGCTCATTTATCTAGTTAAATACCTAATTGGTCAATATAACCTCCAGACATCAATTATTATCGAAATAATTGTCGATTTTCACTAACACAAATAATTCCAACACAATGAAACCATTTTTATCAAAAATATAAAATTTGAAATTTCGAAGTTTGGCTTTTCCCGAAAAAGTCAACTGTTGACTTTTTGACCAAATAGTGAATTCCGGAAAATTTTGTGTTTATAGATTATTTTTACTAATTTCATCGTTCCGGACTCAAATATCCCGTCTGCGTATCCAACATCAACTCCGAACACAACTTTAATTTTAATAACATTCATCTTTAATATTATAACTCATAATATTTATCAACCAGGTCGTTCACAGGAAAGATGGGGCTTTCCAATAAGGATTTCTCCCTATTGGTAGCGCGCAATTAGGTGACCAAACCTCTCCTCGATGTAACTTCTAGACATTGTAAATATTGTAATTTAATAATATGAATAACTTTGTCATCTCAATTATTGATTTAATAAAATAACATATTATGATGATACTATGACAATAATCGAATTAATAATATGAGAGATATGATGCAACAACCATTGTAGAAATAATTGAGTATAAGCGAGTGACTTCTCACGTAAGCATCAATAATCGATGCACAGTGTGCTACTATGTAACCACGCAGTATCATGTACTTTTACTACCGGGTAGTTCAACAGTTAACGGTAAAACTTCCGCCGTTATTTTCATAAAGTATTTTTATCGTTTTCTCAATCCGACAATAATTCCGTTGTGGGGGTCCACCAGTGTTTTTGCCATTATACGGATATTCCTTGTTAAAATGAATATTCCCCGACCAATCAAATATTATATAACAACTTGCGTACTTTGCAAAATTTGTAAATATTACCCACAACTATAACATTATATCAAATCCACACCATAATATTCAAAAATATATTTCAAGAAAATTTAATCTTTATTAAAAAAGTTGGGGTCTTACACAAACGACATTACTAAAAATTCGTAGTGACCATATCGTGTTCTGAACGCTGCCTTCGGTACATCCTCTGGTCTCACCTTCAATTGATGATAACCACTTCTCAAATATATCTTGGAAAAATATTTTGCAACTTTCAATTGATCAAATAGATCATCGATCCTCGGTAATGGATATCTATTCTTAATCGTGACCTTATTCAGTTCTCTGTAGTCAATGCAGAGCCGCATCGTTCCATCCTTCTTTTTCACAAACAACACTGGCGCTCCCCACGACAATACACTCGGTTGAATGTACTTCTTGTCCAGTAATTGTTGTAACTGTACCATTAATTCTTTCATCTCTACCGGTGCCATTCGGTACGGTGCCTTCTATATTGGAGCAGTCCCTGGCCCCAAATCGATCACGAAATCAACTTCTCTATCTGGCGGAAGTCCTTGAAAATCATTTGGAAAGACATCGACGAAGTCTCTCACTACCGGTATCTCCTCTACTTTCGGGTTCTCTTTACGACTGTCGACTATGTAAGCTAAATATCATACACAACCTTGTCTTAACAATTTCCTGGCCTGCATTATTGTCAGACAACTCGCTTGTCTAGGCGACTTGCTACCATAAAACATAACCTTTGACGAAGTCATAAGGTTAATACGCTTCTTTTGGCAATCAATTACAGCCCCGTAATTGAATAACCAGTCCATTCCCAAGATAACATCAAATTCTCCAAGTCGAATAGGGATAAGATATACGTTCATGATATTACCCTTAATATCCACTCTACAGTTCTTATGTACGTACTTAACAAAGATTATTTCTGTATTTGCAATTTCTATGTTCATGGGATATTCTAACTCATCCTTAGGAAAATCTAAATTCTTAGCAAAGTCATTGGATATAAAGGAACAAATAGCACCCAAATCAAATAAAACATAAGCATTAATTTTATTGATCGGAATGATACCTGACACCACATCACGAGACTGAACTGCATCCTGCACTGTCATATTGAAAGTTCCGGCGGTCGGTCGGTTAGTTGCGATTGGTCGTGTGATAGTCAAGGCATTTCCACTGCTGTTACCCTTGTTTCCTCCTGATCCTGCCCCACCAGATCCCTTCTTAGGACAGTCTCTTGCCAGATGATCCTTTGAACTACAGGTGAAGCAGGCACCCTTCTTTGGGTTAGGATAGTTAGGTATTTTGTGGCCCTCCTGACCACAATTGTAGCACACCCGCTTTCCTTTCATACAAACCCCTAGATGAGCTTTCCCGTAGGTCGGGCATGCTTCGATTCTTTTCTTCTGACCTCCTTGCTGATTCCCCGATGATGAGTTGTCATTCCACCTCTTCTTCTGATTAAAATTACCACCTCCTGTGCCACTACCACTAGCCTTGTTATTTCCTTCACTTTCAGTCTTCTTCTTCTTCTGATCTTGATTGTACTTGGTCACCGCATCGCTTCCACCTTCAGCGAGGATGGCCTTTTCCAGTACTCCAAATAAACGTGTTAAGCTGAAACATTGATACTTTGTTGTATACCTAGGGCTTCAATCCTTGTTCAAACCGTCTTGCCTTTCTCTCATCCGTGTGAACTTGATACGGAGCGAACGTAACTAAGTCATTGAATTTAGTCGTATAATCAGGTACGGACCTATTCCCCTGCTTCAACTCCAGAAACTGAACCTCTATTTGGTTCTGCGAGCTTGTCGGGGAATACATCTCGAAAAACATTTCTTTGAATCTCTCCCAAGTAATCACGCCTTCACCTCCACGGACCTTGTTTGCTTGCCACCAGTAACTGGCCTCAGACTTCAGCATAAACATTGCGAAAGCGGTCTTTTGGTATTCTCTAACTCTAGCAACATCGAAAACCTTTTCCATTTCCATAACCCATGTTTGAGCTTCAATCGGGTTCATGCAACCTTTAAATGCTGGCGGTCCTACTGCCTTGAAATCTTTAAATGTTGTATTTTGTGGAGCTTGAGGTTGATTATTCATTTCTCCAGCTAACAAGTTAACCAATTGCTGAACAGGATTAGTATTAGCGTTATTGTTGTTATTTGCAGATCCTTCTTGAGCTGGTTGACGTTGTTATCTTCTTCTTGGCGGCATATTTCTGTTAAAATATATGCTTATTAGATCTTTGTTTATTTCTCTAAATAGTTAAGGCATTACTCAACAATTTAACATAATTATTTAACACATTATCTCAAACAACTTGATATATATTCATTCAAACCAAAAGTTTTACATCAAACGGTAGCATCACTGCTATTTACATCAACTATCCTGAGATAAAGAGTCTACAGGATTTAAATATTAAAATATTCCTTTGTTCATAATTACATCGAAATTTACATCTAAGTACTAGATAAGTTTATCACATAAGTAAACAAATTCTATCACTGTCTGTCAAGGCGCTGAATAGCCTTGCTACGCTCCTCTTCCATGATGCGAGACATCGTTCTGCGATCTAGCATGTACGATGGAAGTCCTTCAAACTGGATGGGGTACCTCAAAACTCGATCCTGGGCCTCATCCATTGCATTATTAAGTATAGAGTACGTCTCCCAAAGCTTAGCCTTCTTTGCACGACCATCCTCTTTCGCAAGATCAACATGACGTGACTCTCTTACCCAGCCTTCCTCTTCTATGATCAGCCTTTCAGAGCTTTAATTCAGTTCCTTCTTCAACTTCTCTATCTCCTCGGTCTTATCTTTGGTTTGACCCTTCTCATGGACCAAATCCCATTCTACATTTCCCAGTCGTGAGTGAAGAGTCGAAATCTCCCTCTCATTCTGCTCGAGAGTAATCTGCTGAATAATCACCCGTTCAGTCAGATCCTGAACATCGTCTCGTAACTCTACGTTACGGTCGTATAACGTGTCATACATCTAAGCATCAATTGAGTGCTGTGGAAACTCCTCTTCTTCCTCTTCCTCTTAAAACTCCTCCTTAGGATCCTCCTCAGGATCAGTCTCAAGTTCATGCTTTTGACCAACAACGGTGATTAATGGAGATGACTCTCTCTGTACCAACTGTTCCCTAACGACATGAATGTCCCGGGGCTCCTCCTCTGTAGGTACTGTAGGTACTCAGGGTTCCTCCTCCCCAGTTTGACTGGCTCCTCCAACATCCGACATCCTGACAACATAGTTTTATGTTTTAGTTACTAAGTCGTACCATCTAACATATACTTTAACACATAAGCACATAAAGTCTTTTATTATCTTCAATGAATTATGAAATTCATTTCTTAGAACTCGATAAGAGTTTTCCATCACTATGTTCTTCCTATAAGGCTACTACCTAAGGTTGTTCCCCCACCTAAAGTTCATAACCTACAGCTTTGATACCAACTTTTGACACCCCCAAATCCGGGTACTTCGATTCCACGGGATTTGGTGTTCACTGTACAAATATCATCTATCTATATACCAATAATAAATGCAAATCATGCAATATATAGAAATAAATCTTCCCCTTATGGGGTTACGACATCTAAATAATAAACATAATCCCAGGTCATACTAACCTTAAACATCTGCGCGGAAAGATAAACAAATAAGTCTTAAACAACATCATTCACTTAAGTCTAAACAGAATTACATCATCATATAAAACAACAAGTCTTTATCACTTGTTAATCTTGCCCTTGCCTTTGCTAGTAGAAGGCTCGTCGTACTTTTCGTTCTTAACTGCAATGTTATTATTAAGCAAGAGTTAGCATAATTGCCCACAAGTATAAAATGAAATAGTAATATATAATAACATGTGAGTGAATCAAAGACTTCTGAAATAAAAGCTAAACTTTTGAATCAAGAATGAATAGCAAGAATTCAAAAGATTTATGAGGGTCATAAGACCTTGAACTATGTCCTAGGTTATCAAGGGTTATACTTAAAACCTTTAACTGTCATAAGATTATGGACTCTTTTACTCGTACTTAGGGGGATCAGCCCTTAGTACCATACTGTGCACACTATAACGCATAAGTAAATCCCTTTGCAGGGTTGTTCATCTTAGTTTGACATTTGAGTCCGCACCAAAGGAAGTTTGGTTTGGATAATTCATCAAGGGTTCTGAAATTTAGAATGCTCATCAACTATGGACTAGTCGAATCATAAAGGGTTCGCTAGTCTAACAAGATTTAACAGTAACTGAATATTTAAATTGAATAAAATCTCAAAAGGTATACAATAGAATAAGTATTGTATAACATCATCATGCTTGAAAGATTAATAGGCTTTAATATAACAAAACAGACTTGATCAATAATAATGAGAACTTGCTCATTGTAGAAATGTGAATTCATCACTTATATAACTATAACAAATAGGGTTAGGAAACTTGCCTCGTGCGTAGATTACACGTTAATTAAACACGTTCCTTGGATTTAATCCTACATATCATTTCCATTCATAACTATAGTTAATTATAATGTAACTAGTCATCATAATATCATTTCTTTTGTCTAATTCGAATTATGACTATACTTAGTCAAATTATCATACTTAATGTTACACAATTTACACTTCGCGAATAACAAGCTAATTATGTATTCAATAATTCAATCCACATGAAATTATGTTATTTACATGTTAAAAATCTATTTTAACATCTCATTATACTTCTAACATATTTTTATGTTCATTAGATTAGATTAACATCACATTCATGGACTTAAACACTTTAAATTTTTTGTTTTCGAACCTTCCGAGAAGCGGTATTTGTCATTTGCTGCCATATTCATGACAAGGGTCAATAATGGCGGCTTGGCATATTTCTCGTATTCTTTACCATGACTTTTATGCTAAGAAATTATTGCATACATGTTACAGACAGACAGACACAGAAATGGCAATTCGCGAAAAATCGCAGAACATGCCAATTTCTACCAATTTGTTATTTCTTACATGTAATTTGACATGCCCATATACTAGAATTCGTATATAATCATTACCCAACGTTTATAGTGTGATTTTAACCAATTAAAACACATAATTACAGAATTAAAACATGAAATTTTCACTATTCTTTGTGTTCTTGAAGATTTTGAACAAAAACATAAAATTTAACACTACGGATTCGTTATAACACCGAATCCGTTCATTTAAGGTTTGGTCTCTTCGTATCAACATGCATAATAACATTCAAGTGTAAATTTTTCAAAACAATTTATGTTTGGCATATTAAAATCACGTATAAGGGCCATATGGCCATAACCTATACTCTGTAAATTTTGAAGCAATCATATACGATGTATTTTCATGAAACTGATGATATGGAAACCTATATAATATATAATCAAATACGATATGATACATCTTAATTTATACACAACCCATAATCATATCATTTTCCCATTACAGAGACTTTACAGTAAACTTGAAAGCCATTTTTTTATAAAAACTTAAACAACGTAATTTAGAATTTGGGAAGAAGAGATTACCCTATTATAGATAAATAAGAGTGAAGTCCCTATTGATTCTTCTTCAATATCACAATCCCCCAACAATTCCTCTAAATTCTTTCCGAGTTCTCAACTCTCTCTTTCTCTCTTTCTCTGTTTTTGCTTTTCCGTGCTTAGCGAGATAATGAAAAAAAAGAATACGATATAATAATAAAGGAGAGGCGACGCGTTGTGGTCAAGTTACCCAATCATGGGGTTAACTGCGTCCTCAACTCCCACTAAGGCCATGTTTGGCTAGCTTTAAAAACTCATTCTTATTTAATTTAATAAATCTCTTATACTATAGTTTAAATTATGTCACCCCTTTATGAAATAAATCAAATATCTTCTTTAATTTAATTAAATAACATATAATAATTTCTCATTAATTCACATAGTCAAATAATTAAATTCTCATTTATGAATAATGTCAAATTATTAAATCTCTAATTAATTATTACATTAATTAAAATAACATTAGGCTTATTAAATATTTCTTTTAATTCAATAAGCGAGATAAATACATACTTGAATAATAAATATTCTCCACATTAATTTAATAAATATAACACATATAATTAAATTAATATACCACAATTTCATCAATTAATTATTTAATCTAATAATTAAATCATCGAAAATATTTATTTAATTTAATAAATATTAAAATTAAATTACAAAAATCTCGTTCGTCACACTAACAGATCAACAAAACAATACCATAATCATAAGATTCAAGCCAGTCAAACTACCTATCAGGAAAGTGTTCTTGAGAAATCTGGGTTTTCCAGATTTCGTCCAAGGCAGTAAGTCAACACCGGTTTGACCGTGCTTATCTTTTATTTTGGTTATGATCTAAGTGATATAGTGACTTTAATATATAGTATACATGTCAGGCTACAAAGATCAAACAAAAAAAAGACCAAAACACTTAACATCAGCAAGATCATAGCCTTCAAAATAGACTGTCAGGCTTTTCAAGGTTTCTAGGGATTTTCTAGGCTGCCTAGAACGCATATCCGTGATCGGTCAATGTGCTTTGATCGTTCATAACTGGAGATCTAGACTTTCGATGTCCCTGTTTCCAGTTTCAGATCACAGTCCTCATGTCATAGCACAGATCCTAAACATAAAACACCCTAAATAGATAACACATAAAGATCTAAAGCCTCTGACATTCGACTGTCAGGCCACTTTTCAACCTTTTTTCCAAATTTTTGAAAAATGCTATTTCGTGCACTTTGATGTTATGGATCCACTATATAGCAACCCAGATCATCAAATGACACCCTCTAACACATAGCTAAACAACAACCAACAACATTAACACAAAATTTTAAGGATTTCAAGAATTAGGGTTTATACCATTTCTAGCTTTGATCCTTGAATCTGACTTTGATGATCTGATCTTGTCAAGTGAAGGACTTATTTTGGCTCTTCTTATCTCACTCTCTCACTCTAAATTTCGAATTTTAGAGAGAGAAAAGTCTTGGGAGAAAATGAAAGGTAAAGTGGCTCTTCTCTCTCTCTTTAATCCATATAATTGATAGGATGCAATGTATACAACAATCTAGATGGCTGATATGTATTAAATTAGTCACATGGCTAGGCTGGGCTAGGTTTTGGTCACCAACTCAAATAGGGCAACAATTACAAGCAGCCTTCAATTATTAAACAAAGGGCATAATAGTCATTTCGCATTTAATTTTAATGGCATTCTAGTAAATGGCCAAACCCTTAGGGTTTAAGGTTTGGGTTTGGGTTTAGGGTTTGGAAAACCTTAGGGTTTAGGTTTTGGAAATTCTTAGGGTTTTACAAAAAAAATTTAGAATTTCCAAATTAGGTGTTAAAAATAGAAATTTAATATTTCTAAATTATAATTAGGATTTACTAATTATATTAAAAAAATTTAATCATAATTTAAATATTGCTAATTAGGATTAGTATTTCCTAATTAAAATTACTAATTAAGCAATTAGGGTCAAAATGGTCATTAGGGTTTATAACCCAGAAATTAGGGTTTCTAATAGAAAATAATTTTCTAATTTAGAAATTAGATTTCGTAATTATATTAGGGTTTTCTAATTAATTATAACTTGAAAATTAGGATTAATATTTCCTAATTAACATTAAAATTATTAAATTAACACTTGGGTTTTTCCTAATTATAAATTAGGGTTTCAAATCCCGAAGTTATGGTTTAAAATTTTGAAATTAGGGTTTGCTAAATAATTAAGCTTTACCCTAATTAATATTATAATTAAAAGCACTTGAGCATTATAATTATCCTTTAAGTTCCCATATTAGGGTTTTAAATTTCTGAATTAGGGTTTCGGATTCCCAGAACTGAAATTAGGGTTTCCAGAACCGGTTTCTAGGGTTTCTTATAATTCCTAAGAATTTTCTAAATGAATACTGACGTTCTTAATATACAATTAGGGTTTGTTACAGATATCGTTTATCTGGTTAACCCTTGACCCTTATTTTCTGTCTAGGTTCTAATTTTGAACTGTAAATAAATTAATAAAAATTTTAAAAATATTCAAAATTCTCGGGTTGTCACATTATCTCTTTGGTTGGCACCATATGATTTGGTTTAATATATTTGTACTTAATGATTCTCGCTAAGACATTAGTGATGATTTTGGTAATCTACATGATATCGACAGAAGAATTATAGATTTGCACCTAAATATATTGGCATGTGATTGTGGGTTTCGACTACATAAGTTATGCGTAGAATAGACATATATTCTGCGCCACGTGCGACCTAATAGAGAACTTATGCTTAAATCCTTGTTATGATTAATTCGCACAGACATGTGTAGGATTGTATCTAGCTTGGACATTCTTTTCTGTTCTATTCCATTTTGGGTGGATCTGAAGAGGATATGTTTGTTCATACCTCGACAGAGGTGCATAAGCACATGTGTGTTCTCGGTCGACAAATTGTCGTGACCATTAAGACCAAAGAGAGAAGGGTAGGTAGTTTGATGAAGCATAACACGCTAGGTGTTCGACAGAATGCCCGTGTGGGGTGAAGTTGTGACCTTAGCTTGTATTTCCTTCAATTACCATTCGTTATCCATTTACTTTCTTTGTTAATTAGTTATAATTAGATTTATCACACTTCTATTTACTACTGTTCGAATAAGACTTTAGCTATACATAGTCGGTACTTGGTAAATATTAGTCATAGTTCCTCGTGGGTACGACATTCTATTTAACACTGTATTACTTGTTAGACCGCGTATACTTGCGCGTGTTTAGTGATCAGTTTTCCGACCAACAAGTTTTTGGCGCCGTTGCTGGGGAACTATTATTCTAATATTGTCCAATATTGATTTCAATCAATTTAGTCTTACTTTGAACGTATATATATATATATATATATCCTTTATTTGTTTGATCTTCCTTTCTTTTTGTTTTTAAGTTTACAGATTATGGATGATCAATGTTATCAATGGCCTTATGAGGGGACGACGTACCCAAGCTCGGAATAAGGACTCGAGCAATTGCAAGTTCAAATTGCAAATGCCTTGAGGTTTTCTGATAATCTTGAGTGTCAGTCCACTCAGAATGCCTAGGGTCAGGAACGAGCTGACTATGAATCGATTCCCTATCATCCAACTTGCCAGGTTATCCAAACTCTTGGGACTACAGTCAGGAGCAACATCATGATCCGAATTACTCCTATCCAAATAAGTTTGAATATCAGTCTCCGCCGCAGTATGAGTTGACATCTCAGCTCAATGAGAGCATTTCTGAAAACTCAACACAAGAAGAAGAGAGCAGGCTTGAACAACTTCTCACCAACTTTATTGAGAGAAATGAGGTTCGGATGGCAAGCCAAGAAGCCACTTTGTAGAGCCTCGAAAGTCAATTGGAGCAACTCGTTAATGCCATTACAAATGCGCCGCTAAACTTTCAACCGATCATAATTGAGTTAGACGATGAATTAGTAGAGCAGTGCACAGTGGATACGCGAGGATAAGGCGATAAGTCTCACCAAAGTGTTGAGGGCAATGTCAATGTGCAAATTGACCAACCTGCGGAGGCTGAGCTAAAAGAAGAAAGGATCATCAGTGGGTGCACTGTCAAGAGTAATCAACAGTTAGAAACCACGCTCACGACTGTGGAAACCCGGGAGGGCCCAATAGAGCACAAAGAACGGTTTCAACTTGATGACAAAGGCGAATTAGTGGATAATTACAACGGTGAAAGATTCTTTATGCCGATGGGTAAGGAAAACGAGTATGAGCCATCACCCGTGTCTGCCAAAAATCAAAAGGAATTGACGAATAGGCAGCATGAAATGGTCATTTTTGCTTGTGAGCCGGATTGAACGACATCGGTATAGTCAAGCCGACAACTTTAAAACAAGCGCTTGGTGGGGAGGAACCTCCACCTCGGTATAAATTTTATCTATTTTCCTTTACTTATATCTAGTTTACTTTGTGTTTTTCCTTAAGCATGTTTTTGTGGCTATCATATGTTTATTGTATGTAGCAGTGTGTAGTTAGTTATTATATTGCTTGTAATATTGTATATTTGTTTCGAAGTGTTTTCTGTTGTACTTGTCTTGGCATGTGCAGTAAACAGGCAGGGAAAACACAGAAAATGGCCCTCGCGCCGCGGCGCCAATAGGTGCATTAGAACCCACGCTGCAGCACCGGGTCCAAAAAGCTTACTTTCCAACCTCGCGTTGTAGCGCCACATAACAATAGCAAGGTCGCATCACAGTGACAGCTTGACAATGACCTCGTCACACTGCTAATTCACAGGCCAGTAGGCCAACTAACAAAGGCCATGGCAGCACATGCAACGTTTGGCAAATAAGTTTTGGTTTTTAAGTGCAGTTTTAAGCCATCAGTTTATATAATTCCTCTCCTTTCTCTCGACACCTCTCGGCAACAAGCAACCCAACATCTCCATTTCTCCACAAAGCCTCCCACCCTCTACATAGCACAGTCTTGAGAATCTTCAGTAAATCGAAATCCACCATCACAAACCAAAGCTTCCATCAATTTGTCAGAGTTCGAGCCCACACGATTTCTCACTTAGGGTTTTTTTTCCACTCAAGGTATTTTTGTTAAGATTTCGTTCAATTAGAAAAGTAACTTAATCGAATTGTTGGGGTTGTCCTTGTCTTCTTGTTTGTTTGGGTGATTTCCACTGAGGGAAATCTGGTTAGTGCACTGTCAAGCAAGGTCTGTCCATAGTTGGTTTTAAGAACGCACGTAAGGTGTGTATGATAAATTGTCTGAACCAACCAATTGACTGAATTGGGCTGTTTGGCTTTGGAAATCATTGGGGTTTACTCTAGCCGAAGTTTGGGGGAGTTTGAATTAGGTATTCTATCTGTGTTCAAGCCAATTACTGTGAAATACCAATGGCACAAAAGAGGCAACACCTTAACATGGGAGGATCATCGTCTGCAGCGCCACCAACGGCTTGGGACAACACCAAGTTCATCAATGAGGAGGCCTGGAAAAGGTACAAAACCACCTTTGCCGCACGAAATCTAATTCCTGAGCAGGGCTTGAGGTAGGACAAAAAGGATGGCGAGTTATTGGCCATGATTTTGGGACGCCAATGGATCCACTTTACAAGGTCACCTGAGTCAGATATTGTATCTGTGGTTCAGGAGTTCTATGCCAATGCCAGTGCTGAGGGTCTTTCTGTTGTCCAAGTCAGGGGGAAGTCAGTGGATTTTGGAAGCCACACTATCAACGCGATGTTTTCCACACCCAACTACGAGGGAAAGGATTATATGGAGTCGGGGCTCCGTAGATATGACCTCAAGGATATCATTAGGATGATTTGCAAGCCCGGGACCGCATGGAAGAAAAATGACTACACGGGTGAAAAGACCAATTTCCTAACTTCAGCGCTCAGTAGCTATGGGAAGGCGTGGTTCAGCTTTATATGCGCCAACATGATTCCGACCCGTCATCTAAGAGACGTGACCAAAGACATAGCGATCCTCTTATTTGGTATTGTCATGGGCCTGAATGTGGACATCAGTGTTCTCATACACGAGTCCATCATGAAGGAGATCAAGAGCACCGTCGTTGCGGGTCTACCACACCCATCCTTGATCACTCAACTTTGGAAGAGGGCAGGTATCCATTGGGGGCCTGAAGAGATAGCTCTACCGCCCATGTCCATCATTGACCATCAAACGATCTCACACTTCAATGTGTTGGATGGGGCAGAGTCTAATGTCAGAGGCGAAGGCTACGGGCCACCTACAATACCACCTCCTACAGCAGAGCCAGAGCCCTCTCAGGCACCAGATGCAGGCCCAGCTGCACAGGGACTACTGGTAGACATCAATGCATCCCTCACCTTGCTGCATCAAAAGCACGACGCCGAGGCTCGGAGGCAGCACAAGCATATAGCAGCAGTAGCTCAGAGGTAAGATAAAACTATGCAGAAGAAGCCATGATACTAATTTACTATTTTATTTTACATTCGCGTGTGTTTTACTAGTGTTAGTGTTGTGTTAGATAGTTTGCTCGAGGACAAGCAAAGACTTAAGTTTGGGGTATTTGATGAGTGGGATTTATACCCGTGAATCGGATACTTTATGACTTAAATAGTTGCATCTTCTCGTAGATTTTATATGGTTTTATGTTATAATAGTGTTATTTTGCTTAACCAATGTAATGTAGGGCTTATTAGGTCTTTTCCATGCATCCAGGGGGAAAACGGGCATTTCCATATGTTCTCGCCATGCCTTGGCCAAAGCCTAGTCTATTTACGCCATGTGACGTCCTCCCGATCCTTCTCGATGTCACCCTCATACCATGCATACTATTGTTCCCTTTTGGACTCGTGAAACAAAGTTGCAAACATCTGGTCTCTTATTAATGACATGGCACCGCAGCACCAACTACAAGCCTATTGCTCGCGTCACAATGCGAGTTCCGGTGCCTAGGCAGAGTTGACTCGATTTTGACCTAACTTGAAGGAGGGACGCATATATATCAGAAGCCAGCCTCTGCAAAAGATATCTGGAATAACACAGACCATATATCATATAATCTAGTAGTTTAGCTTAGGATAGAATAATTTTTCCTCTTTTGTAATTTCTTTCTCTTTCTCTTAGATTATGTCTGTAAATATAGATTAGGTAGATTAAGGAGAAGTCTGGCATTTCTTTGGAGCATCAAGAGCAGCGAGCTACACGGACTGGAGAGCTTGATTTGAGCGGAATGCTCGGAGATTGAAGGGCTTTGACAGAGTTTCCTCTTATCCATTTATTTCCTCTGATTTTGTAATCTATAAATGTTATCTTTATTGCTACTTGTATTTTGTTCAATAGATATGAACTGAATATTGGCCCTAAGGTTATAATGGATCCCTTTGTTATTTAAATTGATTGTCTTATCTCTTTGGTTGGCACCATATGATTTGGTTTAATATATTTGTGCTTAATGATTCTCGCTAAGACATTAGTGATGATTTTGGTAATCTACAAGATATCGACAGAAGAATTATAGATTTGCACCTAAATATATTGGCATGTGATTGTGGGTTTCAACTGCATAAGTTATGCGTAGAATAGACATATATTTGTGGGCCACGTGCGACCTAATAGAGAACTTATGCTTAAATCCTTGTTATGATTAATTCGCATAGACATGTGTAAGATTATATCTAGCTTGGACATTCTTTTCTGTTTTATTCCCTTTTGGGTGGATCTGGAGAGGATATATTTGTGCATACCTCGACAGAGGTGCATAAGCACCTGTGTGTTCTCGGTCGACAAATTATCGTGACCATTAAGACCAAAGAGAGAAGGGTAGCTAGTTTGATGAAGCATAGCATGCCAGGTGTTCGACAGAATGCCTGTGTGGGGTGAAGTTGTGACCTTAGCTTATATTTCCTTTGATTACCATTCGTTATCCATTTACTTGCTTTGTTAATTAGTAATAATTAGATCTATCACACTTCCATTTACTATTGTTCGAATAATACTTTAGCGATACACAATCGGTACTTGGTAAATATTAGTCATAGTTCCTCGTGGGTACGACATTCTACTTATCACTGTATTACTTGTTAGACCGCATATACTTGCGCGTGTTTACTGATCGGTTTACTAACAAATAACGGCTCGTTATATTCTTACGTTACTAACCGAGACTCAATCATCTTTGGTTAAGTACACTTAGTGAATACCGTTCACAGTTTACTTACTTACACTTCGCGTTCTTCGTTTACTTACTATTACACCATGCTCAAGTTCCTAAAGTCATCACTACATAAGTGATTTAAGATTGATCTTACTATGTATATTAATTACATACATGCTTCACTATTAGTTTACAATTACTTTGGTTCAAAAACAACTTGGTCAACATTGTTTTAGTACCCCCCTCCCCGGCGGGGGTTTCTTCTTTAAATATACGCATTTTACGTGCTAGGCTCCTCTGTCAAACATAAACACCCCACCTGCCTTTACGGGGTCCCATTGTTAGTTCCTTAAGTTCTCTTTCCTTGCTAAGTTTTACGCATTCGTTTTAAATACGTGACCTTTCCTAATTCATTTTACATCCGTATTGGCTCATTCAAAAGTCATTAGCTCCTAAATCATTTTCATTATGATTTCATTTTTGAATCTTTTAACAAGGACTTCACCGCTTAGTTCATTATTAAGCGTTCGTTTATCGTTCGTGAGCGTTCGTAGCTCGTTTTCTTCGTTCTAAGTCAGAATTCAACGATTCTTGAGTCCACGACTATTGAATACGTTATACTATGCTATGCCATCGCAAACCAAAGTTTCCAAGTTACACGACAAGTTGACTACTCATCCAAAATTATACGATTTCAACGTAACGTCTAATTTCATAAAATTCGCCATAACTTCGTTACTCA
Source organism: Panax ginseng (assembly GCA_020205605.1). Lineage (NCBI taxonomy): Eukaryota > Viridiplantae > Streptophyta > Magnoliopsida > Apiales > Araliaceae > Panax > Panax ginseng. Next base: position 49,746,437 of record CM035147.1, on the reverse strand, counting down.
TTTTTTTATATACCCAAATCAAATGGAACCAATCCATTGATTCATCATTTACATCCTAACCAAGCAATATGCATAAATCCCATCAATGATGGTTTTCAATTTGTCCATCAATCACCAAGTTACCGTTCAAAGGTTACTTTGGTTTAAACTTACGTAACCACTTACGTTTTCTATTTAAACATGACTTATCAATGTTTTAATCATTAATAGCCATCCTTATTCCTCTGAAAGAGACATGCTCCACCAATCTATGATTCTCTACGAAAAATAAATCAAAAAAGAATCGAAGACTTATGTTTACGAAATATTACCTTTTTCGTTCTTCGTGGTCTTGCTAAAAACTCTTATGATTTTCTTTGGATAGCTCTTGATTACTTGTTCTAGCTCTTTCTCTCTCTTAATATATGTTGGACAAAGTTTATAAAATAACTAATGAACCAACTCTAGCTTCTTTTATATAAGCATTTCAAATAGAGGGCAAAAAGGTCAACAAGCCCACCTCCTTACTATTCATTGTGTAGCCACCAAGTAACTACTTTACTTGGTGTCCAAGTGGCCAAGTGGTCGGCCCACCTTTCTCTTTAGGCCACCCATGGGTTGCCCCATGGGTTTTAACCATCCGGTGACCCGTCGGTTTGATCCGCGATTTGTTTTCTTGGTTTGGGCCTTAGGATTAATTCATCTCGGGCCTAACTTGGGCTTGATTACACAGTTCATTGGGCTTGATATAATCTAAGTATAATTAGATCCTACAAAGTTCTTAAACTCAATGATCATTAAGAACTAATCGTATTCTACATGTATAACTCACGTATTATCTTCGTATAGTATTCGTACGATATTCGTATTATACGTCATAATATTCTACATACTATACTCGTATATCACACGTATAATAACCTTGATCATCATACGCATTTCATTTCCTTCTCTGAATTCACTTTTCCTAACCCTTAGGTTTTAAGTCCGCAAGCGAAAACTTCGTTTGACATAACTGAAATATTATTGGATATTCCATCTCGTCTTATAATTCTATCATTACGCATTTCTCAAAAATTCAAACTAAATTCCCGAGCAGAAATGTATGAATAGTGTTTTTATGGAAATCTCTCGGAAAACTTTTATTTTTGTCTAGGAAATTCAAAACAATTAATTCTAGCACATAGCCGGAATCCTAATCACATCCGCACATTCAAGGTCATAGAACGACCTTCACATAACTTACTCACATAAATAATCAATTAAATTCATTTAATCCACATAATCAAATAAAAATTTAAATCATTTAAAATCCGATTTTCTCGGGCGTTACATTCTCCCCCCCTTATAATGATTCTGTCCCTAGAATCTCGCTATAATTACATAAACAAATGAAAAATAATTACATCTAACTACCCATAATAAAGGATAAAAATATCAATTAATTTAAACAATAATCTTTCCCATTAAAGGGTTACATCATCTCAAAAACAATCTAATGCAATCTAACCTTAAATTATTACATAAGTTTGTGGAATACATCATAAAAGAAAACAAGTCTTATAACATAATGCATTTAAATAAATTCTAATAATTCTTCAACACTTGGACATCTTGCCCTTTCCTTTGCTAGTAGATGGCTCATTGACTCTTTCAACTTTAGCTGCAGTGTTAATTGTAAGAGTGAGCAAACAATTGCTCACTGATATAAAGAGTAGTAATGATAACAACATGAGAATGAACAACAAATGCTAAACAATAATGAACTTGTTCTACGAATCAAAATAGAAACCAAGTTCGAACTTTTAATGACTGAGGGTCTTAAGACCACGAACTATATCCACAGTGATTAGGTATTACTACCCCAACCTTAATAACCAGTTAGACTATACAGACCCTGCTTAGCGTACTTAGGGGGGCCAGCCCTTTGTACCATGTATTGTGAACAAAATCTAAACTTTACACGTAAAAAATCCCCTATGTTAGGGTTGTTCGTCTCAGTTTGAATTTAGAATTTCCGCACTAAAAACGTTTAGCTCAGAACTAACTTGTCAGTGGTTCTAGAATTTTAGAACACTATTCATAATAGACTAGTTCAATCAATAAGAGTTTGCTTAGTACTTGAAGGTTTAATATAACAATATAGAATTGAACAAGTTTATCAAAGTCAAAGACCGAATAACAACAATGTATAATTGAATAACCATGATATACATGCAAAGTGCTATATTCAAAAGAGTTAGGACAATTTCATTTGAATCGATGTATTAGAACAATATATGCTTCGAATAATATTAAAGAAAGTGAAACTTGCTCGATGTAACGAATTAGGTTACAAGAGCTTGTACAATCATACACAAGATAGATTAGTTTTGCTTAACTTTAATATAGAATTTAGAAACTTATACAATGATAATTTAGGAATAGAAAGCTTGCATTCTTATAAAGAGAATGAAGTTAGGAAATTTGCTCAATAAAAGTTTAGGATAAGAAACTTTCCTTGCATGTAAGCTACACAAGTAATAATATTCGCCAATTACCCTACATATATCATTGAAATTGCAACAACAATTACTTACATTAACATCCATTTCATTAGTTTAGTTTTCATTTTAATCATTTCTATAATCCTTAACTTAGGACTTGATTATCCTACTCATTCACGTAACACGAAACTGAATTCTCAATTATATCATAGTACACGACATGGTGATTGCAAAACAATTCCAATTCACATGACATCACATTACAAACTTTCACAACTTACTAATTCATAATCTATAGTTTTGGCATTGTGATTACAATACATTAATACGTCTTGTAACATGTTTTAGGTCCTTTACAAATCGTTATAATATGTTAAGTTAACAATTTCCAAGCTATGCTATTAAAAGCTCATTACTAGGTCTAACTGACTACTGGCGCGACCGCACCATGTCTCCCTTTAAATCCGGCGCGCCCGCGCCAAGAGGCAGCGAGCTCGCGCTCGACACCAGAAATAGTTTTGCAAAAACTTGAAATCAGACTCTGCTCTAGGACAAAATCCCAATTCCATAGAAATTCACCAAACTCAACATCTAAAACTTTGTAATAACATAGTTAAGCATGCTATTCATCATTCTAGCTACATAAACACTACTTAAATTCAATTTTAAAGATTCAAAACCATAATTTTCCAAATTTCCTCAATTTTTACGTTTTTAGCGAATTCGATCGCCACGACTTCGTTTCTTAACCAATTAATATGATTTAAACTACGCCGCTTTCGTTTCTTAATGTACTAACATAATCCAACATCAATTTACAGATTATCATACATATTAAACATGAAATTTTGTACTTTTAAAGCCATTTTTCAAACATAAACACTGTTATTTACTTTTCTCCCTACATATCCGATTTAATGTATTTAATCATCAAATAACACTCACCAATGATGATTAACAAATTATAAACCATATATTCAAGTATATACATATCAATCCAACATAACTATCACAAGAAATTTCAAGAACAAAAGTTAACATTGAAGTAAGTTATACCTTGAGTTAGCAAAGTGTTTAGCAACCCTTCTCTTCCTCTCTATGATTCTCTCCTCCACACCAAGCTCTCCCTCTATTCTCCATGTTTCTTCTTCTCTCCAAACCTTCTCTGAACTTAGCCTTACGGAAATAAGACGCATAAAAATAAACTAACTCCCCTCTTTCTCACGTATACATCAGTTAAAAACCCAATAGGCGTCAGTTCCAATAAGCCAAAGGCCACAAGGACTTGTTTGGCCACACACCAATTCCCCCATTCCCATTTTGTAGACACTCGAAATTGTCTGCACACCTGTCACTAACATTCCAGGAGGACATATTTGTCTTTCAAGAGATAACCCTAGAAGACAGTTCATATCCATTCCGGATACTACCAGAAGTTCAGCCTCAACCCCGGAACACACACCGGGAGTAACAGTTCCAACCTTGGAGATAACCCCGAGGCATGCAGTTTCAATACCGGAACACACACCGGAGAAGATCGATTAATCTCAGACATAACCCCGAGGTATCCAGTCTCAGTCCCAACACTAGGAATAACGTTTACCAACCTTGGCGATAACCCCAAGGAAGGCAGTTGCAGTTCCGGAGATAACCCCAAAAATGCTTGTTTCAAATTCAATCAGCTTCAATCTCGGCGCTCACAACGAGATACTTAGTACCAACTCGGAGATAACCCTGGAAGGACAGGCACACATCAGAGATGACACTAAGGACCTTCAACACTTGCAGCAGTCCAATCTCAATGATAACCCTGAGCAACGTCTTCTTTATCAGCCCAAACTGGCGATAACCTCGGTGAGGGGTAAAGTAGTCATATTGCCCCCATGACGCCACATCACGTCATCTCAGTATCTCATACATACATTTCTACACAACAATGTCCCACAAGAGCCAAGGACAACCAATCCCGAGTGACTATTATGAAGGGTAACTGATAAAATTTGAAGCTTGAAGACCGGAGGGCACCGTCCCATCTTCATGACTTCGTACAACCTCTAATCCCATACCATTGTATAACTCTCGACAACGGTGGTCCGAAATAGGTCCTACATACCTCAGTCGAATGCCCGAATTGTAATTCTGAAAGTTCGAGCGAACATTACAGTTCCCACGTGCACGTACTACGAGACGACACGACCCGAGATATGTGGGGAAACCCGGGCAGCATCAGGTACACCTGCGGCTGGCCGAATTTACACCTGCGGCTCCCCCTCTGTAAATAGAGGACTTGGGGTAGCCATTTTGAAAGAGAGAAGAGCGAGGAAGCCCTGCCCAATTTGCTTTGTATTCACCCTTTATTGAGTGCTTTCCCATTTTATACACCTGTGAGCTCATATATAGCTACGTTTTTACCGGCGGGAGCCGAGTTTTATCCACTTTAAAGATATAGAAGTCTTCTTTGGCAGCCCACTGTAAGCCTTCTCACACCCTTTAAAGTATTATTCTTCATCTTTGCACACACCCTTCTTCACGTTGAGAGTCGTGTTGCGTGTATTTGCCCGGACTTCGGTCCGTGGTTTTATTTTAGTTTGTATATACATATATATTTATATATATGGACTAACATTATCGAGTTATGTCTCGATTGAGCCTAGACTTCGGTCTGGAGCGTTTATTTGCTTTTATATATATTTATATACTTATATATATATATATATATATGAATGTGTGTGTGAACTTGGTTCGATGAGCCTAGACTTATGTCTAGAGCGTTTACTACTTTAATATATATATATATATATATATATATATATATATATATATATATATATTAGCGTGTGTCGAATTCTATTCGATTAGCTTTGGATTTTACATCAAGAGCGCCATCGCTTTATATATATATATATATATATATTATATATCAATCGTGGTCGAACTCGCATTCGATGAGCACAGATTTTACATCCGTCGTTTACCGCTTATATATATATATATATTTACATTTAGTCCGCTTTGGAGTTTACTTTGGGGTGGTTGATTGCCTTCTGACTTTCTTTATATGTTTCGTCCCTTTGAGTTTCCTCCGTGGCGGTTGATAGATTTTACAGCTTTATTTACCTTTTCTAATCCCCCATGGAGGTGCTTCGTGGTTGGTGATCATGTCTGTATATATATATTTATAGCTTTTATATATATATATACATACTTACTACTTTAATACAAATTGTAGCATTATGTGAGCTTAGGAATCATGTGATCACAGATTCAATCTATTTGATCTAGATTCGGTTCTCGTGATGGACCTTTTCAGCTGTAAGCAGCTTGTAAATTTATATGCGGTGTCTGGATTTTCTCAGATGGTTTTCATACCCACGAGGAACTCGACATTATTTTGTATATTATTTTTCTGATAGATGCTTCGCATCTCGATAATAAAATCAATTAAGCCGAATATTAAATAAAATGGGAGTATCAAAAGGTCTCAATTACTATTGAGCACAAGGGTTTGAAAAAACCTCTTTTATAAAACATCATTGCTATATCCTGCTTAAAATTGAATTTTTACATAAATTCAAACCCTGTGTATATAGGTGTGAATGAGGCCTTGCACTACTTCAAAATAACAGTACATTGACCCAGACACACACATTTAGATAATAGTTTCTTGAAAGTTGGCGGTCACCGTGGTAACACGGATGTCGGGGGGGTGCCTAACACCTTCCCTCCGCATAATCAAGCCGCCGGACCGTAATGAATCTCGGTTTCAATTCGCTTTTGGCTTGTTGTCACATCACTGGGTCAATGTGCAAACCTTTCTCTCGGTTGTGTTGGTACAACCATTTAAAAAACCAAATGGCGACTCTTAACAGTCCATCGTCGACATTATACATGTCAGACCTTTTTCACTTGTTTTTTCAAACAAATCTCACCTAACATGAGAACACCAAAGAACAAGTAACGAAAAAGGGACAACTAAAAATCTCGACGTCAACAGGTGGCGACTCTGCTGGGGACTCCAGTAAGAGGGCTTAAGCCGCTACTGCAAACTTTTCAAAACTGTTATCTACTTGTGTGTGGATGTTGTATTTACATTTGAATGAATCTGTACGAATACATTTACTTATTTCACTTAGTGCTTCGCACCATATCTGCTTGTGATATTAGTGCTTCACACATGTCATCATTTTCATACGGTGAGACGCGATGTATGTTGTGTGGTCCCTCCACCATGAGGCTATCCTGTCAGTTTTTGATTACTGGACTCGTAGGAAGACTAATTCCCGCGAGGCTCAAGAAAGGCACCACCCAAATTCGCTCCAGTTGAAAGACCGGATTAATTTCCCGTTGAGTAAATTGTGATGATTTGGGAACCTTCATGCCAAAAAGCCGCGATAGTAACCTAAGATAGGTCAGCCTCTGATAAACCCAACACGGAGGAAAGTCTCGTCATACTCTCTTATTTTAAAATTACTTGTAAAGTCAATTACTTGTAATTTCATTCCATATTCATCTCCATGTAATGAGAAATATGAAGAAATGTGTATACCTACATATGTAAATTAACATGATACCATGTATTACAAACAGCTAACATCCGTTTTGCAGGATAAAATTCCTAAAAATGGACACATCACATAGCATGTTAATATTTACACATTCTCTAAAGACTAAACTATGCAAGTCTTTTGCAGGGAAACAATCGGACCCACTAACCGGTCAAAATCCAAAAAGGCCACATGCCTGTAGTCAATTATGTCATCATCCGACCAGACTGACCTTAATCCAATTTCTCGTAAAGAATTCGACGGACCAAGCAAACAAATTACAGATTTGGCTGTTCGGCTTAAAGAATTACACCAGTCTACTCAGGGTTCAAAAATACCCCGTACATGCTGAATCCTCTACGCAAGGGGGAACTCATGTTATTACAATACCTGAACTGCAGTTGGATACGACCAACAAAACTCATGATGCCACCCATCCCACTGGAGATCCAGACACCGGTGACATCTGAAAGAAAGTCCTTCAAATGGAAGAGACCCTCCGTGCTATCAAAAGAATTGGAGAACACGGAAGTGTTTTATATGTTGACCTTTGTATATTCCCTAGTGTTCACTATCTAGAGAAGTTCAAGACTCCTGACTTCGAAAAGTACGATGGGTTAGGAGATCTTTACACACATTTGAAGGTGTTTATTGTAGAACTCAGATCTTATGTAGAGGACGAGAAGCTCAGGATGTAGCTATTCTAGAAAAATCTGACTGGAGAAGCCCGTTCATGGTATACCAGATTAGACAATTCAAAAATCCATAGCTGGGAAGAGCTAGCACACGCCTTCTCACGAAATACAGCTTCCAATCTCAAATGGCTCCTGACCGGTACTAGATTACCAAGGTCAAAAAATAGTCTAACGAGTCTTTCAGAGAGTATGCCCAGAGGTGGAGGCGCCTAGCTGCTAAAGTTATTCCTTCCATGATAGAATCAGAAATGGTCATGACTTTCATAGACATACAAGAAGCTCCTTTCTATGAAAGAGTATTAGCCGGCATCGGTAAACCATTTTCTAAAATGATTAAACACTGGGAGATGGCTTAGATGGGATTGAAGTCAGGAAAGATTCAAGACCTAGCTGCCCTTAAAGCTATTGCTGAGCACATCCAGTCTAGAAATTATGGAAATAACCCCCGGAGGGTCCATAAAAAGAAAGAAGAGGATGTTTCCCTGATACTACAGGGTCAAAAAGGCAATCAAAACATGCCTATTCAGAGGTAAAATTACACTCCCTTTCAAGCTCAGTCTTAACACCCTCTAATACCGAAAGGTGAGGAAGTCAAACGCCCTCAAGTGTTCACACCCTTGGCGGACTCACTCGAGAATATTCTCACTCTTCTGACAACACAGAAGAAAATCACGCATCTTCTTCCACCAGCAAGCCCTAATGGAAGGGGTTTCAATGCTGCCAAGAAATGTGCTTATCATGCCGGGGCACCTGGACATGATACTCAAGATTGTTGGGCCTTGAAACATAAGATCCAAGACCTGATAGACAACGGTGAGATTGTGGTCACCAAACCAGATCAACCTCACATACAAGAAAACCCTATTCCTCAACATAAAGAGGAAGAGGTCAACATGATCAATTAGAGTAATGGACAGAGTTCCAAATTCAATGGCGAGTCATCTCAGACCACCAAAGATGGGGTTGACAAATGTGATTGTGCCAAGTTCTAGTTCACAATGGAACGTAAGACGAAAGCTTTATGCAAGCAGATTGAACAAATGGCCGAACTGGTGACCTACCAACATCAAGTTACATACCAGCTGATCAGCCAGGAGCATTCAAGTCTCCTTCCTCTTGTCATGAATATTCACTCGTCACCTTCAGAAAATGAAACGATGGAGGACAAAGTGACAAAGAGAGCAAATGCCAAAGCCCGTCGGGATTTTGCCAACATAAGGGAATTTATGTAGCTGGGCCAACCTATGGAGGAAATTGTTCAAATGCTAATCAATGAAGGAAGGATCACTTCCCTTCTACCTCCAATCAATCCTCGTTCAGGATTGTACAATTCTGATGGAGCATGTCAATATCACTCCCATTCTCGCGGTCACATCACAGAATAATGTTGGGCACTCCGCCACCTTATCCAGAATCTCAATGACAGCGGTGTCCTACAACTAGTAGACGATGATACTGTGCTACGTGGGAGTGAGAATACATGTCCTACTAAATGGAAGGGATTGGTGGTAGTTATATCTACTGAGGCTGATGACATTGTCAAGCCACTCACTATACCAATAATTCAACTCAGAGGAAGCAACAATCCTTTGAAAGTGGCCGCTCCCGAGCCAATCAACTTACCATGCAGAGCACAATATCCTGTTGTTAGCTTTCACAAAGTTTCGTGGAATTATGGAGAATGTGAAAGATCCACCTCACATACGACTGCTACAGTGTCGAAGGAAAATCCAATGTATCTTCCCCAACGGGTGATGAAGTCTACCATCAAATCAAAATGGGAAAATACCCATGGAGAAGATTGAAAAATTCCTCCGCACTATGGGTCATAACGAAGCCAAGGTGGTTTTAAGCTTAAGGGAAGCTCCACACAAAATTTTAATTTTGGACTTGGTCCTAACTTATGAAGATCATCGGAAGATCTTACTGAAGGTTTTGGAAGAAGCCTATTTACCAACATCAGTGGATACGGAAAAATTTCAACACTTGGTTGATCATATTTTCAACAACAATGTGATATCCTTCACTGATGACGATATACCGCCAGAAGGGACCGGTCATTGCATGCCGTTACACATTACGGTCTTGTCCTTCGGGTATATGATGGTTGGAGTCTTGATAGATGGAGGCTCATCTCTAAATATCTGTCCATACGCCACATTATAGAAGATGAATGTTAATCTCAACTAAATCCGGAGAAGCCATACGGTTATCAAAGCTTTTGACAGAGCCCGCCGGAATTCGGTCGGAGTAATTGAGTTACCAATCAAAATTGGCCCCCACACATTCTGCGAATCTTTCCATGTGCTCAAGATAGATTCGGGATACAAACTGCTCTTGGGAAGACCGTGGATTCATATGGCTGGGGCAGTCCCCTCCACCCTTCATCAGCAACTAAAATACATTATCAACAATAACCTAGTCACGGTCAACGCTGAACCAGAATGTCCTCAACATGGGGACATGCCAGTCATCAATGCTAATGCAGATATTGAACCGCTCAGTTTTCATGCCTCAGAAGTAAGCGATACCCAATACCATGCAATTGGAACGCCATTTCATGAACCCAAGATTTTTGTCGAGATAATGTTGGCTACTCAAGAAATGATGTTATTGGGTCATCAGCCAGGACAAGGGCTGGGTAAAGATCACCAGGGTATCAAGTATCCAATTCAAGTAGCCAGGCAAACTGGAACAGCTAGTTTAGGCTATTCTTCCAGTTCTATTCATAGGAATCCTCCTAAGCATCAGCAGATTCCTTCAGTTTCAGCCACACGGTGATTATCTTCGCATTTAAACTCTGAGTACGCACAACCTCCGGTAAAGGTGCCAGCCAATGTAATGGCTATGTTATTTCCCAAGCCGATACCAGTAAAGGAGAAAGAAGTCTTTGTTCCAGATCCTAGAATATAGGAAGAGAAACAAAGAATTAAGCAAAACGTTGTCCGGATAATGTCATGTATGTGCATCATCGTTCATGATGAACATACGAACAGATACACCCCAGACGATGATTTCCCAGACGTAATGGTCATCATTCGAGATAAGGAGGATGATGACAACCACTCCATCACTGCAGTCCACCCGGACTTTGCCCTTGGCAATTGGAGCAGCACTCCTGTCATTGGTCGACAAGGGTAAAATGGGCAGAAACTCTTTCTACCCTGTAGATATTATAACTGCTTACTTTTCTGTACAGTACCGGTGGTTTATTTTGTTAGTATATGCTAGCACTGTGTATGATCAAACTCTTTCATATATACTAAGTGAAAACATATTTTGTTTAAGGACCCTGAATTTAGATGTGTCTGTACTTGCTGATACGGTGGCTCTTCTCCACAAGGATTGTACCTTTGATATAGAGATGAATTCAGCCTTGATGCAAATATATGAGGACATTGAGGTACCTCCAAAAATTCAAGAACGGGTCAAAGACAAACCTAAACCCAACCTTGATCAAACCACTTCCTTCAATCTCGGAACCTTAGAAAGCCCTAATTTAATCCAGATTGGTTCAGACCTTACCCCAAACCAAAGGAATGACATGGTTACGCTACTAACCCAATTCTAGGATGTGTTTGCATGGTCTCATGAAGACATGGTGGGTTTGTCCATTGATATTGTCCTTCATCGCCTTCCCATTAAAGAGGGAATCAAGCCAATCAAGCAAAAGCTCAAGCGATTAAAACATGAGTGGAGTTTAAAGGTAAAAGAAGAAATTGTGAAACAATTTCAAACTGGCATCATCATGGTGTCTACATATCCTGAGTGGATACCTAACATTTTTCCCGTGCCTAAACCTGGAGGAAAGGTGCGAGTTTGTGTGGATTACCGGGACTTGAACAAAGATTGCCTAAATGATAGCTTTCCCGTGCCATTTATCCACGTTCTCATTGTTAATACTACTCAATACGACATGTACTCGTAGGTTGATTGCTTTGCGGGGTACCATCAGATCATGGTTGCTGAGGAAGATTGTGAGAAAACTTCTTTCATTACACCTTGGGGAACCTTTTGCTATAGACGGTTTCAATTCGACCTCATCAATGCCGGAGCTACCTATCAGCGAGCTATGATGGCTCTCTTCCACGACTTAATGCACAAAGAGATTGAAATATACGTGAATGACATCATTGTCAAGTCCCAGAAGGAGGATGACCACATAGACCATCTCAGAAAGCTATTCAACAGGTTGCGTAAGTACAACTTGAAGTTGAATCCAGCCAAGTGCACCTTTGGCGTTAAATCAGGCAAGTTAATAGAATTTCTAGTCAGCCACAAAGGGATTAAGCTGGATCCTACCAAAATCCAGGCCATCACGGAAATGCCCATTCCTCAAATAAAGAAGGAGATACGGGGATTTTTGGGAAGAATCAATTTCATTAGCAGGTTCATCTCTCAACTCACAGCAACCTGTGAGCCAATCTTCAAACTATTAAGGAAGAACTCCTCCATGAAATGGAATGATGAGTTCCAGAAGGCCTTCCTTACAATCAAAGAGCAGTTAGTCAAAGCTCCCATTTTGGTACCACCGAAGGATGATGTTCCCCTATTCATGTACCTGTCAGTAAGTGAAAATGCCATGGGTTGCATGCTGGGACAAAAGGACAATAGAGACCAAGAACGAGATATCTATTACCTCAACAAGAGATTCAGCACAGTGAACACAAGTACACTCTGATTGAGAGAACTTGTTATGCTTTAGCATGGGCGTCCATGAGGTTACAATATTACCTCCATGGTAACACAACCCACCTCATATCCCGCATGGATCCTCTCAAGTACGTGATCAATAAACCCATGTTAAATTGCCGACTGTCCAGATGGAAGTTGATCCTACAACAATTTGACATCGTGTACGTGACTCAAAAGTCCATCAAAGGTCAAGGAATTGCCGATCAACTGGCCACCTCACCTTCAGGGGATTTTAAACCTTTGGAAACAAACTTCCCTGATGAAGGGGTCATGACAGTTCAGCAACGCCATCAGTACGATACACGCCAAACATGGAAGATGTATTTCGATGGAGCTGTTAATATGGAAGGTTCTGGAGCAGGAGCAGTTCTAGTATCCGATACGGGGGAGCAGTATCCCGTCGTCGTCAAATTTCAGTTTGTCAGCACTAACAACACAGCTGAGTATGAAGGCTGTCTCATGGGGCTAAAACTTTCCCGTTCAATGTGCATCAGGCGGTTAACTATCTTTGGAGATTTGGAGTTAGTGGTCAGACAATCCATGGGAATCTATCAAACCAAAGAGCTACATTTGCTGCCTTACCTTCGGCAAATTTTATAGATGGTTTCTAAGTTCGAAGAAATCTCCTTTCTACACATTCCTTGTAATAGGAATGACTTTGCAGAACTATGTTGGAGAAGTATCAGATGAGCTACCTCCAATCCAGCATCCTTGGTATCAGCATATCAAGGAATATCTACGAGATGGATATACACCCGCTGAGGCAAGCCCGACTATGAAAAGGCGGATCCATCGACTTACTATAAAATTCTACCTGAGCGTAAATGCACCCTACAAAAGAGATGTAGGACTAGGTCTTCTTAGATGTCTGGACAAAGACCAAGCTCAGAGACTCATGGATGAGATCCATGGTGGAGTCTGTGGCCTACACATGAGTGGCCCCCTCCTTGTTAAGAAGATCCTCAGGACATGACATTACTGGCTATCTCTCAAAGCTGACTGCCATGACCACGTCAGGAGATGTTATCAATGCCAAATTCATGGGAATGCTATCCACGCCCCTCCACGGGAACTCCACAATATGAGTTCGCATTGGCCCTTCTCAATGTGGGGAATGGACGTGATCAGGCCCATCAAGCCTAAAGCCAATAATGGACATCGATTTATCTTCACCATGATCGACTACTTCACCAAGTGGGTAGAAGCAGCCTCCTTCCCCAGGGTTACCAAAGAAGTCATCATTACTTTCATCAGAAATAATGTCATTTGTCGATATGGGCAACTGGTGGTGATTGTATCAGACAATGCTAAGAACCTCAACAACAAAATGATGGAGGAGTTATGCAGTAAATTCCACATCAAACACCTTAACTCCGTCATCTACTGTCCAAAGATGAATGGTGATGTTGAAGCATCTAACAAAAACATTAAGAAGATCATGCAAAAGATGTTCTCCAATCACAAAGGATGGCCTGACTTATTGCCTCTTACTCTGTTAGCCTACAAAACCTCAATGCGCACTTCTACTGGGGCAACCCCCTACGCATTAACCTATGGGATGGAAGAAGTGCTCCCCATAGAAGTAGAAATGGAATCCCTCAGAGTGTTGATAGACACTCAGCTGGAGGAAGACCAATGGGTACAAGACAGGTATCACCAATTGTCTCTAATAGACGAAAGGTGAACCGCGACTGTCTTCCATGGTCATTTATATCAACAAAGGATCGCCAGATCCTACAACAGAAAAGTCTGGCTACGGCAGTTTAAATAACATAACTTGGTTTTAAAGAAGATCATTGATAACCAAGATCAGTCTAAAGGAAAATTCGCTCCTAACTGGGAGGGCCCATTTGTTGTCAAGGAAGTATTGGCATGAGGTGCTCTCAGATTGCAAGAAATGGATGGCGATGAATTTCCACAACTCATCAACTCGGACGCCATGAAATGGTACTGTGTCTGAGGTTACCATCAAGCAAACATCCTGGTGTTGGATCATCAGATCACCAGTCATTCCGGTTCTTTAACCCTTTAACACATACAACTCTTTTCCACACTTTTCCCCTCAGGGAAACATACTTTTCCAGCCAGCAACCTGGCTTCACTGCGCTCATACAACTTAGGTCATCCCACTAAGGATTGAACCTCTCGCATTTACAGTTTGGCTACCCACACATGGGATCAAACTTTTCACCTACAGTTTATCCTCGACCTAGGATCAAACTTTCTCCTCCCCACAATCTGACCTACACATAGGATCATGATTTTCCACTCGTCCTGTGGGGCGAACTACGCCGACCTGATCTCCTCTTCAATAGGAGTACGTAGGCAACCATTTCATATGGCCCAGTCGCAATAAAACAAAAACCACAAAAACATTTCTATCCCCTTCTCCTTACAAAACAAAAACAACAAAAAAAATTTCTACACCATTCCTACCACATACAGCATTGAACCTCTTATACCAGGTTCGAACTACGCAGACCTGATCTCCTCTTCAATAGGAGTACGTAGGTAGCCATTTATGGTTCAGTCTCACCCCCTACCAAAACATAAACCCTTATCAATGGTACTGAGATCAAACTTCAAACCACCACATTTCATTTGGCTTCAGACCAAAGGGATGGAATTACTTGAACTCATCCAAAATAGGAGATTCGGCGACCATCTAAGCTGCGGTTGTACCTTGAAGAGCAACACCAATTAAGAGATGGAATTAACTAGGCTCCTCCTGAATAGGGGTACTGGCGACCATCTGTGGTGCGGTTAATCTCAGAGAGGAAAGCCACACTCCTCTCCACATTTCCATACAGAAACCAGTCCCAAGACACCAAAGATGGTAGGGATACACAAAGATCAATGATCCATTCTGAACTGTACAGAGATAACTCAATGTCCATCCATCCAGGAGGAATTCAGAATACGTCAAGATCGCAAGCCCTAAATCAACAGGCAAAATATAAAGCAAGTAACAAGGCTTATCTAAATGGGAAGTGATCAAAAATATATTTCCCTGCCATATATATAATGTTGTTTGATATACACAAGGTAAACTGTATATGACAAAATGGTTATGCTAGTCTGTGTAGGAAAATACAAGCACATCTACAAGTCGGCGTGTATGCGAGCTAACAAGCCCAATATGGCATCCCTCTCCGGAGAGGGAGGCAAAGTTGTGGTCTCCTGTACGAGGATATCCACACGACCCAATAGATCTGCAGCCATCTGCATGGTGACCATATGATCATCAATATATGCACTCATCTTTGCAATCATGCCAGTGGTAAGGGACCTCACTGTAGTACTATCTGTGACGGCTACATCCCGAGCAGATATGGCATTATCCCGCTCAACTATCGATGCATCTCTGGCTGATCTGGACTCATCCTGCTCAACAACAACGGCATCTCTGCGAGCTAATGCCTTGTCTCTCTCTAATAGAGCTGCGTCTCTCCCATCAAGAGCAGTCAACATCAAAAATCTAGCCTGATCTCTCTCGAAGGTCATGAGATGAAGACTCTACTCAAAGTACTGTGTTGAATGCTGAATCACAACAGTACTAGCACTGGGAGAATCTAAAGGAGATGCTGGCAACCCGGCAACTGGCTCCTCCTTGATGTAGGAATTAATGTCCTCCATGGGCTCTACATCATTTGAATCAATACTCGGCACGATGGATACTTCCACAACCGATGCAATCTCTATCTCTATCCAGGCCGAATACTCTGCAGAACAACCTGGATGACTAATAGAAGAGGCAACTATCTCACGCTGATCCCAACAAGCATACACACGGGATCGGTCCTCTGCTGAAAGATAGCGAGAAGTCGAACGCAACGACCCAACGCCTCGAAAGGATGAAAGTCCCGAAACTAGTCAAAGCGTGACATCACTACCAACGGGTGGTAAGTAGTCATGCCCTCAAGCCACCAGGAGGAGGAGTCCATGCCGGGAGCATGAGTAATAAAGTTATACTTATGAGTCGAGCTCGAACACCAGAATATGAAAATGGATCTCTGATATCCGCCAAGAACATAGACCAAGACATAGCATCTGTACACTCTGATGGCTGAAAGGAGTACGACATGGCTATATCATGGGTGAAACAATACCCATGTCGTCTAAAAGTTCCAATCAGTCTCAAGTGTGACATAAACCACACGTATAGCATGACCGAGCTGCCTGTGAACACTCCTGTCGGATAAGTGCAGCAGTACGTAGCTGACCTTAGAGTCTCTGCTATAATCATCGGTATGATGGTACGACCATCCCTGAGAGCTCTCACTGCCATGATAACTCCTATGTCCAACTCATCCATGTACCGTGGCATGTAGACGTATGACAGTATGCACAATAGCAGTACATCCACCCTGGCTAGACGCCAATGATCCTCCGATGTGGTAAAATCCCTGGAATGTCGTGTAGAACTATCCTCAGAGCCAAATCTGTCAAACAGAAAGTGCTGGGATATAACGTGGCAAGATGTAAGCTCATCCTGCACCACCCTACGCCTCAATCCAGTGAGGGTCATGAACCATCGACTCATGTCCCCCAAAGCCATATGCACGCAAGGTCTGTCCAACAGCAGCATCGTCAAACGTGCATACTCCTCCAGAGTGGGAGTTAACTCCTGGGTCCTAAATCGAAAAACCTGCCTCTCCGATACATAGTGCTCCAGCATGCCGTCCACGAATCCTGTGGGAACCTGAAACATCAACAGGGTCATAGTATTCTGCAACAAATGATCTATGGTCACCCTGTCTGATGGTGACATGCTATCATACCACGATCACATACCAGATGCCACCAATAATGGTGGGGTATGATCAATACGGCTAACTGTCGAAAAAGACATCTGTACGGGCCGTGTCATAAGACCATCCAGGGGTCAATGCTGAATATCTCTATATATACATATATATGCATAACATGATACATGCATTGCAGATAATAGATGGCAATATTATATAGGGAATGAAAAACTATGCATACATTCCTAAATATATCAACATCTAATACATCATCTCTGTATAGCTACAAATATAGGGAAATGGGGCACAGACGCCCTACTACTAATAGAGGCCTATCAAAATATATAGCGAGAATGGGGCACAACCATCCAATAGCTAACAAAGGCGTATCAAAAGAGATAACGAGAATACACATCAGAAGAAGATAATGGTGTCAATGTCTACATCATCAATATTGTCCACCAGATGTAACTCCTCCTGAGTCACTGGATCTCTATCAATAGGGATATCAGGCCTATACAAAAGAGGATCTACGTCGGTAAATCCAAATGGGTCATCTAAAGGGCCAGCCCCTGAGCTGGAAGGATCAAATGAATTTGCCTCTTCTGGATCTCTGCCCAAGTGCTGGATAAAGAAATGTGCCTGGTCCAAACGTCGGGTCAAACTGTCAATCTGTGTCACATTAGTCGGATCTTGGACA
The DNA here is from genome assembly GCA_020205605.1 of Panax ginseng. Lineage (NCBI taxonomy): Eukaryota > Viridiplantae > Streptophyta > Magnoliopsida > Apiales > Araliaceae > Panax > Panax ginseng. Next base: position 49,728,590 of record CM035147.1, on the reverse strand, counting down.
CAGGCTATCCAATGCGTCATCATCACGGATCCTGGAACCATATCCCCCATGAACTGAGTGGCGCGGGACTGGGCTCCAATGGTACGAGGGAACGACCAGCGCTGGAATATCTCCTGAGTGGGACGCCCCCAAAATTAGGTATACATCACCCATTCTGAGTCGCCAGATACATGATACAAAATTCAAATACAACTTCATTTATACAACTGTTGAACTATCGTATAGAATACGACCACAGTTAACTGTGAGTTTTAATACAAATGTATGTAACTCTCATGGTGCCTCGACCACAACTTTACTATGGTACTTTACATAAAAGTATAGTCAAAAACTGTATTAAAAATTAAAATCTTTGGGAAGTGCTCAAGGAAACCTTCGTACATGGGAGGCCATCAAATCCTAGTTATAATAGATATCATATGTCCAAAGAATTATCCTTGGTTGACCCAATAGACCCCAAAGAAAAACTAGAAGATTATTATCATCTTCTTTCCAATGGTGAGTCTTCTCTTGACATATAACTATCTCCACTATCTCTAAGTGAATATTATATTTCAAATAAACTCCAAGATCATATAGGTAGTGCCCGTAGATATACTCAGCAAGTGGATGGGTACAACCCTATCTTATGATAACACGAGGTTGTATATCATTAGACATCTTGTGTGATAGTGGCAAAACACCCTTCCAAAGTTTAGTTCGCCTCACCCTATTTGATTCACCAAATATAACTACTAAATGATGTATAGAATACAACACACTTTTCTATACTATTTGGAGAAGAACCTCCACAACTAGAGACCAACGTTTCTATTCTCCTGTTACCCATTTCGACCCAAAGCCTACACTTTTATTACCTAAAAGTAATTGTGAAGCAGAAGGGTGAGCACAACTAGCTCAGTAAAGAATATCATGACTAAAGCTAATTTACATCATCAATAGCCTTCATCATTAATAAATCAGAGATTTAGAACATATGGTAGATGATAAAACTTTTCAACCATAGTTGCAGCAGAACGAGCAATCCATTAGAAGAGTCCAATAGACCATAAGGTCTATTATCTTCTCTATGTTAAAAGTCCACCAATAATGTTTTATCCATGTAACATCAATCAACAATTCCCATCCACGATCATGTGAATAACTCATAATCACAATTGTGATTCTAAATTTCATCTTCGCACCCAAGACGAATATAATTTTCATCATCTGTCTTTATCTGAACCACCACAGATTATAATTAAATCACAATTCATATTTATAATCAAGTAAATCAACAATCCAACTTTGCACTACATGCCAAAGATATACAACTGTAAAACCAATAACCAACAGTTCATCTTTGCACCACAGGCCAAAGATATACAACTGTAAACCAATAATGCTAGGACTCAGCTTAATAGTATCACAACCACGAATTATCCATGCACTACGGGCCAAGGATATTCGTGTTTTCAATTACGGTAATGATTATACCGAATAATTCCCTAGTCATAATCATACCAAGTCCATCTATGCACTACGGGCCAAAGATGACTTTTACCACATCATTTGTAACATTACGGTCATGATTATACCGAATAATTCATGGTCATAATCATACCAAGTCCATCTATGCACGTAAACCACATATGACTTTCAACACAATATAAGCACGAGGATCATGACAATCATATAAAGAATCAATCAAATGAGATAAAGGATAAATATGAAACATTTATAATATAATTTATCCAGGGTTCAAGAATATCCCTATGTTATCAATCACTTAATAATCTCATAATCTTATATCATTAATAGTTTAACAATATTTTAATCATTTCTTAAACTTATAAACAATTTATTTTAATTATTTACACTTTACCAAATAATGCATTTAATCATCCTAAAATGCCAAACTCATAAGATTTCATCATCAATAACCAAAACCCTTAACAAAGATCTGCATATACCTTATATAGGATTCCCAAGCAATAAAATCCTATTTTTCAATTTTGTTACATTACATAACATATTTAATTTATTTACCCATAACTAGTCCATTTTCATGAAAAATACCAAATTAGTTTCAAAAATATTTCTTTTCTGGGATTTAGGAGAATATAGTCTCATATTAAACATATATTTTTCTCAGAATTTTTAAAATTTATTTACTATTTTTCACATGGCCAAAATAGCCGAATATTTAGACATTTTTTATAAACTATACTTTTGTCCAAAAATTCTGAAATTTATACGGTATACTCCTGTTATATACATGTACTCCCAATAAAAATTTCACCAATTTTGGAGTTAACCACACAAGGAGTTATAAGGGTTTCCTTTTAAAATAGTCTTTTCCCATAAAATCCATAACTCTTAATCTATACATCCAAAAATTGCCATTTTTGGACACAGTCTAGAAAACTCATCAAATTATCAATTCAAATTTTCCAGAATTTTTGAGGGTAAGATAAATTACGACACTGCCCCTGGAAGAAACCCCTTTTTAATGAAAATACTATTCGTATGAATACGAAGGATCATTTACCATGCATGCAGTAATCCACATAGACAGGTTATTCCAACAAAATAATAAAAAATGGAACCAGGTCATTCGAAAACGCATGCATGTGGATATTCCAATGTAATAATAAATAATGGAATAACATAAGAATTCACCTGGCATCGATAACCGCATGCAGAAAAGTTATTGCAATGAATAATAAATAATGGAACCAGTCATGCGCAAACGCATACAGACAAGATATTCCAATGTAATAATAAAGAATGGAAGAGTAGAAGAATTTCACCATGTATGCAAGATTGCAGACAGTAGACATGTTATTCCAACATAATAATAAAGAATGGAATAATGAGAAGAATTTCACCAAGTATAGGGTAGCTTGGCGTACACAAAGTTATTCCAATGAATAATAAAGAATGGAATAACAGAAGTTCTCTTCATGAATAAGAAAGAAAGAATACCCCTTACGAGTACATCAAATAATATCTCTTACGAGTACAACAAATAATATCTCCTACCTTAGAAGAAACTAGATATAGTGAAATAGCAGAATACTTTTCTTCTTTCTCTCTATAGTTTGTGTAAGACCCCAACTTTTTATAAATAAAATTTAATTTCCTCTATTTATTATTTTGAAATAGTAAGGGTTGAATTGATTAATGTGGTTAGTTATGGGTAAAATGCGCAAATATTATAAAATAAGTAGGTGGTTATAAAATACTCATTGTTGTCGAAGAATATTCGTTTGGTCGTGGAATATTCTTAACGTTTGGGAATATTAAATGACGACAGCGCAACCTTGTGTGGGCCCCATAACGGAAAGCGATTGGATAAAGAAAACGATAAGTATAAGTTGTTTATAAATAATCACAGTAGTTATTACCAATTAACATCGTTGGAATACCCGGTGGTTAAAACACGATAATATGCGTTGTTGCACAAGAAGACATTGTATTGCACCAATTATTGATTCTTACGTAAGAAGGCACTACTCAATAATTGTTACAAAGAATTATCGCTCAAAGATTTTATTTTATTGATTCAATAATGGTCATTTGCGTTGATATTTTATATTATCGTTGTTTCAATAATTGTCACTTTACAAGATTTTTCATTATCGAAGCAATAATTCATATTATCCGAATAATATTATTAGAAAACATTATTGGCAATGTTTATAAAGTTCATCTAAGGAGAGGTTTGGTCACCTAATTGCGGCCAAGAAGGAGAAATCCTCATTTGAAAGCCCCTATTTCCTAGAACGCACCTGGTTGTCAAGATTGTGATTCTATAATATTATTTGTGAATAATTAATTATTGATTTATATGATGAGGAAAATATTCATTTTATGTGGATATAGATGGAGAAAATTTTTAAAGTGATAATTATTGAAAATCGATATTTTATCTTTACTGATAAAATAATATTTTATTATATTATTATAATATAATAATGATGATATTTTTATAATGAATGTGGGATATATGAGTATATGAGGAGGAAGAGTATTTTTGTTGCAAAAGTTGTTTAAAACATGTTAAACATGTTTGTAGGCCTATTTCTTGACTGAAATTTGATTATACTGTAATATCGCCTCGCTTGGTTGTGGATTTTCAATTCAATTTACATTTAGAAAATTTTCTTCTGCAAAGTTGTAGAGAATTGAATTTCCTATAGAGAGTCACAAGATTTGAATTTTTCTGATAAAAGGGCTATTTATTATGAATTATTGAAGTTCCAGAATATTGGGTCTGAATTTATTTTGTTACAAAAATTATTTAAAACGTGTTTTTTGTGGTTGGTGGGACCCACTTATTGTTAAGCATGGCTGAATTCAGATCCTTGATTGTGTGCGTAGGAATTTATATATAATATATTAATATTTTATTAAATTTTCTGCTTTGGTGTTCTAAGCAATTTCCTATAAATATGGTGCTTAGGTTAGAATTGAAAATCACACCAGAAACTAAAGATTTCTCTCTCTTTCTCTCTATATATATCGAGCGTATTTTTGTGAGTATTTTAGTACTGTGAGTATTGCTATACAGTGCAAGTTCTTTCAGCACTATATCCAGTATTCCAGTCAGAAGTACTATTCTTTTTGAGGTAAGGGATATTATTTTTTTTAAAATTATATTATTTCTTCAATATCATTATGCCGAAATATTGGTTTGAACATTTTATCAAATTTGGAACTTTTTCATGTCGGGGTTACAATTCACGAGTTATTATTCACGAGTTACTATTCATGAGTTATTATTCATGAGTTACTATTCACGAGTACTATTCACGAAGCATGATAATTTTTTTTGTGAGATTTCTATCTTTTAGTGTCGGAGTCACTATTCACGATACTCAAGACTATTCATTTAATCACGACATTATTCACGAGTAAAAATTAAATTTTTGTTTTTCGTCCAAAATATCTATTATGGATACTAGCTTTGATTGTATCCATGTTTTGATCATTCTTGAATTTTACTCCACTATGATTATTTATGAGGTATTTTTGGACATGGAATAGCTGAAATACGAATCCTTAATATTTATTCTTTTGTTTCACTGGATTCATTTTCTTTAAAATATTTTTCATCATCCTCCATCCTAAATGATGATATAATTGAATATCTTTGGCCTGTAGTGCAAAGATTAATGATTTCTGATGAATATCTTTGGCCCATAGTGCAAAGATGAACAGGTGTTTAGATGAACATGAATTAATCGATGAATATCTTTGGCCCTGTAGTGCAAAAGATGAATATTTGATTCGTATATATATTGATTGATATTACAGGGATAAAATATTGACGATGAACTTTTAAATTCATATATAGAAGATAGTAGATTTTATTCTCTACTTAACTCTTCTAATGAATTATTATTTCTGCTGCGAATATTGATTTCAAACTTGTTGTCTATTGTATTCTATTAGATTTTTCCCTGTTGAAGACTAACGATAATTTATTCTATATTATCTTGGTCATAATATTCTTTACTGGGCTAGTTGAGCTCACCCTTTTCCTTGTTGTTCCATTTTTCTTCTAAGGAGGCGAGAATATAGCGAGTACTAGTCGAGGTGTGGAATGATGGTTTTAGAAGTTGTTCTACTAGTCCTCACTATTCTATAAAATAGTGTATTAATAATTGTAATGAGGACTTATTTGAGTGTGGATATTGTCTAAATGACAATATTTGTATTTAAACTCATAGTTTAAGTGTTCATTTATTTTGCACGACAATTGTATTAATAAAGTTGTAGTTGTTTCGTATCATGTATTTTGGACGACTCGTAATGGGTGTTGTATACCTATTTTGGGGGCGTCACAGTTGGTATCAGAGCTTAGGGATATGGTCTCTGGTGGAGATCGGGGAATAGTACTAGGAGGGGAGAGACGAGTAATCCTTCGCTAGTATGTCATACCTAAGCTTATTTGTTAGTCAGTTGAAGTATATGGTGGAGTTAATCACCACCCAGGGGAACGTGCAACAGGAAGGCAATATTCCTCCTGTAAACAACACCACTGAGCAGACGATGAACGACGGGATGTTTAGGAGCTTTTTACAGTTCATACAAAACCGTATTTAGGAGACTTGTGTACAGAATACGGGTGGAAATGATAAGAATAATGCGCTTTATCACTACCAAGCAGTTCAAAGAGTTGGGACCACCAGAATTTAAGGGAAAGCCGGATCCGATCATGGCCGAAATGTGGGTCAAGCAAATTACCAAGATATTCGATGTCTTGGGATGCACGGAGGAACTGAAGGTTCTATTCACCACCTTTATGTTCCATGCATGAGACAGACATCGGTGGAGTCGTGAAACGACTCACTGCGCGACTCGCATGTCTTGGGAAACGTTTGTAAACTTTTTTCAGAGAAAAATACTTTCCTGAAAGTATTCACCATATGAAGGAGGTAGAGTTTATTAGACTAGAACAAAACAACATGACGGTGTCCCAATACGAGGCGAAGTTCGCAGAGTAATCCAAGTTTGCACCTCATTTGGTAGAGAATGAGGAACGAATGACGAGGATGTTTCTGAGAGGTTTAAAACCCGAGATTCGGCAATATCTTATCTCTCATAAATTTTTTTTATATTCAGATGTTGTCAACAGGCCTCAATTATTAGAGCGAGATAGCGAGTACGTTCAAACAAGGGACCGCAACTGTGGTCATACCGGCGGGGCAAAGTAAATCATCTGAGCAATGAAAACCAAATAGGAGGAAAACATTCAGATTAAAAGCCAGAACCACTCTGGTGGTAATCGTGGCCATGAAAATAGAAGAAACGAGCCTGGGGAGATTTAAAAGAGGAGATTCAACAATGACAATGTGAAGACGCCAAAGATCAAAGAAGAATCGGTTCTAAGGGATGAGAACGACCACCGATTATATGCTATAAGTGTGAAAAAGAAGGACATATCAACCCAAACTGCCCACAACAGTTTAAGGTATGTTATAACTGTGGAAAGGAAGGGCATATCGCTCGAGATTGCACTGTAGCGAAACCAAGTCCAATGGGGATGGTGACTCAAAAGGTTATCCTAAAAGTCAAAGTCAACGGTTCTCGGAAGAGTGTTTGTCGTGGATCGTCAATACGCGAGGAACCCAAACGAGGTGATCACGGGTAAGCTAATCATAAATTCATGCGAAATTTATACATTACTAGATACCGGTGCTACCCATTCATTTATCTCTCCTGCTTGTGCTCAATGTTTAAACTTGACTCCGGAGAAATTAGACTTTGACCTATCCATAGAAACTCTGTTAGGAGAAACTTTCATCACATCCACTGTTTATATATCTTGTTTGATCCAAGTTGGCACTATCACATTACCTGTTGATCTTATCTCTTTAAAGATACTTGCATTTGCCGTGATTTTAGGGATTGATTGGTTAACTACTCATCATGCCAAAATTGATTGTTTTCGTAAGGTTGTTAGTTTTCATATTCCTAACCAACCTGTTGTGCGAATTTAAGCAACTAAGCCATTAAAATCAATCACTATTATATCAAGTCATAAAGCTATTCATTTATTAAAAAATGGATGTCAAGCTTTCTTAGCCCATGTTATGGATTTGAATAAAGACACGCCGATTTGAATAATATTCTGTTGTTATTAACTTTCCGACGATTTCAAGACCTTCCCTGGCCTACCCCGTAATGTGAAGTTGAATTCTTTATTGACCTTGAACCCGTACAAAGCCCATTTCTAAAACCCCATATCGAATGGCTCCTATTGAACTTCAGGAGTTAAAGGTCCAACTACACGGTGAGTTATTGGACATCGGTTTCATCTGGCCCTAGTACATCTCCTTGGGGTGCTCCCTGTTTTATCTGTAAAGAAGAAAGATGGGAGTATGCGACTTTGTATCGACACGGAATTAAACCATGTCACTATCAAGAATAGGTATCGATTACCTCTCACATTGATGACCTATTTGACCGATTGCAAGGAGCACAATTCTTTTTCAAAATCGATCTTCGCTCTAGATATCATCAAACCAAGGTTAAAACCGAGGATATTCCAAGATCGCTTCGTAACTCCTGAACGGCATTATGAATTCCTAGTCATGTCCTTTGATTGACTAATGCTCTCATGGCTTTCATGGATATGATGAACCGAGTATTCAAGGAATATTTGGATCAGTTCATTGTTGTCTTTATTGATGACATCCTCATCTATTCCAAAAGTCGTGAAGATCATGAGCGTCATTTGAAGCTGGTACTGCAAAGGCTTCGTGATAACAAGCTATATGCCAAGCTAAAGAAATACGAGTTCTAGCTTGAGGAAGTAGCATTCCTTGGGCACATGGTGTCAAAACATAGAGTGTCTGTTGACCCAGCGAAGATTGAAGCAATACAAAGTTGGGAGCAACCAAAGACGGTGACCGAAGTACATAGCTTTTTTGGGCTTAACTAGTTATTATCGGAGATTTGTGGATGGATTTTCTAGAATCTCTACTCCGTTAACTCAGCTGACTCGTAAAGATACAAAATTCGTATGGAGCGAGGAATGCGAGAAGAGTTTCCAAGATCTCAAGAGGAGACTCATTTTTAAGCACTGCTTTGACAATACCATCTGGTTCGGATGGATTTGTTATCTACAGCGATGCTTCAGGCAAAGGGTTAGGATGTGTTCTCATGCAATGTGGAAAAATCATAGCCTATGCCTCACGACAACATAAAGAATATGAAAGGAATTTTCCTACTCATGATCTACAGTTGGCATCAATCGTTTCCGCGCTAAAGATCTAGAGGCACTATCTATATGGGGAAAAAATGGAGATATATTCAGACCATAAAAGCCTAAAATATTTCTTCACCCAAAAGGAACTTAACATGCGGCAACGACATTGGCTCGAGCTATTGAAAGACTACGACCACACCATTCAATACCATCCTGGAAATGCGAACGTGGTAGCTGACGCATTGAGTAGAAGATCATATGCGGGAACAAATGCCATGTTGTTAAAACAAAGGCTCATTTTGTGTGATTTACAAAAGATGAAGATAGAATTCAAGACTCCGGGGACCCATGCAATGATGTCAAGTATACGTATAGAACCAACTTTAATCGAGAAAGTTAAAGTTGCTCAAGCAACAGACCCGTAGCTGATGATTATAAAGAAGAAAGTACAAGAAGGTGCTATTCCAGAAGAAAGAATCGATGAAGAAGGAATACTTTGAGTCCATTCCAGACTTTTTGTTCCTAATGATTCTGATTTGAAGTACAAGATCATGATGGAGGCACACAATACACCATTTTCAATCCATCCTGGAAGTACCAAAATGTATTGTGATCTTCGACATACATTTTGGTGGAACAATATGAAGAGAGAGATTGCAAAGTTTATCTCGATGTGTTTAACTTGTCAATGTGTAAAGGCGGAGCATCAAGTACCAAAGGGTCCATTGCAACCACTTGAGATTCCAAAATGGAAGTGGGAACACATTACTATGGATTTCGTTACGGGTCTTCCTAAGGTTTCTCAAGGCATAGATGTGTTTGGGTTATTGTTGATAAATTAACCAAGTCAGCCCATTTCTTGCATATACGTGAGACTTATTCCCTTGAACGTCTTGCTAGTATGTACGTAAATGAGATTGTAAGATTGCATGGCATGCCAGTATCCATAGTTTCGAATCGTGATCCAAGATTCACTTCAAGATTTTGGGATAGCTTGCAAAAAGCTATGGGCACGGATTTACGATTTAGTTCGGCATACCATCCTCAAACAGACGGACAATCAGAGAGGACTATTCAAACTCTTGAAGATCTATTAAGACTTTGTGTCCTCGATTTTAAAGGGAGTTGGGATAAGTATTTACCATTGGTGGAATTTTCCTACAACAACAGTTATCAGGCAAGTATAGGTGTGGCTCCATTCGAAGCATTGTATGGATGAAAGTGTCGCTCTCTAATATGTTGGGATGAGGTGGGTGAAGCAACATTGTTGGGACCCGACTTGGTACGTATGACTATGGAAAAGATCCAAATGATTCGACAACGTATAAAAACGGCACAGGATCGACAAAAGAATTATGCTGATCTCCATCGAAAGGACGTGGAATTTGGTATTGGGGATCATGTATTGTTGCGTGTGGCTCCATGGAAGGGAGTTACAAGATTTGGGAAGAGAGGAAAGCTCAATCCATAATTTATTGGTCCATTTCAGATTCTTGAACGAGTAGGAAATGTGGCCTATAGACTCGCGTTACCTCCAAGCATGTCTCGTGTTCATAACGTTTTTCATATATCTGTGCTTCATAAATATGTGAAGGACCTGAACCACATTATTGAGTTAGAACCAGACGAGATAGCCGAAGATTTAACATACGAGGATGTACTTGTCAAGATCTTGGATAGGAAAGAGCATGTCTTACACACTAAGGTTATACCACAAGTTAAGGTTTTGTGGAGAAACCATGCTATTGAAGAAATGACCTGGGAGTTAGAATCAGAAATGAAAAAGAGGTATCCTCACCTTTTCGAAACACCAGGTACGTACGTCAATTTCGAGGACGAAATTTCATAAGAATGGAAGGTTGTAAGAACCCAACTTTTTATAAATGAAATTTAATTTCCTCTATTTATTATTTTGAAATAGTAAGGGTTGAATTGATTAATGTGGTTAGTTATGGGTAAAATGCGCAAATATTTTAAAATAAGCAGGTGGTTATAAAATACTCATTGTTGTCGGAGAATATTCATTTGGTCGTGGAATATTCTTGTTGTCGGGGAATATTCGTACGACGACGCAGCCTTGTGTGGGCCCCATAACGGAAAGCGATTGGATGAAGAAAATGACAAGTATAAGTTATTTATAAATAATGGCGTAGTTGTTACCGTTAACACTATTGGAATACCCGGTGGTTAAAACACGATGAATACGCGTTGTCAGACAAGAAGACATGGTATTGCACCAATTATTGATTCTTACATAAGAAGGCACTACTCAATAATTGTTACACGAAGAGTTATTATTCAAAGATTTTATTTTATTGATTCAATAATTGATGTGTTGATATTTTATATTACTGTTGTTTCAATAATTGTCACTACACAGTATTTTCCATTATCGAAGCAATAATTCATATTATCTGAATAATATTATTAGAAAACATTATTGACAATGTCTAGAAAGTTCTGTCTAAGGAGAAGTTTGGTCACCTAATTGCGCGCCAGTAAGGAGAAATCCTTATTGAAAACCCCCTCTTTCCTGGGAACAACCTGGTTGTCAGTATTATGATTCTGTAATATTATTTGTGAATAATTAATTATTGATTTATATGATGAGGACAATATTTATTTTATGTGGATATAGATGGAGAAAAATTTTAAAGGGACAATTGTTGAAAATCGATATTTTATCTTTTCTGATAAAATAATATTTTATTATATTATTATAATATAATAATGATGATATTTTTACAATGAATGTGGGATATATGAGTATATGAGGAGGAAGAGTATTTTTGTTGCAAAAGTTGTTTAAAACATGTTAAATATGTCTGTGGGCCCATTTCTAGACTGAAATTTGATTATACCATAATATCGCCTCGCTTATGGATTTTTGCCAATTTCTGTTTGGAATTTGGAAAATTTTTTCTTACGCAAAGTTGTAGAGAATTGAATTTCCTATAGAGTGACACAAGATTTGAATTTTTCTGATAAAAGGGCTATTTATTATGAATTATTGAAGTTTCGGAATATTGGGTCTGAATTTATTTTGTTACAAAAATTATTTAAAACATGTTTTTTGTGGTTGGTGGGACCCACTTGTTGTTAAGCATGGCAGAATTCAAATCCTTGATTGTGTGCGTAGGAATTTATATATAATATATTAATATTTTATTAAATTTTCTACTTTGGTGTTCTAAGCAATTTTCTATAAATATGGTGCTTAGGTTAGAATTGAAAATCACACCAGAAACTAAAGATTTCTCTCTCTTTCTCTCTATATATCGAGCGTATTTTTGTGAGTATTTTAGTACTTTGAGTATTGTTATACTGATTGCAAGTTCTTTCAAAGACTATATCCAAGATTCCAAATGTAAGTACTATTCTTTCCGAGGTAAGGATATTATTTTTTTAAAATGATATTATTTCTTCAATATCATTATGCCGAAATATTGGTTGGAACTTTTTCTCAAATTTGGAACCTTTTCATGTCGGGGTGACTATTCATGAGTTACTATTTACGAGTTACTATTCACGAGTACTATTCACGAAGCATGATAATTTTTTTTTGTGAAATTTCTATCTTTTAGTGTCGGAGTCACTATTCACATATACGAACATTATTCACGTATACGACACTATTCACGAATATGACACTATTCACAGAAAAATTAAATTTTTGTTTTTCGTCCAAAATATCTATTATGGATACTAGCTTTGATTGTATCCATGTTTTGATTATTCTTGAATTTTACTCCACTATGATTATTTATGAGGTAATTTTTGGACATGGAATAGCTGAAATACGAATCCTTAATACTTATTCTTTTGTTTCACTGGATTCGTTTTCTTTAAAATATTTTTCATCATCATCCGCCCTAAATGATGATATAATTGAATATCTTTGGCCTGTAGTGCAAAAGATTAATGATTTCGATGAATATCTTTGGCCCGGTAGGCCAAGATGGACAGGTGTTTAGATGAACATGATTAATCGATGAATATATTTGGCCTGTAGTGCAAAGATGAATATTTGATTCCAGATATATATTGATTGATGTTACAGGGATAAAATATTGACGATGAACTTTTAAATTTATATATAGAAGATAATAGATTTTATTCTCTACTTAACTCTTCTAATGAATTATTATTTTCGCTGCGAATATTGATTTAAAACTTGTTATCTATTGTATTCTTTAGATTTTTCCCTGTTGAAGACTAATGATAATTTGTTCTATATTATCTTGGTCATAATATTCTTTATTGGGCTAGTTGAGCTCACCCTTTTCCTTGTTGTTCCATTTTTCTTCTCAGCAGGCGAGAATGTAGCGAGTACTAGTCGGGGTGTGGAATGATGATTTTAGAAGTTGTTCTAGTAGTCCTCACTATTCTGTAAAATAGTGTATTAATAATTATAATGAGGACTTATTTGAGTGTGGATATTGTCTAGATGACAATATTTGTATTTAAACTCACAGTTTAAGTGTTGTCGTATTTTGCACGACAATCGTATTAATAAAGTTGTAGTTGTTTTTGTACCATGTATTTTGACGACTCAGAATGGGCGTTGTATAACTATTTTGGGGGCGTCACAGTTTCTCTCTCTAGAGTTTCAGTGAATTCGTCAGAAATACTGAAGGAATGAGCTTCTATTTATAGGAGAATAGAATGATTAGTAACTAATTCATGAACGGTCCAGATTGATATACTTTTAAACAAACGGTCCATATTGGTTTACTATTAAAACTTAAAGAAATGGTCCATACTGATTTACTATTAAAACTTTAAACCAACGATCCATATTGATTTACTATTATAACTTTCCACCAGCGGTCCATATTGATTTACTATTATATCTTCAACCAACGGTCTGAAAAATTAGCACATCTCCTCATGGAATAATATTGTCTCCAAAAATAATTTGGACCGAAAATAAATATATTTTACAGGTGAATAGTACCTAGTGAATAGTAACTCATGAATAGTAACTCATGAATAGTAACTCGTGAATAGTAACTTGTGAATAGTACTCCGACATGAAAAGTGCCCCGAATATCCGATTGAACAATATAACCTCCAGACATCAATTATTATCGAAACAAATGTCGATTTCAACTAACACAAATAATTCCAACACAATGGAACTATAAAATTCATCTTTAATCAACACGAACTTATTCATCATTAATATTATAATTCACAATATTTAACAACCAGGTCGTTCCTAGGAAAGAGGGGGCTTTCAGATAAGGATTTCTCCTTATTGGCGCGCAATTAGATGATCAAACCTCTCCTTGACAGAACTTCTAGACATTGTCAATATTGCAAATAATAATATTAATAACTTTGCCATCTCAATTATTGATTTAATAATATATCATATTATACAGATGATATTATAACAATAATCGAATCAATAATTTGAGAGATATGATGCATCAATTACTGTAGCAATAATTAAGCATAACTGAGTGACTTCTCACGTAAGCATCAATAATCAATACCATGTGCTACTATGCAAACACGCGTATTACTGTACTTTTACTACCGGGTAGTTCAACAGTTTTAACGGTAACACTTCCGCCGTTATTTTATAAAAAGATAATTCTGTCGTTTTCTAAATATGACAATACTTCCTTTGTGGGGTCCACCAATGATTGTGTCGTCGTACGAATATTCCCTATTAAAACGAATATTCCCCGACACAACGAATATTTTATAACCACTTGCTTACTTTGCAAAAAAAATTCATATATCACCCTTAACTTTAAACTTTTATCAATTTAACCATTTACGAAATAAAATAATAATTATAAAAAAATTGAATACTTTCATTTCATAAAATTCGGGGTCTTACAATCTCCTCTCCTTATGAAATTTTGCCCTCGAAATTTACGTACGTACCTAGTATTTGAAGAGATGAAAATACCTTGCTTCAGTATTCGAAGAGATGAGAATACCTTGCTTTCTTTTCGGATTGTACCTTCCTGGTTATATCCTCTGTATCAAGATTTTTCCATTGCTCATCTCTTGTATTTCAGATATCATTCTAGAATATATGTTCAAAATAAAGGTCAATTGACATATCATAAATTGTCAACTTATCAAGTAAAAATTTTGGCTTAGGTAAGTCACACACTAGCGAAGTATATTACTCATCTTTCCCCTCATAGTTCTAGACTCATATCTCCGCCTGCGACCATATCACTAAGCTCTGATACCATTTGTGACGCCCCCAAAATTAGGTATACATCACCCATTCTGAGTCGCCAGATACATGGTTCAAAATTCAAAAATAACTTTATTTATACAACTGTTGAACTGTCGTATAGAATACGACCACAATTAACTGTAAGTTTTAATGCAAATGTATGTAACTCTCATGGTGCCTCGACCACAACCTTACAATTGTACTTTACATAAAAGTATAGTCAAAAACTGTTTTAAAAATTAAAATCTTTGGGAAGTGCTCAAGGAAACCTTCGTACATGGGAGGCCATGCGTCTAAGTTATAATAGATATCATATGTCCACAGAATTATCCTTGGTTGACCCAATAGACCCCAAAAAAAAACGAGAAGAGTACTATCATCTTCTTATCAATGGTGAGTCTTCTCTTGACATATAACCATCTCCACTGTCTCTAAGTGAATATTATATTTCAATAAACTCCAAGATCATATAGGTAGTGCCCGTAGATATACTCAGCAAGTGGATGCGCACAACCCCGTCTTATGATAACACGAGGTTGTATGTCATTAGACATCTTGTGTGATAGTGACAAAACACCCTTCAAAAGTTGGGTTCGCCTCACCCTATTTGATTCACCAAATATAACTACTAAATGATGTATAGAATACAACACACTTTTCTATACTATTTAGGGAGAACCTCCACAGCTAGAGACCACCGTTCTATTCTCCTGTTACCCCCGCTCGACCCAGCTACACTTTTATTACCTGAAAGGAATTGTGAAGCAAAAGGGTGAGCACAACTAGCTCAGTAAAGAATATCATGACTAAAGCTAATTTACATCATCAATAGCCTTCATCGTTAATAAATCAGAGATTTAGAACATATGGTGAGCGATAAAACTTTTCAACCATAGTTGCAAAATGAACAAGCAATCCATTAGAAGAGTCAAATAGACCATAAGGTCTATTATTATCTTCTATATTAAAAGTCCACCAATAATGTTTTATCCCTGTAACATCAATCAACAATTCCCGTCCACGATCATTTGAATAACTCATAATCACAATTGTGATTCTAAATTTTCTCTTCGCACCCAAGATGAAGATAATTTTCATCACCTGTCTTTACCTGAACCACCACAGATTATAATTAAATCACAATTCATATTTATAATCAAGTAAATCAATAGTCCAACTTTGCACTACATGCCAAAGATATACAACTGTAAAACCAATAACCAACAGTTCATCTTTGCACCACAGGCCAAAGATATACAACTGTAAAACCAATAATGCTAAGACTCAGCTTAATAGTATCACGACCACGAATTATCCATGCACTACGGGCCAAGGATATTCGTGTTTTCAATTACGGTAATGATTATACCGAATAATTCCCTAGTCATAATCATACCAAGTTCATCTATGCACTACGGGCCAAAGATGACTTTTACCACATCATTTGTAACATTACGGTCATGATTATACCGAATAATTCATGGTCATAATCATACCAAGTCCATCTATGCATGTAAGCCACAGATGACTTTCAACACAATATAACCACGAGGATCATGACAATGATATAAAGAATCAATCAAATGAGATAAAGGATAAATATGAAACATTTATAATATAATTTATCCAGGGTTCAAGAATATCCCTATGTTATCAATCACTTAATAATCTCATAATCTTATATCATTAATATTATAACAATATTTTAATTATTTCTTAAACTTATAAACAATTTATTTTAATTATTTACACTTTACCAAATAATGCATTTAATCATCCTAAAATGCCAAACTCATAAGATTTCATCATCAATAACCAAAACCCTTAACAAAGATCTGCATATACCTTATATAGGATTCCCTAGCCATAAAATCCTATTGTCCAATTTTGTTACATTGCATAACATATTTAATTCATTTACTTATAACTAGTCCATTTTCATGAAAAATACCAAATCAGTTTCAAAAATATTTCTTTTCTGGAATTTAGCAGAATATAGTCTCATATTAAACATATATTTTTCTCGAAATTTTTAAAATTCATTTACTATTTTTTTACATGGCCAAAACAGCCGAATATTTAGACATTTTTTATAAACTGTTCTTTTGTCCAAAAATTTCGAAATTTACACGGTATACTCCTGTTATATATATGTAATCCCAATAAAAATTTTACCAATTTTGGAGTTAACCACAAGGAGTTATAAGGGTTTACTTTTAAAATAGTCTTTTCCCATAAAATTCATAACTCTTAATCTATACATCCAAAAATCGCCATTTTTGGACACAATCTAGAAAAATTATCAAATTATCATTTCAAAATTTTCCAGAATTTTTTATGGTCAGAAAAATTTTGAAACTGCCCCTGGCAGAAACCCCTTTTTAATGAAAATATTATTCGTATGAATACGAAGGATCATTTACCATGCATGCAAAGAATCCACATAGACAAAGTTATTCCAATGTAATAATAAAAATGGAACCAGATCATTCAAAAATGCATGCATAAGATATTCCAATGAATAATAAATAATGGAATAATGAAGAATTCACCAAGCATGCGATAAATCCCTTGCAGCGAGTGTTATTCCAATGTAATAATAAATAATGGAACTGGTCATGAAACGCATACACGTGATATTCCAGCAGAATAATAAAGAATGGAATAATAGGAGAATTTCACCATGTATAAGATTGCAGATGACAAAGTTATTCCAACATAATAATAAAGAATGGAATAATGTAAGAATTTCACCAAGTATAGGGTAGCCAGCGTATACATGTTATTCCAACAGAATAATAAAGAATGGAATAACAGAAGTTCTCTTCATGAATAAGAAAGAAAGAATACCCCTTACGAGTACAACAAATAATATCCCATACGAGTACAACAAATAATATCTCCTACCTTAGAAGAAACTGGATATAGTGAAGTAGCAGAATACTTTTCTTCATTCTCTCTATAGTTTCTCTCTCTAGAGTTTCAGTGAATTCGTCAGAAATAATGAAGGAATGAGCTTCTATTTATAAGAGAATGGACTGAATAGTAACTAATTCATGAACGGTCCAGATTGATTTACTTTTAAACGGACGGTCCATATTGGTTTACTATTAAAACTTAAAGAAATGGTCCATACTGATTTACTATTAAAACTTTAAACCAACGATCCATATTGATTTACTATTATAACTTTCCACCAGCGGTCCATATTGATTTACTATTATATCTTCAACCAACGGTCTGAAAAATTAGCACATCTCCTCATGGAATAATATTGTACCCAAAAATAATTTTGACCGAAAAGAAATATATTTTACGGGTGAAGAGTACCCAGTGAATAGTAACTCATGAATAGTAACTCATAAATAGTAACTCGTGAATAGTACTCTGACACGAAAAATGCCTCGAATACCCGATTGAACAGAATAACCTCCAGACATCAATTATTATCGAAATAAATGTCGATTTCTACTAACACAAATAATTCCAACACAATGGAACTATAAAATTCATCTTTAATCAACACGAACTTATTCATCATTAATATTATAATTCACAATATTTAACAACCAGGTCGTTCCCAGGAAATAGGGGGCTTTCCGATAAGGATTTCTCCTTATTGGCGCGCAATTAGATGACCAAACCTCTCCTTGACAGAACTTCTAGACATTGTCAATATTGCAAATAATAATATCAATAACTTTGTCATCTCAATTATTGATTTAATAATATATCATATTATGCAGATGATATTGTAACAATAATTGAATCAATAATATAAGAGATATGATGCAGCAATTATGACAATACTTCCGTTGTGAGGTCCACCAATGATTGTGTCATCGTATGAATATTCCCTATTAAAACGAATATTCTCCGACCAATCGAATATTCCCCGACACAACGAATATTTTATAACCACTTGCTTACTTTGCAAAAAAAGTTTTCATATATCACCCTTAACTTTAAACTTTTATCAATTTAATCATTTACGAAATAAAATAATAATTATAAAAAAATTGAATACTTTCATTTCATAAAATTCGGGGTCTTACACTGAGTGCAGAGACACTCTGATAATGTAAAATCGTCAACCCCCAAAAATGGGATATCAGTGACGGGTGACTGCGATACAGGCCAATAACGCCTGACAGGATGCAAGATTGGCATACGAATCTCCCATGTGGTGCTCCTGATAACACGCTCTCCTAGATAGAGCCCCCATCATCCATCTGTAAAGAGAGGAACTCTCCGGGTGGAAATCACATACTCGATGTCAGTCGGGTATCCATCCTCAAATCTGATGGCCAAATGTTCCCCAGAATAGGGAATCCATATGATAATCTCAACTATCAACAACTCCAGCTGCAGGCGACAATGAGTGAAACCCTCAGCCACAGGGACCTCCGCTAATATAGAATGATGCCATCGTCGTCCTAGTGGATAGGTATCTAAACCTAACACACTCATAGGACGCAAGCATGGGAGCCTCTCATAGGCCCAAAACATCCAACACACCGAAAAAACATCTGCGGTCAGTAAACACTCTTAACTTGGAAATGGGAAATAACAAGAGAAATACTTAACAGCAGAAATGGGTAGAATCCTAGCCAAGCCTCAGTCAAACCCTGTGAGCGCATACGCATGCCCCTGAGGAAATAGGCAAAGGTGTAGGAAACCCAATCAAACTCTCCAATACGATCCACATGACGCGTGGCACTGATCAAAGCGAATGACACCGTAGAGGAATTATCTGCTATGAAGCAGCCCCTAATGATCATCAGGAACAATCAGCGAAGAATATGATCCCTAACTCTGACAACATCTAGTATGGGCTCGCTCAACAGCCCACTCATAGCATCTACGCTCAAAGGACCTGCACAGACAGTCCTACCCTTGAGCGCCTCTACAGGAACTCCTAACAAGGATCTGACGGTAGTAGAGGTAATATTCGCCATGCAAGGCACTGGTGCCGCTCCAAACTCCATACTAGTAATAAACCGCCAATCCATCGGCGTCATCATAACCTCACAGTCCAGCAAATGGAGTGACTAAATCTGGTGAAACCAGCGCTAAGATAAAGCCCTGAGATAACCCCAGGGACAACGACGGGGAAGGATGGAAAAGAATGCTCCAAAACCCCAGTCCTGCACAATAGCTCTATCGTCAGGATGAAGAGCCTGATACATGGAGTGTATGCTGAACCAGTTCCCTCGAGGCTGTGTAAAGCCAGGAACCTACATGAAATGAAAATCAACATCAAAACCCTTTAATCCTCATCAATAGGAAAGAAGGAAGATTAAGATCTAACGTCATACCTCGTTGGCATTCAAATACATCGAAGGATGTCGACTCAAATCACCCAGAAGCTCTGGGTTTGCCACTTAAATACTCGGGAGGTCCCTACGGGGAACATGCGCAGCAGGAGCGGGGTCCGCAACCGGAATATCCTCCTCCTCATCCTCGACGTCCGTCACATGAACCTGGACTGGACGTACCACAGCCTCCACCAACCGACAAGGCTGTCTCATAGAATGGGGTCGAGACACTTCAGAAGCCCTCCTCTGTGCACCAGAAGTGGTCCTGCGGGAACTACTCGGCTGATCCGGATCCATAATATCTGGACAATAAGTCTCCAAATCACCTCAGAAAGGGTGTGGTATTTTCTAACTTGGAGCTTTTCAAGATGAATTTTATGACTACATACATGCATACATTACTTTAACGTACGAGTTGAAAATGCATGATTATTAAATGCCTACACTTTGGAAATTTTTTGCCATAGTCTCCTTTGCAAATAGGACTATCCACATGCACATATGCATGACTAGGTGGCAATTCTGTAGCACACCTGCCCATAGTCATATACATACTATATGCATTAAAAATCAAAGTCATCGATCCATAAGGTTAACCTCAATACCAGGAGTACTTTGCCTTTTTACCTTTTGCTCATTTGTCCTTAAATAGGATAAGAAGTAGCAGAAAAAGGCGCCAATTTGACTATCTCAAAAGTCAATTTTTTTCACATCATTATGCTCAGCATGATTTAATACTAACATTTACTATGTTGAATATTTTTTATCAAGTCATTTGAGCATACATAATCACTACTATGTGTTTAGATGCATTTCATGTGATAAGTCATTTTCCAAAGGATAAAAACTGGAAACAATACATGTATACATTACCAGGATAGTGTAGAACACTTGTACGGTGAAAGAATTTGTAGAAAATCGCCCGAACTCAGCAGATTTGAAGAAGAGCTCTTGGATTTCCTTCGCGGCGCAACTTGAAAATGACTTGTGGAGATCAACCTGCAGGACTATAACATCCACGGTTGGCCGCAGGTCCATATGCGGCTTCAGCAGGTGTACCTGCGGCAACCCCATGTGGGTCCCACCCCTCTGGCTCGGTCCAGTTCGAGTTGCAAAGGAGTTTTCATAGACTGAAAAGGTCGAATCGTGAATAAAATCGCTACACGATTGAGTAGAATAGCTTACAAATCCTGGTCTTCTCAAAATGAACCTTGGGTCCGCGCATCACTCATTGGTATTTGCCCAAACACAGGGTACACTATGCCGATAATCTCAAATGTTTTAAGTCATGCAGCTCATTCAGGATCATCATCCTCATTTACAACGTAAACCCCGGCGGGGGTTACAACGCATTTGTATATGTCAAAGTACATAACCCCAACGGGGGTTATAATGCACATTCATCTGTTGACACACATATCAGCGAAGGTCAAGCAGCCTTGACATCATGATAACCGTTGGAAGTAAATCCAACAGAGCATCGGAAGCCATCTGATGACCAGTCGCTGCTACACACATCAGTGATGATCCCAACGTGAATCCTCGATGGGGGTTACAACGTGTTTCCCCGGCGGGGGTCATAACGCATTGTCATCCATTGGTGTACGTATCAATGAAGGTCAAACAACCTTGACATTATCTCAGCCGATGGGAAGTAAACACATCGAAGCATTGATAACTATTCGATGAGTACGTATTTTGATAATCATATTCCCCAGTGGATCCCCGGCGGGGGTTACAGCGCATTCTGCCATTGATTCACACGTCGGTGAAGTACACATCAACGAAGGTCAAGCAGTCTTGACAGTCTTCCCAGTAGGGTTTTCATCCGTTGATTCACACGTCGGTGAAGTACACGTCAACGAAGGTCAGGCAACCCTGACAGCATATGATGTTGGCAGTAAATCCAACAGAACATTAACATATCCTGGTGATACGAACCAGGAAAGGTCAACATCATGAAGGAGGATTAATGATGGAATAAATCCCCAGTAGAAGCAACAGGGAGCTAGCAATCATCCCAAGCATGTTGGGCAACAACCCCGTACACATGCATCATGCATTGCATCATGTTCACTACTATAAAATAGTAAATAGATAACGCGGAAAAAATGTTATGATTTCAGTCAGAAAAATGTCGTGGTTAAGGGTATTATCTGTTTGACACCCTTACACAACGTTTTTAAAACGTTGTAGTTAAGCACATTACACAACGTTTTTAAGAAAGAAAATGTTGTAGATTTATTTTCCATAAATTAGCAGATGCTTAAAAACGTTGTAAAAGGTATAATTCCACAACATTTTTCTGGATAAAAATGTTGTAGTTTAATATATCAGACAACATTTTTAACCAGTTTATACAACATTTTTAAAATGTTGTAGATAAAGAAAAAAAAAGAAAAAAAAAGTTGTGGTTCACCTATATTACCAATGCACCTGCAATATGCTAATGCCATGATATATAGCTAAAAGGTCTAAATTTTCATTTAAATTTAAAGCCAAAATGTATCAACCATTCAAAATACATCCCAATAATACCATTCGTTTACAATTTCAAATTACTACATCGACAAAATATATACCAAACTATCCATATATACATCTCAAATTCACTTTTCAATCCTCAAAAAGCCAATGAAATTGGCATATGACATCTGCAAGTACCCTGTAACCATATTTTACCTGTCTCACCTGGAGTTTGAGTTGCTGCTAGAACCTAGAATAGGAGAAAAACAAATTTTAAGTGAGATTGATAAAGAAACTGAGTTAGAATGTAAACTGAGTTTTCATTGAAATTAAGTTATTGTCAATAATTATGAGTGATAGCCAAGGAAGTTAAAAAAGCTATGACATCAGACTTGGATTTAGTTAACCAGTGACTCTACTTATGGACTACAACAAACCACCTAAACAAAATGTGACTGTAATTTTTCTTATAAAAATAAACTTGATGAAGAAATTTCCACAATTTGCGTGAGAATGTTAAGAATTAAAAAGAAGATTGACTCAAAACTTACGGTGTGATTCTTAATTAGATCCTCAAAGTAAAGAACGATATGTCGAGTGCTGCTAAAGTATTCCATTGCCTTTATGGATGTAGACTCCATTTGTTTCAAATCCATCATCAATGATGTTGCATTGATAGTTGGCTTGTATCTTGAAAGTGTATCAGCCTATAAGAAGTAACAAGAATAGTACTCAAGAACACGTATCTACACACACATGAAAGAGAGAGAGAGAGAGAGAGAGAGAGAGAGAGAGAGACCTCCACAGGTGAGTGTACATGAGATTTATGGGTGTTATTCAATAACTTAAGCATACTTGATCATCATGAATTTGCAAGCATCGAAACCATTTGAAGCGTAGTATTTCTTCTAAAAAGAAATATTGCGTAAACACCTCGCTATTGAAGTATTCTACAATCTCTTTATGCTTCACCATCAATCCTCTGATGAGTCGTGAGCAAAAGATTAAATGAGTGAAATGCAGTTTCTCACAAAGGAACAACATTAAAATTGAAGCTATATAATCAGTTATTAGTAAATATTTAACAAACCACATAACAATCAACTGCTCCCAAAAGCTTAACGCATAGGGTTACCAACTTAGCATAACAATTGGAAGTACCTCTAATCAATTTTCTTGGCCCTAAATGCAGAAATTCTAATTTTTATGAAAGATAAAGAATTCATGTTTTTAGATTCCTAAAAATGCAATTTTTCGTGGGGTTTTAGAATGTCAACTTTATTGATCCCACTGTTGATACATTTGTTCATTGGTACATCAATTAGTCTATATGCTCCTCCAATAGGCACCTGTAACATTATTATCAAGTTGAAAAGACCATAACTAGAATCAAACCACTAGTGAATGCGTTTTTTTATATCGCATAAAATGCACATCAATATTCTCAATTGTTGTTCTTTGATGAAATTGGCAAAGTGAATATTGTAAAATTGTTGAGGGTCTGTAGAATACTCACAGCAGGTTTGGCACGATCACTAGCTGACATATCTTTATAGCCTATTAATTTAAACTTATCTTTAGTTATGTGCAATAAAGTTTAGCATTGTGGTAACGAAAAAATAAAAACAATTACATTAAAAAGCTAAGTTGACAGAGAATTGCATCATTGTTAAAATCTAAAACATAGTAAGATGCAGTTTTTGAAGTGAACAAATAATGGCTTACTTGATGAGTTGAAAGAAAGAATACATCTGGGTCATCATAAAAGGCAATATTGATTCATAAATAAGTCATTATTCAGTTTGGTCCCACTATGAAAGATGCTTGGAAGTAAGGACAAGGTCTAGAACCTATCTTAGGACATTGGTTTCTCTCATCCAAACCTGCAACATCATGGGTGTCCACAAGAGTGCGCATATTATTTTATAAAGAAATAAAAATAAAAGAACATTTGAAAATAAAAGAACATGAAGACTATCAAAAAGCTAGCTAGGCCGATCAATAATACCCTCTGAAACACTGATAAACCTCTTTGAGGCGCTTGAAAACCTAGCAACAACCTTTGGCAACTAAAATGAAAGTGTGTCCATAACTTTCTACAGAGGAACAACAAACAACCCAAAAACCACAAGCTTAGCCACAAATTACAGAATCGAAATTACAGAAGTTCGAAAAATAGAATGAATCATACCTGGTCCAGTGAAAGAGAGGATAAATATGTATGAATTTCTGAAAGGATTTCAAACGCAGTGTTCTCAAATTCTTCATTTTTTGGATCCGTTATAACCGAATCGGAAATACTATTGAGAAAATCAACCAACATGGATGTAGACTCTTCCGATTGGGAAAAAAATATAAACCCTAGATTCATACCTGATTGTCGTTTGCTAACAGCGATGGTGGTGTTGAGTTGGTTAAGGAGCAAAGCAGCGGGAGAGACACGGAATTAGTAGAGCTAGGAAGCCATGAGAGAGATTGACGAGGGAAGAGCTAGGAAGCACAAGAGAGAGAGAGTCAGAGAGCGATGGTGGTGCTGAGATGGTTACGAGTTCTACTTCAATGTTATGTTAAGTTAAATTTAAGTTTTCACTTCTCCGCCCTTTATTTGAAGCTCTGTGTTTTTAAAACAGATAACGTTTTATTTAAAAAAATATTATCTATTTAAAATCAAAAAAATACCTTTTCAAATAGATAACATTTTTACATGTATATCTACAACGTTTTGTTTAAAAACGTTGTGGAAAAAAATACCACAACATTTTTATAAAAAAACGTTGTCTTTTAAGCGTTGTCTATTTACTATTTTGTAGTAGTGGTTGCTACACATAGTATCATGTTTGTCTTATTACATTTCAAGTGTCTAGGATTATTTATCCTACCCATGCATTGCCTTGCATGAATATGATAAAGAGGGGCATCTGTAGACACTCGAAATAGTCTGCACACCTGTCACTGACATTGCAGGAGGATAGATTCGTCTTTCAAGAGATAACCTTGGAAGACAGTTCATATCCATTCCGGATACTACCGGAAGTTCAGCCTCAACCCCGAAACACACACCGGGAGTAATAGTTCCAACCTTGGAGATAACCCCGAGGCATGCAGATTCAATACCGGAACACACACCGGAGAAGACCAATTAATCTCAGAGATAACCCCGAGGTATCCAATCTCAGTCCCAACACTGGGAATATCATTTACCAATCTTGGAGATAACCCCAAGGAAGGCAGTTGCAGTTCCGGAGATAACCCCGGAAATTCTTGTTTCAAATGCAATCAGCTTCAATCTCGGCGCTCACAATGAGACCCTCAGTACCAACCAAGAGATAACCCCGGTAGGATAGGCACACCCCGGTGAAAAAATTTGCAGAAAATAGCCCAAACTCAGCAAATCTGAAGGAGGCTCACGAATTTCTCTTCGCGCGACAAACTAAAAATGACTTGTGTTGCCAACCTGCTGGATTTTATCATCCACGATTGACCGCAGGCTCACCTGCGGCACCCCTATGTGGGTCCCACCCCTCCAGCTCGGTCTAGTTTGAGTTGTAAAGGAGTTCTTATGGGCTAGAAAGGTCAAATCGGGAATAAAAATGCCACGCGATTGAGCAAAACAACATACAATCCTGGTCTTCTAAGATAAAACTTTGAGTATGTACATCGCTCATTGGTAGTCACTCGGACACGAGGTATACTCTGCAAATGATTTCGTTTGTCAGAAAACACATCCGGCAATACCTTGTATAGGTCCGATGCCGCCAACTCCGGGTCGTTGCCCTAAATGAGTCCCCGACGAGGGTTACAACGTGAGTCCCCAACGGGGGTTACAATGTATATCCCCGACGGGGGTTACAACGTGAGTCCCCGACGGGGGTTACATCGTATATCCCCGATGGTGGTTACAATGTATATCTCCAACGGGGGTTACAACGTGAGTCCCCGATGGGGGTTACAACGTATATCCCCAATGGGGGTTACAACGTGAGTCCCCGACGGGGGTTACAACGTATGTCCCTGACAGGGGTTACAACGTGAGTCCCCGAAGGGGATTACAACATACATTCAAGTCGTTGACACATATATCAATGAAGGTCAAGCAGCCTTGACGTTATCTTAGCCGGTAGCGATTAAACCTATCAGAGCTCTAGAGCTATTCGAGGATTTCATGCTTGATTATTCATATTCCCCAGCGGATCCCCGGCGGGGGTCACAACGCAGTGTTCCATTGATTCACACGTCAGCGAAGGTCAAGCAACCTTGACAATCTATCCACAGAGTGTTCCGTTGATTCACACGTCAGCGAAGGTCGAGCAGCCTTGAGAGTATATCCCATAGGATTTTTCAGCCATTGATTCACACGTCGTCAAGGTCAAGCGACCTTGACAAAGATATCCCACGGATTTTTTAGTCGTTGATTCACTTGTCGGTGAAGTACACGTCGTGAAGGTCGCATCCCGACAAAGATTTCTTTGGTGGCGATAAATCAAGCAGAATATTGACATATTCTGGCGATACCAACCAGGAAAGGTCAACATCATCAAAGAGGATAGATGATGGAATATGTTATACACATCCTAAAAAAGACCAAGCTTTATCCCCATAGATCTCTTACACATAAGAGGTACATCTTCAGGATCAAGTCGTTACCAAGAACACATGAATTTGGTGATAACTCCATCATCAACATCCTGACAAATTCGGATTACACATCAAATCTGGTCATCATTGCCAATCCCCAGTTGAATTAACAGGGAGCTAATAATCATCCCCCCAGCATGTTGGGCTATAACCCCGTACACATGCATCATACATTTGTATCATATTGTTACCCATAATACCATGTTTGTCTTGTTGTGTTTTAAGTGTCTAGGATTCTTTATACTACCCATGCATCGCCATGCATGAGTATGATAAAGAGGGGCATCTGTAGACACTCAAAATTTTCTGTACTACTGTCACTAACATTGCAGGAGGACATATTCATCTTTTAAGAGGGAACCCTGAAAGACAATCCATATCCATACCGGATACTACCGGAAGTTCAGCATCAACCCCAGATCAATCTAGGAATAACAAATCCAACCTCGGATATGACCCCGAGGCATGTAGATCTAATATCGAAACACACACCGGAGAAGACCGATTAATCTCGGAGATAACCCCGAGGTATCCAGTCTCAGTCCCAACCATGGGAATAGCCACCAACTTTTGTGATAACCCCAAGGAATGCAGTTTCGGCGATAACCCCGGAACTGCTTGTTTCAAATGCGACTAGCTTCAATCTCGGCGCTCACAACGAGATACATTGTACCAACCCGGAGATAACATCGGGAAGACAGACACACCTCAAAGATGACAATGAGGACCTTCAACAAATGCAACAGTCCAATCTCAGCGAAGCTTTGAGCAACGTTTGCTTTATCACCCCAATCCGGAAATAACACCGGTGAAGGGTAACATCATCATCTCGATAACACGATGCCACGCCATGTTGTCTCAACATCTCTACACAATGATGTCCCACAAGACTAACCAATCCCGAGTGACTATTGTGCGGGGTTACAGATGGAAGTTGAAGCTTGAAGACCGGAGGGCATCGTCCCATCTTCAATGACTTCGTACAAACTCTAATCCCATGCCATCGTACAACTCTCAAAAACGGCGGTCCGAAATAGGTCATGTATACCTTAAACTGATGCCCGTATTGCATTTCTGAAAGTTCGAGTGGACATTACAGTGCCCGAATGTACGTACTACGAGACGACCTGACCCGAGATACCCGGGCCCATCCGAGTTGCCTCTGGTACACCTGCGGCTAAATCGTCTATAAATAGAGGGCTTGGGCTGCCCATTTTTCAAGAGAAAACGACGAGGAAGCCCTGCCCAATTTGCTCTGCACTCACCCCATGCAGTGTACTTTCTCATTTTAAACACATTTGAGCTCATATATAGCCTCTTTTGTACCTACAAAAGCCAGTGTTTACCCACTCTAAAGATATAGAAGTCTTCATTGGTAGTCAACTGTAAGCCTTGTCACACACTTTAGAGTCTTTCTCTTCATCTCTGCACACACCCTTCTTCACGTTGAGAGTCGTGTTATGCTGATTTGCCCGGACTTTGGAGTGCGTGCTTTTGTTTCAACTTGTATATATATATATATATATATATATATATATATATATATATATATATATATATATATATATTGACTAACATTATCGAAGTTATGCCTCGATTGAGCCTGAACTTGATGCGGAGCGTTTATTTGCTTTTCTATATATATATGAACTGTGTGTCGAACTTTGTTCGATGAGCCTAGACTTCGGTCTTGAGCGTTTGTTTGCTTTTCTATATATATATATATATATATATATATATTTATATATATGAATCGTGTGTTGAACATTGTTCGATGAGCCTGAATTTTGATGCAGTGCGTTTATTTGTTTTTCTATATATATATATATATATTTATATATATGAACTGTGTGTCAAACTTTGTTTGATGAGCCTAGACTTCAGTCTGCTGCGTTTACTTCTTTAATATATATATACTTATATATATATAAACTGTTATCGGACTCATTTCGATGAGCCTGGATTTTACATCCGGTGCGTTTATTACTTATATATATATGTGTGTGTGTATATATATATATATATATATATATATTCGTCCTGCCTGGAGTTTCATTCGTGGCGGTTGACCGTATTTACAGATTTATTTACGTTTCGTCCTTCCTGGAGTTTCCTCTGTGGCGGTTGATAGCTTTTACAACTTTATTTACATTTCTGATCCCCCATGGAGGTGCTTTGTGGTTGGTGATCCTGTCTGTATATATATATATATATATATATATATATATATTTACAGCTTTTATATATATACATGCTTACTACTTTCATACAAATTGTGGTATCATGTGCTCCTAGGAATCATGTGATCACAGATTCAGCCCATTGGATCTAGATTCGGTTCCCGTGATGGACATTTTCAGCTGTAAGTAGCTTGTAAATTATTCTACAGTGTATGAATTTCCTCATATGGTTCCCATACCCATGAGGAAGTCGGCATTATTTTGTACACCATTTTCGTACGGATGCCTCGCACCTATAAAATAAAATCAATCAAGCTGAACACTTAATAAAATGGGAGTGTAAAAGGTCTCAATTACTATTGAGCATCAGGGTTTGAAAAACCTCTTTTATAAAACATCACTGCCATATCTTGCTTAAAAATGTAATTTTGACATAAATTCAAACCCTGTGTATATAGGTGTGAACGAGGCCTCGCACTACTTCCAAACAACAGCACATTGACCCACACACACACACACACATTCAGATAACAGTTTCTTGAAAAGAGGCGGTCACCTTGATAACACGGATGTCGGGGGGGGGGGGGTGCCTAACACCTTCCCTCCGCATAACCAAGTCCCCGAACCCTAATGAATCTCGGTTTCACCGACCCATTTAGCAGTGTCACATCACTAGGTTAATGTGTAAACCTTTTCTCGGTTGTGTTGGTACAACCATTTAAAAAACCAACTGGCGACTATTAACAGTCCCATCGTCGATATTATACACGTCGGACCTTTTTCACTTATTTTTTCAAACAAATCTCACCTAAAATGAGAGCACCAAAGAATAAGTAACGCAAAGGGACATCTAAAAATCCCGATGTCGACAGGGAGGTTGAAAGACCCCAACTTATTATAAATAAAATCGAATTTCTTCTATTTATTATTGCGAATAATAAGGTGATAATTTGATATAATACTTTGGTTATGGGTGAAATGTGCAAATTTTGCAAAATAAGCAAGTGGTTATAAAATATTCATTGCGTCAGGGAATATTCGTTTGGTCGTGGAGTATTCTTTCTGTCGGGAAATATTCGTACGACATCGCAGTCAATTGTGGGCCCCATAACAGATAACTGTCGGATTAAAAAAATGACAAAGTTTGAGTTTTATAAATAACGGCGTAATTGTTACCGTTAACACTGTTGGAATACCTGGTGGTTAAAATATAGTAATACGTGTGGTTGCACAGTAGAACACGGTTTTGCACAGTATTGTTGAATTATTGATTTTTACATAAGAAGGCACTACTCAATAATTGTTACAGTAATTACTGTTCAATATTTTATTTTATTGGTTCTATAATTGCTGCGTTGATATTTTATATTATTGTTGTTTCAATAATTGTCACTACACAGTATTTCCCATTATCAGATCAATAATTCATATTATTTGAATAATATTATTGGATAGCATTATTGGTAATGTCTAGAAAGTTCTGTCAAGGAGAGGTTTGGTCATCTAATTGCGCGTCAGTAAGGAGAAATCCTTATTGGAAACCCCTTATTTCCTGGGAACAGCCTGGTTGTCATAATTGTGATTCTGTAATATTATTTGTGAATAATTAATTATTGATTTATATAATAAGAAAATATTTATTTGATGCGGATTTAAATGTTGGATTTATTTATGTGGTTATAAATGAAGGAATTAATGTTGAGGTGTTTTATCAGTATTTTGTCGGAATGGAGGTATTAAAAATCAAACCAGTGTTCTTGAGATATATTGTGTGAGTTATAATTTGTAATCCGACCGTTGGATCGTTGTAATTTTTGGATATGTTATACATATATAAGTTGAGTATATATCCACAAATTTTGAACCGTTAAAAATAAACGAATGATTTGTTATGAATTTTAAGAGGTGACTAGTTCAGAAGTTGTTGAAGTTTCGGAATTTATCATTTTGGTGAAAAATTCTAGAATTGGTGGGCCCCACTTTTGGTTTGTAAGAAATGTGTTGAAATTTTTATTCAAATGTGGTGGGTGGGAATAGTAGCAGGCAAAGCCATCAGGTTGCAGGTCAAGTCTGCTTCGGCGTGCTAACATTTTCCTATAAATTGAGGGCTAAGTTAGAATTTAAAATCACACCAGAAACAAGTTTTTTTTTTCTCTCTCTCTCCATATTATTGAGCGTATTTTGTGAGTATTTTGATACTTTGAGAGTTGCTATTCAGCACAAGTTTCATTCAGCCTCATATCCGATATTCCGATCAGAAGTATTGTTCGTTTGAGGTAAGGGATGTTATTTTTTCTTAAATGATATTATTTTCTTCAATATCATTATGCCAAAATATTGATTTGAACTTTTTTATCAAATTTGGAACTTTTTGTGTTGGGGTTACTATTCACGTATACGGCACTATTCATGTATACAACACTATTCACGAATACGACACTATTCACCGAAAAATGAAATGTTCTTCTTTTTATCCAAGATGTCTATTATGGTTACTATCTTTGATTGTATCCATATTTTGATCTTTATTTTTGAATTCTGCTTCAAAATTGGTTATTATGGAGTATTATTAAACTTGGATAAAACTTTAATACGAATCCTTAATATTTGTTCTTTTATCTCACTGGATTCGTTTTCTTTAAGATATCTTTCATCATCCTCAGTCCTAAATGATGATATTACTAAATATCTTTGGCCTATAGTGCAAAGATGAATGATTAATCGATGAATATCTTTGCCTTGATGCAAAAAGATGAATGTGTATTGAGATGAACATGACCAATCTGGTGATACAAATGAATATCTTTGGCTCAGAGTGCAAAAAGATGAATATTTGATTCAAGATGTATATTGATTGATGTTATAGGGATAAAATATTGATGATGTACTTTTAAATCATAGAAGATAGTAGAATTCTTTCTCTACGTGACTCTTCTAAAGGATTGATGTTTTCGCTGCAGTTGTTGATCTAAAACTTATTGTCTATTATATTTTATCAGATTATTCTCTGTTGAAGACTAATGATAATTTGTTGAATATTATCTTTAGTCATGATATTCTTTGATGGGCTAGTTGAGCTCACCATTTTTCTTTTTGTTCCATTATTCTTCTCAGGAGGAGAAAATTTAGCAGGAACTAGCCGGGGTATGGAATGATGATTCAAGATAGTTGTTTTAGTAGTCCTCACTATTTTGTAAAATAGTGTATTAATAATTATAATGATGACTCCTTTTGAGTTTGTATACTCTCTATTAGACAATAGTTGTATTCAAACTCACAGTATACGTGTTGTCGTATTTTGCACGACAATTGTATTACTGAAGTTGTATTTGTTTCTATACCATGTATTTGGCGACTCAGAATAGGTGATGTATACCTATTTTGGGGGCGTCACATTTCCGCTGCGAATATTGATCTAAAACTTGTTGTCCATTATATTTTATCTGATTTGTTGAAGGCTAACGATAATTTATTCTTCATTATCTTAGTCATAATGTTCTTTATTGGGCTAGTTGAGCTCACCCTTCTCCTTTTTGTTCCATTTTTTCTTCTCAGGAGGCGAGAATATTGCGGGAACTAGTCGAGGTGTGGAGTGATGTTCCTAGTCAGTTGTTTTAGCAGTTCTCACTATTTTATAAAATAGTGTTTTAATAATTGTAATGAGGACTTATTTGAGTTTGAATACTGTCTAGAAGACAATATTTGTATTTAAACTCACATCATATGTGTTGTTGTATTTTTCATGACAATTGTAATAATGAAGTTGTAGTTGTTTTCTGTACCATGTATTTGGCGACTCAGAATGGGTGATGTATACCTATTTTGGGCTAGTCACACTTGGTATCAGAGCTTAGGGATATGGTCTCT
Organism: Panax ginseng; assembly: GCA_020205605.1. NCBI lineage: Eukaryota > Viridiplantae > Streptophyta > Magnoliopsida > Apiales > Araliaceae > Panax > Panax ginseng. The sequence continues at coordinate 49,695,215 of CM035147.1, read as the reverse complement.
GGCGGAGATCGGGGAATAGAACTAGGATGGGAGAGACGAGTAAATCCTTCGCTAGTGTGTCCTACCTAAGCATATTTGTTAGTTGGTCAGAATATAGGGGTATTTTGTGGTATGTAAATTTCTTTAATTAACCCTTGTTTTATGGTAGTATTTGAGAATGACAACTAAAAATGTTAACAATGGAGTGAATGAGACCGTGGAGACACCTCTAATTACCAACCAGGGGAACGTGCAACATGAAGACAATATTCCTCCTTTTAATAACACTACCGAACAAACGATGAATGATGGGATGTTTAGAAGTTTTTTGCAATTCATGCAAAATCAGACGAGGGAGACTCGTGTACAAAATACGGGTGGAAATGATAGCAACGCGCGGCTTGTCACAGCCAAGTAGTTCAAATAGTTGGGACCACCAGAATTTGTGGGAAAGCTAGATCCGATAAAGGCAAAAACATGGATTAAACAAATTACCAAGATATTTGATGTCTTGGGATGCACAGAGGAACAGATGGTTCCATTTGCCACCGTTACATTTCGTGGTGAGGCATAATACTAGTGGGAGTCTGTGAAGCGTACCCAGCCAGCCGCACTCAATATGTCTTAGGAAGTGTTCCAGAAACTGTTCAATGACAAGTACTTTCCTGAAAGGTTTGCACCTCATTTGGTGAAGAATGAGGAACGTATGACGCTGATATTTCTGAGAGGTCTGAAACCTGAAATTCGGCAATATCTTATTTCTCATAAATTATCTCTATATTCAGATGTTGTGAATAGGGCTCAATTATTAGAGCGAGATAATGAGTATGTTCAACCGAGGGACCACAACCAGGGTCATACCGGTGGCAGCAGTCATCGGAGCAATGACGATCAGCGGGGAGGAAAATATCCAGACAAAAGTGGTAACCACTCTGGTAGTAATCGTGGCCATGATAGTAGAAGAAGTGAGTCAGGGGGGGATTTCAAAAAGAGAAGGTACAACAATGATAACGTGAAGACGTCAGCACCAGCATCAACTATTTCTAGGGGAGGAGAACGATCACCGGTCGTATGTTATAAATGCGGGAAAGAGGGACACATAAGCCCAAATTGCCTACAACAATCCAAGGTGTGTTATAACTGTGGAAATGAAGGTCATATCGCTAGAGATTGTCTTGTAGCGAAACCAAGTCAAGCAAGAATGGTGACTCCAAAGGCTGTCCCGGACAAGTCAAAGTCGGTGGTTCCTGGAAGAGCGTTTGTCGTGACTGCCCAACACGTGAAGAACCCGAACGTGATGATCACGGGTAAGCTAATCATAAACTCTTGCGAAGTTTATACCTTATTAGATACCGGTTCTAACCATTCTTTTATTTCTCTTGCTTGTGCTCAACATTTGAACTTGACTCTAGAGAAATTAGACTTTGACTTATCTGTTGAAAATTCATTAGCAGAAACTTTCATTACATCCACTGTTTATAAATCTTGCTTGATCCAAGTTGGTACCATCACATTATCTGTCGATCTTATTTCTTTGAAAATACTTGCATTTCGTATGATTTTAGGGATTGATTGGTTAACTACTCATCATGCCAAAATTGATTTTTTTTTTGTAAGGTTGTTAGTTTTCATATTCCTAACCAACCTATTATGCGAATTCAAGCAACCAAACCATTAAAGTCAATCACTGTCATATCAAGCCATAAAGCTATTCGTTTATTGAAAAATAGCCCATGTCATGGACTTTAACAAAAATACGTCATATTTGAATAATATTTCTGTTGTTAGTAAATTTCCTGATGTATTTCCTGAAGAACTTCCCGGTCTACCCCCAGAACGTGAAGTTGAATTCTTTATTGGCGTTGAACCTGGTACAAAACCCATTTATAGAACCCCATATCGAATGGCTCCTAATGAACTTCAGGAGTTAAAGGTCCAACTATAGGAGTTTTTGGACATTGGTTTCATTCGTCCTAGTACATCTCCTTGGGGTGCTCCTTTTTATTCGTAAAGAAGAAAGACGGGAGTATGCAACTTTGTATTGAATACCGGGAATTGAACAATGTCACCATCAAGACTAGATATCCGCTACCTCGTATTAATGACCTGTTCGACCAGTTTCAAGGAGCACAATTCTTTTCAAAGATCGATCTTCGTTCTGGATATCGTCAGCTAAAGATTAAAACTGAGGATATTCCAAAGACTGCCTTCAGAACTCGGTACGGGCATTATGAATTCTTAGTCATGTCTTTTGGATTGACTAATGCTTCTGCTGCTTTCATGGATATGAGGAACCATGTGTTCAAAGAATATTTGGATCAGTTCGTTGTCGTCTTTATTGATGACATCCTCATCTATTCCAAAAGCCGTAAAGATCATGAGCGCCATTTGAAGCTGGTACTTTAAAGGCTTCGTGATAATAAGATATATGCCAAGCTAAAGAAATGTGAGTTCTGGCTTGAGGAAGTAGCATTCCTTGGGCACGTGGTATTAAAACATGGAGTATCTGTTGACCCGGCGAAGATTGAAGCAATACAAAGTTAGGAGCAACCGAAGTCGATGACCAAAGTACGTAGTTTTATGGGCTTAGCTGGTTATTTTCGGAGATTCATGGAAGGATTTTCTCAAATCGCTACTCCGTTAACTCAGCTAACTCGGAAAGATAGAAAATTCGTATTGAGCGAGGAATGCGAGAAGATTTTCCAAGTGCTCAATAGAAGACTCATTTCGGCACCTGTTCTAATAATACCATCTAGTTCGGATGGATTTGTTATCTACAGCGATGCTTTAGGAAAATGGTTAGGATGTGTTCTCATGCAACATGGGAAAGTCATAGCCTATGCCTCATAACAACTCAAAGAATATGAGAAGAATTATCCTACTCATGATCTGGAGTTGGCAATAGTCGTTTTCGCGTTGAAGATCTAGAGATACTACCTGTATGGGGAGAAAATGGAGATCTTTACATATCATAAAAGCCTCAAATATTTCTTCACCCTAAAGGAACTCAATATGCGGTAACGACGTTGGCTCGAGTTGTTGAAAGATTATGATCATACCATCCAATACCATCCAGGAAAAGCGAGTAGCTGACGCATTGAGTAGAAGAACATATGCGGGTACAAGTGCGATATTGTCAACATAAAGGCCCATTTTGTATGACTTGCAAAGGATGGAGATAGAGTTAAAGGCTCCAAGTACCCACATGATGAAATCAAATATATGAGTAGAACTGACTTTAATCGATAAAATTAAAGCTGCTCAAGCTACAGACCTGGAGCTGATGCGTATGAAGAAGAAAGTGAAAGAAGGTGCTATTCCAGAAGTAAGAATCGATGAAGAAGGAATACTTCGAGTCAACTCCAGACTTTGTGTTCCAAATAATTCTGACTTGAAGCATAGAATCATGATGGAGGCACACAACACACCGTTTGCAATCCATCCTAGGAGTACCAAAATGCATCATGATCTTCGATATACATTTTGGTGGAGAAATATGAAGAGAGAGATCACAGAGTTTATCTCGAGGCGTTTAACTTGTCAACATGTAAAGGCGGATCATCAAGTACCAAAGGGTCCATTGCAACCACTTGAGATTCCAAAATGGAAGTGGGAACACATTACCATGGATTTCGTTACGGGTCTTCCCAAGGTTTCTCAAGGCATAGATGCGATTTGGGTTATTATTGATAGATTAACCAAGTCTTCTCCTTTCTTGCCGATACGAGAGACTTATTCCCTTGAACGTCTGGCTCGTATATACGTGAATAAGATTATGAGATTTCATGGCATACCAGTATCCATAGTTTTGGATCATGACCCAAGATTCATTTCACGATTTTGGGTTAACTTGAAGAAAGCTATGGGCACGGATTTCCAATTTAGTTCGACATATCATCCTCAAACGGACGGGCAATCAGAAAGGACTATTCAAACTCTTGAAGATCTATTAAGGCTCTCTATCCTAGATTTCAAAGGGAGTTGGGATAAGTACCTACCATTGGTGGAATTCTCCTACAACAATAGTTATTAGGAAAGTATAGGTGTGGCTCCATTTCAAGCATTATATGGATTAATGTTTCGCTCTCCAGTATGCTGGGACGAGGTGGGTGAAGCAACGTTGTTGGGACCACAGTTAGTACGTATGACTATAGAGAAGATCCAAATGATCCGACAACGTATACAAACAACACATGATAGACAAAAGAGTTGTGCGGATCTTCATCGAAAGGACATGGAATTTAATGTTGGGGATCATGTATTGTTACGTGTTGCTCCGTGGAAGGGACTTACAAGATTTGGGAAGAGAGGAAAGCTCAATCCACTATTTGTTGGTCCATTTGAGATTCTTGACCAAATAAGAAATGTGGCCTATAGACTCGCATTACCTCCAAGCTTGTCTCGTGTTCATAATATGTTTCACATATCTGTGCTTCGTAAATATGTGAAAGACCCAAACCACATTATTGAGTTAGAACCAGATGAGATAACCGAAGATTTAACGTACGAGGAGATACCTATCAAGATCTTGGATAGGAAGGAGCATGTCCTGCGCACAAAGGTTATACCACAAGTTAAGGTTTTGTGGAAGAACCATGCTATTGAATAAATGACCTGGGTGTTGAAATCGGAAATGAAAGAGAGGTACCCTCACCTATTCGAAACACCAAGTACGTACGTTGTAACGCCCCGAGAAAATCGGATTTTTGAGAATTAAATTTTTATTTTCATTAAATGAATTTAATGGATTATTTATGGAGCAAGCTAATTGAAGGTCGTTCTATGACCTAAACATATCAGAACGTCGTAGTATTTTGGTTATGTGGTAGAATTAAAGTGTTTGAATTTCCAAGACGAAAATAAAAGTTTTTCGAGAAATTTTCTGAAAAACACTATTCATGCATTTCTGCTCGGGAATTATTTTTGAACTTCCGAGAAATACGTAACGATAGAATATCGATGTGAGATGGAATATCCAATAATATTTTAGTTATGGAAAATGTAATATTTCTCCTGTGGACTTAAAACCTAACATTTAAGGAAAATGATTTACGAGAAGGAAATGTAATGCGATTAATGAATTAAGCGATGATTGTATAATACGTAGGTATTGTACGAGGTAGAGAATTAGAGTATGATACGATGTATTATACGAGTACGTATGAATGATGGTATATCGTATATATTGAATAAATATACGAGGGGAATACGAGATGAATACGTGATTATACGTTATAAGGCTTTAAGCTCAATGTATTGAATTTGTAGAATTGGTAGGATTTGTTAAGTATTATGTGAGCCCAAGTATTGAATGGTTAAGTCCAATGTGAATTTATTAATGTAAGCCCAATGTTTGTTTAATTAAAAGCCAAGGTAATTTAATGTGCAAGCCCAATGATTAAGTAAGTTAATTAAACTTTAAGCCCAAAGTAAGAATCCAATGGATGAGGAGGATCCATGGGGCAACCCATGATTATATGGGTGAATTAGTGATCAAGAATTAAATGTGTTGAGCAAGTAGACTTAAGTGTTAAGCAAAGGATAAGTTAAATAACTTAAAGGCTAAGTAATGTGCTAATGCTTGGTGGCTAAGAAAGAGATAAGTTATGTGATGACCAAGTAACTTAAAAGCTAAGTAAAGGATAAGTTTTGTGGGGAACAAGCAAGAGATCAAAGTTGTGGAGGCCAAGTAAACTTGGTGAGCAAATAAGGAATAGTAAGGAGGTGGAATTAAGGAGGTGGAGTGGCTTAATGACCCTTATGCCCTAACTTAGGATTTCCTATAAATAGAGAAGCCTCACTTCATTTGTTGGTTGTTCAAATTTCATCCAACTCCTCCCAAGCTAAACAACTTATTTGGTTGAGTGAATAAGCTAGAAAAGTAAGAAAGCTAGTCTTTCATATTTCAAGGATTAAGAAGGAGATTAAAGATTGAGCAAGGCATAGTCAAGTGAATATCAAAGAGTAAGTGATCCTAAGCCATGATTTTCTTTCTCTTCCATTAGTATAGAAAGGGGTATTGGTAGAGCTAGTATGTTAATGAATGATAAACCAAAGGGCTTAAGTCTTAATAAGCCGTATAAATCGTGAATAAGCTATTCGTAATCTTTTAAGTTACGAACTTGTGAAGAACAATAATGAAAGTATAAGAACTTGTAAGAAGTGGTAATATGTTTACATTAAAAAGTTAGCATGACTAATAAGAGGTAAGAATAATGATTAAAGGACTTAACTCATTAATAAGTCATAAGCAATAAAATTAAGTATGTTATACTTTAATAAGTAAATAAGTTCATGAAGAACATGTAATGATTTCACATGAAAATAAGATGTTTTAATATGTATATCAAGATATTTGTAGGATTGATTGAATCCAATTGTAACAGTTTAAAAATCTACAACGAAGTTTCGCCGGAATTCACACGATTAGACGACAATCGTCGAATTCGTGAAATTCTCGGAATGGAAGTCGAATTTTGATATTAAGCTTGGAAACATTGGTTTTCAATGGAGACAAGTCGTATTTGTCATTATAGAGTTGTGGACTCGAAAATGGCCAAATTCCGACTTAGAACGAATAAACGAGCGTTGAACGTTCACGAACGTTTATCGTTTTCGTTAAAAAGGGACTAATAGGTGAAATTTTAGCAAACGAAGTCGAATAGATAAAATTCTTGCATGAACGCATATAGTACGTAATTTATGAACCATAGGCTCTTGAATGAGCCAATTCGGACTTATAACGAAGAAGTTACGAGTTTGGGAATCTTGAAAAGTTGAAAATTTGTCAAAACTATCTGTGGCTCAGAGTCCGCGTCGCGGCGCGACTCCAAGCTTAAATGACCGGCTCCGCAATGCCAAAGTGAGCTTCAGTCTCTGCAAACTCGCACCGCAGCTCGACCATTTAACAAAGGGACTCACGCCGAAGCGCCGAGTCCGGTCTTCAAGCCCTAATGGACGACGCTGCAGCGCGGCACAACAAAGGATCATCGGCGCCGCAGCGCCAGTCTTAAAAGCTAGACAATAAAGAAATGTTTACAAGTAGAAGATGGAGGGAAATTGTTGAGTAACTAACTAATGAACTTAATTAAACATTATCAAGTCATAATTGAACCCCAAGTATGATCACTTAGGGTTAAAAAAAAGTCAATTGAAGATGAACGCAAATGATATTCAATGTTAATACTTCACCAATGACGATCGAGTTTCGATTAATAACGTACGGACGTTAGTAAGCCGTAAGGAAGGATAATTAACTTGAACCGAGTTGTATTAATGAAATAATTTCACTTAAGTATAAGAGAACGAAGTTAGTAAGAATGATGTAAAAGAACGACGGAAAGCCGGAACCAATAAATAACAAATCTAATACGGGATTATATTGAGAAGAAGGGTAAGATTATTTAGGAACTAAGTATGTTCATTCATGATCTTATGTGCTTATGTGTTGTAGAAACTGTAAAGGCTCAAAGGAAACATAATTGTATTGTAGCAGACGCTGAAGGCAAGTTTTTCTTAAACGCTTGTCTAACCTTCGTGTTAGCCAGGTTTTCAAATGATTCAAGTTATGAGATGCATGTATGGTTTTAAAGAAAGAGTCGATGCCAGTTTTAGCTCGGCTAGACTAATCTTGATAGAGTGATTGATTTATTTACAAGTCTTTCAATATAGAATTGCTAACGCTATCCTATGCCAACTCTTTGGTACGGATTCAAGGTAAGCCTGAATATGTATAAAAAAATGTTTTTTCATCTAGTATTCGATGGGCACGTGAGGTTGCCATAACTTAAACGTACACACGTTTAATGGATGTAGTGTTGATCAACATTGGGTACTATAGGTTGATCACCTAGATGTACTCGTAAGGTATGACGGACTTACGGACTTCGTGTCGGGTTGTCCTTTTCAAAGAAACTATAAGACGTTCACGTCTTGAACCAGAATTGATGAATATTGTTATTGTAAAATGTTTTGAAGGAAAAAGGAAAGCTATTTTGAATTATTGATAGTAGTTCGTAACTATCATCCAGTTATTGAAGATATACAATTCCTATGTTTCAAGCATGCTTTTAAAATGAAATTGTTGTACTTGCTGAGCTTGTTATGTTCACTCTTGCTTGAACCATATGAATGCAGCTTAGACCAAATGGACCGAAGGATTCTACAAGGATAAAGAGAAGGCTAAAGTGAATGTGTAGATTGCCTATGTAATAGTATAGGTTTGTAATGATAATATTTGATATTATGACAAGAACAAATGTAACGGTTATAAAGAACCTGGGAATGGTAGTATTATTTTGGAATATAAATAAGACATATTCGTTCTTTTGAGGCATTTCAATTGAATGTTTGTGTGAACTGTAGCACCGTGGAGCACCATATGTCGGGTTGAAAGAGACCCGAATTTGGGGGCGTCACATACGTCAATTTCGAGGATGAAATTTCATAAGGAAGGGAGGTTGTAAGACCCCAACTTTTTATAAATAAAATCGAATTTCTTCTAATTATTATTTTGAATAATAAGGTGTTAATTTGATATAATGCTTTGGTTATGGGTGAAATGTGCAAATTTTGCAAAATAAGCATGTGGTTATAAAAATTCATTGTTGTTGGGGAATATTCATTTTGTCGTGGAATATTCTTGATGTCGGGGAATATTCGTACGACGGCGCAGCCATTTGTGGGCCCCATAATAGAAAACGGTCGAATGAAGAAAATGACAAGTTTGAGTTTTTACAAATAACGACGTAGTTGTTACCATTAACACTGTTGGAATACCCGGTGGTTAAAATACGATGAATGGCGTGGTTGCACAAAGAGTACACAGTATTGCATGAAGATTTTGAATTATTGATTCTTACGTAAGAAGACACTACTCAATAATTATTACAGTAATCACTGTTTAATATTTTATTTTATTGATTCAATAATTGCTATGTTGATATTTTATATTATTGTTGATTCAATAATTGTCACTGCACAATATTTCCCATTATCAGATCAATAATTCATATTATTTGAATAACATTATTAGATAGCATTATTGGCAATGTCTAAGGAAGTTCTGTTTAGGAAAGGGGTTTGGTCACCTAATTGTGCGCTAGTAAGGAGAAATCCTTATCGGAAAGCCCTCTCTTTCCTAGCAACGATCTGGTTGTCATAATTGTGATTCTGTAATATTATTTGTGAATAATTAATTATTAATTTATATGATGAGGAAATATTTATTTTCATGTGGATATAAATGAAGTAATTAATGCTGAGGTATTTTATCAGTATTTTGTCGGAATGAAGGTATTAAAAATCGTCCGTATGTGGATTTCGGGCATTTTCTATTTGAAATTTGGAATACCTTTTTTCTACAAAGTTATAGAGAATAAAATTTTCTATGGAATAGACATGAGATACGAATTTTTCTGATAGAAGGGCTATTTTTTTTTTATGAATTATTGATGTTTCGGAAATAAATGTTTTTATTTAAAACTTGGTGGGCCCCACTTTTGGTTGGTGAGAAATATACTAAAATTTTATTTCAAAAGTGGTTGGCATAAATATTAGCAAGTAAAGCCATCAGGTAGCAGGTTAGTCTGCTTTGGCGTTCTAAGCATTTTCATATAAATATGGTGCTTAGTTAGAATTGAAAATTACACCAGAATCATAAGCTTTCTCTCTCTATATTATCGAGCGCATTTTGTGAGTATTTAGAAACTTTGAGAGTTGCTATTCAGTACAAGTTTTCTTAAGCACTATATCCGATATTCCAGTCAGAAGTACTGTTCTTTTGAGGTAAGGGATGTTATTTTCTTCGTAAATGATATTTTTCTTTCAATATCATTATGCCGAAATATTGGTATAAATTTTATTGTGAAATTTCTACCTTTTCATATAGAGGTTACTATTCACATATACGACACTATTCACGAGTACGACACTATTCACAAATACGATATTATTCGCGAGTACTACTCACGAAGTATGATTTTTCTTGTGAAATTTCTACCTTTTTGTGTCGGGATTACTATTCACGTATATGATACTATTCACGTATACGACACTATTCATGAATACGACACTATTCACAAAAAAATTAAATTTTCTCTTCTTTGTTCACGATGTCTATTATGGTTACTATCATTGATTGTATCCATGTTTTGATCTTCATTCTTGAATTTTACTCCACTATGGTTTGTTATGGAGTATTTTTGAACTTGGATTATCTAAAGTACAAATCCCTAATCTTTGCCCTTTTATCTCACATGATTCATTTCTTTAAAATATTTTTCATCATCCTCAGTCCTAAATGATCATATAACTAAATATCTTTGGCCTGTAGTGCAAAGATGAATGATTACCTGATGAATATCTTTGGCCCGTAGTGCAAAGATGAACAGGAGTTGTGATGAACATGACCAACTAGTAATACAAATGAATATTTTTGGCCCGTAGTGCAAAGATGAATATTTGGTTCAAGATTTATATTGATTGATGTTACAAGGATAAAATATTGATGATGGACTTTTAAATCATAGAAGATAGTAGATTTCATTCTCTACTTAACTCTTCTAATGAATTATTATTTCCGCTGCGAATATTGATCTAAAACTTGTTGTCCATAATATTTTATCTGATTTATTGAAGGCTAACGATAATTTGTTGTTCATTTCTTAGTCATAATGTTCTTTACTGGGCTAGTAGAGCTCACCCTTCTCATTTTTGTTCCATTTTTCTTTTCAGGAGGCGAGAATATAGCGGGAACTAGTCGGAGTGTGGAGTGATGTTCACTGTCAGTTGTTTTAGCAGTTCTCACTATTTTGTAACATAGTGTTTCAATAATTGTAATGAGGACTTATTTGAGTTTGAATATTGTCTGTCGACGTCGGGATTTTTTAATTGTCCCTTTTCGTTACTTGTTCTTTGGTGTTCTCATTTTAGGTGAGATTTGTTTGAAATAACAAGTGAAAAAGGCCCGACATGTATAATGTCGACGATGGACTATTAAGAGTCGCCAGTTGGTTTTTTAAATGGTTGTACTGATAAGTGGTATTTATACCTACTTATTGAATACAAATTCACGCGAACTATGCCCATCTCAAGTACATTTTATTGTGTTTTAGTTGCATTTCATGATAGTTTGCATTGCATTTACTTAAAACTCCTTTTGGTGAATAAGTGCAGAAATCGGCCTAATTTGGTGGTATTAGAGGGTACGAGGCTAATGAATGTGTGAAGGCGAGGCACAAGCGGGGATATGTATGGCATGAAGGTATAATGGAACAAGGATACCAAGCATGGAAGGAATGAGTAGCAGGACAAAGCGACAGCAGCAGCAATATTGCAGAATCAGAACTAAAATCTACAGACTGTGAGCCGCGCGGCATATTAGGCCTGAGGGAGCGCGCCCGTGTGAGAGGCCGGATGGACATCCTGACTTACTATAAGTCTCGCGCCAGCACGAGAGACACATTAGTGGGACGCGCGGCCGCGCGCGACGTTGATTGCAGCTACTGACTTTATTTTAAATTGGAAATTGGAAGCGTAATGGAGGGGAGAGTTCGATTAGGTCTTATATATTAGACTTATTATCTGCAATAAAAAGAGGATTCCACCTCTTGGGGGCGAAAGCTACTATGGTTTTCTTTCTTCAACTTTGAATAAGTAGATTATAGTAGATTAGAGTAGTGATTTCTCGAGTTGATTAGATTGAAGATTTGAAGCGATTGGAAAGCATTGGAGATTTAACCTTGGAGCAAGAGAACAGATTTGCACTATCATTCTCAATTCTTACTCTCTTTTTGATTCCTAATTGTATCTTATGATGTTTATTCAATATGTAGATGATAGCTTTAATCCAATTATGATTTAACTTCTATTCTGAGAGTGCAATGGATTCTATGGATTAAATATTTTTGATATGTTTCATTGATGCATTATTGAGTTCTATGGGTTTGTCTATTAAGATTCATGTTTAATTGCTTAGTTGATTGGCCATCAATTATTGTGATAATCCATATGGACTTGAGAGATGAAGTATGGGTTTGGATCTGATCTTAATAACTTATGATTGTATATTCTACATTGCGTTGGGATGTATGATTTGTGCTTAGGATAGACATATACCGAAGCACCATTCGTAGTCAATTGAGAATTTGGGATTAAACCCTAATTATTTGTAAATCACATAGATATATAGTGGTTTAGGTAATGTGGGTGTTCACGTGTATTCTATCAATTGTGGATTATATGTGATATGGGTATGGTACATTGAGAGATGGCTATACTTTACTTTCGTGTTCTCGACTAACAATCCGGTACAATTAGTTTGGCTTAACATGAAGTGTGTGGATTTGAATGAGTCATTAGATGAAATTGTAATCTCAGGTCTTCATTATCTAGTCTCACTCTAGGATTAGTTAGGTTTATTTAATTTCATAGTTTAAATGAAAAATATAATATCATTCGTTTAAATAAGATTGAGATGGTTATGGGTTAATGCTTGGTGAACCTTGTTAGTTAATTCTCTGTGGGAACGATATTTTACTTACTCTTTATTACTTGTTGACCACATATACTTGCGTGTTGTGCGTAACTAGAATTTACCCAACAAGTGTTTGGCGCCGTTGTCGAGGAATTAGCTTAATAAATTTTTGCCAACATTAATTTCAATCAAATAGGTCTTAATTTAAACATTTTTTTAATTATCTTCTTATATTTCTCTCTTTTCAGGTACCATGGATGACTTTGCTTATCAATGGTCTTATGAAAATATGACTCAACCAAGGGACATAAGCAGTGAGGGACTCAATGTATTTTCTACATTGTCAGCACAATTTGCAACACTTTCAGAGAGGTTGGATGTACTTGCAGCCCAACGCACTCGAGAGATAGCAGTTACATGTGAATATTGTGCTGGCGAGCATCCGAGTTATCAATGCGGCATCAGAGTTGGACAAGTACAGTTTGGGGGTGATTACCTCAACAACAATGTTTATCCCAATGATCATCAAGGTTGGGGGTATCACCCAGACTATGAATGGAGTTATAACTATCAAGACCCATACTGTGTCCCAAGTCCAACACATCCATCGGATTTCTCATATCCACCTCCATTGCGATAAGAAGAAAATTCAGAGTTAAAGGAATTCATGTCTAAGAGCATAGCAGACCATGAAGAGATGATGATGAGTCAGGAGTTAGCAAGCCAAAATCTTAACAAACAGATGGAACAACTCATTAACTCTTTAATGAATGGCCCTCAATACTGGAATTTCGAAACTGAAAGGAGAATTCAAGACTGGAGGATTTGTTGTTCAAGTTTGTAGCATCAATGGAGGAGAAGATGATTGAGCAAGAGAGGTCAATTCGCAATCTTCAGAATCATATGGATCAAATGTTTGAAGCCTTGAGCAATCACCCACAAAATAATTGGTGTTATGTCATAGATGACGAAACTGATGGAGAACCAGAAGTGTACATGCCACTGGATGAGCTCAAAGAAGTTATCATTGAGGAGATAACTAGGGAATTGAAATAACTTACTTATGCGGAGGGAAGGTGTTAGGAACCCCCCGACATCCGTGTTACCACGGTGACCACCTCTTTTCAAGAAACTATTATCTAAATGTTTGTGTGTGTGTGGGTTAATGTGCTGTTATTTAGAAGTAGTGCGAGGCCTCGTTCGCACCTATATACACAGGGTTTGAATTTATGTAAAAATTCAGTTTTTAGCACGAAATGGCAGTGATGTTTTATAAAAAAGGTTTTTCAAACCCTGATGCTCAATAGTAATTGAGATATTTTGATACTTCAATTTTATTAAGTATCCGGCTTGATTGATTTTTTTTTTGAGATGTTAAGAATCTGTAAGAAAATAATGTACAAAATAATGCCGACTTCCTCTTGGGTATGAAAACCATCTGAGGAAATTCAGACACCGTAGAATAATTTACAAGCTGCTTACAGCTGAAAATGTCCATCAAGGGAACCGAATTTAGATCCGATAGGCTGAATCTGTGATCACATGATTCCTAGGCGCATATGATACATAATTTGTATGAAAGCGATGAAGGTATATATATATAAAAGTCAGTAAATATATATATCTGAGACATGATCACACCGACCACAAAGCACCTCCATAGGGGATCAAAAATATAAATAAAAGCTGTAAATATATATATACAGACATGATACTGCTTTGTAGAGTAAAATTCAAGAATGCTTAAAAGAATATTTTCATGAAAAGATACTGGATGAAGCGCAAATATCAAGGATATTCCACTAATTTCATGGAGTATAGAAGTCAAAACTTTAACCAACTGAGTATAATAAGGAATGGAATAACAAAAGAAATCACCAGGCATGCGATAGACCGCACAAGTAGGTTATTCCAACAGAATAATAAATAACGGAATCAGTCCCGTAAAAACGCATGTACATGATATTCCAACAAAATAATAAAGACGGAATCAGTCCCGTAGAAATGCATGATGAGGATATTCCAATGAGAATATTAAAGACCTGAATCAGTCCGACGTAAAATGCATGCATATGATATTCCAATAGAATAATAAAGACGGAACCGGTCCCGTGAGACGCATGCATGCATGTGATGTTCCAATGTAATGATAAAGAATGGAACAATGGAAGAATTTCACCAAGTATAGGTAGCTCAGCGTATCTGAGTTATTCCAATAGAATAATAAAGAATGGAATAACAGAAGTTCTCTTCATGGATAAGAAAGAAATAATACTCCTTACCTTAGAAAAACTGGATACTGGAATAATGAGGTAGCATACTTCTCTTCTTCTTTCTATAATTTCTCTCTAATAATCGCTCTAAAGCTTTTGTGAATTGGTGAGAAATGAAGGAAGAATGAGCTTCTATTTATAGAAAAATTTGTTTCGATAATTGCACGTTTTGGGGCTCAAAAAATTACAATACAATACCTCCAACTTTTTCTTTATTTTTAATTTAGTCATGGAAGTATTATCAAACTTGCACCACCTCCCCTAATAGTAAATAATGTGATTCAATAGTAAATTATGTGAATCAATAGTTCTAGACATGTGAAAATCTGAATTACAAAGATAGTACCTCCATCTATACCTCCATTTTTAACTTAGTCATGCAAGTATTATCAATCTTGCACCAACTCCCCTAATAGTAACAAGAATGTGAAACAATAGTATACACATATGAACAAATATTTATAATCATGTGAAATAATAGCAATCAATTGCTCATTTATCTGGTTAAATACCTGATTGGTCAATATAACCTCCAAACATCAATTATTATCGAAATAATTGTCGATTTTCACTAACACAAATAATTCCAACACAATGAATCCATTTTTATCAAAAATATAAATTTTGAAATTTCAAAGTTTGACTTTTCCCGAAAAAGTCAACTGTTGACTTTTTGACCAAATAGTGAATTCCGGAAAATTTTGTGTTTATAGACTATTTTTACTAATTTTATCGTTTTGGACTCAAATATCACGTCCGCGTCTCCAAATTCAACTCCGAACACAACTTCAATTTTAATAACATTCATCATTAATATTATAACTCACAATATTTATCAACCAAAGTCGTTTAGGAAAAAAGGGCTTTCAATAAGGATTTCTCCCTATTCATGCGCAATTAGGTGACCAAACCTCTCCTTGACAGAACTTCTAGACATTGTAAATATTGTAATTTAATAATATGAATAACTTTGCCGTCTTAATTATTGATTTAATAAAATAACATATTATGCAGATGATACTATGACAATAATCGAATCAATAATATGAGAGATATGATGCAGCAATTACTATAGCAATAATTGAGTATAACTGAGTGACTTCTCACGTAAACATCAATAATCAATTACATGTGCTACTATGTAACCACGCGTATTACTGTACTTTTACTACCGGATAGTTCAACAGTTAACGGTAAAACTTCCGCCGTTATTTTCATAAAGTATTTTTTTCGTTTTCTCAATCTGACAATAATTCCGTTGTGGTGGTCCACCAATGATTGTGCCGTTATACGAATATTCCCTGTTAAAACAAATATTCCCCGACCAATCGAATATTATATAACAACTTGCGTACTTTGCAAAATTTGTAAATATTACCGACAACTATAACATTATATCAAATCCACACCATAATATTCAAAAATATATTTCGAGAAAATTTGATCTTTATTCAAAAAATTGGGGTCTTACACTTGGTATGATTATGACCAGGGATTATTCGATGTAATCATGACCGTAATGTTACAAATGATGTGGAAAAAGTCCTCATTAGCCCGTAGTGGATTGATGGACAGTTTTTGGTATGATTATGGCTATGGATTCTCTTTGGCCGTAGTGTAAAGATGAATTGTTTTATGGCATGATCAGGACCGTTGAAGAAAACATGATTATCTTTAGTCGTAGTGCATGGATAATTCGTGGTCGTGATACTAAAGAATATCCTTGGCCGTAGAGCAAGGGTGATTTGATGATGTGGATTATTTATTAAGCTGAGTCCCAGCGATAAAAGTGATGAAAAACCTTTTAAATCATAGAAGATAGTAGATTTTATTCCATACTTTACTCTTCTAATAGATTGCTTGTTCCGCTGCAGTTAAACTTGATAGTTGTTACATTTTATCAGTTTAACACTGTTGAAGGCTAACGATAAATTATTCTGCATTATCTTAGTTATAATATTTCTTACTGGGCTAGTTGAGCTCAACCTTTCTTTCACTGTTCTCTTCAGGAAATGAGAACGTAGCTGGGACTAGTCGGGGAACAAAGTGATGGTCCTAGATTGTGCATTAGTAGTCCTCACTATTCTGTTAAATAGTGTGATAATAATTACAATGAGGACTCCTTTTGAGTTTGTATACTCTCTAGTAGACAATATTTGTATTCAAACTCACAGTTTATATTTTGTCGTATTGTACACGATAGTTGTATTATTAAGTTGTATTTGAATTCTGTACCATGTATCTGGCGACTCAAGATGGGTGATGTATACCTAATTTTGGGGGCGTCACATCTTATGCTAAACACATATATTAATTCACCGTCTTTTCTAAGTGAATTAATCCTTTTTATTCAAAATAATACCATGACAAGTAATATTTACAAAGGCACCTACTGTAATCACATATTCCACACGTGTATTAATTCACTATTTACTTAAGTGATTCTTCAAACCCTTACTATATCACCATAGTCAATTAAGGCTTTAATATTCAAATTATATTATTCCATAATATAACTCTCAACTATAAATTAACCAATATTTATTCTTATTAGTTAATTCTCTCAACTAACTCGTGTTTCACTATCCAACCCCATTCGCGGATAACTTACGTACTATCAATAACCTATATTATAATCATACCAGTTATTAGTACACATACACAAGAAAATGACGATTATATATTAATGTCACCCACTTACTATGATAAAATAATCATATAAACTATTTACTATCGATAGGAAATTTTATCCACTTCTTTTATCTCAACTGAATTATCTCTGCGATCAATAACAATATATGATAATAATATATTTATTTATCACAAAAATCACATATTACATAGTCATATTACCCTATGTAACACATTCCTACATATCTCGTATCACATAAATTTTTTTATTCTAACCCATTTCACACTTATGAATTTTATTCATTAAATTCTTATTTAAAAATTTCTGAATATCCGGGTTCTTACACAATCCTCACGATAGAACATAATAATTGATAGCAAAGCATATTAAAATAAACTACACAATAAGATCCATTGTAATCTCAAACAAAGAATTAGTTCATTGAATTAAAACTAAGAATTCACACTTGAATACACATTAAAAGATAAAAATAAGAGTAGAGTAAAGAATAAATCTATTGTCAGCAAAGCTTCATCTTCCTTAAGCTCCTGCTCTTGATCTTCAATGGTCTCCAACTTGCTTCAATCTCCAACTCTAATAAGAACTAGGGTTTTGCTCCTAATCTACTCTAATCTAATCTAATGCAATCCTCCAAAACTAGCCTCCTAATCCAAGTTAAACTCAAGTATTTATAATTCTAATGGATACCCTAGCATGTTAGGCAACTAAGAATCCTATTTTAACTTAATTTGGACATCAAATAACCCAATTTAACTCTCCCCCCGTCGATCGGCGCGCCCCACGCTGTTCCTAGGCCATTTTGGGCACACCCCGCGCTACTGTAGTAGAGATTCTAGTGGTTCGACGCTACCAAGGCCATTTTCGGGCGCTACTGCTCTCTCATTTTTTTGCTTCAACGTCCTTTGGTAAACAAGGTATAACGTTTGATCTGCTAGGAGTTACGGGGCCTACCACCTATCAAATTGAAGATATCGTAGAAATCTACAACTTTCATTCTTTGAGGATTGACAGATTCCGTCCGGATCAAGGTGTAAATTGTGCTTGAAGTAGATGCTATGTAAATGGCAAGCATGACAACTCTTAGCTTTGATCTTTGTTGATAAAAAGGGCATAACTCTCGCATCCGAACTCCGATTGGGATGATTCAAGATGTTCTGGAAAGATAAGAAATAGATCTACAATAAATTCCAAGTTCCAAGCCAAGAACATGCATCCAACTTGGTGTTAAAAGCCCATCAATCTTTCCTTCTTACATTTGCTTGCATATTTTTCTCCAAAAGATGTTTGAATTGCTTTTCCTTTCTTCCTTGTGCCAATGTTGTGTCATAGCCTACAAAATAACATAACATATATGAAATGCACACACAATACATGTAAAGTAACTACAAAACATAGGTTTAAACAACTAATTCAAGTAATAGGTACCGGATAAGTAGGTATAAAACCTACTTATCAAATACCCCCAAACTTAAATATTTACTTGTCCTCAAGCAAAAACATAAAATAACAATGCTATGCAATGCAACTAATCTACATGCCTACGAATTCAACAGTAATGACAGAAACAAGTCTATTCAACCGGCCTTAGAGAAATCAAGTAAACATGATAATATATCATATCAAAACAAATCATTAACTTCCCAATGAATCATCAAATCTTATACTGTTATCACTAATATTGTGCGTGTGTGCTCCACAACAATGTTAACTGATATAAAATCAAATTTAACACATAATAAGTCTCTTCGAAGGCATCATACAGTGTAAACTGAAGAAATCCAAAAATAAGCTAGATCCAACTAAAATCAAACAATTACAAATATCGAGGGTCAACATGGGATACTTATGCTTCATTTTTTATGTACGGAGGCTTTTTACTCTTATTTCATGTTTTATTAACTTTGTTTTCTTTAGGTTTATATACACATAGCTATGCAATGTCTTATTCCCTTAGGTTTTTCAATGCTACCTTAACGAGCTTTCGACCAACGACTTCCAGACCATTAAGACCTTAGGGCGCTGGGTGTAAAGACAATCCCCTCGGGCATACTTACTCAAGTAACAAAGGCCACAAACCTAGACAAGCACGCCACGATATTTATTCATACTTTCTTTTTTTTCTTTTTCTTTTTTTTTCTTTTTTATTTTTTTTATAGCTTATATACCCCAAATATTCCCCCAAACTTAGGTTCTTGTCTAACTTTAGCCATCACTACTTATTCTTGTCATTTTTTCATTCAAACTAGCATTATCCTTTAGAGTCCAATTATGTATCAATTTAAACTCAATCATTCAACAAGTTGTTTTTATTGTGTTATCCTTATTTTACCAGTTTCAAACAGAAAAAGACTCAATTCATAACAAGAAATCACATCAACGCTCTAATAATCACTATTATACTTGTCTACTTAATTCCAATCTCATCATTGGCCAAATCAAACTGTAAATATCAAACAACTGGAATAATGCAAGATGTACTAAATGCTATATAAACATAGCAAACTAACTACTAATTTTTCAAAAAAAAATTCAAGAAACTGAATTCAAAAACTAAATGTAACTATATGAACTACAATGTAAATAACTAACTATATGCAATACGACACTAAAATGCCTCCCCAAACTTAAAACAGACATTATCCTCAATGGCTAAGATATGAAAAATTAAAAGAGAGGACTTCCCTAAAAATACAGCATTTTCCTCCTTATCTCCTAAGTTTGAAGAATAGGCTAGACACATTGGAATAAATTGGGAACCACACTTGAGTTGGACTTGACTAACATTGCAATTAAACCACTTTTAACGCCTGGGATTTCTGAGCGGCGTGGCCGTCTTGTATGTATGCGAGATGGCGCACCTCTGTATTATGCGATCGATGAGTTCGAGTAGTAAGTGGCGCCCGCGCCTCTTGTATGCTTGATATGGCGCGACCCGCGCTATGGGATTGACGAATTAGTGCGACCCGCGTTGGAAGGTCAATAGATAGGTGAGGTGCTCGTGCACCCCGCGCCGTGTCTGTGCGTTAGGTGGCGCGGCCTGCGCTATGGGACCAGTAGCTTGGTGACTTTCTTTTTCTTGCCTTACCTGCGAGTATACCATTATGGAGTCATTATTCTTTGAAAACTAAATATTTGAGCTAGACTATAAACTAAAATATAAAGAATAAATAAGGAAGAAAAGGTTTAAAGCTTGGGTTGCCTCCCAAGTAGCGCTAGTTTTAACATCGTAAGCCCGACTTTATCTGGTCAGCACTATCCATTTCCTGTTCGATAATTAAGGAACCCTCCATCCATCGGAAACAATGTAACTTTTGGTAGGTTCCCTTTTGTGATGGCTATCGAATTAAAGTCACCTAGCATGCTTTATTTAAATAAGTGCCCACTTGAGAATGTTGAATAACTAGGTGCTTTTCTGTCCGTTGAGTCTATGATTAGATTAGGGCTTTGAGGCTTGGCAAGCACAACTGACTCTTCTTCTTCTATGTTCTCTTCCTCAGCCCACTATGGTGAATAAGAGGCCTCATTATCATAGAGATCCTTGCCTTGGATGTGACTACCAAGGGGACATGGGTGTGCAAAATTTACTAGATTTTTCAACTCTGGCTGAGGAGGCACTTGGGGTATAATAAAGATCAGCTCATGTTCTTCTTTTTCCATATCCCCAGTTGTCTCTTCAATGTCCACTTCTTTTAGTTAATCTAGTGGCATGTACACTTCTGGCTCTCCATCAGTTTCATCATCCATGTCATAACACCAATTTTTTGGAGAGCGATTGTTCATGGCTTCGAACATCTTATCCATCTGGTTCTACAGATTTTGAATTGCCATCTCTTGATTAATCCTCCTCTCCTTATTTGATTCTACGAACTTGGACAATAATTCCTCCAACCCTGAATTATTGTCTCAGTTTTGGAATCCATGTGTTGAGGACCAAGGTTTGAAGTAATGATGAGTTGTTCCATCTGGTTCTGAAAATTATGGCTCGATATTTCTTGACTCATCATCCTCTCCTCTTGGTTTGCTATGAGCTTCGACAGGATTTCCTCCAAATTTGACTTTTCTTCTTGTGGAAATGGAGGTTGACATGAGAATTCTGGTGTGTATGTTAGATTTGGAGCGTAGTATTGGTCTTCATAATTGTAGCTCCATGATGAATCCGGGTGATACCCCCAAACTTGATGATAATTGGTAGGATAAGTATAATTGTTGGGGTAATCACCGCTATACGGTATTGGCTCGAAACTGGTGGTACATTGATGACTCAGATGATTTCTATCACAATAATCACAAGTAACCGCCATACTTTGATGACGTTATGCTGCAAAAGCGTCCAACCTCCTCGAAAGTGTCTCAATTTGTGCTGATAATGCAGAAAGTGTCGCGAGTCCATCAATTTTCGGTTCCTGTGGCTGAGTCATTCTCGTATACGACCATTGATAATTAAATTCCGCCATGGTATCTGAAAAGAAAGTAAAAAAAATAGAAAGATAATTAAATAACAAATAAAAAGAAAGAAAGAAAAGTTGTTTAAGGTAATACTAATTTGATTGAAGCTAATATTGGCAATAATTATTAAACTAAGTCCCCGACAACGGTGCCAAAAACTTGTTGGGTAAACTCTAGTTACGCATAACACGCAAGTATACGTGGTCAATGTGACGCCCCCAAAATTAGGTATACATCACCCATTCTGAGTCGTCAGATACATTGTACAAAATTCAAATGCAACTTCATTTATACAACTGTTAAGCTGTCGTATAGAATACGACCATAGTTAACTATGAGTTTTAATACAAATGTATGTAACTCTCATGGTACCTCGACCACCACCTTACAATGGTACTTTACATAAAAGTATAGTCAAAAACTGTTTTAGAAACTAAAATCTTTGGGAAGTGCTCAAGGAAACCTTCGTACATGGGAGGCCATGCGTCCAGGTTATGAAAGATATCATATGTCCACAGAATTATCATTGGTTGACCCAAAAGTCCCCAAAGAAAAATAAGAAGATTACTATCATCTTCTTTCCAATGGTGAGTCTTCTCATGTCCACAATCATATGAATAACTCATAATCATAATTGTGGTTCTAAATTCCTCTTCGCAACCAGGACGAAGATAATTTTCGTCACCTATCTTCACCTAAAAACATCAAAAATCATGGTTATACCAAATCAGAATTTTTACTCATAATCATACTAATAAATTCATCTTTGCACTACGACCAAAGATATTCATTAACAATTCTTCTTTGCACTACAGGCCAAAGACATACAACTGTATTTTAGAAGAGTCAAGTAGAGCATGATATCTACTATCTTCTACAAATTAAAAGTGTATAATAAATATTTTATCGCTGAGACTCAACTTTAATAAATAATCCACATCATTGAATCACCCCTGCACTACGATGAAGGATATTCATTAGTATCAGATATATGAATTTATATTTCATCGCTGAGACTCAGCTCGATAATCAATCCATATCACTGAATTATCCATGCACTACGGCAAAGGATATTCGTTAATATCACGACCACGAATTATCCACGCACTACGGGCTAAAGATAATCGTGTTTTCATCTACGGTCATGATCATGCCATAAAACAATTCAACTTTGCACCCTTGGCCGAAGAGAATCCATAGCCATAATCATTCCAAAAACTGTCCATCAATGCACTACGGGCCAATGAGGACTTTTTCCACATCATTTATAACATTACGGTCATGATTATACCGAATAATCCCTGGTCATAATCATACCAAGTCCGTCTATGCACTACGGCCAAAGATGACTTTCAACACAATATAAGCATGAGGATAATGACAATGATATAAGCATTAATCAAACGAAAACAATGATAAATATTAAAGACTTTAAATTTATCCAAATATTATCAATCACTTAATAAACTCATAATCTAATATTATTAATATTATAACAATATTTTAATCACTTCTTAAACTTATAAACAATTTATTTCAATTGTTTACACTTTACCAAAAAATGCATTTATTCATTCAAAAATGCCATACTCATAAGATTTAATCACCGATGATCAAATCCCTCATCAAAAATCTGCATATACCCTATATAGGATTCCCAAGCCATAAAATCCTATTTATCAATTTTGTTACATCACATAACATATTTAATTCATTTACTCATAACTAGTTCATTTTCATGAAAAATACCACATCAGTCCCAAAAATATTTTTTTTCTGAGATTTAGCAGAATATAGTCCCATCTTGAACATATATTTTTCTCAGAATTTTTAAAATTCATTTACTATTTTTCATATGGCTAAAACTGCCGAATATTTAGACATTTATCATAAATTGTACTTTTGTCCAAAAATTCTGAAATTTATAGGGTATACTCCTGTTATATACATGTACTCCCAATAAATATTTCACCAATTTTGGAGTTAACCAAAAAGAGTTATAAGGGTTTACGTTTAAAATAGTATTTTCCCATAAAATCCAAAACTCTTAATCTATACATCCAAAAATCGCCTTTTTTGGACACAATCTAGAAAACTCATCAAATTATCATTTCAAAATTTTCCAAAATTTTTGAGGGTCAGAAAACTTACGAAACTTCCCCTAGAAGAAACCGCTTTTTAATGAAAATATTATTTGTATGAATACGAAGGATCATTTACCATGCATGCGGTAACTACATAGACAGGTTATTTCAACAGAATAATAAAGAATGGAACCAGGTCATGTGTAAACGCACAGAATGGATATTCCAACAGAATAATAAATAACGGAATAACAAAAGAATTCACCAGGCATGCGATAGACCGCATGCAGACGGAGTTATTCCAACGAGTAATAATAAATAATGGAACCAGTCATGCGAACGCATACGCATATGATATTCGGCGAATAATAAAGAATGGAATAATAGAAGAATTTCACCATGTATGCAGTACTTCGCATAGACAGGTTATTCAAACATAATAATAAAGAATGGAATAACAGAAGAATTTCACCATGTATATAGTAGTCCGCGTATACATGTTATTCCAACAACATAATGAAGAATGGAATAACAGAAGTTCTCTTCATGAATAAGAAAGAAAGAATACCCCTTACGAGTATAACAAATAATATCCCCTATGAGTACAAAAAATAATATCCCCTACGAGTACAATAAATGATATCCCCTACCTTAAAAACAAATGTATTCCGACTGGTAGGGCATGAATATACTTGAAGAAAACTTGCACTATCTTCTACGCTCAAAGCTTTCTTAAACTCTAAAGAAATACCCTCGAGATTACAGAAGAGTAACTCTCTCTATAGTTTCTCTCTCTAGAGTTTCAGTGAATTCATAAGAAATAATGAAGGAATGAGCTTCTATTTATAGAAGAATGGACTGAATAGTAACTAATTCATGAACGATCCAGATTGATTTACTTTTAATCGGACGGTCCATATTGATTTAATAAAATATTCTAATAAAACAAAATTTTTTAAATAAAATATAATATATTCTATTTATAATCTAATAAAATGAATAACTTTATAAAAGTATTCTATTTTATATAAAAAGATTTTACTATGCAAAGACTATGCAAACACTATACAAATACTATGCATAATAAAATATAATATATTCTAATTATTGTCTAATAAAACAAATAACTTTATAAAAGTATTCTGTTTTATATAAAAAGATTTTACTATGCAAAACACTATGCAAGCACTATGAAAATACTATGCATAATAAATTATAATATATTCTAATTATTGTCTAATAAAACAAATAACTTTATAAAAGTATTCTGTTTTATATAAAATGATTTTACAATGCAAAACACTATGCATAATAAAATATTATATATTCTATTTATAGTCTAATAAAATGAATAACTTTATAAAAGCATTCTGTTTTATATAAAAAGTTTTTCTGTTTTATTACATTAATAATACTAATAAAACAAAACTCATCATCATTATTATTATTCACACTATTAATCGACCAGGTCGTTCCTAGGAAAGAGGGGGCTTTCCAATAAGGATTTCTCCCTATTGGCACGCAATTAGGTGACCAAACCTCTCCTTGGCAGAACTTTTAGATATCGTTAATATTGCAAATAATAATCTTAATAACTTTGTCATCTCAATTATTGATATAATAATATATAAAAATATCGACAATAATTGAATCAAATAACGTGAGATACTACGCAAGAATAATTCTTTGTAGCAATAATTGAACAAAACTGAGTGACTTCTCACGTAAGCATCAATAATCAATACTGTGGGCTACTATGCAACCACGCGTATTACTGTACTTTTACTACCGAGTAATTCAACAGTTTTAACGGTAAAACTTCCGCCGTTATTTTCATAAATATATTTTTACCGTTTTCTCAATCCGACAATAATTCTATGTTGGTGTCCACCAATGATTGTACCGTCGTACGGATATTCTCCGACAAAAAGAATATTCCCCGACTAATCGAATATTCCCTGACAAAACGAATATTTTATATCAACTTGCTTACTTTGCAAAAAAATAATTCATATATTACCCTTAACTTTAAACTTTTATCAATTTAACTATTTACCAAAATAAAAAAAATTAAATACTTTTATTTCATAAAATTCGTGGTCTCACTATCACCCCTCCTTATGAAATTTCGCCCTCGAAATTTACGTACGTACCTGATATTTGAAGATATAAAAATACCTTGCTTTCTATTCAGATTGTACCTTCCCGGTAATTTCCTCGCTATCATAATTTTCCCATTTCTCATCTCCTGTATTTCAAATATCATTCTAGAATATAGCTTCAAAACAAAGGTTAATTGACATATCATAATTTGTCAACTTATCAAGTAAACAATTTCAAACTTAGGTAAGTCACACACTAGCTGAAGTATATAACTCTCTCTCCTCCTAGTTCTAGACTCTTATCTCGCCAAATGACCATATCCCTAAGCTTTGATACCAAATGTGACACCCCCAAAATTAGGTATACATCACCCATTCTAAGTCGTCAGATACATGATACAAAATTCAAATACAACTTTATTTATACAACTGTTGAGCTATCGTATAGAATACGACCACAGTTAACTATGAGTTTTAATACAAATGTATATAACTCTCATGGTACCTTGACCACAACCTTACAATGGTACTTTACATAAAAGTACAATCAAAAACTGTTTTAGAAACTAAAATATTTGGGAAGTGCTCAAGGAAACCATCGTACATGGGAGGCCATGCGTCCAGATTATGAAAGATATCATATGTCCACAGAATTATCCTTGGTTGACCCAAAAGTCCCCAAAGAAAAACAAGAAGATTACTATCATCTTCTTTCCAATGGTGAGTCTTCTCTTGACATATAATTATCTCTGTTGTCTCCAAGTGAAAATTATATTTCAAATATACTCCAAGATCATATAGGTAGTGCTCGTAGATATACTCAGCAAGTGAATGTGTAGAACCATGTCTTATGATAACTGTGACGCCCCCAAATCCGGGTCTCTTTCAACCCGACAGATGGTGCTCCACGGTGCTACAGTTCACACAAACATTCAATTGAAATGCCTCAAAAGAACGAATATGTCTTATATATATTCCAAAACAATACTACCATTCCCGTGTTCTTTATAATAAGTTACATTTGTTCTTGTCATAATATCAAATATTATCATTACAAACCTATACTATTACATAGGAAATCAACACATTCACTTTAGCCTTCTCTTTATCCTTGTAGAATCCTTCGGTCTATTCGGTCTAAGCTGCATTCATATGGTTCAAGCAAGACTGAGCATAACAAGCTCAGCAAGTACAACAATTTCATTTTAAAAGCATGCTTGAAACATAGGAATCATATATCTTCAATAACTGGATGATAGTTACGAACTACTATCAATACTTCAAAATAGCTTTCCTTTTTCCTTTAAAACATTTTACAATAACAATATTCATCAATTCATCAATTCTCGCTCAAGACGTGAACGTCTTATAGTTTCTTTAAAAAGGACAACCCGGCACGAAGTCCGTAAGTCTGCATAGTAACTTTAGTACATCTAGGTGATCGACTTTATAGTACCTATGTTGATCAACACTACATCCATTAAACGTGTGTACATTTAAGTTGTGGCAACCTCACGTGCCCATCGAATAATCGATGAAAATACATTTGTTTATACATGTTCAAACTTTCCTTATATCCGTACCAAAGAATTGGCATAGGATAGCGTTAGCAATTCTATATTGAAAGACTTGTAAAGAAATCAATCAATCTATCAAGATTAGTCTAGCCGAGTAAAAACTGGCATCGACCCTTTCTTCAAAACCATACATGCATCTCATAACTTGAATCATTTGAAAACCTGACTAACACGAAGGTTAGACAAGGGTTTAGGAAAACATGCCTTGGCGTCGCCAAGAATAATTACGTTTCCTTTGAGTCTTTACAGTCTCTACAATAAATAATCACATAACATACCACATTAGGTAATGAATGAACATACATAGTTCCTAAATAATCTTACCCTACTTCTCAATCTAATCCCGTACTAGATTTGTTATTTATTGGTTCCGGCTTTCCGTCGTTCTTTTACATCATTCTTACTAACTTCGTTCTCTTATACTTAAGTGAAATTATTTCATTAATACAACTCGGTTCGAGTTAATTATCCTTCCTCACGGCTTTCTAACTTCCGTACGTTATTTATTCGAAACTTGATCATTATTGATTAAGTACGCTTATTGCATACTGTTTGCGTTCATCTTCAATTGACTTACTTTAACTCTAAGTGATCATACTAGAGTTTTAATTATGACTTGATAATGTTTTAATTAAGTTTATTAGTTCGTTACTCAACAATTTCCCTTCATCTTCTTCTTGTAATCATTCTTTATTGTCTAGCTTTTCGGTGATCCTTTGTTGTGCCGCGCTACGGCGTCACCCATTAGGGCTTGGAGACCGGACTCGGCGCTGCGGCGCAAGTCCCTTTGTTAACTATCGCGCTACGGCGCGAGCTTGCAGTGACTGAAGCTCATTTTGGTGCTGCGGCGCCGATCGTTTAAGCTTGGAGTCGCGCCGCGGCGCGGACTCTGAGCCACAGATAGTTTTGACAGATTTTCAACTTTGCGAGATTCTCGGACTCGTAACTTCTTTGTTATAAGTCCGAATTGGCTCCTTCAAGAGCCTACGGTTCACAAATTACGTACTCTATGCGTTCATGCAAGAATTTTATCTATTCGACTTCATTTGCTAAAATTTCACCTATTAGTCCCTTTTTAACGAAAATGATAAACGTTCGTGAACGTTCAACGCTCGTTTCTTCGTTCTAAGTCGAAATCCGGCCATTTTTGAGTCCGCAACTCTATAATGACAAATACGACTTGTCTCCATTGAAAACCAATGTTTCCAAGCTCAATATCAAAATTCGACTTCCATTCCAAAAATTTCACGAATTCGACGATCGTCGTCTAATCATGTGAATTCCGGCGAAACTTCATTACTTGAGATTTTTAAACCATTTCACTTGGATTCAATCCATTATACTATCATTTTGACAAACATGCTTCGTTAACTTATATTCATGATAAGTCATTACCTATTCTTGATGATTTTTGCAACTTATTAAATTATAACATACTTAATTTTATTTCATGACTTATGTCTTATTTTCATGACTTATTAATGAGTTAAGTCCTTTAATCATTATTCTTACATCTTCTTATCACATTAGTGCCATTATTGTAAACATGTTACAAGTTCTTACAATTTCTTATTAAGTTCCTACTAACTTCATCACCATTATCACACGACAAGTTTTTACAAGATCTTCATAAGTTCATAACTTATATAAGTAGAAATGACTTATTCATGACTTATTACGGCTTAAGTCCATTAACCATTCATTTTTACCCTTCCTTAGCATGCTAGTTCTACCAATACCCCTTTCTCTAACAATGGAAGAGAAAGAGAATCATGGTTTAATATTACTTACCCTTTGATAACACTTGGTAAATCTTTGATCTTCTTCTTGCTAACCCTTCTTCTTCCTTCTTGCTTATTAAGAACTCAAGCTTCTCTAGCTTTTTCTCTCAAGCCATTAAGCTATAAGTTGTTGTAGAAAATCTAATAATAGAAGTCTATCTTTTATGTGCTTATTCTCTCAAGTAAATAAGCTCTCAACTTAAGTTGGATGAAAAACTAACAACCAACAAATGAATGCTTAAGCTCTCTATTTATAGGACATCCTAGGTTAGGGCATAAGGGTGATTAAGCCATTCCACCTCCTTACTATTCCAAGCTTAGCAACCAAGTAAACTTGTTCCCCACATTTACTTGCTCACCACATAAGTTATCCATTGCTTAGCCCTTAAGTCTCTTGCTAATCACAACACTTGGTCACCAAACTTACTTAATCATTAAGTATACTTGCTCCCCACAACACTTAGTCCTTAAGTTTACTTTGTCATCACTTATAAACACTTTGTGTGATCACCACACTAACTTAGCCTCTAAGTTTACTTGCTCCCTAATTTGGATCATACATGGTTTGCCTCGTGGGTTTAAACCAACTCTTAACCCATTGGATATTTACTTTGGGCCTTAGCTTAATTAACTTATTTAATCATTTGGGCTTCTAGCATAATTTTACTTTGGGCTTGTAATTAAACAAACATTGGGCTTGCATTAATAAATCATTGGGCTTTACATTACAAACACTTAGGCTTGCACATTAATTCTATTGGACTTAACCATTTCCTACACAATCCTACTAATTCGTTACAATTGGCTTAAAGCCTTACAACATATACTACACGTATAATTCTCGTATTCTAACTCGTATACTTATTACTCATATGCGATATACCATCGTTCATACATTCTCGTATACTACCTCATGTAGTATTCGTATTCATTACCTCGTATAATATATACGTATAATACGATCATCGCTTTACTTCATTTATCACATTACATTTCCTTTTCGTAAATCATTTTCCTTAAACGTTAGGTTTTAAGTCCACAGGCGAAATATTACATTTTCCATAACTAAAATATTATTGAATATTCCATCTCACCTTGATATTCTATCGTTACGTATTTCTCGGAAGTTCAAAAATAATTCCCGAGCAGAAATGCGTGAATAGTGTTTTTCGGAAAATTTCTCGGAAAGCTTTTATTTTTGTCTTGGAAATTCAAACACTTTAATTCTACCACGTAGCCAAAATACTATGACATTCTGATATGTTTAGGTCATAGAACGACCTTCAATTAGCTTGCTCCATAAATAATCCATTAAATTCATTTAATAAAAAAAAATTAATTCTCAATAATCCGATTTTCTCGGGGGTTACAATAACACGAGATTGTATGTCATTAGACATCTTGTATGATAGTGGCAAAAACACCCTTCCAACGTTGGGTTCGCCGCACCTTATTTGATTCACCAAATATAACTACTAAATGAT
The DNA here is from genome assembly GCA_020205605.1 of Panax ginseng. Taxonomy (NCBI): domain Eukaryota; kingdom Viridiplantae; phylum Streptophyta; class Magnoliopsida; order Apiales; family Araliaceae; genus Panax; species Panax ginseng. The sequence continues at coordinate 49,664,361 of CM035147.1, read as the reverse complement.
GTATAAAATACAACACACTTTTCTATACTGTTTCGGGAGAACCTCCACAGCTAGAGACCACCGTTCTAATCCTCTTAATACCCCCGCTCGACCCAGCTACACTCTTATTACCTGAAAGGAATTGTGAAGCAGAAGGGTGAGCACAACTAGCCCAGTAAAGAATATCATGACTAAAGATAATTAAATTATCAATAGCTTTCATCAATAATAAATCAGAGATTTAGAACATATGGTAGATGATAAAACTTTTCAACCATAGTTATAGCGGAACGAGCAATCCATTAGTAGAGTCAAATAGACCATAAGGTCTATTCTCTTCTCTATGTTAAAAGTCCACCAATAATGTTTTATCCCTGTAACATAAATCAACAGTTCTTGTCCACAATCATATGAATAACTCATAATCATAATTGTGGTTCTAAATTCCTCTTCGTAACCAGGACGAAGATAATTTTCATCTATCTTTACCTGAAACATCAAAAATCATGGTTATTGTGACATCCCAGATTTTTAGAAAATATAAATGAGAATTTTATAAATAAAAGTATTATTTATGAGATATGTTGGGTGTGAGTATGTGTATGTCATATATTGTAGAATATGTGAATTGATGTGAAGAGAATGCTATATATTAATTTTAATATATATAAATATTTAATTGAGTAATGTAATTAAGTGTAGCAGATTAATTAAATGAATATTTAGTATTTAATTTAATTAATATAATAATTTTATGTTATAGTTCTAATTTAATTGAGATAATTAAATTAGATGAGTTATGTGATGATTGTTACACAAAAAAATTATAATTTACAAGTAAATATAATTATGTGACAATTTGATGAGATTGATTGGTGTTAAGCTATTGATTAATTAAAATAATGAGTATTTGCCAAACATGGTCTTAGGCTTTTCAAGTTCAAATTAGTGTAACCTATGTATTAACTAGTAATTAGTATATCTAATAATTACTAGGAGTTACATATATTATATGTTACTAGTATTGTATATTATATGTATATACTACAAGTTAGTATGTTAGTTTTAGAAAACAAACCAAAGAAAGAAGAAGAGAGTTAGAGAGAGTTGTAGGAGAAGAATAAGAGGAAGAAAAAGAAGAAGAAGGGAAAGCTTTGAGAAGACAAAACAAGTCCCATCATCATCATCATCATCATCATCTTCATCTCTCTCTTAAATTCATACTAATAAAGTTATAATCTAAATTCCTTGTTTTAATTATATTTTTATGTTCTTCATAATGTAGATAATTGTTATGTAGAAGTTGTATTGAGAAATTGAGAGAGATAGAGAGAAATAGAGGAATTGAGATGAGCTAGAAGAAGAAAAAAAAAACTAGAATAAGGTAACTTCTACTCTTATTTAATCCTTGATTTTTTTGGGTAGATTTATGTTCTAGGGTAGTAGATCATGATTAATCTGTTTGTATTGGTTTAATCCTGGAGTATCAAGAATCAAACAAGAGGATTCAAGAAAGAAAATGAAATGGAAAGAAAATTTGAAGAACAAAATTCGTAGGTTTTTAGTAATTGTGGACATATCTTGTGAAATTCATACCTCTTTGGGTATAGTGAGTTAGAAAGTGAGCCTTATATCAAATCGAAGATATGGAAGTAAGCTATATTCTGAAAGTGGAATCACATGACAACTCTTTATAGATTTCTTGCAATGTTTGTTTTAGTAAGGCTGGTCAAAAGGGAAAATAATCTGTCCAGAAAATCAGAACGATTACGGTTTCTGACTTTGAAAAATTCTTATAAATTCGTGTTTTTTGAATCTGAAGAAACTTAAAACTGCAAAGTTGTAGATATGGAAGTTTACTAGCTAGAATCTCGAGATTGAGCCATTTTATGGACCGGATCATGTCCGAAATAAATTGTTTAGTAAGGATGTCCAGAAAATGATATATTCTAAACTAGTTGATGAATTACAGAATCTGGTTTAGATGGATAAGGGTCTGACTTTAAGGCCTAGATGAGGTTGTAGTACACTGACTAAGGGTTAATTCTATATAAGAAGGAACAAAAATGGACATGTAACGAACGAGTTACGTTAAAAACGAAAACAACGTTTTGTTAAAGAAATTGTGAAGATGAGTTTTATAATTCTGTTTGAATTAAGATTTTGGGTGATGATATATTTTAATGATTAAAAATATGTTTTGACATATGTAATGAGTATAGATATGTGTTATGATATTCTATGCATAATTAACCATTTAAGATCAAGAGTTGAGATAAGTTAATGTGTGCACATAACGTGCTCGATAAAATGCCTAAGAGTAATAGTGTTTTCTAAACTTTGGTATACAAAGTGTCTAATTAATGGCTAATATTAGATATCTAAATATGAAAAGATGATAATACAAGATTAATAATGGAAAGAAATCGAAAAGGGTAATTTTTGATTTATGAAGGAAAATTAAACATGTAAACAATGTGTTGAATATGCATTTTTGAAACCAAAGTGGTATAATAAAATGGTGTGATATACGCACATTAAACTACAAGTGTGATAGTCTAGCATGTGTGGTGATGAAAATGAAAAATAAAACCGAGTTGCATATAAAATAGTTAGATGTCTATAAAGACATTATAAAGGATAATAAGATAAAGTAAGGTCTTAGAATAAATTTGACCATGAGATTGAAGTAATCGATTTTATTTATTATCAATCTCACATACTGATATAGGTTGTGTGAAGGACGCGAAGTATTAGCGTGTTGGTAAAAAGCAGAGTAAAAGGCAAGTCTTTCGGTTCCTTTTTGCTAGGTGAACTTGATGATGATCTGCTTTAAAATTTTAGTGTATGATGTATTATATATGTCAAAAGTATGAAATGTGAAAGTCAATCTATGATTATGATGATTGAACTATGAATGTTAATTGAGTAAGGAATTCAATCTTTATAGTTGTTATGTGAACTATAACATGTATGCTATGTTTGTTTATGATTATTCTTGTATGTTGAGCATGTTATTATATGCTACGTGATGCATGAAAACTGTTCGATTTTGCTGAGCTGTCGAGCTCATTCTTGCAAATAACCATTTTTGCAGATTCAAGAATTGAAGGTAACGTTATGTGCTACTTGATTGTTATGGATCAAAAGTGATATATGAAGATTTAATATCCTAGCTAAATTGTTATTCTTGTAAACCATGTCTAATGTTTCGAATAATGTATTAATGTTGAATTGTAATATTGTTTTGCGAATGTAAACTATTGTAGTATTAAAATGATTATGAGATAGTTAGATGTAAAGGTTGAAGGTTTTGGGAACGAGGATAGTTTGTAATAGAAAATTTTAATTATTTCACAAATTCAATGGTTGTATTATCGTTTAATGATATAAAATTAGAGGTTGAATGTATTATTAACGACCGAAGTCGAGAATTAAATTGTATGAATTTTGGGGTCGTTACAGTTATACCAAATCAGAATTTCTGCTCATAATCATACTAATAAATTCATCTTTGCACTACGGCCAAAGATATTCATTCACAATTCATCTTTGCACTACAGGCCAAAGACATACAACTGTATTTTAGAAGAGTCAAGTAGAGGATGATATCTACTATCTTCTACGAATTAAAAGTGTATAATAAATATTTTATCGCTGAGACTCAGATTTAATAAATATTCCACATCATCGAATCAGCCCTGCACTACGGCCAAGGATATTCGTTAGTATCACATCTATGAATTTATATTTCATCGCTGAGACTCAGCTCGATAATCAATCCATATTACTGAATTATCCATGCACTACGGCTAAGGATATTCGTTAATATCATGACCACGAATTATCCATGCACTACGAGGTAAAGATAATCGTGTTTTCATCAACGGTCATGATCATGCCATAAAACAATTGAACTTTGCACCCTTGGCCGAAGAGAATCCATAGCCATAATCATGCCAAAAACTGTCCATCAATGCACTACAGGCCAATGAGGACTTTTTCCACATCATTTATAACATTACGGTCATGATTATACCGAATAATGCGTCGTCATAATCATACCAAGTCCATCTATGCACTACGGCCAAAGATGACTTTCAACACAATATAAGCATGAGGATGATGACAATGATATAAGCATTAATCAAACGAAAATAATGATAAATATTAAAGACTTTAAATTTATCCAAATATTATCATTCACTTAATAAACTCATAATCTAATATTATTAATATTATAACAATATTTTAATCACTTCTTAAACTTATAAACAATTTATTTCAATTGTTTACACTTTTCCAAAAAATGCATTTATTCATTCAAAAATGCCATACTCATAAGATTTAATCACCGATGATCAAATCCCTCATCAAAAATCTGCATATACCCTATATAGAATTCCCAAGCCATAAAATCCTATTCTTCAATTTTGTTACTTCACATAACATATTTAATTCATTTACTTATAACTAGTTCATTTTCATGAAAAATACCACATCAGTCCCAAAAATATTTCTTTTCTAGGATTTAGCAGAATTTAGTCCCATCTTGAACATATATTTTTTCTCAGAATTTTTAAAATTCATTTACTATTTTTCATATGGATAAAACTGCCGAATATTTAGATATTTATCATAAATTGTACTTTTGTCCAAAAATTTCGAAATTTACAGGGTATACTCCTGTTATATACATGTACTCCCAATAAGTATTTCACCAATTTTGGAGTTAACCACAAGGAGTTATAAAGGTTTACGTTTAAAATAGTCTTTTCCCATAAAATACAAAACTCTTAATCTATACATCCAAAAATCGCCATTTCTGGACACAATCTAGAAAACTCATCTAATTATCATTTCAAAAATTTTCAAAATTTTTGGGGCCAGAAAACTTACGAAACTTCCCCTGGAAGAAACCCCTTTTTATTGAAAATATTATTCGTATGAATACGAAGGATCATTTACCATGCATGCGGTAATCCACATAGACAGGTTATTTCAACAGAATAATAAAGAATGGAACCAGGTCATGCGTAAACGCACAGAATGGATATTCCAACATAATAATAAATAATGGAATAACAAAAGAATTCACCAGGTATGCGATAGACCGCATGATAGAAAAAGTTATTCAACGAGAATAATAAATAATGGAACCGGTCATGTAACGCGCATACAGGATATGATATTAAAATGAGAATAATAAAGAATGGAATAATAGAAAAATTTCACCATATATGCAGTACTTCTCATAGACATGTTATTCAAACATAATAATAAAGAATGGAATAACAGAAGAATTTCACCATGTATACAGTAGTCCGCGTATGCAGGTTATTCCAACTGAATAATGAAGAATGGAATAACAGAAGTTCTCTTCATGAATAAGAAAGAGAGAATACCCCTTACGAGTACAACAAATAATATCCCCAATGAGTACAACAAATAATATCCCCTACGAGTACAACAAATAATATCCCTACCTTAAAAAGAAAAGTATTCCGACTGGTAGGGCAGGAATATACTTGAAAAAAACTTGCACTATCTTCTACGCTCAAAGCTTTCTTAAACTCTAAAGAAATATGCTCGAGATTACAGAAGAATAACTCTCTCTATAGTTTCTCTCTCTAGAGTTTCAGTGAATTAGTAAGAAAAAATGAAGGAATGAGCTTCTATTTATAGAAGAATGGACTGAATAGTAACTAATTCATGAACGATCCAGATTGATTTACTTTTAATCGGAGGGTCCATATTGATTTAATAAAATATTCTAATAAAACAAAATCTTTTAAATAAAATATAATATATTCTATTTATAATCTAATAAAACGAATAACTTTATAAAAGTATTCTGTTTTATATAAAAAGATTTTACTATACAAACACTATGCATAATAAAATATAATATATTCTAATTATTGTCTAATAAAACAAATAACTTTATAAAAGTATTCTGTTTTATATAAAAAGATTTTACAATGCAAACACTATGCATAATAAAATATAATATATTCTAATTATTGTCTAATAAAACAAATAACTTTATAAAAGTATTCTGTTTTATATAAAAAGATTTTACTATGCAAAACACTATGTATAATAGAATATTATATATTCTATTTATAGTCTAATAAAACAAATAACTTTATAAAAACTAATCAAACAAAACTCATCATCATTATTATTATTCACACTATTAATCGACCAGGTCGTTCCTAGGAAAGAGGGGGCTTTCCAATAAGGATTTCTCCCTATTGGCGCGCAATTAGGTGACCAAACCTCTCCTTAGCATAACTTCTAGACATCGTTAGTATTGCAAATAATAATCTTAATAACTTTGTCATCTCAATTATTAATATAATAATATATAAAATATCGACAATAATTGAATCAAATAACGTGAGATACTATGCAACAATTACTATAACAATAATTGAACAAAACTGAGTGACTTCTCACATAAGCATCAATAATCAATACTGGTGATAGCTACTATGCAACAACGGCAGACATATTCTTTATTACTTTACTACCGAGTAATTCAACAGTTTTAACGGTAAAACTTCCGCCGTTATTTTCATTAAAATATTTTTATCATTTTCTCAATCCGACAATAATTATATTGTGGGGTCCACCAATGATTATACCTTCGTACGGATATTTCTCGACAAAAAGAATATTCCCCGACTAATCGAATATTCCCCGACACAACGAATATTTTATATCAACTTGCTTACTTTGCAAAAAATAAATTTCACATATTACCCTTAACTTTAAACTTTTATCAATTTAACTATTTACCAAAATAGAAAAATTGAATACTTTTATTTCACAAAATTCGGGGTCTCACAGTCAACAAGTAATAAAGTGAAAGTAGAGTATCGTTTCCATGAGGAATGATTAATACAAATTACCAAGTACTAACCCTTAATCAAACTAATTTTATTTAAACAAACAATTTAAGATTATAAATTAAATTATTTAATTACACTAATTCTAATTACCACTAATTAAAAATCAGATTACGGAGATTTAAGATCACAACTTCACTTATTGCTTCATTTAAGTTAACACACTTCTCATCAATTATTTTTTATCCTGAATTGTTAATCAAGAACACTAAAGAAGATAAAACCACCTCTCGATGCATAATACTCATACTCACTTAAATCCACAGATGATAGAATTAAGCAAGACACCCAAATTAACTAATCCACTATATCTCTATGTGAATTAGAATTAAAAAGGATTTAAAGCACAAGTTCTCTATAAGATTACATATGGCGTAAAGGCATATCTCTATCCTAAACACAAATCATGAATTCCATCAATGCAGAAATCACAAACACATGCTATCATAATCAGATCTAAATCTAAACTTCATCTCTCGAGTTCATATAGATTATCAAGGTAATTGATGGCCAATCAATTAAACAATTAAGTCCAAATCACAATAGACAATCCTCACGATAGATCATAATAATTGATAGTAAAGCATATTAAAATAAACTACACAATAAGATCTATTGTAATCTCAAACAAAGAATTAGTTCATTGAATTAAAACTAAGAATCCACAATTGAATACACATTAAAAGATAAAAATAAGAGTAGAATAAAGAATAAATCTGTTGTCAGCAAAGCTTCATCTTCCTCAAGCTCCTGCTCTTGATCTTCAATGGTCTCCAAGTTGCTTCAATCTCCAACTCTAATACGAACTAGGGTTTTGCTCCTAATCTACTCTAATCTAATCTAATGGAATCCTCCAAAACTAGCCTCCTAATCCAAGTTAAACTCAAGTATTTATAGTTCTAATGGATACCCTAGCAAGTTAGGCAACTAAGAATCCTATTCTAGCTCAATTTGGACATCAAATAACCCAATTTAACTCTCCCCCGCTTAATCGGCGTGTGTCCTCACAATCGTTCTAGGCCATTTTGGGCGTGCCCGCCATCAGTAGCTAAGATTCAGGGTGGCCCTGCCCATCGTCGTTTCGGCGGCGGCTGCACAGTACTCTATTTTTCTCATGCGACATTCATTGGTAAAACATGCATAACTTTTGATTCGCTAGGCGTTACGGGGCCTGCCACCTATCAAATCGAAGATATCGACGAGATCTACAACTTGCATTCTTTAAGGATTGACAGATTCCATCCAGATCAAGGCGAAAATCGGACTTGAAGTACATGATATGTAAATGGCAAGCATGACAACTCTTAGCTTTGATCTTTGTTGATATAAAGGTCATAACTCTCGCATCCGAACTCCGATTGGGATGATTCAAGATGTTACAGAAAGATAAGAAATAGATCTACAATAAATTCCAAGTTCCAAGATAAGAACATGTATCCAACATTCTGTTAAAAGCCTATCAATCTTCCCTTCCTGCATTTACTTGCATATTTTTGTCCAAAAGATGTTTGAATTGCTTTTCCTTGCTTCCTTATGCCAATGTTGTGCCATAGCCTACAAAATAACATAACATATATGAAATGTACACACGATGCATGCAAAGTAACTATGAAACATAGGTTTAAACAACTAATTCAAGTAATAGGTACCAGATAAGTAGGTATAAAACCTACTTATCAGGGCACGCCAACCTGAGATGACACGCTGTGTACCTAGCACAGGCCGCGGCACCTTAAGTGTTCACTCGGCACGGGGCGCGTCGATCGGAAATTTCAGTTTCTAAAAACTTATTTGTCGTTCCCTTTTCCTATTCTAACCACACCTAACACCACTCCTCCCTAATTTCGTGCCCAACACAAAGTCTTCCACTTACCCACAACTCCTGTAACGCCCAAATTCAAACCTCCAACTCTTCCACTACTTACCTTCTCATCTCTCTCAACTTCTTTCTCCCACACCCATAATCCTTTTAAGGGATAACCTCCAGAATCCATTCCCACACAAATTGTCCAACCTAATTCTCTTATTTCCACACATTCACATTCAATATCAAGGCTTGTTCTCGCTGCTTGCACATCAATCTAGGCGTATTTAAGGTGGGACAACTAATTTTCTTCTAAAGGTACTTCCAAATTTGTGCAATATCTAATTCCCTTTTGAAACATTCTTTCTTTTTCACCATATTGGTTGGAAATCCTTGGGATATAGTTGCCCAAGGAGTGTATTAGAGTGTCTTTTATTATGGCCTAGTGTTAGTCCTAAGGAGTTAAGTTTGGGGGGTTTTGTGGTAACACTCACCAAGTGTTCGATAATTTGCCTAAACCAAGTTTACACACTTTATTACTCCAACCAACCATGTCTTCCCACAAGAGACCTCATGCATCCACCTCTACTGCTCAGGCTCAATTTGATAGCACCAAATTCATAAGCGAGGGTGCCGAGGCGAGGTTCAAATCGACCATTGACAAGAAGACTTTGGTATTAGAACGAGGATTGAAGTCAGATACAAATTTAGACGATTATATGGCACTAATGATTATGGAACACAACTGGTTTCAACTAGTAAAGCAGCCACTACTTGCGGTGATCAACATCGTAAAGGAGTTTTATGCCAACATAATTGAGCATGTTGATCACACAGTCATGGTACGGGGTAAATCGGTGTCGTTTCATGCCAATTCCATCAACGAGTACTTTGGGCTGGAAACACTGACAGATACACGTTATGAAGATGGCTTGCCTGATCTGGATGAACTGATTATAAGATTGTACAAACCAAGAACACAATGGGTTACTTGAGCCGGAACTAATGAAAAAAATAAGCTTTCCCCACTCAGCCTTAAGCCGTTATGGTAAAGTATGGTACGCCTTCATTTGTGTCTGGTTGATGCCTACACGCCATCAGAATGATGTGACTAAGGAATGGGCACGACTGCTATATGGCATTGTCCACCACCACTTCCGAGCGAACAATGCAGTTGTGTTCTACAATGTGGATGTGGGTGAATGCATTAAAGAATCGATCGACAGGCTACTACGAGGTAGTACCACGAGGGGGGGGGGGCTTCTTCATAGATTTCTCATCACCGATTTATGCCACAAAGATGGAGTGCAATGGCATTCCTTTGAACCGATTAAACAACCAATGGCTATAATCGATCATGCTACCATTGAAAAGTAAAAGGCATGGGGTGGGGCGAGATCGCATCCAAGAGGAGATGGTTATATCATGATTCACCACCCTCACCCCTAGTTGCATCTGATCCAATGGAAGAACAAACTGAGCTTGCTACCTCTTCTCGAGGTTCAAGAAATTGATTCTTATGGCTGGCTCGACGTCAGGATTTGATGCTTTAGTACAATGTCAACGCTTTCAATACTCTTGCTGAAGCTTTTTCTCGCTACAATCCAAGTACCGGTACGGTGTCCATTATAACGACTGAGAAAATCATATTAATTGTAAAATATTTTTTTTGATTAAATAATGAATAAAATTATAATATATGTTATTATATTGAGTAAGCAAGATGAATGTCGTTCTATAATCTAAAAGTATCGTAATATCGTAGTATTCTGGCTACGTGGTAGAATTAATGTGTTTGAAATTCCAAGACGAAAATTAAAGCTTTTTGAGAAATTTTCCGAAAAACACTTTTCATTAATTTCTGCTCGGGAATTATTTTTGAACTTCCGAGAAATACGTAATGATAGAATGATAAGGGAGGATGGATATGTAATAATAATTTAGTTATGACAAACGTAGTTTTTCGTCTGCGTACTAAGTTTAAGAATGTTAAGGAAAGTAAAGAATGAATGAATGATGATCGTATGATACGCAAGTATTATACGAAGCAAAGAATATGAGTATGGTACGAAGTATTGTACTAATATAAAAAAGATAACATATCGTATATGATGAATGATTATACGACTTAGTATATCAGAAGAATATGTAGACTATACGTTAAAAAGCTTTAAGCTAATTGTAATGGACTAATAGAATTAGTGTGGGATTTAGGTAGTAATTGGGCAAGCACAAGTGCAAACTTGTTAAAGCCCAATGATATGATATACAAGCCCAATGTTAAGCCCAAAGTAATTAAAACTAAAGCCCAAACCAAGAACCGGACCCGTGGATCGAATCGTTGGGTAACTGGGTAAGAAAACCCATGGGGCAACCCATGTGGGCCCTATAGGTGACTCATGGCTGGCCATCTTGGTGGCCAAGCAAGAGATAAGATGTGTGGTGGCCAAGTCTTGAATAGTAAGGAGGTGGATGTTAAGGAGGTGGGATGACCTAAAGACCGTAATGCCCTAACCTTGTAAATCCTATAAATAGAAGAGGTTGTTGCTCATTTGTTGCCTTGATAAAATCACCAACATCTTAGAGCTTATACATTGAGAGAAAAGTAAGAGAAGTGTCTTGTTAGTTCAAGAGAAAGAAGAAGAAAGAAAGCTAGAACACAGAGGTAATGAATCCTAAACCATGATTCTCCATCTCTTCAATTGTAGTTTGATAGAGAAGTGGATAGTGGTGGAGCATGTATGATAAGGAGTAATAAGGATGGTTATTAGATGATGTAAACTTAAATAAACCATGTTGTAAGAAAATCATAATCATAAAACTTATAACAATGAAGAACATTGAAGAATTTATCATGTATAAGATTTGTTGAAATATGTTTGGTTAGGATGTTAGAGATATGAAATGAATCCATTTTGAACGTTGTAAAAATCTCAAGTAACGAAGTTATGACGTAATTTACGAGAATAGACGATAATCGCTGAAATCGTTAAATTCACTGAATGGAAGTCAAAAGTTACCATTGAACTCAGAAATGTTGGTTTTCGATGGAGAAAAGTCTAAGTTTACATTTTAGAGTTGCGGACTCAAAAATGGTCAAATTTTGACTTAGAACGGAGAAACGAGCTTTGAACGTTCACGAACGTTTAACGAACGCTTAATAAAGAACTTAATAGGTGAATTCCATGTTAACGGATTCAAAAATGTATGATTTTCTAACGAAATCATAGTTCACATGATTTATGAGCTAACGACTTTTGAACAAGCCAATTCGGACTTAGAATGAATAAGTTATGAGCTCAAAAATTTCACAGAAAAAGAAGCACTATGAAAATTTTCTCTGAGGTAGGGGTAGGTCTTTGCAAAGACTACCAAGGAGGAAATTGAAATTGTGGCCATGCCGCCAAGCCGAACCCCACATACTGTGAAGTGGCGCCGCAGTGCGGCCAATAATAAAGGAATTTGTGCCGCATTGCCAATAACAAAGCATACCTAATGAGGAGTCGCACAGCATCGCGAGCTCTGTATAGAAAGTTGGCGCCGCAACGCCAGCACTAGAAAAGAACCAGTAAAGAATGAGCATGAAGGTAGTGAATGAAGAATGTGATTAAAGGTAAAGTGTAACCTTAATAAACTTGAAATAACATCCTTAAAGATTATTAAAACCTTAAGTTAATAACTAAAGGTTAACGAAGAATACATGAACGTAAATACAAAGTAATACGATAAATCGTAACGAATGTTAAACAATCTAAAGAATGATTAGATTGAGAAGATGGGTAAGATATAGTAGTGACCATACATGATTGGTTATGACCTAATGTGATATGTTGTGTTATCATGTATTATAGAATCCTTAAATACTCAAAGCAAAAGTATATTAACTGTAGAAGACGCTGAAGGCAAGTGTTCTAACCCTTGTGTAAGTTCTTCTGGACAAGCTTTATAATTCATGTATTTTATGCATGAATTGATGTATAATGAAGTCGAAGCCAATTCCTTCAGATAGACTTAATGTGTTTTCTGGATTTCTTTATAAATCTATCAAAGTATTATAAATGTTACTATTTTTTGCAAAACTATTTTGGTATTGATTTCAAAGAAAGATTGAGTATGATAAACAAATATTTTGTCATCAAACGACATGCACGTGAGGTTGCCAAACCTTAAACATACATATGTTTAAAGAAGTAGTGTTGTACAACATAGAGTATTATAGGCTGATCACCTAGACGTGCTCGTAAGATATATCAGACATACGGACTTGGTACCGGGTTGTCCTTTTCAAAGAAAGAATGAAATGCTCAAGGTCTTGGAACAAAATTATGTTTAATGAATGTTGTTCATTGTGAAATGTTTTAATGAAAAGAGAAGTGCTATTTTGAATTATGTATAGTACTTAATAACTATTGATTCAGTTATAGAACATATACGATTCATATGATTCAAACCTCTTGTTTAAATGAAATTGTCATACTTGATGAGCTAGTTATGTTCACCCTTGTTTGAACCATATGAATGCAGCTAAGATCGAATGGACTGAAGGATCCGGTAAAGATAAAAGAAAAGCTAAGGCAGACAAATAGATTGCCTTTGTAATAGTATAGCAGGAATGTTGTAATCATTTGATATTATGACAAAGAATACATGTAATGGTTATAAAGAACCTGGGAATGGTAATATTGTTTTGGAATTTATAGAAGACATATTCACTCTTTTGAGGTATTTCAATTGAATGTATGTGTGAACTGTAGCACCATGTAGCACCCTCTGTCGAGTTGGAAGATACCCGGATTTAGGGGCGTCACAGGTTGGTATCAAAGCTTTAGGTTATAAAACTTAAGGGGGGAGAACCTTAAGCCATAACCTTAAGAAAAGTTAAAGAAGTAAAAGTTGAAGTTAAACCTAAAAATGCATTAAATGCAATGTGTTTTTACTATTCTAATGATGTGTACTAATCAAACTAATTTCTTTTGTTGTAGATGTCAGGAGATAACGTAATGTATAGTAATATATATGTCATAAGTGAGGAGTCGGTGAATCAAGTAGAGATCTTACTGAACCCTATAGCTGAAGAGCCGAAAGTGGTGGTGGTCGAGTCTAGAGACTCGAAGAACTTGGAATTAATGTCTTTGTTTGATGGCATGTCGGAGGAGGAGGTGGAGGTGGTGTCATTTAACACCGAAGCACCTGCAGAAGAGATGACTACGAGGGAGTCAATGAAATCATTGTTTATGACAATATTGGATAGAAATATCCAGTTAAGGAAGGAAGTGAGGGAGTTGAATGAGGAGTTCCAGAAAATCTTAGAGGATAAGAAGAGTATGGAATCGATGTGGGAGGAGAAGCATGACGAGAGAGTTTTGGCGAAGGACAAGGTCCATGAGCTGAAACAGGAGGTCTTTGAGCTCAGGCAGGAGCTAAAGACCAAGAAGCAGAAGATAAGCAGAATGTCCTATATATATAGGAGTTCTTATGAGGATTTTCAGCGACAAGTGGTTGAGTATCCAATAGGCGAGGCGGACTTAAGACACTATCAGCTGAGATGTTATAGCCAGTCTTGCCAATGCGGATTATGAGAATGCCATAAGGCAAATGTAACCTAGTTAGTAGTTAGAGTAGAGTTAGATATGCACATATGTTGTATCTAAGTAGTGACGTAAAACCCTCTTTTGTATATAAAAGAGTAGTCTTTCGTACATCCCAATTTTGGGAAAGCAATTGCGAGAAAGTAATGTAATCAGCTAAGGATGTGTAATGATGAATAATGTAGTATTATACTACAAGAAAGCAAATCAATATAAACCTTTTTATGGAACATATTATGCAATGAGTTTAAAGTTATTGTTTAATAATGAATAATAACTAATTAACAAGAAGAAAGTATTAATAACGTGTTATTTATCTTAACAGAAAAATGCCGCCAAAAAGAAGACAACGAAATCAAGAAGCGAACGTGAATCAACCGGAAGGGGGACCGGTTAATTCGATGCAAGAATTCGTTAACTTATTAACGATCGCTTTTAATAGGAATGTGGCGAATATTCCTGTAAATCCAGGGGTAGTACGAGCTACTACATTTAAAGATTTTAAAAGTGTCGGTCCGCTGGAGTTCAAAGGTACTACGGACCCTATAGAAGCCCAGACTTGGGTGAAAGAAATAAAGAAGGCATTTGTTATTGAAAATGTCAAAGAGGGGCAAAAGGTTGATTTTGCTACCTATATGATGAAAGGAGAGGCCAACTTCTGGTGGTAGGCGAACCAGGCTAGGGCCGGTATAGAAAACTTAACGTGGATGCTGTTCAAGGAGAATTTCTTTGAGAACTACTTTTCCATGAGTATGCAAGGGAGAATGGAGATGCGGTTCCTTGAACTGAAACAAGGGGAAATGAAAGTTCCCCAATATGCTACCAAGTTCAATGAACTGGCGAGGTGTGCTCCACATTAGGTGGGCACGAAGGTGAGAAAGGCTAGGAGATTCAAGCAGGGCTTGAAACCCTGGCTCTATAGCAGGATATCAGTGTTCCAAAGTAATTCTTTTGGAACCACTCTGGAGAAGGCGATAATCGCAGAAGGTGGTAATGAGGCTCTAAGCCAGTACCATAGGGAGAAGAAGAATAAGAATGAGGTAGAAGGGGGAGTGAAAATGGAAGGCGTCAGTGGAAGTAGCAATGGCTAGAAGAGGAATGGTTTTAACTCTGGGAATATCGGAGTGAAGCAAGGAGATCCTAAGAAGAGGATGGAGGTATACAAGAACTGTGGGAAGATTCACTTAGGAGTCTGTCTCAAGGGAAAGGCAGTATGTTACAATTGTGGACAGGAGGGGCACATTTCTCCTAACTGTCCAAGTCCAAAGAAGAACAATGGATGCTTCGTATGTGGATCAAATGATCACATAGCGAAGTATTTCCCGAAGAAGGGGACAGACGGGAATAAGGGCGCTAAAAGCATTAAGTTAACTATTGGTGGTCCAACACAGACGGGTAGGCCGATGGCCCGCACCTTTAGCATGACGGTCCGAGATGCAGTTGCATTCGAGGATGTAGTTGCAGGTATTATTTCGATCAACAATATAAATGTTTATGTGTTGTTTGATTCGGGTGCTACTTGTTCTTTCATAGCATGTTATTTTGCTAGACGATTAGGATTACTTTCCGAAAGTTTGAATGTAACTTTGAATATCAAGGTAGCAAATAAAGAAATAATTCACTTAATCAAAACATTCATTTCTAACTACCCAATTATAATAAAATTGAATAATAAAAACCTGTAACGCCCCAAAATTTGGTCTATCTTCACACCCGGATTTCGTACGTCACGATTACATCATTCATTCTGCATACATCATTATATACTGAAATATAACAACATACACTCTCAAATCCCAGGTTCTAAAACCTTATAGCTTTTCTCAGTACAAATAATGATAATTACATTATTCCTTTCATCTTATAAGAGTGACTTTTATCCACCACCAAGGATACATACAGTTCATTAAACTAATCGATAGTTTAATTCTATCATTCCATATTACAAGTCTTCACATGCTCTTCACGCACATTCATATTCTGAATGACACTTCATCTGGATACCGTCAGCTTGATCTATACGGGATCCTTAAGTTCTTCTAACATCGTTCGCTGAAAATGTTTTTCATTTAAAGCAAGTGTGAGCATTCAATTGCCCAACAAGTCATAACAATTGAACATACTACTTCAAGAGTTTAACATTTCTTTGAAACTTCGATAACCGAACAATGGTTATGAAGCAGCTTGAACAATAGGAATAATCTCAATTCCTATCATTTTAAAAAATTAGTCACATTCACTTTGAAATACTTTCATTCTCTATTCTCTTTCATACACATCATGTCTGGCTAGAATCAATAGCACATACTTAACAATAACGGTTCATGTATAAACAGAACATTCTTTTATTGAACAGTTCAAACATAGAACAATTCATCTCATAGAAACACCGAAGTGTTAAAATTGTGGCACAAGGCCTCATACATTCTACCACCTTGTACAAATATCGCACATTCGCACATAAATAGAACTTCTCAAGTTCAACATCAGAGAAGTTTTAGAAACTAGCATTCATTTAAAAATATGAATGATGTTAGGAAACTTGCCTTACGCACAGCTACAGCTTATGTTGAACTGCTCATTCCAATCCCTATAACACATAAGGAAATAACAAATACACCAATTAGTCATATACTTGACTTACGCATTGGTTTACTTAACTTTAATTCTTAAGGTTCGCGTTCTTGCATTATAATTTTACGCGACTAACTTTCATTACCGGTTTACGGTTTCATGACATGCGGAGATGTCTTACTCAACACGTTCATCATCTTTGATGATTCATATTCTTATCTTTTTCGTATACTTCTCTAGGACTCAGTACACATCGCTTCTCTGCTAGTAGTCCATATGGTACTCTGAGTGGTTTCCCACAAACAACCAACAAACAAGTTCCCGTCTCATCTACACTGCCATCACAATGAGTTAGATCGGTTGCCAGTTTCGTATATACCTTCGCTCTCTCAGAGGAATTGTTTAGCCCAGCTCCTATATGTCAACCATCAAGTTTTACGATTGTACCACAACCTAACTTTCTCTTAACTTATCTGAATTATTAAATTATAATGTTCGTTAAGTTAATTTCTTATTCCTTTTTGGCTTTCTGGCAAGTAATTGCCATACCTCATGATTCATTCTTATTCGATCCACATTCGGCTTTCATTAATCTCATTACCATTCGATACGGCTTTCTTGATACCATTCATATCTTACTTACTACATTCATCAACGCCTAAGTCATACAACGTGGTATACTTAAGTACGCTTACAAACGCTAATACGATTCATGAGGATCGTTTACGTATTCAACGTTCACGTTGCTCGTCTCTTAATCTCTCATTCAACCTTTACTCAAGGTTTTAATTGCTTTCGATCGTTATCCATCCCATTAACCCCATGTTCATTATTCTTTCTTTATATCAAAGCCATACGGTTCATTGTATGCTAAGACCAATCGTTCATCACAACAATGTTGCGTTCACAGCGTCTAAACGCTTTACATTCATCTCTCAATGCCATGTCATAACATTAAAATGTTATACATTAACATCGTCAACCAACGTCTAAGGAATCACAACCATAACATTCCGTCACGTTCGTTTATCGCGACTACGGTCCCCGGACATCTGTTCCGTAACCCGCATCTACATTCTCTGTCTTTTATTCTCGTTTAATCGTTTCGTTCAACCTTTATTAAAGGTTTAAAACACTTGATTAAGTGTTACATTAGTTGAACATTATATTCATATTTCTTTCTTGCACATCCTCTAGTAACTGAGAACTAAAAATCTCATTTCTGGGCATTACTTTGCACCGGCGCTGCGACGCAACCTACTTCTTTCTCCTCTCTTCTCGAACTGGCTCTGCGACGCGAGTCCTTCATTAGTGGGCCATCTTCATGCGCCACACTCCAAAAAGATTTTCAGATGCATATATATACCATGCTATTTCCACAAATTATACTACGGTTTGTCACAACAACAAACTCTTGCAGTGTACTCAGACATCAACATTGCTACATTGTATGCCACTTCTAAGACTGCAAAGACCGAGCCAAAACCCTAGAAAATTTTCTAAGTGTTAAGTCAAGGTTGAGATACGTACTTTACGATCTCATAACTTCTTCGTTATAACTTGGAACGAGGTCGTTCCAAAGACATTTTCTTCCTTACCTTATGTACTTCAATTACCCTCAGACTGAACTTCATTCTGAATCCGTTAACATGCCATTCAATTGGCTTAATCTTCACTCTTCGTTCATTTTTACGTTATTAACATTCTTCATTCGTTCGTCCGTAATTCGGTCATCCGAACTCAGAATTCATTCGTTCTTGAGTCCACGACTCACATTTTATACGTTCTCTTACATTCTTATGAAACCCTACACGTTCGGGTTCATTTACTAACTTTCAAATTTTCATTCTTCTTTTACAAAATTTTTGCCATAACTTCGTTATAGCTTAGTTTTAAATCCATTCTGCATGAACGTTAATAACATTCCTAACCAAGCAATAAGCATCTAACTTATACGCGATGGTTTTAAACTTCTCCATCAACAACAATTATACTACGATGGTTTTAAATTTGTCCATCAACAACGTTCTTCGTGTTCTTCACGTTTTTCGAGAAAAACTTTTATCGGCTTACTTAACTTTGCACGATATATTATCGTCAAATCTTTCGACGGAATGTAATTTATACATACCGAACTCTCGGAAAGGCTTAGGTTATTCAAACCCTAACCCTTAGGTTTCGTCGGGTGAATAGTGCCTATTTCATCTTTTTCCCCGGAAATATTTTTGTTCCCGGAAAATTTTTATCTTCGTCTTGAAAATTCTTACTCGTTCCGTCTAGCTCGTAGCCAGAATCCTCCCGATTAATAATCATTCTAGGTTATCGAACGATTAATAAACACATAGCACATAATAGTATTAATAAAAATTCATTTTATTAATAACTAATTCTTTAAACCTAAATTCTGGATAATCCAAAATTCTGGGTTGTTACAAAACCTGCCCATACAGGATTAAACTTAAATAAAAATCTCCCAAGTTATCTAACCTTTAATTACAAACATTCAAATGCGGAAATTAAATAAAATTCATTACAATCTTTAAACCAAAGTCTGATAATAAAACTATCAAAACTATTACAAGTCTTCAATATTTGGTCGTCTTTCCTTTTCCCTTACTGGTGCTAGGTACGTCACCATTTTCAGCTTTAGTTGTAAGAATTTTTGAGTGCAAGAGTGAGCTTAACAAGGCCCACTTGGAATAACAACAAGTAATTCTTTAAACTTTTACATAAATTGCCAAAACTAGGCTCAATAGAACTGAACAATGTGTTCTATTAACTTTTTGAAAACTATAGCATTCACTGAGGGTCTAATGACCATGAATCATGTCCATAGTTATAAGTAATCTTTCAACTTTAACTTTAACAGTCATAAGACTATAAGGACTCCACGTACTTAGGGGGATTAACCCTTTGTATAATGTATTGTGCACAACCATTTCAACGCTAAGCGTATACCTCTAATAAAAGAGTTGTTCATCTCAGTATTTAGAATACAAGTCCGCACCAAAGTAAGTTTGGTTTGGATACTTTACAAGGTAATTTAGAATTCAACGGTAATCAACTAAGGATTAGTTGATTACAATAGAAATAACTGTATGGTATGGAATAATCATAACTGAATTGATATTTGTAATTAACATCATGCTTTAGGAATAATCTAATAGCATAAACATTGAATAATCATATCATAATGTGATTAGAACAATATTAGGTCAAAGTTATTATGAATTGAATACTAAGCATGCACAGTGAATAGGAATTTGAACGATAAAGTTGTTCAACACTAGAATATTAAAAATAAAGCGACTCGCATACTAAATAATAAGTTACATATTAGAGAAACTCGCTCAATATTAAAACTATAAGATTTGGGATACTTGTATCGTTATGAGCAACTAGATACAATAACTTATTCAATAATAGGCAATCTAGCTCTAAGAAAGTGTAGAGGTATCAACTTACAACAATTGTAATTGAATTTGAAAACAATAACATACTAATGAAATATAACTCGCACAATGAAGTTTGAGTTAGAGAACTTGCCTTTAGCACAAGCTAAACCTTACAACTTGAATCAATACCCTATACATATGTCATCATGACATAATTAGTCATTACCAACATTTTATATCTGCATAAACAATACATACATCATGTAGGTCGAATTACCCATTCACATAATCAAACTATGTTAATACTAGTTAACACTTGATAACATGCTCATTCATAGTTTAATACTACTGAAATCATCATTTAACATTCCTATTATTAACACATAACATTTATTTTCAAAATTTGTATACTTAAACAAAACTGTCAGAACCTTCTCGCTAATTCTCAAGATCGCTGGCACCACGATTTACACACCTGTGGTCAAGGCCAGAATATTGAATTAATGCCGCAAAGACGAGTCACAGTAATCGATCATTGGCAACAATTAAAACTTATCTTCTTTGGTTGTGTTTGTGGTGCCGAGTCCGAACTTCGGCACCAAGCTCTAAGCAACAAAGATGAACAAAAGCCAAATTAGCCTACAAGCTCCAATCTAATAGACTAATTAACATGTAATTTACACATAGACTTTATGTAAACGTATTGTGAAGACTTCTAACATGTTTTTACCCATAAAATAACATAAACATCAAATCTACAACTCCCAATTTCAATGTTTTTGGCAAAAACTCTATTTTTGACATTTTTAATGGAAATCAACACTGTGATTTTGATTTTCAATCAAAACAGTAATTTCAAAACACCATAGTTATGATTATACATACTCTATCAAATTCAATAATCTATTTGATAGAGAAATTGAACCTTAATTGGTTTAACAACTAATTAAAACTTAATTTCTACTTTAAACTAAGCCATATTCATATATATTTTTCATATGAACTCACTGTGATATACTTTTCTTCACAATTTACATACATACATAAAGAAATTGATTATAATCATATATAATCTTAAAAAAATAGTTTTACAACAACAATCATCATCTAAAGCTATATACACAAGAAATTCATCATCCATAATTATTTACAGAGAACTTTTTGGAGAAGAAAACTAAACTTTAAAAATAAAATACAAGGATTAATATCCTACCTTTGATTAAGAAGATGATATTCTAGAGTTTAGAAGAAAATAGTTATGATTACAATCTTCTTTTCCCCAATTCTTTTCTCAATTTCTCTAAACTTCTCTCAACTTTTCTCTTTGTATTCTTCTTCTTTTCTTTTCTTCAATTGAGTCTTCTTCCTAACTCTAGTCTACCTAACGTAGGAAAAATATAACGTATAAGATATAATATATATTAAATATATAATATAACTCTAGGTATAAATTATATCAGTTATGTAAGTTTTGAAAATCAAAAGTCATAAGGCTTGTTTGGTTAAGCTAATAAAAATAACTCATTAACCCTTACACCTTGTTTGGCAAATCTAAGTAAAACAAATGGATTAATCCTTATACCTTGTTTGATAAAACACTATTAGATTAAAGACTTGATATGCATTAAGACTTGTTTGGCCAAAACTAAATTAAAGTCCTTTAATTTATTTTAATAACTCCTTTATAAAGAGGTTATTAGTCACACTTTTACTTAATTAATTAATCAATTAAAATATTAATATATTAAATTACTTTAACACATAATTTAATATCACATAACTATATTTTTTTTATAATTGTAATTTTATTCGACTAACTAATATTTTATATTACAAATTCCTATTTAAAATATTATAATTTATTTAAATCACTATAAGCTCTCTAGCTTACTTATTAAATTAAATTGGTATATAATCTCATAACAATTAATTTTCTTAGCTACTTAATTATTTATTCAACAAATAATTAACTAAACCACATCAACTCAAATTGCCATTAAATACTTATATAATTCAAGAATATTTAATATTGCAAATAAATATTTAATATTTAATATTTAATTATTTATTTAACAAATAATTAACTAAACCACATCAACTCAAATTGAATAATTATTTATTCAACAATAAACATATCCATTAAATACTTATATAAATCAATAAATATTTAAAATTACACTTTAAAATTCTGGAATGTTACATCATTCCCTCCTTACAAGGAACTCAATCAAATCATTTGTTACATTCTTCCCTACTTACAAAGATTTTGTCCCTAGAATCGAAGACACAGATTAAACAAATAACTCAGGGTACTCTTTCAACATTTTCTCTTCAAGTTCCCACGTAGCTTCTTCAGCGTTGTGGTTCCTCCATATCACCTTCACAGAAGGTATCACTTTATTCCTGAGCACTTGTTCTTTCCTATCGACTATCTGGATAGGAACCTCTTCATAAGACAAATCTTTCTCGAACTGAAATGGTTCGTACTCGATCACATGTTTGAAGTCGGGTTTATATGGTCGTAACACCAAAATATGAAAAACATTATGAATGTTTTCCAACTCTAGAGGTAGAGCTACGTCGTAAGCCACTTCTCCCACTCTTCGCAGCACTTCAAAGGGTCCAATAAACCTCGGGCTTAGCTTTCCCTTTTTACCTAAATGAATTTTCTCCTTCCAGGGAGAAACTTTTAGGAATACAAAAGTTCCTACGTCAAATGCACGATCTTGTTCGTGTTGATTGATCAAGATACTTTTTACATCGTCTGCTCTGAAAGTCACATAAATCTTGTGTCCCGATGAGTTTGACAACATCAGCAGATTTGTTGTACCGATTCTGGTCCTAACAGGTTATGCGTTCACCGACTTCATCATCACAAAGATGTTGGAGTTTCAGACTTTACGTCGTCTGACAACGCCTCGTACGGTGGCATGCCGATGCTCGCGTGGTAACTATTGTTGTAAGCAAATTCCACCAACGGTAAATGTTCTTCCCAGCTTCCTTTAATGTCCATGACACATGCTCTCATCATATCTTCTAATGTATGAATTGTTCGTTCGCTTTGGCAATCTGTTTATGGATGATAAGCCGTACTCATTCGCAACTGTGTCCCCATGCATTCTTGCAGTCTCTTCCAGAAATTTGACGTGAATCGTGGATCTCTATCGGACACAATTGATACTGGCACTCCATGCCTCGAAACGATCTCTTTAATGTACAATATTGCCAACTGATCAAGATTGAATCTAATCTTTATTGGTAAAAAGTACGCTAACTTCGTCAGTCTGTCCACTATCACCCAAATCGCATCACATCCTCTCTGAGTAATTGGAAGACCCACCACAAAATCCATCGTGATGTGTTCCCACTTCCATTCCAGTATTTCCAAAGGTTGAACTAATCCGATGGGTCTTTGATGTTCGGCTTTTACTCTTTGACATGTCAAGCATTTTGCTACGCATTCTGCAACGTCCCTTTTAATATTCGGCCACCAAAAATGTCGGCGCAAATCTTGATACATTTTCGTGCTCCCTAGATGAATTGAATATTTTGAGCTATGAGCTTCGGTCAAATTTTTTTCTTTCAGCTCTAGTGTTGCTGGAACCCAGATTCATCCCTCATACCTTAGTAGTCCTTCGGTATCGATCTTGTATTTTACATCACTACTCTCAATCAGATTCTCTTTGATTTTCCCACACTCTTCATCTTGTAGTTGAGCATTCTTCACTTTGTCCACTAAAGTTGGTCCAGCTTCTATCTAGAATAGTTGTTCGTCAGATTCTTTTGGTGAAATGAGCTCCTCCTGAGTTGTTATCAACATCAACTTTTCTCGACCTTTCCTGCTTAAAGCATCTGCAACCACATTCGCTTTGCCCGGATGATAAAAGATTTCACAATCGTAATTTTTTATCAATTCCATCCACCTTCTCTGACGCATGTTCAGATCCTTATGAGTGAAAATATACTTCAGATTTTTGTGGTTTGTGTAGATCTCACATTTCTCTCCATAAAGATAGTGTCTCCATATCTTTGAGCAAATACAACTGCAGCCTAATTCCAAATCATGAGTCGGATACCTTTCTCATAATCCTTCATTGTCTTGATGCATAAGTAATAACTTTGTCGCTCGCATAAGAACACAACCCAACCCTTTGTGTGAGGCATCACTATACACCACAAAATTTCTGTATTATCCGGTAACATCAACACGGGTGCACACTTAACTTTTTCTTAAAATCTTGAAACTCTCTTCACACTTCTCCGCCCAAACGAATTTTATGACTTTCCTTGTCAAATTTGTTAATGGAGTGGCTATCTTAGAAAAATCTTGAATAAATCTTCTATAATAATTACAAATACCCCAAGAAACTCCTCACTTTTGACGGTGTTCTTGGTTGTTCCCAATTGATTACAGCTTCCACTTTTGATGGATCCACTGAAATCCCATCCTTGTCAATAACATGACCCAAAAATTGTACACGGTCGAGCCAAAATTTGCACTTAGAGAATTTTGCGTACAACTTTTCCTTCCTTAGTGTTTCCAATGTCAAACGTAAATGTTCCACGTGTTCTTCTTGAGTTTTGGAATACACCAGAATGTCATCAATAAATACCACTACAAACTTGTCTAAGAATGGTTTAAATACCCTGTTCATCAAATCCATGAACGCGGCAGGGTCATTTGTTAAACCAAAAGACATCACCAAAAACTCGTAATGTCCGTACCGAGTTCTGAATGCCGTTCTAGGTATATCCTCCTTTCTTACCTTCAATTGGTGATACCCACTTCTCAAATCTATTTTCGAGAAATATTTAGCACCCTTCAGCTGATCAAACAAGTCATCTATTCTAGGTAACGGATACCTATTCTTAATAGTGACTTTGTTTAACTCTCTATAATCAATGCAAAGACGCATTGATCCATCCTTCTTCTTAACGAATAAAACTGGCGCTCCCCACGGCGATACGCTTGGTTGAATAAATTTCTTGTCCAGCAACTCTTGCAACTATACCATCATTTCCTTCATTTCTATCGGAGCCATTCTGTACGGGGCCTTCGATATCGGTGTTATTCCCGGCGCTAAGTCGATCACGAACTCAATTTCTCTGTCATGCGGAAGTCCTGGAAAATACTCTGGAAACACGTCTTCAAATTCCTTAATTACTGGTATTTCTTCTAGTTTCACACCCTTCTTCTGAGTATCGACTATTTAAGCTAAATAGCCCACACAACCTTAATTCAAGAATTTCTTGGCCTGCATAGTCGTCAGACATTTCATTTGTCTAGGCGACTTGCTACCATGAAATACTACCTTTGACGGGGTCATAAGGTTTACACACTTCTTTTGGCAGTCAATTACCGCTCCGTATTTGAACAGCCAATCCATTCCCAAAATTACATCAAATTCCCCGAGTCTAATCAGAATCAAATCTATCAACAAGATATTCTCCTTAATGTTCACCCTACAGTTCTTGTATACGAATCTAACAAGGATTACTTCCTTATTCGCAATTTCTATGTTCAAAGGAAAATTCAGTTCTTCTCTAGGCAATTTTAACCTCTTAGCAAATTCATTAGATATAAACAAACAAGTAGCACCCGAATCAAGTAATACATAAGCATTTATATCATTGATTGGGATAATACCTAACACCACATCTTTTGATTGCACAACATCTGTAATAACCCGAGATTTTCTATATAAAATAAATAAGAAATTTTGCGTATAAATTTTTTATTTATTTATTTAATGACGAGACTAAGTGTCAAGTAAAGTGAACGATAAATGCGAATACATTTATTACTTGGAAAAATAGAAATAATTTTGGAATTATTAATTTCCACAAATTATATGGTAATAAATTTCTGTAAGCCGAAATGTTTTTATTAATTATTTTCCATGAAAACATGATTGGAAATAATATATGAAGTGATAATTAGATTTATATAATAAATATTTTATTATATGAATTGTTCGTAATATTTAAGTTAATTATTTTAACTTGATTATTGATGTTGTATACGAAGAATAAGTCGCATACATGAGATCCAAACTCGGATTGGGATTGTGATCAAGAGATGAGAATAATAATATTATATTATTTATATAATGATTTTACAAAGACCATAATTATGTATCGGGTATAAAAGATGAGATAATATTGAGCAAATGACGGCCAATTAGGTCATATCATATTACCGCGTCTTTGTGAAACCCTAATTATTAAAAGTCGGTTATGGGATATTTCGAGTAGTGATCGTGTATATGAAATTATCGTGAATAAGAATATCGGTAATTAGAAGAAACCCTAATTATCGTTAGACGTCGATAATTAGGACAAACCCTAATTATTATAACCCTAATCTGTTAAAATTAGAAACTGTGAACGATCGTGTTAGTAACATACATGAGATAATTAAAGAACCACTAATGGTCAATTAGAAACCCTAATTGATGACGTTGAGAAACCCTAATTTTAATTAAGGGTTTAATTTCGATGTTAATGTATAAGTGTTTTAATTTACCAAAGGATAGAAGTTAATTGGTAAATTATAAGAATTAAATCTAGTGATTAAATATTACATTTAATTGCCTTGTACAAGATTGCCCATACACTGTTAAACAAAGCCCAACCATCACCCATAACAAATCAGAAGCAAGAATCAAGAATTTTTGGCAAAAAGGGTATAAGAACACTAAACCTAGAAATCCTTTGATTCGATGTTATTTGATGCAATTGATTATTTAAAGTTGTGTAATAGAATGTTAATTGATTATATGAGTTGATAAATCAAAGACCCATAACATCAAAGTGCACGAATTTGAAGATTTAAGCAAGTTGGAAAAACCAAATTATGTTCACCAAATGTCAGAGGCCATAACTCTTCGCTCGATCATGAGTTTTGTTCTTCAAAAGTTGTTATGTGTAGCCTAATATGTGGTCTTTAATCTGCAAAAAGAATCAAGTCCATATCATGTATAGATTAGAAGTTATAGATGGTCAAACATGGTTGACCGATCATGATAAACTATTTTTGGGCAGTCTGTAATGGGAGCATTCTCGTCCACTTTTTGTGCTTTAAAAGGTCTGGGCTTTTGATATGTTGTAGTGCACTGAGTTAGGAAGCCATAGGCTTTGGAATGACCTCATTCAAACCTCGGATGAGGGAATTACGGTGATTGGAAGGAAATGTGTCAAATTTCTCAAAACTGAAAGTCAGCAGCGGGATGTGCTATTCGGGATACTGTTTCGATCAGTTAATGTTTCTAAAACCTTCTAGGCTCTTGGTATGTTATAGTACACCGAATAAGCTTTCTATAGACTCCGAAACGGACTAAATCCGATATCGGAGGAGAGAGTTATGACATTTCAAAGTAGTAGTGTCAAAACTTCCCAACAAGTGCGGTGCAGTCCATTTGAATGGAATTTCTGGGCTGATGTGTTCGGAATTTGGAAATGGTCAAAGAATAAAAGTTGTAGCCCCAGAAGTTAGCTTCGCGTGGGCTCAAGAATCGCTCAAAAATGTTTTAAAATGAAAGAGTTATGACTGTTTTAGCGAAAGAGGGTAAAGCTGAAACGAGATTGAAAACTGTTATGAACGTCCATTTTTGACGCACTGTTTGGGCTACCTAATGAACCCGAATCGGGTAATTCGTATTTTTTAAAAATAGTCTTACATACCATGTATAACATATCCAAAAATCAGATTAATCGGAGTTATGAGCAATGTGTTAGAAAATCGCAAAGTGAGCTATTGAAAAATTAGTATAAACCAAGTCCCACATCGACTAAATTGAGAACTTCACCATTTTCTAAACCTATAAATAGAAGGTCTTGGCCTTTGTTTCATTCACCAACAATAAGGCCTCCAATTTTTTTGAGAAAGACCTTGTTGTGGGAGAACTTTTTATAAAGATCTCCTTAGTTAAATTTTAGGCGTGGAAGGCGATTCAAATCTGTGGAATTCAGATTTAGGGTATATTTCTTATTTAATTTTTGTAATGTTATTATTTTTAATTGTTAGTTAAATTTTGAATTTTTAAAGTTTAGTTAGTGTTGTTAATAAACTAGTTAGTTTACTATGTTTATTTTGGCTTGAAATTGATTATGTAAATGAGTTATTTGTGATGACTTTTAATATTTTGTGATGAATTTCATTAATTAATAATTATTAATGATATTAAAGTTATTTAATGATTATATTAAATAATTTAGTTTAAAAATGATTTTAATATTATAAAAATCATTTTAAATGAAAATAAGGTATTTAAAAATATTTTAAGTTATAAAATATAACTTTTAATATTTAAATGATAATTTCATTAATAATTAAATATTAATGATATTAAGATAATATTAATGATATTTAGTTTATTTAATGATTAATATTAAATAAATAGTTTAAAAATGGTTTTACTTATTTAAAACCATTTAAAGAGGATATTAAGGATTTAAAAATATTTTAAGTTATAATTAATGACTTTTAATATTTGGATAAATAGTACATTAATATTTAAATATTAATGGTAATTATTTGGGTAATATAATGTTTTAAAATAGTTTGAGTTATTATAAATAACTTTTATATTTTGGCAATGGTTTCATTAATAGTTTAGTATTAATTAAACTATTAATGATAATGGAATTGTTTAATGTTTAACTCATTTAATTATGATTCCGATATTTGAAAGTTATAAGCCTTTACCAAACTAGTCGACTTGAGAACCGATTATGAAGTTCGAATTTGAAGAAGAACACCTATAGTAGAATGCTTATATCACTATAGGCCCTTTAGTGATGATTTGAATTATTTTAAATTTTTCAATTTTCGGAAATTGCGAAAATGATTAAAAATAAGATGTCCGATATTTCTGAGATGATGAGGTATAGAATAAGAGTCTTAGACTAAAGATTTACTCGATAAAGTCAGCCGATATTACCAAACAAATGTCGGACCTTATAAAAGAAAGAAAATACTCATCAGAAGAGCATGGATGAGATATTTGAAAAATGTATAAAAATATTTCAAGTATAGAATATGAACTAAAAGTATGATCACCGTGTGATTATGTGATTAGACTATGTGTCAATAATGTAATAGACGAGACTATGTGTTAAGATATATTGTTCTAATCGAACGAATGATCCGATTATTGATAGGTTGTGATAAAGAGATAAAACCTAAGTTGAGATTTGTAATCAAATAATCGCAAGTATCCTACCTTTGCATTTTCTTTATGCAATGGACATGAGTAAGAAGTTTGTAATTATTCTATTCTGCACAGATTATATACGCTTTGATTATCAACATGTTAGCTCGTATATATATTCATTCATTGATTTCTATAAATGGTTATACAAGTGTCCCCACTTGAATAATCATGGCATTTGTTCACATGTTGATACACCTTTGTCAATTACCCGTATATATATGTTGAATTACATATTATTGTTGAGTTAAGATTAAAAACCTTGTTTTGGAACCGTATATGTATGAACATCTCTATATGGGAAGATTTTTGCATAAAGGCGGATAGAGTGAGCGATGAATTTCGTTCAAGTTATGTAGTATTGATCAATCATTAGGTACAACGGGTCGATCGCCTCCGTGTCTGTAAGTTATGACGGTTTGAGGATAGAATTTCGCTAAACCTTTTCAAAATGAAAAGAATGTTCATAGTATGTTTCTTAAACCCTATTCAAGGGTAGAGCGAGCCAAATTTAAAGAATTTGAAAGAGAGTTGTTATGTGAATTTTTATCAAGATGATTACTTCACAACTTTCAATTCGTTGTAGAAGTGTTATGTAAAGAGAATACTTATATTCTTTCAAATTATATATATAATTGCTATTACTTGTCGCACTTAAATGCTCATCCTTGCTTAAATTAAATGTTTTCAAGTTATGTATGAGCAACTCAAGGCTCGTGCACGAACAAAGGAAAAGGAAAATGATCGAATAAGTGAGTATTATGAGTTAATGGTTATAGTTGTATTGGTATCTATTCAAGTATTGTAAGGAATGTATTTGAAGGTCACGTGCACTGGGAAGTAAACTTTGATGTATGTAAATTAAGTTCGAATGTATTATTATTTAGTATTATTCAAATTTTAAAGAAATGGTATCGTGGAGAACCGAAGTTCGGGTTTCAAGTACTGGATTTGGGGTCGTCACAACATCTTGCACAATCATGTTGAAGGTTCTGGCTGTGGGTTTGTTTGATGTTGCAGGTCCTGCAATGGCCCATGTACCTCCATTGCTTCTGGTTGTCACTCCATCCTTCTTCTTAGGGCACTCACGAGCAAAGTGATACTTGGATCCGTACGTGAAGCATACATTCTTCTTCGGTTGAGTGCAATTTGGGGCGATGTGACCCTCCTGGCCACTATTGAAGCAAACTCGTTTCCCCATCAAGCACGCACCTTTACGAAAT
Organism: Panax ginseng; assembly: GCA_020205605.1. NCBI lineage: Eukaryota > Viridiplantae > Streptophyta > Magnoliopsida > Apiales > Araliaceae > Panax > Panax ginseng. The sequence continues at coordinate 49,633,672 of CM035147.1, read as the reverse complement.
TTCCCGCATGTCGCACATGCTTCAAACTTTTTGTTTTGCTGGTTACCCTGATGGTTTCCAGTACCCATATTCCTATTCCACTTCCTCTTCAAGCTGTTATTGATGTTGTTATTGTTGTTGTTGTTTCCACCGTTACCACCTTCATTCTTAATCTCATTCTCATTCTTCTTCTTCTTTTGTTCCTGATTAAACTTTGTCACCGCTTTCGCTTCCACCTTCAATGAAAGTAACGCTTTCTCCATCATCGCCAGTAAATGTCTTCAATCGTAATAGGGAAACCCCATCTGCATGTACCCGTGGCTTCATCCTTGTTCAAATCTCTTTGCCTTACGCTCATCTGTGCTGACTTGATATAGTACAAACCTCGCCAATTCATTGAATTTTGTGGCATACTCGGATACCGTCATCGTTCCTTGTTTTAGTTCCAAAAACTGCACTTCTAGCTGACTCTTCGAACTCTCCGGAAAATAGGTCTCGAAGAACAACTCCTTGAACCTATCACAAGTCATCACTCATGGCCCTTCACGAGTTTTATTGGCCTGCCACCAATAACTAGCTTCTGCTTTCAACATGAATGTTGCGAAAGCAGTCTTCTGATCATCCCCTACCCTAGCGACATCGAACACCTTTTCTATCTCCATAATCTAGGTATGTGCTTTGACTAGATTCATAGACCCACGGAATTCAGGTGGTCCAACCGCCTTAAAATCCTTAAACGTTGTACCATAGTTTCATGGTTGATTCTGCAACTCTCCTGTCAGTAGTATCACTAGTTGTTGAACGGGGTTACCGTCAACATTATCGTTATTGGTAGTTCTCTCATTGTTTCTTTGTCGGGGTGGTTCACGTCTGGGAGGCATTTTATGTTAAAACAAAACATCTATTAGACTATTACTCAGCTTCTTTAAGTATTTTCTAATTAACTTGCCTCCATAACAGAAATAACCACATAACACTTTGAATAAAGTAACAACTTTTATTTATTCATAACCTTTTTGAAAACATAAAACAATAGCATCTCTGCTATCTACATTACTTTCCTGAACTACAAAAGTTTCAGGACAACATCATAGTCATATCCCATAGGTTGCATAACACTCGAGATTTACAATTTATTTAACCTTTCACTCATCGTACAACAGCTACGATGTTCTATTAAGATACTTCCTAGCCCTATCACGTTCTTCCTCCATGACTTGAAACATTATTCTGTGATCTAACACGAATGATGGCAGCGTCTCGAACTAAATCGAATATCCCATAACCTGATCTTGATCTCGATTAATTGCTGTGTTAAATACTTTATCCATCTCTTCCATCTTCATCCTCTTTGCTTGCGTGTCTCTTACTTCTAATCTGGTTCGTTGAAAAGCTTCCTTGTAAGCATCTTCAACTCTTGCCCTCTTAGCAGCTTCTACTCTCAGCTTGTTCTTCAGTTCAGCGACCACTTCGATCAGTTGTTCTTTCTCTCCTTCAGTCTGTACTAGTTTCTCCTCAACATTTGTCAGTCGTTCTTCACGATCCTGGATCTCACCGTCTTTTTGTGTCATTACAGTCTGTTGTTCAGCTATTATCTCCTACAACTCCTCAACTGTATTCGGAAGTTCCATGTTACGGTCATGCACCTCATTGTATATACAGCTTGCTATCGAGTTAAGTGGAATCCTTTCCTCCTCATCCTCATCATCCTCATCCTCCTGTGGTAACTCAACGGGATCCTCCTCGTCTGTCTCCACATCATCATCCTCATCTTCAACTACTGTGACCAACGGGGCTGACTCACGTGGCAGTAGTTGTTCCCAAACTACCTGAATGTCGTGAGGCTCCTTGAGGTCCCTCCTCCCTAGCCTGACTGGATTCCCCGACATTAGTCATCCTGACAATAAAGTTTTAAAGTTTTAATTATTAATCATTACTACCCGACACTCACGAGTACATAAATTAAAATCACATAAGCACATAAGTGTTTTATTATTTCTTTCCTAAAACTCGATAAGAGTTATCTCCACTATCTTTTCAAAGGTTACTTCCTAAGGCTTCCCCCACCTAAGGTTCATAACCTAAAGTTTTCATACCAACCTGTGACACCCCCAAATCCTGGTACTTCATTTCCTCAAGATTTGGTGTTCACTTAATCAAAACATTCATTTCTAACTACCCAATTATAATAAAATTGAATAATAAAAACCTGCCCATACAGGATTAAACTTAAATAAAAATCTCACAGGTTATCTAACCTTTAATTATAAACATTCAAATGAGGAAATTAAATAAACTTCATTACAATCTTTAAACCAAAGTCTGATAATAAAACTATCAAAACTATTACAAGTCTTCAATATTTTGTCATCTGTCCTTTTCCCTTACTGGTGCTAGGTACGTCACCCTTTTCAAATTTTAGGCAGTAAGAAATTTTCTGAGCAAGAGTGAGCAAACAAGGCCCACTTGGAATAACAACAAGTAATTCTTTAAACTTTTACATCAATTGCCAAAACTAGGCTCAATAGAACTGAACAATGTGTTCTGTTAACTTTTTGAAAACTATAACATTCACTGAGGGTCTAATGACCACGAATCATGTCCACAATTATAAATAATCTTTCAACTTTAACTTTAACAGTCATAAGACTATACGGACTCCACGTACTTAGGGGGATTAACCCTTCGTATAATGTATTGTGCACAACCATTTCAACGCTAAGCGTATACCTCTAATAAAAGAGTTGTTCATCTCAGTATTAAGAATACAAGTCCGCACCAAAGTAAGTTTGGTTTGGATACTTTACAAGGTAATTTAGAATTCAACGGTAATCAACTAAGGATTAGTTGATTACAACAGAAATAATTGTATGCTATGCAGTGATCATAACTAAATTGATATTTGTAATTAACATCATGCTTTAGGAATAATCTAATAGCATAAACATTGAATAATCATATCATAATTTGCTTAGAACAATATTAGGTCAAAGTTATTGTGAATTGAATACTAAGCATGCATAGTGAATAGGAATTTGAACGATAAAGTTGTTCAACACTAGAATATTAAAAATAAAGCGACTCGCATGCTAAATAATAAGTTACATATTAGAGAAACTTGTTCAATACTAAAACTATAAGATTTGGGATACTTCTATCGTTATGAGCAACTAGATACAATAACTTATTCAATAATAGGCAATCTAGCTCTACGAAAGTGTAAAGGTAGCAACTTACAACAATTGTAATTGAATTTGAAAACAATAACGTACTAATGAAATAGAACTCGCACAATGAAGTTTTGAGTTAGAGAACTTGCCTTTAGCACAAGCTAAACCTTACAATTTGAATCAATACCATATACATATGTCATCATGACATAATTAGTCATTACCAACATTTTATATCTATATAAATAATACATACATCATGTAGGTCGAATTACCCATTCACATAATCAAACTATGTTAATACTAGTTAACACTTGATAACATGCTTATTCATAGTTTAATACTACTGAAATCATCATTTAATATTCCTATTATTAACACATAACATTTATTTTCAAAATTTGTATACTTAAACAAAACTGTCAGAACCTTCTGCTAACTCGCGCTGCGGCGCCATAGTAAATCATTAATAAATTTTACCTTTAAATATTGAAAGTTATATTTTATAACTTAAAATATTTTTAAACTATTTATTTCATTTAAAATGATTTTTCTAATATTAAAATTATTTTTAAACTAATTTATTTGATATAATTATTAAATAAATCTAATATCATTAATATTAAAATATTAATATTTTTCATTACAAAATATCAAAAGTTATATTTATAACTTAATATACTTTTATAACCTTTAAATCATTTTTATATGATTTATAAATCATTAATTCTATTTTTCATAATTTATTTAATACATTTATTAAATAACTTTAATTGCCATTAATATTAATTAATTAATGAAATTAATCACAAAATATTAAAAGTTATAGAAAATAACTTAAAATATTTTCTTATAACATAATATAATTTTAAATGAATTTTCAAGTATTAAAATCATTTTTAAATAATTTATTTAATATTATAATTAAATAAATTAAATACTTTTAATATTCTAAAAATATAAAATATTTATGAAATATATTCAAAATAATTAAAAAACAATTTTGGATTTTAAAATAATTTTTAATATTTTATTTTCTATTTTAATATTTTAAAACTATTTTTTCTATTTATTTTATTAAAATAATTAATTTCTAAAAATATTTATCATTAAAAGGGCCTATATATGTATTTAAATGTCGCTATAGGTGTTCTTGAGCTTGTCAGAACCTTCAAAGTTTGTTAACCGGGTACCTGTTTTTACCAAGTCTAGATTACAGGTCTACATGTTCTTGGGTTTGATCATGGTTTATGATTGTAGTATAAATGTAATACTACAATTAGCAACAAGTTTTATGTCCATAGATCATCATAATAATGTTGAGTTTTGGCCCATCAAAACCTTGTCGAGATCGTTTCTTCAATTTACGGGTTTCGTAAATGAAGAAACGATCAAGGTACCTTCTTATCGATTCTTATAACTTGCATTCTGTTTCTACTTAGTGTAATATAAAGGTTCATAATTGCAGTAGAGATGTCAAGGAACAACTTTGTATCATCAAATCATACTAATAACAACAAAAGAACAAATTGTAAAGAAGTCAAACATTGTCAGAAACAATGCTCTTACGGTTTCTGGGAATTCCAGAAACCCGTCCTCGTGATCGGTTTGCCCAGTTTGACCTCCTATTACATCGATCTGGCTTACGATATAGGACATATTGAATCATGGATCTATAGTCCAGACAACACAATACAATCTTATCACAACAACATTAACAATACACATATAACTTGACAGATCAAAGCATTAGAAAAACTTGTCAAACGCGGCTAAAGACTTTCTGGGTTACCCAGATTTTAGAAAGTCATGGTCGGTCAACGACCTTTGACCATGAATAACTTACGATCTACAACTGATCTAACTCTAAATCAAGTTCCAGATTAAAGAGCTCATACTATACTACAAGATTAAACCTTTAAATAACAAAAACACATAACATACAAAGATCTATGAGGACTGACATTTGACTGTCATAGTCAAAAACAAAAATTTCCAGATTTTGAAAAACTTCAATTTTAAGCACTTTGATGTTATGGATCTGGGATAAAACAACCCATATCACTAAATAACATCTTATTACACAACATTAAACAACAAACAACAAAATCTAACATCAGATCAAAAGATTTTTGAATTCTAGGGTTTATACCTTTTCTAAGCTTTGATTTTGATTCTGACCTTCTGATCTGTTAATGGTAATCATTGGGCTTGATTATGGGACTGATATACATATATAATTCGTGGTTTTTAGAGAGAGAAGTTCTAGGATGAGTGTGTATTGTGTAAAATCTATATATGCACAACATGCAAGTATACGTGGTCCACAAGTAATAAAGTGATAAGTAGAGTATCGTTCCCACAGAGACTTATTAGCAAAAATCTTAACTTACAATTAACAATCTTTTATTAACCCTAATTTTATTAAACAAATCAGCTCAATAATTGAAATTAACGAAACTAAAATTTAGAATAATTAAACTATCACAAAATAATCACAAGTATCAAAATCTGGAATTTCAAACAATTAATGGAGAATTAGACTTATGATTTCACCCTAAGCTTCACTCTAATTTTAACACTTTTATTCCAATTCAACTCACTATTCCAGTTTATTAATCAAGAACATGAACGTAGTATTAACCACCTCTCGATGCACTAATACCGTATTGACGTCAATCCACGATTAAGATAGAAATCTGTTAAACACCTTAAGCAACTAATTCACTATATCTCTATGTGAATTACAATTGAAGAAGGTTGAAGAATAAGTTCTCTATCCGATTACATGCGGTATCAAGCATATCTCTACCTTAACACTCATCAAGTTTAAGCTATTAACAAAATCCTGAACACATGCTATATCAACTAGGTCTAGATGTGAATATCCTCTCTCGATTCCATTCAACTCCACAAAGAATTGTTGATCAAGGAATTCATAGATTCTAGCACAAATCAATATAGATAAACTGGAAGATAGCTTATTAAATTGGAAATCAAAGTTTATAAAACCATAGATTCACTCAAAGATCCATCATAAGCCTAAAAAGTGATTTAGTTCATAATAAACAAAATAAACACTGAATAAATCATGGAAATCATCATTTCAATTACAAATAATAGACTAAGATGAAGAATATTGAAAAACACCCCTCACGTAGCCTAGAATCGCAATCGTCTCGAAAATCGCCTTGAATTACTCCTCCAATGCTTGCAAGAAAAACTGAAATTAATCTTCATAATTTGCCTTGTGACTTTTTAAACTCAGTGTTTTTATGCTAATTATACACTTCAACATGTATTCAGATTAAAAATCCATGCCAAAACGAGTCCCAAGTCATCACCATCACTAAAACTCCACACTTGTAGCACTAGAGACCAACTAGGAGACTTCAAAATTGAGTATGCAAGCCCATTTGGATGTTTACTTTTTGTACAAGCTTGACCCTATTTGGTACCATTCTGCTATAGCTTCCTTGAGACCCCATCCCTTTGGATCCTAAAGTTAATAAAAGGTCCGAATTTCCTTTTTGGGGTATTCTGCCAATCACTTTTCCTGCTAGAACCTCCTCTGCTAAAACAGATATACCTTTGAGTTTTCAGAAATAACAAACGGATGACTGTCTAAATTGCATTGGAAGCAGTTGCTGCTGTGTAATGACAACCGGCACAACTCTTAACTTTGTCTTTGTTGCTAGAAAGCCATACTATCGCATCCGAACTTCCAAATAGAATGATGGAAGACGTTCCAGAATGCCAAGAAAGAGTTCCTTAACATAATCCAAGTTCCATGCCACGAACATGAAATGCACATAAAATGAACATGAAAACCCAAACTATATCCGGAATTATTTTTCCTTACAAATTTTATACCAATAGTTACTCACTCCGCTTCCAAGCATATAGTCTACAAAATAGAAACAAAATGCATGAAAAGTAACTAAGAAATATGAGATTAAGCAAATAATTCAAGTAATAGATGCCGGATAATTACGTATAAAACCGACTTATCAAATACCCCCAAACTTAAACCTTTGCTTGTCCTCAAGCAAAAACAAAACAAAGATGCAACACAATGCAATGGAATGGAATGCAACTAATCTATATGCCTATAAATCCAACAGTATCATAGAATCAAAATTATTCTTCCAGCCTCAGAGAAATCAAACAAACACTACAACAATTCATATAAAAACCATTCAATAATTCCTTATCAATCCTCAAATCTTAAACCGTTATCACTGGTATAGTGTGTATGTGATCAACATCCATGCTAATTGACACAAATTCAAATTCAATACATAACCAATCTCTTAGAAAGAAACATACAGGGCAAACTCAAAAAGTTCAAAAGTAGACGAGTTCCAACTAAAACTAAACAATTACCACTTTCAAGGGTTCACATAGGGTACTTATACTTTATATATATATTATATTCATTGCTCATCACGGGGGCTTTTTGCTCTTTTCCCGTTTTTTCTTTATTTTTAAATATGACTTTGCAATGCCTCATTCCATTAGGTTAATAGTGCTACCCCTTAGCGAGCTTTCAACCAACGACTCCCAGACCATAAAAGACCTTAGGGCGCTAGGTGTTAAGACACCCCTACAGGCGTACTTGCTCAAGTAACAAAGGCCCCGAAACAAGACTAGTCATGTTATATATTCATTTTTTTATTATTATTTATAAAGCTTATGTACCCCACATTTATCCCCCCAAACTTAGTTCTTGCTCAATTCTTCGTCTTTACTGCCTATCCTTGTCATTTTCTCATTTACACTAGCATTATCCTCTTGAAACTCCTTATATATCAAATTGAACTAATCAGTCAACATAGGTGTTATTAACGTGCTACCCTTTTTATACCAGTTTCAAACAAGCACAAGATCCAATTCATAACAAGAAATCACATCAAAAGCTCTAATAATTAGCATTATACTTGTCTACTCAATTCCAATCTCATCATTGGCCAAAATCAACTAAACTATCAAATAGCTGGACTCATGCAAGATGAACATATTAACTAACTAGTATTTTCGTATTTTTTTTTTTTGAACATAACTATGCAACTACATGATTACTTGAATGCAACACTTAACAATCATAAACATAAACTATGAACTTAACAAATGCAAACCTAGCTAATGAAATTAAATATGCAACATGTAACATGCAAACTGAATCCCCCAAACTTGAAAATTACAATGTCCTCATTGTATAGATAATGCAATAAATAAGAGAGGACTTCCCTGTAATCGCCTAAGTCTGGGTTGGTGGTGGTTGTTGTTCTTCATCGGAATCGCTGGGTGGGAACCTAGGCATTGGTGCTGGTTGCTGGTAAGGGAATTGGGCAGTAGGATTGAAACTCTGGAGCGTAGTGTTCAATGAGGCGAAAGATATATTCATGGCCTCAAATATGTGGTCCTGCCTTGCTGCTAGTCTTTGCAATTCTCTCCGTGCCTCCTTGTTGTGCTCATCCACTTGTCGTTGAAGGTTGAGAAATTGAGGGCTAGATATTACTCCGGGTTGTTGTGATGTCTCGGTGCTCGTAACTGATAGTACGTGCTGATGGCGTCGGTACTAAAAGGCACTAACCTACCTCGTACAAAAGCATTGAAGGGGGCCTTATCCTCGGCGTTAGCGTAGAATTCTTTGACCACACTTACAACTGCGGCCTCGGGCTCCGCTGTAAATTTATTCCAACCTTTTTGATATATTTGTTGCATTATTTCGCCATCCACAGGCTCAGGTGCCAACCCCCGCTCAGGTGTTAGTGATTTTGTCACCATATAGTCGTAACGGTCGGCGGCGGCGACACTTACAAATTTTCGCCTATCAAAGGTTCGTGTTGGTTGTGTGGTCCCCGAACTATCTCCTCGTTTCCTCTTTGATGCCGATTTTGGTGCCATTGATTTGGAATTGAAGAGTTTTCCCCCCAAACTCTACTTAAGCAATTTGTCGAACACTTGGTGTGCTAGACTTGAAATTCCCACAAACTTGGTTATTTGGCTTGAACTATGGTGATAGAAGATGAGGAATTAGAAAACCAACTTCTTACTTTCAATATGTGTCGAATTTGGTTGTAGACATCTGCACAAATCCTATCCTTGAACTTCCAATGGGTGTGGATTTAGGTTGTTAGATTGTGTGGTAAATGGATGGAATTATAAAGAGGAGTTTATGGAAGTGGGTAGTGGGTGACTAGGTGGGAGGAGTGGGGTTGTGTTTAATTGTTGTAAGGAGATGGGAAGTTATGTGAAGGTTGTGGGTGTATGTTGTGTAGGAGTTGGTTTGTAGGAGGTTGAAGTATAATGGAATTAGGAGACAATATATGCACCAACTGCCGAACTGCTCCAACTGCCGTGCACTAATTGGACATCCATTACTGGCTTTTTTAGAGCTGAGGACCCATTTGACTTGGGGGGTCTGCTGCCAATTCATCTTGAGCTGCTAATGCAAGATTTGTGCTGCCTAACACCATGTGCATCCCATAGCTTCTTCTTTGAGTACCTAAACACAAGGAAAACATACTCATGAGTGGATATTGAGCAAATTAAAGCATGGAGGGTAAGCTTATTTAGCTATCTAGTAAACTTTAAATCCTACATAACTATATTCTAGACAAATTTTTTTTTTCTAACCTACCATTCACTAGCATGGATAAAATTACTTACGAAGAGAGAAAAATAAAAATAAAAATAAAAATAAAAATAAAAATAAACATAAAAATAAAATTGGGTTGCCTCCCAATGAGCGCTAGATTTTAAGTCGTTCAGCCTGACTACTCCCTGTTTCATCCCAGATCGGTTGGGTTAACTATGGCATGATGATTATTTATTGCGCAACACCAACATTGTTGTATTGCATGCCTGTTCACTTGCATGTTGGATAATGAATTTGACTTTCTATCCTCAACTAATGCCTTAAGACCACTCTCCTCTTTGCAACCCCTGAACTTGACACGTGTAGATTCCTCGAGCAACTCGCACTCTTCCTTGACAGTTGGGATTAGGATTTCCTTGAAAACCTTTATCGTTACTACCTGATCAAACACTTTCATAATCAATTCTCCGTTAGGCACGTCAATCAGTGTTTGTTTAGTCGCCAGGAATGGTCATCCCAAGATGATAGGGATGTTCTTATCTTCTTCAAAATCTAATACCACAAAATCGGCTGGAAATATTAGTGACTCAACTTTGACCAATACGTCTTCGACTATTCCTAAAGGGTATGTTATTGATCTATCGGCGAGTTGTAGACTAATATTGGTTGGTTTTGCTTCATTTAATCCCAGCTTTTAGTAAATGGACAGTGGCATAAGATTTATACTTGCTCCTAAATCGCATAGAGCTCTTCCCACATCTTGATTGCCAATTGCACAAGGAATTGTAAAACTTCCTGGATCCTTCAATTTAGGCGGGAGCTTTTTCTGTAGTATTGCACTGCATTGCTCGGTTAATACCACTGTTTCAAAATCCTAGAGCTTACATTTTTTCGAAAGTATGTCCTTCATGAATTATTCACACTATTAATCGACCAGGTCGTTCCTAGGACAGAGGGGGCTTTCCAATAAGGATTTCTCCCTATTGGCGCGCAATTAGGTGACTAAACCTCTCCTTGGCAGAACTTTTAGATATCGTTAATATTGAAAATAATAATCTTAATAACTTTGTCATCTCAATTATTGATATAATAATATATAAAATATCGACAATAATTGAATCAAATAACGTGAGATACTATGCAGCAATTACTATAGCAATAATTGAACAAAACTGAGTGACTTCTCACGTAAGCATCAATAATCAATACCGTGTGCTACTATGCAACCATGCATATTACTGTACTTTTACTACCGAGTAATTCAACAGTTTTAACGGTAAAACTTCCATGAATTATTTTCATAAAAAATATTTTTACCGTTTTCTCAATCAACAATAATTCCATTTTGGGGTCCAACAATGATTGTCTGGTAAATGCGGATATTCCCAAACAAAAAGAATATTCCACGACTAATCGAATATTCCAAACAAAAGCGAATATTTTATATTAACTTGCTTACTTTGCAAAAAAAAAATTCATATATTACCCTTAACTTTAAACTTTTATCAATTTAACTATTTACCAAAATAAAAAAAATTAAATACTTTTATTTCATAAAATTCGTGGTCTCACTATCACCCCTCCTTATGAAATTTCACCCTCGAAATTTACGTACGTACCTAATATTCGAAGATATGAGAATACCTTGCTTTCTTTTCAGATTGTACCTTCCCGGTAATTTCCTCGCTATCATGATTTTCCCATTTCTCATCTCCTGTATTTCAGATATCATTCTAGAATATAGCTTCAAAACAAAGGTTAATTGACATATCATAATTTGTCAACTTATCAAGTAAACAATTTATGCTTAGGTAAGTCACACACTAGCGAAGTATATAACTCGTCTCTCCCCTCCTAGTTCTAGACTCTTATATCCGCCAGTGACCATATCCCCTAAGCTTTGATACCAAATGTGACGCCCCCAAAATTAGGTATACATCACCCATTCTGAGTCGTCAGATACATGGTACAAAATTCAAATACAACTTTATTTATACAACTGTTGAGCTATCGTATAGAATACAACCACAGTTAACTATGAGTTTTAATACAAATGTATATAACTCTCATGGTACCTCGACCAAAACCTTACAATGGTACTTTACATAAAAGTACAGTCAAAAACTGTTTTAGAAACTAAAATCTTTGGGAAGTGCTCAAGGAAACCTTCGTACATGGGAGGCCATGCGTCCATGTTATGATAGATATCATATGTCCACAGAATTATCCTTGGTTGACCCAAAAGTTCCCAAAGAAAAACAAGAAGATTACTATCATCTTCTTTCCAATGGTGAGTCTTCTCTTGACATATAATTAACTCTGTTGTCTCCAAGTGAAAATTATATTTCAAATATACTCCGAGATCATATAGGTAGTGTTCGTAGATATACTCAGCAAGTGGATGTGCACAACCATGTCTTATGATAACTGTGACGCCCCCAAATCTAGGTCTCTTTCAACCCGACAGATGGTGCTCCACGGTGCTACAGTTCACACAAACATTCAATTGAAATGTCTCAAAAAAATGAATATGTCTTATATATATTCCAAAACAATACTACCATTCCCCAGGTTCTTTATAACCGTTACATTTGTTCTTGTCATAGTATCAAATATTATCATTACGAACCTATACTATTACATAGGAAATCAACACATTCACTTTAGCCTTCTCTTTATCCTTGTAGAATCCTTCGGTCCATTCAGTCTAAGCTGCATTCATATGGTTCAAGCAAGAGTGAGCATAACAAGCTCAGCAAATACAACAATTTCATTTTAAAAGCATGCTTGAAACATAGGAATCGTATATCTTCAATAACTGGATTATAGTTACGAAGTACTATCAATACTTCAAAATAGCTTTCCTTTTTCCTTCAAAACATTTTACAATAACAATATTCATCAATTCTCGTTCAAGACGTGAACGTCTTATAGTTTCTTTAAAAAGGACAACCCGGCACGAAGTCCGTAAGTCCGACATAGCTTACGAGTACATCTAGGTGATCAGCCTATAGTACCCTATGTTGATCAACACTACATCCATTAAACATGTGTACGTTTAAGTTGTGGCAACCTCACGTTCCCATCGAATAATCGATGAAAATACATTTGTTTATACATGTTCAAACTTACCTTATATCCGTACCAAAGAATTGGCATAGGATAGCGTTAGCAATTCTATATTGAAAGACTTGTAAAGAAATTAATCAATCTATCAAGATTAGTCTAGCCGAGTCAAAACTGGCATTGACCCTTTCTTCAAAACCATACATGCATCTCATAACTTGAATCATTTGAAAACCTGACTAACACGAAGGTTAGACAAGGGTTTAGGAAAAACTTGCCTTCAGCGTCTACTACCGAATAATTACGTTTCCTTTGAGTCTTTACAGTCTCTACAATACATAATCAAATAACATACCACATTAGGTCATGAATGAACATATATAGTTCCTAAATAATCTTACCCTACTTCTCAATCTAATCCCGTATTAGATTTGTTATTTATTGGTTCCAGCTTTCCGTCGTTCTTTTACATCATTCTTACTAACTTTGTTCTCATATACTTAAGTGAAATTATTTCATTAATACAACTCGGTTTGAGTTAAATGTCCTTCCTCACGGCTTACTAACGTACGTACGTTATTTAATCGAAACTCGATCATTATTGATTAAGTACGCGAATTGCATACCGTTTGTGTTCATCTTCAATTGACTTACTTTAACTCTAAGTGATCATACTAGAGTTTTAATTATGACTTGATAATGTTTTAATTAAGTTTATTAGTTCGTTACTCAACAATTTCCCTTCATCATCTTCTTGTAATCATTCTTTATTGTCTAGCTTTTCGGTGATCCTTTGTTGTGCCGTCTTTGGCCGCCTATTAGGGCTTGGAGGCCGGACTTCGCCACTTGCCATGAGTCCCTTTGTTAACTATCGCGATCGCTGCTGCAATGCGAGCTTAAAGGTCTCGAAGCTCATTTGTATTTCATGCACCGATCGTTTAAGCTTGGAGTCGCGCCGCGGCGCGGACTCTGAGCCACATATAGTTTTGACAGATTTTCAACTTTGAGAGATTCCCGGACTCGTAACTTCTTTGTTATAAGTCCGAATTGGCTCCTTCAAGAGCCTATGGTTCACAAATTACATACTCTATGCGTTTATGCAAGAATTTTATCTATTCGACTTAGTTTGCTAAAATTTCACCTATTAGTCCCTTTTTAACAAAAACGATAAACGTTCGTGAATGTTCAACGCTCGTTTCTTCGTTCTAAGTCAGAATCCGGCCATTTTTGAGTCCGCAACTCTATAATGACAAATACGACTTGTCTCCATTAAAAACCAATGTTTCCAAGCTCAATATCAAAATTTGACTTCCATTCCGAAAATTTCACGAATTCGACGATCGTCGTCTAATCTTGTGAATTCCGGCGAAACTTCGTTACTTGAGATTTTTAAACCATTTCACTTGGATTCAATCCATTATACTATCATTTTGACAAACATGCTTCATTAACTTATATTCATGATAAGTCATTACCTATTCTTGATGATTTTTGCAACTTATTAAAGTATAACATACTTAATTTTATTTCATGACTTATGTCTTATTTTCATATGACTTATTAATGAGTTAAGTCCTTTAATCATTATTCTTACATCTTCTTATCACACTAGTGCCATTATTGTAAATATGTTACAAGTTCTTACAATTTCTTATTAAGTTCCTACTAACTTCATCACCATTATCACATGACAAGTTTTTACAAGATCTTCATAAGTTCATAACTTATATAAGTAGAAATGACTTATTCATGACTTATTACGGCTTAAGTCCATTAACCATTCATTCTTACCCTTCCTTAGCATGCTAGTTCTACCAATACCCCTTTCTCTAACAATGGAAGAGAAAGAGAATCATGGTTTAATATTACTTACCCTTTGATAACACTTGGTAAATCTTTGATCTTCTTCTTGCTAACCCTTCTTCTTCCTTCTTGTTTATTAAGAACTCAAGATTCTCTAGCTTTTTCTCTCAAGCCATTAAGCTATAAGTTATTGTGGAAAATCTAATAATATAAGTCTATCTTGTATGTGCTTATTCTCTCAAGTAAATAAGCTCTTAACTTAAGTTGGATGAAAAACTAACAACCAACAAATGAATGCTTAATCTCTCTATTTGTAGGACATCCTAGGTTAGGGCATAAGGGTGATTAAGCTTAGCAACCAAGTAAACTTGCTCCCCACATTTACTTTCTCACCACATAAGTTATCCATTGTTTAGCCCTTAAGTCTCTTGCTAATCACAACACTTGGTCACCACACTTACTTAATCATTAAGTATACTTGCTCCCCACAAAACTTAGTCCTTAAGTTTAATTTGTCATCACTTATAAACACTTTGTGTGATCACCACACTAACTTAGCCTCTAAGTTTACTTGCTCCCTAATTTGGATCATCCATGGTTTGCCTCATGGGTTTAAACCAACTCTTAACCGATTGGATATTTACTTTGGGCCTTAGCTTAATTAACTTACTTAATCATTTGGGCTTCTAGCATAATTTTACTTTGGGCTTGTAATTAAACAAACATTGGGCTTGCATTAATAAATCATTGGGCTTTACATTACAAACACTTAGGTTTGCACATTAATTCTATTGGACTTAACCATTTCCTACACAATCCTACTAATTCGTTACAATTGGCTTAAAGCCTTACAACATACACTCCACGTATAATTCTTGTATTCTAACTCGTATACTTATTACACATATACGATATACCATCGTTCATACATTCTCGTATACTACCTCATGTAGTATTCGTATTCATTACCTCGTACAATACATACGTATAATACGATCATCGCTTTACTTCATTTATCACATTACATTTCCTTTTCGTAAATCATTTTCCTTAAACGTTAGGTTTTAATCCACAAGAGAAATATTACATTTTCCATAACTGAAATATTATTGGATATTCCATCTCTCCTCGAAATTCTATCGTTATGTATTTCTCGGAAGTTCAAAAATAATTCCCGAGCAGAAATGCGTGAATAGTGTTTTTCGGAAAATTTCTCGGAAAGCTTTTATTTTCGTCTTGGAAATTCAAACACTTTAATTCTACCACGTAGCCAAAATACTACGACGTTCTGATATGTTTAGGTCATAGAACGACCTTCAATTAGCTTGCTCCATAAATAGTCCATTAAATTCATTTAATAAAAAAAAAATTTAATTCTCAAAAATCCGATTTTCTCGGGGCATTACAATAACACGAGGTTGTATGTCATTAGACATCTTGTATGATAGTGGCAAAAACACCCTTCCAACGTTGGGTTCGTCGCACGTTATTTGATTCACCAAATATAACTACTAAATGATGTATAAAATACAACACACATTTCTATCTTTGTTTGGGAGAACCTCCATGACTAGAGACCATAGTTCTAATCCTCTTAATACCCCAGCTTCAAACCCGGCTACACTCTTATTACCTGAAAGGAATTGTGAAGCAGAAGGGTAAGCACAACTAGCCTAGTAAAAGAATATCATGACTAAAGATAATTAAATTATCAATAGCTTTCATCAATAATAAATCAGAGATTTAGAACATATGGTAGATGATAAAACTTTTCAACCATAGTTGTAGCGGAACGAGCAATCCATTAGAAGAGTCAAATAGACCATAAGGTCTATTATCTTGTCTATGTTAAAAGTCCACCAATAATGTTTTATCCCTGTAACATAAATCAACAATTCCTGTCCACAATCATATGAATAACTCATAATCATAATTGTGGTTCTAAATTCCTCTTCATAACCAGGACGAAAATAATTTTCATCACCTATCTTTACCTGAAACATCAAAAATCATGGTTATTGTGACATCCCAGATTTTTAGAAATTATAAATAAGAATTTTATAAATAAAAGTATTATTTATGAGATATGTTGGGTGTGAGTATGTGTATGTCATATATTGTAGAATATGTGAATTGATGTGAAGAGAATATTATATATTAATTTTAATATATATAAATATTTAATTGAATTATTTATTGAGTTAAATAAATAAATTTTGTTTTGATTATAGAGTAATGTAATTAAGTGTAGCAGATTAATTAAATGAATATTTAGTATTTAATTTAATTAATATAATAATTTTATGTTATAGTTCTAATTTAATTGAGATAATTAAATTAGATGAGTTATGTGATGATTGTTACACAAAAAAATTATAATTTACAAGTAAATATAATTATGTGACAATTTGATGAGATTGATTGATGTTAAGCTATTGATTAATTAAAATAATGAGTATTTGCCAAACATGGTCTTAGGCTTTTCAAGTTCAAATTAGTGTAACCTATGTATTAACTAGTAATTAGTATATCTAATAATTACTAGGAGTTACATATATTATATATTACTAGTATTGTATATTATATGTATATACTACAAGTTAGTATGTTAGTTTTAGAAAACAAACCAAAGAAAGAAGAAGAGAGTTAGAGAGAGTTGTAGGAGAAGAATAAGAAGAAGAAGGGAAAGCTTTGAGAAGACAAAACAAGCCCCATCATCATCATCATCATCATCATCTTCATCTCTCTCTTAAATTCATACTAATAAAGTTATAATCTAAATTCCTTGTTTTAATTATATTTTTATGTTCTTCATAGTGTATATAATTGTTATGTAGAAGTTGTATTGAGAAATTGAGAGAGATAGAGAGAAATAGAGGAATTGAGATGAGCTAGAAGAAGAAGAAAAAAAAAATAGAAGAAGGTAACTTCTAAACTCTTATTTAATCCTTGATTTTTTTGGGTAGATTTATGTTCTAGGGTAGTA
Organism: Panax ginseng; assembly: GCA_020205605.1. Taxonomy (NCBI): domain Eukaryota; kingdom Viridiplantae; phylum Streptophyta; class Magnoliopsida; order Apiales; family Araliaceae; genus Panax; species Panax ginseng. The sequence continues at coordinate 49,616,064 of CM035147.1, read as the reverse complement.
GATCATGCTTAATCTGTTTGTGTTGGTTTAATCTTGGAGTATCAAGAATCAAACAAGAGGATTCAAGAAAGAAAATGAAATGGAAAGAAAATTTGAATAACAAAATTCGTAAGTTTTTAGTAATTGTGGACATATCTTGTGAAATTCATACCTCTTTGGGTATAATGAGTTAGAAAGTGAGCCTTATATCAAATCGAAGATATGGAAGTAAGATATATTCTGAAAGTGGAATCACATGAAAAATCTTTGTAGATTTCTTGCAATGTTTGTTTTAGTAAGGCTGGTCTGAAGGGAAAATAATCTATCCAGAAAATCAAAACGATTACGGTTTCTGACTTTGAAAAATTCATATAAATTCATGTTTTTTGAATCTGAAGAAACTTAAAACTGCAAAGTTGTAGATATGGAAGTTTACTAGCTAGACACTCGAGATTTAGCCATTTTATGGACCGGATCATGTCCGAAATAAATTGTTTAGTAAGGATGTCCAGAAAATGAAATTTTCTAAACTAGTTGATAAATTACAGAATCTGGTTTAGATGGATAAGGGTCTGACTTTAAGGCCTAGATGAAGTTGTAGTACACTGAGTAAGGGTTAATTCTATATAAGAAGGAACAAAAACGGACATGTAACGAACGAGTTACGTTAAAAACAAAAACAACGTTTTGTTAAAGAAATTGTGAAGATGAGTTTTATAATTCTGTTTGAATTAAGATTTTGGGTGATGATATATTTTGATGATTAAAAATATGTTTTGACATATGTAATGAGTATAGATATGTGTTATCATATTCTATGCATAATTAACCATTTAAGATCAAGAGTTGAGATAAGTTAATGTGTGCACATAACGTGCTCGATAAAATGCCTAAGAGTAATAATGTTTTCTAAACTTTGGTATACAAAGTGTCTAACTAATAGCTAATATTGGATATCTAAATATGAAAAGATGATAATACAAGATTAATAATGGAAAGAAATCGAAAAAGGGTAATTTTGATTTATGATGGAAAATTAAACATGTAAACAATGTGTTGAATATGCATTTTGAAACCAAAGTGGTATAATAAAATGGTGTGATATACGCACATTAAACTACAAGTGTGATAGTCTAGCATGTGTGGTGATGAAAATGAAAAATAAAACCGAGTTGCATATAAAATAGTTAGATGTCTATAAAGACATTATAAAGGATAATAAGATAAAGTAAGGTCTTAGAATAAATTTGACCATGAGATTGAGTATCGATTTTATTTATTATCAATCTCATATACAGTGTAGGTTGTGCAAGGACGCGAAGTATTAGCGTGTTGGTAAAACGCCGGTAAAGGCAAGTCTTTCAGTTCCTTTTTGCTATGTGAACTTGATGACGATCTGCTTTAAAATTTTTGTGTATGATGTATTATATATGTCAAAAGTATGAAATGTGAAAGTCAATCTATGATTATGATGATTGAACTATGAATGTTGATTGAGTAAGGAATTCAATATGGCCAAGGATATTCGTTAGTATCACATCTATGAATTTATATTTCATCGCTGAGACTCAGCTCGATAATCAATCCATATCACTGTATTATCCATGCACTATGGCTAAGGATATTCGTTAATATCATGACCACGAATTATCCATGCACTACGAGCTAAAGATAATCGTGTTTTCATCAACGGTCATGATCATGCCATAAAACAATTCAACTTTGCACCCTTGGCCGAAGAGAATCCATAGCCATAATCATGCCAAAAACTGTCCATCAATGCACTACGGACCAATGAGGACTTTTTCCACATCATTTGTAACATTACGGTCATGATTATACCGAATAATCCCTCATCATAATCATACCAAGTCCATCTATGCACTACGACCAAAGATGACTTTCAACACAATATAAGCATGAGGATGATGACAATTATATAAACATTAATCAAACGAAAACAATGATAAATATTAAAGACTTTAAATTTATCCAAATATTATCATTCACTTAATAAACTCATAATCTAATATTATTAATATTATAATTATATTTTAATCACTTCTTAAACTTATAAACAATTTATTTCAATTGTTTACACTTTACCAAAAAATGCATTTATTCATTTAAAAATGCCATACTCATAAGATTTAATCACCGATGATCAAATCCCTCATCAAAAATCTGCATATACCCTATAGAGGATTCCCAAGCCATAAAATTCTATTCTTTAATTTTGTTACTTCACATAACATATTTAATTCATTTACTCATAACTAGTTCATTTTCATGAAAAATACCACATCAGTCCCAAAAATATTTCTTTTCTGGGATTTAGCAGAATATAGTCCCATCTTGAACATATATTTTTTCTCAGAATTTTTAAAATTCATTTACTATTTTTCATATGGATAAAACTGCCGAATATTTAGACATTTATCATAAATTGTACTTTTGTCCAAAAATTCCGAAATTGACAGGGTATACTCCTGTTATATACATGTACTCCCAATAAATATTTCACCAATTTTGGAGTTAACCACAAGGAGTTATAAGGGTTTACGTTTAAAATAGTCTTTTCCCATAAAATCAAAAACTCTTAATCTATACATCCAAAAATCACCATTTCTGGACACAATCTAGAAAACTCATCTAATTATCATTTCGAAATTTTCCAAAATTTTTGAGGGTCAGAAAACTTACGAAACTTCCCCTGGAAGAAACACCTTTTTAATGAAAATATTATTCGTATGAATACGAAGGATCATTTACCATGCATGAGGTAATCCACATAGACATGTTATTTCAACAGAATAATAAAGAATGGAACCAGGTTATGCGTAAACGCACAGAATGGATATTCCAATAGAATAATAAATAATGGAATAACAAAAGAATTCACCAGGTATGCGATAGACCGCATAGACAGGTTATTCCAACAGAATAATAAATAATGGAACCAGGTCATGCGTAAACGCACAGACATGATATTCCAACAGAATAATAAAGAATGGAATAATAGAAGAATTTCACCATATATGCAGTACTTCGCATAGACATGTTATTCAAACATAATAATAAAGAATGGAATAACAGAAGAATTTTACCATGTATACGGTAGTCCGCGTATACAGGTTATTCCAACAGAATAATGAAGAATGGAATAACAGAAGTTCTCTTCATGAATAAGAAAGAAAGAATACCCCTTACGAGTACAACAAATAATATCCCCTATGAGTACAACAAATAATATCCCCTACGAGTACAACAAATAATATCCCTACCTTAAAAAGAAAAGTATTCCGATTGGTAGGGCAGGAATATACTTGAAGAAAACTTGCACTATCTTCTACGCTCAAAGATTTCTTAAACTCTAAAGAAATATGCTCGAGATTACAGAAAAATAACTCTCTCTATAGTTTCTCTCTCTAGAGTTTCAGTGAATTCGTAAGAAATAATGAAGGAATGAGCTTCTATTTATAGAAGAATGGACTGAATAGTAACTAATTCATGAACGATTCAGATTGATTTACTTTTAATCGGAGGGTCCATATTGATTTAATAAAATATTCTAATAAAACAAAATCTTTTAAATAAAATATAATATATTCTATTTATAATCTAATAAAACGAATAACTTTATAAAAGTATTACATTTTATATAAAAATATTTTTACTATGCAAATACTATACAAACACTATGCATAATAAAATATAATATATTCTAATTATTGTCTAATAAAACAAATAACTTTATAAAAGTATTACATTTTATATAAAAAGATTTTACAATGTAAACACTATGCAAGCACTATGCAAACACTATGCATAATAAAATATAATATATTCTAATTATTATCTAATAAAACAAATAACTTTATAAAAGTATTACATTTTATATAAAAAAGATTTTACTATGCAAAACACTATGCATAATAGAATATTATATATTCTATTTATAGTCTAATAAAACAAATAACTTTATAAAAGTATTCTGTTTTATTTAAAAAAAAATTCTGTTTTATTACATTAATAATACTAATAAAACAAAACTCATCATCATTATTATTATTCACACTATTAATCGACCAGGTCGTTCCCAGGAAAGAGGGGGCTTTCCAATAAGAATTTCTCCCTATTGGCGCGCAATTAGGTGACCAAACCTCTCTTTGGCATAACTTCTAAACATCGTTAATATTGCAAATAATAATCTTAATAACTTTGTCATCTCAATTATTGATATAATAATATATAAAATATCGACAATAATTGAATCAAATAACGTGAGAAACTATGCAGCAATTACTATAGCAATAATTGAACAAAACTGAGTGACTTCTCACGTAAGCATCAATAATCAATACCGTGTGCTACTATGCAACCATGCATATTACTGTACTTTTACTACCGAGTAATTCAGCAGTTTTAACGGTAAAACTTTCGCCGTTATTTTCATTAAAATATTTTTATCATTTTCTCAATCTGACAATAATTCTATTGTGGGGTCCACTAATGATTGTACCGTCGTACGAATATTCCCCGACACAACGAATATTTTATATCAACTTGCTTACTTTGCAAAAAAAAAAATTTCACATATTACCCTTAACTTTAAACTTTTATCAATTTAACTATTTACCAAAATAGAAAAATTGAATACTTTTATTTTACAAAATTCGGGGTCTCACAGTCAACAAGTAATAAAGTGAAAGTAGAGTATCGTTCCCATGAGGAATTGTTAATACAAATTACCAAGTACTAACCCTTAATCAAACTAATTTTATTTAAACAAACAATTTAAGATTATAAATTAAATTATTTAATTACACTAATTCTAATTACCACTAATTAAAAATCAGATTACGGAGATTTAAGATCACAACTTCACTTATTGCTTCATTTAAGTTAACACACTTCTCATCAATTATTTTCTATCCTGAATTGTTAATCAAGAACACTAAAGTAGATAAAACCACCTCTCGATGCATAATACCCATACTCACTTAAATCCACAGATGATAGAATTAAGCAAGACACCCTAATTAACTAATCCACTATATCTCTATGTGAATTAGAATTAAAAAGGATTTAAAGCACAAGTTCTCTATAAGATTACATATGGCGTAAAGGCATATATCTATCCTAAACACAAATCATGAATTCCATCTATGCAGAAATCACAAACACATGCTATCATGATCAGATCTAAATCTAAACTTCATCTTTCGAGTTCATATAGATTATCAAGGTAATTGATGGCCAATCAATTAAACAATTAAGTCCAAATCACAATAGACAATCCTCACGATAGAACATAATAATTGATAGCAAAGCATATTAAAATAAACTACACAATAAGATCTATTGTAATCTCAAACATAGAATTAGTTCATTGAATTAAAACTAAGAATCCATAATTGAATACACATTAAAAGATAAAAATAAGAGTAGAGTAAAGAATAAATCTGTTTTCAGCAAAGCTTCATCTTCCTCAAGCTCCTACTCTTGATCTTCAATGGTCTCCAAGTTGCTTCAATCTCCAACTCTAATACGAACTAGGGTTTTGCTCCTAATCTACTCTAATCTAATCTAATGGAATCCTCCAAAACTAGCCTCCTAATCCAAGTTAAACTCAAGTATTTATAGTTCTAATGGATACCCTAGCAAGTTAGGCAACTAAGAATCCTATTCTAGCTCAATTTGGACATCAAATAACCCAATTTAACTCTCCCCCCGCCAATCGGCGTGCGCCACACTATTCCTAGGCCATTTTGGGCGTGACCCGCGCTACTGCAGCTAAGATTCTGGTGGCCCGGCGTGCCCCACGTCATTTCTAGCGCGGCCCACACTACTCTATTTTCTGCTGCGACTTTCTTTGGTAAAACATGCATAACTTTTGATTCGCTAGGCGTTACGGGGCCTGCCACCTATCAAATCCAAGATATCGACGAGATCTACAACTTGCATTCTTTGAGGATTGACAGATTCCATCCGGATCAAGGTGAAAATCGAGCTTGAAGTAGATGCTATGTAAATGGCAAGCATGACAACTCTTAGCTTTGATCTTTGTTGATATAAAGGTCATAACTCTCGCATCCGAACTCCGATTGGGATGATTCAAGATGTTACAGAAAGATAAGAAATAGATCTACAATGAATTCCAAGTTCCAAGCTAAGAACATGCATCCAACATTCTGTTAAAAGCCCATCAATCTTCCCTTCTTGTATTTACTTGCATATTTTTGTCCAAAAGATGTTTGAATTGCTTTTCCTTGCTTCCTTATGCCAATGTTGTGTCATAGCCTATAAAATAACATAACATATATGAAATGTTCACACGATGCATGCAAAGTAACTATGAAACATAGGTTTAAACAACTAATTCAAGTAATAGGTACCAGATAAGTAGGTATAAAACCTACTTATCAGGGCACGCCAACCTGAGATGACACACTGTCTACCTAGAACGGGCCGCGCCACCTTAAGTGTTCACTCAGCGCGGGGCGCATTGATCAGAAATTTCAGTTTCTAAAAACTTGTTTGTCGTTCCCTTTTTCCTATTCTAACCACACCTAACACTACTCCTCCCTAAATTCGTGCCCAACATAAAGTCTTCCACTTACCCACAACTCCTGTAACGCCCAAATTCAAACCTAACTCTTCCACTACTTACCTTCTCATCTCCCTCAATTTCTATCTCCCACACCCATAATCCTTTTAAGGGATAACCTCCATAATCCATTCCTACACAAATTGTCCAACCTAATTCTCTTATTTCCACACATTCACATTCAATATCAAGGCTTTCTCTCGTCGCTTGGACATCAATCTAGGCATATTTAAGGTGGGACAACTGATTTTCTTCTATAAGGTACTTCCAAATTTGTGCAATATCTAATTCCCTTTTGAAACATTCTTTCTTTTTCACCATTTTGGTTGGACATCCTTGGGATATTGTTGCCCAAGGAGTGTATTGGAGTGTCTTTTATTGTGGCCTAGTGTTAGTCCTAAGGAGTTAGGTTTGGGGGGTTTTGTGGTAACACTCACCAAGTGTTCGATAATTTGCCTAAACCAAGTTTACACACTTTATTACTCCAACCAACCATGTCTTCCCACAAGAGACCTCATGCATCCACCTCTACTGCTCAGGCTCAATTTGATAGCACCAAATTCGTAAGCGAGGGTGCCGAGGTGAGGTTCAAATAGACCATTGACAAGAAGACTTTGGTATTAGAACGAGGATTGAAGTCGGATGCAAATTTAGACGATTATATGGCACTAATGATTGTGGAACACAACTGGTTTCAACTAGTAGAGCAGCCACTACTTGCGGTGATCAACATCGTAAAGGAGTTTTATGCCAACATAATTGAGCATGTTGATCACGGTCGTGGTGCAGGGTAAAGCCAATTGTCGTTTCATGCTAATTCCATCAACGAGTACTTTGAAATTTGGAAACAACGTGATGATACTGCGTTATGAAGATGGCTTGCACGATCTGGATGAACTGATTATAAGATTGTACAATCCAGGAACACAATGGGTTACTTGAGCCGGAACTAATGAAAAAACTAAGCTTTCCCCACTCAGCCTTAAGCCGTTATGGTAAAGTATGGTACGCCTTCATTTGTGTCCGGTTGATGCCTACACGTCATCAGAATGATGTGACTAAGGAATGGGCACGACTGCTATATGGCATTGTCCACCACCACTTCCGAGCGAACAATGCAGTTGTGTTCTACAATGTGGATGTGGGTGAATGCATTAAAGAATCGATCGACAGGCTACAAAACTGGAGTGCAATGGCATTCCTCTGAACCGATTAAACAACCAATGGCTATAATCGATCATGCTACCATTGAAAAGTAAAAGGCATGGGGTGGGGCGAGATCGCATCCAAGAGGAGAAAGTTATATCATGATTCACCACCCTCACCCCCGGTTGCATCTGATCCAATGGAAGAACAAACTGAGCTTGCTACCTCTTCTCGAGGTTCAGGAAATTGATTCTTATGGCTGGCTCGACGTCAGGATTTGAAGCTTTAGTACAATGTCAACGCTTTCAATACTTTTGCTAAAGCTTTTTCTCGCTGCAATCCAAGTACCGGTACGGTGTCCATTATAATGACTAAGAAAATCATATTAATTGTAAAATATTTTTTTTGATTAAATAATGAATAAAATTATAATATATGTTATTATATTGAGTAAGCAAGATGAAGGTCGTTCTATAATCTAAAAGTATCGTAATATCGTAGTATTCTTGCTACGTGGTAGAATTAATGTGTTTGAATTTCCAAGACAAAAATAAAAGCTTTTTGAGAAATTTTCCGAAAAACACTTTTCATTAATTTCTGCTCGGGAATTATTTTTGAACTTCTGAGAAATACGTAATGATAGAATGATAAGGGAGGATGGATATGTAATAATAATTTAGTTATGACAAACGTAGTTTTTCGTCTGCGTACTAAGTTTAAGAATGTTAAAGAAAGTAAAGAATGAATGAATGAATGATGATCGTATGATACGCAAGTATTATACGAAGAAAAGAATATGAGTATGGTACGAAGTATTGTACTAATATACAAAAGATAACATATCGTATATGATGAATGATTATACGACTTAGTATATGAGAAGAATATGTAGACTATACGTTAAAAAGCTTTAAGCTAATTGTAATGGACTAATAGAATTAGTGTGGGATTTAGGTAGTAATTGGGCAGGCACAAGTGCAAACTTGTTAAAGCCCAATGATATGAAATACAAGCCCAATGTTAAGCCTAAAGTAATAAAATCTAAAGCCCAAACCAAGAACCGGACCCGTGGATCGAATCGTTGGGTAACTGGGTAAGAAAACCCATGGGGTAACCCATGTGGGCCCTATAGGTGACTCATGGCTGGCCATCTTGGTGGCCAAGCAAGAGATAAGTTGTGTGGTGGCCAAGTCTTGAATAGTAAGGAGGTGGGATGGCCTAAATGACCGTAATGCCCTAACCTTGTAAATCCTATAAATAGAAGAGGTTATTGCTCATTTGTTGCCTTGATAAAATCACCAACATCTTAGAGCTTATACATTGAGAGAAAAGTAAGAGAAGTGTCTTGCTAGTTCAAGAGAAAGAAAGCTAGAACACAAAGGTAATGAATCCTAAACCATGATTCTCCATCTCTTCAATTGTAGTTTGATAGAGAAGTGGATAGTGGTGGAGCATGTATGATAAGGAGTAATAAGGATGGTTATTAGATGACGTAAACTTTAATAAACCATGTTGTAAGAAAATCATAATCATAAAACTTATAACAATGAAGAACATTGAAGAATTTATCATGTATAAGATTTGTTGAAATATGTTTGGTTAGGATGTTAGAGATATGAAATGAATCCATTTTGAACGTTGTAAAAATCTCAAGTAACGAAGTTATGACGTAATTTACGAGATTAGACGATAATCGTCGAAATCGTTAAATTCACTAAATGGAAGTCAAAAGTTACCATTGAACTCGGAAATGTTGGTTTTCGATGGAGAAAAGTCTAAGTTTACATTTTAGAGTTGTGGACTCAAAAATGGTCAAATTTTGACTTAGAACGGAGAAACGAGCTTTGAACGTTCACAAACGTTTAACGAACGCTTAATAAAGAACTTAATAGGTGAATTACGTGTTAATGGATTCAAAAATGTATGATTTTCTAACAAAATCATAGTTCACATGATTTATGAGCTAACGACTTTTGAACGAGCCAATTCGGACTTAGAATGAATAAGTTATGAGCTCAAAAATTTCACAGAAAAAGAAGCACTGTGAAAATTTTCTCTGAGGTAGGGTCGGTGTTGCAGCGCGGCCCAAGGAGGCAATTTTGACGCCGTAGCGCCAAGCCGAACCCCACAACTATGAAGTGGTGCCGCAGCGCGGCCAATAATAAAGGAATTGGCGCCGCATTGCCAAGACCAAAGCATACCCTCGAGGAGTCGCATATGCACAATGGAGCTCAGATAGAAAGTTTGGGCCTTAACGCCAAAGACTAGAAAAAAGAACGAAGAAAGAATGAGCATGAAGGTAGTGAAAGAAGAATGCGATTAAAGGTAAATGTAACCTTAATAAACTTGAAATAACATCCTTAAAGATTATTAAAACCTTTAGTTAATAACTAAAGGTTAACGAAGAATATATGAACGTAAATACAAAGTAATACGATAAATCGTAACGAATGTTAAACAATCTAAAGAATGATTAGATTGAGAAGATGGGTAAGATACAGTAGTGACCATACATGATTGGTTATGACCTAATGTGATATGTTGTGTGATCATGTATTATAGAATCCTTAAAGACTCAAAGCAAAAGTATATTAACTAAAGAAGACGCTGAAGGCAAGTGTTCTAACCCATGTGTAAGTTCTTCTGGACAAGCTTTGTAATTCATGTATTTTACACATGAATTGATGTATAATGAAGTCGAAGCCAATTCCTTCGGCTAGACTTAATGTGTTTTGTGGATTTCTTTATAAATCTATCAAAGTATTATAAATGTTACTATTTTTTGTAAAACTATTTTGGTATTGATTTCAAAGAAAGATTGAGTATGATAAACAAATATTTTATCATCAAACGACATGCACGTGAGGTTGCCAAACCTTAAACATACATACGTTTAAAGAAGTAGTGTTGTACAACATAGAGTATTATAGGTTGATCACCTAGACGTGCTCGTAAGATATATCAGACATACGGACTTGGTACCGGGTTGTCCTTTTCAAAGAAAGAATGAAATGTTCAAGGTCTTGGACCGAAATTATGTTTAATGAATGTTGTTCATTGTGAAATGTTTTAATGAAAAGAGAAGTGCTATTTTGAATTATGTATAGTACTTCATAACTATTGATTCAGTTATAGAACATATACGATTCATATGATTCAAACCTCTTGTTTAAATGAAATTGTCATACTTGATGAGCTAGTTATGCTCACCCTTGCTTGAACCATATGAATGCAGCTAAGACCGAATGGACTGAAGGATCCGGTAAAGATAAAAGAAAAGCTAAGGCAGACAAATAGATTGCCTTTGTAATAGTATAGCAGGAATGTTGTAATCATTTGATATTATGACAAAGAATACATGTAATGGTTATAAAGAACCTGGGAATGGTAATATTGTTTTGGAATTTATAGAATACATATTCACTCTTTTGAGGTATTTCAATTGAATGTATGTGTGAACTGTAGCACCATGTAGCACCCTCTGTCGAGTTGGAAGATACCCGGATTTGGGGCGTCACAGGTTGGTATCAAAGCTTTAGGTTATAAAACTTAATGGGGAGGGGGGGAAGAACCTTAAGCCATAACCTTAAGAAAAGTTAAAGAAGTAAAAGTTGAAGTTAAACCTAAAAATGCATTAAATGCAATGTGTTTTTACTATTCTAATGATGTGTACTAATCAAACTAATTTCTTTTGTTGTAGATGTTAGTAGATAACGTAATGTATAGCGATATACATGTCGTAAGTGAGGAGTCGGTGAATCAAATAGAGATCTTACTGAACCCTATAGCTGAAGAGCCGAAAGTGGTGGTGGTCGAGTCTAGAGACTCAAAGAACTTGGAATTAATGTCTTTGTTTGATGGCATATCGGAGGAGGAGGTGGAGGTGGTGTCATTTAACACCGAAGCACCTGCAGAATAGATGACTATGGGGGAGTCAATGAAATCATTGTTTATGACAATATTGGATAGAAATATCCAGTTAAGGAAGGAAGTGAGGGAGTTGAATGAGGAGTTCCAGAAAATCTTGAAGGATAAGAAGAGTATGGAATCGATGTGGGAGGAGGAGCATGACGAGAGAGTTTTGGCGAAGGACAAGGTCCATGAGCTGAAATAAGAGGTCTTTGAGCTCAGGCAGGAGCTAAAGACCAAGAAGCAGAAGATAAGTAGAATGTCCTATATATATAGGAGTTCTCATGAGGATTTTCAGCGACAAGTGGCTGAGTATCCAATAGAGGCAGGGCAGACTCGGTACACTATCAGCTGAGATGTTATAGCCAGTCTTGCCAATGCGGATTATGAGAATGCCATAAGGCAAATGTAACCTAGTTAGTAGTTAGAGTAGAGTTAGATATGCACATATGTTGTATCTAAGTAGTGACGTAAAACCCTCTTTTGTATATAAAAGAGTAGTCTTTCATAAATCCCAATTTTGGGAAAGCAATTGCTGGAAAGTAATGTAATCAGCTAAGGATGTGTAATGATGAATGATGTAGTATTATACTACAAGAAAGCAAATCAATATAAGCCTATTTATGGAACATATTATGCAATGAGTTTAAAGTTATTGTTTAATAATGAATAATAACTAATTAACAAGAAGAAAGTATTAATGACGTGTTATTTATCTTAACAGAAAAATGCCGCCAAGAAGAAGACAACGAAATCAAGAAGCGAACATGAATCAACCGGAAGGGGGACCGGTTAATCTGATGCAAGAATTCGTTAACTTATTAACGACCACTTTTAATAGGAATGTGGCGAATATTCCTGTAAATCCTGGGGTAATACAAGCTACTACGTTTAAAGATTTTAAAAGTGTCGGTCCGCCGGAGTTCAAAGGAACTATGGACTCTATAGAAGCCCAGACTTGGGTGAAAGAAATAGAGAAGGCATTTGTTATTGCAAATGTCGAAGAGGGGTAAAAGGTTGATTTTGCTACCTATATGATGAAAGGAGAGGCCAACTTCTGGTGGTAGGCAAACCAGGCTAGGGCCGGTATAGAAAAATTAACGTGGATGCGGTTCAAGGAGATTTTCTTTGAGAACTACTTTCCCACGAATATGCAAGGGAGAATGGAGATGCGGTTCCTTGAACTGAAACAAGGGGAAATGAAAGTTCCCCAATATGCTGCCAAGTTCAATGAACTGGCGAGGTGTGCTCCACATTAGGTGGGCACGAAGGTGAGAAAGGCTAGGAGATTCGAGCAGGGCTTGAAACCCTGGCTCTATAGCAGGATATCAGTGTTCCAAAGTAATTCTTTTGGAACCACTCTGGAGAAGGCGATAATCGCAGAAGGTGGTAATGAGGCTCTAAGCCAGTACCATAGGGAGAAGAAGAATAAGAATACGGTAGAAGGGGGAGTGAAAATGGAAGGCGTCAGTGGAAATGGCAATGGCTAGAAGAGGAAGGGTTTTAACTCTGGGAATACCGGAGTGAAGCAAGGAGATCCTAAGAAGAGGATGGAGGCATGCAAGAACTGTGGGAAGACTCACTTAGGAGTCTGTCTCAAGGGAAAGGCAGTATGTTACAATTGTGGACAGGAGGGGCACATTTCGCCTAACTATCCAAGTCCAAAGAAGAACAATGGATGCTTCGTATGTGGATCAACTGATCACATAGCGAAGTATTTCCCGAAGAAGGGGACGGACGGGAAGAAGGGCGCTAAAAGCATTAAGTTAACTATTGGTTGTCCAACACAGACGGGTAGGCCGATGGCCCGCACCTTTAGCATGACGGTCCAAGATGCAGTTTCATTCGAGGATGTAGTTGCAGGTATTATTCCGATCAACAATATAAATGCTTATGTGTTGTTTGATTCGGGTGCTACTTGTTCTTTCATAGCATGTTATTTTGCTAGACGATTAGGATTACTTTCCAAAAGATTGAATGTACCTTTGAATATCAAGGTAGCAAATAAAGAAATAATTCATGTTGAAGATATTCATAGGAGTTGTTGTGTAGATATACGACGTTATAAATTATCGGTAGATTTGATACCGATAAAGCTGGAAGAATTCAATGTAATTCTAGGGATGGATTGGTTGTTCAACCATGGTGCAATTATGGATTGTCAAAAGAAATGTGTAATCATTAGAACGATGAGACAGCCTCATGTAGTGTTTTACGGTAATAAATCGCCGGGACGTTCGTGTTTTCTTACCATGACATAAACTAGGAAATTGTTGAGGAAGGGATGTGTAGGTTATTTGTGTCATGTTGTTGATACCTAGAGAGTGGGAGCAATGATGGAACAAATACCTATAGTTAAAGAATTCACGGATGTATTTCCAAGTGAATTGTCGGGTCTCCCACCGGATAGAGAAACCGAATTCGTAATAGATATTATGCCAGGAGCGGCACCAGTTTCAAGGGCACCATATCGTATGTCGCCTGTGATGCCCCCGAAACCGGGTCCTTTGACCACGGTTCGGTCATCCTGATAAAATACAAGCATCCACCTCTAAACAACATATGATAACTAAAATACGGAATATAATAAACATACGTTGTTCATTCAAAAGGTGTTACTAGTCCCAAGATACGATAACCTTAATATCATCTTACAAACGTACCCTAAAATAGTTATTAGGGTTAATATTACATAACAGTAATTTAAACTAAGCATAAGGTAAAGTCGACTCCTCGCAATTTTCCTACATATTTCCTTTACCCTTATCCTTTCCTGAGGTCTCGGGCTTAGCTGCAATATAATTCATGATATAGCAAGGATGAGCAACAAGTTTGCTCAACAAGTTTAAATATAACAATAAAGATATATCACGATGAATGGAAAATATCTGACAATGAATTCAACAATATGAATATTTGAAGGATTCAACAATATGAATATTACGAGGCAAAGGTAATGATTGCTTTTAAAATAACTGTTAGTCAAGTAGACTTTGAACTATAACACTCCAATGGAATCAATAGCTAATTGACCCTTTGGTTACTGGCTACAGAATAAGTACTTGAGGGGATCAGCCTCGCGTACACCATGTATATGCATAACATTTAAATCTGCTCTTTATATCTTATATTAGATACCTTGGGTTCTCCCCTATCATAAAAGGGGTGTTCTTTTAGTCTAAGAATCCTTACCATCAATTGGTTTGGATAGCTTTTATAAAACATTATACACTTGTCTGACCGAACAAAGGTTTAGACTCTATCTGACACAGTTCCAGAATTATAGAACTTTAAATAATGTACAAGTCCAAGACTATACGAACTCAAATGCACTAAGTGTGAATATCAATAATATCGATGTGGAATAATTGTAAAGTATTTAAACCACTTAATAGCATACTCAGAAATAAAGTTCAAGCTTAAACGAATAACTTTCAATTCAACAATAACCTGCTCAATACGATATGAGAAGGATAGAAAACTTTCACAAAACAAGTGCTTGCACAATATTCAAAGTTGTGTAAAATAGAGAACTTGCACAATCAAAAAGTGAAGTTCAAGGGACTTGCTCAATAATAATTTGAGTAAGGTTAGGGAACTTGCCTGTTTGCTTAACTACAATTTAATTCTAGCTTTAATTAACTTGCGTTGAATCGACCTAACATTAACAAGTCGGTCATTCCAATTAGTATGTATTAAACTAATATGAGTCTACACTTACAAGAATCAAATCATCACCTAGCATGCTTCTATACATGTGTCATTACATTACATGATTAGTTTCCAACACACTATGTCATAGTTGAAATCCTCATTGACTTTAAAGTTGTAAACATTAATTCATCATAGGTCCTTTTCAATATCATGTTTATCATCACATGAATACTATACTGGACAAGTATTACAGATTAAAGTAACCATAAATGCATGCATCAGTTCTCAATATTAACAGAACTCAGACCTCACTGCATACTGGCACGACTATGCTTGGTTTGTATTGAGGAGTGGCGCGGCCGCGCTGCTCCCAGTACAAACCAAGACATTGTTGTTTCTGCAGAAAGTTAGTGTACACCCGTCTAGTACATATATGAATAATCATGCACAACACACGGGTTATTATGTGAATAACTAAATTTAACCCTTCATCAAAACTTAGCATAGGTCATTATTCATTTTCATTTAATCAAGACTTCACATGTTAAGCTAACAATCATGCAAGCCACTTTACCTACCACACATCATACTTTTATATATATATATATATATATATACATGTTAGACATCAAAAGCATACTTACAAGTTCTTAACTTAATGTATATATAGTTTATCAAGTTCATTTTCAAAACTTTAAGTCTCTATTAGTAAAACTTCTTCAAGCATACAAGATGAGTTTGTATAGTCTAAATCATGCTTTCATAATCACATAATAGATCACATGAGCATATTTTTAAGTTCAAAACTTAGGGTATACATAGTTCGTTTATACATAGCAAATATAGTCCTTTTCCTTGAAATTCCTCTTTTTAATCATGCTTGAATATCTTATATTACCTTTAACCATATAACCAACGTATTGACATATGTCAAGACATATCAAAATGTAACACACTCGCATCCAAGGTTAGAACATGTTTTGCAAAAAGTTTATCAAAACTATTTTCCAACTCTTTAAGTTTTCTTTTAATATTCCAACCAAAACAAGCTAACATGACTCCTATATACATAACAACCTCATTACATGTGTTAAGGTTGTTTATAAGCATATAATAATCAAAGTCGCATGCTCAGAATGGAACACGATCACAAAAATTAGTACACGTGACTGGCAGCAGGCGCGGCCACGCGGTTATGTACAATAGAAGTGGCGCGACCGCGCCACTTCGAGCTGTATGAAAAATAATGGCTCTACATTTGCAGAGCCTTAACACAAAATATGCTAAATCTGCAACCAAACTAACTATAATGCTTCTACGCATGCAAATAACCTCGGACAACACAATGACATGTTATTCTATATCAATTAACAGAGAATTCTATAGAATTACAAGAATTTGCCCAAACTCAACTTAAGAACAAAAATTTAGATTTTATACCTATTGAAGCTTAATTGAATTCTCCAACACACTGATTATACTCCTTCAATTGCTCAGCAACTTGGAACTCTCAAACTTAGAATTTGGTAGACAAATTTATCAGTAACGAGAAATGAAAATGCAATGGTCCTTTTATAGAGAGAAAGGATGAACTAGATTTTGGGTTTACATGGAGGTTGGAATCCATGGTTTATTTGAAGGAAACAATGGTTAAGCAAGAGTTGGCCAACCTGTAAAGCCCCCAAACTCAGGTACTTGAAACCCGAACTCGGTGCTTCACGATACCATTTCTATGAGCGGAATAATACTATTAATAATAACAATAATATAAAAATCCAACTTAACTTACATTTATCAGAGTCTAATCCCAATTATGCAACTTTTACTATAATTCTTTACATGATATATACATATCATTGTCTATATATTGTCTAACTATTACAAAAGACACCATTAAACATGTTCTATTTGCTTTCCTTTTCACTTGTTCCTGTCTGAACCTTCGGGTTAATCATGCCTAGCTGAAAACATTTAAATTTAAGAAATGATGAGCATTTGGGTGCCCAGCAAGTAATAACAATTATGAATATAATTAGCTGAAAGAAATAAATGTTTTCTTTGTACATAACTTCTACAACAAATTTATAGTTGTGAAGTAAACTGAACCGATAATAACAACATAACAATTCTATCTCAAATTTTTGAAACTACATATTGACTATATATATAGGTATTAGTCGACAGATTATGAACATTATTTTTAGTTTTCGCTAAGGTTTAGCAGAACTTCATCTGCAAACCGTCATAACTTACGGGCGTTAGGTTGTACTTCCCATGGGCCCTGTATTGATCAATACTACATTGCAAGAACGATATGATCGTTCACTCTGTCCGCCTTGGGCGCATAAAAGTTTTCTCTTGATCGGGATGTTCATACTTAGTTTGGAATCCGAACCAAAACAATTTGATTGGATATAAAAAGGTTTTATCATATTCAACGATATTTCGAAATTTGTGTCTAGCTAGTCAATTAGCTTGGACATATATATATATATATATATATATATATATATATATATATATCAACATGAGTTTAACTACAATGACTATCCAAGTGGGGACACTTGTATAACCATATTTTTAAATTAACGAACAGAATATATATATATATGAGTTACTATATACTAACATGTTGATAAACAATGATCGAATATAGAATATATCACAATAGGGTTAATAATATAGCATAATAATAATATAATTCTGAAACTTCTTACTCATGTCCATTGCATAAAGGAAATGCAAAGGTAAGATACTTGCCTGATGCGCTGCTTGTGACACCCCCAAATCCCGGTACTTCATTTCCTCAAGATTTGGTGTTCATTTAATCAAAACATTCATTTCTAACTACCCAATTATAATAAAATTGAATAATAAAAACCTGTAACGCCCCGAAATCCGGTCTATCTTCACACCCGGATTCCGTACATCACGAGTACATCATTCATTCTGCATACATCATTATATACTGAAATATAACAACATACACTCTCAAATCCCAGGTTCTAAAACCTTATAGCTTTTCTCATTACAAATAATGATAATTACATTATTCCTTTCATCTTACAAGCGTGACTTTTATCCACCACCAAGGATACATACAGTTCATTAAACTAATCTATAGTTTAATTCTATCATTCCATATTACAAGTCTTCACTTGCTCTTCATGCACATTCATATTCTGAATTACACTTTATCTAGATACCGTCAGCTTGATCTATACGGGATCCTTAAGTTCTTCTAACATCGTTCGCTGAAAATGTTTTTCATTTAAAGCAAGTGTGAGCATTCAATTGCCCAGCAAGTCATAACAGTTGAACATACAACTTCGAGAGTTTAACATTTCTTTGAAACTTCGATAACCGAACAATGGTTATGAAGCAGCTTGAACAATAGGAATAATCTCGATTCCTATCGTTTTAAAACATTAGTCATATTCACTTTGAAATACTTTCATTCTCTATTCTCTTTCATACACATCAAGTCTGGCTAGAATCAATAGCACAGACTTAACAATAACGATTCATGTATAAACATAACATTCTTTTATTGAACAGTTCAAACATATAATAATTCATCTCATAGAAATACCGAAGTATTCAAATTGTGGCACAAGGCCTCATACATTCTACCACCTTGTACAAATATTGCACATTCGCACATAGACAGAACTTCTCAAGTTCAACATCTGAGAAGTTTTAGAAACTAGCATTCATTTAAAAATATGAATGAAGTTAGGAAACTTGCGCTACGCATACCACTCGACTTATGTTGAACTGCTCATTCCAATCCCTATAACACATAAGGAAATAACAAATACACCAATTAGTCATATACTTGACTTACACATTGGTTTACTTAACTTTACTTCTTAAGGTTCGCGTTCTTGCAATATAATTTTACGCGATTAACTTTCATTACCAGTTTACAGTTTCATGACATGCGGAGATGTCTTACTCAACACGTTCATCATCTTTGATGATTCACATTCTTATCTTTTTCGTATACTTCTCTAGGATTCAGTACACATCGCTTCTCTGCTAGTAGTCCATATGGCACTCTGAGTGGTTTCCCACAAACAACCAACAAACAAGTTCCCGTCTCATCTACACTGCCATCACAGTGAGTTAGATCGGTTGCCAGTTTCATATATACCTTCGCTCTCTTAAGGAATTGTTTAGCCCAACTCCCATATGTCAACCATCAAAGGTTACGATTGTACCACAACCTAACTTTCTCTTAACTTATACGAATTATTAAATTATAATGTTCGTTAAGTTAATTTCTTATTCCTTTTTGGCTTTCTGGCAAGTAATTGCCATACCTCAGGATTCATTCTTATCCGATCCACATTTGGCTTTCATTAATCTCATTACCGTTCGATACGGCTTTCTTTATACCATTCGTATCTTACTTACTACATTCATCAACGTCTAAGTCATATAACAAGGGTATACTTAGCACATTCGTCAAACGTGAATACGATTCACGAGGATCGTTTATGTATTCAACGTTCACGTTGCTAGTCTCTTAATCTTTCATTCAACCTTTACTCAAGGTTTTAATTACTTTCGATCGTTATCCATCCCATGAACCTCATGTTCATTATTCTTTCTTTACGTCAAAGCCATACGGTTCGCTGTATGCTAAGACCGATCGTTCATCGCAACAATGTTGCATTCACAGCGTCTAAACACTTTACATTCATCTCTAAATGCCATGTCATAACATCAAAATGTTATACATTAACATCGTCAACCAACGTCTAAGGAATCACAACCATAGCAATCCCTTACGTTCGTTTATCGCGACTACGGTCCACGGACATCGGTTCCGTAACCCGCATCTGCATTCTGTCTTTTATTCTCGTTTAATCTTTTAGTTCAACCTTTATTAAAGGTTTAAAACACTTGATTAAGTGTTACATTAGTTGAACATTATGTTCATATTTCTTTCTTGCACATCCTCCAGTAACTGAGAACTAAAAATCTCATTTCTGGGCATTACTCGCACCGTGCACTGCATTTGACGACCTACTTCTCTCTCCTATCTTCCCGATTGGATGGCTGGCTGGTCCTTAATTAATGGGTCGTCTCTTGCCACACTCCAAAAAGATTTTTGTCTTATACATGGCTGCGCCCTTCCTTCCTCTCTCTCTTGCGGCTGTGACGACCTACTTCTCTCTCCTCTCTTCCTGATGGCCCAAGTGCTGCATGAGTCCTTACTTAGTGGGGACGTGACGCTTTGGCCACACTCTAGAAGATTTTTGTACTGTACATAGTGCTGCGGCGCCAAAAATTGTACTACGGTTCGCGCTGCGGTGAACTCTTGTAGTGTACTCGGACACTGTTACGCGCTGCGACGCCGAGCCAAAACCCTAGAAAATTTTCTAAGTGTTAAGTCAAGGTTGAGATGCGTACTTTACGATCTCATAACTTCTTCGTTATAACTCGGAACGAGGTCGTTCCAAAGATATTTTCTTCCTTACCTTACGTACTTCGATTACCCTCAGACTGAACTTTGTTCTGAATCCGTTAACATGTCATTCAATTGGCTTAATCTTCACTCTTCGTTCATTTTTACGTTATTAACGTTCTTCATTCGTTCATCCGTAATTCAGTCATCCGAACTCAGAATTTATTCGTTCTTGAGTCCACAACTCACATTTTATACGTTCTCTTACATTCTTATGAAACCCTACAAGTTCGGGTTCATTTAATAACTTTCAAATTTTCGTTCTTCTTTTACAAAATTTTTGCCATAACTTCGTTATAGCTTAGTTTTAAATCCGTTATTCATGAACATTTCTAACATTCCTAACCAAGAAATAAGCATCTAACTTATACGCGATGGTTTTAAACTTGTCCATCAACAACAATTATACTACGATGGTTTTAAATTTGTCCATCAACAACGTTCTTCGTGTTCTTCACGTGCTCTTCGTGTTCTTCATTCGTTCTTCATTTTTAATCGATATTTTGGATTACGATTTCACTTTTTCTTGGAATTTGATGTTATAGAACATCATTCCTTACTTAATTCACCTACTCATTCTTAATATTCATTCGGATCGCTCAAAATCCTCACGAATCTTATACTTGCTTAAGAAATTTATAAACTAAATTTCTTATTTTTATTTCTTCATTTTCTTATGATTTCAACCATATGAAATCATTACTAATCTCTTTTACTTCTTATTCTCATTAAGCTATGTTTTTGACATAGAAAACTTAAAGAAAATATTAGAAAAAACTAGGTTTGGATTCTGCTTTCTTCTTTAATCTCCTTGAGTCGGACAAAGCGTGCATTCAAGCTAGCTTTTCCTTCCTTCTTCTCCTTCTCTTCCCCCATCCAAACTCTCTCTCTTTCTCTCTCAAAGTGCAGGATTTTCAAAATCCCATTCAAATGAGATTAAGCTTCCTATTTATAGATTTTCAAGGTTAGGGGCAAAATAGTCATTTCGCCCCTAATATCTCTAATCACACCTCCTTACTATTCAAGACTTAAGGACTAAGTTAACTTAGCCCTAAAGTTTGCTTAGCCCATAAGTTTCAGTAGTTTAAAAGTCTTTCGGGTTTTAAATCAAGCGAGTTTTAAAAACTGCGATTCTCGGAATCCAAATATTTTTGGATATTTCATCTTTCCTTTACCGATTAACTTTTACATATTTTTAGATTTTCGAAAAACTAGCGTTTTCCTTCATGTTTTCCCCTAACGTAGCTAAACTAGTGAAAAGTACATAACAGTACTTTTCGTCATTTTTTATTTTCTTCCGATTTCTGCACGTTTTTCGAGAAAAACTTTTATCGGCTTACTTAACTTTTCACGATATATTATCGTCACATCTTTAGACAGAATGTCATTTCAACATACCGAACTCTCGAAAAGGCTTAGGTTATTCAAACCCTAACCCTTAGGTTTCGTTGGGTGAATAGTACCTATTTCGTCTTTTTCCCCGGAAATATTTTTGTTCCCAAAATTTTTTTATCTTCGTCTTGAAAATTCTTACTCGTTCCGTCTAGCTCGTAGCCAGAATCCTCCCGATTAATAATCATTCTAGGTTATAGAACGATTAATAAACACATAGCACATAATAGTATTAATAAAAATTCATTTTATTAATAACTAATTCTTTAAACCTAAATTCTGGATAATCCAAAATTCCGGGTTGTTACATTCTTCCCTCCTTATAAAAATTTCGTCCTCGGAATTTATTAAAACCAACCCTTACCCGGGTCATCACATTCTTCTTTTCTTCAAAGAATTTCCTCCTCGAAATTTTAACTTACTCTTCTTCTCAACTTCTCTTCAAAGAAGTTATTATCTTTCAAACATTCCCTACCCTTCATAACTGATCAAGAATCATGAAGTGGAAGGAATAACGAGGAATATAAAGATTCCTTTAAAACATTTCTTACTTTTGCTGAGGGGTCAAATTGACCATGAACTCTTGTTAGGTTAAACAGCATTTCGCCGTAAACCCTTCTTTCCACGGCAAGTTTACAATCACAAAGAAAGTAAACCACCTCTTTCCATACATAGGTGATCAACCTATCGTATATCCCCATTTCGGGGTATGTTCTCTTCAGACTTACTCCTTAGATTCCGCACCAAAACAATTTGGTTTGGCATAGCTTTTCAAAGAAAGCTCAATTTTCTTTTAATCATGACATACCATTCGTCTTAGCCAAATCAAGTAGCTTAGACCATACCAATAAATTAGACATCAACTTGAAACATTCGTCTAGTCAACTCAATTGATATTGACTACTTCTATAAATTCTTTCGCAATACATCAAAACATTTCATGACGTCATGATACCGCACTTTTCACAGTACGTTGAGGACTTCGTCAGTTTATAACTTCGTCATTATACATCATACCATAGCAGGTTGTTGATCCTAAGATCAAATCCAACACCAGGTCTTAACTGCATTATTCCTTTCATCTTACAAGAGTGACTTTTATCCGCCACCAAGGATACATACAGTTCATTAAACTAATCTATAGTTTAATTCTATCATTCCATATTACAAGTCTTCACTTGCTCTTCACACACATTCATATTCTGAATTACACTTTATCTAGATACCGTCAGCTTGATCTATACGGGATCCTTAAGTTCTTTTAACATCGTTCGCTGAAAATGTTTTTCATTTAAAGCAAGTGTGAGCATTTAATTGCCCAGCAAGTCATAACAGTTGAACATACAACTTCGAGAGTTTAACATTTCTTTGAAACTTCGATAACCGAATAATGGTTATGAAGCAGCTTGAACAATAGGAATAATCTCAATTCCTATCGTTTTAAAATATTAGTCATATTCACTTTGAAATACTTTCATTCTCTATTCTCTTTCATACACATCATGTCTGGCTAGAATCAATAGCACAGACTTAACAATAACGGTTCATGTATAAACAGAACATTCTTTTATTGAACAGTTCAAACATAGAATAATTCATCTCATAGAAACACCGAAGTGTTCAAATTGTGGCACAAGGCCTCATACATTCTACCACCTTGTACAAATATCGCACATTCGCACATAGACAGAACTTCTCAAGTTCAACATCTGAGAAGTTTTAGAAACTAGCATTCATTTAAAAATATGAATGAAGTTAGGAAACTTGCCTTACATATGACTCTGACTTATGTTGAACTGCTCATTCCAATCCCTATAACACATAAGGAAATAACAAATACACCAATTAGTCATATACTTGACTTACACATTGGTTTACTTAACTTTACTTCTTAAGGTTCGCGTTCTTGCAATATAATTTTACGCGATTAACTTTCATTACCAGTTTACAGTTTCATGACATGCGGAGATGTCTTACTCAACACGTTCATCATCTTTGATGATTCACATTCTTATATTTTTTGTATACTTCTCTAGGATTCAGTACACATCGCTTCTCTGCTAGTAGTCCATATGGCACTCTGAGTGGTTTCCCACAAAAAACCAACAAACAAGTTCCCGTCTCATCTACACTGCCATCACAGTGAGTTAGATCGGTTGCCAGTTTCGTATATACCTTCGCTCTCTTAAGGAATTGTTTAGCCCAGCTCCCATATGTCAACCATCAAAGGTTACGATTGTACCACAACCTAACTTTCTCTTAACTTATACGAATTATTAAATTATAATGTTCGTTAAGTTAATTT
Organism: Panax ginseng; assembly: GCA_020205605.1. Classification (NCBI taxonomy): domain Eukaryota; kingdom Viridiplantae; phylum Streptophyta; class Magnoliopsida; order Apiales; family Araliaceae; genus Panax; species Panax ginseng. The sequence goes on along the minus strand of CM035147.1, from coordinate 49,591,593 downwards.
CTTATTCCTTTTTGGCTTTCTGGAAAGTAAATGCCATACCTCAGGATTCATTCTTATCCGATCCACATTCGATTTTCATTAATCTCATTACTGTTCGATACGGCTTTCTTGATACCATTTGTATCTTACTTACTACATTCATCAACGTCTAAGTCATACAACCAGGGTATACTTAGCACGTTCGTCAAACGCGAATATGATTCACGAGGATCGTTTACGTATTCAATGTTCACATTGCTCGTCTCTTAATCTCTCATTCAACCTTTACTCAAGGTTTTAATTGCTTTCGATCGTTATCCATCCCATGAACCCCATGTTAATTATTCTTTCTTTATGTCAAAGCCATACGGTTCGCTGTATGCTAAGACCGATCGTTCATCGCAACAATGTTGCGTTCACAGCGTCTAAACACTTTACATTCATCTCTCAATGCCATGTCATAACATCAAAATGTTATACATTAACATCGTCAACCAACGTCTAAGGAATCACAACCATAGCAATCCCTTACGTTCGTTTATCGCGACTACGGTCCACGGACATCGGTTCCGTAACCCGCATCTGCATTCTGTCTTTTATTCTCGTTTAATCTTTTAGTTCAACCTTTATTAAAGGTTTGAAACACTTGATTAAGTGTTACATTAGTTGAACATTATGTTCATATTTCTTTCTTGCACATCCTCCAGTAACTTAGAACTAAAAATCTCATTTAAGGCATTACTGCAGACCTGCTGGTGGCCATTTGTACATTTGGTGCCCATCCCTTCCTCTCGCGTTGCGGCACGACCTACTTCTCTCTCCTCTCTTCCCAGACTGGCGTTGCGGCGCGAGTCCTTACTTAGTTGGCCGCGCTTCTGGTATACACTTCAGCAGATTTTATCTTTATACATGGCGTGGCGCTAAAATTATCTTGCTTGATTCGCCATGCTGTGGCTTAACTCTTGCAAGCAGTACTCGGACCTTTATTACTATCATGGCAAGAACTTCTCGGCGCTGCGGCGTCGAGCCAAAACCCTAGAAAATTTTCTAAGTGTTAAGTCAAGGTTGAGATGCGTACTTTACGATCTCATAACTTCTTCGTTATAACTCGGAACGAGGTCGTTCCAAAGACATTTTCTTCCTTACCTTACGTACTTCAATTACCCTCGGACTGAACTTTGTTCTGAATCAGTTAACATGCCATTCAATTGGCTTAATCTTCACTCTTCGTTCATTTTTATGTTATTAACGTTCTTCATTCGTTCGTCCGTAATTCGGTCATCTGAACTCGGAATTCATTCTTTCTTGAGTCCACGACTCACATTTTATACGTTCTCTTACATTCTTATGAAACCCTACACGTTCGGGTTCATTTACTAACTTTCAAATTTTCGTTCTTCTTTTACAAAATTTTTTCCATAACTTCGTTATAGCTTAGTTTTAAATCCGTTCTTCATGAACGTTTCTAACATTCCTAACAAAGAAATAAGCATCTAACTTATACGCGATGGATTTAAACTTGTCCATCAACAACAATTATACTACGATGGTTTTAAATTTGACCATCAACAACGTTCTTCGTGTTCTTCGTTCGTTCTTCATTTTTAATCGATATTTTGGATTACGATTTCACTTTTTCTTGGAATTTGATGTTATAGAACATCATTCCTTACTTAATTCACCTACTCATTCATAATATTCAATCGAATCGCTCAAAATCCTCACGAATCTTATACTTGCTTAAGAAATTTATAAACTAAATTTCTTATTTTTATTTCTTCATTTTCTTACGATTTCAACCATATGAAATCATTACTAATCTCTTTTACTTCTTATTCTCATTAAGCTATGTTTTTGACATAGAAAACTTAAAAAAAATATTAGAAGAAACTAAGGTTCGGATTACCGTTCTTCTTTAATCTCCTTCCGTCGGACAACGCGTGCATTCAAGCTAGCTTTTCCTTCCTTCTTCTCCTTCTCTTCCCCCATCCAAACTCTCTCTCTTTCTCTCTCAAAGTGTAGGATGTTCAAAATCCCATTCAAATGAGATTAAGCTTCCTATTTATAGATTTTCAAGGTTAGGGGCAAAATGACTATTTTGCCCCTAAAATCACTATTCACACCTCCTTACTATTCAAGACTTAAGGACTAAGTTAACTTAGCCCTCAAGTTTGCTTAGCCCTTAAGTTTCGTAGTTTCGTCTTTCGGGTTTCGTCCGACAGTTTTAAAAACTGCGATTCTCGGAATCCAAATATTTTTGGATATTTCGTCTTTCCTTTACCGATTAACTTTTATGTATTCTTCGGATTTTTGAAAAAATAAAAAACACTTTTTGGTGTCAAGCGTTTTCCTTCACGTTTTCTCAGCTAAACGAGTGAAAAGTACATAACAGTACTTTTCGACATTTTTTATTTCGTCCAATTTCTACACGTTTTTCGAGAAAAACTTTTATCGGCTTACTTAACTTTTCACGATATATAATAGTCAAATCTTTCGACGGAATGTCATTTCGACATACCGAACTCTCGAAAAGGCATAGGTTATTCAAACCCTAACCCTTAGGTTTCGTCAGGTGAATAGTGCATATTTCGTCTTTTTCCCCAGAAATATTTTTGTTCCCGAAATTTTTTTATCTTCGTCTTGAAAATTCTTACTCATTCCGTCTAGCTCGTAGCCAGAATCCTCCCAATTAATAATCATTCTAGGTTATAGAACGATTAATAAACACATAACACATAATAGTATTAATAAAAATTTATTTTATTAATAACTAATTATTTAAACCTAAATTCTATATAATCCAAAATTTCGGGTTGTTACAAAACCTGCCCATACAGGATTAAACTTAAATAAAAATCTCCCAGGTTATCTAACCTTTAATTACAAACATTCAAATGCGAAAATTAAATAAACTTCATTACAATCTTTAAACCAAAGTCTGATAATAAAACTATCAAAACTATTACAAGTCTTCAATATTTGGTCGTCTTTCCTTTTCCCTTACTGGTGCTAGGTACGTCACCCTTTTCAGCTTTAGTTGTAAGAAATTTTACAGGCAAGAGTGAGCAAACAAGGCCCACTTGGAATAACAACAAGTAATTCTTTAAACTTTTACATCAATTGCCAAAACTAGGCTCAATAGAACTGAACAATGTGTTTTATTAACTTTTTGAAAACTATAACATTCACTGAGGGTCTAATGACCACGAATCATGTCCATGATTATAAGTAATCTTTCAACTTTAACTTTACTTGATATAAGACTATAAGGACTCCACGCACTTTGGGGGGATTAACCTTCAGATATAATGTATTGTGCACAACCATTTCAACGCTAAGCGTATACCTCTAATAAAAGAGTTCTTCATCTCAGTATTTAGAATACAAGTCCGCACCAAAGTAAGTTTGGTTTGGATACTTTACAAGGTAATTTAGAATTCAACGGTAATCAACTAAGGATTAGTTGATTACAATAGAAATAATTGTATGGTATGGAATAATCATAACTGAATTGATATTTGTAATAAACATTGAATAATCATATCATAATTTGCTTAACAATATTAGGTCAAAGTTATTGTGAATTGAATACTAAGCATGCATAGTGAATAGGAATTTGAACGATAAAGTTGTTCAACACTAGAATATTAAAAATAAAGCGACTCACATGCTAAATAATAAGTTACATATTAGAGAAACTTGTTCAATATTAAAAGTATTAGATTTGGGATACTTGTATCGTTATGAGCAACTAGATACAATAACTTATTCAATAATAGGCAATCTAGCTCTGTGAAAGTGTAGAGGTAGCAACTTATAACAATTGTAATTGAATTTGAAAACAATAACGTACTAATGAAATAGAACTCGAACAATGAAGTTTTGAGTTAGAGAACTTGCCTTTAGCACAAGCTAAACCTTACAACTTAAATCAATACCCTATACATATGTCATCATGACATAATTAGTCATTACCAACATTTTATATCTATATAAACAATACATACATCATGTAGGTCGAATTACCCATTCACATAATCAAACTATGTTAATACTAGTTAACACTTGATAACATGCTCATTCATAGTTTAATACTACTGAAATCATCATTTAACATTCCTATTATTAACACATAACATTTATTTTCAAAATTTGTATACTTAAACAAAACTGTCGGATCATACCTTTAACTTTCTAATTCTTGTTAAGCGCCATAGTAAATCATTAATAAATTTTACCTTTAAATATTGAAAGTTATATTTTATAACTTAAAATATTTTTAAACTATTTATTTCATTTAAAATGATTTGTCTAATATTAAAATCATTTTTAAACTAATTTATTTGATATAATTATTAAATAAATCTAATATCATTAATATTAAAATATTAATATTTTTCATTACAAAATATCAAAAGTTATATTTATAACTTAATATACTTTTATAACCTTTAAATCATTTTTATTAAATCATTAATTCTATTTTTCATAATTTATTTAATACATTTATTAAATAACTTTAATTACCATTAATATTAATTAATTAATGAAATTCATCACAAAATATTAAAAGTTATAGAAAATAACTTAAAATATTTTCTTATAACATAATATAATTTTAAATGATTTTTCAAGTATTAAAATCATTTTTAAATAATTTATTTAATATTATAATTAAATAAATTAAATACTTTTAATATTCCAAAAATATAAAATATTTATGAAATATATTCAAAATAATTAAAAAATAATTTTCGGATTTTAAAATAATTTTTAATAATTTATTTTGTATTTTTAATATTTTAAAACTATTTTTTCTATTTATTTTATTAAAATAATTAATTTCTAAAAATATTTATCGCTAAAGGGCCCTATAGCGACGAAACTGTCGCTATAGGTGTTCTTGAGCTTGTCAGAACCTTCAAAGCTTGTTAACCGGGTACTTAATTTTACCAAGTCTAGATTACAGGTCTACATGTTTCTGGGTTTGATAATGGTTTATGATTGTAGTATAAATGTAATACTACAATTAGCAACAAGTTTTATGTCCATAGATCATCATAACCGTGAGTTCTGGCCCATCAAAAACCTTGTCAGGACTGTTCTTCAATTTATGGGTTTCCCAGAAATGAAGAACAGTCAAGGTACCTTCTTGTCGATTCTTATAACTTGCATTCTGTTTCTACTTAGTGTAATATAAAGGTTCATAATTGCAGTAGAGATGTCAAGGAACAACTTTGTATCATCAAATCATACTAATAACAACAAAAGAACAAATTGTAAACAAGTCAAACATTGTCAGAAACAATGCTCTTACGGTTTCTGGAAATTCCAGAAACCCGTCCTCGTGATCGGTTTGCCCAGTTTAACCTCCTATTACATCGATCTGGCTTACGATATAAGACATATTAAATCATGGATCTATAGTCCAGACAACACAATACAATCTTATCACAACAACATTAACAATACACATATAACCTGACAGATCAAGGCATTAGAAAAAGTTGTCAGACGCGGCTAAAGACTTTCTGGGTTACCCAGATTTTAGAAAGTCATGGTCGGTCAACGACCTTTGACCATGAATAACTTACGATCTACAACTGATCTAACTCTAAATCAAGTTCTAGATTAAAGAGCTCATAGCATACTACAAGATTAAACCTTTAAACAACAAAAACACATAACATACAAAGATCTATGAGGACTGACATTTGACTGTCAGAGTCAAAAACAAAAATTTCCAGATTTTCAAAAACTTCAATTTCAAGCACTTTGATGTTATGGATCTGGGATAAAACAACCCATATCACTAAATAACATCTTATTACACAACATTAAACAAGAAACAACAAAATCTAACATCAGATCAAAAGATTTTCGAATTCTAGGGTTTATACCTTTTCTAAGCTTTGATTTTGATTCTGACCTTCTGATCTGTTAATGGTAATCATTGGGCTTGATTATGGGACTGATATACATATATAATTCGTGGTTTTTAGATAGAGAAATTCTAGGATGAGTGTGTGTTGGGTAAAATCTATATACGCACAACACGCAGCTATACGTGGTCCACAAGTAATAAAGTGATAAGTAGAGTATCGTTCCCACAGAGACTTATTAGCAAAAATCTTAACTTACAATTAACAGTCTTTTATTAACCCTAATTTTATTAAACAAATCAGCTCAATAATTGAAATTAACGAAACTAAAATTTAGAATAATTAAACTATCACAAAATAATCACAAGTATCAAAATCTGGTATTTCAAATAATTAATGGAAAATTAGACTTATAATTTCACCCTAAGCCTCACTATAATTTTAACACTTTTATTCCAATTCAACTCACTATTCCAGTTTATTAATCAAGAACACGAACGTAGTATTAACCACCTCTCGATGCACTAATACCGTATTAACGTCAATCCACAATTAAGATAGAAATTCGTTAAACACCTTAAGCAACTAATTCACTATATCTCTATGTAAATTACAATTGAAGAAGGTTGAAGAATAAGTTCTCTATCCGATTACATGCGGTGTCAAACATATCTCTACCTTAACACTCATCAAGTTTAAGCTATTAAAAAAATCCTGAACACATTCTATATCAACTAGGTCTAGATTTGAATATCCTCTCTCGATTCCATCCAACTCCACAAAGAATTGTTGATCAGGCAATTCATAGATTCAAGCACAAATCAATATAGATAAACTGGAAGATAGCTTATTAAATTGGAAATCAAAGTTTATAAAACCATAGATTCACTTAAAGATCCATCATAAGCCTAAAAAGTGATTTAGTTCATAATAAACAAAATAAACACTGAATAAATCATGGAAATCATCCTTTCAATTACAAATAATAGACTAAGATGAAGAATATTGAAAAACACCCCTCACGTAGCGTAGAATCGCAATCGTCTCGAAAATCGCTTTGAATTTCTCCTCCAATGCTTGCTAGAAAAACTGAAAGTAATCTTCGTAATTTGCCCTGTGTCTTTTTAAACTCAGTGTTTTTATGCTAATTATACACTTCAACATGTATTCAGATTAAAATTCCATGCCAAAACGAGTCCCAAGTCATCACCATCACTAAAACTCCACACTTGTAGCACTAGAAACCAACTAGGAGACTTCAAAATCGAGTATGCAAGCCCCAGCTGGATGTTTTTCTTTGTACAAGCCACCTACATTTGGTACCATTCTCATACATCTGCTTGCCAGGACCCACTACCATTTGGACCCTAAAGCACAAAAGGTCCAGCCCCGGCTAGGGGTATTCTGCCAATCACTTTTCCTGCTAGAACCTCCTCTGCTAAAACATCATAACTTTTAAACCGGGAGGAGTTACAGGGCCTGCTACCTATCAAATCGAAGCTATCGACGAGATCTAAATCTTTTGTTCTTTGAGTTTTCAGAAATTACAAATGGATGACGGTCGAAATTGCATTGGAAGAAGTTGCTGCTGTGTAATGATAACCGACACAACTTTTAACTTTGTCTTTGTTGCTAGAAAGCCATACTATCGCATCCGAACTTCCAAATAGAATAATGCAAGACATTCCGGAATGACAAGAAAGAGTTCCTTAACATAATCCAGGTTCCACGCCACGAACATGAAATGCACATAAAATGAACATGAAAACCTAAACTATATCCGGAATTGTTTTTCCTTGCAAATTTTATACCAATAGTTACTCACTCCGTTTCCAAGCATATAGTCTACAAAATGGAAACAAAATGCATGAAAAGTAACTAAGAAATACGAGATTAAGCAAATAATTCAAGTAATAGATGCCGGATAAGTAGGTATAAAACTGACTTATCAAATACCCTCAAACTTAAACCTTTGCTTGTCCTCAAGCAAAAACAAAACAAAGATGCAACACAATGCAATGGAATGGAATGCAACTAATCAATATGCCTATAAATCCAACAGTATCATAGAATCAAAATTATTCTTCCAGCCTCAGAGAAATCAAACAAACACTACAACACTTCATATATAAACCATTCAATAATTTCTTATCAATCCTCAAATCTTAAACTGTTATAACTGGTATAGTGTGTGTGATAAATATCCATGCTAATTGCTACAAATTCAGATTCAATACATAACCAATCTCTTAGCAAGAAACATACAGGGCAAACTCAAAAAGTTCAAAAGTAGACGAGTTCCAACTAAAACTAAACAATTACCACTTTCAAGGGTTCACATAGGGTACTTATACTTTATATATATATATATATATATATATATATATATATTCACTGCTCATCACGGGGGCTTTTTGCTCTTTTCCCATTTTTTTTTAATTTTTAAATATGACTATGCAATGCCTCATTCCATTAGGTTAACAGTGCTACCCCTTAGCGAGCTTTCAACCAACGACTCCCAGACCATAAAAGACCTTAGGGCGCTAGGTGTTAAGACACCCCTACGGGCGTACTTGCTCAAGTAACAAAGGCCCCGAAACAAGACTAGTCATGATATATATTCATTATTATTATTATTATTATTATTATTATAAAGCTTATGTACCCCACATTTATCCCCCCAAACATAGTTCTTGCTCAATTCTTCGTCTTTACTGCCTATCCTTGTCATTTTCTAATTTACACTAGCATTATCCTCTTGAAACTCCTTATGTATCAATTTGAACTAATCAGTCAACATAGGTGTTATTAACGTGCTACCCTTTTATACCAGTTTCAAACAAGCACAAGATCCAATTCATAACAAGAAATCACATCAAAAGCTCTAATAATCAGCATTATACTTGTCTACTCAATTCCAATCTCATCATTGGCCAAAATCAACTGAACTATCAAACAGCTGGACTCATGCAAGATGAACATATTAACTAACTATTATTTTTGTATTTTTTTTTTAACATAACTATGCAACTACATGATTACTTGAATGCAACACTTAACAATCATAAACATAAACTATGAACTTAACAAATGCAAACCTAGCTAATGAAATTAAATATGCAACATGTAACATGCAAACTGAATCCCCCAAACTTGAAAATTACAATGTCCTCATTGTATAGATAATGCAATAAATAAGAGAGGACTTCCTTGTAATCGCCTAAGTCTGGGTTGGTGGTGGTTGTTGTTCTTCATCGGAATCGCTAGGTGGGAACCTTGGCATTGGTGCTGGTTGCTAGTAAGGGAATTGGACAGTAGGATTGAAACTCTGGAGCGTAGTGTTCAATGAGGCGAAATATACATTCATGGCCTCAAACATGTGGTCCTTCCTTGCTGCTAGTCTCTGCAATTCTCTCCGTGCCTCCTTGTTGTGCTCATCCACTTGTCGTTGAAGGTTGAGAAATTGAGGGCTAGATATTACTCCGGGTTGTTGTGATGTCTCGGTGCTCAGAATCGATAAGACGTCTCGATGGCGTCGCAGACTAAAAAGGCACTAACCTACCTCTCGCATACAAAAGCATTGAAGGGGGCCTTATCCTCGGCGTTAGCGTAGAATTCTTTGACCACACTTACAACTGCGGCCTCGGGCTCCGCTGTGAATTTATAACAACCTTTTTGATATATTTGTTGCATCATTTCGCCATCCACAAAGCTCGGTGCAACCCCTTTCAGTGTTAGTGATTTTGTCACCATATAGTCGTAAATTGATTCGTGGCCAACACTTACAAATTTTCGCCTATCAACGGTTCGTGTTGGTTGTGTGGTCCCCGAACTCTCTCCTCGTTGCCTCTTTGATGCCGGTTTTGGTGCCATTGATTTGGAATTGAAGAGTTTTCCCCCCAAACTCTACTTAAGCAATTTGTCGAACACTTGGTGTGCGAGACTTGAAATTCCCACAAACTTGGTTATTTAGCTTGAACTATGGTGATAGAAGATGAGGAATTAGAAAACCAACTTCTTACTTTCAATATGTGTCGAATTTGGTTGCAGACATCTGCATAAATCCTATCCTTGAACTTCCAATGGGTGTGAATTTAGGTTGTTAGATTGTGTGGTAAATGGGTGGAATTATAGAGAGGAGTTTATGGAAGTGGGTAGTAGGTTACTAGGTGTGAGGAGTGGGGTTGTGTTTAATTGTTGTGAGGAGATGGGAAGTTATGTGAAGGTTGTGGGTGTATGTTGTGTAGGAGTTGGTTTGTAGGAGGTTGAAGTATAATGGAATTGAGAGATAATACATGCACCAACTGCCGAACTGATCCAACTGCCGTGCACTAATTGGATATCCAAATTTTTTTGGGTTTTTAGTCTTCTGAGGACCAAATTTTGACTTGGGGGTCTGCTGCCAATTCATCTTGAGCTGCTAATGCACGATTTGTGCTGCCTAACACCATGTGCATCCCATAGCTTCTTCTTTGAGTACTTGAACACAAGGAAAACATACTCATGAGTGGATATTGAGAAAATTAAAGCATGGAGGATAAGCTTATTTAGCTATCTAGTAAACTTTAAATCCTACATGACTATATTCTAGACAATTTTTTTTTTCTAACCTACCATTCACTAGCATGGATAAAATTACTTACGAAGAGAGAAAAATAAAAATAAAAATAAAATTGGGTTGCCTCCCAATGAGCGCTTGATTTTAAGTCGTTCAGCCTAACTACTCCTTGTTTCATCCCGGATCGGCTGGGTTAACTATGGCATGATGATTATATATCGTGCAACACCAACATTGTTGTAATGCATGCCCGTTCACTTGTATGTTGGATAATGAATTTGACTTTCTATCCTCAACTAATGCCTTAAGACCACTCTCCTCTTTGCAACCCCTGAACTTGACACGTGTAGATTCCTCGAGAAACTCGCACTCTTCCTTGTCAGTTGGGATTGGGATTTCCTTGAAAACCTTTATCGTTACTACCTGATCAAACACTTTCATAATCAGTTCTCCGTTAGGCACGTCAATCAGTGTTTGTCCAGTCACCAGGAATGGTCGTCCCAAGATGATAGGGATGTTCTTATCTTCTTCAAAATCTAATACCACAAAATAAAATTTGGAAATATTAGTGACTCAACTTTGTGTCGTCTTTGACTATTCCTAAAGGGTATGTTATTGATCTATCGGTGAGTTGTAGACTAATATTGGTTGGTTTTTCTTCATTTAATCCCAGCTTTCGGTAAATGGACAGTGACATAAGATTTATACTTGCTCCTAAATCGCATAGAACTCTTCCCACATCTTGATTGCCAATTGTACAAGGAATTGTAAAACTTCCTGGATCTTTCAATTTAGGCGGGAGCTTTTTCTGTAGTATTGCACTGCATTCCTCGGTTAATGCCACTGTTTCAAAATCCTGGAGCTTACATTTTTTTTGAAAGTATGTCCTTCATGAATTTAATGTAACGGCAGATCGCTCAAAAGTGCTTAACAAATGGAATATTAATGTTTAACTGTTTGAATATATCCATAAACCTTGAGAACTGGTTCTTTAACTTGTTATTTTCTAACCTTGAAGGAAAGGGTGTTGGTTGTGTAGCTTTAAATTGTTTCTCTTCCTTTGCTTTTTGCACCACTTTTTCTGTACATTTCTTCTTTAATTACTTCCCTTCATCCTCACATTTATCTCCTGCACTAGCTTTCTTATCCCAGTTAGAAACCAACTCCTTATTGCTTCTAAGCGTAATAGCATTACACTGCTCGTGAGTTCCCTTTGGATTTCTCTCGGTGTCACTTGGTAACGTCCCATTGTGGTCTACTGTTCGCTTCCTTTGTTATCTGACCTATCTGAATTTCTATGTTCTTAATCGCCAGCTGGGTGGTGGCCATGAATTTATCCAACTTATCCTCCAGATATTGAACTGTTGGTTGTTGATTCTGGGAAACCTGGAGGATATGATTGTCGTGAAGCTTGATTCTGTTGGTTGTTGCTCCATGAGAAATTCGGATGATTCCTATTTCCTTGATTGTATGTATTCTGATATGTATTTTGCAGAATTCTGTTGTAATTGCTGATGAACTGCACAGCTGCTGGATTAATCGCGCATTGATCCGTTGGGTACTCTCCCGCACAAAACTCGCATATTATTGCCAATTGTTGTACTTACTGTGTTTGTTGTGCTTGTGTTGCTTTCACCGACTCCAACATCATTGAAAGTGCAGATATTGTAATAACCCGAGATTTTCTATATAAAATAAATAAGAAATTTTGCGTATAAATTTTTTTTTTTAATGACGAGACTAAGTGTCAAGTAAAGTGAACGATAAATGAGAATACATTTATTACTTGAAAAATTAGAAATAATTTTGGAATTATTAATTACCACAAATTATATGGTAATAAATTTCTATAAGCCGAAATATTTTTATTAATTATTTTCCATGAAAACATGATTGGAAATAATATATGATGTGATAATTAGATTTATATAATAAATATTTTATTTTATGAATTGTTCGTAATATTTAAGTTAATTATTTTAACTTGATTATTGATCTTTGTGTCTACGAAGAATAAGTCGGACATGAGATCCAAACCTGGATTGGGATTGTGATCAAGAGATGAGAATAATAATATTATATTATTTATATAATGATTTTACTGATACCATAATTATGTATCTTTATAAAGTGATGAGATAATATTGAGCAATGACGGATTCGATTAGGTCATAGCATATTACCGCGTTGTGAAACCCTAATTATTAAACTCGGTTATGGGATATTTACGAGTAGTGGGATTGTGTATATGAAATTCTTGTGAATAAGAATATCGGTAATTAGAAGAAACCCTAATTATCGTCATGCGTCGATAAGTAGGACAAACCCTAATTATTATAACCCCTAACTTAGGTTGAAATTAGAAAACCGTAATGACCGTGTTAGTAACATACACGAGATAATTAAAGAACCACTAATGGTCAATTAGAAACCCTAATTGATGACGTTGAGAAAACCTAATTTTAATTAAGGGTTTAATTTCGATGTTATTGTATAAGTGTTTTAATTTACCAAAGGATAGAAGTTAATTGGTAAATTATAAGAATTAAATCTAGTGATTAAATATTACATTTAATTGCCTTGTACAAGATTGCCCATACACTCTTAAACAAAGCCCAACCATCACCCATAACAAATCGAAGCAAGAATCAAATTTTTTTTGGCAAAAAGGGTATAAGAACACTAAACCTAGAAATCCTTTGATTCGATGTTATTTGATGCAATTGATTGTTTAAAGTTGTGTAATAGGATTTTAGTTGATGATATGGGTTGATAAATCAAAGACCCATAACATCAAAGTGCATTTAATTTGAAGATTTAAACAACTTGGAAAAACTCAATTACATTATTTTTCACCAAATGTCAGAGGCCATAACTCTTTGCTCGATCATGAGTTTTGTTCTTCAAAAGTTGTTATGTGTAGTCTAATATGTGGTCTTTAATCTGCAAAAAGAATCAAGTCCATATCATGTATAGATTAGAAGTTATAGATGGTCAAACATGGTTGACCGATCACGATAAACTATTTTTGGGAAGTCTGTAATGGGGCATTCTCGTCCACTTTTTGTGCTTTAAAAGGTCTGGGCTTTTGATATGTTGTAGTGCATTGAGTTAGGAAGCCATAGGCTTTGGAATGACCTCATTCCAACCTCGGATGAGGGAATTATGGTGATTAGAAGGAAATGTGTCAAATTTCTCAAAACTGAAAGTCAGCAGCAGGATATGCTATTCGGGACACTGTTTTGATCAGTTAATATTTTCAAAACCTTTTGGGCTTTTGGTATGTTATAGTACACCGAATAAGCTTTCCATAGACTCCGAAACGGACTAAATCCGATATCGGAGGAGAGAGTTATGACATTTCAAAGTAGTAGTGTCAAAACTTCCCAACAAGTGCGGTGCAGTCCATTTGAACGGAATTTCTGGACTGATGTGTTCAGAATTTGGAAATGGTCAAAGAATAAAAGTTGTAGCCCCAGAAGTTAGCTTGGCGTGGGCTCAAGAATCGCTCAAAATGTTTTAAAATGAAAAGTTATGGACTGTTTTAGCGGAAGAGGTAAAGCTGAAACGAGATTGAAAAGCTATTATGAGCGTCCACTTTTGACGACTTTATTTGGGCTACCTAATGAACCCAATTGGGTAATTCAGTATTTTTAAAAATAGTCTTACATACCATGTATAACATATCCAAAAATCAGATTAATCGGAGTTATGAGCAATGCGTTAGAAAATCGCATAAAGTGAGCTATTGAAAAATTAGTATAAACCAAGTCCCACATCGACTAAGTTGAGAACTTCACCATTTTCTAAACCTATAAATAGAAGGGCTTGGCCTTTGTTTCATTCACCAACAATAAGGCCTCCAATTGTTTTGAGAAAGACTTTGTTGTGGGAGAACTTTTTATAAAGATCTCCTTAGTTAAATTTTAGGCGTGGAAGTTAAGTATTCGATTCGTGGAATTCAGTATTTAGGGTATGTTTCTTATTTAATTTTGTAATGTTATTATTTTTAATTGTTAGTTAAAGTTTGAATTTTTGAAGTTTAGTTAGTGTTGTTAATAAACTAGTTAGTTTACTATGTTTATTTTGGCTTAGAATTAGTTAGGTAAATGAGTTATTTGTGATGACTTTTAATATTTTGTGATGAATTTCATTAATTAATTATTATTAATGATATTAAAGTTATTTAATGATTATATTAAATAATTTAGTTTAAAAATGATTTTAATATTATAAAAATCATTTTAAATGAAAATAAGGTATTTAAAAATATTTTAAGTTATAAAATATAACTTTTAATATTTAAATGATAATTTCATTAATAATTAAATATTAATGATATTAAGATAATATTAATGATATTTAGTTTATTTAATAATTATTATTAAATAAATAGTTTAAAAATGGTTTTACTTATTTAAAAACCATTTAAAGAGGATATTAAGGATTTAAAAATATTTTAAGTTATAATTAATGACTTTTAATATTTGGATAAATAGTACATTAATATTTAAATATTAATGGTAATTATTTAAAAATGATTTTTATTGTTTTAAAAATCATTTAAGGGTAATATAAATGTTTTAAAAATAGTTTGAGTTATTATAAATAACTTTTATATTTTGGCAATGGTTTCATTAATAGTTTAGTATTAATTAAACTATTAATGATAATGGAATTATTTAATGTTTAAATCATTTAATTATGATTCCGATATTTGAA
The DNA here is from genome assembly GCA_020205605.1 of Panax ginseng. Taxonomy (NCBI): domain Eukaryota; kingdom Viridiplantae; phylum Streptophyta; class Magnoliopsida; order Apiales; family Araliaceae; genus Panax; species Panax ginseng. The sequence goes on along the minus strand of CM035147.1, from coordinate 49,576,452 downwards.
AGTTATAATGAAGCCAAACTAGTCGACTTGAGAACCGATTATGAAGTTCTAAATTTGAAGAAGAACACCTATAGTAACAGTTATATCACTATAGGCCCTTTAGTGACAGATTTGAATTATTTTAAATTTTTCAATTTCTGGAAATTGCGAAAATGATTAAAAATAAGATGTCCGATATTTACAAATGTTGAGGTATAGAATAAGAGTCTTAGACTAGAGTATTTACCCGATAAAAAGTCGTCGATGACGCCAACAAATGTCGGACCTTATAAAAAAAAGAAAGAAAAGACATTGTAAGAGTATAGATGAGATATTTGAAAAATGTATAAAAATATTTCAAGTACGAATAAGAACTAAAAGTATGATCACTTTGTGATTATGTGATTAGACTATGTCTTCAATTGTAATAGATGCGATTACTATGTGTTAAGATATATTGTTCTAATCAAGCGAATGATCCGATTATTGATAGATTGTGATAAAGAGATAAAACCTAAGTTGAGATTTGTAATCGTGAATCGAGCAAGTATCCTACCTTTGCATTTTCTTTATGCAATGGACATGAGTAAGAAGTTTTTAATTATTCTATTCTCATGCAGTTATATACGCTTTGATTATCAACATGTTAGCTCGGATATATATTACGTTAAGTTGATTTCTAAATGGTTATACAAGCGTCCCCCACTTGGATAATCATGGCATTTATTCACATGTTGATATACCTTTGTCAATTACACGTATATATATGTTGAATTACATATTATTGTTGAGCAAGATTAAAACCTTGGGTTTGGAACCGTGCATGTATGAACATCCCTATATGGGAAGATTTTTGCTTAAAGGCGGATAGAGTGAGCGATGAATTTCGTTCAAGTTATGTAGTATTGATCAATCATAGTACAACTGGGGGTGATCACCCTCTGTGCTCAGTAAGTTATGACGGTTTGAGGATAGAATTCCGCTAAACCTTTCAAAATGAAAAGAATGTTCATAGTATGTTTCTTAAACCCTATTCAAGGGTAGAGCAGAGCCAAATTTAAAGAATTTGAAAGAGAGTTGTTATGTGAATTTTTATCAAGATGATTACTTCACAACTTTCAATTCGTTGTAGAAGTGTTAAGTAAAGAGAATACTTATATTCTTTCAAACTTATATATAATTGCTATTACTTCTTTGGGCACTTAAATGCTCATCCTTGCTTAGATTAAATGTTTTCAGTTATGTATGAGCAACTTGAAGGCTCGGGCACGACTAAAGGAAAAGGAAAGCTGATTGAATAAGTGTGTATTATGAGTTAATGGTTATAGTTGTATTGGTATCTATTCAAGTATTGTAAGGAATGTATTTGAAGGTCACGTACCTAGGGAAGTAAACTTTGATGTATGTAAATTAAGTTTGAATGTATTATTATTTAGTATTATTCAAATTTTAAAGAAATGGTATCGTGGAGAACCGAGTTTGGGTTTCAAGTACCTAGATTTGGGGTAAATCACGAGTTGGTATCAAAGTCGTTGGTTATGAAGCTTAGGTAGGAATACGAGACTACTAACCGCAATGATTAGGATAAGTATTAACTCATATAGAGTTAGTTGGTCGATAAGATTCAAAGATGAATCTCGGTGAGTGTAAAGAGACACGAGTTCCCTAACTCTATTTATAAAGTTAAACAAGAAGGGAATAGATTGAGTCTAAAAAGATCTGAAAAGTGCGATTATGAGAGATCGTAAAATAAAACGATCAAGATATAGAACTAAATCGTAATATATACGATGAGATCACCCGTGATGATCGATAAGGCTATAATGACCCGGAAGGAATCAATCGATGATTGGAAAGTTTCTGACAAGATTCTTTGTGTATGAATTATACTATCAATTGAGTACAGATCCGTAAGAGAATTATAAATACGAATAAATTCGTATGGAGAATGGGGTTAGTGTTAGATGGGGATTCAATTGAGGACTCATGTCGGCATTTGAGTTGTATAATTCTTCATTATATGGAAGTTGAATTGTACTTGGTGTAAAAACCACTTAGTTTTCTCGCAATCGATAATCATTGAAATGTCGTGGTCGCGCTATATTTGTTATATGCACATTAAGAGGATGACTCCATTCTCGTGTGTATAATGGTAGATAGGTCATAGATAGAGAATATAAGATTAAGTTCGAGTTCTTAAAACTCATACCTATGAGACATTCTTGACTCATAATTATATGAAATGTTTATGAACCCCTCAAATGAATGGACGCTTAAAGGTCCGACTAGGATAAGTTCTTAAACTCATATGATTGTGGAAATTTATGAACTTATACGTGTGGTTTGATGAAGCGGGTATAATTTTGTGTGAATGGAGTGTTATGGATTACGAGGAGCAGATAGATTGTTAAGTAAATGATTTTTAGTGAAGGTGTTAGGTTTTCCTAAACTCCTAGCTATGCTAAACTTCAAAATTTTTGACATCAAGCTAAATACGCACTATGTGCTTTTGAAAACAAAATGTAGACTCGTAATCATTTTTGAAACGGTTTAAAGTACGGTCTATGCTACTTATTTCGGCTAGACGCAAATGATTTGAAATATCAAAATTGTTTTTAATTATCACTCATGTACCATGTAACCTGGTGCAGAGATGATAAAAATGTGATGGAGTTGTAAATACAGGAATACTTAGTGTGAATTTGACCTGAAGTCGTCGTTCCACTATTGTATGATGTGTTATGACAAAGTCATACAATGACAGCATCCTCAACGGATTGTTAATACAGTACGGCATCATGACGTCATTCTCGAAAATGTTTTCAAAAAGTTTAATTTGCCAACGGGGTTTGGCTACATCTAAATAATTCGATTGAATTGAATTATTGATATGAGTCTATGCTATTTGAATCAGCTAGACTAATGTTTATGAAAACTCTAAGTGTTCATTGAAAGAAATTTCCTGAACCAAATTGTTTGGTGCGGAATCCTATGATAAGACTGAGGTGAATAATGTTGTTTGGATAAATGATCCAATCTAATGGCGTAAATATTAAGCTAGGTATGATTAATACGTTTATGCATGACGTAGGGTACAATAGGCTAATCACCTAAAGTACTATTAATGGTAGTTTACCTTCTTTGTGATTGTAAACATACTGTAATGTTTTGTTTTGCGGTATGAATACCGTTAAAACTATGTGTTCATGGTCTATATGACCCCTCAAAGACAATTTGAAAACTTTTACTCTTGTGAGAGGTGTATTGGGTAGCATGTGATGATATGTGTGAATGTTGTAAGTACGAGATAGAGTTAAGCGAGTTATGAGGGAGGTTGGAGCGAGAGGGGAGATATTCGGATAAGGCGGTTGAAGGTTGAAATAGAAGCCAAAGACACAAGATATATAGCTTGGACCGGGCTTTAGTCATCACTTTCATGCGATTCGATGCGAGTGGATAGAGCATTTTTACAGAGAGATAGGCGTTGATGAGAATTGAATAAATTTATCGTCAATCAAAATAAGAGACAACGTATATAGAACTCTTGATGATTGTGTATATATACTATATGTTAATCGGGGTAACTTATGTTTGTAGATGTCCGGTGAGAAAGATATGTGGAATAAGAAGGATCATATTCACACCCAGAGCTAATATCAAGGCCAACAGATGAAATAGAAGCTCACTAGGAACCCAAATCGGACGAGGTGGCTATCGTGGAAAAACGTAGCATCGGATCCGAAATGTTGGATTTGTGAGATAGTGATTCGAGACACTAAAGTTGAAAGTCGCTCAAGCATCAAGCGGAGGTGCGAGATTTGGAGAACAAGGTTTCTTCATTGGAAAGGTTGTGGGAGATAGAAAAGTTGATGCGTCGGCGTTAATGGAAACAATGGAAGAGCAGGATAAGCTCAAAATCCAAATTAACGGATGGAGCCTCAAGCGACACATCCGTGAAGGACACACCTCTCCTCGTTGCCCCGACTATAAGAAAGGTGGATGTTTTAATTGTGGGATGGAAGGACATCGAGCGAATGAATGTCCGAGAAAAAGGTTTGGTAAATAAGTAGTATGGGTTATATTGTGTTTATGTAATGTGTGTGATAAGTAATGAACTATTTTCAACTTTTATGTTGGTCAAGATTTTAAATCCCGACTTTCGTAGTCACAAAGGGATAGCTATTGATTAAAGCAGGATGTGCTGTGTAAATATTCGATAAATGAATATGAATCTAAGTTTGAGAAATGAAACGAGTTTAATACATTAATCTTATGCAATGAGGTTTAAAATGTAAGGGTATAATTTATGGTTTTATTTAACCAGATAATGCCGCCAAGACGTCAAACTCAAAACCAAAGGATAGAAGAATCTACTAATCTTTGGGAGCGACAAATTTTAATCGATGCAAAACTTTGCAAACATGGTAGCTCAAAGCTATGCGTGAGGAACACCGATTCATGGAAACCGGCCGGACAATCGCTTGGCAAAATTCAAAGACTTCAAAGCAGTAGTACCACCGAATTTAGAGGATCGGTGACCTATAGAAGCCAGGACTTGGGTGAATGAGATAGAAGGCGTTTAATCGCTAAAGTAGATGAGGGGCAAAAGAGCGCTTTTGCCACTTATATGATGAAAGGGAAGCTAACTTTTGGTGGGAGGCAAATAAGACTTCAGGCAGAGAAGAAGAAATTACTTGGGATAGGTTTAAGGATTTATTTTTTGAAAACTATCTCTCTGTTAGTATGCGATCTAGAATGGAGGTGAGATTCACGGAGATAAAGCAGGATAACATGGTGCATTGTGAGTATGCCGCAAAAATTTAATGAGTTAGCTAGGTTTGCTCCACATCAAGTGGATACAGGAGGCTAGGAAGGCAAGGAGATTTGAGTGGGCTTAAAACCCAGCTCTACAATAAGGTGTCAAGATTGCAAATCAATACTTTGCAAAGACTCATGGAGAAGGCTATCATTCTTTGAACAGGAAGTGAGGCCATGAGCCTCTACCACAAGGAGAAGAAGAATAAAAGCAAGTCGGAAGGAACAATAAAGATAGAAAGTAGTAGTGGGAATAGGGTGAGAAAAGAATGAGGAATTTTTCCGAGAAAATGCAAGTAAAAGCGAGGTTGGTATAAAAAGAAGGTAGTGCGGTGCAAGAATTGCGGGAAGAATCACTCGCCGATTAATCGAAGGGCAAGTTTGTATGCTACAAGTGCGGGCAAGAGGGTCATATCTCTCCCAATCGCCCTAACTCAAGGATGATCGGTGGATGTTTTATATGTGGATCGACCGAGCATAAGGTAAGGAAGCCATCCACGAGAGGGAATGGAGGCGAGGAACGTAACCACGGGAGAAGCGAGTGGGGCGTTAGCAATTTGAGGACCAAACTCAACCAAGAACTCCAACGAAAGCAACTCGAGGGTTTACAAACATGCAGCGGTCCAGATACGGTGGCGGTACCGGAAGCAGAACTCCGGTGCTATTTGAATAACTTATATATCTTATATTTTCGCTTAATCGGATAGACAAGTGTTATGATGAATAATTAAAGATCGGTTCGATCAAGTATGATCGAGATCTACGTATACAATGATTATATGCTATGTACCCATACGCATATGAGTTTTTAAAGCGGTGATTAGGGACGGAATCCTTATAAGGAGGTGAATGTAATAACCCGAGATTTTTTATATAAAATAAATAAGAAATTTTGCGTATAAATTTTTTTTTTAATGACGAGACTAAGTGTCAAGTTAAGTGAGCGATAAATGCGAATACATTTATTACTTGAAAAATTAGAAATAATTTTGGAATTATTAATTACCACAAATTATATGGTAATAAATTTACGTAAGTCGAAATATTTTTATTAATTATTTTCCATGAAAACATGATTGGAAATAATATATGATGTGATAATTAGATTTATATAATAAATATTTTATTTTATGAATTGTTCGAGAATATTTAAGTTAATTATTTTAACTTGATTATTCTTTGTTATTGTACGAAGAATAAGTCGGATATGAGATCCAAACCACGGATTGGGATTGTGATCAAGAGATGAGAATAATAATATTATATTATTTATATAATGATTTTCAATTACCATAATTATGTCTTTGGGTATGTCTTGATGCGAGATAATATTGAGCAATGACGATTCAATTAGGTCATAAGATATTACCGTCTTTGTGAAACCCTAATTATTAAAACTCGGTTATGGGATATTTCGAGTAATGACTGTGTATATGAAGTTCTTTGTGAATAAGAATATCGGTAATTAGAAGAAACCCTAATTATTGTTATGCGTCGATAAATAGGACAAACCCTAATTATTATAACCCTAACCGGTTGAAATTAGAAACCGTAACGACTGTGTTAGTAACATACACAGATAATTAAAGAACCACTAATGGTCAATTAGAAACCCTAATTGATGACGTTGAGAAAACCTAATTTTAATTACCGGGTTTAATTTCGATGTTATTGTATAAGTGTTTTAATTTACCAAAGGATAGAAGTTAATTGGTAAATTATAAGAATTAAATCTAGTGATTAAATATTACATTTAATTGCCTTGTACAAGATTGCCCATACACTCTTAAACAAAGCCCAACCATCACCCATAACAAATCAGAAGCAAGAATCAAGATTTTTTTGGCAAAAAGGGTATAAGAACACTAAACCTAGAAATACTTTGATTCGATGTTATTTGATGCAATTGATTGTTTAAAGTTGTGTAATAGGATTTTAGTTGATGATATGGGTTGATAAATCAAAGACCCATAACATCAAAGTGCACGAATTTGAAGATTTAAGCAACTTGGAAAAACTGAATTCTGTTATTTTTCACCAAATGTCAGAGGCCATAACTCTTTGCTCGATCATGAGTTTTGTTCTTCAAAAGTTGTTATGTGTAGTCTAATATGTGGTCTTTAATCTGCAAAAAGAATCAAGTCCATATCATGTATAGATTAGAAGTTATAGATGGTCAAACATGGTTGACCGATCACGATAAACTATTTTTGGGAAGTCTGTAATGGGGGCATTCTCGTCCACTTTTTGTGCTTTAAAAGGTCTGGGCTTTTGATATGTTGTAGTGCACTGAGTTAGGAAGCCATAGGCTTTGGAATGACCTCATTCCAACCTCGGATGAGGGAATTATGGTGATTAGAAGGAAATGTGTCAAATTTCTCAAAACTGAAAGTCAGCAGCGGGATGTGCTATTCGGGACACTGTTTCGATCAGTTAATGTTTTCAAAACCTTTTGGGCTTTTGGTATGTTATAGTACACCGAATAAGCTTTCCATAGACTCCGAAACGGACTAAATCCGATATCGGAGGAGAGAGTTATGACATTTCAAAGTAGTAGTGTCAAAACTTCCCAACAAGTGCGGTGCAGTCCATTTGAACGGAATTTCTGGACTGATGTATTCGGAATTTGGAAATGGTCAAAGAATAAAAGTTGTAGCCCCCGAAGTTAGCTTCGCGTGGGCTCAAGAATCGCTCAAAAATGTTTTAAAATGAAAGAGTTATGACTGTTTTAGCGGAAGAGGGTAAAGCTGAAACGAGATTGAAAACCTTTTATGAACGTCCACTTTTGACCTTTGTTTGGGCTACCTAATGAACCCGAATTGGGTAATTCGTATTTTTAAAAATAGTCTTACATACCATGTATAATATATCCAAAAATCAGATTAATCGAAGTTATGAGCAATGCGTTAGAAAATCGCAAAGTGAGCTATTGAAAAATTAGTATAAACCAAGTCCCACATCGACTAAGTTGAGAACTTCACCATTTTCTAAACCTATAAATAGAAGGGTTTGGCCTTTGTTTCATTCACCAACAATAAGGCCTCCAATTTTTTTTTTGAGAAAGGCTTTATTGTGGGAGAACTTTTTATAAAGATCTCCTTAGTTAAATTTTTGGCGTGGAAGTTCAGTATTAGGTCTGTGGAATTAAGTATTTAGGGTATGTTTCTTATTTAATTTTTGTAATGTTATTATTTTTAATTGTTAGTTAAAGTTTGAATTTTTGAAGTTTAGTTAGTCTTTGTTAATAAACTAGTTAGTTTACTATGTTTATTTTGGCTTAGAATTAGTTAGGTAAATGAGTTATTTGTGATGACTTTTAATATTTTGTGATGAATTTCATTAATTAATTATTATTAATGATATTAAAGTTATTTAATGATTATATTAAATAATTTAGTTTAAAAATGATTTTAATATTATAAAAATCATTTTAAATGAAAATAAGGTATTTAAAAATATTTTAAGTTATAAAATATAACTTTTAATATTTAAATGATAATTTCATTAATAATTAAATATTAATGATATTAAGATAATATTAATTATATTTAGTTTATTTAATAATTATTATGAAATAAATAGTTTAAAAATGGTTTTACTTATTTAAAACCATTTAAAGAGGATATTAAGGATTTAAAATATTTTAAGTTATAATTAATGACTTTTAATATTTGGATAAATAGTACATTAATATTTAAATATTAATGGTAATTATTTAAAATGATTTTTATTGTTTTAAAAATCCTTTAAGGGTAATATAAATGTTTTAAAAATAGTTTGAGTTATTATAAATAACTTTTATATTTTAGCAATGGTTTCATTAATAGTTTAGTATTAATTAAACTATTAATGATAATGGAATTGTTTAATGTTTAAATCATTTAATTATGATTAGATATTTGAAAGTTATAATAGGCCAAACTATTTGACTTGAGAACCGATTATGAAGTTCTAAATTTGAAGAAGAACACCTATAGTAATGATTATATCACTATAGGCCCTTTAGTGATGATTTGAATTATTTTAAATTTTTCAATTTCTGGAAATTGCGAAAATGATTAAAAATAAGATGTCTGATATTTACAAATGTTGAGGTATAGAATAAGAGTCTTAGACTCAGTATTTACCCGATAAAGCTGTCGGTACGCCAACAAATGTCAGACCTTATAAAAGAAAGAAAAGACTACTGTAAGAGTATAGATGAGATATTTGAAAAATGTATAAAAATATTTCAAGTACAGAATAGGAACTAAAAGTATGATCACTGTGATTATGTGATTAGACTATGTCTTTAATTGTAATAAGCGATTACTATGTGTTAAGATATATTGTTCTAATCAAACGAATGATCTGATTATTGATAGGTTGTGATAAAGAGATAAAACCTAAGTTGAGATTTGTAATCAGCGAATCAGGCAAGTATCATACCTTTGAATTTTCTTTATGCAATGGACATGAGTAAGAAGTTTTAGAATTATTCTATTCCTGTACAGATTATGTACGCTTTGATTATCAACATGTTAGCTCAGATATATATTCTGTTAAGTTGATTTCTAAATGGTTATACAAGTGTCCCCACTTGGATAATCATGGCATTTATTCACATGTTGATATACCTTTGTCAATTACACGTATATATATGTTGAATTACATATTATTGTTGAGCAAGATTAAAAACCTTCGGGTTTGGAACCAGGCATGTATGAACATCCCTATATGGGAAGATTTTTGCGTAAGGCGGATAGAGTGAGCGATGAATTTCGTTCAAGTTATGTAGTATTGATCAATACAGGGTACAACGGGGCTGATCACCCTCCGTGCCCGTAAGTTATGACGGTTTGAGGATAGAATTCCGCTAATATAATGATTCCCCATGTTGTTGTTCAAACATCGTAATCTCGTTCCTCATCTTCGCAGTTTTCGCCGGTGGAAAGAATTTTGCGAGGAATTTTTGAGCTAAATCCTCCCATGTTGTTATCGAACCGGACGGTAGAGAATGCAACCAACTCTTCGCCTTGTCCCGTAAAGAGAATGGTAATAATTCAAGTCTCACCGCATCATCCGAAACCCCATTGAACCTAAAAGTGTCGCACATTTCTAGAAAGCTGATCAGATGCTCGTTCGAATCGTCATTTGCAAAACCCCCTAACTGAACTGAATTTTGAATCATTTGTATCATCCCAGGCTTAATTTCGAACGTATTTGCTGCTATTGCTAGCCTAGTGATGCTTGACTGCAGTTCAGTCACCTTGGGTGTTGCGAAATCCCTTAATGCTTTTCGATCTTCGGCTGCCATTAATGTTACCTCTTCCTTTTCAGATGTTTCGAATTCTTGCCTCGTTTCCTTGATCCACTTACTCAACTTCTGAAACCTTTTCTCAATGTCGTCCTCAAAAGGCAACAAGTCTGGATTTTTGGACCGAGTTTGCATAAACTGCTTTCACACCTGAAATAGAAGAAACAATACAAAAATAAAAATGTCTAAGTAAAACTAGATTAATTAAACTGATATTATAAAACTATTAAGAATTATACTAAATGTTCCTCGGCAACGGTGCCAAAAACTTGTTGGGTAAAATCTATATACGCACAACACGCAAGTATACGTGGTCCACAAGTAATAAAGTGATGAGTAGAGTATCGTTCCCACAGAGACTTATTAGCAAAAATCTTAACTTATAATTACCAATCTTTTATTAACCCTAATTTTATTAAACAAATCAGCTCAATAATTGAAATTAACGAAACTAAAATTTAGAATAATTAAACTATCACAAAATAATCACAAGTATCAAAATCTGGTATTTCAAATAATTAATGGAGAATTAGACTTATGATTTCACCCTAAGCTTCACTCTAATTTTAACACTTTTATTCCAATTCAACTCACTATTCCAGTTTATTAATCAAGAACACGAATGTAGTATTAACCACCTCTCGATGCACTAATACCGTATTAACGTCAATCCACAATTAAGATAGAAATCCGTTAAACACCTTAAGCAACTAATTCACTAATTCTCTATGTGAATTACAATTGAAGAAGGTTGAAGAATAATTTCTCTATCCGATTACATGCGGTGTCAAGTATATCTCTACCTTAACACTCATCAAGTTTAAGCTATTAACAAAATCCTGAACACATGTTATATCAACTAGGTCTAGATTTGAATATCCTCTCTCGATTCCATCCAACTCCACAAAGAATTGTTGATCAGGCAATTCATAGATTCAAGCACAAATCAATATAGATAAACTGGAAGATAGTTTATTAAATTGGAAATCAAAGTTTATAAAACCATAGATTCACTCAAAGATCCATCATAAGCCTAAAAAGTGATTTAGTTCATAATAAACGAAATAAACACTGAATAAATCATGGAAATCATCTTTTCAATTACAAATAATAGACTAAGATGAAGAATATAGAAAAACACCCCTCACGTAGCCTAGAATCGCAATCGTCTCGAAAATCGCCTTGAATTACTCCTCCAATGCTTGCTAGAAAAACTGAAATTAATCTTCGTAATTTGCCTTGTGTCTTTTTAAACTCAGTGTTTTTATATTAATTATACACTTCAACATGTATTCAGATTAAAATTCCATGCCAAAACGAGTCCCAAGTCATCACCATCACTAAAACTCCACACTTTCAGAAGCAAGAAACCAACTAGAGACTTCAAAATCAAGTATGCAAGCCCCAGCTGGATGTTTTGCTTTGTACAAGCCAGCCCAGTGGTACCATTCTGCTTCTGACTCTCGGACCCCACCCTACTGGATCCTAAAGCACAAAAGGTCCGAATTTTTACCGGGGTATTTTGCCAATCACTTTTCCTGCTAGAACCTCCTCTGCTAAAGCTGCCATAACTTTTAAACCGGGAGTAGTTACGGGGCCCGCAACCTATCAAATCGAAGCTATCGACGAGATCTACAACTTCCATTCTTTGAGATTTTAGAAATAACAAACGAATGACTGTCGAAATTGCATTGGAAGAAGATGCTACTGTGTAATGACAACCGGCACAACTCTTAACTTTGTCTTTGTTGCTAGAAAGCCATACTATCGCATCCGAACTTCCAAATAGAATGATGCAAGACGTTCCGGAATGCCAAGAAAGAGTACCTTAACATAATCTAAGTTCCATGCCACGAACATGAAATGCACATAAAATGAACATGAAAACCCAAACTATATCCGGAATTGTTTTTCCTTGCAAATTTTATACCAATAGTTATTCACTCCGCTTCCAAGCATATAATCTACAAAATGGAAATAAAATGCATGAAAAGTAACTAAGAAACACGAGATTAAGCAAATAATTTAAGTAATAGATGCCGGATAAGTAGGTATAAAACCGACTTATCAGTGTGGTGATCAAATGGCTTAAAAATGACATTTCTCTTTCTTGAATCTATATATATTGTGTTGTAATGCATGTATATGCTGAATGAGGCTGATTGCTGGAGTTATTGAACATGTGGGAAAGTCAAGAGTTGGTTTACCAACTAAAGTTTTGGTTAGTCTTGCAAGCAACTTACTAAATAATACAAAAAGGGTAGTTTGGTCTTTTGATTTTCCAATTTAATGGCACTTTGGTCACTTGGTAAACTCTTAGGGTTTGACCCTTAGGGGTTAAACTCTTAGGATTTGACCCTAAGGGGTTAAACCTTAGGGTTTAACCCTAAGGTTTTTCCAAAAATTTAGCTTTCTAGAATTTCAATTTATGGAAAAATAAAATATAAAAAAATGACTTTCTAATTTTTTGAAAATTAGGGTTTCCTAATTATGATTAATTTCTAATTACACTATACATGAACATTAGTGTTTTAGTGTCCACTAATTAGCTTTTAGCTTACAATTAACAAATTAATGTTACCAAATTAACAAAATAGGGTTACTAATTTTAGAATTAGGGTTTCCTAAAATTTTTAGGGTTTTCCTAATTAACATTGATATTTATAATAAATGTCATAAATCATATATCACGATTACAAAACAATCTTGTACTCTAATTTTGGTTTCAAATTAGGGTTGAACAATAACTTAGGGTTTTCTAAATATTAATTAGGGTTTTGAAAATTAGGGTTCTCCCTAATTACTGTTAATATCAATAATACCAGTCGTTAATCATATTATCATGATTACATAATGACTTAACAAATTCATAGAGTCGTAAATGGCCTTCGAATTAGGGTTTCAAATCAATTAGGGTTTATAATTTAAATATTAGGGTTTCTAAAAAAACATTAGGATTTCTAAATATTAATTAGGGTTTATCTAATTAATATTAAATTATATAATACACCACATATATCACATAACACTATTATATAACAGAATTTACTTTCCCATTTGAATAAAAAAAAATAGGGTTAAATAAAATAATGCTAGGGTTTTGACATTATACACAATAATTGACCAACCATTAACCAGTCCAGAAACATACAGTACATATTAATAGCACTGAAAAATCAAAATATAATATTATTATATTATTATTCTTATCCATTGATAAAAATCCAAAATTAGGGTTTGGATTCCATATCTGATTTATTCTTCATATATAACATTATTAATTAAGTTAATATAATTAACTTAATTAATCTTGCATAAATTTATATAATAAAATAAATAATTATTATAATAATTCTAAAAATCATTTCATATATTATTTAAATAATATATAATTATATTTTCATGGAAAATAATTAATAAAACATTTCTACTATAATATTATTTATTATAAGAATATACTTTATAATAATCAATAATTCTCAAATAAAATTATTTGTAAATATTCATGTAATAAATATATTTTTATTTATCACATAATTACATATATACATTATCTTGTACAAATCCTCATCCTTAAAATAAAAAAAAATTATACGCAAAATTTCTGATTTAATTATATAGAAAATATCGGGTTGTTACACAACCACGAATTGCCTAGCCATCATCACCACCCATTCTAGCCTTGCTGAGTTTTACGCAATGGAGAGTAACACACTATTTATGTACTAGTGGGTCACTCAATTTAGGACAAGAGCACCCATTCTCAGCAACTTGTTATTCTAAGGCTTGGTATGGTTCTTTTAATTCCCAAAATGTAATTTCAATGTATTAATGCTACTACACAATGGAAAGTTGGGGATTATTTATATACTCTAATGAATACAATAAATCTTACTATATAGTCTATATATATGATATATAGACATATTAATGTGTCACCTTGTACTATATAAAATATATAGTTAAGTACCATATAATAAATGTTTAATATATTGCATGTAAATAAATCAAGTAAATATATAATTATATTATAATTATTAATCTTTTACTCATTAATTATTATTTATTCATAATAATTATTAATCAACACATTATCAATTAATTACCCATATTGCAATTACTCAATATATTCAAATCCTGCCACTATATTCAAATAAATTGAATATTTAATTATTAATAATCCTATCAATTCTTTGATATTAAAGTCTTAGGGTTAGTCCACTAATTTAAATAAACTATTAGTGACTCCATTTAATTATTTCATAAATTCACATAACCACATAAGGTTTAAATAGACTCACAAAACTAACTAATTAAAATTAAATAACATATTTAATTAATAAAGAGTTTAAAATTCACGGTCATTACATCCCTCCCCCCTTATAAAAATTCTGTCCTCAGAATTGTAAAAAAATAAGGTTACTCAAATAAAAACGAAAAATTCGCTCTCATTTTCTCGTCTAGCTCCCATGTAGCTTCTTCGATTGCGTGATTCCTCTAGAGAATCTTAACGGAATGGATGATTTTATTCCTCAGCTTCTGTTCCTTTCTATCTAGTATCTGGACAGGAACTTCCTCGTACGATAAGTCTTTCTCGACTTGGATTGGTTCATAGGAGATAACGTGCTTGTACTGACACATGAAACACATTGTGAATGTGCTCAAGTTCAGGAGGTAACGCTACCTTGTACGCCACTTTACTGTCTCGCCTCAGAATCTCGAATGGTCCTATGAACCTAGGGCTCAACTTGCCCTTCTTCCCAAAACAAATATTCCCTTTCCAGGGAGATACTTTCAGAAATGCATAGCTTCCTAATTCAAAATCTTTCCTATTGTGATGTAAGTCTGCATACTTCTTCTGGCGATCTTGAACTGCTACAAGTCGGGCTCTTATCACCTTGATGATTTCTGATGTCTGTTGTACAAACTCTGGTCCCAACAGTCAACGTTCTCCAACTTCATCCCAACATAAGGGCGTTCTACATTTCCTTCCATACAGTGCTTCGTACGGCGGCATCCCAATACTGGCGTGATAACTATTGTAATAAGCGAACTCTACTAACGGAAGGTGATCCTCCCAACTACCCTTGAAGTCCATCAAACAAGCTCAAAGCATGTCTTCAAATGTTTGAATCGTTTTCTCGTTTTGCCCATCGGTCTGCGGATGATACACGATACTCATTCGTAGTTGTGTCCCCATTCTTTCTTGAAGACTCTTCCAGAAGTTTGACATTAATCGCGGATCTCTATCTGATACAATAGATACAGGCACCCCATGCCTCGAGATAATTTCCTTGACATACAATTTGGCTAATTGGTCCAAACTATACTTAATCTTAATCGGAAAAAAGTGAGCTGACTTAGTAAGACGATCTACAATCACCCATATGGCGTCGTGCCCTTTCTGCATTGCTGGAAGTCCCACCACAAAGTCCATTGTGATGTACTCCCATTTCCATTATGGAATTTCTAATGGTTGTAATAACCCGCTTGGTCGTTGGTGCTCTGCCTTTACTCTCTGACAAGTTAGACATCTACTTACTCATTCCGCAACCTCTCTCTTCATGTTTGGCCACCAGAAGTGCTGACACAAATCTTGGTACATCTTCGTGCTTCATGGGTGTATCGAGTATCTCGTACTGTGCGCTTCTTGCAAAATCTCTTCTCTCAGTTTTAGTACTAACGTTACCCAAATTCGTCCTTTAAATCTTAGCAGTCCAGTGCTATCAATCTTAAATTTCAATTCCTCACCTACAGTCAATCGCTTCTTGATATTATTGCAATCTTCGTCTTTTTCTTGTGCCTCTTTAACCTTATCCAATAAAGTCGGGCTTGCTGTCACTGTGAATAATTTTTCATTTGTCTCCATCAGATACTTAATCTCAAAGTCTAGTCATTCAAAATCTTTCACCAATTCTTCTTGAATGGTCAACTTTAATAACTTCTCTTTGCCTTTTCTGCTCAAGGCATCTGCCACTACATTTTTTTTGCCTGGATGGTACATAACTTCACAATCAAAATCTTTGATCAATTCTAACAATCAGTGCTGCCTCATGTTTAACTCTCTCTACGTGAAGATATACTTCAGACTCTTCTAACAAATTTATGAATTGCCTGATCACCAATTTTGTGTGGATTTATATGGATTTGAGAGATGATGTATGAATCTAGACCTAATCACTTTAACACGTGTTCTTGAATTTTATGTTTGACGGAATTAATGTTTAGGATAGAGATATACCTAGCATCGCATGTAATCATGTAAAGAACTTGAGATTTAGACCTTCTTTGATTTTAATTCGCATAGAGATATAGTGAATTAGTTAATTAGGGTGTTTGGCTTAATTCTATCAAATTGTGGATTTAAGTTAATACAGTGTTAGTGCATCGAGAGATGGTTAATTCTACTTGAGTGTTCTTGATTAATAAATTGAGATAGTAAATTAAACTGGAATAAGGTGCGACGATCGGAGTGAAACTTAAAGTGAAATTGTAAGCCTAATTCTTCATTATCTGCTTGAAATTTTTGGTTACTTAGTGTGTTGATTGGTTTGGATTTTTAGTTTCTTAGTTATTATTAATTAAAATTCTTAATTTGAGTAGTTTAATAAAATTGAATTAATATAAAACTAGCAATTGTTAGGTTTAATTTCATACTAGTCTCTGTGGGAACGATTCTTTTCTTATTATTATATTACTTGTTGACCACGTATACTTGCGTGTTGTGAGCGTATCTAGATTCTACCCAACAATGGTTCCTAGCATTAGAGGATCAGTACCTTTATTCTGTGACAACATCAGAGCTATTGCACAGGCTAAGGAACCCAGGTCTCATCAAAAATCCAAACATGTGTTGCGGCGCTTTTATTTGATCAAAAAAATCATTGAAAGAGGAGACGTCATCCTAAAGCATGTGGACTCTCAAGACAATATTTCAGATCCATTTACTAAAGCGTTAACACAACAACAGTTCGATCGTCACTTAGAAAAGATGGGTGTAGTATACCATGGTGATTGGCTTTAGTACAAGTGGGAGATTGAAAGTAATATGCATATCAGCCAATCATGTATGGCGATAAAGCATATATTTTGTAAAAAATCTTATTTATTTATTAATAAAAATATTTATATACTAAAGGCATTTGATTATCTACGTGGTGTTATTTTAATAATATGTGATAAACTCATAGTTTTAAGCAATACTTTTAGAATCATTATGAGATCATGCTAATGAGATCTAAATTCTTAGATAGTTTAAAAATTAAAATGTTCCCAATCAATGGATTACTAAAAAAGAGGATTAGTGAATCCGGATAGATTGGTACATACGTTGCTTGTTCATTGGATGAGGATGATTGATCTCATGATCATTTGTGTGGAGACACTAAAACAAGTATGTAGGTGCTTATTGGAGAATAAGTTCACTGAACGTGGCTCGCTAAGGAATACCTAATGAAGTTTTACTTGCCTATCAATATGAATTCCTGTAGTGATATTAGTATAAGTGATCCTTGGACTTGAGATCAACATAGTATGTTGTGTGTAATGAATTATACTTTGACTTATTCCTTAAGACCCTTAGGGTATATCAAAGGGTATGTTTGGGGTGTAATAAGTTCTATATAGAGATAATGAATAATCAATAAAGAATCTACTAGTTCTAGTAAAAGAAGATAAATGTCCTATGTTATTCAATAAATGACAACGTAGAAATCCTTGACCAATGTGGAATGAAATTAGAATGGAGTTTTTAATTTACATTCATTCGGAGTTGTGCATTTGGGAATCGAAATATATATAATTAAATAAAATAAGGCGTGATAGTAATTTTATGTCTTATATTTAATTGGGACATTTATGGTGGAAGGATAGAATTGTACAGAAACTATTTACTCAAAAGTTCTTTTATGATTAATGTTGAAATCTATATTATCTAGAAAGTCGTTGATCACTAAGGAGGCTTATACTTATTATAGAATAAATATTATTTATTAAAATAAAATAATAGTTTAATTTATTTATTTAATTGAGATTAGAATTATTCTAATTGATTTATTCACAACCAGTTTAATATTGAGAACCTAAAGGGTCACACCATAAAAGGAAGAATAATTATTTAAGAAGTTAATGACATAATCGTAATAATATGTTAAGTGTATTTAATTTATTATATGGTGATCGAGTAAATTAAATAACTTAATATTTATTATTTAATATTTTAGAAATATTAAATATAAATTAATAAGATGAGTCTTATTAATATTATTACAATTATTATTATTTTAATTTTAAAGAAGTTTGGGAATTAATTTAATATATGTACTCTAATTTATTCCTAATAAGATTAGAAGGCAAATTAATTAAAAGAGTTTAATTAATTATCCCTAATAAGATTAGGGAGCTTAATTAATTAAAGAAATTTAATTAATTAAATATAACCCCGTTTTTAATTAGATTAGAAGGGTTGACTAATATCTATATAAGATGAGTCTTATGCTAGATATCAGTAGACGTAATTCCAATTGTTTGAGAGTACTCCTTTTTCTACAAAGATAGAAAAACTAGGGTTTAGCCAACCACCCTTCTTCTTGAATAATCCTTCTTCCTTGGTGGATCACCTCTAGAGGCCAAACACTTGGGTGGCTAACGTTGTTCAAAGGAAGGAATCAATCCTAGAGATTTAAGGAGATCGTGGAGAACTAGGAGTTGAAGTCGTACATGTGGAAGCTCGAATCTAAAAGGGTATGATTCCATAACTTTTTATCATTCGTTTAATTAATAACATGTGTAGACACTCGAATTTTTTACGTTCCTGTTACTAACTGTGCAGGAGGGCAGAATCGTCCTCCAGAGATAACCATAGAAGTTAAATCAGCACAATCCCGGAGACAACCCCGAGATCCTCAGTTTGTCATCTCGAAGACAACCCCGAGATATTCAATTACAGTTCCGGAGACAACCCCGGGATCCTTAGTTTGCCATCTCGAAGACAATCCCGAGATATTCAGTTATAGTCCCGGAGACAACCCTGGGATCCTCAGTTTGCCATCTCGGAGGCAACCTCGAGATATTCAGTTACAATCCCGGAGACAACCCCGGGATCCTCAGTTTGCAATCTCGGAGACAACCCCGAGATACTCAGTTCCAACCCCGGAGGCAACCCCGGGAGTTTCAGTTCCAACCTTAAAGACAACCCCGATAAATGCAGTTGAAATTTTGAAGGTAACCCCGAAATAGCTCGTTTCAATCCCCAACAATCAGCTTCAAACTCGGTGATAGCCCTGAGACACTCAGTCCGAAACGCGGAGATAACCCCGGGAGGTCAGGCACACCTCAGAAATAACCCTGAGGACACTCAGCACTTGCAGTAGCCCAATCTCAGAGATAACCCTGAGCAATGATTGCTAAATCAGCGCAGAACCGGAGATAACCCTGGTGAGGGGCAAAAATAACATTTTGCCACCTCAATCCCACATTCACGCTGTCTCAACAACATTTCGACCTACATGCTACACAGAAGTGTCCTACAAGAACCATAGCTCTAATCCCGAGTGACTACTACACAAGACAGCAGCACCAGATAGAATTTGAATACTTGAAGACTTGGGTATAGACCCATCTTCTTAACTTTGTACAACCTTTTATCACATGTAATTGTGTAGCTCTCGACAACAGCATTTCGTAAAGGTATTATACACCTCCATCGGATGCCCAAATTGAAAGTTATGAAGGGTTGAGTGGAAAACACGTTGCTCGAGTGCACACATTTCGAGACAACGGGGCCCACGATTCGAGGCACCGGCGTGGCAGTGCAGTACACTTGACTCCCCCTACATAAATAGAGGGCTTGGGGTGGCCATTTGTAAGAGAAAAAAGGCGAAGAAGCCATATTTATTTTGCTCTATACACACTATAAATTAAGTGCTTTCTCATTTCAAACACTTGTGAGCTTATATATTGCAACATTTTATCGGTGGAAAACCGAGTGTTCATTCATCTAAAGCTATTTGAAGTCTTCTTTGGCAGCCCACTGTAAACCTTCTTACATTTCTTAAAGCCTTTTCTCCATTTTTGTTCACACACATTTATTCACGTTGAGAGTCATGTTGTGTCGTAAGTTCGAATAGTCGATTAAAGTGGATTTTATTGCTTATATATATATATATATATATATATATATATATATATATATATAAGATACTTATATTTATATTATTATCGAGTTATCTCGATTGAGCTGAAATATAATATTCTGAGTGTTTATTGCTTTTCTATATATATATATATATATATATATATATATATATATACACACATAAGAAGGATCTGTCCAGAGTCCTGACGAGGTTAAATATGGAATATTTTTTTTTGGCTTTTTTTAAAACAATAAAAAAAGTTTAATATTTTATGGGCTGAATTTTTTACATAATCTGATATTTTGGGTGTGATTTGGATACCTATTTTGTTATATGTATCTAAATCATACCCAAAACATGTATTATGTAAAAATTCGATTCCATAAAATATTAAACTTTTTTTAGTTGTTTTTTAAAAAAAAAGCAAAAAAAAAAAACACTTGTCGAGCATGGAGTTTACTTCTTGACCATTTATCGCTATATATATATATATATATATATATATATATATATATATATATATATATATATATATATATTCATTTCGTCTCGCTTGGAGTTTACTTCGTGGCGGTTGATCGCTTTTATATTTATATTTACATTTCGTCCCGCCTGGAGTTTACTTCGTGGCGGTTGATCGTTCATATATATATATATATATATATATATATATTTACAGTTTATATATATATAACTGTTTACAACTTTTATACAAACTGCATCATAATATGAGCCTAGGAATCATGTGATCACAGATTCAGTCTCCTGAATTTTGATTCGGTTCCCGTGATGGACATTTTCAGCTGTGACCAACTTGTAAATTATTCATGGTTTTTGAATTTCCTTAGACGGCTCTCATGCCCACAAGGAGTTCTGCACTGCTTTTTATCTTATTTTCTCAAAGATGCTTTGCATCTCGAAAATAAAAGAAATCAAGCTGATCACATAATAAAATGGAAGTACCAAAGGCCTCAATTACTATTGATCATAAGGGTTTGAAAACCTCTTTTACTAAACATCACTGCTATATCTTGTTGAAATTGAACTTTTATACAAAATTCAAACCCTTTGTATATAGGTGCAAACGAGGCATAACACTACTTCCAGATAATTGCACATTGATCTACACACACACATACATTCAGATAAATGTTTTAATTGAAAAGTGGCGGTCACCGTGTCACCACGGATGTCGGGGGAGCCTAACACCTTCCCTCCGCATAATCAAGCCTCCGGACCCTAACGAATCTCGGTTTCACAAACCAGTTAAATAATGTCACATCACTAAGTCAACGTGCAAACCATTTCCTGTTGAGTTGGTGTAACCATTTAAAATTATCAACTGGCGACTCTTAAAGTCCAATCGTCGACATATACATATCAAACCTTTTCACAACTTGTTTTTTCAAACAAATCTCACCTAACATGAGAACACCAAAAGGCATGAACAGAAAAGGGACAAAATAAAAATTCTGACGTCGACAGGTGGCGACTCTTCTGGGGACATCCAATAAGATGGCTTAAATCGCTATTACAAACTTTTAAAAACATTTATCTTCTTGTGTGTGGATGTTGCATTTACATTTGATTGAATGTGTACGAATTCATTTAGTAATTGCACTTAGTGCTTTGCACCATATCTACTTGTGATATTAGTGCTTCACAAATGTCATCATTTCTATACGGTGAGGCATGTTATATGTGAATGTATGTTGTGTGGTTCCTCCACCAGGAGTTTATCCTATCGGTGTTTGATTACTAGACTTGTAGGAAGACTAATTCGAACGAGGCTCAGGAAAGGAACCACCCAAATTCGCTCTAGTTGAAAGACCGGATTAACTTCCCGTCAAGTAAATTGCGATGATTTGGGAACCTTCATGCCAAAGAGCCACAAGAGTAGCTTAAGATAGGTCAGCCTCTGATAAACCAAACGCGGAGGAAAGTCTCTTCATACTTTCCCATTACTTGTAATTACAATTGCTTGTAATTTCATTTCCATGTCAACTTCAATGTAATGGAAAATATGAAGGAATATGTGTACATGCATTCCCTTTTTTTGACATGTTATCTTTTCATACAGACATCTAACATCCATTTTGCAGGATAATACTCCTAAAACAGACACATCACATAGCATATAACATTTCTACATTCCCTGAGACTAAACTACATAAGTCTTTTGGAGGGAAATAATTGGTCTTATTACCCGATTAAAGTCCAAAAAGGCAACAAGCCTACATCCAAGCATGGCTACATCTGGCCTGTCTAATCCTACTCCTGTCTCTTGTGAGGAGTTCGAAGGATTAAGTAACCAGATTACAGAGTTGGTTGTTCTGTTCAAAGAACTGCACAAGTCCACTCAGGGTCCATAAATACCCATGCATACAGAATCCTCTACACATAGAGGAACTTAGGGACCGGACAAGAATTCATATACTTGAATCTCACTTGGACAAAACTAACAAAACCCCTGAAATTACCCATCTCAAAGAAGATCCAAACACCGGTGATATCATGAAGAAAGTCTTACAAATAGAAGAGACCATTCGGTCTATCAAAGGTATTGGAGCACATGGGAGTGTTTCATATGCAGACCTTTGTATATTCCCTGGGGTTCATTATCCAGAGAAATTCAAGACTCTCGATTTTGAAAAGGATGATGTATTGGGAGATCCTTACACATTTTTGAAAGTCTTCATTGGAGAACTTGTATCTTATGCCGAGGATGAAAAGCTCAAATTGCAGCTGTTTCAAAAAAGTCTGACTGGAGAAGCCAGATTATGGTATACCAGATTAGACAACTCCAAGATTAATAGCTGGGAGGAGCCAGCTCATGCTTTCCTCAATCAGTAATGTTTCCAAACTCAGATGGCTCCTGACCGGTACCAAATTACCAAAGTCAAGAAACAAGCTAATGAGTGCTTAAGAGAGTACGCCCAAAGATGGAGGCATCTGGCTGCTCAAGTTATTCCTTCTATGACTGAGTCTGAAATGGTGATGACCTTCATAGATATTCAAGAAGCTCCCTTCTATGAGAGAGTTTTAGCTGGCATAGGCAGACCATTCTCCGAAATGATCAAACATGGAGAAATGGCTGAGATGGGATTGAAATATGGAAAGATTCAAGACCTTGCCACTCTCAAAGTTGTAGCTAAGCACATCTAGTCTGGAAGTTATGGAAATAACCCCCGGAGGGTCCATAAGAAGAAAGAGGAGGATGTTTCCTTGATACTACAAGGGCAAAACGGCAGTCAGAACATGCCTATTTAGAGGATAAACTACTCCCCTTTTCCAGCTCAGTCTTCAAATCCTCCAGTGAAAAAAGGTGGAGAAGTCAGACGCACTCGAGTGTTCACACCCTTAGGGGACTCACTCGAGAGCATTCTCAATCTTCAGACAACTCAGAAGAAAATTACCCATCTTCTTCCACTAGCCAACCAGAGTGGGAAGGGTTTCAATGCTAACAGGAATTGTACTTGTCATGTTTGAGCTCCAGGCCATGATACTCAGGATTGATGGGCTTTGAAGAATACGATCCAGGATTTAATTGACAATGGTGAGATCGTGGTGACTAAACTCAACCAACCCCATGTGCAAGACAACCCTCTTCCTCAACACAAAGAAGAGGAAGTTAACATAATTAATTGGAGTAGTGGACAGACTTCCCACTACAGTGGTGGATCCTCCCAAATCGGCAAGAATAGTGCTGACAAATGGGATTATGCACAGTTCCAGTTTATGATGGAATGAAAGATGAAGGCTCTGCGCAAGCAAGTTAATCAATTAATAGAACTGGTGGTACATCAGCACCAAGTCATACATCAATTATTTATCCAGGAGCATGTTAGCCTCCTTCCTCTCGTCACAAGTACTCCACCACGTACTCCAGAAAGTGAAACACTGGAGGATAAAATTACAAAAAGAGCAAATGCCAAAGCCCATCGGGATTTAGCCAACAAAAATGAGTTCACCTATTTAGTCCAACCGATGGAAGAGATATTGCAGATGCTGATTAATGAAGGAAGAATCACAACCCTGCTACCTCCAATCAGCCCGCATTCAAGACAGTTTGATTTTAATAGAGTATGTCAATACCACTCTCACTTTCGTGGTCACAGTACTGAAGAATGCTGGGCACTCTGCCATCTTATTCAGAATCTAATTGATAGTGGTGTCAAACAAATGACAAATAATGACGCTGTATTATTGGACAGTGGGAACACATTTCCTACAAAGTGGAAGGAAGTCGTAGCAGATATATCTTTTGAGATAGATTCAGCTACCCCATCACATACAATTCAACATATTCAACTCAAAGGTATTGAAAATCCTTTGAAATAGGCTACGATAGAGCCAATCATCTTGCCATTCAGACCATAATATCTTATTTTCAGCCTGCAAAAAGTGCCATGGAATTATGGAATGGCTGAAGGATCCACATCCCACATAACTGCTGTAGTGTCAAAAGAAAATCCATTGTATCTTCCCAAATGGGTGATGAAGCCTGCCATCAAATCAAAGGGGAAAGTTCCCATGGAGAAGGTTGAAGAATTCCTCCGTACTATCCTCAGAGGTTTTCTTTCAAGCTCCACAACAGGTTTCCATACTGGACTTGGTATTATCCTCAGAGGATCAAATGAAGGTCTTACTGAGAGCTTTAGAAGAGGCCCACTTGCCAAAATCAGTTGATGTTGAAAAGTTCCATTACCTGGTTGATCACATTTTTAACAGCAATGTGATATCCTTCACTGATGATGATATACCTCCCGAAGGGATGGGTCATTGAAAGCCGGTATACATAGTGGTTATGTCCTCTGGATGCATGGTAGCTGGAGTATTGATAGATGGAGGGTCATCATTGAATATCTGTCATTATGCCACCTTGGAGAAGATGAATATCAATCCCAATAGTATCCGAAGCAACCATACAATTATCAAAGCTTTTGATGGATCCCAACGAAATGATGTCGGGGAGATTGAACTACCTGTGGAGATTGGTCCACACACATTTTGCGTATCCTTTCATGTGCTCAAAATAGCTACATGATACAACCTACTCTTGGGAAGACCGTGGATTCATATGGTTGGAGCTGTCCCGTCCACCCTTCATCAGCAGCTCAAATACATCATTAACAACAACCTAGTCACTGTTAATACTAAGTTAGAATGTCCTGAACAAGGTGACATACCACTCATCAGTTTCAATTCAAAAGTTGAGCCTGTCAGCTTCCATGCCCTGGAGGTGAGCAACACTGACTACCATCCCATTGGGGCACCACCTCTGATACCCAAAATTTCTGCCGAGGTAATGCCGACAAGTTAAGAAATGATATCTTTAGGTTATCAACCTGGACAAGGGTTAGGCAAGGATCATCATGGCATCAAGTGCCCAATTCAAGTTCCCAGTCAAGCAGGGACAACCAGACTAGGCTATTCTTCTAGCTCCACTCACAGGAATCCTCATAAACACAAACAGGTTCCTTCATCTTCAGCCACACGGTGATTGCCTCAGCCTATAGGAGTTGAATCTATACAGAGTTTAGTAAAGGTTCTTGCCCATTTGATGACTATGTTATTTCCTTAGACGATACAGGTCAAAGGAAAGGAAGTCTTGATAGCAGATCCGGAGGCGTAGGAAAAGGATCGGAGGCATAATCAAGATATTGCAAGGCACTTATCAAACATACGCATCATAGTCCACATGGACAGTACAACTAAGGACCTTTCAGATGATGATTGTCCAGATATCATGGTCATCATTCGGGAGAAGGAGGACGACAACAGCCCCTTCATCACAGCCGTCCACCAGAACTTCACCCTTGGTAATTGGAGCAGCACTCCTTGCATTTGCCGACGAGGGTAAAAAGGGAAGAAACTCCCTCTGCCCTGTAGATAACAATAACTACTTACTTTTTATGTACAGTATTAGAAGTTATTTTTGTCATTACATGCTAAAACTTTGTATGATTAAACAGTTTCATATATTAAGTGAAAGCATTTTGTTTCAGGACTCTAAAGTTAGATGTGCCTATACTTGCTGATGAAGTGCCTATTCTCCACAAGGACTATAACTTTGATGTACAATTGGACTCAGACTTGATGGAAATACAAGAGGACTATGAGATACCTCAGGAGATTAAAGAATGGGTCAAAGAAAAACCCAAGCCAAATCTTTATCAAACCACCTCTTTTAACCTCGAAACCTCAAAAAACCCCAAACAAATCTAGATTGGTACGGACCTTACTCCAAACCAAAGGAATGACATGGTTACTCTATTGACCCAATTCCAGGATGTGTTTAGATGGTCTCATGAAGACATGATCGGTTTATCCACTGACATTGTCCGTCATCGCCTCCCCGTCAAAGAGGGATTCAAGCCAGCATCATCATGGTGTCGACATACCCTGAATGGCTATCCAACATAGTCCCCATGCCTAAACCTAGAGGAAAGGTGCGGGTTTGCGTGGATTAAAGGGATCTGAATAGAGCTTGCCTCAAAGATAGCTTTCTTATGCCATTCATCCAAATACTCATTGACAATACAGCTCAATACGACATATACTCTTTTGCTGATTGTTTTGCAGGGTACCATCAAATCATGTTACTGAAGAGGATCGTGAGAAAACTGCATTCATCACTCATTGGGTAACTTTTTGCTACAGACGGTTGTCATTCGGCCTCATCAATGCTGGAGCTACCTACTAGCGAGCCATGATGGCTTTTTTCTTGATTTAATGCACAAAGAGATAGAAATCTACGTGGATGACATCATTGTCAAGTCCTGGAGGGAGGAAGACCACCTAGACCATCTCAGAAAGTTCTTTAATAGGTTGCATAAGTACAACTTGAAGTTAAATCCAGACAAGTGCGCCTTTGGCGTTAAATTAGGCAAGTTGCTAGGATTCCTAGTCAGTTACAAAGGCATTGAGCTGGATCCCACAAAAATCTAGGCCAACACAGAAATTCCCATTCCTCAGACAGAGAAGGAAATACGGGGATTTTCGGGAATACTCAACTTCATTAGACGATTCATTTCTCAACTCACAGCAACCTGTGAGCCTATCTTCAAGTTGTTAAGGAAGAACTCCTCTATGAAATGGAATGATGAGTGTCAAAAAGCCGTCCTTACAATCAAAGAGCAACTAGTCAATGCTCCTGGTTTGGTACCTCCCAAGGATGATGTTCCCATGTTATGTACATGTCCATCAATGACAATGCCATGGGCTGCATGTTGGGATAGAAAGACGATAGAGGCCAAGAGCAAGCTATCTATTATCTCAGCAAAAGATTCAGTAGCAGTGAACACAAGTACACTCTGATTGAGAAAACTTGTTGTGATTTAGCATGGGCTTCCACGAGATTACAACATCATCTCCATGGTCACACAACCCATCTCATATCCCACGTGGATCCTCTAAAGTATGTATCCAGCAAACCCATATTTAATTACCGACTGTCCAGATGGCAGTTGATCCTATAACAATTTAACAATGTCTACGTGATGCAAAAGTCTATCAAAGGTAAGGGAATTATGGATCAACTGGCCGCTGCACCTTCAGGGGATTTCAAACCTTTGGAAACATATTTCCCCGATGAAGGGGTAATGACAATTCAACAATGCCATCAGGACGATACACACCAATCATGGAAGATGTATTTTGATGGAGCCGTAAACATGGAAGGTTCTAGGGTCAGTGCGATTATAGTATCCGTTATAAGGGGAGCAAAGATCCCGTCGGCGAAATCAAATGCGGTTTGCACAACACCAACAACACAACTGAGTATGAAGGCTGTATCATGGGGCTAAAACTTGCTCAATCAATGGGCATCAGACGGTTAACTATCTTTGGGGATTACGAATTGGTAATCAGATAAACCACAGGAATCTATCATACCAAAGGGCTACATTTGTTGCCTTACCATCGGCAGGTTCTACAGATGGCTTCAGAGTTTGAAGAAATCTCCTTCCTCCATATTCGTCTGAATAAGAATGACTTTGTGGATGCGCTAGAAACTTTGGCCTCTTTGATCAACATACTTGACATGGAAAACATGCCAACCATCACATTTGCCCGAAAAAAGGCACCAGCCTATGGGAACTACATCGGAGAAGTATCAGATGAGCTACCTCCCATCCAACACCCTTTGTATCAGCATATCAAGGAGTACCTACGAGATGGATCTACACCCACTGAGGTGAGTTATGATGAAAGAAAGCAGATTCATCGAATGGCTATAAAATTCTACCTGAGCGGAGATGCACTTTATAAAAGAGATGCAGGACTAGGTCTCCTCAGATGTCAAGATAAAGACCAAGCTCAAAGGCTCATCGATAAAATCCATAGTGGAGTATGTGGACCACACATGAGTGGCCCCGTACTTATCAAGAAGATCTTAATAACAGAGCATTACTGGCTCTCTCTGAAAGCTGATTGTGATGATCACGTCAAGAGATGTTATCAATGCCAAATTCATGGGAATGTTATACACGCCCCTACAAGGGATCTCCACAATATGAGTTCACCCTGGCCCTTCTCAATGTGGGGAATGGACGTGATCGGGCCCATCGAGCCCAAAGCCAGTAATGGTCATCAATTTATCTTCACCATGATCGACTACTTCACCAAGTGGGTAGAAGCAGCCTCCTTCCCCAGGGTTACAAAAGAAGTTATCATTGCTTTCATCAGAAACAATGTCATTTATCGATATGGACAGCCAGAGGTAATTTTATCCGACAATGCTAAGAACCTCAACAACAAAATGATGGAAGAGTTATGCAATAAATTCCACATCAAACATCTTAACTCCATCATCTACCGTCCAAAGATGAATGGTGTTGTTGAAGCGACTAACAAGAATATCAAGAAGATCATGCAAAAGATGTCCGCCAATCACAAAGGATGGCCTGACTTATTGCCTCATACTTTTTTAGCCTACAGAATATCAATGCGCACTTCCACTGGGGCAACACCCTACTCATTAACCTATGGGATGGAAGCAGTGCTCCCCATAGAAGTTGAAATGGAATCCCTCAGAGTGTTGATAGACGCTCAACTGGATGAAGACCAATGGTTACAAGATAGGTATCACCATTTTTCTCTAATAGATGAAATATGAGCCGCTGCTATCTTCCATGTTTGGTTATACCAACACAGGATCTCCAGATCCTATAACAGAAAAGTCCGACTACGGCAGTTTAAACAACATGACTTGGTTTTGAAGAAGATCATTGACAACCAAGATCAGTCCAAAGGAAAATTTTCCCTGAACTGGGAAGGCCCATTTGTTGTCAAGGAGGTATTGACAGGAGGAGCTATTAGAATACAGGAAATGGATGGTGATGAATTTCCACAGCTCATTAACTCGAACACCGTGAAATGGTACTATGTCTGAAGTTACCATCAAGCAAACATCCTGGTTTTGGATCACCAAATCCCCAGTCAATTTAGGTTTTTTCAAACCCTTCACTACATACAACCCTCTTCACACCCATTTACCCTATCAGGGACAATTACACTTTCCGACCAGCAGCCTAGTTTCGGATCACCAGATCTTTCACTCCCCCCAGGTTTTCAAAACCTTTTACACCTTCAATTTATCCCACCAGGGATTAAACTCTTCGCACCATCAGTTTATCTGTACATTAGATTAAACTTTTCATCTTCAATTCATCCTGTACATGGGGCGACCTATGTCGACCTGATCTCCCCAACACATGAGAGTACGTAGGCAACCATTTTATATGGTCCGGTCGCAATACAAAAATAAAAAATAATAAAAGCAACAAAAACAAAAATATCTCTATGCCACTTTTCCACATACAGCGTTGAACCTTTGCACCAAGTTCAAACTACGCATACCTGATCTCCTCTTCAATAGGAGTGTGTAGGCAGCCATTCATGGTTCGGTCTTACCCCCAACCAAACCATTAAAACTTGTCAACGGTAATGTGATCATCCTTCAATCCACCACACTTCATCAGATTTAGACCAAAGGGATGGAACTACCTGACCTCCCCACACTAATTGGAGAATCGACGACCATCTAAGCTATGGTTGACTCCTCAAAGAGAAACACCAATCCATAAGAGATGTAACTACTTGGGATCCCCCATACAAAGGAGAACTGGCGACTATCTGTGGTGTGGTACACCTCAGAGAGGAAAGCCACACTCCTCTCCATACACCAGTCCAAAGACAACAAAGATGGTAGGGAATACACACAGATCAACGATCCATTCTGAAAGATCCTGAGACATCTCAATGTCCATCCATCAAGGGGGAGATCAGAATACATCAAGATCACAAGCCCTGATAAAACTGTTTGATATATACAGTATGTACCGTACATGACAAAAATGGCTAAGCTAGTCTGTACAGGAAAATACAAGCCCATCTACAAGTCAATGTGTATGTGGGCTATCAAGTCCAACATGGAATCCCACTCAGAAGAAGGAGGTAACGATGTGATCTCCTGCCCAAGGGTCTCTACATGAGACAACAAATCCACATCCAACTGCATGGTGACACTATGCTTATCAATATATGTGCTCATCTCTGCAATGATGCCAGCAGTAAGGGACCTCACTACAGTGTTATTGATAAGTGGGTTTTATACCTACGAATCTGTTCCTAATTCAAGCTTAAAGCATGTTTATTCTTGGTTTTTATGTTTCATTTTTACTCGTTTAGTGTTATTTTGTGTTTAGGTGTGGTGGAGTGGCATTTGGACTAAAAGAGCAAAATTATGGCAAAAACTGGCAAGATTTGGAGCTAAAGTGGACAATTAGCAGAAAGGACCCCAGCCGGGGCGGGCTATTTACTATGCAAAACCCCCGCCAGGTGAGGGGGGGTGCGAGCGAATTAGACAGTCTACATGCCCACTGGGGCGGGGTCCTTATATAGTAAAACCCCCGTCGGGGCGGGGGTGCGGGATTGTAGTGTCTTGATTGCTTTTGAAATGGTGCAACAACATAAAGATTAGTGATTGGCTCGGATTGGAACTCGTTTTGGCAAGGAATTAGAGTCAGAATACATCTCTTAGTCATATAATTCAAAATAAACACAAGATTGAAGCATCATACAAGCAATTAGATCATTGAGGACTAATATTTGGAGCTAGAGCATCGGAGAAAGAAGTTGAAGGCATTTTCACAATAATTACAGATTGAGGCTAGAGAGAAGGGTGGTTCTGGATTTATTCTTCTTCTTTACTTTAATTTCTGTAATTGAGATGATGTTTACTTTAATTAATTCAGTTTTTAATTCATTGACGATGAGCTAAATTCTTTATTAGGCTTATAACGGATCTTTGAGTGGAACGCTGACAATGTAACTTTGTCTTTCAATTTAATATGTTAATCGTCAGTTTATTTATATTGATTTGTGATTGAATTTATGAATTGCTTGATCACCAATTTTATGTGGACTTGTATGGACTCGAACGATGAAATACGAGTCTAGACTTAGTCAATATAACATGTGTTCTTAAATTCTGTGAATGAATGGAATCTTGATGAATGATTGGGCAGAGATATGCCTAGCATCGCATTTAAACGGATAGAGAACTTGAACGTAACGTAAACCTTCTTTAATTGCAATTCACATAGAAATATAATGAGTTAGTTAATTAATGTGTTTAACTTAATTCTATCTAATTTGTGGCTTTGAGTTAATATGGTATTAGTGCATCGAGAGGCGGCTAGTTCTACTTGAGTGTTCTTGATTAATAAACTGGGATAGTGAATTAAACTAGGATAAGGTGTAATAATCATAGTGATGCTTAAAGTGAAGTTGTAAGCTTAATTCTCTAATATTTATTTGAAAATTCAGTTTTTAGGGTTTGTTGATTGTTTGAGATTATTAGTATTCTTAATATTTTTAATTATAATTCTTAATTTGGTTAGTTTAATAAAATTTGGATTAATAGGAAATTGGTAGTTGTGAGGGTTAATTTCTTGCTAATCTCTGTGGGAACGACACTTGACTTATCACTTTATTACTTGTTGACCACGTATACTTGCGTGTTGTGCGTATATAGATTTTACCCAACAAGTTTTTGGCATCGTTGCCAGGGAATCTAGTATAGATTTTAATAATTTTGCAATATCAGTTTAATTAGTCCAGTTTTACTTAAACAATTTTTTTCTTTTTGTTTTATTCTTTCTATTTCAGGTTCTTGAAGTCGGCTTATCCAAACTCGGTCCAAAAACCGAGACTTGCTTCCTTTAAAGGACGATATCGAGAAATGGTTTCAGAGGTTAAGTAAGTGGATTAAAGACACAAGGGAAGACTTTGAGAATTCTAAAAGAGAGGAAATAATAGCTGCCGAAGACCAGAAAGCGTTGAGAGATTTTTCTACACCTAAGGTGACTGAGCTTCAGACGAGTATCACTAGGCCAACGATTGATGCAAATACGTTTGAGATCAATCCTGGGACTATTCAGATGATCCAAAACTCAGTTCAGTTTGGGGGACTTGCAAATAATGATCCGAAAGAACACTTGATCATCTTTTTGGAGATATGTAACACTTGTAGGGGTTTCGATACAGAAACGCACAGCAAAAATTAAAATTTTAAAGCAATTTCGAAACCCTAAACAGGATCCATGCGAAAATCAATTAACTTAGTGTAAAGAGATTATACCGAATATGAAAATGCTTCTGAAATGCTTCGAATCTCCAACGCAATTCCTCACGAAACTACGTCTCTTTGGTATCCACACGAACATCGCACGAACCGTCGCACAATTCTGCAATAAAGGGACTTGCGGTACTAGCCACCAAAGGAACATGCTTTTTTGAAAGGTTTTCTCTCTAGTCTTTCTCTAAGAGTGGCTAGGGTTTTGAAGTTATGATTATTACCTAAGTGGCTGCTATATATCATATATATAGTAGTTAAAAGGTATTAATCAAAACCTAATTTCATAAAATCCGAATATATATATATATATATATATCTTAATTAAGTCTTACTTAATTAATATACATATATCTAAATTATCCTTTTAATTTAAATTCGTGATTTAAATACTATTAATCATATTAATATATTTAAATCCTTAAAATTTAAATTAATTCCCTTTAAATTATGTTCTATGTGTGTGACCCTATAGGTTATTATTACGTTGGCAATAATTTTAAAATTATATTATAAAATTATAAACAGTGAGCGACATCTAGTAATGCATCACTGCTACCCAAGTAATAATAAGATCGATGATTCGATGCAACCTTTTCGTGACCAATGTTTCAATGTAATTTAATCCTTTTAACCTTAATATCCTAGATTAAACTCGAGTCATGGAATGTGTCATACTCTTCATAATTTAATCTGAGTTTTTCTTGATCAATAAGTAGACTATATGAAACAAATCACTATTTGAGCATGACCATGCATTTCATAGTCCTACTCAATCAAGAGGCCTATGGATATCACCCCTAATATATAGGATGGTTAAATTCCATCTAGATCACTCATATTCCTCACATGATTCATGATGTACCCAATAATCACCTTTATAGTCCACTCTATTAAAGGTGACATTTGATGATATCAAAGTACATAAATTCCCGTGTAGAAATATAGTGATTTCAGGTTGGAGGACCATTACATCATTGTCACTATGAGAATTGCTAATAACACTTCGAATAATGCTCCACATAGAATTCTCATGGTGGGTCTGTCCAATACATCGTTCTCTAACATGTACCTATGCATTGACTTAATATCTCATATATTTATGACCAATGAGATTTGGTCATCAGTCAATGCACATACTAGTCTTAATGCATCATTGTTGTCTTATCAACAATGATACTCGACTAGGGACATTTAAGAGCAATGATACTAATTGTAATTATATAATCTCATGTTCAAGTCATATACTTGAAACTATATAATTTGTATCAATATTCTAAGGATTTTTATTATGTTAACATTTATATAACGCAGTAAATAAAATCATAATAAAATCATTCATTTATTCAATCAAATATAATATCAAAACGTTAAGCAATTATATCAAATAATTGGCCTCTAGGGCATAAACTATAACAGTCTCCCACTTGCACTAGAGCCAATCACTCATGTATCTAATACCCATGGAACTAGTGTAATAACCGTAAATTTTATGATTTAATATTAATATTTATATAAATAGAGCCTGTGATTTTTATTTTATAAATGCTTACATGGCATGAGGTGGTATATAATTAAAGAACGAATGCATTACTAAGTATAAGACGTCAATAAGAGAGGTGGTATATAATTAATTTATTTAATTATATCAGAGTATTGATAAATCCTTGATTTGATTGAAAGCTTGTCTGGAAAGACTAAATCATTTTGTGAGTAACTTAAATTATGTGATATAGCCCAACTTATTAATAATTATTAAGGTGATGTGTAATTTAGTGTTATTTGGGTAAATTAAATTAATTAAATTGCTGCATTAATATTTAAGTGTCTACATGTTTAAAATCCAAATAATAATATGGTAGGATAAGGTGGTAGGCCTAAATTGAATTAGTAGATAGACTTAATGAGTTTTCTAGCCAAACTATTATGTTGCTTGCAATTTCGGTTGGGGTGTGTGGCTAGCCAAATAGAGTACAAGCTTAATGCTATGTGTGTAAACCCAAGAGAAATAAAACCTAGCCATGTGAATTATTTTACCCACCCATTTATTTTTCGGTAGCCATGTTATTACCCACCCATTTATTTTTTGGCAGCCATGTTATTATTCACCCACTTTATTTTCGGCATCCATGTAAAATTTTTTGTCTACCCATTTTATTTAATTTCGGCAGCCTCATGGTTTTTTTTTCCACTCATTTCGGCAGTTAGCATGGTGGCAGCCTTATGGAAATTTTTTTCACTACTTTTCGGCAGCTAGTACAAGTAGCAACTATGTTGATTGTAAGTGAATTAGCATTGGGGAGTAATACTCAATTTCTCTTTACTGAGTTCTAGAGAATTGGGTATTACCCATGATTTAGGCTATCATTTAGAACCTTTGTATCCAAGAGAAAAAAGGAGCTTGCGTGTATTTTCTTTTGGTTGTTGGTGATCTTATGGACATGTGTGATGGGATGTCTTAGAACACTTAAATTTCGCTATAAAGTATAGTAGGGATGGCCATGAATACTTTAATTAATTTATGCACTTTTTTTGGGTATATATAAACCCCTTGCTCTAGTTGTTTCTTTACAAAAAATAAAACAAGAACCAAATAGAGAAGGTGGTGTTCGCTGACTAGGTAGAAGAAAGGTATGAGTAGCTTTCATCTTGGCAACCAAATCTTTTTTTCCAAGCTAAGGTATATAGATAAATTAGTTAAATAAATTTACTTTCCATTTAATTTCTAGTGCACACTTGTTTTCTTTTTGAAGTAGTGTGGATATTTTGTGTTGTTTGTAAAATTAGTACGCTTAACTAGATGTATGCATGCTAAATTAATAATTACCATGTGCTTTCAAACTAAATAAATTAATTTACATGAATGCATAATGATTTTCGTAGTGGAAAAAAAACACAAAGCATGTATAGGAAAAAGAAAGAAGGCTGCGTGTGTGTGTATAATTTTGGGTGCTTCATGATTTTGTTTTGCTTTAAGGATACTGCTAGGCATGAACAAAAAAAAAAGAAAGCAAGCAATCAAGCATGTAAATGAAGTGATGGTAGGGGCGGGTAGTTGTACCTATTAAGGGTTGATATATGTGATTTCTATTTTGTGTTATAGAAGTGCTGCTTTATTTTTATTTTTTTGGCTAATTTCGGTTGCTAGTTGTGCAAGAAACTTTTCTGTACATATTCAATATTTTGGTGAGCTGCTATGCATAAAATAATAATAATAATAATAATAAAATAAAATCTTTCAGCCTTACCTGCTATGTTAAGGCTAATTATCTCTTAGCAAGAGGTCTAGTTGTACAACAATATAATTAATTGTGGCATAATCAATAATATGTTGTTATATGTTATTCTTATTTTCATGCAATAAGGATGTTGCTATATTTTTAAGGCTAATTTCGGTTGCTAGTGTGCAAGGAATTAAAGATCCTTTTAGCCTTACCTATTATGTAATCTTAAACATTTAAAATGTAGGCAATGTGAAGATTTAAAGATCTATAAATCGGTACACTAAACTAATTTAATAATAACATTAAAACTTTTATTATGACACTATGTGCATATATTTTTAAGGGAAGTAATGAAAAGGGGAGGTGTATTACCTTTAATAAAAAGTAATATAATTATCAAGAGGGGAAATATTTACCTTTACACTACATTCTAATGTGACATTACTAACATGTAAAAAATTGAAAAGAAAGTGAGTAAGGGTTTATGATGGTAATCAAGCGGAATAGTGTAATGTCATTTTAAACTCTAATTAATGAAATTAGTTCAGATAACTAATTTGAGCAACAGTTTAATAAATTAATGTTATGTGCATAGTTTTCTTATTTGTGAGTATAATTGTGTAGTAAGTAAGAAATGTAGTATTTTTCAAAATTATATATTGTATGAGAGACTAGTACCTTAAACTAGGATGACGTGCGATTAATAGCTAAAGTAAGTCGGTTTTCAACCACCACTAATTTGTACGGCTATATTATTATATCATTGGCAGTATACGTGACGAGGTGTCAAGGTAAACATAATCGATGAACGAGGCAAGTTCCTTACTTCTTACACTGTATACATTCGAATTGTTGTCTCAAGCAAATATCTGTTTTTATTCGAAAATCATTTATATACCTTGACGTTGTTGCAACCATTGGACTTATCGTTCTTAAATGCATTATAAAAATTTGTCTAAGCCTTTGATTCGACTAGACTATTATTATGTGTTAAAAGCTATCCAAACCAATTGACTTGGTGCGAACTATCGTAAATCTACTGAGATGAACAACCCTCATTGGAGGGGAAATTATATATTATCGGGAAACCGACGTGCGCACATAAGTATGATTAAATGTTATGCATAACGTAGGGTACTTCAGGCTGATCACCTATTGTACTCGTTTATATTGGATTACGATTGTATCTTTGTTAATTCTAGTAAGAGTTCTTAGTCCCTAGTGACTGCTCAGTGCTCATTCATATTGAACCTCGAAATGAATAAATCCTAAAAGTTGTTGATATCCTTCAAGTCTATAGCGACACCTATTGAATACTCTTGATATTTCTTGATATTCTCGAACTACTAATTATTATTATACCCTTGAAAGATTTAAATGCTATAACTGCTTGTTCTTCTGGCTATATTACTTGCTGGGCAAACTTGTTGCTCATTCTTGCTTCCTAAAACCTTTCAGTTAAGGCAGAGCAAGGCGGTACTTCAGGAAAGGACAAAGGAAAGGGCAAGGCGACAAAATAACTTAGTCCTTAAGACTAGAAGTATTATTATTATTGGTATACTTGTTATGATGTATTCAAGAATGATTAAGTTATGTTTAAGTAAATCCCTGAATTGTCGTAGTAATGGTTACGGTACCTTGGGACGCGAATATTTATATTATATCAATGTAAATTATTCTATTATTTCTGTTGTTAATGATTTAGTAAGATATTCGTAGTTGCACGTGATGCACCAAATTCGAGATATGGGTGTCCGAATTTTGGGGGCGTCACAACTAGTGTGACCGTCGTGCTTCTGCTGCGACAAAGCCTTGGTCAGTGGATCTGCAACATTATCATCTGTTGGCACTCTTCTTATATGTACATCTCCTCTATCAATGATTTCACGGATGAGATGGTACCGCCTAAGTATATGCTTGGATCGTTGGTGAGATCTGGGTTCCTTAGCCTATGCAATGGCTCCATTATTATCACAGTATAGCTTAACTAGATCAACAATGGCTGGAACAACACCAAGTTCAGTGAAGAACTTTTTAATCCATACAGCCTCCTTGGCTGCACTAGAATCAGCAATATACTTATCCTCTGTTGTAGAATCAGATATTGTCTCTTGCTTAGAACTCTTCCAGCTAACAGCACCACCATTAAGGCAAAACACAAGACCTGACTGAGACTTATAGTCATCATTGTCAGTTTGGAAACTAGCATCCATGTAACCCTTTACTGCCAGTTCGTCTTCACCTCCATATACCAAGAATGAATCCTTATACCTTTTCAGGTACTTGAGGATATTCTTGACTGTTGTCCAGTGACCTTCACCTGGATTCGACTGGTATCTGCTGGTCATGCTCAAAGCATACGAGACATCCAGATGAGTACATATCATTATATACATGATAGATCCAACTGCCGAAGCATAAGGGATCTTTCTCATACGCTCCTCATCATCTTGTGATTTAGGACATTGGGCCTTAGAGATCTTTACACTATGAGTCACGGGTAAGTTTCCTCTTTTCGCCTCTTGCATGCTGAACCATTTCAACACTTTATCAATATATGTACTTTGACTTAGGCCGAGCATTTTTCTCGATCTATCTCTATAGATCCTGATACCTAAAATATAGGCAGCATCGCCCAAATCTTTCATGGAGAAACATTTTCCTAACCATGTTTTTACAGCCTATAAGGAAAGAATGTCATTCCCAATAATTAATATGTCATCAATATATAATACTAGGAATACAATGTGACTCCCACTAACCTTCTTATATACACAAGGTTCATCTTCATTTTTTATAAAGCAAAACTCTTTGACTGCTTCATCAAATCGAAGATTCCAACTTCGAGAGGCTAGCTTTAATCCATAAATGGATCGCTGCAGTTTACATACCTTTCCAGCATCCTTTAGAGTGACAAAACCCTAAGGTTGTGTCATGTACACATCCTCAAGGAGATTTCCGTTAAGGAAAGCAGTTTTGACATCCATCTGCCAGATTTCGTAATCATAAAAAGCTGCAATAGCAAGTAAGATCCTGATGGATTTAACCATTGCCACTGGAGAGAAGGTTTCATCATAGTCAACATCTTGAATTTGTTTGAAACCTTTTACTACCAGTCGACCTTTGTAGGTTTGTACATTACCATCCATGTCGATTTTCTTCTTAAAAATCCACTTGCACCCGATTGGTTTTACCCCTTCGGGTGAATCAACCAGATTCCATACTTTGTTAGTATACATGGAGTCCATCTCAGATTTCATGGCTTCAAGCCTTTTCTTATAATCTGGTCCATTCATAGCTTCTTGGTAGGAAGCAGGCTCATCTTGATCTATGAGCATCACATCGCCGTTTTGAGTCACAAGATATCCATAATATCTCTCGGGCTCTTGGCGTGTCCTACCAGATCTCTGAATGCCTTGTGTAATTTGAGCGAGTTCACTTTCCACAATATCTTGTGGTTTCCGCTCACGCTTCAACTCGAGTTCAATGATATTTTGTGGTTCTCGAATTTCTTCGAGTTCTACTTTCCTCCCACTGTTTCCTTTAGAGACAAATTCTCTTTCTAGAAAAATGCCAATTCGAGCAACAAACACTTTGTTCTCAGAAGGTTTGTAGAAATAATACCATTTTGTTTCCTTTGGGTATCCCACAAAATTACATTTGTCAGATTTGGGTCCGAGCTTGTCAAAATCCAGACGTTTAAGAAACGCCTCGCAACCCCAAATCTTTATGAACGACATACTAGGACGTTTCCCAGTCCACATCTCATATGGTGTCTTCTGAACCGTCTTTGTAGGAACACGATTAAGTGTGAATGCAGCTGTCTCTAGGGCATTGTGACGCCCCCAAATCTGGTTATCTTCCAACCCGACAGATGGTGCTACACGGTGCTACAGTTCACATAAACATTCAATTAAAATGCCTCAAAAGAACGAATATATCTTATTAATATATATCAAAAGAATACTTACATTCCCCAGGTTCTTTACAACCAATACATTATCTTTGTCATAATATCAATATTATTTCTTACAAAACTTATACTATTACATAAGCAATCTACGGGTTTGCCTTTGCCTTCCCTTTATCCTTGCCGTATCCATCGGTCCGTTCTGTCGTAGCTGCATTCGTATGGTTCAAGCAAGAATGAGCCTAACTAGCTCAGCAAGTACAACAATTCTAGGAAAATAGCATGCTTGAAACATATGAATCGTATATCTTCAATAACTGGACAAGAGTTACGAAGTACTATTGAGAATTCAAAATAGCACTTCTTTTCATTAAAAACGGTTTACAACAACAATATTCAGTAAAACTTCAATTCCGGTTCAAGACCGTAAACATTTCATAAGTACTTTGAAAAGGACATCCCGACACGAAGTCTGTAAGTTCGACATATCTTATGAGCACGTCTAGGTGATCAGCCTATAGTACTCTATGTTGATCAACACTACATTTATTAAATGTGTATACGTTTAAGTTGTGGCAACCTCACGTGCCTGTCGTTTGACGACAAAACAATTTAGCATATTTAGTCTACTTTTGAAAACCACAACAATATTAGTTTGGTAAATCCTTATCAACACTTGATAGAATAACATAGCATACGTCTAGCCGAAAGGATTGGCTTTAACTTCCTTAGATACTAACTCATGCGAAGAATACATGAATCACAAAGACTTGTCGAGATCGAACTGGTACAAGGGTTAGAGTACTTGCCTTTAGCTTCTGCTTATAGTTATAACACTTGCACCTTACGTCCTTAAGGTCTCTACATTAGATAATAACATCACATAGTACATTAGGTCATGAATGATTACACATGGTTCCTAGAGAATCTTACCATTCTTCTCAATCTAATTACATATTAGATTTGTTATTATTGGTTCCGACTTTCCATTACATCACTCTTACATTTATAAGTAATTGACTTAATCTTAACCTTAAGTGAGCATACTTAAGTTTTAATATGTCATAACTATGTGTCATTAAGATCTTTACTTAATTGCTTAACCATTACTCTTCATGTTCAGTTTGTAAACATTCTTCACTGTCTAGGTTATGAAGTCGTAAATGCAGTCATTTATACGATTATTACACTTGGTGTGCCGTATTTGCTTGCATCGCCATAGTACCCAAAAATCCAAACTAAGATCGCGCCGCCGAAGTCTCTCGTGTTAAATGTCGCACTCTGGCGTGACTCTCCAGTGGTCGATGGCGGTTTACATCAATGATCTTGGCTTATTTGCCTTGAAATTTGGCGTCATGGTACCGACTCGTGCACCAGAAAACTTGGACAGATTTTTCAAAAGTTGAAATTCCCGGACTCGTATCTTCTTCGTTATAAGTCCGAATTTATTCGTTCAAGAGCCTACGGGTCACAAATTACGTGCTCTATGCGTTCATGCAATAATTTTATCTATTTTACTTCGTTTACTAAAATTTCACCTATTAGTTCATTTTAACGAAAATGATAAATGTTCGTGAACGTTCAACGCTCGTTTCTTCGTTCTAAGTCAGAATCCGGTCATTTTCGAGTTCGCAACTCTATAATGCCAAATATGACTTATCTCCATCGAAAACCAACGTTTACGACTTCAAACACAAAATACGACATTCATTTAAAGAATTTCACGAATTCGATGATTATCGTCCAATCGTGTGAATTCTGGTGAATCCTCATTACTAATCATTCTAGGTGGATTTTTAATCAACATATAGACATTATAAGTTACTTAGTACACCAACTTATTATCAAAGTAGGTTTTGACTTATTCTCATAAGTCAATGACTTATTCCACTTATTAACTACAATTCTCATGCTTATGACAACAAAGGGCAATTCCTTCATATATTCATCAACTTATTTAGGTTCAAGTTGCTTATTCACTTATTCGACTTAAGTTCATTCATCTATGACTTATGACATGATATTATTAAACCATCCCACTTCTCTATCAATCCTATTATGATAGAGATGGAAGAGACAAGATAATTTACCTTTGATGAACTATTACTTCACTTCACTTTGGAAAATCTAGCAAAAGTTGAGATGACTTATAAGTGCTTATGTGACTTATTCTCTCTAACACTTAAGTTGCTTATCTTGTAAGAAGTTGGATGAAATTTGAACAAGCAACAAATGAATTGAAGCTTGGTATTTATAGACAATTCCAAGTTAGGGTAGAATGGTCTTTATGTCATCCCACCTCCTTAAACTAACCTCATTACTATTCATCTACTTAGCCACTAAGTAATCTTGTTCACCACTCCTTTTTCTTGCTCAACACAACACTTGCTTCTCACTTAAAGCTCTTGTTCTCCAAGTTCACCCATGGGTTGTACCATGGATCATTGCTTTACCCATTGGATCATCCTTTGGGCTTAGGTCTAGTTAATTACTCATTTTCTTGTGGGCTTGCATGCATTTGGTTTGGGCCTCACTTTATAAACTACGTGGGCTTAGTATAAATCCCATATAGGTTTACACCTTATTTATATAGAACTTGTATTTTTTACTATGTTACATTAATTCATTTCATTAGGTTTTAATACCTATATTCTTAATTTAAGTCCGCATGCGAATTATTGCATTTTCCATACTTAGATTATTATTACATTATCCATCTTGCCTCGCTATTCTAACATTACGTATTTCTCGAAATTTCAAAAATAATTCCCGAGCGATAAATGGTGAATAGTGTTTTTCGTAAACTTTCTCAGAAAACATTTATTTTCATCTTGGAAATTCAAATACTTTGATTCATTCACGTGGTTCAAATACTATGATCTTCCAGCATTTCTAGGTTATAGAACGCCATACATCTTATCAACACATATAATAATAAATAATATTATTTTATTCATTATTTAATTTTTCAAATATTTTTACAAAGGATCCGAATTTCTAAATTAGTTACATTCTCCCCCTTATAAAGATTCTGTCCCCAGAATCTCACCCTATCTTACTCAAACAAAAGAGGATAATTCTTTCTCATCTTTTCTTCAAGTTCCCGCGTTGCTTCCTCCACATCGTGGTTCTTCCATAACACCTTTACTGAAGGTATTACCTTGTTTCGTAGAACTTGCTCTTTTCTATCGATGATTTGAATTGGCATCTCTTCATATGTTAAATCTTTCTCGATTTGAATAGGCTCAAATTCTATCACGTGCTTGTAATCTGGTTTGTAAGGACGTAGCACTGAAACATGAAATACATTATGTATTCGCTCTAGGTCTGGAGGTAACGCTACCCTATAAGCTACCTCACCTACCCGTTCTAATACCTCAAAAGGTCCTATAAACCTTGGGCTTAGTTTTCCCTTCTTTCCAAAGCGTATCTTTCCTTTCCAGGGAGATACCTTTAGAAATACGTACGAGCCTACCTCAAACTCTCTATTCTCTCGATGTAAGTCCGCGTATTTCTTTTGTCTATCTTGAGCTGCGACGAGACGCATACGAATCAACTTCACAACTTCCGCTGTCTACTGCACCAATTCTGGTCCTAGCATTTGCCATTCTCCCACTTCATCCCAATATAACTGCGTTCTATATTTCCTTCCATACAAAGCTTCATACAACGGCATACCTATGCTCACATGATAATTGTTGTTATACGCAAATTCTACTAATGGTAGATGATCATCCCAACTACCCTTGAAATCCATGACGCAAGATCTCAACATATCTTCTAACGTTTGAATTGTCCTCTCGCTC
This sequence comes from Panax ginseng, assembly GCA_020205605.1. Lineage (NCBI taxonomy): Eukaryota > Viridiplantae > Streptophyta > Magnoliopsida > Apiales > Araliaceae > Panax > Panax ginseng. Next base: position 49,532,646 of record CM035147.1, on the reverse strand, counting down.
TGTCCATCGGTTTGTGGATGATATGCCGTACTCAACTTCAATTGCGCCCCTAACTGCTCTTGAAGACTTCTCCAAAAGTTCAATGTGAATCGTGGATCACGATCTGACACTATCGAAAGAGGTGCTCCATGTCTGGAAATAATTTCCTTAACATAGAGTGTAGCTAACTGATCTAAGTTATACTTAATTCAAATTGGAAAAAAGTGAGCCGACTTTGTTAACCGGTCCACTATTACCCAAATCGCATCATATCCCTTCTGCGTTGTCGGAAGTCCCATCACAAAGTCCATCGTGATATGCTCCCACTTCCACGCTGGAATCTCCAATGACTGTAATAAGCCACTTGGTCGTTGATGTTCGGCTTTAACTCTTTGACAAGTCAAGCACCTACTTACATACTCGACTATTTCTTTTTTCATGTTCGGCCACCAAAAACTCTGTCGAAGGTCTTGATACATCTTAGTACCACCAGGATGAATCGAGTACCTCGAACTATGAGCCTCTTGTAAAACTTGCTCCTTTAATTCTGTCTCATTCGGAACCTAAATTCTTCCCTCAAACCTTAATAATCCCTCATTATCAAGACTAAACTTAATATCTTTTTCATTGGTCAACCGCTTCTTCATCTGGTCACATTCATTAGTTTTGAGTTGCACCTCCTTGACTCTCTCTATAATGGTAGACTGAATTTTCGTCGCAAACAGTCTCTAATCTGCCTCGATTGGCAACTTCACCTCTAACTCCATCCAAGCCATCTCTTTTATTAACTCAATTTGAGTTGTTAACATAGACAACTTCTCCCGACCCTTTTCTACTCAAGGCGTCGGCCACTACATTGGCTTTTCCAGGGTGATACAGCATCTCACAATCGTAATCCTTTATCAACTCCAGCCACCTCCTCTATCTTATATTCAACTCCTTCTGTGTGAAGATATATTTTAAACTCTTATGGTCCGTGTATATCTCACACTTTTCCCCATAAAGATAATGTCGCCATATCTTTAAGGCAAACACCACCGCGGCTAGTTCCAGATCATGAGTAAGGTAAACTTTCTCATAATCCTTCAACTGCCTAGATGCATGTGCAATGACCTTGCCATGCTGCATGAGCACGCAACCCAGTCCTTTAAGCGAAGCATCGCTATAAACTACGAAATTTCATGTGTCATCGGGTAATGACAAAACAAGCACTTCACTCAATCTCCTCTTCAATTCTTGAAAACCGTCTTCGCATTTCTCAGTCCATACGTACTTCACTGTCTTCCTCATCAAGTTAGTCGGTGGAGTAGCTATCTTCGAAAAGTCCTGAATGAACCTCCGATAGTAACCCGCTAACCCTAAGAAACTTCGTACCTCGGTCGACATTTTCGATTGTTCCCAATTCATCACGGCTTCCACCTTCGCAGGATCTACTGAAATCTCCTCGTGGTCAATAACATGACCTAAAAACTGTACCCTCTCTAACCAAAATTCACACCTAGTGAACTTCGCATATAACTTCTCATTTCTTAGTGTCTCCAACACTATTCTCAAGTGTTCAGCATGATCTTCTGGCGTCTTAGAATAGACTAGAATATCATCGATAAACACCACAATGAACTTGTCTAAATATTGTTTGAACACTCTATTCATCATGTCCATAAATGCAGTAGGTGCATTAGTCAACCCAAATGACATCACCAGAAACTCGTAATGACCATACCGACTCCTGAATGATGTCTTTGTCACATCTTCATTCCTAACCTTCAGCTGATGATACCCCTTCCTTAAATTTATTTTGGAAAAATATTTTGCCCCCTTCAACTGAACAAAAAGATCATCAATCCTGGGCAACGGATACTTATTCTTTATCGTTAACTTGTTCAACTCTCGGTAGTCGATACAAAGTCTCAACTATCCGTCCTTCTTCTTGACAAACAGTACCGGTGCTCCCCACGGTGAAACACTCAGTTGAATGTACTTCTTGTCCAATAATTCTTGCAGCTGTACCATCAACTCCTTCATCTCCACCGGCGCCATGCGATACGGTGCCCTAGAAACTGGTGCCGCTCCTGGCACAATGTCTATTACCAACTTGGTCTCCCTATCTGGCGGAAGACCAGGCAACTCACTCGGAAATACATCCATGAACTCATTCATTATAGGTATTTGTTACATGGTTGCTCCCACTCTCTGGGTATCCACCACATGACACAAATAACCTACACACCCCTTCCTCAATAATTTCCTAGTTTGTGTCATGGTAAGACAACACGAACGTCTCGGCGATTTATTCCCGTAAAATATTACATGAGATTGAATTGATGTTTTAATATTAACGCATTTCTTTTGACAATCTATTATTGCCCCATGATTTATCAACCAATCCATTCCAAGAATTACGTCGAATTCTCCTAACTTTATTTCGGTGATCGATCTCACCGATAATTTACAACCTCGAATGTCACTTTAACAACCCCTATGAATATCTTCAACAGGAATTATCTCTTCGTTCGCTACCTTAATGTTCAAAGGTATAGGCGACTACTTCCCCTAAGGCCATCGTGTCTTGGACGGTCATATTAAAGGTAATGCGGGCCATCTACCACACCCATTGCTATTTGGACCCCAATAGTTAACTTACCAATATTGGCGCCCTTATTCCCGTCTGTCCCCTTCTTTGGGCAGTTCTTTACCATGTGGTCTGTTGATCAACATACAAAGCATCCATGATTCTTCTTCGGCCTTGGATAGTTTGGCACAATATGCCCCTCCCTGTCGTCTAGATGATAATAACACGGCCTTACCTTTGAGACAGACTCCTAAATGAGTCTTCCCGCAGGTCTTGCAGGCCTCCATCCTCCTTTTCAGGTCCCCTAGCTTCACTATGGGATTCCCTGAGCTACTCACCTTCCTCTTATACCCTTCGCCACTCTCGTTGGTACCTTCAACCTTCACTCCTCCATCCACCTTCCCCTTGCTTTTCTTATCCTTGTTGTGAGACCCCATATTTTATGAATAAAGATTTAATTTTCCCGAAATAATTTTTTTTTATATTATGGTGTTGATTTGATGTAATGTTATAGTTGTGGATAATATTTACAATTTTTGCAAAGTAAGCAAGTGGTTGTATAATATTCGATTGGTCGGAGAATATACTTTTTGTCGGGGAATATCCATACGACGGTACAATCATTGGTGGACCCCACAACAGAATTATTGTCGAATAGAGAAAATGACAAAAATACTTTATGAAAATAATCTATGGAAGTTTTATCGTTAATTGTTGAAAAACACCGGTGTTAAAAGTACAATAATCTGGCGTGGTTACACAAAGAGTAGCACTGCGGTATTGATTATTGATGCTTACGTGAGAAGTCACTCGGTTATACTCAATTATTGCTACGAGAATTGTCGCATCATATCTCTCATATTATTGATTCAATTATTGTTACAGTATCATCTGCATAATATGATATATTGTTCAATCAGGTATTCGGGACACTTTTCGTGTCGGAGTACTATTCACAAGTTACTATTCATGAGTTACTATTCATGAGTTACTATTCACGAGTTACTATTCACGAGTTACTATTCACCCAGTTACTATTTACTCTAGTATTGTGCATTCGGGTATTTGGGTACAATATTATTCCATGAGGAGATGTGCTAATTTTTTAGACCGTTGGTTGAAGATATAATAGTAAGTCTATATGGACCGCTGGTGGAGTTATAATAGTAAATCAATATGGATCGTTGGTTTAAAGTTTAATAGTAAATCAGTATGGACCGTTGTTTTAAGTTTTAATAGTAAACCAATATGGACCGTCCGTTTAATAGTAAATCAATCTGGACCGTTAATAAATTAGTTATTATTCATTCCATTTTCCTATAAATAGAAGCTCATTCCTTCATTATTTCTTACGAATTCACTGAAACTCTAGAGAGAGAAATTATAGAAAAGCTATAGAAAAGTATTCTGCTACTTTCCTACTCTTATATTCAGTTTCTTTTACGGTAAGGGATGTTATTTATTGTACTCATGAAGAGAACTTCATTATTCCATTATTTATTATTACATTGGAATAACCTATATACGCTGCTACCCTATACATGGTGACATTCTTCTAATATTTCGTTTCTTTATTATTCTCGTTCGAATATCACCGTCATGCGTTCTGGCACACGCGGACCGGTTCCATTATTTATTATTTTGTCGAGAATATCATGTCTGCGTGCATTTACGCCGGACCTGGTTCCATTATTTATAATTCTGTTGAAATATCCTGTTTTGTGCGTTTACCTGGACTGGTTCCATTATTTATTATTTTGTCGTAATATCCTCGCTCTCTACGTTTACTCCGGACCTGGTTCCATCCTTTATTATTACATTGGAATAACTCGCCTGCTGGCTTGTCTATCGCATGCATGGTGATTTCTTTTGTTATTCCATTCTTTATTATACTTAGTTGGTTAAAACTTTGACTTCTATACTCCATGAAATTAGTGGAATATCTTTAATATTTGTGCTTCATCCAGTATCTTTTCATGGAAATATTCTTCTGAGCATTCTTGAATTTTACTCTACAAAGTAGTATCATGTTGAATATTTGAACGTTATCAGTTACTGGATAAATTAATTCTTGAACTTGTTTTATTGAATTCTTTTATCATTGTCATCATCCTCATGTTTATATTATGTTGAAAGTCATATGTGGCCTGTAGTGCATAGATGGACTTGGTATGATTATGAATAGGGATTATTCAAAGATAATCATAACCGTAATGTTACAAATGATATGGAAAAAAGTCCTCATTGGCCCGTAGTGCATTGATGGGATGCTTTTTGGTATGATTATGGCTATGGATTCTCTTTGGCAGTAGTGCAAAGATGAATTGTTTTATGGCATGATCGGGGATGTTGATGAAAATATGATTATCTTAAGCCGTAGTGCATGGATAATTCATGGTCGTGATACTAAAGATAGTAGATTTTATTCCCTACTTGACTCTTCTAATGGATTGCTTGTTCCGCTGCAGTTAAACTTGATAGTTATTATATTTTATCGGTTTAACACTTTGTTGAAGGCTAACGATTAATTATTCTCGCATTATCTTAGTCATAATATTTCTTCTTTGGGCTAGTTGAGCTCACCCTTTCTTTCACTATTCTCTTCGTGAAATGAGAACGTGGTTGGGACTAGTCGGGGAGCAGTGATGGTCCTAGATGGTGCATTAGTAGTCCTCACTATTCGTGAAATAGTGTGATAATAATTGTAATGAGGACTCCTTTTGAGTGTGTATAATCTCTAGTAGACAATATTTGTATTCAAACTCACAATTTATGTTTTTCGTATTGTTGTACGACACAGTTGTATTATTAAGTTGTATTTAAATTTGCACCATGTATCATGGCGACTCAAGATGGGTGATGTATACCTAATTTTGGGGGCGTCACGGTTAGTATCAAAGCTTAGGGATATGATCCACGGCTAGGATGTGAGAATAGAACTAGGAGGGAGAGGCGGGAATTCTTCGCTAGTATGACCTACCTAAGTTTATTTGGTATTTAATTGATCTATCGTAATATAGGGATAATATGTTACATGTCAATTAACCTTTGTTTTGTGGCAGTATCTAAAAATGACATCCGAGAATGTTGAGAATAGCAATGGAGCACAAGAGACCGTTAATTCTCCACAGATCAATAATCAGGACAATGTGCAACAGGATGGCGATAATCCTCCTATAAACAACAACACCGATCAATTGACGAAACGACGAGACGTTTAGGAGCTTTTTAGAATTCATGCAACATCAGGCGAAGGCGGCTCCTGTTCATAATGCAGGAGGAAACAATGGCAACCCACGGTTGGTCACCGCTAAGCAATTCAAGGAGCTGGGACCACCGGAGTTTTTGGGAAAGCCAGAACCACTTAAGGCAGAGACGTGGTTAAAGCAGATCACCAAGATATTTGATGTCTTGGGATGCTCCGAGGAGCAAAAGGTTCCCTTTTCCACCTTTATGTTGCGTGAAGAGGCAGATCACTGGTGGGAATCTGTAAAATGTACCCAACCTGACGCACTCAAGATGTCTTGGGAGAAGTTCCAAGAGCTGTTCAATGACAAGTACTTTCCCGAAAGCATTCGTCACATGAAGGAGGTGGAATTTATCAAGTTAGAGTAAAACAACATGACCGTGTCGCAGTACGAAGCCAAGTTTACCGAGTTGTCCCGATTTGCGTCCCACTTGGTTGATAATGAAGAGAGAATGATGCGGACGTTTTAAGAGGTTTAAAGCTGGAGATACGTCAATATCTTATTTCTCATAAACTTTGTTTGTATTCAGATGTTGTAAATAGGGCTCAGTTAGTGGAGCGCGATAACGAGTCAACGAAACCAAAAGAGAGCAGCCGGAAAAATGATAATACCGGTGATAACAGTCATCAAAGCGGTGACAATAAGCATGGAGGGAATCAACATGCCAGAAATGGTAACCACTTCGGTGGTAATCATGGTCAAAACAATACGAATGGACATTTCAATAAGTGGAGATTCAACAATGATGGAAAGACGTCAGCACCAACACCCGTTGTTAAGGAAAGAGAACGACCACCTATCATATGCTTCAAATGCGGAGGGGAGGGACACATCAGTCCAAACTGCGCGATGCCGTCCAAAGCATGCTATAATTATGGAAGAGAAGGTCACTTAGCCCGATTTTGTCATTCACCGAAGACAAGTTCAGCTAGGATGGAGGCACCAAAGGATGTCTCAGGCAAGCCAAAGCCGGTAGTTTAAGAGAGAGCATTTTTTTTGTGACGAGGAACCTGAATAAAATTATCACGGGTATGTTAGTCATAAACTCTTGCGAAGTCTATACCGTGTTAGATACCGGTTCTACTCACTCTTTTATTGCACCTAGTTGTGTTCAATGTTTGAAGTTAACTCCGGAGAAGTTAGACTTCGATATTTCTATTTAAACTCAGTTGGGAGAAACCTTCGTTACCTCCACTATTTATAAATCTTGTTCAAATCAACACTTTCACGTTACCTGTCGATCTTATCTCTTTGAAAATACTTGCCTTTGATGTGATTTTTGGAAACGATTGGTTAACTACTCATCATGCTTTTTGTAAGGTTGTTAGCTTTCATACTCCTAACTAACCTGTTATGCGAATTCAAAGTAACCAAACCACTAAAGTCAATCATTGTTATATCAAGCCATAAATAAAGAGCCCCGATCCTTTCGTTGTTGACTTTCTTATGTGAAATGCACCGAAGCCAGACTTTCTGTAGGCAACGTCGTGAATGACGGTGACAAGTTGATAGGTATCAATGTGACATGCTATCCAAGTCTTGGATGAGAGTCACAGTTTTTAATGATATTTCTATTGTTAATAAATTTCCTGACGTATTCTTGAAGACTTCTTAGCCTACCCCTAGAGCGTGAAATCAAATTTTGTATTAACCCTAGTACAAAACCCATTTCTAAAACCCTCAAATATTTTCTTCACCTAAAACGAATGGGTAATGTGCCAAAGACGTTGGCTCGAGCTGTTGAAGATTATGATCGTACCATTCAATATCATCGTGGGAAAAATGAACGTGGTAGCTGACGCGTTCAGTAGAAGATCGTATGCGTTTACGAGTGTGATGTTGTTAACACAAAGACTCTTTTCGTATAACTTACAAATGATGGAGATGGAGTTAAAGACTCTAGGGACTCACGTGAAGATAACAAATATACGATTAGAATAGACTTGAATCGATAAAGTTCAAGTTGCTCAAGCTACATACTCAGAGCTGATGAATGAGAAGAGGAAGGTTCAAGAGGGTCTTATTATAGAAGCAAAAATTGATGAAGAGAGGAAACCTCAACCCTTGATTTTATTGGCCCATTTGAAATCCTTGATCGAATAGGAACTGTGGCTTATAGACTCGTTTTATCGCCAAGTATGTCGCGTGTTCATAACGTTTTTAACGTATCGATGTTACATAAATATGTGGATGACCCGAACCACATTATTAATTTAGAACCGGACGAGATAGCATAAGATTTAACGTATGAGGAGATACGTGTTAAAATCTTGGATAAGAAGGATCGTATTCAACACTCAAAGGTTATACCTCAAGAATTACAATCTGAAATGAAGTCAAGGTATCCTCACCTCTTCGGCATACCAGGTACGTACGTAAATTTCGAGGGCGAAATTTCATAAAGAGGGGAGATTATGAGACCCCAGATTTTATGAATAAAGATTTAATTTTCTCGAAATAATTTTTTTTTTATATTATGGTGTTGATTTGATGTAATGTTATAGTTGTGGGTAATATTTACAATTTTTGCAAAGTAAGCAAGTGGTTGTATAATATTCGATTGGTCGGGGAATATTCTTCTTGTCGGGGAATATCTCATACGACAATTTACAATCATTAGTGGACCCCACAATGTAATTATTATCGGATAGAAAATGACAAAATACTTTATGAAAATAACGGCGGAAGTTTTACAGTTAATCGTTGAAACACCCGGTGTTAAAAAGTACAAGAATACGCATGGTTGCTTAAAGAGCTTTACGGTATTGATTATTGATGCTTACGTGAGAAGTCACTCAGTTATACTCAATTATTGTTACAGTAATTTCTGCATCATATCTCTCATATTATTGATTCAATTATTGTTACAGTATCATCTGCATAATATGATATATTATTCAATCGGGTATTCGGGACACTTTTCGTGTCGGAGTACTATTCACAAGTTACTATTCATGAGTTATTATTCACGAGTTACTATTCACTCGATTACTATTCACTCTAGTATTGTGCATTCGGGTATTTGGGTACAATATTATTCCATGAGGAGATGTGCTAATTTTTCAGACCGTTGGTTGAAGATATAATAGTAATTCTATATGGACCGCTGGTGGAGTTATAATAGTAAATCAATATGGATCATTGGTTTAAAGTTTTAATAGTAAATCAGTATGGACCGTTGATTTAAGTTTTAATAGTAAACCAATATGGACCGTCCGTTTAATAGTAAATCAATCCGGACCGTTCATAAATTAGTTACTATTCATTCCATTCCTATAAATAGAAGCTCATTCCTTCATTATTTCTTACGAATTCACTAAAACTCTAGAGAGAGAAATTATAAAAAAGCTATAGAAAAGTATTCTGTTATTTCCCTATTCTTATATTCAGTTTCTTTTACGGTAAGGGATGCTATTTATTGTACTCATGAAGAGAACTTCTGTTGTTCCATTATTTATTATACTGTTGGAATAAACTGTATACGCGGGCTACCCTATACATGGTGACATTCTTCTAATATTCCGTTCTTTATTATTCTGTCAGAATATCCTGTTTTTGTACGTTCTATGGGACCGGACCGTTAAATTATTTATTATTCGCCGGAATATATCTGTATGTATGCGTTTAGTGGGACCTAGTTCCATTATTTATTATTCTGTCGGAATATCCTATCTGTGCGTTTACGCCGGACCTGGTTCCATTATTTATTATTCTGTCAGAATATCATGTCTGTGTTTTTACGCCGGACCTGGTTCCATCCTTTATTATTCTGTTGGAATAACCTGTCTATGCGGTCTATCGCATGCATGGTGATTTCTTTTGTTATTCCATTCTTTATTATACTCAGTTGGTTAAAACTTTGACTTCTATACTCCATGAAATTAGTGGCATATCCTTAATATTTGCGCTTTATCCAGTATCTTTTCATGGAAATATTTTTCTGAGCATTCTTGAATTTTACTCTACAAAGCAGTATCATGTTGACAATTTGAACGTTATCAGTTACTGGATAAATTAATTCTTGAACTTGTTTTATTGAATTCTTATATCATTGTCATCATCCTCATGTTTATATTATGTTGAAATTCATCTGTGGCCTGTAGTGCATAGATGGACTTGGTATGATTATGACCAGGGATTATTCGGTATAATCATAACCGTAATGTTATAAATGATGTGGAAAAAGTCCTCATTGGCCCGTAGTTCATTGATGGACAGTTTTTGGTATGATTATGGCTATGGATTCTCTTTGGTCGTAGTGCAAAGATTAATTGTTTTATGGTATGATCAGGACCGTTGATGAAAATATGATTATCTTAAGCCGTAGTGCATGGATAATTCATGGTCGTGATACTAAAGAATATCCTTGGCCGTAGTGCAGGGGTGATTTGATGATGTGGATTATTTATTAAGCTAAGTCCCAGCAATAAAAGTGATGAAAAACCTTTTAAATCATAGAAGATAGTAAAATAGGCCCAAATGCTTAAACATGCATACGTTTAATGGATGTAGTGTTGATCAACATAGAATAAAATAGGCTAATCACCTAGAAGTGCTCATAAGTGATATCGGGCTTATGGACTTACTTCCGGGTTGTCCTTTTCCAATAAAGAATGAATACTCGAGGTCTTTGACCGAAGTGAATGTTTTACTAGATACTATTGTTATTGTAAAACATTTTAAAAGAAAAGATGAAGTACTATTTTGAATTATCAATAGTACTTCATAACTATTGTTCAGTTATCGAAGATATACGATTTGTATGTGTCAGGCATGTTGTTATTAAATTGTTATACTTGCTGAGCTAGTTATGCTCACTCTTGTTTGAACCATATGAATGCAGCTAAGACTGAACGTCCCAAAGGATCAAAAAAGGATAAGGGAAAAGCTAAGGCAGATTACTAAGTTGTCTTGTAATAGTATAGGTCTATTGTTGTAATTTAACTGATATTATGACAAAGAACCTTTGTAACGGGTTTAGAACTTGGGAAATGTAAATATTACTTTAAATATATAGAAGTTATATTCGTTCTTTGAGACTTTTCAAATTGAATGAATGTATGAATGTTGTACAGTATAGCACTATCTGTCGGGTTGGAAGATACCCGGATTTGGGGGTGCTACAAGTTGGTATCAAAGCCTAGGTTATAAAACTTAAGGGGGGAAGTAGAACCTTAAGTCATAACCTTACGAAAGAATAAAGAAGTAAAAGATGGAAAGTAACCTTATAAAAATGCATTATATTATGTTATGTATTTTTATTATTTTACTGACGTGTACTAATCAAACTATATTATTTTATTGTAGATGTCAGGAGAAAATGATATGTATAGAGATATACATGTAGTAAGCAAGGATTCAGTTAATCGGGTAGAAATACTACCAAATCCCGTAGCCGTCGAACCAGATTTGGTGACCATCGAGTCAGGAGACTCAGACGACTTAGACTACATGTCTATATTTGATGGCATGCTAGAGGAGTAGGTGGACGTGATGTCCTTTGACCATGTTCCACCTATAGAGACCCAGGTTCCGCCTACAGATGAAATGTCTACGGGGGAATCAACGAAGGCACTGTTTATGTCGGTATTGGATAGAAATGTCCATTACTGCCAAGAGGTTAAGAAGTTGAAGGAGGAACTCCGAGCTGTCCGTGAGGACAAGACTAGTATGGAAAGAATGTGGGAAGAGGAGCACGATGATATAGTCCTAGCTATGGACAAAGTCCGAGATTTGAGAGGTGAAGTCTTTGAGCTCAAGCAGGAGCTAAAGACTAAGAAGCGGAAGTTGGAGAGGATGTCCTATATTCATAGGAGTTCTCATGTAGATTTCCAGTAGCAGGTAGCTGGATATCAGGTAGAAGCAGGACATACCCATCATACCATCTATGACGCCCCCAAAATAGGTCCATTCCATCCAACCCATTCTGAGTCGCCAAATACATGGTACAGAAATAACTACAACTTTATTATTACAACATATAAACTGTGAGTTTGAATACAAATATTATCTTCTAGACAATATCTATACTCAAATAAATCCTCATCACATTTATTGATACATTATTTTACAAAAATGGTGAGGACTACTAAATAACTCTCTCTAGAACCTTCATTCCATACCCCGACTCGTACTCGCTATATTCTCGCCTCCTAAGAAGAAAAATGGAACAAAAAGGAAAAGGGTGAGCTCAACTAGCCCAGTAAAGAATATTATGACTAAGATAATATACAACAAATTATCGTTAGTCTTCAACAGGGAAAAATCTAATAGAATACAATAGACAACATGTTTTAAATCAATATTCGCAGAATGAAATAATAATTCATTAGAAGAGTTAAGTAGAGAATGCAAACTACTATCTTCTATGTATGAATTTAAAAGTTCATCGCTCATCTTTTATCCCAGTAACATCAATCAATATATATCGAAATCAAATATTCATCTTTGCACTACAGCCAAAGATATTCATCGATTGGTCATGTTCATCTAAACACCTGTTTATCATTACACTACGGGCCAAAGATATTCATCGGCCTATCAGTATTCATCTCAACACTTGTTCATCTTTGCACTCTGGGCCAAAGATATTCATCAAAAATCATTCATCTTTGCACTCTGTGCCAAAGATATTCAAGAATATCATCATTTAGGACCGAGGATGATGAAAAATATTTTAAAGGAAACGAATCCAGTGAAACAAAAGAACAAATATTAAGGATTTGTATTTTAAACAATCCAAGTTCAAAAATACTTCATAAGTAATCAGAGTGGAGTAAAATTCAAGAATGGTCAAAACATGGATACAATCAAAGCTAGTATCCACAATAGATATTTTGGACAAAAAGAAGAAATTTCATTTTTCAGTGAATAGTGTTGTATTCGTGAATAGTTCCGTCTACGTGAATAGTGTCGTATACGTGAATAGTAACTCCGACACCAAAAGATAGAAATTTCACAAAAAACCATCTTCACGCTTCGTGAATAGTACTCATGAATAGTAACTCGTGAATAGTAACTCATGAATAATAACTCGTGAATAGTAACTCATGAATAGTAACCCCGACATGAAAAAGTTCCAAATTTGATAAAAATTTCCAACCAATATTTCAGCATAATAATATTGAAGAAATAATATCATTTTCGAATAAAATAACATCCCTTACCTCGAAAGACAGTACTTGTAGTTGAAACACCGAATATAGGCTATGACTTGAACTTGCACCGTATAGCAATACTCAAAGTATACTCAAAATACTCACAAGAATACGCTCGATAATATAGAGAGAGAGAAAACTTCATTTTCTGGTGTGATTTTCAATTCTAACCTAAGCACCCTATTTATAGGAAAATGCTTAGAACACCAAAGTAGAAAATTTAATAAATTAATATTTTTTTTCTACATCTTCCTACGCATTAAGCATCTGAATTCAGCAACTTGACATGTGTTAAAGATGCCCACCAAACACAAAAAATGTTTTTCTTATTTAAATTATTTTAAACTTCCAAAAATCAATTATTTCGGAGCTTCGAAACTTCAATAATTCATAATAATTAGCTCTTTTATCAGAAAAATTCGAAACACATGTCTTTCCATAGAAAATTCCATTATCTACAACTTGGCAGAAGGAAATTTTTCCAAATTCCAAACAGAAATTGACTGAAATCCACAAACGGGAGATTTTACAAGCTATAATCAAATTTCAGTCAAGAAATGGGTCTCTGACACACACAAAATCTGCTTTTTAATATTTATTGCAACAAAAATACTTTTTTTCCTCAGATACTCATATATCCCACATTCATTGTAAAAATATCACCATTATTATATTATTAAAATATAATAATATATTTAAATGAATTATTTTATCATAAAAAGATAAAATTTCAATTTTCAACAATTGTCACTTTAAAAATTTTCTCCATCTATATCCACATAAAATTAATATTTTTCTCATCATATAAATCAATAATTAATTATTCACAAATAATATTACAGAATCACAGTACTGACAACTAGGTCGTTCCCAGGAAAGAGGGGGCTTTTCAATAAGGATCTCTCCTTACTGGCGCGTAATTAGGTGACCAAACCTCTCCTTAGACAGAACTTTCTAGACATTGCCAATAATATTATCCAATAATATTATTCAGATAATATGAATTATTGCTCCGATAATGGAAAATACTGTGTAATAACAATTTATTGAAACAACGGTAATATAAAATATCAATGCAAAGAATTATTGAATCAATAAAATAAAATATCGAATAAAGATTCATTGTAATAATTATTGAGTAAAGTGCCTTCCTACGTAAGAATCAATAATTGGTGCAATCTACTGCATCATCTCTTGTTCAACAACAGCGTATTAGTGTGTTTTAACCACCGGTATTCTAACAAGATTACTTGGTATAACTACGCCGTTATTTATAAACAACTTATATTTGTCGTTTTCTTCATCCAATCCGCTTTCAAGTTATGGGGCCCATTAAAGATCACAATGGCAAATCGCATTTAATATTCCAAGACGAAGACGAATATTCCACGACACCAAACGAATATTTCCGACAATAATGAATATTTTATAACCACTTGCTTATTCGAAATATTTGCGTATTTTACCCATAACTATCCACATTAATCAAATCAACCCTTACTATTACAAAATAATAAATAGAGGAAAATAAATTTCATTTATTAATAATTTGGGGTCTCTACAACCTCCCTCCTTATGAAATTTCATCCTCGAAATTGACGACGCACTGGTGTTTCCAAAAGATGAGAATACCTCGCTTTCATTTACATTTCAAACTCCCGTGTCATTTCCTCAATAGCATGGTTTCTCAACAAAATTTTAACTTGTGGTATAACCCCAGACATAGGACATGTTCTTTCCTATCCAAGATCTTGACAGTACCTCCTCAGACGTTAAGTCTTCGGCTATCTCGTCCGGTTCTAACTCAATGATGTGGTTCGGGTCGTCCACATATTTACGTAACATCGATACGTGAAAAATGTTATGAACACGCGTCATACTTGGCGGTAAAACGAGTCTATAGGCTACAGTTCCTATTCGATCGAGAATTTCAAATGGATTAATAAATCGAAGGTTTGAGCTTTCCTCACCTCACCGATTCTCTCTTTTGAAATAACAACTTTTTGCACCTTCTTCTTCAAATTCATCAGCTCCGGTGTGTAGCTTGAACAGCTTTAACTTTATCGATTAAAGTCGATTATACTCATATATCATCACGTGGGTACCTAGAGTTTTCTTCTCCATCTCTATTATTTGTAAATTATACGAAATTAGTCTTTGACAATATCGTACTCATACTTGTATACGATCTTCTACTCAACACGTCAGCTACCACGTTCGCTTTTCAGGATGGCATGGTCGTAACATGTCTTTGAAATGAGTCTCCTCTTGAGTTCTTCAAGCTCTTCCCACATTCCTTGCTCCATTGGAATTTTGTATCTCTACGAGTCAGCTGCGTTAATGGAATAGCGATTCGAGAATATCCTTCAACGAATCTCTGATAATAACCAACTAAGCCTAGAAAGCTACGTATTTCGATTACCGACTTAGGTTGTTCTCAATTGTGACTCATATCCCAACCTTGGATAGCACGTTACAATGACACCTTTTACTATGCACGAATATGGTGTCCCATATGGAGAGTCTGGCTTCGGTGCATTAAACAAAGGAAGTCACCAGATAAAGGCTCAGGTACCAAATTCTATAGTTGAATTTTTAACTCACAAGTTCAATAGAGCCATTCGATATCGATTTTAGAAATGAGTTTTGTCTGCAGGGTTCAAAGTCGATACAAAATTTAATATCAGGCTTTGGGAGTAGGCCAAGAAATTCTTCAGGAAATACGTCAGGAAAAATCAATAACTACAGGAATATTATTCAAATCTGACATGTCTTTATTCTAATCCATAACATGGACTAAGAAAACTTGACATCCATAAAAAACGAATGACTTCATGGCTTGATATGAAAATATTTGACTACAATGGTTTGATTGCTTGAATTCGAATAACAAAGTTGCTTAGGAATATGAAAACTAACAACCTTATTTAAAGTAATCAATTTCAAAGATGATGAGTAGTTAACCTTAAAATCACATCAAAAACAAATATCTCTATAGAAATAAGGTTAACAGGTAATGTGATAGTGCCAACCTGAATCAATCAAGATTTATAAACAACGGATGTAATGAAAGTTTCTCCTAACGAAGTCTCCATAAATAGGTCAAAGTCTAATTTCTCCGTAGTCAAGTTCAAACGTTGAGCACAAGCAAGAGAGATAAAAGAATGGGTAGAACCGGTATCTAGTAAGGTATAAACTTCGCAAGAATTTATAATTAGCTAACCCGTGCTAACTTCGTTCGGGTTCCTCGTATTTTGACCGATCACGACAAACGCTCTTTCAGGAACCGTTGACTTTGACTTTTTCGGGACATCCTTTTGAGTCACCATTCCCGCTGGACTGGGTTTCGATACCGCATAACTCTCGAAAGCGATATGTCCTTCTTTTCCACAATTATAGCATCCCTTAAACTGCTAGGGCGGTTTAATGATATGTCCCTCTTTCCGCAAGATTTGTAACATACGACCGGTGGTCTTTCTACTCCCTTGGAACCCGGTTACTCGGCAATCGACGTCTTCACATGGTCGTTGTTGAATCTCCTCTTTTTAAAATCTCCTCCCGACTCGCTTCTTCTATTTTTATGGCCACGATTACCACCAGAGTGGTTACCGCCTTTGTCCGTATTCTTCTTTCTCCGCTGGTTATCGTTATTCGATGATCGCTATCTTGAGATGATCCTCGGTTATGGTCAAGTGGTTGAACGTATCGTTATCTCACTCTAACAATCGAAGTATTTGTTGACAACATCCGAATAGAGAGAAAATTTATGAGAAATGAGATCTTCGACGTATGTCGGGTTTCAAACCTCTCAAAACATCCGCGTCATACGTTCCTCATTCTCCACCAAATGAGGTGCAAACCTGGATAACTCCGCTGAACTTCGCCTCGTCTTTGGGACACCGCCATGTTATCTCGCTCAGCCTAATAAACTCCACTTCCTTCATATGACGAATACTTTCAGGGAAGTACTTGTCATTGAAATGTTTCTGAAACGTCTCCCATGACATGCTGAGTGCTGTTGGATGGGTACGCTTCCCAGATTCCCACCAGTAATATGCCTCGTTACGGAACATAAAAGTAGCGAATGGAACTTTCTGTTCCTCCGTGCATCCCAAGACATCGAATATCTTGGTAATTTGTTTGACCCACGTCTCCGCCTTAATCGGATCCGGCTTTCCCTAGAATTCTGGTGGTCCCAACTCTTTGAACTACTTGGCTGTGACCACCCGTGAATTGCTATCATTTCCTCCTGTATTTTGAACACGAAGTCTCCTCGTCGATTTTGCATGAAGCGCAAAAAGCTTCTAAACATCCCCTCGCTCATCATCTCTTTCAGTGGTGTTGTTGTTCACAAAAGGTACATTGCCAGCCTATTGCACGTTCTCCTCGTTGGTAAGTACATGCATCTCCACGGTCTCATTTACTCCACTGTTAATATTCTCAGTCGACATTCTCAAATACTGTCATAAAATAAGGGTTAATTATGGAAATCAATATATAACATAATATCCCTATATACTAATCAACTAACAAATAAGCTTAGGTAGGACACACTAGCGAATGATTTACTCGTCTCTCCCCTCCTAGTTCTATTCCCCGATCTCCGCCAGATATCATATCCCTAAGCTCTGATACCAACTGTGACACCCCCAAAATAGGTCCATTCCATCCAACCCATTCTGAGTCGTCAAATACATGGTACAGAAATAACTACAACTTTATTATTACAACGTATAAACTGTGAGTTTGAATACTGTGACAACCCGATATTTTCTATATAAATAAATCATAAATTTTGCGTATAAATTTTTTTTTATTTATTAAAATAAATATGAATGATATGTGTCAAGGTAATGTGTAATTATTATTATATGTGTGATAAATAAAATTTATTTATTACATTAAGTATTGCAAATAAATTTATTTTAGAATTTATTGACAATTATCAATTATATTTTTATACTAATTAATTTTATAGTAAAAATGTTTTTAATGTTTATTTTCCAAGGAAATAGGATAATTATATTATTTTATATGATATGATTATAGAATTTTATAATACTTATTTTATTATATGAAATTATTTGAGAATAGTTAAGTTAATTATTTTAACTTAATTATTAAGGTTATATATGAAAGATAAATCAGATATGGAATCCAAACCCTAATTTCGGGTTTTGATCAAGGAATGAGAATAATAATATTATACTATTATTTGTCAGTGTTATAGATAAGTATGGTTATGCGTGTAATGTTAATGTGTGGAACAGTTTTATTATATTACAACTAAACCCTAATAATATTTTTATAAACCCTAAATACTAGTCTAATAAACCCTAATTTTGGTTCTAAGATAAGGAATAATGATAATAATATTATTATATTATAATATTTTGAATTTTCAGTGCCATATATATATATATATATGTACTGTATGTGGACTGACAATGGTTGGTCAATTATGATGAATAATGGTGCAGTATTTAAAAACCCTAGCATAAATTGATTTAATCCTGTTTTTCAAATTAAATGGGAATTTAAGATTTTTATATAAAATTAAGATATATGATATATGTTGTGTGTTACTTCATGGTATGCTAATTAGGAAACCCTAATTATTAAATTTAAAACCCTAGTTTATATTTGTATTTTCTAGATATTAGAAAACCCTAATCCGGAAACCTAAACCGAAGGTTTGATCTGTCAAGAATTGTGTTACTATGATTAATAACACGTGTGATAGACTTTAATTGCTAATTAAAATAAATCTAATTAGTAAATTAAAACCCTAAAACCTAGAACCCTAAATTAATTTCTAGAAACCCTAATTATATTATGGAAACCCTAATTATCGATATTATAAGCCCTAATTGCTTTATTAGCAAGGTTAATTGTGATTAAGGTTAATAAACCCTAATATCCATGTATAAGATAATTACAAACTTACTTTAATTAACAAAGTTATTATTTTCAAAATTTTAGAAACTAAAATTATTTTATTTTATTTTCTTTAAAAACCCTAATTGTTAAATCCTAAATTTGGAAATTTTTGAAATCCTAGTTGCTAAATCTTTAAGGGTTAAATGTTAAACCCTAAACACTAAAATGTCTAAACCCTAAACCCTAAGGCAATTTTCTAGAAATTTAAGGAAATGACATTTTTGCCCTCTTGTATTATTAAGCTAGAATGTGTAGGTTTTGACCTTAGGGGAAGTTGGTGACCAAATCTAACCACCCCATGTGACCAATTCCAGCAGATCAGCAGCAAATCTCAGCCAATTCATGAATCTTGTGGCCTATATATAGATTGGAGGAGAGAGGAAATGATTTTGTTTACTAAAAATTTCACAACACTCAACCAAGTCCATTTTCTCTCAAACCCATTTAAATATAGAAGTGTTTTAGATCCATTATCAAGCCCCACGTTTACCCATATCAAATCAGAAACAGCAAAATCAGAAAATCAAAGATTAGATCAAAGAAAGGTATAAAATCCCTAATTCTAGAAATCCTTCGATTTGTTGTTAAATGTTGCAATTGATAGTTGAAAGTTGTGTAATTGGGTGTCAATTGACGTTCTGGGTTGTTAAATCCATGACCCATAACATCAATGTTCATGATTTTGAATTTTTAGCAAATCTGGAAATGGGAAAATTTTCGTTTTACAGCCAAATGTCAGATCCTATGAATCCGCATGCGTGTTCATTGTTTTTGATGTTTAAAGGTTGTAACATGTAGTCCAGAATGTGCTCTTTAAGAAGCAAAAAAGAATCAAGGCTGATCAATTGTAGATCGGAAGTTATAGCCGTCAAAAAACCGATTGACCAGTAATAAATAAAGCTCGCGAACCCGGAAAATAGAGAAAAGCAGGGTCCGTGTCCTACTTTGAATTTACCATATCTTATTCATTCTGTGATGTTTTTGTGTTATTTTGCTTTATAGTTGTAGTACTACATGTTATATACACACTATAATTGATGGATCTCATAAACGTTGCTCGATCACCAAGTTATAAGGACTCAAAGTAGGTACCTCGAAATCTGTTAAACCCAGAATGTTGAAGAACAGCGTTGTCAGGTTTTTGGAGAGCTTAAATCTCTCTGATCTGATGATGGTTAGCCACGAAACTTGTTATGTAGTTGTAGTATTACATGAATACTACAACATGGAATCAATTGGAAGTCCAGAAACATATTATCCTAAGAGATATAACCGGTCAAACCACCCCCCAGCAGACTTTCATGCATTTTTCGAAATCTCAAGAACACCTATAATGACGAAAAGTGTCATTTATAGCCCTTTAAGTGATGATTTTATTTATAATTTAGGAAATTAATAAAAAATTAATAGAAATGGTTTTAATTATTAAAATATATAATAAATTACGAAAAAATTATTTTAAAGTCCGAAAAATAGTTTTTAATTATTTTGGGCATATTTCAAAATATTTAATATTTTTGGAATGTAAGAAGTATTTATTTTATTTAATTACAATATTAGATAAATTATTTAAAAATAGTATTAATTCATAAAAAATCATGAAAAATTATATTATTGTGTTAGAAAATATTTTGAGTTATTTTTGGTAACTTTTAATATTTTGTGATAATTTTCATTAATAAATTAATATTAATGATAGTTAAGTTATTTATTAAATGAATTAAATAAAGAAATTAAAAATGATTTTATTATATTAAAAATCATTTTAAATAAAAATAAAGTATTTAAAAATATTTTAAGTTATAAGATATAACTTTTAATATTTAATAGTTAATTTCATTAATTAATGATTAATGATGATATTAAAGTTATTTAATATTTATATTAACTAATTTAGTTTAAAAATGATTTTAATATTTTAATAATTTTAAATGAAGATAAAATGTTTAAAGATATTTCAAGTTATAAACTATAACTTTTAATATTTAAAGGATAATTTCATTAATAAATTAATATTAATGATATGTATTTAATGATTAATGATATTAAATTTATTTAATAATTATATTAAATAAATAGTTTAAAATGGTTTTATTTATTTAAAAATCATTTAAAAGGATAAAAATGAATTAAAAATATTTTAAGTTATAATTAATGACTTTTAATATTTGAATAAATAGTTCATTAATATTTTAATATTAATGGTAATTATTTAATAATGATTTTAATTATTTTAAAAAATCATTTAAGGGTAATATAAATATGTTAAGAATATTTTGAGTTATTATTCATAACTTTAATATTTTGGCAATGGTTTCATTAATAGTTTAATACTAATTAAATATTAATGATAATAGAATTGTTTAATATTTAAATCATTTAATAATGATTCTGATATTTCAAAAAAAAAATTATGATAAATGATAATAATTATTTAATAATTATTATAAGGCCATGAAAAATAGTGTGACTAATGTTTAAGTTATCCAAATGGATATTGAACTACGGTTTAGAGTCTTAGACTCGATAATTACCCGAAAAAGTCATTTCAGAATCATAAGCGTTTCGTAAATTGATCCGGACTTAGATAATTTAATTAGATATGTGTTTATTTGTGATTCAATGGTGGTTAAGGTTGTATGACAATGTGATTAGGAAGGTGTTAATGATTGTTTGTGAGTCGATATTTGTTGAACATGTGTGATAAGGTGATTAGATTATGTCTTGATCGATATAAAGTAAAAGTGTTATGTGTTACGTTATGATATACTAATTAGTAAAATGATTTGATTAATGATAGGTCGTGATAGAAATGATAAATCTAAGTTGCGTAAGTGTAAGCGGCAAGATCGTGCAAGTATCCTAACTTTGCATTTTCTTTATGCAATGGACAAGTGTAATAATGTTTTGAAGAATTATTGTTATTATTGTATGCATTGTTAAGCTTATATTATATATGCCCATTGATTATCAACATGCTAGTATATGATAATTCGGATAAATATATTCTATTCGTTAATTTCTATAAATGATTATACAAGTGTCCCCACTTGGACAATCATTGTTTTTCATCGCATGTTGATACACCTTTGATATACATATATGTTGGATTATATAAGACCTTTATTACGAAAACCCTTAAGCGAAATGAACATCCCGATAATGGGAAAATTTTTATGCGCTTCTACGGACAAAGGATGAACGATAATATCGTTCTAGCAATGTAGTATTGATCAACACAGGCCCATGGATTTGCACACCCTCGTGCCCGTAAGCAATCTTAGGTTTCTGAGATGAATTTCATTTAACCTTTTCGAAAATGAAAACAATGTTCATGATATGTCACGAAACCTTATAAATAGACAATACGGTTTCAAAAAAAACTTGAACGAGGGTTGTTATGCTATTATTATTGGTACAGACATTACTTCACAACTACTTGTTGGTTGTAGAAGAATATTATAAAGAAAACATTTAAATTCTTTTCACTTTATATATATATAATACTTCTTTGGGCACTCAAATGCTCATCCTTGCTTAATTTAAATGTTTTCAGCTAAGTATGAAAAGCTAGAAGGCTCGGCCAGGAACAAGTGAAAAGGAAAGCAAACAGAATATGTTATTGGTATCATTTGTAAAAGATAGATTGTATTAAGATATTGATATGTATTATATATCATGTAAAGAATGTAGTAAAGGTTGCGTACTTGGGATTAGACTCTGATAAATGTAAGTTAAGTTTATAATTTATATTATTGTCATTATTATTAGTATTATTCCGCTCATAGAAATGGTATCGTAAAGTACCGAGTTTGGGTTTCAAGTATCCGGATTCGGGGACTCTACAAATACAAATATTATCTTCTAGACAATATCTATGCTCAAATAAATCCTCATCACATTTATTGATACATTATTTTACAAAAATGATGAGGACTACTAAACAACTCTCTCTAGAACCTTCATTCCATACCCTAGGCTACTGTACTCGCTATATTCTCACCGCTAAGAAGAAAAATGGAACAAAAAGGAAAGGGTGAGCTCAACTAGCCTAGTAAAGAATATTATGACTAAGATAATATACAACAAATTATCGTTAGTCTTTAACAGGGATAAATCTAATAGAATACAATAGACAACAAGTTTTAAATCAATATTCGCAGCGGAAATAATAATTCATTAGAAGAGTTAAGTAGAGAATGCAAACTACTATCTTCTATGTATGAATTTAAAAGTTCATCGTCTATCTTTTATCCCTGTAACATCAATCAATATATATCTAAAATCAAATATTCATCTTTGCACTACAGGCCAAAGATATTCATCAGTTGGTCATGTTCATCTAAACACCTGTTCATCTTTGCACTACGGGCCAAAGATATTCAGCAGTCGGTCATATTTATCTCACACCTGTTCATCTTTGCACTACGGGCCAAAGATATTCATCAAGAAATCATTCATCTTTGCACTTTCTGAAGCCAAAGATATTCAAAGAATATCATCATTTAGGGTGAGGATGATAAAAAATATTTTAAAGGAAGCGAATCCGGTGAAACAAAAGAACAAATATTAAGGATTAAGTATTTTAAACAATCCAAGTTCAAAAATACTTCATAAGTAATTAGAGTGGAGTAAAATTCAAGAATGATCAAAACATGAATACAATCAAAGCTAGTATCCACAATAAATATTTTGGACAAAATGAAGAAATTTCATTTTTCGGTGAATAGTTCCGTATTTGTGAATAGTGCCGTATACGTGAATAGTAACTCTGACACCAAAAGATAGAAATTTCACAAAAAAAAAATATCTTCACGCTTCGTGAATAGTACTCATGAATAGCAACTCGTGAATAGTAACTCATGAATAATAACTCGTGAATAATAACTCATGAATAGTAACCCCGACAAGAAAAAGTTGCAAATTTGATAAAAATTTCCAACCAATATTTCAAGATAATGATATTGAAGAAATAATATCATTTTGAATAAAATAACATCCCTTACCTCTCGAAAGACAAGATTTCTAGTTGAAACAAGAATATAGGCTATGACTTGAACTTGCAATCAGTATAGCAATACTCAAAGTATACTCAAAATACTCACAAAAAATATTTCGATAATATAGAGAGAGAAAACTTCATTTTCTGGTGTGATTTTCAATTCTAACCTAAGCACCCTATTTATAGGAAAATGCTTAGAACACCAAAGTAGAAAATTTAATAAATTAATATTTTTTTTTCTACATCTTCCTACGCATTAAGCATCTGAATTCAGCAACTTGACATGTGTTAAAGATGCCCACCAAACACAAAAAATGTTTTTCTTATTTAAATTATTTTAAACTTCCAAAAATCAATTATTTCCGAGCTTCAGAACTTCAATAATTCATAATAATTAGCTCTTTTATCAGAAAAATTCGAAACTCGCGGCATTCCATAGGAAATTCCATTATCTACAACTTTGTAGAAGGAAGTTTTTCCAAATTCCAAACAGAAATTGACTGAAATCTACAAACGAGCGATTGTACAAGCTATAATCAAATTTCAGTCAAGAAATGGGTCTACCGACACACAAAATTTGTTTTTAATATTTATTGCAACAAAAATACTCTTTTTCCTCGTATACTCATATATCCCACATTCATTGTAAAAATATCACCATTATTATATTATTAAAATATAATAATATATTTAAATGAATTATTTTATCAGAAAAAGATAAAATTTCAATTTTCAACAATTGTCACTTTAAAAAATTTCTCCATCTATATCCACATAAAATCAATATTTTCCTCATCATATAAATCAATAATTAATTATTCACAAATAATATTACAGAATCACAAGATCGGCAAACGTGTAGATTCAGGAAAGAGGGGCTTTCAATAAGGATCTCTCCTTCATCAAGCGCTTGATTAGGTGACCAAACCTCTCCTTAGACAGAACTTTCTAGACATTGCCAATAATATTATCCAATAATATTATTCAGATAATATGAATTATTGCTCCGATAATGGAAAATACTGTGTAATGACAATTTATTGAAACAACAGTAATATAAAATATCAATGCAAAGAATTATTGAATCAATAAAATAAAATCTTGAGCGGTAATTCATGTAACAATTATTGAGTAGTGCCTTCTTACGTAAGAATCAATAATTGGTGCAATATCGCAGTGCTCTTGTTCAACAACGGCGTATTAGTGTGTTTTAACCACGGTATTCTAACAAGATACTTCAGTAATAACTTCGCCAAGTTATTTATAAACAACTTATATTTGTCGTTTTCTTCATCCAATCGCTTTCAGTTATGGGGCCCACAAAAGGTCTGCTTGTCGTAAATACGAATATTCCCGAAGCGATCTTAATATTCCACGACCAAACGAATATTCCCCGACAATAATGAATATTTTATAACCACTTGCTTATTCGAAATATTTGCGTATTTTACCCATAACTATCCACATTAATCAAATCAACCCTTACTATTTCAAAATAATAAATAGAGGAAAATAAATTTCATTTATTAATAATTTGGGGTCTTACACCATCAGTAGAGCTGTTATTGCCGGTCTGGCTAGCAAGGATTTCGAGAATGCCTTACGGCAGATGTAATCTAGCAATAGCTAGAGTAGAATAGATATTTAAATATTATGTATCTAGTAGTGACATAAAACCCTCTTTTGTATAACAAAGGGTAGTCTTTTGTAAATCCCAATTTTTGGAAAGTAATTGCGGGATGGAAATGTAATCAGCTAAGGCTGAGTAAAGTAAACAATGTAGTGTTATACTACAAGTAATGAATCAATATAAATGCATATGTGCTATTTGATTCGGGTGCTACTTGTTCGTTTATAGCATGTGATTTTGCTAGACGACTAGAATTATTTCCCGAAAAATTGCCTATACCTTTGAACATTAAGGTAGCAAACGAAGAGATAATTCCTGTTGAAGATATTCATAGGAGTTGTTGCGTAGATGTACGTGGTTGTAAGTTATCGGTAGATTTAATACCGACAAAGTTAAGAGAATTCGACGTAATTCTCGGAATGGATTGGTTGATTAACCATGGAGCAATTATAGATTGTAAAAGGAAAAGTGTGAGCATCAGGACGTTGAAGCAACCTCCTATAGTATTTTACGGTAGTAAATTACCGGGACGTCCGTGTTGCCTTACGATGACACAAACTAGAAAACTTTTAAGGAAGGGTTATGTAGGTTATCTATGCCATGTTGTTGATACCCAGAGAGTGGGAGCAACCATGGAACAAATACCTATAGTAAACGTATTCATGGATGTATTTCCAAGTGAATTACCGGGTTTACCACCGGATAGGGAGATCGAATTTGTGATAGACACTGTGGCAGGAACAACACCGGTCTCAAGGGCACCGTACCATATGGCGCCGGTGGAAATGAAAGAACTAATGGTTCAGCTACAGGAACTATTGGACAAGAAGTACATTTAACCAAGTGTTTCACCGTGGGGAGCACCGGTGTTGTTTGTCAAGAAGAAAGACGGATCGTTAAGGCTTTGTATCGACTATTGGGAGTTGAACAAGTTAATGATAAAGAATAAATACCCATTGCCCAGGATCGATGATCTCTTTGATCAATTGAAAGGGGCAAAGTATTTTTCTAAAATAGATTTGTGGATGGGGTATCATCAGTTGAAGGTTAGGAAGGAAGATATACCAAAGACTGCATTCAGGACTCGTTATGGTCATTACGAGTTTCGGTGATGTCATTTGGGTTGTGAATGCACCCAATTGCATTTATGGATATGATGAACAGAGTGTTCAAACTATATTTGGACAAGTTCGTCGTGGTGTTTATCGATGATATTCTAGTCTATTCTAAGATGCCATAAGATCATGCCGAACACTTAAGATTAGTGTTGGAGATACTAAGGAAGCAGAAGTTATATGCAAAATTCACCAAATGTGAATTTTGGCTGGAAAAGGTGCAGTTTTTAGGTCATGTCATTGACCAAGAGGGGATTTCAGTGGATCCAGCGAAGGTGGAAGCAGTAATGAAATGGGAACAACCAAAAACGCCGACTGAGGTGCGGAGTTTCCTAGGGTTAGCAGGGTACTATCGAAGATTTATCCAAGATTTTTCAAAGATAGCTACCTCGTTGACTAACTTAACAAGGAAAACGGTGAAATACGTATGGACGGATGAATGTGAAAACAGTTTTCAAGAACTGAAGAAGAGATTAAGTGAAGCTCCTGTTTTGTCATTGCCAGATGACACGGGAAATTTTGTAGTGTATAGTGATGCTTCACATAGAGGACTTAGTTGTGTGCTTATGCAGCATGGCAAAGTTATTGCAGATGCATCTCGGCAGATTGAAGGATTATGAGAAAGTTTACCCTACTCATGATCCGGGCTGGCCGCATGATGTTTGCTCTAAAGATATGGAGACATTATCTTTATAGGAAAAAAAATGAGATATATATACGGACCATAAAAGTCTAAAGTATATCTTCACTCGAAGGAGTTGAATATGAGACAGAGAAGATGGTGGAGTTGATAAAGGATTATGATTGTGAAAACTGTATCACCACTGGAAAAGCCTTAATGTATTCTTGACGCCTTAAGTAGGAAGGGTCGGGAAAAGTTGTCTATGTTAATGGCTCAAAATGAGTTAATAATGAGAGATGACTAGGATGGAAATAGAAGTGAAGATGTCGAGTGATTCGAGGCAATTACTCTTTATGACAGAGATGCAATCTACCATCGTAGAAAGAGTCGAGGAGATATAACTCAAGGCGGATGAGTGTAACAAAATGAAGAAGCGGTTATCCAGAAGGAAGAGGTTAAGTATAGTCTTGATAATGAGGATTATTAAGATTTGAGGAAGAATTTTGATTTAGAATGAGGCGGAATTAAAGGAGCAAGTGTTACAAGAAGCTCATAGTTCGAGGTACTCGATACATCCCGTAGAACTAAGATGTATCAAGACCTTGACGTAGTTTTGGTGGCCAAACATGAAGAGAGAAATAGCAGAGTATGTGAGTAAGTGCTTAACTTGTCAAAAGGTTAAGGCCGAACATCAACGACCCAGTGGTTTATTACAGTCATTGGAGATTCCAGAATGGAAATGAGAGCATATCACGATGGATTTCGTGGTAGGACTTCCTACGACGCAGAAAGGGTACGATTCGATTTGGGTAATAGTGGACCGGTTGACGAAGTTGGCTCACTTTTTTCCAATTAGGGTCAAGTATAACTTAGACCAGTTAGCTAAAATTTATGTCAAGGAAATCATTTCCAGACATGGAGTACCGGTATCGATTGTGTCAGATCGTGATCCACAATTCACATTGAACTTTTGGAGGAGTTTGCAAGAGTTGTTGGGAACACAGCTGAGGTTAAGCACAACTTATCATCCACATACTGATGGGCAGAGCGAAAGGATAATTCAGACGTTAGAAGACATGTTGA
Organism: Panax ginseng; assembly: GCA_020205605.1. Lineage (NCBI taxonomy): Eukaryota > Viridiplantae > Streptophyta > Magnoliopsida > Apiales > Araliaceae > Panax > Panax ginseng. Next base: position 49,504,298 of record CM035147.1, on the reverse strand, counting down.
GGTCTTGCGTCATGGATTTCAAGGGTAGTTGGGATGATCACCTACCACTAGTAGAGTTTGCATATAACAACAGTTATCATGCAAGCATAGGCATGCCGCCGTATGAAGCTTTGTATGGGAAAAAGTGCAGAACACCTTTATGTTGGGATGAGGTGGGAGAAGCAGGATGCTAGGAAATGTAATTGGTGCAATGAGGGCGGCGGATGTGGTAAAGTTAATTCAGATGCGTCTCGTCACAGCTCAGGACAGACAAAAGAAGTATGCGGACTCACATAGACTAAGTCGAGAGTTTGAGATGGGCTCGTATGTGTTTCTAAAGGTATCTCCCTAGAAAGGAAAGATACACTTTGGAAAGAAGGGAAAGTTAAGTCCAAGGTTTATAGGACCTTTTGAAGTATTAAAACGGGTGGGAGAGGTAGCGTATATGATAGCATTACCTCCGGACCTAGAAACGAATACATAACGTGTTTCACTTATCTCGTATTACGTCCATATAAATGGGACTATAAGCATGTAATCGAGTATGAGCGATTCATATCGAGAAAGACTTATCATATGAAGAGTCGCCGATGCGGATCATTGATAGAAAGGAACAAGTTCTGAGGAACAAGGTAATACCATCAGTAAAAGTATTATGGAAGAACCACAACTCTGAAGAAACAACGTGGGAACTAGAAGAAAAGATGAAGAAATATTTTCCTCACCTATTTGATTAAAGTAAGACAAGATTCGAGGGGATGAATCTTTATAAAGGGAAGAATGTAACGTACCGAGAAATACGGATCTTATTGTAAAATGATTTTATTAAGTTAAATAATAATAAAATCATATTCTATAAGTTATCAAGATGGTTGTCATTGTATAACCTATTGATGTTAGAATATCGTAGTATTTGGGCTACGTGGATGAATTAAAGTGTTTGAATTTCCAAGGCGAAAATAAAAGTTTTCGAGAAATTTTTGAAAAACACTATTCATCGGTATTTGTTTGGGATATAATTTTGAGATTAGAAATACGCAATGATGGAATAACAAGGTAAGATGGATTATGTAATAAAAATCTAGTTATGGAAAAAGTAATAATTAAACTTGTGGACTTAAATTATAAGCGTTAAGTAAAAGCGAAGTGTTAAAGAATAAGTAATAATTGTATGATACTTGGTATTTATACGTAAGTAATGAAAATGAGTATAATATGAAGTATTATACGAGTTTAATATGAAGGATGAAATATCGTATATAAATTCTATATGCATTATAATACAAAAATAATACATGAACTATATGTATGTGTATTAAGAAATGTTAATGGACTTAGATGATTGGTTAAACAATTATATACAAGTCCAAGTGAATTAAAGAGAGAAGCCCAACTATAAATTAATGAACCAACTAGTGTTTGTTAATATAAGGCCCAAGGATTTATTAATCCAAGCCCAAGCTAGAATTCATGGATTGTATAATCCATGGGGCAAACCATATTGATGTGGTTAATATGAGGTGACCAAGTGATGTGGTGATCAAGTAAGTGTGATGATCAAGTAGGAGTATTGACCAAGACTTTGAATTAATGGCCAAGTAAGAGATAAAAGAGTGGCTAGCAAGTAATGAATAGTAAGGACGTGGCTTAAGGAGGTGGGATGTTTTAAAGACCAAACTACCCTAACCTTGGAAAGTCTATAAATATAAGAGCTTTGCTAGTCATTTGTTGGTTGATCAAACAATCCAACACTTCTAAAGTGCTTAAGTGTTAGAGAGAATAAGCTACACACAAGTCATTCCATAAGTAAGAAGAAGAAGCAAGCTACTTACCAAGACTACAAAAGAGTAAGTCTTCTTCTCAATTATCTTCTATCTCTACCATGATAGGATGATAAGAAAAGTTGGATTAAGAAACATGAATGAGTAAGTAATGAACTTAAGCCAATTAAGTTGGTAATAATTCATTTAAGCTAGCATAAGTTATAAACTTATGTGAAAATAATATGAACTTGTAAGAAGTTTATTAAGAGAAATGATATGAATGTAAAAGAATTTATATAATCATATGTGTTATATATACCTACGTAAAGTTATATGTGAAGAGTATGTAAAGTATGATGATTAAGAAACCTTAATTGTCATAAGTCATGAATAAACAAATCTTAAGTAGTTTATAATTCGACAAGTTATAAGCTCATGAAGAATAAGTCAAAATCTAACAATAAATATAAGTTGTTGTATTAAGTATGTTAAAATGTTCAAATGATGAATGGAAGTCATTTGTAATGTTGAACAAATCATAAGAATGAAGAATTACCGGAATTTGCACGATTGGACGATAAACGTCGAATACGTAAAATTCTCAGAATGGAAGTCAAATTTTATGTTGGATCATGAAACCATTGTTTTCCAATAGAAACAAGTCATAATTGGCATTTAAGAGTTGCAGACTTGAAAATGACCGGATTCCGACTTAGAACGAAGAAACGAGAGTTGAACGTTCACTAACGTTTATCGTTTATGTTAAAAATGAACCAATAGGTAAATTTTTAGCAAACAAAGTCAAATAGATAAAATTCTTGAATGATCATGTAGAGTACGTAAATTGTGAACCGTATGCTTTTGAACGAGCCAATTCGGACTTATAACGAAGAAGTTATGCGATCATAAAATTCTCGGAACTCACTTTTCCTAACCCTTAGGTTTTGAGTCCGCAGGCGAAAACTTCGTTTTTGCCATAACTGAAATATTATTGAATATTCCATCACGTCTCAATATTTTACGTAATCAATAACTTCTCGGAATTTCAAAATAAATCTCCGAGCATAAATGGATGGATAGTGCCTATTTCGTCTTTTTCCCCGAAAAATATTTTGTTCCCGAAATTTTTTTATTTTTATCTTGAAAATTTTTATTCGATCAATCTAGCTCGTAGCCAGAATACTCCCGACTTATAATCATCCTAGATTCTATAACGATTAATAAACACATAGCACATAATAGTATTAATAAACATTAGTTTTATTAATAACTAATTCTTTAAACCTAAATTCTGGACAATCCAAAATTCTAGGTTGTTATAGGAACTTATTGAGAATGCGTGATGCCCCCGCCGGGGATGTGCTTGAGAATGCGTGATGTACCGCCGGGGAACTGATTGAAAATGCATGATGCCCCCGTCGGGGAACTGATTGAGAATGCGTGATGCCCACACCGGGGAACTGATTGAGAATGTGTGATGCCCCCGCCAGGGATCCTTGAGAGGATTAGGGTTACGACCCTGAATTGGCAGCATTGGACCTGCGTCAGGTATTGTTGAGCGTGTCTTATAACAGCTAAGATCGTCTGCATAGTGTACCCTGTGCTCGGGCGAACACCAATGAGTGATGTGCAGGCCCACGGCTTAGTCTGAGAAAACCAGGATTGTAAGCTATTCTGCTCAATCGCGTAGCGTTTTTATTCTTGATTTGGATTTTTCAGCTCGTGAGAACTCCGTTATAACCAGGCTGGGCGAGAGACGAAGGGTGGGACCCATTAGGGGTGCCACAGGTACACTCGCGGTAGCTACAGATGGACCTCGACCGGTAGTGGCTATTAAATGTTTGTAGGTTGCTTTTATAAGTCATTTTCAAGTTAAATCGCATGAAGGAAATCCGAGAGCTCTTCTTCAAATCTGCTTTGAGTAAGCGGACTTTTACGCAAATTCTATCACCGTACAAGTGGTCTACACTGTCTTGGTAACGTATACATGTCTTCTTTTCCAGTTTTTATCCGTTGGAAAAGGACTTATCACATAAAATGCATATAAACACATAGTAGTGAATATGCATACTCAAATGACTTGATAAAAAATATTCAACATAGCAAATGTTAGTATTAAACCATGTTGAACACAATGATGTGAAAAAAATTGACTTTTGAGAGAGTCAAATTGGCACCTTTTTTTGCTATTTCTTATCCTATTTGAGGACAAATGATCAAAAGGTAAAAATGCAAAGTAATCCTTGTAATTAAACTACCCTTATGGATTGACGACTTTAACTTTTAATGAATATAGTATATATATGACTGTGGGTAGGTGTGCTACTGAATGGTCACCTAGTCATGCCTATGTGCATGTGGATAGTCCTATTTACAGAGGGGACTATGACAAATTTTTCCAAAATGTAGGCATTGAATAATCATGTATTTTTAACTCTAATGTAGATGTATGTTAAAGTAATGCTTGCATGCATGTAGTCATAAAATGCATTTTGAAAAGAAAGCTCCAGGTTAGAAATTATCACACCCTTTCTGAGGTGATTTGGAGACTTCTGTCCAGAAATTATGGATCCGGATCAGCCGAGTAGTTCCCGCAGGACCACTTCTGGTATACAAAGGAGAGCTTCTGAAGTTCCTCGACCCCGTTCTGTTAAACAACCTCATTGGTTGGTGGAGGCGGTATGACTACCTACCACCCACTGGCCGTGATGTCGTAGTTTAACCAGTTCTAGGATTTCCATCCTTTTGAGGGTATTTCGATCGGCGTTAGCTTCTCCATCATCTATCGCCAGAGGTGATCCGGGTGTATGCATGTTAGGATCAGCGTGAGATAGCTTCTTTTTCTATTAGCCATCCGGGTTGTTCGCCAGAGTATTCTATGTGGATGGAGATAGAGACTTCATCGATTGCGGTAGTATCCACCGTGTCGGAGATTGATTCAGATGGTGGTGAGTCCATGGAGGACGTTGATTCCCACACCGAGGAGGAGCCATCTACTGGGTTGCCAATAGCTCTATTAGATTCTCCCAGTACTAGCACTGTTGTGATCCAGCATTCAGCACAGTACTTTGAGCAGAGTCTTCATTTGATGACCTTCGAGAGAGATCAGGCGAGAGCCTTGATGTTGATTGCTCTTGATGGGAGAGACGCAACTCTGTTAGAGAGAGATGAGGCATTAGCTCGTAGAGACGCCGCTATTGTTGAGTGAGATGAGGCCATTTCTACCTGAGATGTCGTGACAATTGAGAGGGATATCGCCATATCTGCCCGAGATGTAGCCGTCACAGATAGCACTAAAGTGAGGTCCCTTACCACTGGAATGATTGCAGAGATGAGCATGTATATTGATGAGAATAGAGTCACCATGTAGATGGCTATAGATCTATTAGCTCGTGTGGATACCCTTGTACACGAGACCATAACGTTACCTCTTTCTGATGAGAGGGATGCCATATTGGGCTTGATAGCTCGTACATGCACGAATTTGTAAATGGGCTTGTATTTTTCTGTACAGACTAGCTTAGCCATTTTATCATGTACAGTTCATATTGTATATATCAAACAACATTATATATAGCAGGGAAATATATTTTTGGTCACTTCCCTTTTCGTTATGCCTTGATACTTGCTTGATATTTTGCCTGCTTCTTTAGGGCTTGTGATCTTGATGTATTCTGTATTCCTCCGTGATTAATGGACATTGAGTTGTCAATGGACAGTTTAGAATGGATCGTTGATTTATGTGTATCCCCTACCATCTCTTTGGTGTCTTGGGACTGGTTTCTGTACGGAAATATGGAGAGGAGTGTGGCTATTCCTCTCTGAGATTGACTGCACCACATATGGTCGCCAGTACTCCTATTTAGGAGGAGCCTAGTTAATTCCATCTCTTATGGATTGGTATTGCTCTTTGAGGCACAACTGTAGCTTAGATGGTCGCCGAATTTCCTATTTAGGAGGAGTACAGGTAATTTCAACCCTTTTTGGGGGAGGTCGATGAAATGTAGTGGACCCGTATTTTGATCCCGATCACAGATTGACAAGTTTTTTTTTTGGTAGGAGTGAGACCGAACCATGAATGGCTTCCTACGTACTCCTATTGAAGAGGAGATCAGGTCTGCGTAGTTCGAACCTGGTGTAAGAGGTTCAACGTTGTATGTGGCAGAAAGGGTGTAGGAATGTTTTTGTGGTTTTTTGTTTTTTTTTGTAATGAGAAGGGTGTAGAAAATGTTTTTGTTGTTTTTGTTTTATTGCGACCGGGCCATATAAAATGGTTGCCTACGTACTCCCGTGTATCAAAGAGATCAGGTCGGCGTAGTTCGCCCCTCAGGACGATTTGTAGTCGATAAAAGGTCTGATTCCCATGTGCAAGACGAGTGGTGGGGAAAAGAAAGTTTAATCCTAAGTTCAGGATAAACTGCTGGTGTAAAAAGTTTGATCCCATATTTGGGACAAACTGCAAGTATGAAAGGTTTAATCCTTGGTGGGATAACCGAAGTTGTTTGAATGGGGTGAAGCCAGGCTGCTGGCTTGAAGAGTATGCTTCCCTGAGGGGAAAAGTGTGAAAAAGAGTTGTATGTAGTGAAGGGTTAATGAACCAAAATTACTGGTGATCCGATGATCCAACACCAGGATGTTTGCTTGATGGTAACCTCAGACATAGTACCGTTTCACGGTGTCCGAGTTGATGAGTTGTGGAAATTCATCATTTTCCATTTCTTGTAATTTAAGAGCACCTCCTGCCAGTACCTCCTTGACAACAAACAGGCCTTCCAAGTTTGGAGCGAATTTTCCCTTGGACTGATCTTGGTTGTCAATGATCTTCTTTAAAACCAAGTAATGTTGTTTAAATTGTCGTAGCCAGACTTTTCTGTTGTAGGATCGGGCGATTCTTTGGTTATATAACTGACCATGGAAGATAGTCGTGGTTCACCTTTCGTCTATTAGAGACAATTGGTGATACATGTCTTGTATCCATTTTCGACGTCGGGATTTTTAATTGTCCATTTCCGTTACTTGTTCTTTGGTGTTCTCATTTTAGGTGAGATTTGTTTGAAAAAACAAGTGAAAAAGGTCCAAACATGTATAATGTCGACAATGGATTATTAAGAGTCACCGATTGGTTTTTAAATGGTTGTACCAACAAAATCGAGAAAAGGTTTGCACATTGACCTAGTGATGTGACATTGTTAAATGTGACGGTGAAACCGAGATTCGTTAGGGTCCAGGGACTTGGTTATGCAGAGGGAATGTGTAGGCACCCCCCGACATCTGTGTTACCACGGTGACCACCTCTTTTCAAGAAACTATTATCTAAATGTTTTTGTGTGTGTGGGTCAATGTGCTGTTATTTGGAAGTATTACGAGGCCTCGTTCGCACCTATATATACACAGGGTTTGAATTTATATAAAAATTCAGTTTTTAGCAAGATATGGCAGTTATGTTTTGTAAAAAAAGGTTTTTCAAACCCTGATGCTCAATAGTAATTGAGGCCTTTTGATACTTCTATTTTATTAAGTACCCGGCTTGATTGATTTTATTTTTGAGATGTGAAGCATCTATAAGAAAATAATGTACAAAATAATGCCGACTTCCTCGTGGGTATGAAAACCACATGAGGAAATTCAGACACCGCATAATAATTTACAAGCTGCCTACAGCTGAAAATGTCCATCACGGGAACCGAATCTAGATCCAATAGGTTGAATCTATGATCACATGATTCCTAGGCGCATATGGTACCGCAATTTGTATGAAAGTAGTAAGCATGTATATATATATAAGCTATAATATATATATATATATATATATATATATATATATATATATATATCTGAACATGATCACCAACCACGAAGCACCTCCATGGGGATCGAAATGTAAATAAAAGTTGTAAAAGCTATAAACATACGGAGGAAACTCCAAAGCGGACGAAACATAAATAAAGTTTGTACAAAGCAATCAACCGCCATTGAAATGAACTCAGGCGGGGACGAAACGTAAAGAAAGGCAGTAAGCGATCAACCACCAATAAGTAAACTCGAGGTGGGATAATATATATATATATATATATATATATATATATATATATATATATATATAAAAGCAATAAACGCATAGGATGTAAAATCTGGGCTCATCGAAACAGAGTTCGACAACAGTTCATATATATATAAGTATATATATAAAAGCGAGTAAACCTAATAGGATGTAAAATCGGGCTCATCGAGCAGTCCAGAACACATAGTTAATATATATAAAGATATATATATATATATATATATATATATATATATATATATATATATATATTAAAGCAATAAACGCTCCGGATCAAGTCAGGCTCATCAAACAAAGTTCAACACACAGTTCATATATATATATATAAGTATATATATATAAAAGCAAATAAACGCTCGCATCAAAAGTCTAGGCTCAATCGAGGCATAACTCGATACTGTTAGTCCATATATATAAATATATATATATATATAATATATATGTATATACAAATTGAAATAAAACCACGGACCGAAGTCCGGGCAAACACACGCAACACGACTCTCAACGTGAAGAAGGGTGTGTGCAAAGATGAAGAGAAAGACTTTAAAGTGTGTGAGAAGGCTTACAGTGGGCTACCAAAGAAGACTTCTATATCTTTAAAGTGGGTAAACACTGGCTTTTGTAGGTACAAAAGTAGCTATATATGAGCTCACAAGTGTTTAAAATGGGAAAGTACACGTGTATGGGGTGAGTCTGAGAGAAAATTGTGCAGGGCTTCCTCGCCCATTTCTCTTGAAAAATGGCCACTCAAGCCCTCTACTTATAGAGAATTCGGTAGCCGTAAGTGTAACATTCCAGATTTTTTAAAAATGTAAATTATAAATATTTATTGATTTATATAAATATTTATTGGATGTGTTTATTATTGGATAAATAATTGTTCAATTTGATTTAGTTAATTATTTATTTGTTAAATAATTAATGTGACTTATGTGATTAAGTGAATTATTTAATAAATTGTTATTTCATAAAGAGTGACAAATAACTATGTTATAAAAAGTTATTAAATTAAATTAAAGTAGTTTAATTTAGTTCTTTGCCAAACAAGGCTTAAGTATTAATCCTTAATTTTTAAATGGGTTGCCAAACGAAGCCTTATGGCTTTTGGGTTTCTTTTGAATTTAAATTATTAAGTAAATAATAACACACACACACACACACACACACACATATATATATATATATATATATATATGGTAAACGATATATTATTAGGGTAATAAGTGTGGCGTCGGTTTTGTACGTTTTAAGCTAATACGTTGTTTTATTTTAGTTGCGTATATGCTATTTTGGCTTAAGCCTAATCAAAATTTGAAGTTGTCTGAGATAGTTGAGAGAGAGAGAGAGAGAGAAAGCTACGAGATTGTCAAGATTTTCATCGATGATTTACAAGTTTTCTAAAGCAACAAAAAGGTAGGTTCCTAAAACCTTAACATATATGCGTAGATATGTTTTAAGCCATTTTCCTATGAACTTGGTAGTCTCATTTTTACGGTATATCATTGTGTATAAGAGTTTTACCAAAATTTCTGTAAAAGCTATGTTGGTATAATTGGTTAGGGAATTACGTGTTTTGTTGTTATAATTGTTATACTAGCATATATATATTTATATATAATTGTATGTTTAATATATAAATATGATGGTATGCTAAATTACATATTCAAGAAATTGGTTTTCACGGTGAAAGCGTGTAGTAGTGACGAACTTGAGTGTAGAATATATCAAAGGTTATATATATAATTGTATGCTAACTAAGAAATTGAACTATACATGTTAATTGGGCTATATATTGGTATGCTTGTATTTCAAAGTTATTATTTGGTTATAAGCATGGAATTATAGTCACTGTATCAAGATATATCATCAATGGAGTTTTGAGTTTTAAAATCTTGGTTTTTAAGATAAAAGTGTTTCTAAAATCGTTGTTTAATTGTTAATAATTAGCTTATGGATGATTGTTAGTATTTATGTGTAATTACGTGAAGTTATACATGTTAGTTGGGGTTAATTGTTGTTGGAAATTAAGATAGTAGCTTTGGCTCTGTTCTTCATTTTATTTTTATGAGTTTGGCACCCTTGGCAAAATCCACGCCCATTTCGAAGTTTCGCGCCTTAAGCGTAAAAGTTGACCAGACTTATGCATTACCAAAGTCGATCTTGAAACAGCCGGACTTCGTCTTGCTTGACTCTAAGTCCTCTATATTTCTCGCCGCCGAAAGTGCCACACATCGGTAGTGATCATTGATCCAGTTGATTCAAATTGTGGTGGCGCACGACGCCACTTAATAGAATGTTTAAAGCGACTTTTGTCTTGCACAAAAGTCGATATTTTAATAGAATGATATATGATAAATGTAATTATGTATTTACGGTATTATAGTATGTTAGTAGTATGAAGTGAACATGGAATTACTAATTAACAAATATTGTTATTAGTTTTAATGGATAGAATTTGATTATGCGATTTAGAATCAAAGCATACGTGATGTAGATATATAGTATGTTGTTACTGACTGATTATGTCACGTTAACATATGTATATAGGATAATTGTGATTGGGATTATAACGGTTTAATCTACGCACAAGGCAAGTTCTCTAACTCCATACTCTCGTTGAATTAGTTTGTTGTGTTTATGCAAGTTTTCTAATCCTAAAGCTTCGTTATGCAAAATTTATATTGAGTAAAGTTTTTCTTCCATTAAGCAATTTAATTATATCTAGTTATTCATGAAGATACAAGCTTCTCATCTCCACATTTTCGTTGAGATAGTTATTATTATTATGCATGAAGTTTTTCTTAACTCTAAACTTGTTATATTAGCATGCAAGTACCTTTTATTTTGTTGAACGGTTTATCGTTCAAGTTATTATTTGTTATGCATGCTTGATATTAAATTCTAAGATGTAACCTTAGCTTAATGTTATTCAAAGCAAGGTACGATGTGTTATTCAATGGTTATGCTATTAGATTATCCTAAAGCATGAACTTAGAGCGAAATGTTTATTGATCGGGATTATTCAATAACATAGTATTATTATCTTTTATTCAACTAATCCTTAGTTGATGTCAGATTGAATTCAAATTACCTTAAAGTGTATCCAAACCAAACTATCTTTAGAGGCGGACTTGTACTCAAAATCTTTGAGATGAACAACCCTATTTATAGGGGTTACGCTTAGTTTTGTACTTTCTTATTTGAAATGTTTGTATACAATACATATATGAAGGTTGATCCCCTAAGTACCACGAAGTCATTATAGTTGTATAATTGTAAAAGTTAAAGTTGAAAGATTACTTATAAGCGTGGACAAGGTTCGTGGTCATTAGACCCTCGGTTGAATGTTTAAGATGTTAATAGAATTTATTGTTCAATTCTATTGAGCCCCTGAATGGGCAAGGAATGTTTCAGTTCTTTTAAGCCTCTAGATAGGCAAGGAACGTATAAGAAGTTAATAGAACTTAATGTTTAATTCTATTGAGCCCCTGAATGGGCAAAGAATGTAAAAGTTTTATTCATTGATATTTCAAGTGAGCCTTGTTTGCTCATTCTTGCCTATAAAATCCTTACAGCTAAAGATGGAAAGGGTGGCGTACCTAGCACCAGTAAAGGAAAGGGAAAGATGAACAAGTACTGAAGACTTGTAATAGTTTGATAGTTTTATTATCAGACCTTGATTTAAAGATTGTAATGAAGTTTATTTTAAATTTTCTGCATGAATGATTGTTTGTAAAGGTTAGATAACCTGGGAAATTTTATTTTATGTAATTCCTGTATGGTTAAGTTTATTATTCAATTTTATTTATGATTGGGTAGTTATAAATGAATGTTTTGATTACGTGAACACTAAATCTTGAGGTAATGAAATGCAGGGATTTGGGGGTGTCTAAGTTAGTATCAAAGCTTTAGGTTATGAACCTTAGGTGGGGGAAAAGCCTTAAGAAGTAACCTTTGAAAAGATAGTGGAGATAACTCTTATCGAGTTTTAATGAAGAAGTAACATAACACTTATGTGCTTATGTGTTTATAACTTATGTGTTCGTGAGTGTCGAGTAGAATGATTAATAATTAAAACATTAAAACTTTGTTGTCAGGATGACTAATGTCGGAGAATCCAGTTAGGCTAGGGAGGATGGACCTCGGATGCCTATAGAGGAGGAGCCTCGCGACATTCGGGTTGTTTGGGAACAACTACTACCACGGGAGTCAGCCCCGTTGGTCACAATGGTTGAAGATGAGGATGATGATGTAGAGACGGATGAGGAGGATCCCATGGAGTTGCCACATGAGGATGAGGATAATGAGGACGAGGAGGAAGAGACTCCACTAACCTCGATGGTTGCTCGTATGAATGATGAAGTCTATGACCGTAACATGGAACTTCAGGACACAGTTGAGGAGTTACAGGAGATAGTAGCCGAACAACAGACTGTAATGACATAGAAGGACGACGACATCCAGGATCGAGATGAACGTCTAACTAATGTTGAAGAGAAGCTGATGCAGACTGAGGAGAGAAGGAACAACTAATCGAGATGTTCGTGGAACTGAAGAAAAAATTGAAGGAAAAAAGCTACCAAGAGGGCGAGAGCTGAAGACGCATACGAGGAAGCTTATCAACGAACTGGAAGAAACGATAAAGGGACGCACAAGCAAAGAGGATGAAGATGGAAGAGATGGATAAAGTATTCAATACCGTGATCAATCGAGCTCAAGATCGGGTCATGGGTTATCAATTCGATTCGAGACTACTGCCATCATCATCGTGTTAGATCGTCGAACAATGTTAGAGTTATGGAAGAAGGCGTCGAAAAGCTATTGAGTATCTTAATAGATCATCGTAGGAAATGTGCATGTTATGCACGTAATAAAGTGTTAAATAATGTGTAAATCCCTAGTGTTTAGTAACCATGGGATATGAGAATGATGATGTTGTCTGTAACTTTTGTAGTTAGGGAAGGAATATAAATAGTAGTGATGTTATTATTTTTATTTTTTGAAGTAATGATGAATAAATAAAAGTTATTATTTTATTCAAAGTGTTATGTGTTATGTGGTTATTTCTTTTATGGAGGCAAGTTAATTAGAAAATACTTAAAGAAGTTTGAGTAATAGTCTAATAGATGTTTTGTTTTAACGAGAAAATACCTCCAGGACGTGAACCACCACAGACGGAGAAACAATGATGAGAGAACTAACAATAGCGATGTTGAAGATAATCCCGTCCAACAACTAGTGACATTACTAACGAGGGGCGTTCTAGAATCAACCTCAAAACCAAGGCACAACGTTTAAGGAGTTTAAAGGCGGTTGGACCACACGAATTAGTGGATCCATCAATCCGGTTGAGGCCTGAGACATGGATTATGGAAATAGAAAGTATTTGAAGTCGCTAGGGTAGGGGATGAGCAAAAAGCGCTTTTGCAACATTCATGTTGAAAGAAGAAGCTAGTTATTGGTGGTAGGCCAATAAAACCGGGAAGGACCGGGAGTGATGACACAGGATAGGTTCAAGAGTTATTCTTGAGATCTATTTCCCGGAGAGTTTGAAGAGTCGATTAGAGTTCGATTTTTGGAACTAAAAGCGGGGAGCGATGATGATATTTGAGTATCTTAGTGAAGTTCAGCGAATTGGCGAGGTTTGCGCCATATCAATTAAGCCTGAAGACGGCGTAAAGGCAATGAGGTTGACGAGGACTAAAGCCACTGGTACATCTGATGAGGGTTTCCCTGTTCGATTGAAGACATTTTGGCGATGATGGAGAAGGTATACTGTACTGAAGGTGGAAGCGTCACGGTGACAAAAGAAGTGGAAGAAGAAGAAGAAGAAGAAGAAGAAGAAGAAGAAGAAGAAGAAGAAGAAGAATGAGGTGGAAGTGAAGAATGGTAGCGGAGGCAATGGAAATGGCAATAACAACAACAACAACTTTAAGAGGAAGTGGAGCGGAAATGGGACTCTTGGAAACCGGTGGGGGTAACCGGCGATTTAGGAAGTTTGAAGCATGTGCTACATGCGGGAGGTTTCATAAGGGTGTGTGCTTGATGGGGAAAGCGTGCATGTTTTAAGCGTGGTCGGGGAGGTCACATCGCCTTAAATTGCACCCAACCTAAGAAGAATGTATGTTTCACGTGCGGATCAAGGATCACTTTGCTCGTGAATGCCCTTAGAGGAAGGTGGAAGAAAGCTTGACCAAGAAGTAAGGGAGACAACGGTGGAGGTACTTGGGCCATTCTTTGGACCTCTGACATCAAACAAACCCCTGACCGGAACTTTCAACATGGTATGCAAGATGCTGTGTAATCAAAAAATGTGGTGTCAGGTATTATCCCAATCAACGATATTAATGCTTATGTATTATTTGATTCAGGGGCTACTTGCTCATTTATATCTGATGAATTTGCTAAGAGGTTAGAATTGCCTAGAGAAGAACTGAATTTCCCTTTGAACATAGAAATTGCGAATAGGGAGGTGATTCCCATTAGGTTCATATACAAGACCTGTAGGGTGAACATAAAAGGGAATATAATGATGGTAGATTTAATTCTGATTAGACTCGAGGAATTTGATGTAATTTTGGGAATGGATTGGTTATTCAAATATGGAGCAGTAATTGATTGTCACAAGAAGTGTGTAAACCTTATGACTCTGTCAAAGGTAGTTTTCCATGGTAGCAAGTCACCTAGACAAATGAAATGTCTAACGATTATGCAGGCCAAGAAGTTGTTGAGTCAAGGCTGTGTGGGTTATTTAGCTTACATATTTGATACTCAGAAGAAGGGTGAGAAACTGGAGGAGATACTAGTGGTTAGGGAATTCGTAGATGTATTTTCGGAAGATTTACTAGGACTTCCGCCTGACAGAGAGATTGAGTTCTTAATCGACTTAGTGCCAGGAACTGCACCAATATCGAAGGCCCCGTATAGAATGGCTCTGGTAGAAATGAAAGAATTGATGGTACAACTACAAGAGCTGCTAGACAAGAAATATATTCAACCAAGCGTATCACCGTTGGGAGCGCCAGTTTTATTCGTTAAGAAGAAGGATGGATCAATGCGTCTTTGCATTGATTATAGAGAGTTAAACAAAGTCACTATTAAGAATAGGTATCCATTTCCTAGAATAGATGACTTGTTTGATCAGCTGAAGGGTGTTAAATATTTCTCAAAAATAGATTTGAGTAGTGGGTATCACCAATTGAAGGTAAGAAAGGAGGATATACCTAGAGCGACATTGAGAGCTGAGATATGGACATTATGAGTTTACGGTGATGTCTTTTGGTTTAACAAATGCCCTACTTGGCGTTCATGGATTTGATGAGCAGGGTGTTTAAACCATTCTTAGACAAGTTAAGTAGTGGTATTTATCGACGACATTCTAGTGTATTCCAAAACTCAAGAAGAACCGTGGAACATTTCGTTTGACATTGGAGACACTAAGAAAGGAAAAGTTATGCGTGAAATTTTCTAAGTGCAAATTTTGGCTCGATCGTGTACAATTTTTGGGTCATATGATTGACAAAGATGGGATTTCGGTGGATCCATCAAAAGTAGAAAGTTTGTAATCAATTGGGAACAACCAAGGACACCTTTGGTGAGGAGTTTCTTTGAAATTTGGCTTGTTATTATAGAAGATTCATTCAAGATTTTTCCAAGATAGCCACTCCATTAACAAATTTGACACGAGGAAATTTGTGAAATTCGTTTGGACGGAGAAATGTGAAGAGAGCTTCCAAGATTTGAAGAAGAAGCTAAGTGTGGCTTTGTGTTAACCCTTAGGATAATCATGAAATTTTGTGGTGTATAGTGATGCCTCACATAAAGGATTGGGTTGTGTTCTTATGCAAAGCGGCAAAGTTATTGCCTATGCATCAAGACAATTGAAGGACTATGAGAAAGGTTATCAGACCCATGATTTGGAATTGGTTATAGTAGTATTTGCTCTCAAGATATGGAGACACTATCTTTATGGAGAAATGTGAGATCTACACGGACCACAAAAGTTTGAAGTATATTTTCACTCGGAAGGATATGAACATAAATCGGAGAAGGTGGATGGAATTGATAAAAGATTATGATTGTGAGATCTTTTATCATCGAAGCAAAGCGAATGTGGTTGCGAGATGCTTTAAGCATGAAAGGTGGGAGAAGTTGATCTTTGATAACAACTCGGGAGGAGCTCATTTAATGACAATGACAAAGTTAGATTTGGAAATCAAATTTCCACGAGGAATCAGATGAGCGACTATTTCGGTTAGAAGCGAGGTCCACTTTCTTTGGACAAGGTGAAGAAGCAGCTCGATTACAAGATGAAGAATGTGGGAAGATAAAAGAGAATATGGATGATGGTAGCGATCAAAATACAAGGTCGATCTTGAAAGGATTACTACTGATGCGAGGGAAGAATCGGGTTCAATGACACTTTAAAATTGAAGCGAAATCTTGGCCAAAAGCTCATAGCTCAAGATATTCGATTCATCCAGGAAATACGAAGATGTATCAAGATCTCTGCCGAGCATTTTGGTGGCCAAATATGAAAAGGGGCGTTGCGAGAATGCGTGGCGAAATGTTTGACATGTCAAAGAGTAAAAGCCGAACACAAAGACCACGGATTACTTCAAGCCGTTGGAAATCCGGAATGGAAGTGGGAACACATCACGATGGATTTTGTGGTGGGTCTTCCAACTACTCGAGAGAGGATGCGATGCAATTTGGGTGATAGTGGACAAGGTGATGAAAT
The DNA here is from genome assembly GCA_020205605.1 of Panax ginseng. Taxonomy (NCBI): domain Eukaryota; kingdom Viridiplantae; phylum Streptophyta; class Magnoliopsida; order Apiales; family Araliaceae; genus Panax; species Panax ginseng. Next base: position 49,487,752 of record CM035147.1, on the reverse strand, counting down.
TAGCGCACTTTTTACCAATAAAGATTAGGTTCAATCTTGATCAGTTAGCAAGATTGTACATTAAAGAAATCGTTTCGAGACATGGAGTGCCAGTGTCAATTGTGTTAGATAGAGACCCACGATTCACGTCAAACTTTTGGAAGAGACTACAAGAATGCTGGGAACTCAATTGTGAATGAGTACGACTTATCATCCACAAGCGGATGGCGAAAGTGAGCGAGCGATCCGGACATTGGAAGATATCTTTGAGAGCATGTGTCATGGATTTCAAAGGAAGTTGGGAAGAACAATTACCGTTGGTGGAATTCGCCTACAATAATAGTTATCACGCGAGCATCGACATGCATGCCTAGCCTTACGAAGCGTTATACGGTGAAAGTCTGAGAACTCCATTGTCTTTGGGATGAAGTTGGTGAGCGTCAAGCGCTAGGACGAACTAGTACAACAAAGCTTCTTTGAGATTATCAAACTCATCGAGGACAAGATTGATAGCGACTCAAGGCCAAGCGGAAGAAGTATGTTGATCGACCACGAGGCAAGATCGTGCATTTGGCGTAGGAAGCTACGTATTCTAAAAGTTTCTCCTTGGAAGGGAAAATTCGTTTTGATAAAAAAAAGAAAACTAAGCGAGGTTTATTGGACCCTTTGAAGTCTTTGCGAAAAGTTGGAGATGTAACTACGAGGTTGCTCTACCTCGAATTGGAAAATATTCACAATATTTTTCATATTTGATTATTACGACCATATAAACCCGATTACAATCACGTGATCGAGTATGAATTAATTGCGATTCGAGAAAGATTTGTCTTATGAAGAGATTCTATATCGGATAGTCGATGAGAAAGAACAAGTGCTCGGGAATAAAGTGATACCTTACGTGAAGGTGATATGGAGGAACCACAATCTTTGAAGAAGCTACGTGGGAACTAGAAAGAAAATGATGAAAGATTACCTGAGTTATTTGTTTTTAATCGGTGTCTTGATTTTGGTGACAGAATCTTTGTAAGTAGGGAAGAATGCTTGAATGTGTTGTTTGAGTTGTGATTAGGGATTAGAATCCTTATAAGAGGGAATGATGTAACATTCAGATTTTTTAAATGTAAATTATAAATATTTATTGATTTATATAAATATTTATTGGATGTGTTTATTATTGGATAAATAATTGTTCAATTTGATTTAGTTAATTATTTATTTGTTAAATAATTAATGTGACTTATGTGATTAAGTGAATTATTTAATAAATTGTTATTTCATAAAGAGTGACAAATAATTATGTTATAAAGAGTTATTAAATTAAATTAAAGTAGTTTAATTTAGTTCTTTTGCAAACAAAGGCTTAAGTATTAATCCTTAATTTTTAAATGGGTTTTGCCAAACGAAGCCTTATGGCTTTTGGGTTTCATTTGAATTTAAATTATTAAGTAAATAATAACATATATATATATATAGTAACCGATATATTATTAGGGTAATAAGTGTGGCGTCGGTTTTGTACATTTTAAGCTAATCGTTGTTTTATTTTAATTACGTATATGCTATTTTGGCTTAAGCCTAATCAAAATTTGAAGTTATGCGAGATAGTTGAGAGAGAGCGAGAGAGAGAAAGCTACGAGATTGTCAAGATTTTCATCGGTGATTTACAAGTTTTCTAAAGCAACAAAGAGGTAGGTTCTAAAACCTTAGCGTATATGCGTAGATATGTTTTAAGCCATTTTCCTATGAACTTGGTAGTCTCTATTTTACGGTATATCCTTTGTGTATAAGAGTTTTACCAAAATTTTTGTAAAAGCTATGTTGGTATAATTGGTTAGGGAATTACGTGTTTTGTTGTTATAATTGTTATACTAGCATATATATATATATATATTTATATATAATTGTATGTTTAATATATAAATATGATGGTATGCTAAATTACATATTCAAGAAATTGGTTTTCACAGTGAAAACGTGTGAGTATGAACTTGAGTGTAGAATATATCAAAGGTTATATATATAATTGTATGCTAACTAAGAAATTGAACTATACATGTTAATTGGGCTATATATTGGTATGCTTGTATTTCAAAGTTATTATTTGGTTATAAGCATGGAATTATAGTCACTGTATCAAGATATATCATCAATGGAGTTTTGAGTTTTAAAATCTTGGTTTTTAAGATAAAAGTGTTTCTAAAATCGTTGTTTAATTGTTAATAATTAGCTTATGGATGATTGTTAGTATTTATGTGTAATTACGTGAAGTTATACATGTTAGTTGGGGTTAATTATTGTTGAAAATTAAGACAGTAGCTTTGGCTCTATTCTTCATTTTATACATGAGTTTACGCTTGACGTCAAAAATCTTTCTATTTCGAAGTTTGCGCCTTGGCGCCAAAATCGGTATGACCTGGACTTAGACTTGACCATGTGAAGTCATCTCGAGGCCTTGCCGGACTCGATTGCCATGACCAAGAAGTCCTATATATTTCGCGTCGAAGGCGCCACATCGGTATGTTGCATGCATGATCCACACGATTCAAGCGTGGTATGTGGCGCCATATAACGAAAGTTCATAAATGACTTTTGTCTTGCACAAAAGTCGATATTTTAATGGAATGATATATGATAAATGTCGAGTATGTATTTATGGTATTATAGTATGTTAGTACTATGAGTGAACATGGAATTACTAATTAACAAATATTGTTATTAGTTTTAATGGATAGAATTTGATTATACAATTTAGAATCAAAGCATACGTGATGTAGAGATATAGTATGTTATTCTAATTGATTATTATGTCATGTTAACATATGTATATAGGATAATTGTGATTTGGATTATAACGGTTTAATCTACATTGAAAGGCAAGTTCTCTAACTCCATACTCTCGTTGAATTAGTTTGTTTTGTTTATGCAAGTTTTCTAATCCTGAAGCTTCGTTATTCAAAATTCATATTGAGTAAAGTTTTTCTTCCATTAAGCAATTTAATTGTATCTAGTTATTCATGAAGATACAAGCTTCCCATCTCAACATTTTCGTTGAGATAGTTATTATTATTATGCATGATTTTCTTAACTCTAAACTTGTTATATTAGCATGCAAGTACCTTTATTACATTGAACGGTTTATCGTTCGAGTTATTATTTGTTATGCATGCTTGATATTAAATTCTAAGATGTAACCTTAGCTTAATGTTATTCAAAGCAAGGTACGATGTGTTATTCAATGGTTATGCTATTAGATTATCCTAAAGCATGAACTTAGAGCGAAATGTTTATTAGGTCGGGATTATTGATAACATAGTATTATTATCTTTTATTCAACTAATCCTTAGTTGATGTCAGTTGAATTCAAATTACCTTGAAGTGTATCCAAACCAAACTATCTTTGAGGCGGACTTGTACTCAAAATCTTGAGATGAACAACCCTATTTATAGGGGTTACGCTTAGTTTTGTACTTTTTATTTGAAATGTTTGTATCAATACATATCTGAAGGGTTGATCCCCTAAGTACCACTTGAAGTCATTATAGTCGTATTTGTAAAAGTTAAAGTTGAAAGATTACTTATAAGCTTAGTGGACAAGGTTCGTGGTCATTAGACCCTCAGTTGAATGTTTAAGATGTTAATAGAATTTATTGTTCAATTCTATTGAGCCCCTGAATGGGAAAGAAATGTTTCAGTTCTTTTAAGCCTCTGGATAGGCAAGGAGCGTATGAGAAGTTAATAGAACTTATTGTTCAGTTCTATTGAGCCCCTGGATGGGAAAAGAATGTGAAAGTTTTATTCATTGATATTTGAAATGAGCCTTGTTTGCTCACTCTTGCTGTAAAATCCTTACTGACTAAAGATGGAAAGGGTGGCGTACCTAGCACCGATAAAGAAAGGGAAAGATGAACAATCTTGAAGACTTGTAATAGTTTGATAGTTTTATTATCAGACCTTGATTTAAAGATTGTAATGAAGTTTATTTTAAATTTTTCGCATGAATGATTGTTTGTAAAGGTTAGATAACCTGGGAGATTTTATTTTATGTAATTCTTGTATGGGCAGGTTTATTATTCAATTATATTTATGATTGGGTAGTTATAAATGAATGTTTTGATTACGTGAACACTAAATCTTGAGGTAATGAAGTACTGAGATTTGGGGTGTCGTATCTGCAGTGTAGTGTGCAGGCTACCGGGTTGCCCCAGGTTTCTCGGGTCGTGTCGTCTCGTAGTATGTGCACTCAGGCACTGTAATGTCCGTTCAAACTTTCAAAAGTGTAATCTGGGCATCCGATTGAAGTATACATGACCTACTTCAGATCGCCATTGTCGAGAGTTGTACAATGGCATGGGATTAGATTTTGTACGAAGTCATTGAAGATGGGACGATGCCCTTCGGTCTTCAAGCTTCAAATTCTATCCGTTACCCCGCACAATAGTCACTCGGAATTGGTTTTCCTTGATTCTTGTGGGACATCGTTGTGTAAAGATGTGTGTATGAAATGTTGAGACGACGTGGCGTGGCATCGCATTGGCGAGATGATGATGTTGCCCCTCACCGGTGTTATCATTTGGTTTGAAATTTGTCATGAGACGTTGCTTTCGGGGCTTGATTAGATTACCTGCTGCAATTGTTGAAGGTCCTCAATGTCATATTTGAGGTTTGCCTGTCCTCCCGGTGTGATCTCTGGGTTGGTACGGAATATCTCGTTGTGAGCGACGAGATTGAAGCTGGTTGCATTTGAAACAAGCATTTCTGGGGTTATCGCCAAAACTGCATTCCTTGGGGTTATCACCAAGGTTGGTAGCTATTACCATGGTTGGGACTGAGACTGGATACCTCGGGGTTATCTCCGAGATTAATTGGTGTTCTCTGGTGTGTGTTCCGGTATTGGATCTACACATCTCGGGGTTATATCCGAGGTTTGATTTGTTACTCCCGGTGTGTGTTCTGGGGTTGATGTTGAGCTTCTGGTAGTATCTAGAACGGATATGAACTGTCTTCCAGGGTTCCCTCTTGAAAGACAAATCTGTCCTCTTACAATGTTAGTGACAGGTGTACAGAAAATTTCGAGTGTCTACAGATGCCCCTCTTTATCATACTCATGCAAGGCTATGCATGGGTAGGATAAAGAATCCTAGACACTTGAAATGCAACAAGACAAACATGGTACTATATGTAACAACATGATGGAAATGTATGATGCATGTGTACGGGGTTGTAGCCCAACATGCTGGGGATGATTGCTGGCTCCCTGTTGCTTCAACTAGGGATTGGTAATGATGACCAGATTTCATGTGTAATCCGAATCTATTAGGATGTTGATGTTGGGGTTATCACCAAATTCCTAGATCCTTGGTAACGACTTGATCCTGAAGATGTACCTCTTATGTGTAAGAGATCTGTGGGGATAAAGCTTGGTCTGTTTGAGGATGTGTATAACATATTCCATCATCGATCCTCCTTGATGGCGTTGACCTTTTATGGTTGGTATTGCGGTCATGTAAGGATTACATTGGTTTCTTGCCAACAACAAATCTTTGTCGAGGATGCCCGACTTTTGTCGACTTGTACCTCACCGGTATGTGAATAAACGGATACCCTATGGGATAGACTGTCAAGGCTGCTTGACCTTCGCTGACGTGTAAATCAATGGATGATATTATGTGGACAGATTGTCAAAGTTGCTTGACCTTCGCTGATGTGTAAATCAATGGAACATTGCGTTGTGACCGCCGCTGGGGATCCACTAGGGAATATGAGTACTCGAGCATGAAATCCTGGAATAGCTCGTGAGCTTTGATTGCTTTAATCGCAATCGGCTGAGAAAATGGCAAGGCTGCTTGACCTTCATTGATATGTGTGCCAATGGCTGAATGTGCATTTTAATCTCCTGCCGGGGCTTCACGTTGTAACCCCCGTTGCGGATCTACGTTGTAACCCCCGTCTGGGATTTACGTTGATCTTTAGGGTAAAGACCCAGAGTTGGCGGCATTGGACCTGTGTATGGTATTGCCGAATGTGATTTGTAACAAATGAGATCATTGGCAGGGTATACCTTATGTTTGGGCGACTACCAATGAGTGATGTACAGACTCAAAGTTCCATCTGAGAATACCGAGATTGTAAATTTGTTTTGCTCAATCGCGTAGCATTTTATTCGATTTGACCTTTCTAGTCTGTGAAAACTCCTTTTAACTTTCGAAGCTGGACCGAAATGGGAGGGTGGGGCCCTTAGGGGTGCCACTGGTACACCTACTTTAGCCGCAGATGAGCCTGCGGCCAACTATGGATGATATAATCCAGCAGGTTGGTCTCACAAGTCATTTTCAACTTGCCTCGCGAAGAAAAATCTGGAGCTCTCCTTTAGATCTGCTGAGTTCAGGCTATTTTCTGCAAATTCTGTCACCGTACAAGTGTTCTGCACTATCCTAGTAACGTATGCATGTATTTTTTCCAATTTTTATCTGTTGGAATTTGAGTTATCGCATGAAATGCATCTAAACACATAGTAGAGATTATGTATGCACAAATGACTTGATAAAAAATATTCAACATAGTAAATGTTAGTATTAAACCATGTTGAACATAATGATGTGAAAAAAATTGACTTTTGAGACAGCCAAATTGGCACCTTTTTCTGTTATTTTTGTCCTATTAGAAAGGCAAAGTACTCCTGATATTGAGGTTAACCTAATGCATGGATGATTTTGATTTTTAATGCATATATTATGTATATGACTTTGTGGCAGGTGTGCTACTGAATGGCCACCTAGACATGCCTATGTACATGTGGATAGTCCTATTTTCAAAGGGGACTATGGCAAAAATTTTCAAAATGTAGGCATTGGGTAGTCATGCATTTTAACTCTATTGTATGCTAAAGTAAATGCATGCATGCATATAGTCATAAAATACATTCTAAAAGCTCCGGTAAGGAAATACCACACCTTTACGAGGTGATTTGGAGACTTGTTGTCGGATATTATGGATCCGGATCGGTAGAGTAGTTCCGTAGGATTTGTGGATTGCATGCTAGAGCATTGGGTATCGAGAAAGGCAGGTTTTTCGATTTGGGACCCATGAGTTAACTCCTACTCTGGAGGAGTATGCACGATTAGCGATCTTTGCTTGTTGGGCCGGACCTTGCGTGCGTATATGACTTTGGGGGACATGGTGAAGCGGTTCATGACCCTCACTTGGATTGAGGTGCAGAGTGGTGCAGGATGAGCTTACATCGAGCCACGTTATATCTCAGCATTTTCTTTTTGATATATTTGGCTCTGAGGATAGTAATTCACGACATTCCGGGGATTTCACTGCACCGGAGGATCATTGGCGTCTAGCCAGAGTTGATGTACTGCTGTTGTGCGTACTGTCATATGTCTATATGCCACGATACATGGATGATATAGACAATGGTGTCATCATGGTAGTGAGAGCTCTCAGGGAGGGTCGCACCATTATACCTATGATCATAGCAGAGACCCTGCGATTGCCACCACCCTCTGCTTTGCACTTATATCAGTGAGGTGTTCACAGGTAGCTTGATCATGCTATATGTGTGGTTTATGTCCCACTTGAGACCGATTGGCACTCTTAGACGTTATGGGTACTGGTTTACCCATGATATAGCCATGTCGTACTCCTTTCAGCCATCGGAGTGTATAGATGCTAGGTCTTGGTCCACATTTTTGGCGGATATCCGAGATCCATTTGTCATATTGTCGCTTTCGTGGCTCGACTCACCATCTGACTTTATTACTCGTGTTAGGGCATGGATTACCTCCCTCCGGGCATTTGGTTTTGGGGTGTGACTACTTATCACCATTGTAGTAATGTCATGATTTGACCGGTTTAGGACTTTCATCCTTTCGAGGGGTGATAGGTCGGCGTTTAGCTTCTCGCTATCTTTCAGCAGAGGACCGATCCCGTGTGTATGCATGTTGGGATCAGCGTGAGATAGCTGATTTTTCTTTGAGCCATCCAGGTACCAGATATTGATTCAGACGATGTAGAGCCCATGGAGGACATTGATTCCCACATCGAGGATGAGAGACGATTCTTGGTTGCCAAACATTTCCTCTAGATTCTCCCAGTACAAACTTTGTCATTATCAAACATTGAAGATAGTACTTGACGAGTCTTCATCTGATGACCTTTGAGAGAGATCAAGCTCGATCTATGATGTTGGTTGCCCTTGATGGGAGAGACGCAGCTCTATTAAAGAGAGGCGAGGCATTAGCTCGTAGAGATGTCGATGTTGTTGAGCGGGATGAGGCCAGATCAACCAGAGATGCAGTGATAGTTGAGCGGGATAGTGCCATATCTGCCCGGGATGTAGCCGTCATAGATAGTACTGTAGTGAGGTTCCTTACCACTGGCATGATTGCATAGATGAGCACTTACATCGATGAGCATATGGTCACCATGCAGATGGCTGCAGATCTATTGGGTCGTGTGGATATTCTCGTACAGGAGACCACAGCTTCACCTCCTTCTTCTGAGAGAGATGCCATGTTGGGCTTATTAGCTCGCATATACCCTGACTTGTAGATGAGCTTGTATTTTCCTACACAGACTAGCTTAGCCATTTTGTCACGTATAGTTACATTGTATATATCAAACAGCATTATATATATAGCAGGGAAATATATTTTTGATCACTTCCCTTTTAGATATGTATTGCTACTTGCTTGATATTTTGTTTGCTGCTTCAGGGCTTGTGATCCTGATGTATTCTGAATTCCTCCTAGATGGATGGACATTGAGTTGTCTCTGGACAGTTCAGAATGGATCATCGATCTGTATATATCCCTACCATCTTTGGTGTCTTGGGACTGGTTTCTGCATGGAAATGTGGAGAGGAGTGTGGCTTTCCTATCTAAGATTGATCGCACCACATATGCTCGCTAGTACTTCTATTTAGGAGAATCCTAGTTAATTCCATCTCTTATGGATTGGTGTTGCTTTTCAAGGTATAATCGCAGCTTAGATGGTCGCTGAATCTCCTATTTGGGAGGAGTTCAGGTAATTCCATCCCTTTGGTATGAAGCCAATGAAATGTAGTGGATTGATGTTTGATCCCAGTAGCAACTGACAAGGGTTTGTATTTTGGTACGGGGTGAGACCGCACCATGAATGGCTGCCTACATTCTCCTATTGAAGAGGAGATCAGGTCTGCGTAGTTCGAACCTAGTGTAAGAGGTTCAACGCTATATGTGGAAGAAATGGTGTAGGAATGTTTTTGTTATTCTTGTTTTTGTAAGAATAAAAGGGCAGAAATGTTTTTGTTGTTTTTGTTTTATTATGACCGGTCCATATGAAATGGTTGCCTACGTACTCCTATTGAAGAGGAGATCAGGTCGACATAGTTCGCCCCTCAGGGCGAGTGGAAAAACGTGATCCCATGTGTAGGTCAGATTGTAGGGGGGGGAGAAAGTTTAATCCTAGGTTGAGGATAAACTGTTGGTATGAGAAGTTTGATCCCATGTATGGGTAGCCAAACTGCAAACACGAGAGGTTTAATCCATAGTGGGATGACCTAAGTTGTAGGAACGCAGAAAAGCCAGACTGCTGGCTTGAAAAGTATGTTTTCCACGAGGGCGATTGTGGAAAAGTTGTATGTGGTAAAGGGTTAAAGAAGCTGGAATGGTTGTGTCGATGGTCCAACACCGGGATGTACGCTTGATGGTCACTTGCAGACAGTAATGCAGATTTCACGGCGTCCGAGTTGATGAGTTGTGGAAATTCATCGTAGTCCATTTCTTGTAATCTGAGCGCCTCTGTCGATACTTCCTTGACAACAAACGGGCCTTCCCAGTTAGGAGCAAATTTTCCCTTAGATTGATCTTGGTTTCCAATGATCTTCTTCAAAACTAAGTCATGTTGTTTAAACTGTCGTAGCCGAACTTTTTTGTTGTAGCATCTGGCGATCCTTTGTTGATATAACTGACCATGGAAGATAGTCGCGGTTCGCCTGTCGTCTATTAGAGACAATTGGTGATACCTGTCTTGTACCCATTAGTCTTTATCCAGCTGAGCGTCTATCAACACTCTGAGGTATTCCATTTCAACTTCTATAGGAAGCACTGCTTCCATCCCATAGGTTAATGCGTAGGGGGTTGCCCCAGTAGAAGTGCACATTGAGGTTCTGTAGGCTAACAGAGTAAGAGGCAATATGTCAGGCCATCCTTTGTGATTGGAGGACATCTTTTGCATGATCTTCTTAATATTTTTGTTAGCCGCTTCAACAACACCATTCATCTTTAGACGATAGATGACAGAGTTAAGGTGTTTGATGTGGAATTTACTGCATAACTCCTCCACCATTTTATTGTTGAGGTTCTTAGCATTGTCTGATACAATCACCTCTGGTTTTCCATATCGATAAACGACATTATTTCTGATGAAAGCAATGATGACTTCTTTGGTAACCCTGCGGAAGGAGGCTGCCTCTACCCACTTGGTGAAGTAGTCGATCATGGTGAATATAAATCGATGTCCATTACTAGTTTTAGGCTCAATGGGCCCGATAACGTTCATTCCCCACATTCAGAAGGGCCAAGGAGAACTCATAGTGTGGAGTTCTCGTGGAGGGGCGTGGATAGCATTTCCATGAATCTGGCACTGATAACATCTCCTGACGTGGTCATTGCAATCAGCCTTGAGAGATAGCCAATAATGCCCTGTCCTGAGGACTTTCTTGATAAGGAGGGGGCCACTCATGTGGGGGGCACAGACTCCACCATGGATTTCATCCATAAGCCTTTGAGCTTGAGGAGACCTAGTCCTGCATCTCTTTTGTAGAGCGCATCTCCACTCAGGTAGAATTTCATAGCAATTTGAAGGATCCGCCTTTTCTCAGTCGGGCTTGCCTTAGCGGGTGTAGATCCATCTCGTAGGTATTCCTTGATATGCTGATACCAAGGATGCTGGAGGGGAGGTAGCTCATCCGATACTTCTCCAACATAATTCTGGTAGGTTGGGGCCTTGTGCAGGGAAATTGTGACGCTTGGCAAGTGTCCCTTATCTGATATGCGAATCAAGGAGGCCAAAGTTGCTAATGCGTCTACAAAATCATTTCTATTATGAGGAACGTGTAGAAAGTAGATTTCTTCGAACTCCACAACCATCTCAAAACTTGGAGATGGTAAAGGCGACAAATGTAGCTCCTTGGTTTGATAGATTACGGTGGATTGTTCGATTACCAACTCGAATCTCCAAAGACGATTAACCACCGATGCCCATTGAGCGGGTAAGTTTTAGCCCCATGAGACGAGCCCTTCATATCGAAATGTGTTGTTGGTCTTGATAAAGCGCAATTTGACGGCTGACGGATCTCGCTCCCCGCATGCGGATACTAGAGGCTGCTCCGGCTCAACACCTTCCATATTAATGACTCCATCAAAATACATCTTCCATGCTTTGCGTGTATCGTACTGATGGTGTTGCTGAACTGTCATTACCCCTTCATCGGGGAAGTATGTTTCGAAGGGTTTAAAGTCCCCTGAAGGTGCAGCGGCCAGTTGGTAGATAGGCTTCTTCTAAAACCTTCAACAAGATCTTCCGGTGATTCTCGGAAGTTAGGACCAAGTCCATAATTGATATTTGTTGTGGAGCTTCTTTTAAGCTTAAAACCACCTTGGCTTCATTATGACCCATAGTGCGGAGGAATTTTTCAATCTTCTCTATGTTTATTTTCCCCTTTGATTTGATGGTAGGCTTCATCACCCGTTGTGGAAGATACAGTGGATTTTCCTTCGACACTGTAGCAATTGTATATGAGGTGGATCCTTCACCTTCTCCATAATTCCATGGAACTTTGCGCAAGCTAACAATAGGTTATTGTGCTCGGTACGGCAAGTTGATTGGCTCGGGAGCGGCAAGTTTCAAATGATTGTTGCTTCCCTTGAGTTGAATTATTTGCATTGTTTGTGATTTGTTAGCCCCATCAATTTTGGTGGATAAGACTGCTACCAAACTCTTCCACTTAGTAGGACCTATATTCTCACTTGCACGTAACATAATATCATCGTCCGCTAGGTGCAGGACACCACTGTCAATTAGATTTTGGATAAGGTGGCGGAGTGCCCAACATTCTTCTTTGATGTGACCGCGAGAATGGGAGTGATATTGACATACTCCATCAGAATTATACCGTCCTGAACGGGGGTTGATTGGAGGTAGAAGGAAATAGATCCTTCCTTCATTGATTAACATCTGAAGGATTTCCTCCATAGGTTGGCCTAAATAGGTGAATTCCCTTTTGTTGGCAAAATCACGCCGGACTTTGGCATTTGCTCTCTTTGTCACTTTGTCTTCCAGCATTTCATTTTATAAAAGTGGCGATGGAATATTCATGACAAGAGGTAGGAGACTGGTATGCTCCTGGCTGATTAATTGACGTGTCACTTGATGCTGATAAGTCACCAATTCTGCCAACTGCTCAATTTGCTTGCATAAAGCTTTCATCTTTCGTTCCATGGTGAACTGGAACTTGGCATAATCCCATTTGTCAACACAGTCTTTGAGTGTCTGGGAGGATTCACAGTTGAAATTGGAATTCTGTCCGTTGCTCCAATTTATCATGTTGACCTCTTCTTCTTTGTGTTGAGGAAGAGGGTTGTCTTGAACGTGTAGCAGATCTGGTTTAGTGACCACGATCTCACCGTTGCCTGTCAGGTCTTGGATCTTGTGTTTTAAGGCCCAACAATCCTGAGTATCATGTCCAGATGCCCCGGCATGATAAGCACATTTCTGAGCAACATTGAAACCCCGTCCATTAGGGCTGGATGGTGGAAGAAGATGTGTAATTTTCTTCTGTGTTGCCAGAAGATTAAGAATATTCTCGAGGGTGTCCCCTAAGGGTTTGAACACTCGAGGGCATTTGACTTCTCCAGCTTTTGGTATTGGAGGGTTCGCAGACTGTGCTTGAAAGGGAGTGGAGTTTCTTCTTTGAATAGGTATGTTCTGATTGCCTTTTTGACCCTATAGTATCGGGGAAACATCTTCCTCTTTCTTTTTATGGACCCTCCGGGGGTTGTTTCCATAATTTCCGAATTGGATGTGATCAGCAAATAGCTTTAAGGGCAGCTAGGTCTTGAATCTTTTCGGACTTCAAACCCATCTCAGCCATCTCCCCATGTTTAACCATTTCAGAAAATGGTTTGCCGATGCCGGTTAAAACTCTTTCATAGAAAGGAGCTTCTTGTATGTCTATGAAAGTCATGACCATCTCTAATTCTGTCATGGAAGGAATAGCTTGGGCAGCCAGGCATCTCCACCTTTGAGCATACTCTCTAAAAGACTCGTTAGACTGTTTATTGATCTTGGTAATTTGATACCGATCAGGAGCCATCTGAGACTGAAAGCTGTATTGAGTGAGGAAAGCATGTGCTAGCTCTTCCCAGCTATGGATCTTTGAGTTGTCTAATCTTGTGTACCATGAACGGGCTTCTCCAGTTAGACTTTTCTGGAACAATTGCATTCTGAGCTTTTCGTCCTCTGCATAAGATTCAAGTTCTCAAATAAACACCTTTAAATGTGTGTAAGGATTTCCTAACTCGTCATACTTTTCAAAGTCAGGAGTTTTAAATTTTTTTGGATAATGAACACTAGGGAAAATGCAAAGATCGGAATATGAAACACTCCCGTGTGTTCCAATTCCTTTAATAACACAAATGGTCTCTTCCATTTGGAGGACTTTCTATTTGATGTCACTGGTGTCTGGATCTCCAGTGGGATGGGCAGCATCATGAGTTTTGTTGGTCGTATCCAACTATAGTTCAGGTATTGTAATGACCTGGGTTCCCCCTTGTGTGGAGAATTCAGCATGTACGGGTATTTTTGGACCCTGAGTAGACTGGTGTAGTTCTTTGAGTAGAACAACTAAATCTGTAATTTGTTTACTTAATCCGTTGAATTCTTTGCGGGAAACTGGATTAAGGTCAGTCTGGTCAGATGACGACATGATTGGCTATAGGCCTGTAGCCTTTTTGGATTTTAATCGGGTAGTAGGTCTGATTGGTTCCCTGCGAAAGACTTACATAGTTTAGTCTTTAGGGAATGTGTATAATAACATGCTATGTGATGTGTCCATTTTAGGAATTTTATCCTGCAAAACGGATGTCAGCTGTTTGTAGCATGTTAGTTAAAATATGTATGTGTACACATTTCTTAATATTTCTCATTACATGGAGATATATATGGAATGTATTTACAAGTAATTGTGTTTACAAGTAATTGAAATGAGAGAGAATGAAGAGACTTTCCTCCGTCTTGGGTTTATCAGAGGCTGACCTATCTTAGGTTACTCTCGCGGCTTTTTGGCATTAAGATTCCCAAATCATCGCAATTTACTCAACGAGAAGTTAATTCGATTTTTCAACTGGAGCAAATTTGGGTGGTGCCTTTCCTGAACCTCGGGGAATCAGTCTTCCCACGAGTCCAGTAATCAAACACCGACGGGATAGCCTCCTGGTGGAGGGACCACACAACATACATTCACATACCTCGTGTCTCACCTTATGGAAATGATGACATGTGCGAAGCACTAATATCACAAACAGTTTATGGTGCGAGGCACTAAGTGCAATAAGTAAATGCATTCGTACACATTCATCATAAATGTAAATGCAACATCCACACACAAGCAGATAACAGATTTGAAAAAATTGAAATAGCGGCTTAAGTCCTCTTACTGGAGTCCCCAGCAGAGTCTCCACCTGTCGACGTCGGGATTTTTAATTGTCCCTTTCTGTTACTTGTTCTTTGGTGTTCTCATTTTAGGTGAGATTTGTTTGAAAAAACAAGTGAAAAAGGTCTGACATGTATAATGTCGACAATGGACTGTTAAGAGTCGCCAGTTGGTTTTTTAAATCGTTGTACCAACACAACCGAGAAAAGGTTTGCACATTGACCCAAATGATGTGACAACATTAATCTGTCGGTGAAACCGAGATTCGTTAGGGTCGGGGGACTTGGTTATGTGGAGAGGAAGGTGTTAGGCGACCCCAGAACATCCATGTTACCACGGTGGCCTCTTTTCAAGAAACTATTATCCGAATGTGTGTGTGTGGGTCAATGTGTGTTATTTGGAAGTAGTGCGAGGCATCGCTTCGCATTTATATATATATGAGGTTTGAATTTATATAAAAATTCAGTTTTTAGCAAGATATGGCAGTGATGTTTTATAAAAAAAAGTTTTTCAAACCCTGATGCTCAATAGTAATTGAGACCTTTTGATACTTCGATTTTATTAAGTATACGGCTTGATTGATTTTATTTAGCAAGATAATGTACAAAATAATGCCGACTTCCTCGTGGAAAATAATCTAATGGAATCCTCTATCTAGTCTCTAATCTCCCTAATCCTTATGATTCTCCTCCTTTAATAAGTCTATTCATATGTCTTTAAGTTCTCTTGGAAGTCCTCTTGGAAGTCCTTGTGTCAATCGGATCGAAACAATCCTTCCCGGACTCAAATTAGACCAAACTTTCCATTTTTGCGCATTTTCTGGGTTTACCCCCGCCCCGGTGGGGGTCTAGGCTTGTTTTAGGCCCGCCCCGGCGGGCTAGGCCACCCAGGCGGCGATTTTGTGAAGGAAAATATTCTGCTCTGACGTCCTTTGGGAAAACGGCCATAACTTTTGATCGGGGAAGAGTTACAAGGCCTGTCACCTATCAAATAAAAGATATCGATGAGATCTACAAATTTCATTCTTTAAGAATTTAGAAATAGTAGACGGATGAAGGTCGAAATTGGGCTGGAAGTGACTGCTATGCAAATGGCCACCCAAAATAGTGATGTTCGACGTTCGTTGGTACAAATGTCATAACTCTTGCATCCGAGCTCCGATTGGAATGATTCAAGATGTTCCGGAAAGCTAAGAAGAAGTTATACAAAGTAATCCAAGTTTCAAACCAAGAACATGAAATAAACATAAAATCCCAAACGATGTCCAGATTGATTTTCTTTGCAATTTCATACCAATTCTTTGTGATTTCAACTCCCAAGCATATAATCTACAAAATGAACACAAAATGCATGAAAAGTAACTAAGAAATATAAGATTAAGCAAATAATTCAAGTAACAGATACCGAATTAGTAGGTATAAAACCTACTTATCAGTTACTGGTCTTCCCAAGGTTTCTCAAGGCATAGATGCAATTTGGGTCATTGTTGATAGATTGACCAAGTCTGCTCATTTCTTACATATACGAGAAACTTATACACTTGAACATCTTGCTAGTATGTACATAAACGAGATTGTAAGATTGCATGGTATGCCAGTATCCATAGTTTTTGATCGAGACCCAAGATTCACTTCAAGATTTTGGGTTAGTTTGTAAAAAGCTATGGGCACAGATTTTTATTTTCGTCCTGAAAATTTTTATTCGATCAATCTAGCTCGTAGCCAGAATACTCCTGACTTATAATCATCATAGGTTCTAGAACGATTAATAAACACATAGCACATAATAGTATTAATAAACATTAGTTTTATTAAAAACAAATTCTTTAAACCTAAATTCTGGACAATCCAAAATTCTGGGTTGTTATATTCTTCCCCCCTTATAAAAATTCCGTCCTCGGAATTTCTTAAAACCACACCCTTACCCGGGTCATCACATTCACCCTTTCTTCACAAAATTTCATCCTCAAAATTTTAGCCTACCTTTCTTCTCAACTTCACTTCAACGGAGTTCTTATCATTCCCTCATTCCTAACCCCCGTAACCTATCAAGAATCATGAAGTAGAAGGAATAACAAGGAATATAAAATTTCCTTTGAAAACATTCCATACTTTTGCTGAGGGGTCAAATCGACCATGAACTCTTACTAGGTTAAACAACATTTCACCGCAAGTCCTTCTTCAACGGTCAGTTTATAATCACAAAGAAAGTAACTACCTCTTCCATGTTCTCCTCAGACTAAATCATTAGTTACATACTATTTTTCTAGCCGAATCAAGTAGCTTAGACCATACCAATAAATTGGATATCAACGTGCAACATTCGTCTAGTCAACTCAATTGACATCGACTATTTCTTTAAATTATTTTCGCAATACATCAAAACATTTTATGACGTCATGATACCGTACTTTTCACAGTACGTTGAAGACTTCATCAGTTTGTGACTTCGTCATTATACATCATACCATAGCGGGTTGTTGATCCTAAGATCACATTCAACACTAGGTTCAATTGTTTTAAAAACTCCATCGTTTTACCACCCTTGCATCGAATGCACAGATGATATAAAATTCATTTTGAATATTTTAAATCAATTTCTGTCTAGCCGAAGCAATTAGCATAGACATACCAAGAATAGCTCTTTTAAAAAAATTCTATTGATTCCAAAAGTTGAACCAATTCTTTCCTTTTCAAAATGTACATATCAGCACGCGTTCAATAAAGTTCGAAATCTTGCATAGCTAGATGACTTGGAATATCCTATTTCTCCATCTTCCTTCATTGTCTTACTGCGATAATACTTAATCTTCTCTGGCACCTTCAATACTAAGCCTACTGAAAATAACTCATTTTCAGTCTAAACATTCCTATATCTTAGTACAGTCCATCAACTTACCACACATTATGAGTTCAGGAACTTTCCACAATGATATGAGTTTAAGAACATCCATTCATACCATAGGCGTCCATTCGCTGAGACGTTCAAAA
Organism: Panax ginseng; assembly: GCA_020205605.1. Taxonomy (NCBI): domain Eukaryota; kingdom Viridiplantae; phylum Streptophyta; class Magnoliopsida; order Apiales; family Araliaceae; genus Panax; species Panax ginseng. The sequence goes on along the minus strand of CM035147.1, from coordinate 49,470,085 downwards.
ACATACCATATTATTATGAGTCACGAACTTACCATAAGTATGAGTTTCAAGAACTCGCACCTACCTTATCGTTTTTCTACCTACCAAGTATATACATGAGAAAAGATTCACCTTCTCGCCATATACATCTTGATAACGCGACCAATTCCAATGATTATCACTGTAATAAGCTAAGCAGTTGTTACACCAAGCACAAACCTCTGCCCGTAACAAAGGTTCATACAACTCAGCTATCACATGAGTCCTCAATTGAAATTTTACAACTTCTAAATCTCTCTCTACTTAATATGAATTTTCTTTAAGTCATATACTATCCTTCATTACCCAATCTAAGTTCTTCTTCCTGTACTACTTCATAGTACCTTTCATTCATAGCACTAGCTATAAATCATTCATCGTTTAACAACCCATCTGTTACTACGAGTCACTATGATCACGTGGTGATCTTCTTATCCTTCTCTCTATGATTATAGTCTTAGGTACTCCTACCTAAGGTTTATAACCTATCAGCTTTGATACCAACTTGTAACACCCCGAAATCCGATCTATCTTCACACCCGAATTTCGTACGTCACGAGTACATCCTTCATCCAACATACATCATTATATACAGAAATATAACAACATACATTCTCAAATTCCAGGTTTTGGAAACCTTATAACCTTTTTCATTACAAATAATGATAATTACATTATTCATTTCATCTTACAAGAGTGACTTTTATCCGCCACCAAGGATACATAACAGTTCATTAAACTAGTCTATAATTCAATTTCATCTTTTTATATTACAAGTCTTCACTTGATCTTCTCGCTCATTCACATTCTGAATAGCAATTCATCTGGAGACCGTCAGCTTGATCTTTACGGGATCCTTAAGTTCTTCTAACCTTGTTCGCTAAAAATAGTTTTTCATTTAAATTAAGTGTGAGCATTCAATTGCCCATAAAGTCATAACAGTTGAACAAACAACTTCAGAATTAAAACATTTCTTTAGAACTTCTATAACCGAACAAAGTATATGAAACAGCTTGAATAATAGGAATAGTCTCAATTCCTATCATCTTAAAACATCAGTCATTTTCACTTTGAAATACTTTCATTCTTCTACCTTTTTCATACACATCCTATCTGGCTAGAATCATTAGCACAGACTTAACAATAACGGTTCATGTATAAACATAACATAATTGTATTGAACAGCTCAATCATAGAACAATGCATATCATAGAAACACCAAAGTGTTCAAATTATGGCTCAAGGCCTCATACATTCTACCACCTTGTACAAATATCACACGTTTGCACATATACAGAACTTCTCAAGTTCAACATCTGAGAAGTTTAAGAAACTAGCATTAATGTAATATGAATGAATTTAGGAAACTTGCCTTATGCCCAGTTACAGCTTACGCCGAACTGTTCATTTCAATTCCTATATAACATATAAGTAGAAAACATAAACACCAATTAGTCATATATTGAACTTACGCATTGGTTTGCTTGACTTTACTTCTTAGGGTTCGCGTTCTTGCAATATAAGTTTACACGACTAACTTCCTTTACCAGTTTATGGCTTTATGACATACGAAGATGTCTTACTCAAAACGTTCAACATCTTGGATGATTTATATTATTATCTTGTTTTTATAAATTCTCTAGGACTCAGCACACATCGTGAAACAACCCGGGTCAAATCCCGAGTCTAGAATAAATCTCGGGTCAAATCCCAAGTCCGAATCGAATCCATCAAAATAAGGCCTCAAACTACTGGCCCAATAGTATCTTCTTGGGTCATCTTAGTCCACCACAGGCTCCCAAAAGGTCATGACTTGAAGGTACTATTGGTAGTAACTTATTTCCTTATATGCAGACAAATTTTCCCCCTATCTTTCGATGTGGAACTGGGGTGTTACAAACTCCCCCACTTAAATTTCTGACGTCCCCGTCAGAACTGATCACACACACAGCCCAAAGATCTTTGACTCTCTAGCCATTGTGGGATAATACCGGTTGGCTTCGTGTCCCCACCTCCGGACCTTCATCTCTCCATTGTGGGATAATACCACCAGCCTTCGTGTCCCCACCTCCGGCAACCCGATCGGATGACCCAACCCGAGCTTTCAAGAGTCGGCTCTGATACCATATGAAACAACCCGGGTCAAATCCGAGTCCAGAATAAATCTCGGGTCAAATCCCAAGTCCGAATCGAATCCATTAAAATAAGGCCTCAAACTACTGGCCCAATAGTATCTTCTTGGGTCATCTTAGCCCACCACAGGCTCCCAAAAGGTCATAACTTGAAGGTACTATTGGTAGTAACTTATTTCTTTATATGCAGACAAATTTTCCCCCTATCTTTCGATGTGGGACTGGGGTGTTACACATCGCTTCTCTGCTAGTAGTCCATATGGTACTCTGAGTTGTTTCCCACAAACAACCAACAAACAAGTTCCCATCTCATATACACTGCCCACAAAGTGAATTAGATCGGTTGCCAGTTTCGTATATACCTTCGCTCTCTGTAGGAATTGTTTAGCCCAGCTCCCATATGTCAACCATCAAAGTTACGATTGTACCACAACCTAACTTCTCTTAACTTATACGAACTATTAAACTATAATGTTCGATTAAGTTAATTTCTTATTCTTTACGGATTTCTGACAACTAAATGTCATCCTTTAAGATTCATTCTTTATCGACTCACATTCGGCTTTCATTAATCTTATTACCGTTTGTTACGGCTTTCTGATAATTCATATACTATTTAATACTTTCGTTATCCATTACCTGAACCCCATGTTCATTACCGTCGTCGCTCAACCTCTAAGGAATCACAACCATAGCAATCCCTCATGTTCGTTCATCGCGACTACGGTCCCCGAATATCGGTTACGTAACCCGCGTTTATATTCTTTGTCATTTAATCTTGTTTAATCTATACGTTCAATCTTTAATAAAGGTTTACATTACTTTATTAAGTGTTACTTTAGTTGAATATTATATTCTTTATCTTCCCTTATATTTCCCCCAAGAACTGAGCAATTAAAAGCTCATCTCTGGCTTTTTCCCAACACTTTGGCTGTATTTCACTCTCTTCTTATCTCTCTCGGCCATGCCATGAGTTTCTGACTGACCCGATCTGCAGCGCTGCCGCGCCACTCTACAAGGCATGACAAGGCAACAACAATTATCCTACGATGGTTTTAAATTTGTCCATCAACAACGTTCTTCGTGTTCTTCGTGTTTTTCGTTCGTTCCTCATTTTAATCGATATTTTAGATTATGATTTCACTTTTTATTGGAATTTGATGTTATAGAACACCATTCTGTACTTATTTCACCTACTTATTCATATAATCCACTCGGATCATTCTAATTCATTACGAATCTTTTACTTCCTAAGAAATTTATTAACTAAACTTCAAATTTATTATTTCTTCTTTTCTCATGATTTCAACCATATGAAATCATCTCTAACCTTATATACTTCTTATCTTTATTAAGTTATGTTTTTAAACATAAAAACTTAAAGAAATTTTTTAAAAGACTAGGTTTCAGATTACCGTTCTTCTTGATTTTTCTTCCGCTAGACAAAGCCGGCTATTTGCTAGCTTTTCTATTTCACGAACACTTTCGATCCGATTATTCATGTTCATGCTCCTTCTCCCTCTTCATCCGAATCCTCTCTCTCTCTCTCTAGATGTAGGATTTTTCAAATCCCATATAAATGATTTAAGCTTCCTATTTATAGAATTTCCTAGCTAAGGGTATTTTAGTCATTTCGCCCCTAACCTCCTTACTATTCATGGCTTAAGGACTAAGTTAACTTACTCCTTAAGTTTACTTAACACTTAAGTCTACTTAGCCTTTAAGTTTGGTTAACTCTTAAGTTTACTTAACATTTAAGTTTGCTTAACTCTTAAGTTTACTTAACCTTTAAGTTTGCTCAACTCTTAAGTTTACTTAACCTTTAAGTTTACTTAACTCTTAAGTTAAGCACTTTACTTAGTTATTAAGCATAAGTACTTTACTTAGTTATTAAGTTTACTTAGTCATTACTTAACTTATCCTTTACTTAGCCATTAAAACTAATCGTATTCTACGCATCTCATTCTCGTATTCTCTTCGTATATAGATCGTACGATATTCGTATTATACGTTGTACTAATCTTCCTACTATACTCATATAATAACTAGTATTATCCTCGTATTTCTCACGCATAATAACCGTAATGATTATATGTGATCATAAAATTCTCGGAACTCACTTTTCCTAACCCTTAGGTTTTGAGTCCGCAGGCGAAAACTTCGTTTTTTCCATAACTGAAATATTATTTAATATTCCATCACGTCTCAACAGTTTACGTAATCAATAACTTCTCGGAATTTCAAAATAAATCTCCGAGCATAAATGGATGAATAGTGCCTATTTCGTCTTTTTCCCCGAAAAATATTTTGTTCCCGAAATTTTTTTATTTTTGTCTTGAAAATTTTTATTCGATCAATCTAGCCCGTAGCCAGAATACTCCCGACTTATAATCATCCTAGGTTCTAGAACGATTAATAAACACATAGCACATAATAGTATTAATAAACATTAGTTTTATTAATAACTAATTCTTTAAACCTAAATTCTGGACAATCCAAAATTCTAGGTTGTTATAGGAACTTATTGAGAATGCGTGATGCCCCCGCCGGGGATGTGCTTGAGAATGCGTGATGTACCGCCGGGGAACTGATTGAAAATGTATGATGCCCCTGCCGGGGAACTGATTGAGAATGCGTGATGCCCACACCGGGGAACTGATTGAGAATGTGTGATGCCCCCGCCAGGGATCCTTGAGAGGATTAGGGTTACGACCACGAATTGGCGAAGATTGGACTGCGTCGGTATTGGCTTTGGCGTGTCTTGTAACAAATGCTAAGATCATCTCAGATAGTGTACCTGTGTTTCAAAGCGTAACACCAATGAGTGATGCGTGCCCACGGCTTGGTCTGAGAAAACCAGGATTGTAAGCTATTCTGCTCAATCGCGTAGCGTTTTTATTCTTGATTTGGATTTTTCAGCTCGTGAGAACTCCGTTATAACTTGAACTGGACAGAGACGAAGGGGTGGGACCCACGTAGGGGTGCCACAGGTACACCTGCAGCAGCCACAGATGGACCTACGACCAGCCGTGGATATTAAATGTTTGTAGGTTGCTTTTATAAGTCATTTTCAAGTTGCGTCGCGAAGGAAATCCGAGAGTTCTTCTACAAATCTGCTGAGTTCGGCAGACTTTCTGCAAATTCTATCACCGTACAAGTGGTCTACACTGTCTTGGTAACGTATACATGTCTTCTTTTCCAGTTTTTATCCGTTGGAAAAGGACTTATCACATAAAATGCATATAAACACATAGTAGTGAATATGCATACTCAAATGACTTGATAAAAAATATTCAACATAGCAAATGTTAGTATTAAACCATGTTGAACACAATGATGTAAAAAAAATTGACTTTTGAGACAGTCAAATTGGCACCTTTTTCTGCTATTTCTTATCCTATTTGAGGACAAATGAGCAAAAGGTAAAAATGCAAAGTAATCCTTGTAATTAAACTACCCTTATGGATTGACGACTTTAACTTTTAAAGAGGGGACTACGACAAAATTTTCCAGAGGGGACTACGACAAAATTTTCCAAAATGTAGGCATTGAATAGTCATGTATTTTTAACTCTAATGTAGATGTATGTTAAAGTAATGCTTGCATGCATGTAGTCATAAAATGCATTTTGAAAAGAAAGCTCCAGGTTAGAAATTATCACACCCTTTCTGAGGTGATTTGGAGACTTCTGTCCAGATATTATGGATCCGGATCAGCCGAGTAGTTTCCGCAGGACCACTTCTGGTATACGAAGGAGAGCTTATGAAGTTCCATGACCCCGTTCTGTTAGACAACCTCATCGGTTGGTGGAGGCGGTATGACTACCTACCACCCACTGGCCGTGATGTCGTAGTTTGACCAGTTCTAGGATTTCCATCCTTTTGAGGGGGCGCTCGATCAGCGTTTAGCTTCTCGCCATCTATCAGCAGAGGACTGATCCCGGGTGTATGCATGTTAGGATCAGCGTGAGATAGCTTCTTTTTCTATTAGCCATCCGGGTTGTTCGCCAGAGTATTCTCTGTGGATGGAGATAGAGACTTCATCGGTTGCGGTAGTATCCATGGAGGACGTTGATTCCCACACCGAGGAGGAGCCATCTACTGGGTTGCCAATAGCTCTATTAGATTCTTCCAAAGACTACCTTTGTTGTGATCCAAAGATTCAAAGACAAAGATTTTGAGCGAGTCTTCATTTGATGACCTTCGAGAGAGATAAGGCGAGAGCCTTGATTTTGATTGCACTTGATGGGAGAGACGCAACTCTGTTAGAGAGAGACGAGGCATTAGCTCGTAGAGACGCCGCTGTTGTTGAGTGAGATGAGGCCATTTCTACCTGAGATGCCGTGACAGTTGAGAGGGATATCGCCATATCTGCCCGAGATGTAGCCGTCACAGATAGCACTAAAGTGAGGTCCCTTACCACTGGAATGATTGTAGAGATGAGCATGTATATTGATGAGAATAGAGTCACCATGTAGATGGCTATAGATCTATTAGATCGTGTGCATACCCTTGTACACGAGACCATAACGTTACCTCTTTCTGATGAGAGGGATGCCATATTGGGCTTGATAGCTCGTATATACACGAATTTGTAAATGGGCTTGTATTTTTCTGCACAGACTAGCTTAGCCATTTTATCATGTACAGTTCATATTGTATATATCAAACAACATTATATATAGCAGGGAAATATATTTTTGGTCACTTCCCTTTTCGTTATGCCTTAATACTTGCTTGATATTTTTCCTGCTTCTTTAGGGCTTGTGATCTTGATGTATTCTGTATTCCTCCGTGATTAATGGACATTGAGTTGTCAATGGACAGTTTAGAATGGATCGTTGATTTATGTGTATCCCCTACCATCTCTTTGGTGTCTTGGGGCTGGTTTCTGTACGGAAATATGGAGAGGAGTGTGGCTTTCCATCTCTGAGATTGACTGCACCGCATATGTTCACCAGTACTCCTATTTAGGAGGAGCCAAGTTAATTCCATCTCTTATGGATTGGTATTGCTCTTTGAGACACAACTGTAGCTTAGATGGTCGCCGAATTTCCTATTTAGGAAGAGTACAGGTAATTTCAACCCTTTGGTCAGAGGCCGATGAAATGTAGTGGACTGTATTTTGATCCCAGTTCCGTTGACAAGTGTTTGTGTTTTGGTAGGAGTGAGACCGAACCATGAATGGCTTCCTACGTACTCCTATTAAATAGGAGATCAGGTCTGCGTAGTTCGAACCTGGTGTAAGAGGTTCAACATTGTATGTGGAAGAAAGGGTGTAGGAATGTTTTTGTGGTTTTTTGTTTTTTTTGTAATGAGAAGGGTGTAGAAAATGTTTTTGTTGTTTTTGTTTTATTGCGACCGGGCAATATAAAATGGTTGCCTACGTACTCCCGTGTATCAAAGAGATCAGGTCGGCGTAGTTCGCCCCTTAGGACGATTTGTAGTCGACGAAAGGTCTGATTCCCATGTGCAAGACGAGTGGTGGGGAAAAGAAAGTTTAATCCTAAGTTCAGGATAAACTGCTGGTGTAAAAAGTTTGATCCCATATTTGGGACAAACTGCAAGTATGAAAGGTTCAATCCTTGGTGGGATAACCAAAGTTGTTTGAATGGAGTGAAGCCAGGCTGCTGGCTTGAAGAGTATGCTTCCCTGAGGGGAAAAGTGTGAAAAAGAGTTGTATGTAGTGAAGGGTTAATGAACCAAAATGACTGGTGATCCGATGATCCAACACCAGGATGTTTGCTTGATGGTAACCTCAGACATAGTACCATTTCACGATGTCCGAGTTGATGAGTTCTGGAAATTCATCATTGTCCATTTCTTGTAATTTAAGAGCACCTCCTGCCAGTACCTCCTTGACAACAAACAGGCCTTCCAAGTTTGGAGCGAAGTTTCCCTTGGACTGATCTTGGTTGTCAATGATCTTCTTTAAAACCAAGTAATGTTGTTTAAATTGTCGTAGCCAGACTTTTCTGTTGTAGGATCGGGCGATTCTTTGGTTATATAACTGACCATGGAAGATAGTCGTGGTTCACCTTTCGTCTATTAGAGACAATTGGTGATACATGTCTTGTATCCATTTTCGACGTCGGGATTTTTAATTGTCCCTTTCTGTTACTTGTTCTTTGGTGTTCTCATTTTAGGTGAGATTTGTTTGAAAAAATAAGTGAAAAAGGTCCGACATGTATAATGTCGACAATGGACTGTTAAGAGTCGCCAGTTGGTTTTTTAAATGGTTGTACCAACAAAATCGAGAAAAGGTTTGCACATTGACCTAGTGATGTGACATTGTTAAATGTGACGGTGAAACCGAGATTCGTTAGGGTCCGGGGACTTGGTTATGCAGAGGGAATGTGTAGGCACCCCCCGACATCTGTGTTACCACGGTGACCACCTCTTTTCAAGAAACTATTATCTAAATGTGTGTGTGTGTGGGTCAATGTGCTGTTATTTGGAAGTATTACGAGGCCTCGTTCGCACCTATATACATTGGGTTTGAATTTATATAAAAATTCAGTTTTTAGCAAGATATGGTAGTGATGTTTTGTAAAAAAAGGTTTTTCAAACCCTGATGCTCAATAGTAATTGAGACCTTTTGATACTTCTATTTTATTAAGTACCCGGCTTGATTGATTTTATTTTAGAGATGTGAAGCATCTATAAGAAAATAATGTACAAAATAATGCCGACTTCCTCGTGGGTATGAAAACCACATGAGGAAATTCAGACACCGCATAATAATTTACAAGCTGCCTACAGCTGAAAATGTCCATCACGGGAACCAAATCTAGATCCAATAGGTTGAATCTATGATCACATGATTCCTTGGCGCATATGGTACCGCAATTTGTATGAAAGTAGTAAGCATGTATATATATATAAGTCGTAAAAATATATATATATATATATATACAGACATGATCACCAACCACGAAGCATCTCCATGGGGGATCAGAAATGTAAATAAAGCCGTAAAAGCTATAAACCATACGGAGGAAACTCCAAAGGACGTAAACATAAATAAAAGTCAGTATAAAGCAATCAACCGCCACGAAATGAACTCCAGGCAGGACGAAACATAAAGAAAGCTGTAAAAGTGATCAACCACCACGAAGTAAACTACAGGTGGGATAATATATATATATATATATATATATATATATCTTTATATATATTAACTATGCTTATATATATATATATATATATATATATATTAAAGCAATAAACGCTCCAGATCGAAGTCTAGGCTCATCAAACAAAGTTCGACACACAGTTCATATATATATATATATATAAGTATATATATATAAAAGCAAATAAACACTCCAGACTGAAGTCTAGGCTCAATCGAGGCATAACTCGATAATGTTAGTCCATATATATAAATATATATATATAATATATATGTATATACAAATTGAAATAAAACCACGGACCGAATTCCGGGCAAACGCACGCAACACGACTCTCAACGTGAAGAAGGGTGTGTGCAAAGATGAAGAGAAAGACTTTAAAAGTGTGTGAGAAGGCTTACAGCAGAACGCCAAAGAAGACTTCTATATCTTTAAAGTGGGTAAACACTGGCTTTTGTAGGTACAAAAGTAGCTATATATGAGCTCACAAGTGTTTAAAATGGGAAAGTACACCGTATGGGGTGAGTACAGAGCAAATTGTGCAGGGCTTCCTCGCCATTTTCTCTTGAAAAATGGCCACCCCAAGCCCTCTATTTATAGAGGGTCAAGCCGTAAGTGTAACATTCCAGATTTTTTAAAAATGTAAATTATAAATATTTATTGATTTATATAAATATTTATTGGATGTGTTTATTATTGGATAAATAATTGTTCAATTTGATTTAGTTAATTATTTATTTGTTAAATAATTAATGTGACTTATGTGATTAAGTGAATTATTTAATAAATTGTTATTTCATAAAGAGTGACAAATAACTATGTTATAAAAAGTTATTAAATTAAATTAAAGTAGTTTAATTTAGTTCTTTGTCAAACAAGGCTTAAGTATTAATCCTTAATTTTTAAATAGGTTGCCAAACGAAGCCTTATGGCTTTTGGGTTTCTTTTGAATTTAAATTATTAAGTAAATAATAACACACACACACACACACACACATATATATATATATATATATATATGGTAAACGATATATTATTAGTGTAATAAGTGTGGCGTCGGTTTTGTACATTTTAAGCTAATACGTTGTTTTATTTTAGTTGCGTATATGCTATTTTGGCTTAAGCCTAATCAAAATTTGAAGTTGTCTGAGATAGTTGAGAGAGAGATAGAGAGAGGAAAGCTCTGAGATTGTCAAGATTTTCATCAATGATTTACAAGTTTTCTAAAGCAACAAAAAGGTAGGTTCCTAAAACCTTAACGTATGTACGTAGATATGTTTTAAGCCATTTTCCTATGAACTTGGTAGTCTCTGTTTTCTGGTATATCACTGTGTATAAGAGTTTTACCAAAATTTCTGTAAAAGCTATGTTGGTATAATTGGTTAGGGAATTACGTGTTTTGTTGTTATAATTGTTATACTAGCATATATATATTTATATATAATTGTATGTTTAATATATAAATATGATGGTATGCTAAATTACATATTCAAGAAATTGGTTTTCACAGTGAAAACGTGTGAGTACGAACTTGAGTGTAGAATATATCAAAGGTTATATATATAATTGTATGCTAACTAAGAAATTGAACTATACATGTTAATTGGGCTACATATTGGTATGCTTGTATTTCAAAGTTATTATTTGGTTATAAGCATGGAATTATAGTCACTGTATCAAGATATATCATCAATGGAGTTTTGAGTTTTCAAGTCTTGGTTTTTAAGATAAAAGTGTTTCTAAAATCGTTGTTTAATTGTTAATAATTAGCTTATGGATGATTGTTAATATTTATGTGTAATTACGTGAAGTTATACATGTTAGTTGGGGTTAATTGTTGTTGGAAATTAAGATAGTAGCTTTGGCTCTGTTCTTCATTTTTGCTTCGAGAGTTTCGCCACTTCAAATACCAAAATCCACGCCCAAATTTCGAAGTTTCACGCCTTAGCGCCTAAAATCGTCATGACCAGATTTCAGCCATTCAATGTCAAGTCAAGTCAGTCGAACGTCGGACTTCAAATAGCAAATGAGTCCCTCAGATATTTTCACACAAAGCGCCACATCGTGCCAAGCAGCACGCCCATTAAGTTCAAATCGTAGCCGCGACGCCACTTAATGTGATATTCGTAAAACGACTTTTGTCTTGCACAAAAGTCTGATATTTTAATAGAATGATATATGATAAATGTCGACTATGTATTTCTGGTATTATAGTATGTTAGTAGTATGAGTGAACATGGAATTACTAATTAACAAATATTGTTATTAGTTTTAATGGATAGAATTTGATTATGCGATTTGGAATCAAAGCATACGTGATGTAGATATATAGTATGTTGTTACTGACTGATTATGTCATGTTAACATATGTATATAGGATAATTGTGATTAGGATTATAACGGTTTAATCTACGCACAAGGCAAGTTCTCTAACTCCATACTCTCGTTGAATTAGTTTATTGTGTTTATGCAAGTTTTCTAATCCTAAAGCTTCGTTATGCAAAATTTATATTGAGTAAAGTTTTTCTTCCATTAAGGAATTTAATTATATCTAGTTATTCATGAAGATACAAGCTTCTCATCTCCACATTTTCGTTGAGATAGTTATTATTATTATGCATGTTTTTCTTAACTCTAAACTTGTTATATTAGCATGCAAGTACTTTTTATTCTGTTGAACCAGCTTTATCGCTCAAGTTATTATTTGTTGTGCATGCTTGATATTAAATTCTAAGATGTAACCTTAGCTTAATGTTATTCAAAGCAAGGTACGATGTGTTATTCAATGGTTATGCTATTAGATTATCCCTAAAGCATGAACTTAGAACGAAATGTTTATTCAGTCAGGATTATTCAATAACATAGTGTTATTATCTTTTATTCAACTAATCCTTAGTTGATGTCCGTTGAATTCCAAATTACCTTGAAGTGTATCCAAACCAAACTATCTTTGGGGCGGACTTGTACTCAAAATACTGAGATGAACAACCCTATTTATAGGGGTTACGCTTAGTTTTGTACTTTCATATTTGAAATGTTTGTATACAATACATGTATGAAGGGTTGATCCCCCTAAGTACCTCGAAGTCATTATAGTCGTATTTAATCGTAAAAGTTAAAGTTGAAAGATTACTTATAACTGTGGACAAGGTTCGTGGTCATTAGACCTCGCAGCTTGAATGTTTAAGATGTTAATAGAATTTATTGTTCAATTCTATTGAGAGCCCCCGAATGGGCAAGGAATGTTTCAGTTCTTTTTAGCCTCCAATAGGCAAGGAACGATAAGAAGTTAATAGAACTTATTGTTCGGGCTTCTATTGAGCCCTCGAATGGGCAAAAGAATGTAAAAGTTTTATTCATTGATATTTCAAGTGAGCCTTGTTTGCTCACACTTGCCTCGTAAAATCCTTACAGCCTAAAGATGGAAAGGGTGACGTATTTCTAGCACCAAAGAAAGGAAAGGGAAAGATGAACAAGCATCAAGACTTGTAATAGTTTGATAGTTTTATTATCAGACCTTGATTTAAAGATTGTAATGAAGTTTATTTTAAATTTTCTGCATGAATGATTGTTTGTAAAGGTTAGATAACCTGGGAAATTTTATTTTATGTAATTCCTGTATGGTTAAGTTTATTATTCAATTTTATTTATGATTGGGTAGTTATAAATGAATGTTTTGATTACGTGAACACCAAATCTTGAGGTAATGAAGTACCGGGATTTGGGGGTGTCACAAGTTGGTATCAAAGCTTTAGGTTATGAACCTTAGGTGGGGGAAAAAGCCTTAAGAAGTAACCTTTGAAAAGATAGTGGAGATAACTCTTATCGAGTTTTAATGAAGAAGTAACATAACACTTATGTGCTTATGTGTTTATAACTTATGTGTTCGTGAGTGTCGAGTAGAATGATTAATAATTAAAACATTAAAACTTTGTTGTCAGGATGACTAATGTCTGGAGAATCCGCCAAAGTTAGGGAGGATGGACCTCGGATGCCTATAGAGGAGGAGCCTCGCGACATTCAAAGTTGTTTGGGAACAACTATACCACCACGGAGTGAGTCACCCCCTGGTCTGGTCACAAGTGTTGAAGATGAGGATGATGATGTGGAGACGGATGAGGAGGATCCCGTGGAGTTGCCACAGAGAGGATGAGGATAACGAGGACGAGGAGGAAGAGACTCCACTAACCTCGATGGTTGTCAGATGAATGATGAAGTTCACGACCGTAATAATGGAACTTCGAGGACACAGCTTGAGGAGTTGCAGGAGATAGAGTCGAACAAATGATCGCAATGACATGTAAGGACGACGATATCCGTGGATCGAGATGAACGCCTAACTAATGTTGAAGAGAAGTGATGTGCATCAAGGAGAGAAGGAACAACTGATCGAGATGGTCGTGGAATCAAGAACAAGTCAAGGAAGAAGGTTACCAAGAGGGAAAGAGCTGAAGATGCATACGAGGAAGCTTATCAACGAACTGGAAGAGCAGTAAGGGACGCACAAGCAAAGAGGATGAAGATGGAAGAGATGGATAAAGTATTCAATACCATGATCAATCGAGCTCAAGATCGGGTCATGGGTTATCCAATTCAGTTCGAGACTCTGCCATCATACGTGTTAGATCGCCGAACAATGTTCCGAGTTATGGAAGAAGAGCGCCGAAAGGCTACGAGTATCTTAATAGATCATCATAGGAAATGTGCCATGTTATGCACGTAATAAATGTTAAATAATGTGTAAAATCCTAGTGTTAAGTAACCATGGGATATGAGAATGATGATGTTGTCCCCGTAACTTTTGTAGTTCAGAAAGGAATGTAAATAGCAAGTGATGCTATTATTTTTATGTTTTTCAAGTAATGATGAATAAATAAAAGTTATTATTTTATTCAAAGTGTTATGTGTTATGTGGTTATTTTTTTTATGGAGGCAAGTTAATTAGAAAATACTTAAAGAAGTCGAGTAATAGTCTAATAGATGTTTTGTTTTAAATGTAAAATGCCTCCCAGACGTGAACCACCCCGACAGAGAAACAATGAGAGAACTAACAATAACGATGTTCAAGATAATCCCATCCAACAACTAAAGTGACATTACTAAGTGAGTTGTTATGTAATCAACCTCAAAACCAAGGCACAACGCTTAAGGAATTTAAGGCTATTGGACCACCGAATTTCGTGGATCCATGAATTGGTTGAGTACGTATACATGGATTATGGAAATAGAGAAAGTATTTGAAGTCGCTAGGGTAGGGGATGAACAGAAGACTGCTTTTGCAACATTCATGTTGAAAGAAGAAGCTAGTTATTGTTGGTAGGCCAATAAAACCCGGGAAGGACTAGGAGTGATGACCTGGGATAGGTTCAAGGAGTTATTATTCGAGATCTATTACCCAGAGAGTTCGAAGAGTCAGTTAGAGGTTCAGTTCTTGGAACTGAAGCAGTGAACGATGACGATATTTGAGTATGCCGTGAAGTTCAACGAATTGGCGAGGTTTGAACCATATCAGGTCAGCACAGACGAGCGTAAGGCAAAGAGGTTCGAACAGGACTCAAGCCCTGGTCAGACAAAGAGGGTTTCTGCTCCAAATTGAAGACATTTGCAGAATGATGGAGAAGGCATACTCACTGGAAGGTGGAGGCGAGGCAAAGGACAAAATTCAATCAAGAGCGTAAGAAGAAGAAGAAGAAGAAGAATGAGGTGGAAGTGAAGAATGGAAGAAGCGGAGGCAATGGAAATGGCAATAACAACAACAACTTTAAGAGGAAGTGGAACGGAAATGGGACTACTGGAAACCAGCAGGGTAACCAGCAGTTTAGGAAGTTTGAAGCATGTGCTACATGCGGGAGGTTTCATAAGGGTGTGTGCTTGATGGGGAAACGTGCATGTTTCAACTGTGGTCAGGAGGGTCACATCGCCTCAAATTGCACCCAACCTAAGAAGAATGTATGTTTCACGTGCGGATCCAAGGATCACTTTGCTCGTGAATGCCCTCAGAGGAAGGTGGAAGAAACAAAGAAGAAGTAGGGAGGCAACAAAGTGGAGGTACTTGGGCTATTCACGGGACCTACAACATCAAACAAACCCCAGCCTGTAACTTTCAACACGACTGCAGGCAAGATGTTGTGTAATCAAAAGATGTGGTGTCGTATTATCCCAATCAACGATATTAATGCTTATGTATTATTTGATTCTTGGGCTACTTGCTCGCTTATATCCGATGAATTTGCTAAGAGGTTAGAATTGCCTAGAGAAGAACCGAATTTCCTTTGAACATAGAAATTGCGTGATAGGAGGTGATTCCCATTAGGTTCATACACAAACCGTAGGGTGAACATAAAAGGAATATAATGATGGTAGATTTAATTCCGATTAGACTCTGGGAATTTGATGTAATTTTGGGAATGGATTGGTTATTCAAATATGGAGCAAAGAATTGATTGTCACAAGAAGTGTGTAAACCTTATGACTCCATCAAAGGTAGTTTTCCATGGTAGCAAGTCGCCTAGATAAATGAAATGTCTAACGATTATGCAGGCCAAGAAGTTGTTGAGTCAAGGCTGTGTGGGTTATTTAGCTTACATAGTCGATACTCAAAAGAAGGGTGAGAAACTGGAGGAGATACTAGTGGTTAGGGAATTCGTAGATGTATTTTCGGAAGATTTACTAGGACTTCCGCCTGACAGAGAGATTGAGTTCTTAATCGACTTAGTGCCGTGAACTCGCACCAATATCAAGGCCCCGCATGTAATGGCTCGTAGAAATGAAAGAATTGATGGTACAACTACAAGAGCTGCTAGACAAGAAATATATTCAACCAAGCGTATCACCGTTGGGAGCGCCAGTTTTATTCGTTAAGAAGAAGGATGGATCAATGCGTCTTTGCATTGATTATAGAGAGTTAAACAAAGTCACTATTAAGAATAGGTATCCGCTGCCTAGAATAGATGACTTGTTTGATCAAATAAGGGTGCTAAATATTTCTCAAAAATAGATTTGAGAAGTGGGTATCACCAATTGAAGGTAAGAAAGGAGGATATACCTGAAGAATCTACATTCGTAAACTGGTATGGACATTACGAGTTTCTGGTGATGTCTTTTGGTTTAACAAATGCCCCTGCCGCGTTCATGGATTTGATGAACAGGGTGTTTAAACCATTCTTAGACAAGTTCGTAGTGGTATTTATCGACGACATTCTAGTGTATTCCAAAACTCAAGAAGAACACGTGGAACATTTACGTTTGACATTGGAGACACTAAGAAAGGAAAAGTTGTACGTGAAATTTTCTAAGTGCAAATTTTGGCTCGATCGTGTACAATTTTTGGGTCATGTGATTGACAAAGATGGGATTTCAGTGGATCCATCAAAAGTAGAAGTTGTAATCAATTGGGAACAACCAAGGACACCTTCAGAGCTGAGGAGTTTCTTGGGGCTGGCTTGTTATTATAGAAGATTCATTCAAGATTTTTCCAAGATAGCCACTCCATTAACAAATTTGACAAGGAAAGCTGTGAAATTCGTTTGGACAGAGAAATGTGAAGAGCGCTTCCAAGATTTGAAGAAGAAGCTAAGTGTGGCACCTGTGTTAACCCTGCCGAATAATACATGAAATTTTGTGGTGTATAGTGATGCCTCACATAAAGGATTGGGTTGTGTTCTTATGCAAAACGACAAAGTTATTGCCTATGCATCAAGACAATCAAGGATATATGAGAAAGGTTATCCGACCCATGATTTGGAATTGGTCGCAGAGTATTTGCTCTCAAGATATGGAGACACTATCTTTATATGAGAGAAATGTGAGATCTACATGCACCACAAAAGTCTCAAGTATATTTTCACTCGTAAGGATATGAACATGCGCCGAGAAGGTGGATGGAATTGATAAAAGATTACGATTGTGAGATCTTTTATCATCCGTGCAAAGCGAATGTGGTTGCAGTATGCTTTAAGCATGAAAGGTCGGGAGAAGTTGATGCCGATAACAACTCAGAGGAGCTCATTTCAAAGAATGACAAAGTTAGAGATGGAAATCAAATTTCCACAGAACTGGATTTAACGACTATTTCGCTTAGAAGCAGTCCAACTTTATGGACAAGGTGAAGAACGCTCGCCATAAGATGAAGAATGTGGGAAGATAAAAGAGAATATGGATGATGGTAGCGATATTTAAATACAAGGTCGATATCAAGGATTACTACTCAGACGAGGGAAGAATCGGGTTCCAAAGAACACCAGAGTCGAAAGACGAAATCTTGATCAAGCTCATAGCTCAAGATATTCGATTCATCCAGAAGTACGAAGATGTATCAAGATCTACGCCGACATTTTTGGCCAAATATGAAAAGGGACGCTATGTATCGCGTGTATAAATGTTTGACATGTCAAAGAGTAAAAGTCAACATCAAAGACCCAAATGGATTACTTCAACCGCTGGAAATACTCTGAATGGAAGTGGGAACACATCACGATGGATTTTGTGGTGGGTCTTCCAACTACTCGCAGAGAGGATGCGATGCAATTTGGGTGATAATGGATGACCGATTTAAATCAACAAGACTTTTTACCAATAAAGATTAGGTTCAATCTTGATCGCTTAGCAAGATTGTACATCAAAGAGATCATTTCGAGACATGGAGTGCCAGTGTCAATTGTGTCCGATAGAGACCCACAATTCACGTAAAACTTTTGGAAGAGACTACAAGAATGCATGGGAACTCAATTGTTAATGAGTACAGCTTATCATCCACAAACAGATGGCCAAAGCGAACGAACGATCCAGACATTGGAAGATATGCTGAGAGCATGTGTCATGGATTTCAAAGGAAGTTGGGAAGAACAATTACCGTTGGTGGAATTCGCCCACAATAATAGTTATCACGCCGAGCATCTCCAGATGCCGCCCATTTAAGCGTTATACTACAGAAAGTGCGTAACTCCAATCGTGGCCGGGATGAAGTTGGTGAACGCCAACCGCTAGGACCGTAACTAGTGCAACAAATCGCCGAGATTATCAAACTCATCAGACAAGATTGATAGCAAACTCAAGACCGATGTAAGAAGTATGTTGATCAACACAGGCAAGATCGTGTATTTGACGTAGGAAGCTACATATTCCTAAAAGTTTCTCCTTAGAAGGGGAAAATTCGTTTCAGTAAAAAGAGAAAACTAAGCCTGAGGTATATTGGACCCTTTGAAGTGCTGCGAAAAGGTGGAGAGGTAGCTTACGAGGTTGCTCTACCTCCAGAATTGGAAAATATTCACAATATTTTTCATATTTTGGTGTTACGACCATATAATCCCGATTACAATCACGTGATCGAGTATGAACCGTTGCAGTTCGAGAAAGATTTGTCTTATGAAGAGATTCCTATCCGATAGTCGATGTGAAAGAACAAGTGCTCAGAATAAAGTGATACCTTCCGTGAAGGTGATATGGAGGAACCACAATGTCAAGAAGCTACGTGGGAACTCAAGAGAAATGATGAAAGATTACCCCGAGTTATTTGTTTAATCTATGTCTTCGATTCGGGGATAGAATCTTTGTAAAGTAGGGAAGAATGTAACGAATGTGTTGTTTGAGTTGTGATTCGGGACGTAATCCTTATAAGAGGGAATGATGTAACATTCCGATTTTTTTAATGTAAATTATAAATATTTATTGATTTATATAAATATTTATTTGATGTGTTTATTATTGATAAATAATTGTTCAAATTTGATTTAGTTAATTAATTATTTATTTGTTAAATAATTAATGTGATGGATATGTGATTAAGTGAATTATTTAATAAATTGTTATTTCATAAAGAGTGACAAATAACTATGTTATAAAGAGTTATTAAATTAAATTAAAGTAGTTTAATTTAGTTCTTTGCCAAACAAGGCTTAAGTATTAATCTTTAATTTTAAATGGGTTACAAACAAAGTTTTATGGCTATGGCTTTTGAATTTAAATTATTTTGAATTTAAATTATTAATAAATAATATATATATATATATATATATATATATAGTAACCGATATATTATTAGGGTAATAAGTGTGGCGTCGGTTTTGTACATTTTAAGCTAATACGTTGTTTTATTTTAGTTACGTATATGCTATTTTGGCTTAAGACTAATCAAAATTTGAAGTTGTCTGAGATAGTTGAAAGAGAGACAGAGAGAGGAAAGCTCTGAGATTGTCAAGATTTTCATTAGTGATTTACAAGTTTTCTAAAGCAACAAAGAGGTAGGTTCCTAAAACCTTAACGTATGTACGTAGATATGTTTGAAGCCATTTTCCTATGAACTTGGTAGTCTCTATTTTCTGGTATATCATCGCAGTATAAGAGTTTTACCAAAATTTTCGTAAAAGCTATGTTGGTATAATTGGTTAGGGAATTACGTTTTTTGTTGTTATAATTGTTATATATATATATATATATATATATATATATAATTGTATGTTTAATATATAAATATGATGGTATGCTAAATTACATATTCAAGAAATTGGTTTTCACACAAGTGAAAACGTGTATATATTTAACTATGAGTGTAGAATATATCAAAGGTTATATATATAATTGTATGCTAAATTGAGAAATTTAACTATATATGTTAATTGGGCTATATATTGGTATGCTTGTATTTCAAAGGTATCAATTTGGTTATAAGCATGGAATTACAGTCACTATATCAAGATATATCATCAATGGAGTTTTGAGTTTTAAAATCATGGTTTTAAAAGAATTAGTTGTTTCTAAAATCGTTGTTGAATTGTTAATAATTATCTATATGGATGATTGTTAGTATTTATGTGTAATTACGTGAAGTTATACATGTTAGTTGGGGTTAATTGTTGTTGAAAATTAAGACAAAGAGCTTTGGCTCGTTCTTCATTTTGTTTCGTGAGTTTTTCGCCTCAAATACCAAAATCCACGCCTAGCTCAAGTTTCGCTGCCTTAGCGCCAAAATCAGTCGCTTTCAACCAGATTTCATACCACAAAGATCAAGTCATCTCGAGACGGACTTGGCACCGCAGCAAGCCGAAGTCCTCAGATATTTCTCAATGAAGCGCTACATACCATGCAAATACATCATTAAGCAAATCAAATCCATAGTTCAAATATGGCGCCATGCGCACGCCACTTAATGTAAAAGTTTAGAAATGACTTTTGTCTTCGCACAAAAGTCTCGATATTTTAATGGAATGATATATGATAAATGTTGAGTATGTATTTTCGGTATTATAGTATGTTAGTACTATGAGTGAACATGGAATTACTAATTAACAAATATTGTTATTAGTTTTAATGGATAGAATTTGATTATGCGATTTAGAATCAAAGCATACGTGATGTAGAGATATAGATGTTGTTTATGACTATTGATCATGTCATGTTAACATATGTATATAGGATAATTGTGATTTGATTATAACAATTTAATCTACGCACAAGGCAAGTTCTCTAACTCCATACTCTCGTTGAATTAGTTTGTTTTGTTTATGCAAGTTTTCTAATCCTGAAGCTTCGTTATTCAAAATTCATATTGAATACTTTATCGAGTAAAGTTTTTCTTCCATTAAGCAATTTAATTGTATCTAGTTATTCATGAAGATACAAGCTTCCCATCTCCACATTTTCGTTGAGATAGTTATTATTATTATGCAAGTTTTTCTTAACTCTAAACTTGTTATATTAGCATGCAAGTACCTTTATTCTATTGAACCAGTTTATCGTTCAAGTTATTATTTGTTGTGCATGCTTGATATTAAATTCTAAGATGTAACCTTAGCTTAATGTTATTCAAAGCAAGGTACGATGTGTTATTCAATGGTTATGCTATTAGATTATCCCTAAAGCATGAACTTAGAACGAAATGTTTATTCAGTCAGGATTATTCAATAACATAGTGTTATTATCTTTTATTCAACTAATCCTTAGTTGATGTCCTTTGAATTCCAAATTACCTTGAAATGTATCCAAACCAAACTATCTTTGGGGCGGACTTGTACTCAAAATACTGAGATGAACAACCCTATTTATAGGGGTTACGCTTAGTTTTGTACTTTTATACTAAAATGTTTGTATACAATACATATACGAAGGGTTGATCCCCTAAGTACCTCAAGTCATTATAGTCGTATGACCGTAAAAGTTAAAGTTGAAAGATTACTTATAATCGTGGACAAGGTTCGTGGTCATTAGACCCTCGGTTGAATGTTTAAGATGTTAATAGAATTTATTGTTCAATTCTATTGAGCCCTCGAATGGGCAAGGAATGTTTCAGTTCTTTTAAGCCTCCGAATAGGCAAGGAACGATAAGAAGTTAATAGAACTTATTGTTCGGGCTTCTATTGAGCCCCGAATGGGCAAAAGAATGTAAAAGTTTTATTCATTGATATTTCAAGTGAGCCTTGTTTGCTCACTCTTGCTCGTAAAATCCTTACAAACTAAAGATGGAAAGGGTGACGTATCTAGCACCAAAGAAAGGAAAGGGAAAGATGAACAAGCATCAAGACTTGTAATAGTTTGATAGTTTTATTATCGCACCTTGATTTAAAGATTGTAATGAAGTTTATTTTAAATTTTTCGCATGAATGATTGTTTGTAAAGGTTAGATAACCCGGGAGATTTTATTTTATGTAATTCCTATGTATAAGGTGTTTTTATTATTATATTTATGATTTATGATAAATGGGTAGTTATAAATGAATGTTTTGATTACGATTTGGGGAACACCAAATCTTGAGGTAATGAAGTTGCCCAGGTTTCTAGTCGTGTTGTCTCGTAGATTTGGGGTGTCAAACGGCATGGGATTAGATTTTGTACGAAGTCATTGAAGATGGGACGATGCCCCTTGGCCTTCAAGCTTCAAATTCTATCCGTTACCCCGCACAATAGTCACTCGGAATTGGTTTTCCTTGATTCTTGTGGGACATCGTTGTGTAAAGATGTGTGTATGAAATGTTGAGACGACGTGGTGTGGCATCGCATTGGCGAGTTGATGATGTTTCCCTCACCGGTGTTGCCATTTGGTTTAATTTGATCAAATGACGTTGCTTCGTGGCTTGATTAGATTGGACTGCTGCAATTGTTGAAGGTCCTCAATGTCATATTTGAGGTTTGCCTGTTTTCCCGGTATGATCTCTGGGTTGGTACGGAATATCTCGTTGTTAGCACCGAGATTGAAGCTGGTTGAATTTGAAACAAGCATTTCTGGAGTTATCGCCAAAACTGCATTCCTTGGGGTTATCACCAAGGTTGGTGGCTATTACCATGGTTGGGACTGAGACTGGATACCTCGGGGTTATCTTCGAGATTAATTGGTGTTCTCCGGTGTGTGTTCCGGTATTGGATCTGCACGTCTCGGGGTTATATCCGAGGTTTGATTTGTTACTCCCGGTGTGTGTTCTGGGGTTGATGTTGAGCTTCTGGTAGTATCTAGAACGGATATGAACTGTCTTCCAGGGTTCCCTCTTGAAAGACGAATCTGTCCTCCTACAATGTTAGTGACAGGTGTATAGAAAATTTCGAGTGTCTACAGATGCCCCTCTTTATCATACTCATGCAAGGCAATGCATGGGTAGGATAAAGAATCCTAGACACTTGAAATGCAACAAGACAAACATGGTACTATATGTAACAACATGATGCAAATGTATGATGCATGTGTACGGGGTTGTAGCCCAACATGCTGGGGATGATTGCTGGCTCCCTGTTGCTTCAACTGGGGATTGACAATGATGACCAGATTTCATGTGTAATCCGAATCTATTAGGATGTTAATGTTGGGGTTATCACCAAATCCCTAGATCCTTGGTAACGACTTGATCCTGAAGATGTACCTCTTATGTGTAAGAGATCTGTGGGGATAAAGCTTGGTCTGTTTGAGGATGTGTATAACATATTCAATCATCGATCCTCCTTGATGACGTTGACCTTTTATGGTTGGTATTGCCAGGTCATGTAAGGATTCTATTGGGTTTACTGCCAATAACAAATGCTGTCAGGGATGCCCGACTTTCGTCGACTTGTACCTCACCGGTATGTGAATAAACGGATGAAAACCCTATGGGATAGACTGTCAAGGCTGCTTGACCTTCGCTGACGTGTAAATCAATGGATGATATTATGTGGGCAGATTGTCAAAGTTGCTTGACCTTCGCTGACGTGTAAATCAATGAAACATTGCATTGTGACCGCCGCTGGGGATCCACTGGAGAATATGAGTACTCGAGCATGAAATCCTCGAATAGCTCTTGAGCTTTGATTGCTTTAATCGCAATCGGCTGAGAAAATGTCAAGGCTGCTTGACCTTCGTTGATATGCGTGCCAATGGCTGAATGTACATTTTAATCTCCTGCCGGGGCTTCACGTTGTAACCCCCGTTGGGGATCTACGTTGTAACCCCCGTCTGGGATTTACGTTGATCTTTAGGGTAAAGACCCAGAGTTGGCGGCATTGGACTTGTGTATTGTATTGCCGAATGTGATTTGTAACAAATGAGATCATTGGCAGGGTATACCTCATGTTTGGGTGACTACCAATGAGTGATGTACAGACTCAAAGTTCCATCTGAGAATACCAAGATTGTAGGCTGTTTTGCTCAATCGCGTAGCATTTTTATTCCCGATTTGACCTTTCTAGTCTGTGAAAACTCCTTTACAACTCGAACTGGACCGAGCCGGAGGGGTGGGGCCCACATAGGGGTGCCACAGGTACACCTGCTTTAGCCGCAGATGAGCCTGCGGCCAACTATGGATGATATAATCCAGCAGGTTGGTCTCACAAGTCATTTTCAACTTGCCTCGCGAAGAAAAATCTGGAGCTCTCCTTTAGATCTGCTGAGTTCGGGCTATTTTCTGCAAATTCTGTCACCGTACAAGTGTTCTGCACTATCCTAGTAACGTATGCATGTATTTTTTCCAATTTTTATCTGTTGGAATTTTAGTTATCGCATGAAATGCATCTAAACACATAGTAGAGATTATGTATGCACAAATGACTTGATAAAAAATATTCAATATAGTAAATGTTAGTATTAAACCATGCTGAACATAATGATGTGAAAAAAATTAACTTTTGAGACAGTCAAATTGGCACCTTTTCTGTTATTTTTGTCCTATTAGAAAGGCAAAGTACTCCTGATATTGAGGTTAACCTAATGCATAGATGATTTTGATTTTTAATGCATATATTATGTCTATCACTTTGGGGCAGGTGTGCTACTGAATGGCCACCTAGACATGCCTATGTACATGTGGATAGTCCTATTTTCAAAGGGGACTATGGCAAAAATTTTCAAAATGTAGGCATTGGGTAGTCATGCATTTTAACTCTATTGTATGCTAAAGTAAATGCATGCATGCATATAGTCATAAAATACATTCTAAAAAGCTCCAGGTAAGGAAATACCACACCCTTTCTGAGGTGATTTGGAGACTTGTTGTCCAGATATTATGGATCCGGATCAGCCGAGTAGTTCCCGTAGGATTTGTGGATTGCATGCTAGAGCATTGGGTATCAGAAAGGCAGGTTTTTCGATTTGGGACCCATGAGTTGATTCCTACTCTGGAGGAGTATGCACGATTGACGATGCTGCAGCTGGACAGACCTTGCGTTCATATGACTTTGGGGGGACATGAGCCGACGGTTCATAACCCTCACTGGATTGAGGCGCAGAGTGGTGCAGGATGAGCTTACATCGAGCCACGTTATATCTCAACATTTTCTTTTTGACTGATTTGTCTCTGAGGATAGTTATTCACGACATTCCGGGGATTTCACTGCACCGGAGGATCATTGGCGTCTAGCCAGAGTTGATGTACTGCTGTTGTGCATTCTGTCGTATGTCTATATGCCACAATACATGGATGAGATAGACAATGGTGTCATCATGGTAGTGAGAGCTCTCAGGGAGGGTCGCACCATTATACCTATGATTATAGCAGAGATCCTGCGGTCAGCCACCTACTGCTGCACTTATCCGACAGGAGTGTTCACAGGTAGCTTGATCATGCTATATGTGTGGTTTATGTCCCACTTGAGATCGATTGGCACTCTTAGACGTTATGGGTACTGGTTTACCCATGATATAGCCATGTCGTACTCCTTTCAGTCATCGGAGTGTATAGATGCTAGGTCTTGGTCCACATTTTTGGCGGATATCAGAGATCCATTTGTCATATTATCGTGCTCAGGGCTCAGCTCACCATACAACTTTATTACTCATGCTCCGGGCATGGATTACCTCCCTCTGGCTGGTTTGAGGGGTGTGACTACTTATCACCCGCTGGCCGTAATGTCGCAGTTTGACTAGTTTTAGGACTTTCATCCTTTCGAGGGGGTGATAGGTCAGCGTTTAGCTTCTCGCTATCTTTCAGCAGAGGACCGATCCCGTGTGTATGCATGTTGGGATCAGCGTGAGATAGCTAATTTTTCTTTGAGCCATCCAGGTACCAGATATTGATTCAGACGATGTAGAGCCCATGGAGGACATTGATTCCCACATCGAGGATGAGACAGTTGTCGGGCTGCTAGCATTTCCCCTAGATTCTCCCAGTACCAGCACTGTCATTATACAGCATTCGGCATAGTACTTCAAGC
Source organism: Panax ginseng (assembly GCA_020205605.1). Taxonomy (NCBI): domain Eukaryota; kingdom Viridiplantae; phylum Streptophyta; class Magnoliopsida; order Apiales; family Araliaceae; genus Panax; species Panax ginseng. Next base: position 49,444,198 of record CM035147.1, on the reverse strand, counting down.
GGAGTCTTCATCTGATGACCTTTGAGAGAGATCAAGCTCGATCTATGATGTTGGTTGCCCTTGATGGGAGAGACGCATCTCTATTAAAGAGAGGCGAGGCATTAGCTCGCAGAGATGTCGATGTTGTTGAGCGGGATGAGGCCAGATCAGCCAGAGATGCAGTGATAGTTGAGCGGGATAGTGCCATATCTGCCCGGGATGTAGCCGTCACAGATAGTACTGTAGTGAGATTCCTTACCACTGGCATGATTGCATAGATGAGCACTTACATCGATGAGCATATGGTCACCATGCAGATGGCTGCAGATCTATTGTGTCGTGTGGATATTCTCGTACAGGAGACCACAGCTTCACCTCCTTCTTCTGAGAGAGATGCCATGTTGGGCTTATTAGCTCGCATATACCCTGACTTGTAGATGAGCTTGTATTTTCCTGCACAGACTAGCTTAGCCATTTTGTCATGTACAGTTACATTGTATATATCAAACAACATTATATATATAGCAGGGAAATATATTTTTGATCACTTCCCTTTTAGATATGTATTGCTACTTGCTTGATATTTTGCTTGCTGCTTCAGGGCTTGTGATCCTGATGTATTCTGAATTCCTCCTAGATGGATGGACATTGAGTTGTCTTTGGACAGTTCAGAATGGATCATCGATCTGTATATATATCCCTACCATCTTTGGTGTCTTGGGACTGGTTTCTGCATGGAAATGTGGAGAGGAGTGTGGCTTTCCTATCTAAGATTGATGGCACCACATATGGTCGCCAGTACTTCTATTTAGGAGAAGCCTAGTTAATTCCATCTCTTATGGATTGGTGTTGCTTTTCAAGGTATAATTGCAGCTTAGATTGTCGCTGAATCTCCTATTTGGGAGGAGTTCAGGTAATTCCATCCCTTTGGTATGAAGCCAATGAAATGTAGTGGATTGATGTTTGATCCCAGTAGCAACTGACAAGGGTTTGTATTTTGGTACGGGGTGAGACCGCACCATGAATGGCTGCCTACATACTCCTATTGGAGAGGAGATCAGGTCTGCGTAGTTCGAACCTAGTGTAAGAGGTTCAACGCTATATGTGGAAGAAATGGTGTAGGAATGTTTTTGTTATTTTTGTTTTTGTAAGAATAAAAGGGCAGAAATGTTTTTGTTGTTTTTGTTTTATTACGACCGGTCCATATGAAATGGTTGCCTACGTACTCCTATTGAAGAGGAGATCAGGTCGACATAGTTCGCCCTTCAGGGCGAGTGGAAAAACGTGATCCCATGTGTAGGTCAGATTGTAGGGGGGGAGAAAGTTTAATCCTAGGTTGAGGATAAACTGTTGGTATGAGAAGTTTGATCCCATGTATGGGTAGCCAAACTAGAAACACGAGAGGTTTAATCCATAGTGGGATGACCTAAGTTGTAGGAACGTAGAAAAGCCAGACTGCTGGCTTGAAAAGTATGTTTTCCATGAGGGGCAGATTGTGGAAAAGTTGTATGTGGTAAAGGGTTAAAGAACTGGAATGACTGGTAATCTGATGGTCCAACACCAGGATGTCTGCTTGATGGTCACTTCAGACATAGTACCGTTTCACGGCGTCCGAGTTGATGAGTTGTGGAAATTCATCGCCGTCCATTTCTTGTAATCTAAGAGCGCCTCCTATCAATACTTCCTTGACAACAAACGGGCCTTCCCAGTTAGGAGCAAATTTTCCCTTAGATTGATCTTGGTTGCCAATGATCTTCTTCAAAACCAAGTCATGTTGTTTAAACTGCCGTAGCCGAACTTTTTTGTTGTAGCATCTGGCGATTCTTTGTTGATATAACTGACCATGGAAGATAGTCGCGGTTCGTCTGTCGTCTATTAGAGACAATTGGTGATACCTGTCTTGTACCCATTAGTCTTTATCCAGCTGAGCGTCTATCAACACTCTGAGGTATTCCATTTCAACTTCTATAGGAAGCACTGCTTCCATCCCATAGGTTAATGCGTAGGGGGTTGCCCCAGTAGAAGTGCACATTGAGGTTCTGTAGGCTAACAGAGTAAGAGGCAATATGTCAGGCCATCCTTTGTGATTGGAGGACATCTTTTGCATGATCTTCTTAATTTTTTTTTACCCGCTTCAACAACACCATTCATCTTTAGACGATAGATGACAGAGTTAAGGTGTTTGATGTGGAATTTACTGCATAACTCCTCCACCATTTTATTGTTGAGGTTCTTAGCATTGTCTGATACAATCACCTCTGGTTTTCCATATCGACAAACGACATTATTTCTGATGAAAGCAATGATGACTTCTTTGGTAACCCTGCGAAAGGAGGCTGCCTCTACCCACTTGGTGAAGTAGTCGATCATGGTGAATATAAATCGATGTCCATTACTGGCTTTAGGCTCAATGGGCCCGATAACGTTCATTCCCCACATTGAGAAGGGCCAAGGAGAACTCATAGTGTGGAGTTCCCGTGGAGGGGCGTGGATAGCATTTCCATGAATCTGGCACTGATAGCATCTCCTGACGTGGTCATTGCAATCAGCCTTGAGAGATAGCCAATAATGCCCTGTCCTGAGGACTTTCTTGATAAGGAGGGGGCCACTCATGTGGGGGGCACAGACTCCACCATGGATTTCATCCATAAGCCTTTGGGCTTGAGGAGACCTAGTCCTGCATCTCTTTTGTAGAGCGCATCTCCACTCAGGTAGAATTTCATAGCAATTCGATGGATCCGCCTTTTCTCAGTCGGGCTCGCCTTAGCGGGTGTAGATCCATCTCGTAGGTATTCCTTGATATGCTGATACCAAGGATGCTGGAGGGGAGGTAGCTCATCCGATACTTCTCCAACATAATTCCCGTAGGCTGGGGCCTTGTGCAGGGAAATTGTGACGCTTGACAAGTGTCCCTTATCTGATATGCGAATCAAGGAGGCCAAAGTTGCTAATGCGTCTGCAAAATCATTTCTATTATGAGGAACGTGTAGAAAGTAGATTTCTTCGAACTCCACAACCATCTGTAAAACTTGCCGATGGTAAGGCAGCAAATGTAGCTCCTTGGTTTGATAGATTCTGGTGGATTGTCTGATTACCAACTCTGAATCTCCAAAGACAGTTAACCACCTGATGCCCATTGAACGGGTAAGTTTTAGCCCCATCGCATGACCTTCATCATCGAAATTGCGTTGTTGGTGCCGATAAAGCGCAATTTGACTGGCGACGGATACCGCTCCCCGTGCACAGATACTAGAACTGCTCCAGCTCCAACACCTTCCATATTAACAGCTCCATCAAAATACATCTTCTATGCTTTGCGTGTATCGTATTGATGGTGTTGCTGAACTGTCATTACCCCTTCATCGGGGAAGTATGTTTCGAAGGGTTTAAAGTCCCCTGAAGGTGCAGCGGCCAGTTGATCCGCAATTCGTTGACCTTTGATGGACTTTTGAGTCACATATACGATGTCAAATTGTTGTAGGATCAACTTCCATCTAGATAGCCGATAATTTAACATGGGTTTATTGAACACATATTTGAGAGGATCCACGCGGGATATGAGATGGGTTGTGTGACCATGGAGGTAATGTTGTAACATCATGGAAGCCCATGCTAAAGCACAACACGTCTTTTCCATCATAGTGTACTTGTGTTCACTGCTGCTGAATCTTTTGTTGAGGTAATAGATAGCTCGTTCTTGGCCTCTATCGTCTTTCTGTCCCAGCATGCAGCCCATGGCATTGTCACTTATGAACAGGTACATGAAGAGGGGAACATCATCCCTGGGCGGTACCAACACGGGAGCTTTGACCAGATGTTTCTTGATTGTCAGGAAGGCATTTTGAAACTCATCATTTCATTTTATGGAGGAGTTCTTCCTTAATAGCTTGAAGATTGGCTCACAGGTTGTTGTGAGTTGAGAGATAAACCTGCTAATGAAGTTGATTATTCCCAAAAATCCCCGTATTTGCTTTTCTGTCTGAAGAATGGGCATTTTCGTGATGGCCTAGATTTTGGCAGGATCCAGCTCAATCCCTTTGTGGCTGACTAGAAATCCTAACAACTTGCCTGATTTAACGCCAAAGGCGCATTTAGCTGGATTCAACTTCAAGTTGTACTTACGCAACCTGTTAAACAATTTTCTGAGATGGTCTAAGTGGTCATCCTCCTTCCGGAATTTGACAATGATGTCTTCCACGTTGATCTAAATCTCTTTGTGCATTAAATCGTGGATGAGAGCCATCATAGCTCGCTGATATGTGGCTCCGGCATTTATGAGGCCGAATGACAACCATCTATAGCAAAAGGTTCCCTAAGGCGTGATGAAAATAGTTTTCTCATGATCTTCCTCAGCAACCATGATCTGATGGTACCCTGCAAAGCAATAAGCAAAGGAGTACATGTCGTATTGAGCAGTATTGTCAATGAGAATGTGGATAAATGGCATGGAAAAGCTATCTTTTAAGCAAGCTTTGTTCAAGTCCCGGTAATCCACGCAAACTCGCACCTTCACTCCGGGTTTAGGCACGGGAACGATGTTGGATATCCACTCAGGATATGTAGACACCATGATGATGCCAGCTTGAAATTGTTTCACAATTTCTTCTTTCAACTTTAGACTCCACTCAGGTTTCAATCGCCTGAGCTTTTGCTAGACTGGATTAAATCCCTCTTTAATGGGAAGGCGATGAAGTACAATGTCAGTGGACAAACCCACCATGTCTTCAAGAGACTATACAAACACATCCTGGAATTCGGTTAATAATGTAACCATGTCATTCCGTTGGTTTGGGATAAGGTCTGAACCAATCTGGATTAACTTAGGGCTTTCTATGGTTCCGAGATTGAAAGAAGTGGTTTGATCAAGGTTGGGTTTAGGTTTGTCTTTGACCCATTCTTGAATTTTTGGAGGCACCTCAATGTCATCCTGTATTTCCATCAAGACTGAATTCATCTCTACATCAAAGGTACAATCCTTTTGGAGAAGAGGCACCGTATCAGCAAGTACATGCATATCTAAATTCAGGGTCCTGAAACAAAATATGCTTTCACTTAGTATATATGAAACGTTTGATCATACACAATGTTAGCATATACTAAAAAAATAAACTGCTAATACTCTACAGAAAAGTAAGCAGTTATTATATCTACAGGGCAGAAAGAGTTTATGCCCATTTTACCCTTAACGACCAATGCAAGGAGTGTTGTTCCAATTGGCAAGGGCAAAGTCCGGGTGGACTGCAGTGATGGAGGGATTGTCATCATCCTCCATGTCCCGAATGATGGCCATTACGTCTGGGAAATCATCGTCTGGGGTATATCTGTTGGTATCTTCAACATGAACGATGATGCGTATGCCTAACATCATTCGAATGACGTCTTGCTTGATTCTTCGTTCTTCCTCTTTTACTGCGGGATTTGGAACAAAGACTTCTTTCTCCTTTATCGGTACTGACTTGGGAAATAACCTAGCCATGACACTGGCTGGCACATTTATAAGAGGTTGTGCGGACTCAGAGTTTGAAGGCGAAGATACACGCCGCGTGCTTGAAGCTGAAGGAATCTGTTGATGCTTATGAGGATTCATATCACTAGAATTGGCAGAATAGCCTAGTCCAGCTGTTCCAATTTGCTTGGTTAATTGAATTGGGTACTTGATACCCTGGCGATCTTTACCCAGCCCTTGTCCCGGCTTATGACCCAATGACATCATTTCTTGAGTAGCCGACATCACCTCAGCAGAAATCTTGGGTTCAGGAAATGGCATTCCAATAGCATGGTTTTGGGTATTGTTTACTTCCAAGGCATGAAAACTGATCGGTTCAACATCTGCATTGGCATTGATGAATGGCATGTCTCCATGTTGAGGACATTCTGGTTCAGCGTTGACTGTGACTAGGTTATTGTTAATAATGTATTTCAGTTACTGATGAAGGGTGGAGGGGATTGCCCCTACCATATGGATTCATGGTCGTCCCAAGAGCAGGTTGTATCCCGAATCTATGTTGAGTACGTGGAAAGATACGCAGAATGTATGGGGACCAATTTCGATTGGCAGTTCAATTACTTCGACCAAATTCCGGCAGGCTCCATCAAAAGCTCTGATGATAGTATGGCTACTTTGGATTCGGTTGAGATTGATATTCATCTTCACCAAGGTAGCGTATGGACAGATATTTAGAGATGAACCTCCATCTATCAAAACTCCAGGTAGCATGTATCCGGAGGACAATACCGTAATGTTCAGCGGCTTACAATGGCCGGTCCCTTTAGGTGGTATGTCATCATCAGTGAAGGATATCACATTGTTGTTGAAAATGTGATCCACCAAGTGTTGAAATTTTTCCGTATCAACTGATGTTGGTAGATAGGCTTCTTCTAAAACCTTCAAAAAGATCTTCCGGTGATTCTCGGAAGTTAGGACCAAGTCCATAATTGATATTCATTGTGGAGCTTCTTTTAAGCTTAAAACCACCTTGGCTTCGTTATGACCCATAGTGCGGAGGAATATTTCAATCTTCTCCATGGGTATTTTCCCCTTTGATTTGATGGTAGGCTTCATCACCCGTTGGGGAAGATACAGTGGATTTTCCTTCGACACTGTAGCAATTGTATGTGAGGTGGATCCTTCACCTTCTCCATAATTCCATGGAACTTTGCGCAAACTAACAATAGGTTATTGTGCTCGGTACGGCAAGTTGATTTGCTCGAGAGCGGCAAGTTTCAAAGGATTGTTGCTTCCCTTGAGTTGAATTGTTTGCATTGTGAGTGATTTGTTAGCCCCATCAATTTCGGTGGATAAGACTGCTACCAAACTCTTCCACTTAGTAGGACCTATATTCTCACTTGCACGTAACATAGTATCATCGTCCGCTAGGTGCAGGACACCACTGTCAATTAGATTTTGGATAAGGTGGCGGAGTGCCCAACATTCTTCTTTGATGTGACCGCGAGAATGGGAGTGATATTGACATACTCCATCAGAATTATACAGTCCTGAACGGGGGTTGATTGGAGGTAGAAGGAAATAGATCCTTCCTTCATTGATTAACATCTGAAGGATTTCCTCCATAGGTTGGCCTAAATAGGTGAATTCCCTTTTGTTGGCAAAATCCCGCCGGACTTTGGCATTTGCTCTCTTTGTCACTTTGTCTTCCACCATTTCATTTTCTAAAAGTGACGATGGAATATTCATGACAAGAGGTAGGAGACTGGCATGCTCCTGGCTGATTAATTGACGTGTCACTTGATGCTGATAAGTCACCAATTCTGCCAACTGCTCAATTTGCTTGCATAAAGCTTTCATCTTTCATTCCATGGTGAACTGGAACTTGGCATAATCCCATTTGTCAACACAGTCTTTGAGTGTCTAGGAGGATTCACAGTTGAAATTGGAATTCTGTTCGTTGCTCCAATTTATCATATTGACCTCTTCTTCTTTGTGTTGAGGAAGAGGGTTGTCTTGAACGTGTAGCAGATCTGGTTTAGTGACCACGATCTCACCGTTGTCTATCAGGTCTTGGATCTTGTGTTTTAAGGCCCAACAATCCTGAGTATCATGTCCAGGTGCCCCGGCATAATAAGCACATTTTCGAGCAACATTGAAACCCCGTCCATTAGGGCTGGCTGGTGGAAGAAGATGTGTAATTTTCTTCTATGTTGCCAGAAGATTAAGAATGTTCTCGAGGGTGTCCCCTAAGGGTGTGAACACTCGAGGGCATTTGACTTCTCCAGCTTTTGGTATTGGAGGGTTCGCAGACTTTGCTTGAAAGGGAGTGGAGTTTCTTCTTTGAATAGGCATGTTCTGATTGCCTTTTTGACCCTATAGTATCGGGGAAACATCTTCCTCTTTCTTTTTATGGACCCTCCGGGGGTTGTTTCCATAATTTCCGAATTGGATGTGATCAGCAAATAGCTTTAAGGGCAGCTAGGTCCTGAATCTTTTCGGACTTCAAACCCATCTCAGCCATCTCCCCATGTTTGACCATTTCAGAAAATGGTTTGCCGATGCTGGCTAAAACTCTTTCATAGAAAGGAGCTTCTTATATGTCTATGAAAGTCATGACCATCTCTGATTCTATCATGGAAGGAATAGCTTGGGCAGCCAGGCATCTCCACCTTTGAGTATACTCTCTAAAAGACTCGTTAGACTGTTTATTGATCTTGGTAATTTGATACCGATCAGGAGCCATCTGAGACTGAAAGCTGTATTGAGTGAGGAAAGCGTGTGCTAGCTCTTCCCAGCTATGGATCTTTGAGTTGTCTAATCTTGTGTACCACGAACGGTCTTCTCCAGTTAGACTTTTCTGGAACAATTGCATTCTGAGCATTTCGTCCTCTGCATAAGATCCAAGTTCTCAAATAAACACCTTTAAATGTGTGTAAGGATTTCCTAACCCGTCATACTTTTCAAAGTCAGGACTTTTAAATTTTTTTGGATAATGAACACTAGGGAAAATGCAAAGATCGGAATATGAAACACTCCCATGTGTTCCAATTCCTTTAATAACACGAATGGTCTCTTCCATTTGGAGGACTTTCTATTTGATGTCACTGGTGTCTGGATCTCCAGTGGGATGGACAGCATCATGAGTTTTGTTGGTCGTATCCAACTATAGTTCAGGTATTGTAATGACCTGGGTTCCCCCTTGTGTGGAGAATTCAGCATGTACGAGTATTTTTGGACCCTTAGTAGACTGGTGTAGTTCTTTGAGTAGAACAGCTAAATCTGTAATTTGTTTACTTAATCCGTCGAATTCTTTGAGGGAAACTGGATTAAGGTCAGTCTGGTCAGATGACGACATGATTGGCTATAGGCCTGTAGCCTTTTTGGATTTTAATCGGGTAGTAGGTCTGATTGGTTCCCTGCGAAAGACTTACATAGTTTAGTCTTTAGGGAATGTGTATAATAACATGCTATGTGATGTGTCCATTTTAGGAATTTTATCCTGCAAAACGGATGTCAGCTGTTTGTAGCATGTTAGTTAAAATATGTATGTGTACACATCTCTTAATATTTCTCATTACATGGAGATATATATGGAATGTATTTACAAGTAATTGTGTTTACAAGTAATTGAAATGAGAGAGCATGAAGAGACTTTCCTCCGTCTTGGGTTTATCAGAGGCTGACCTATCTTAGGTTACTCTCGTGGCTTTTTGGCATTAAGGTTCCCAAATCATCGCAATTTACTCAACGGGAAGTTAATTCGATTTTTCAACTAGAGCAAATTTGGGTGGTGCCTTTCCTGAGCCTTGGGGAATCAGTCTTCCCACGAGTCCAGTAATCAAACACCGACGGGATAGCCTCCTGGTGGAGGGACCACACAACATACATTCACATACATCGCATCTCACCTTATGGAAATGATGACATGTGCGAAGCAGATAACAGATTTGAAAAAATTGAAATAGCGGCTTAAGTCCTCTTACTGGAGTCCCCAGCAGAGTCGCCACCTGTCGACGTCGGGATTTTTAATTGTCCCTTTCTGTTACTTGTTCTTTGGTGTTGTCATTTTAGGTGAGATTTGTTTGAAAAAATAAGTGAAAAAGGTCTGACATGTATAATGTCGACAATGGACTGTTAAGAGTCACCAGTTGGTTTTTTAAATCGTTGTACCAACACAACCGAGAAAAGGTTTGCACATTGACCCAGTGATGTGACACTGTTAAACGGGTCGGTGAAACCGAGATTCGTTAGGGTCCGGGGACTTGGTTATGTGGAGAGAAGGTGTTAGGCAGCCCCCGACATCCATGTTACCACGGTGACCGCCTCTTTTCAAGAAACTATTATCTGAATGTGTGTGTGTGGGTCAATGTGCTGTTATTTGGAAGTAGTGCGAGGCATCACTCGCACCTATATATACAGGGTTTGAATTTATATAAAAATTCAGTTTTTAGCAAGATATGGCAATGATGTTTTATAAAAAAAAGTTTTTCAAACCCTGATGCTCAATAGTAATTGGGACCTTTTGATACTTCGATTTTATTAAGTATACGGCTTGATTGATTTTATTTAGCAAGATAATGTACAAAATAATGCCGACTTCCTCGTGGGTATGAAAACCATCTGAGGAAATTCAGACACCGCAGAATAATTTACAAGCTGCTTACAGCTGAAAATGTCTATCACGGGAACCAAATCTAGATCCAATAGGTTGAATCTGTGATCACATGATTCCTAGGCGCACATGGTACCGCAATTTGTATGAAAGAAGTAAGCATGTATATATATATATAAGCTATAAATATATATATACAGACATGATCACCAACCACGAAGCACGTCCATGGGGGATCAAAAATGTAAATAAAGCTGTAAAAGCTATCAACCACCACAGAGGAAACTCCAGGCGGGACGAAACATAAATAAAGTTGTACAAAGAAATCAACTGCCACGACTATTTAGCTTACATAGTCGATACTCAGAAAAAGAATGTGAAACTGGAAGAGATACCCGTGGTGAGGGAATTTGAGGATGTGTTTCCAGAGGATTTGCCAGGACTTCCACCTGACAGAGAAATTGAGTTCGTGATTGACTTCGTGTCGGGAATAGCACCGATATCGAAGGCCCCGTACAGAATGGCTCTAGTGGAAATGAAGGAACTAATGGTACAGTTGCAAGAATTGTTAGACAAGAAGTATATTCAACCAAGCGTATCATCGTGGGGAGCGCCAGTATTATTCGTGAAGAAGAAGGATGGGTCAATGCGTCTTTGCATTGATTATAGAGAATTAAACAAAGTCACTATTAAAAACAAATATCCATTACCAAGAATAGTTGACTTGTTTGACCAGTTGAAGGGTGCTAAATACTTTTCGAAAATAGATTTGAGAAGTAGGTATCACCAGTTGAAAGTGAGGAAGGAAGATATACCACTTAAGCGACATTCGGAACTCGGTATGGACATTACGAGTTTACGGTGATGTCTTTGGTTTAACCAATGCACTTCACGATTCATGGATTTGATGAATAGGGTGTTTAAACCATTCTTAGACAAGTTTGTAGTGGTATTCATCGACGACATTATTCGTGTATTCAAAACTCATGAAGAACACGTGGAACACTTACGTTTGACATTGGAAACACTAAGAAAGGAAAATTTGTACGCAAAATTCTCTAAGTACGAATTTTGGCTTGATCGTGTGCAATTTCTTGGGCACGTGATTGACAAAGATGGGATTTTCGTGGATCCATCAAAAGTGGAAGTTGTAATCAATTGGGAACAACCAAGAACATCGTCAGAAGTGAGGAGTTTCTTGGGACTGACCGATTATTACAGACGATTTATTCAAGATTTTTCTAAGATAGCTACTCCATTAACAAATTTGACCAGGAAAACTGTGAAATTTGTTTGGACGGAGAAATGTGAATAAAGTTTCCAGAATTTGAAGAAGAAATTAAGTATGGCACCTGTGTTGTCATTACCAGATAGTACAGGTAACTTTGTGGTGTATAGTGATGCCTTTCATAAAGGGTTGGGATGTGTTCTTATGCAGAACGGCAAAGTTATTGCGTATGCATCAAGACAACTGAGGATTATGAGAAAGGTTATCCGACTCATGATTTGGAATTGGCTGTAGTAGTGTTTGCTCTCAAAATTTTGAGACACTATCTCTATGGAGAGAAATGTGAGATCTACACATACCATAAAAGTCTGAAGTATATTTTCACACAGAAGGACCTGAATATGCGTCAAAGGAGATGGATGAAATTGATAAATGATTACGATTGTGAGATCTTTTATCATCCGGGCAAAGTGAATGTGGTTGCAGATGCTTTAAGTAGGAAAGGTCGGGAGAAGTTGATGTTGATAACTACTCAGGAGGAGCTTATTTCTGCAATGACGAAGCTAGAGTTGGAATTCAAATTTCCAAAGGAATCCGATGAACGACTATTCCAGATAAATACCAGCCCAACTTTGGTGGACAAAGTGAAGAGTGCTCAACTACAAGATAAAGAATGTGAAACGATTAAAGAGAAGGTGGTTGAGGGTAGCGATGTAAAATATAAGATCGACATCGAAGGACTACTACGATTCGAGGAAAGAATTTGGGTTCCAGCAGTACCAGAGCTTAAAGAAGAAATCTTGATCGAAGCACACAACACAAGATATTCGATTCATCCAAGAAGTACAAAGATGTATCAAGATTTACGGTGACATTTTTGGTGGCCGAATATGAAAAGACACGTTGCAGAATGCATTGCAAAATGTTTGACGTGTCAGAAAGTGAAAGCTGAACATCAACAACCAAGCGGGTTACTTCAACCGTTGGAAATACCGGAATGGAAATGGGAGCATATCACAATAGATTTTGTGGTAGGACTTCCAACGACTCAGAAAGGATACGATGCGATATGGGTAATAGTGGACAGATTGACAAAATTTGCACACTTTTTGCTAATAAAGATTAGATTTAATCTTGATCAGCTAGCGAAACTGTACGTTAAAGAAATCGTGTCAAGACATGGACTTCCAGTGTCAATTGTGTCACATAGAGATCCAAGGTTCACATCAAACTTCTGGAAGAGACTACAAGAATGTATGGGAACACAGTTGTGAATGAGTACAACATACCATCTGCAAACCGACGGGCAAAGCGAACGAACAATCCAGACGTTGGAAGATATGCTAAGAGCATGCATCATGGATTTCAAAGGAAGCTGGGATGAATATTTACCGTTGGTAGAATTTTCCTACAACAACAATTACCACGCGAGCATCGGCATACCACTTTACGAAGCATTATGCAGAGAAAGTGCGAACTCCATTTGTCTTTGGGATGAAGTCAGTGAACGCATAATTTGTTAGAACCAGAACTGGTACAATAAACTGCTGAAGTTGTCAAACTCATCAGGACAAGATTGGTAGCAGCCCAAGACCTACAGAAAAAGTATGCCGATCAACATAGGCAGAATCGCGTATTTGAAGTAGGAAATTTCATTTTCCTAAAAGTTTCTCCTTGGAAGGGGAAGATTCGTTTTGGCAAAAAGGATAGCTCAGCCCAAGATTTATTGGACCGTTTGAAATGCTACGAAGAGTGGGGGAAGTGGCTTATGAGTTAGCTCTACCTCTAGAATTGGAAAACATTCATAATATTTTCACATTTCGGTATTACGACCGTATAAACCCGATTACAGGCACGTGATCGAGTACGAACCATTGCTATTTGATAAAGATTTGTCATATGAAGAAGTTCCTATCCAGATAGTCGACAGAAAAGAACAAGTGCTCAGAAATAAAGTGATACCTTTTGTGAAGGTGATATGGACAAACCACAATGTCGAAGAGGCAACGTGGGAACTCGAAGCTGAAATGATGAAAAGTTACCCTGAGTTATTTGTTTAATCTATGTCTTCGATTCTGGGGACAAAATCTTTGTAAGTAGGGAAGAATGTGACGATTTGATTGTTTGAATTGTGATTCGATGATGTAATCTCATAAGGAGGGAATGATGTAACATTCCAGAATTTTTAAATGTAATATTAAATATTTATTGATTTATATAAATATTTAATGAATGTGATTATCGTTGAATAAATATTTGTTCAATTGATTTAATTTTGTTTAGTTAATTATTTATTTAATAAATAATTGATGAATTAAGGAAATTATTATTATATTAATTTTTCAATTAAATGATTAATTATTTGTATTGTGTTATGTGATTAAAGGATTTACTTAATTAATTGTGATTTGAATTAATTAAAATAAATATGAAAGTTTGATTAAATATAGTGTGACAAATAACTATATTATAAGGAGTTATTAAAATAAATTAAAGTAGTTTAATTTAGTTTTAACAAACAAGGCTTATTATATAAATTCTTTAAAAATTAAATGGTTTTGCCACTCCTCAAGTCTATCTTTGAAAAAGTATCTCGCTCCATTCAATTGATCAAACAAGTCGTTGATCCTCAGTAATGGGTATATATTATTAATCGTGACCTTATTAAGTTCTCTATAGTCAATGTAGAGCCGCGTCGTCCTGTCCTTCTTCTTCACAAATAACACCGGTGTGATGCCCCCAAAATAGGTATAAATCACCCATCTTGAGTCGCCAAATACATGGTACAAAATTTAAATACAAACTTCTTTTATACAGTACGATAAAACGTAGCTAAGAGTTTCAAAACGGATAATGTCATGTAGAGAGTATCCAAACTCAAATAAAGTCCTCATTACAATTATTATCACGCTATTTCACTGAATAGTGAGGACTACTAATGCAAACATCTGGATCGTCACTCCATTCCCTGACTAGTCCCAGCTACGTTCTCATTTCCTAAAGAGAACAATGAAAGAAAAAGGGTGAGCTCAACTAGCCCAGTAAGAAATATTATGACTAAGATAATGCAGAATAAATTATCGTTAGCCTTCAATAATGTTAAACTGATAAAATATAATAAACATCAAGTTGAACTGCAGTGGAACAAGCAATCCATTAGAAGAGTCAAGTAAAGCATGATATCTACTATCTTCTATGATTTAAAAAGTTTATCACCAATTTTATCGCTGAGACTCAGCTTAATAAATAAACCACATCATCGAATCATCCCTGCACTACGGGCCAATGATATTCATGTAATCATCGATGGTAATGATTATACCGAATAATCCATGGTCATAATCATAGCAACAACTGTCCATCTATGCACTACATGCCAATGAGGATTTTTACTACATCATTTGTAAGATTACGGTCATGATTATACCGAGTAATCCCTGGTCATAATCATACCAATCAATAGTACATCTATGCACGTAAGCCACAGATGACTTTTATCACAATATAAGCATGAGGATGATGACAATGATATAAGAATTAAATTAAAAGAAAGCAAAGGATAAATTTCTAAAGATTATAACTTAATTTATCCAGAATTCAATAATGTCCAAATTGTCAACATGATACTGCTTTGTGGAGTAAAATTCAAGAATAATATTGTATCAAAAATGATTTGGACAACAAAGAAATTAATTTTTGTCGTGAATAATTCCCCAGGTGAATAGTACCCGAGTGAATAGTACCACATGAATAGTACTTTGTGAATAGTATCCCGTGAATAGTACATTTAAATAGTACCCATGAATAGTAGTTTGTGAATAGTACCCATGAATAGTACTTTGTAAATAGTACCCTTAAATAGTACTTTATAAATAGTACTTTGTGAATAGTACCAAAAAAATGAATACTACTCATGGATAGTACTCCGGTATGAAAAGCTTAAAATTTAACAAGAATGTGCAGAAAATATCCTTGTGAAACGATACTAGATGAAGCGCAAATTTCAAGGATATTATACTAATTTCACAAAGTATAGAAGCAATACTTTAACAAAATTAGGGTATAATCAAGAATACGAGATGAAATAATATTACTCACATACTACAGAGTATGGAAGACAATATTATTCCTATGAATACTGAACAAAATAATATCCCTTACCTTAGAAGAAGACTGGATACTGGTGTTGGGGTTTCGGCACCGAAACGCACAGCGAAAATAAAATTTTTAAAGCAATTTTCGAAACCCTAAAACCGGATCCATGCGAAAAATTCAATTAATTCAGAGGTTAGAAATTATACCGATTAAGAAACTAAAATTGATACGATCGAATCTCCAACACAATCCATGAATTAAGAAACTGGAATTGATACGATCGAATCTCCAACGCAATCTAAACGAGCTGCGTCTCTACGGTATCCACACGAATGCTCCGCGAATTGTCCTACGATCTGCAGAAGAAAGGAACCATGACTAGCCACCAAGGATGAGGATTTTCGAAAGTTGTTTTCTCTAGTCTCTCTCTAAGAATGCTAGGGGTTTTGTATTTTGACGTAAAACCTAAAGTGACCGATATATATCATATATATAGCGATTAGGAGAAATTAATCAAAAACCTAATATTATTAAAATCAATTTATATATATCTTAATTAAGTCTTACTTAATTAATATACCTATATATAAATTATCCTATTAATTTAAATTAAGTAATTTAAAATTATATCAATCATATTGACATATTTAAATCTTTACAATTTAAATTAATTTCCTTTTAATTACGTTCTTTTGTGTGTGACCTATAGGTTATTATTACGTTGGCAATAATTTTAAAATCATATTATAAAATTATAAGCGTTGAAATGCATCTAGTAATGCATCATCGCTACCCAAGTAATAATAAGATCGATGATTCGATGCAACCTTTTCGTGACCAATATTTCAATGTAATTTAATCCTTTTAACCTTAATATCCTAAATTAAACTCGAGTCATGGAATATGTCATACTCTTCATAATTGAATCTGAGTTTTCTTGATCAATGAGTAGACTATATGAAACAAATCACTATTTGGGCATGGCCATACATTTCATAGTCCTACTCAATCAAGAGGCCTATGGATATCACCCATAATATATAGGATGGTTAAATTCCATCTAGATCACTCATATTTCTCACACGATTCATGATGAACCCAATAATCACCTTTATAGTCCACCCTATTAAAGGTGACATTTGATGATATCAAAGTACATAAATTCTCATGTAGTAATATAGCGATTTCAGGTCGGAGGACCATTACATCATTGTCACAATGAGAATTGCTAATGACACTTCGCATAATGCTCCATATAGAATTCTCATGGTGGGTCTGTCCAGTACATCGTTCTCTAACATGTACCTATGCATTGACTTAATATCTCATATATTTATGACCAATGAGATTTGATCATCAGGCAATCCACATACTAGTCTCAATGCATCATTGTTGTCCCATCAACAATGATACTCGACTAGGAACATTTAAGAACAATGATACTAATTGTAATTATATAATCTCATGTTCAAGTCACATACTTGAAACTATATAATTTGTATCACTATTCTAAGGAATTTTATTATGTTAACAATTATATTACATGATAAATAAAACCATAATAAAATCATATATTTATTCAATCAAATATAATATCAAAACGTTAAGCAATTATATCAAATAATTGGCCTCTAGGGCATAAACTCTAACAACTGGAATAGTGAGGTAGCAGACTTCTCTTCTACTTTCTCTCTAAAGCTTCTCTCTATATATCTTCTCTTTCTATAATTGCTCTTGTGAGTCTTAGTGAATTGGTGAGAATGAAAGAAGAATGAGCTTGTATTTATAGGAAAATATAGTTTCGATAATTGCACATTTTGGGGCTCAAAATATTACAGTATAATACCTTCATCTTTTCCTTCATTTTTAATTTAGTCCTGCAAGTATTATCAAACTTGCACCACCACCCCTAATAGTACATCTTGTGAATCAATAGTACAATCATGTGAAAAAAAATAATTACAGTATAGTACCTTCATCTATACCTCCATTTTTAATTTAGTCATGCAAGTATTATCATCTTACACAACCTCCCCTAATAGTACATGCATGTGAATTAATAGTACACACATGTGAATAAATAGTTATAAGCATGTGAATTAATAGCAATTAATTGCTCATTTAACCGATTAATTACCGGATTGGTCAATATAACCTCCAGACATCCATTATTATCGAAATAGATGTCGATTTCCACTAACACTAATAATCCCAACACAATGGAAATATCAATTTCATCTTTAATCAACACGAACTTATTCATCATTAATATTATAACTCATAATAGTTAACAACCAGATCATTCACAAGAAAGAGGGGGCTTTCCAATAAGGATTTCTCCCTATTGGCGTGCAATTAGGTGACCAAACCTCTCCTTAACAGAACTTTCTAGACATTGTTAATATTGTAAATAATAATATGAATAACTTTGTCGTCTCAATTATTTATTATAAATATAAGATATTATGCAGATGATACTGTGACAATAATTGAATCAATAATATGAGAGATATTATGCAGCAACTATTGTAGCAATAATTGAGTATAACTGAGTGACTTCT
The DNA here is from genome assembly GCA_020205605.1 of Panax ginseng. NCBI lineage: Eukaryota > Viridiplantae > Streptophyta > Magnoliopsida > Apiales > Araliaceae > Panax > Panax ginseng. The sequence continues at coordinate 49,426,274 of CM035147.1, read as the reverse complement.
CACATAAGCAACAATAATCAATACTGTGTGCTACTATGCAACCACGCATATTACTGTACTTTTACCACCGGGTAGTTCAACAGTTTAACGGTAAAACTTTCGCCGTTATTTTTATAAAAAGATAATTCTGTCATTTTCTAACTACGACAATACTTCCGTTATGGGGTCCACCAATGATTGTGCCATCGTACGAATATTCCCTGTTAAAATGAATATTCCCCGGCCAATCGAATATTATATAACCACTTGCTTACTTTGCAAAATTTGTAAATAATACCCACAACTATAACATTTTATCAAATTTGCACCATAATATTCTAAAATATATTTTGAGAAAAAATAATCTTTATTCATAAAAGTTGGGGTCTTATAACCTCCCCTTCTTATAAAATTTCGTCCTCAAAATTAGGGTGCGTACATGGTATGTTGAAGAGGTGAGGATACCTTGACTTCATTTCAGATTCTAACTCCCAGGTCATTTCCTCAACATCATGGTTTCTCCACAAAACTTTGACTTGAGGTATAACCTTGGAGCGTAGAATATGATCCTTCTTATCCAAGATTTTAACATGTACATCTTCATACGTTAAATCTTCCGTTATCTCGTCCGGTTCTAATTCAATAATGTCGTTCGGGTCTTTCACATATTTACGTAACATAGATATGTGAAAAACGTTATGAACATGAGACATATTTGGCAGTAAGGCGAGTCTATAGGCCACAGTTCCTACTCGATCGAGGATTAAAAATGGGCCAATAAATCGAGGATTGAGCTTTCTTCTCTTTCCAAATCTCGTAACTCCTTTCCATGGAGCAGCACGTAACAACACATGATCTCCAATATTGAATTCCACGTCCTTTCGATGAAGATCAGCATAACTCTTTTGTCGATCATGTGAGGTTTTTATACATTGTCGGATCATTTGAATCTTTTTCGTAGTCATACGTAACAACTCTGGTCCCAACAACGTTGCTTCACCCACCTCATCCCAGCATACTGGAGAACGACATTTTCTTCAATACAACGCCTTAAATGGAGCCATGCCAATACTTGCTTGATAACTGTTGTTGTAGGAAAACTAGACCAATGGTAAGAACTTGTCCCAACTTCCTTTGGAGTCTAGGGCATAGAGTCTTAATAAATCTTCAAGATTTTGAATAGTCCTCTCCGACTGCCCGTCCGTTTGAGGATGATATTCCGAACTAAATCGTAAATCTGTGCCCATAGCTTTTTGCAAACTAACCCAAAATCGTGAAGTGAATCTTGGATCTCGATTAGAAACTATGGATACTGGCATACCATGCAATCTTACAATCTCGTTTATGTACATACGAGCAAGACGTTCAAGTGTATAAGTTTCTCGGATCGGTAAGAAATGAGAAGACTTGGTCAATCTATCAACAATGACTCAAATCGCATCTATGCCTTGAGAAACCTTGGGAAGACCAGTAACAAAATCCATGGTAATGTGCTCCCACTTCCATTCTAGAATTTCAAGTGGTTGCAATGGACCTTTTGGCACTTGATGATCCGCCTTGACTCGTTGACAAGTTAGACACCTTGAGATAAACCCCGCTATCTCTCTCTTCATATTGCTCCACCAAAATGTATGTCGAAGATCATGATACATTTTGGTACTCCCAAGATGGATTGCAAACGGTGTGTTGTGCGCCTCCATCATGATTTTATACTTCAAGTCAGAATCGTTAGGAACACAAAGTCTGGAGTTGACTGGAAGTATTTCTTCTTCATCGATTCTGGCTTCCGGAATAGCACCTTCTTGTACTCTCTTCCTCATACGCATCAGCTCCAGGTCTGTAGCTTAAGCAGCTTTATCTTTATCAATTAATGTCGGTTCTACTCGTATATTTGCCATCATCACATGGGTCCCTGGAGTCTTTAACTCTATCTCCATCCTTTATAAGTCATACAAAATGGGCCTTTGCGTTAACAATATCGTACTTGTACCCACATATGATCTTCTACTCAATGTGCCAGCTACTACATTCGCTTTTCCAAGATGGTATTGAATGGTATGATCGTAATCTTTTAATAGCTAAAGCCATCGTCGTTTCCGCATGTTGAGTTCCTTTTAAGTGAAAAAATATTTGAGGCTTTTATGATCCGTATAGATCTCCACCTTCTCTCCATACAGGTAATGCCTCCAAATCTTAAGCGCAAAAACGACAGCTGCCAACTCTAGATAATGAGTAGGGTAAGTCCTCTCATATTCTTTGAGTTGTCGTGAGGCATAAGCTATGACTTTCCCATGTTGCATGAGAACACATCCTAACCCTTTGCCTGAAGCATCACTGTAGATGACAAATCCCTCAAGAGCAGGATGGTATTGTCGTAGCAGGTCTTTGAAATGAGTCTCCTCTTGAGTTCTTTAAAACTCTTCTCACATTCCTCGCTCCAACCGAATTTTATATCTTTCTGAGTCAGCTGAGTTAATGGAGTAGTGATTCGAGAAAACCCTTCTACGAATCTCCGATAATAACCAGCTAAGCCGAGAAAGCTACGTACTTCGGTTACTAACTTAGGTTGCTCCCAGCTTTGAATTGCTTCACTCTTTGCCGTGTCAATAGATATTCCATGATTTGATATCACGTGCCCAAGGAATGCTACTTCCTCAAGCCATAACTTGCATTTCTTCAACTTGGCATATAACTTGTTTTCACGAAGCTTTTGGAGTATCATCCTCAAGTGTTGCTCATGATCTTCACGGCTTTTGGAGTAAATGAGGATGTCATCAATAAAGACGACCACAAAGTGATCCAAATATTCCTTGAATACACGGTTAATCATATCCATGAAGGCAGCAGGAGCATTAATCAATCCAAAAGACATGACTAGGAATTCGTAATGCCCGTACCGAGTTCTGAAAGCAGTCTTTGGAATGTCATCAGTTTTAATCTTCAATTGATGATATCCAGAATGAAGATCGATCTTTACAAAGAATTTGGCGCCTTGCAACTGGTCAAACATGTCATCAATGCGAGGCAATGGGTACCTATTTTTTATGGTGACATGATTCAACTCCCGATAATCAATACAAAGTCGTATACTTCCATCTTTCTTCTTTACGAATAGAACAGGAGCACCCTAAGGAGACGTACTAGGTCGAATGAAACCGATGTCTAACAATTCCTGCAGTTGGATTTTTAACTCCTGAAGTTCAATAGGAGCCATTCGATATGGGGCTTTGGAAATGGGTTTTGTACCGGGTTCAAGGTCGATACCAAACTCAATTTCACGCTCCGGGGGTAGGCCAGGAAGTTCTTTGAGGAATACGTCAGGAAATTTATTAACAATAGAAATATCATTCAAATCTGACGTATTTTTGTTTAAATCTGTGACATGAGCTAAGAAAGCTTGACATCCGTTTTTCAATAAACGAATAGCTTTATGGCTTGAGATGACTGTGATTGATTTTAATGGTTTGGTCACTTGAATTCGCATAATAGGTTGATTAGGAATATGAAAGCTAACAACCTTACGAAAACAATCAATTTTAGCATGATGAGTAGTTAACCAATCAATCCCTAGAATCACGTCAAGTGCAAGTGTTTTTAAGGAGATAAGATCGACAAGTAACGCGCGGTTACCGATTTGAATCACACAAGACTTATAAACAGTGGATGTAATGAAGGTTTCTCCCAACGGAGTTTCAACAGATAAGTTAAAGTCTAATTTCTCCGGAGTCAAATTTAAACGTTGAGCGCAAGTAGGAGAAATAAAAGAATGGGTAGAACTGGTATCAAATAAGGTATAGACTTCGCTAGAGTTTATGATTAGCTTACCCGTGATCACCTCGTTTGGATTCCTTTCTTTTTGGGAGGTTACGACAAACGCTCTCCCTTGAACTACCGGTTTTGTCTTGTCTGGGATGGCCTTTAATGCCTCCATCCCAGTTGGACTTGACTTCGGTGCACTACAAAATCGGGCTAGGTGACCTTCTCTTCCATAATTGTAACATGATTTGGACTGTTGCGTACAGTTTGGACTGATGTGTCCCTCCCCTTCGCATTTGTAACATACAACCAGCGGTCGTTCTCCTTCCTTAACAACAGGTGCTGGTGCTAACGTCCATCCATCATTATTGAATATCCTCTTCTTGAAACTCGCACTTTTATTGTCTTGGCCATGATTACCACCGAAGTGGTTACCATTTCTGGCATATTGATTCCCTCCATGTTTGTTGTCACCGCTTCGATGACTGCTACCACTAGTATTATCATTTTATCGGTTGCTCTCTCTTGGTTGGGTTAACTCATTATCGCGCTCCAATAATTGAGCCCTATTTACAACATCTGAATACAAACACAGTTTGTGAGAAATTAAGTATTGACGTATCTCGGGTTTCAAACCTCTTAGAAACATCCGCGTCATTCTCTCCTCATTATCTACCAAGTGGGACGTAAACCGGGATAACTCGGTAAACTTAGCTTCGTACTATGAGGTGGTCATATTGTTCTGCTCCAGCTTGATGAACTCTACCTCCTTCATGTGATGAATACTTTCGGGAAAGTACTTGTCGTTGAACAGTTCTTGGAATTTCTCCCAAGACATCTTCAATGCGGCAGGTTGAGTATGCTTTACCGATTCCCACCAGTAATATGCCTCTCCTTGCAACATAAAGGTGGCAAAGGGAACCTTTTTCTCCTCGGAGCATCCCAAGACATCAAATATCTTGGTGATCTTCTTGATCCACGTCTCCACCTTAATTAGTTTTGGCTCTCCAATAAACTCTGGTGGTCCCAACTCCTTGAACTGTTTAGCAGTTACCATCCGAGAGTTGCAAGTGTTTCCACCTACATTTTGAACAGGAGTTGTTCTCGCCTTATGTTGCATGAATTGCATAAAGCCTCTGAACATCCCATCATTCATCATTTGGTCAGCGTTGTTGTTTTCCTGAGGATTATTTCCATCCTAATGCACATTATCCTGGGTATTGATCGTTGGTGACTCAACGATCTCATGTGCTTCATTGCTTATCTCAACATTTACGGATGTCATTTTCAAATACTACCACAAAAAAAGGTTAATTGACATGTCACATATTATCCCTATACTCTGACCGACCAATTAAATACCAAATAAACTTAGGTAGGTCATACTAGCGAAGGAATTCCCCGTCTCTCCCCTCCTAGTTCTTGTCTCATATCTCAGCCAGGGATCATATCCCTAAGTTTTGATACCAACTGTGACGCCCCCAAAATAGGTATACTTCACCCATCTTGAGTCGCCAAATATATGGTACAAAATTTAAATACAAACTTCTTTTATACAGTACCACAAAACGTACCTAAGAGTTTCAAAACGGATAATCTCTCGTAGAGAGTATCCAAACTCAAATAAAGTCCTCATTACAATTCTTATCACAATATTTCACTGAATAGTGAGGACTACTAATGTAAACATCTGGACCGTCACTCCGTTCCCCGACTAGTCCCAGCTACGTTCTCATTTCCTGAAGAGAACAATGAAAGCAAAAGGGTGAGCTCAACTTGCCTAGTAAGAAATATTATGACAAAGATAATGCATAATAAATTATCGTTAGCCTTCAACAGTGTTAAACTGATCAAATATAATAAACATCAAGTTTAACTGCAGTGGAACAAGCAATCCATTAGAAGAGTCAAGTAGAGCATGATATCTACTATCTTCTATGATTTAAAAAGTTTATCATCAATTTTATCATTTGAGACTCGATTTTAATAAATAAACCACATCATCGAATCATCCCTGCACTACGTGCCAATGATATTCATGTAATCATCAATGGTAATGATTATACCGAATAATCCATGGTCATAATCATACCAACAACTGTCCATCAATGCACTACATGCCAATGAGGATTTTTACCACATCATTTATAACATTACGATCATGATGCACGTAAGCCACAAATGACTTTTATCACAATATAAGCATGATGATGATGACAATGATATAAGAATTCAATTAAAAGAAATCAAAGGATAAATTTCTAAAGATTATAACATAATTTATCCAAAATTCAATAATGTCCAAATTGTTAACATGATAATGCTTTGTGGAGTAAAATTCAAGAATAATATTGTATCAAAAATGATTTGGACAGCAAAGAAATTAATTTTTGTCATGAATAATTCCCCGGGTGAATAGTATCCCGTGAATAGTACTTCAAGAATAGTACCTCATGAATAGTACTTTGTGAATAGTACTTAGTGAATAGTACCTATGAATAGTACTTGTGAATAGTACTTTGTGAATAGTACCCATGAATAGTACTTTGTGAATAGTACCCCAAAAATAGTACTTTGTGAATAGTACCATAAAAATGAATACTACTTATGGACAGTACTCCGGCATGAAAATCATAAAATTTAACAAGAATGTGCAGAAAATATCCTTGTGAAACGATACTAGATGAAGCGCAAATTTCAAGGATATTATACTAATTTCACGGAGTATAGAAGCAATACTTTAACAAAATGAGGGTATAATCAGGAATACGAGACAAAATAATATTACTCACGTACTACAGAGTATGGAAGACAATATTATTCCTATGAATACTGAACAAAATAATATCCCTTACCTCAAAAGAAGACTGGATACTGGAATAGTGAGGTAGCAGACTTCTCTTCTATTTTCTCTCCAAAGCTTCTCTTTCTATAATTGCTCTTGTGAGTCTTAGTGAATTGATGAGAATGAAAGAAGAATGAGCTTCTATTTAAAGGAAAACATAGTTTCGATAATTGCACGTTTTGGGGCTCAAAATATTATAGTATAATACCTTCATCTTTTCCTTCATTTTTAATATAGTCCTGCAAGTATTATCAAACTTGCACCACCTCCCCTAATAGTACATCTTGTGAATCAATAGTACAATCATGTGAATCAATAGTACAATCATGTGAAAAAAATAATTACAGTATAATACCTTCATCTATACCTCCATTTTTAATTTAGTCATGCAAGTATTATCAATCTTGCACCACCTCCCCTAATAGTACATGCATGTGAATCAATAGTACACACATGTGAACAAATAGTTATAAGCATGTGAATTAATAGCAATTAATTGCTCATTTATCCGATTAATTACCCGATTGGTCAATATAACCTCCAGACATCCATTATTATCGAAATAGATGTCGATTTCCACTAACACTAATAATCCCAACACAATGGAAATATCAATTTCATCTTTAATCAACACGAATTTATTCATCATTTATATTATTACTCACAATATTTAACAACCAGATCATTCCCAGGAAATAGGGTGCTTTCCGATAAGGATTTCTCCCTATTGGCGCGCAATTAGGTGACCAAACCTCTTCTTGACAGAACTTTCTAGACATTGTCAGTATTGCAAATAATAATATGAATAACTTTGTCGTCTCAATTATTTATTTAATAATATAAGATATTATGCAGATGATACTGTGACAATAATTGAATCAATAATATGAGAGATATTATGCAGCAACTACTGTAGCAATAATTGAGTATAACTGAGTGACTTCTCACGTAAGCATCAATAATCAATACCGTGTGCTACTATGCAACCACGCGTATTACTGTACTTTTACCACCGGGTAGTTCAATAGTTTAACGGTAAAACTTTCGCCGTTATTTTTATAAAAAGATAATTTTGTCGTTTTCTAACTACGACAATACTTCTGTTGTGGGGTCCACCAAAGATTATGCCGTCGTACGAATATTCCATGTTAAAACGGATATTCCCCGACTAATCGAATATTATATAACCACTTGCTTACTTTGTAAAATTTGTAAATAATACCCACAACTAAAACATTATATCAAATCCACACCATAATATTCAAAAATATATTTCGAGAAGAAATATTCTTTATTAATAAAAGTTGGGGTCTTACAACCGGCGCTCCCCGTGACGATACGCTCGGTTGAATATACTTCTTGTCCAGTAATTCTTGCAGTTGGACCATCAATTCTTTCATCTCTACCGGTGCCATTCGATACGGTGCCTTCAATATTGGAGTCGTTCCTGGCGCCAAATCAACCACAAACTCAACCTCTCTGTCTGGCGGAAGTCCTTGAAGATCGTCCGAAAATGTTTCTACGAAGTCCCTCTTTACTGGTATCTCTTCTATTTTTGGGTTCTCTTTGTGATTGTCTACTATGTAAGCTAAATATCCTACATAGCCATGTCTTAACAACTTCCTGACATGCATCATTGTTAGACAACTCGCTTGTCTAGGCGACTTGCTACCATAGAATATAACCTTTAACAGAGTAATCAGGTTAATACATTTCTTCTGGTAATCAATTATAACCCCATAATTGAATAACCAATCCATTCCCAGAATGACATCAAATTCCCCAAGTCTGATAGGGATAAGATCTACGATCATAATATTACCCTTAATATCCACCCTCCAGTTTTTGTGTATGTACTTAACATGGATTATTTCTCTATTCACAATTTCTATATTCATGGGGTATTCTAACTCATCCTTAGCCAATTCTAAGTTCTTAGAAAAGTCATCAGATATAAATGAACAAGTAGCACTTGAATCAAATAATACATAATCATAACTTTATTGATCGAAATGATAACTAATACCACATCACGAGACTACACAGCATCCTGCACTGTCATGTTGAAAGTCTTAGAGGTTGGTCCGGTGATAGTTAAAGCACTTCCACCGTTGTTTCCCCCTGTTCCCTCCTGATCCTGTCCCTACCGATCCCTTCTTAGGACAGTCCCTTGCCAGATGGTCTTTTGAGTTGCAAGTGAAATAAGCGCCCTTCTTTGGGTTAGGACAGTTAGGTGCTATGTGGCCTTCCTGACCACAATTGTAGCACAATCATTTTCTTTTCATGCAAACTCCCAGATGAGCTTTCCCGCAGGTCGTGCATACTTCAATCCTCTTCTTCTAACCTCCTTGCTGATTTCCACTTGATGAGTTATCAGACCACCTCCTTTTCTGATTGTTACTTCCTCCCGTGTTACTGACACTAGCTTTATTAATTCCCTCATTTTAACTCTTCTTTTTTCTTCTTATCCTGATTATACTTAGTAATCACATCACTCCCACCTTCAATGAGAATGGCCTTCTCCAATACTCCAGCAAAAGTTTTCAACTGAAACATCGACACTTTACTATATAACTAGGGCTTCAGTCCCTATTCAAACCTTCTTGCTTTTATCTCATCTGTGTGCACTTGATATATGGCGAACCTAGCCAACTCATTGAATCTTGCCGCATAGTCTGGTACGGACATGTTTCTTTGCTTCAACTCTAGAAATTGTACCTCCATTTGGTTTTGTGAAGTTATTGGGAAGTACATCTCCTTAAACCTTTCCCAGGTGATCATACCTTCTCCTCCACGGACCTTATCTGCTTGCCACCAGTAACTGGCCTCTGACTTTAACATAAACATTGCGTAGGCAGTTTACTGGTCCTCTCTGACTCTAACGACGTCAAAAACTTTCTCCATCTCCATAACCCAAGTCTGAGCTTCTATCGGGTTCATGGAGCCTTTAAACTCTGGCAGTCCCACCGCCTTGAAATCCTTGAACGTCATATTCGGTGGAGCTTGTGGTTGATTGTTAATCGCTCCAGCTAATAAGTTCACCAATTGCTGAACGGGGTTAGCATTGGCATCGTTGTTATTGTCTGTCGATTCTTCTTGAGCTGGTTGATGGTTTGGTTTTCTTCTCGGTGCCATATTTCTGTTAAAATATATGCTTATTAGATCTTTATCTAATTCTCTAAATATTTAAGCTTTAACTCAAACATTTTAACATAATCACTTAACACATTTTCTCAAATACCTTGATATATTTATTTAAATCAAAAGTTTAAATAAACTACGATAGCATCACTGTTATTTACATTAACTATCCTGAGATAAAGAATCTACAGGATTTTAAACATCAAAATATTCCTCTATTTATAAACACATCAGAATTTACATTTATGACTACCAGATAGGTTTTCACATAACTAAACCATTCCTATCACTGCCTGCTAAGGCGTTAAATAGCCTTGCTACGTTCTTCTTCCATAACGCGGGACATCATCCTGCGATCTAACATGTATGATGGTAGTCCTTTGAACCTAATTGGGTATCTCATAACTCGATCCTAGGCCTCATCCATCGCATTATGAAGTGTAGAGTACGTCTCCTCAAGCTTAGCCTTCTTCGCCCGATAATTCTCTTCTGCAAGATCTGCACGTCGTGATTCCCTTACCCAGGCCTCCTCTGCTATGGTCAGCCTTGCTGAGTTCTCTTTCAGTTCATTCTTTAACTCCTCTATTTCCTCGGACTTCTCCTCGGTTTAACCCTTCTCATGAACCAAATCCCACTCTACGTTTCCCAGACGTGTGTGAAGAGTCACAACCTCCCTATCCCTATGCTCGATGGTAAGCTGTTGAATAACTGTCTGCTCATTCAGCTCCTGAACAGTATCTCGTAACTCTATGTTACGATCATATAACTCGTCGAACATCTCGGCACTATTAGAGTTCGGTGGGAACTCATCTTCCTCCTCTTCTTCTTCAGGGTCCTCCTCTGGTTCAGACTCAGGCTCATGCTCCTGACCAACAATAGTGATCAACAGAGATGACTCTCTCTGTACCAACTGCTCCTGGATGACATGAATGGCTCGGGGATCATCCTCTGTAGGTACTCGGGGTTCCTCCTCCCCAGCTCAACTAGATCCTCCAACATCCGACATCCTGACCACACATTTTTTAAGTTTTAGTTACTAATCGATACTCGCGAGTACATACGCTTATCACATAAGCACATAAAGTCTTTTATTATCTTTAATGAATTAAGGAATTCATTTCTTAGAACTCGATAAAAGTTTACAACAACTATTTTCCCGATCTCCTATAAGGCTCCTACCTAAGGTTATTCCCCCACCTAAGGTTCATAACCTACAACTTTGATACCAACCTGTGACACACCCAAATTCGGGTACTTCAATTCCCACATGATTTGGTGCTCACTGTACAAACATCATATGTCTATCTACCCATAAATAATGAAATCATCAAATAGATAGAAATAAATCCTCTCCTTAAGGAGTTACAACATCTGAAAATAAATACATCAATCCCAGGTCATACTAACCTTAAATCTCAAATACGGAAACAAACAAATATTAAGTCTTACACAATTTAAACATAGTCTGAAACATAACATAACAAATAAACAACAAGTCTTCATCACTTGTTAATCTTGAATTTGTTAGTAGAAGGCTCGTCATACCTTTCGTTCTTAACTGCAATGTTATTATTAAGAAAGAGTGAGCACGATTGTCCACAAGTATAATTATGTACAACAATATAATAATATGTGAGTGAATCAAATACTTCTAAAATAAGAAACTTGACTTTTGAATCAAGAATGAATAACAAGAATCAAAAGACGTCTGAGGGTCATAAGACCTTGAACTATGTCCTAGGTTGTCAAGGGTTATACTTGAAACTTTTAACAGTCATAAGACTATGGACTCTTCTACTCGTACTTAGGGGGATCAGCCCTTAGTACCATACTGTGCACAATATCTTAACACTAAAGCATAAGTAATCCCCTATAACATGGTTGTTCATCTCAGTTTGACATTAGAGTCCGCACCAAGGAAGTTTGGTTTAGATAAATTCAATAAGGGTTCTGAAATTTAGAACGTTCATCAACTATGGACTAGTCGAATCAATAAGGGTTCGCTAGTCTTATAAGGTTCAACATTAAATGATATTCAAATTGAATAATAAACTCAAGAGGTATACAATGGAATAAGTATTGTATAACAGAAATCATGCTTTGAAAAGATTAATAACCTTTAATATAACATCTTGAATTTAATTAATAATTGACAAGAGTTTGCTCGATATAGAATATAAGTCTAGAACTTGCTCAATGTAAAGAGGTAAGATTTAGAAACTTGCATAACGATAACAAATAGGGTTAGGAAACTTACCTCGTGTGTAGGTTATACGTTAATTATACACGTTCCTCGATTTAATCCTACATACCATTTACATTCACAGTACCAGTCAATTATAACATAACTAGCATCGCAAGTTCATTCTCTTTTGTCTAAACTCTGATTATGATTATTCCAATCAAATCACAACACTTGTTTTCACATAATATTACACTTCACGAACGACAAGCTAACTATGCGTTCAACAATTTAATTAAACATGTAATTACTTTATTGACATGTTAAGAATCTATTTTAACATCACATTATATGTCTAACACATTTTTATGTTCATTAGATTAGGTAACAAATACATTTCCTGCAATAAAACAATTAAAATTCTCATTCTTGGACAAACTGCATAGTGGCGCTGCGGCGCCACCATGTAAGCTATACTTGGTTGTATTGTGGTGTGGCTAGTATTATGCGACACTGGATAGTGGTGTCATACATGCGGTACTGAGTATTTAAATGCAACAATCCGATTAGGAAAAGCATAGTTCGTGAAAAATGCAGAGCAAGCCAAAATCTACCGATTCCTTTATTTACATATAAATTTAAACATACCCAGGCATTATAATAAATACATAATCATTACCCAACCCTTCTAGCATAATTTTAACAAGTAAAAACATACAATTACTTGAGTCAATTCATGTACTTTTAGTATTCTTGGTGATTTAGAAAGTTTTAAAGATAACACGTGAAAATTGACATTACAGTTCGTTATAACTCCGAATATGTCCGTTCAAAGTTTAGTTTATTTCATTTTAACATGTGTTATCACAATCTACTGTTAAATTTCAAGTTAAACAACAATTTGTAGCCTACCATTTCCCATAAGGGGGTATATATATATATATATATATATATATATATATATATATATATATATATATATATGACACATTTATACTCTGTAACTTCAAGAGTCTATTTACGACACATTTGTATGCAATTGATGTTATGAAAACATACGTATATGGTAATAAAAACATATTATGATTATATATTATCATGTTTTTACACCTAGATCATCAATTCATGCATAGATCACACAAATTTGTTTTACATAGAAGTTAGAGATAGTTTTTCACAAAAAAAAAAATAACAATGTAATTACAAATTGGGTTGAAGAGATTACCCTAAAGTAGGTTCCTCTGATTCTTCACTTTCTTCTTCAATCTCTCAATTTTTCTCTAAATTCTCTCTGAATTCTCTCTTAGTTAAGACTAATGAATGAGTTACGTAAAAGAGAAAACTAAAGAAGGCGCACAGATAACCGGCAAGTTGTGGTCAGTTAATCCATACGTGGTTTAACTGCTCCCAACTCCTCATAAGGCCTTATTTGGCTATCACTTAGAAGGTTCTTTCCATTTAATTTAATAAATCTCTTATAATATAATTTAATAATGTCACACCCATTTAAAAAATTAATCAAATATCTTATTTAATTTAATTTAAATAAAATATAATAATTTCTCATAAATTCACATATTCACATAATTAAATTTCTCATTTCTTATAAATGTCAAATCATTAAATCTCTAATTAATTATTAAATTAATTAAAAAATAATATTATGCTTATTAAATAATTAATTTAATCAAATAAGCTTAATTAAATACATACCTTGAATAATAAAATTCCCCACATTAATTTAATCAATATAACACATATAATTAAATTAATCTACCACAAATTCATCAATTAATTATTTAATCCAATAATTAAATTGTGACGCCCCCAAAATTAGGTATACATCACCCATCTTGAGTCGCCAAATACATGGTACAGAATTCAAATTCAACTTAATAATACAACTGTCGTGTACAATACGACAAAACATAAACTGTGAGTTTGAATACAAATATTGTCTACTAGAGAGTATACAAACTCAAAATGAGTCATCATTATAATTATTATCACATTATTTCACAGAATAGTGAGGACTACTAATGCACCATCTAGGACCATCACTCTGTTCCCCGACTAGTTCCAGCTACGTTCTCATTTCCTGAAGAGAACAGCGAAAGAAAGGGTGAGCTCAACTAGCCCACTAAGAAATATTATGACTAAGATAATGCATAATAATTTATCGTTAGCCTTCAATAATGTTAAACTGATAAAATATAATAAATATCAAGTTTAACTGCAGCGGAACAAGCAATCCATTAGAAGAGTCAAGTAGGGAATAAAATCTACTATCTTCTATGATTTAAAAGGTTTTCATCACTTTTATCGTTGGGACTCAAACTTTAATAAATAATCCACATCATCGAATCACCCCACACTACTGCCGAGGATATTCTTTAGTATCACGACCACTAATTATCCATGCACTACTGACTAAAGATAATCATGTTTTCATCAACGATTCCGATCATGCCATAAAACAATTCATCTTTGCACTACTGCCAAAGAGAATCCATAGCCATAATCATACCAAAAACTGTCCATCAATGCACTACGGGTCAATGAGGACTATTTCCACATCATTTGTAACATTACGGTCATGATTACACTGAATAATCCCTGGTCATAATCATACCAAGTCCATCTATGCTTTCTGACGTGCCACAGATGACTTTCAACAAAATATAAACATGAGGATGATGACACTGATATAAGAATTCAATAAAACAAGTTCAAGAATTAATTTATCTAGGAACTGATAACGTCCAAATTGTCAACATAATACTTCTTTGTAGAGTAAAATTCAAGAATGCTCAGAAGAATATTTCCATGAAAAGATACTGGATGAAACGCAAATATCAAGGATAGTCCACTAATTTCATGGAGTATAGAAGTCAAGGTTTTAACCAACTGAGTATAATAAAGAATGGAATAACAAAAGAAATCACCATGCATGTGATAGACCGCACAGGCAGGTTATGTAACAACCCGGAATTTTGGATTATCCAGAATTTAAGTTTAAAGAATTAGTTATTAATAAAATGAATTTTTATTAATACTATTTTGTGTTATGTGTTTATTAATCGTTCTATAACCTAGGATGATTATAAGTCAGGAGGATTCTGGCTACGAGCTAGATTAAACGAGTAAGAATTTTCAAGACAAAAATGAAAGTTTTCCGGGAACAAAAATATTTCTGGGGAAAAAGACGAAATAGGCACTATTCACCCGACGAAACCTAAGGGTTAGGGTTTTAATAACCTAAGCCTTTTCAAGAGTTCGGTATATCGAAATGACATTCCGTCGAAATTTTTGACGATAATATATTGTGAGAAGTTAAGTAAGCCGATAAAAGTTTTTCTCGAAAAATGTGCAGAAATCGAACGAAATAAAAACGATGAAAAGTACTGTTATGTACTTTTCACTCGTTTAACTACATTAGGGGAAAACGTGAAGGAAAATGCTTGACGCCAAAAAGTGTTTTTTAGTTTTTAGAAAATCCGAAGAATACGTAAAAGTTAATCAGTAAAGGAAAGACGAAATATCTAATAATATTTGGATTCCGAGAATGTGATTTTAAAACCGCTTTGATGAAACCGGAACTCACTGAAACTTAAGGGCTAAGCAAACTTGAGGGCTAATTTAACTTAGTCCTTAAGTCTTGAATAGTAAGGAGGTGTGAATAGTGATTTTAGGGGCGAAATGACTATTTTGCCCCTAACCTTGAAAAATCTATAAATAGGAAGCTTAATCTCATTTGAATGGGATTTTGAAAATCCTACACTTTGAGAGAGAAAGAGAGAGAGTTCGGATGGGGAAGAGAAGGAGAAGAAGGAAGGAAAAGCTAGGTTGAATGCACACTTTCTCCTACGGAAGGAGATTAAAGAAGAACGGTAATCTGAACCCTAGTTCTTCTAATTTTTCTTTAAGTTTTTATGTTCAAAAACATAACTTAAGGAGGATAAGATGTAGATTAAGTTATAAAAGATTTCACATGGTTGAAATCGTAAGAAAATGAAGAAATAAGAATTAGAAATTTATTTTATAAATTTCTTAAGGAAATATAAGATTCGTAAGGATTTTGAGCGATCCGAATGAATCTTATGAATGAGTAGGTTAAATAAGTAAGGAATGGTGTTCTATAACATCAAATTCCAAGAAAAAGTAGAATCGTAATCCAAAATATCGATTAAAATGAAGAACGAACGAAGAACGCGAAGAACACACGAAGAACCTTTTTGATGGACAAATTTAAAACCATCGTAGTGTAATTGTTGTTGATGGACAAGTTTAAAACCATTGCATATAAGTTAGTTGCTTATTGCTTGGTTAGGAACGGTGGAAACGTTAATGAAGAACGGATTAAAATGGAGCTATAATGAAGTTATGGCAAAATATCCGTAAAAGATGAACGAGAATTTGAAAGTTAGTAAATGAACTCGAAAGTGTAGGGTTTTATAAAAATGTAAGAGAATATATAAAACGTGACTCGCGGACTCAAGAACGAACAAATTCCGAGTTCGGATGACCGAATTATGGACGAATGAACAAAGAACGTTAAAATGAACGAAGAATGAAGATTAAGCCAATTGAATGGCATGTTAATATATTCAGAACAAATTTCTATCCGAGGAATCGAAGTACATAAGATAAGGAAGAAAATGGCCTTGGAACGACCTCGTTTTGAGTTATAACGAAGAAGTTATGAGATTTCAAAATCAGCGTCTCAAGCTTGTAAAAGACTTAGAAAAATTTTATAGGTTTCATGCTTCAGCCATTAGTTGAGTTGTCTTTGTGCCAGTGGTATAGCCGCTGCAATAGCGTAATGATGTCCGAAGCACCTTTGCAAGAGTTCGCCGCAGCGTGAACCATAGTACAATTTGTGGCGCCGTAGCGCCATGTACAAATCTGAATCTTACGGAGTGTGGTATGGCATACGATCCGGGAAGAAGAGAGAGAGAAAGTGAGATTTTTAGTTCTCAGTTACTAGAGGATGTGCAAGAAAGAAATATTAACATAATGTTCAACTAATGTAACACTTAATCAAGTGTTTTAAACCTTTAATAAAGGTTGAACGAAAAGATTAAACGAGAAGAAAAGATAAAGAATGTAGATGCGGGTTACGGAACTGATGTCCGGGGACCGTAGTCGCGATAAACGAACGTGAGGGATTGCTATGGTTGTAATTCCTTAGATATTGGTTGACGATGGTATTGTATAACATTCTGATGTTATGACATAGTAATGTAAGATGAATGTAATGTTGTTGCACTGTGAACGCAATGTTGTTACGAAGAACGATCGGTCTTAGCATACAATGATATGTATGGCTTTGACATTAAGAAAGAATAATGAACATGGGGTTCATGGGATGGATAACGGTCGAAAGCAATTAAAACCTTGAGTAAAGGTTGAATGAGAGATTAAGAGATGAGCAACGTGAACGTTTAATACGTATATGATCCTTGTGAATCGTATTCGCGTTTGACGAACGTTCTAAGTATACCCTGTTTGTATGACTTAGACATTGACAAAGGTAGTAAGTAAGATACGAATGGTATCAAGAGAGCCATAGCGAATGGTAATAAGATTACTGAAAGCCGAATATAAGTCGGATGAGAATGTTAGAATGAAATGTAAGCGTTGAACACTTTAACCGACGTGAAGGTTGAGTGTACGCAAATATTAAACGGGTAGAACCTACACCCCGTGTATGGTTTGACCGTAGGATAGCAAAGACTATTGATTAAACCTATGAACGGTAAAGAAGCTGAATTAGAGAGGTATGTATAACGTAAAAGAGGTTGAGCTAATGTTTATAACTTGGATGATGCTCTGATTCGAATGAACCGGACGTTCTAAGATAAGAATAAGGTAACGTAAAATGCTTAACGCAATAAATGCATAGAATGAATATGAAATTATCGTTATAAGTATACAAAAGACTGTATGACTTAGACGATGATGAATGAATCCTGAGGTATGGCAATTAGTTGCCAGAAAGCCATAAGGAATATGAATTTGACTTAACGACCATTAAAGTTTAATAGTTCGGATAAGTTAAGGTAAGTTAGGTTATAGTACAATCGTAACCTTTGATGGTTGACATATGGGAGCTGGGCTAAACATTTCCTTCAGAGAGCGAAGGTATATACAAAACTAGCAACCGATCTAACTCACTGTGTGGGCAGTGTAGATGAGACAGGAACTTGTTTGTTGGTTGTTTGTGGGAAACCACTCAGAGTACCATATGGACTACTAGCAGAGAAGCGACGTGTGCTGAGTCCTAGAGAAGTATAAGAAAAATAAAAGAATGTAAATCATCAAAGATGATGAACGTTTTGAGTAAGACATCTCCGCATGTCATGAAACCGTAAACCGATAACGAAAGTTGGTCGCATAAACTTAGTTGTAAGAACACGAACTTTAAGAAGTGAAGTTAAGTAAACCAATGCGTAAGTCAAGTATATGACTAATTGGTGTATTTGTTATTTCCCTATGTCTTATAGTGATTGGAATGAGCAGTTCAGCGTAAGCTGTAGCTGTGCGTAAGGAAAGTTTCCTAACTTCATTCATACTATATGAATGCTAGTTTCTTAAACTTCTCAGATATTGAACTTGAGAAGTTCTGTCTATGTACGAATGTGCGATATTTGTATAAGGTTGTAGTATGTATGAGGTCATGTGCCACAATGTGAGCACTTCAGTGTTTCTATGATATGAACTGTTCAATATGAGCATGTTCTGTTTATACATGAACCATTATTGTTAAGTCTGTGCAATTGATTCTAGCCAGACAGGATGTGTATGAAAGAGAATAGAGAATGAAAGTATTTCAAAGTGCATGTAACTAATGTTTTAAGATGATAGGAATCAAGACTATTCCTATTATTCAAGCTATTTCGTAACCTTTGTTCGGTTATTGAAGTCTGAAAAGAATGTTTAAATTCTTGTAGTTATTTGTTCAACTGTTATGACTTTCTGGGCAATTGAATGCTCACACTTGCTTTAAATGAAAAACATTTTCAGCGAACGATGTTAGAAGAACTTAAGGATCCGTATAGATCAAGTGAGCGGTATCCGGATAAAGTGTCATTCGAGAATGTGAATGAGCGAGAAGATCAAGTGAAGACTTGTAATGTAGAAAAATGAAAATTAAACTATAGACTAATTTAATGAACTGTATGTATCCTTGGTGACGGATAAAAGTCACTCTTGTAAGATGAAAGGAATAATGTAATTATCATTATTTGTAATGAGAAAGGTTATAAGGTTTTAGAACCTGGGAATTCAGAATGTATGTTATTATATTCATTATATAATGATGTATATTGGATGAATGATGTACTCGTGATGTACGGAATCCGGGTGTGAAGAAAGACCGGATTTCGGGGCATTACAGGTTGGTATCAGAGCTGATAGGTTATAAACCTTTGGTATGAGTACCTAAGACTATAATCGTAAAGAGAAGGATAAGAAGATCACCACGTGATCATAGTAAATCATAGTAACAGATGAGCTATTAAACGATGAATGATTTATAGCTATTGCTATGAATGAACGGTACTATAAAGTAGTACGGGAAGAAGAACTCAAATTGAGCCGTAAAGAATAGTATACGAATTACAGAAAATTCGTATAAGTAAAGAGAAAGTTAGAAGTTGTAAGATTTCAATTAAGGACTCATGTGATGGCTGAGTTGTATGAATCTTTGTATGGACAAAGGTTTGTGCTTGGTGTAACAACCACTCAGTTTATTACAGTGATAATCATTAAAATTGGTCGCGCTATCAAGATGTATATAAAGAGAAGGTGAATCTTTTCTCATGTATATACTTGATAGGTAGAAAATGATAAGATAGGTGCGGGTTCTTGAAACTCATACTTATGAAAAGTTTGTGACTCATAGTTATATTCTATGTTTCTGAGCCCTAAGCATATGGATAGTCCTTGATTTGTTCTTGGACTACATATTGTGAAGATAAGTTCTTAAACACATATGGTTGTGGAAAGTTCCTAAACACATAAAGTGTGGTAAGTTGATGAACTATACTAAGGTATAGGAATGTTTAGGTGAAAGTAAGTATTTTCGATGAGACTTAGCATTGAAGGTGCTAGAGAAGAGTAAGTATTATGCATGAAGTAAGACAATAAAGGAAGATGGAGAATAGGATATTCCAAGTCATCTAGCTATGCTAGATTTCAAAATTTCTTGAAATCGTCTTTGATGGCGCATTTTAAAATAAAAAGAATTGGGTTGACTTTTGGGAACCAATGGATTTTAAAGAACTATTCTTGGTATGTCTACGCTAATTATTTTATTTGAAGCGAGAAATTGGTTTAAAATATCAAAATGAATTTTTATCATCGGTGCATTTGATGCAAAGATGGTAAAAGGATGGAGTTATTAATGCAATTAAACTGGTGTTGGATTTGATCTTAGGATCAACAACTTTTTGCTATGGTATGATGTATAATGGCGAAGTCATAAAGCGAGCGAAGTCCTCAACGTCTTGTGAAGAGTGCGGTATCATGGCGTCATAAAACGTTTTGATGTATTGCGAAAGAATTTAAAGTAGTCGATGTCAATTGAGTTGACTAGACGAATGGGTTAAGTTGATATCCAATTTATTGGTATGGTCGAAGCTATTTGATTTGGCTAAGACAAATGGTATGTCATGATTAAAAGAAAATCGAGCTTTCTTTGAATAGCTATGTCGAACCAAATTGTTTGCTGCGGAATCTAAGTCTGAGGTGAACATAAGTATGAAAGAGGTAGTTTACTATCTTTGTGATTGTAAACTTACCATGTAAGAAAGGTTTACGGCAGAGGTTGTTTAACCTAGTAAGAGTTCATGGTCAATTTGACCCCTCAGCAAAAGTACGAAATGTTTTAAAGGAATCTTTATATTCCTCGTTATTCCTTTCACTTCATGATTCTTGATATTTATGAAGGGTAGGGAATGTATGAAAGATAAGAACTTCTTTGAAGAGAAGTTGAGAAGAAGGGTAAGCTAAAATTTTGAGGACGAAATTCTGTGAAGAAAGGGAGAATTTGAGAACCCGGGAAAGGGTTTAGTTTTAAAAAATTCCGAGGACGGAATTTTTATAAGGAGGGAAGAATGTAACAACCCGGAATTTTGGATTATCCAGAATTTAGGTTTAAAGAATTAGTTATTAATAAAATGAATTTTTATTAATATTATTATGTGTTATGTGTTTATTAATCGTTCTATAACCTAGGATGATTATAAGTCGGGAGGATTCTGGCTACGAGCTAGTTAAACAGGTAAGAATTTTCAAGATGAAAATGAAAGTTTTTCGGGAACAAAAATATTTCCGGGGAAAAAGACGAAATAGGCACTATTCACCCGACGAAACCTAAGGATTAGGGTTTGAATAACCTAAGCCTTTCCGAGAGTTCAGTATATTGAAATGACATTCCGTTGAAATTTTTGATGATAATATATCGTGAAAAGTTAAGTAAGCCGATAAAAGTTTTTCTCGAAAAACGTGCAGAAATCGGACGAAATAAAAACGACGAAAAGTACTGTTATGTACTTTTCACTCGTTTAGCTACGTTAGGGGAAAACATGAAGGAAAATGCTTGACGCCAAAAAGTGTTTTTTAGTTTTTAGAAAATCCGAAGAATAAGTAAAAGTTAATCGGTAAAGGAAAGACGAAATATCCAAAATTATTTGGATTCCGAGAATTGCAGTTTTAAAACTGTCGGATAAAACTCGAAAGACGGAACTACGAAACTTAAGGGCTAAGAAAACTTGAGGGCTAAGTTAACTTAGTCCTTAAGTCTTGAATAGTAAGGAGGTGTGAATAGTGATTTTAGGGGCAAAATGACTATTTTGTCCCTAACCTTGAAAATCTATAAATAGGAAGCTTAATCTCATTTGAATGGGATTTTGAAAATCCTACACTTTGAGAGAGAAAGAGAGAGAGTTAGGATGGGGGAAGAGAAGGAGAAGAAGGAAGGAAAAGCTAGCTTGAATGCACGCTTTGTCCGACAGAAGGAGATTAAAGAAGAACGGTAATCCGAACCCTAGTTCTTCTAATTTTTCTTTAAGTTTTTATGTTCAAAAACATAACTTAAGGAGGATAAGAAGTAGAATAAGTTATAAAAGATTTCATATGGTTGAAATCGCAAGAAAATGAAGAAATAAGAATTAGAAATTTATTTTATATATTTCTTAAGGAAGTATAAGATTCGTAAGGATTTTGAGCGATCCGAATGAATCTTATGAATGAGTAGGTTAAATAAGTAAAGAATGGTGTTCTATAACATCAAATTCCAAGAAAAAGTATAATCGTAATCCAAAATATCGATTAAAATGAAGAACGAACGAAGAACGCGAAGAACACGAAGAACGTTGTTGATGGACAAATTTAAAACCATCGTAGTGTAATTGTTGTTGATGGACAAGTTTAAAACCATCGCATATAAGTTAGTTGCTTATTGCTTGGTTAGGAACGGTGGAAACGTTCATGAAGAACGGATTAAAATGGAGCTATAACGAAGTTATGGAGAAATTTCCGTAAAAGACGAACGAGAATTTGAAAGTTAGTAAATGAACCCGAAAGTGTAGGGTTTCATAAAAACGTAAGAGAACGTATAAAACGTGAGTTGTGGACTCAAGAACGAACTAATTTTGAGTTCGGATGACCGAATTACGGACGAATGAACAAAGAACGTTAAAATGAACGAAGAATGAAGATTAAGCCAATTGAATGTCATATTAACGGATTCAGAAAAAATTTCTGTCCGAGGGTAATCGAAGTACGTAAGATAAGGAAGAAAATGGCTTTGCAACGACCTCGTTCCGAGTTATAATGAAGAAGTTATGAGATTTTGAAATCAGCGTCTCAAGCTTGTAAAAGACTTAGAAAAATTTTATAGGTTTCATGCTCGGTATTGCGCAACTTGTTAGTGAGGTTATTGAGGTCGAGGCCAGCAGTAGCATAATAGTGTCTCGAGCACTTGTAAGAGTTCACGCTTATGCATGACAAGTAGTACAATGATGTGTGGTACAGCATTGCATACATACATGATCTGAAAATCTTTCTAGAGTGTGGCAGCTTTGCGCCACCACTAAATGAGACTCGCATGCCATGCAGGCCGATTCGGGAAGAGAGGAGAGAGAAGTAGGTCACGCCACAGTGCAAGAGGAAGGGAAAGGCACGGCGCCGCAGTGCCAGTGCAGAGTAATGCCCAGAAGTGAGATTTTTAGTTCTCGATTACTGGAGGATGTACAAGAAAGAAATATGAACATAATGTTCAACTAATGTAACACTTAATCAAGTGTTTTAAACCTTTAATAAAGGTTGAACGAAAAGATTAAACAAAAATAAAAGACAAAGAATGTAGATGCGGGTTACGGAACCGATGTCTAGGGACCGTAGTCACGATAAACGAACGTGAGGGATTGCTATGGTTGTAATTCCTTAGACGTTGGTTGACGATGGTATTGTATAACATTCTGATGTTATGACATAGTAATGTAAGACGAATGTAAAGTATATAGACGTTGTGAACGCAATGTTGTTGTGAAGAACGATCGGTCTTAGCATACAATAATCTGTATGGCTTCGACATTAAGAAAGAATAATGAACATGGGGTTCATGGGATGGATAACGATCGAAAGCAATTAAAACCTTGAGTAAAGGTTGAATGAGAGATTAAGAGACTAGCAACGTGAACGTTGAATATGTATATGATCCTCGTGAATCGTATTCGCGTTTGACGAACGTTCTAAGTATACCCTGGTTGTATAACTTAGACGTTGACAAAGGTAGTAAGTAAGATACGAATGGTATCAACACAGCCGTAGTAAACGGTAATAAGATTACTGAAAGCCGAATATAAGTCGGATGAGAATGTTAGAATGAAATGTAAGCGTTGAACACTTTAACCGACGTGAAGGTTGAGTGTACGCAAATATTAAACGGGTAGAACCTACACCCCGTGTATGGTTTGACCGTAGGATATCAAAGACTATTGATTAAACATGTGAACGGTGAAGAAACTAAATTAGAGAGGTATATATAACGTAAAAGAAGCCGAGTTAATATTTATAACTTGGATGACGCTCCGAGTCGAATGAACCGGACGTTGTAAGATAAGAATAAGGTAACGTAAAATGCTTAATGCTATAAATGCGTAGAATGAATATGAAATGATCGTTCTAAGTATACAAAAGACTGTATGACTTAGACGATGATGAATGAATCCTGAGGTATGGCATTTAGTTGCCAGAAAGCCATAAAGAATATGAATTTGACTTAACGAACATTAAAGTTTAATAGTTCGGATAAGTTAAGGTAAGTTAGGTTGTTGTAGTACAATCGTAACCTTTGATGGTTGTCATATGGGAATTTGGGCTAAACAATTCCTTGAGAAGCGAAGGTATATACAAAAGCGGCAACCGACCTAACTCTTTTGTGTGGGCGGTGTAGATGAGGCATGGGAACTTGTTTGTTGGTTGTTTGTGGGAAACCACTCGAGTACCATATGGACTACTAGCAGGAGAAGCGATGTGTCTTTGAGTCCTAGAGAAGTATATGAAGAATAAAAGAATGTAAATCATCAAAGATGATGAATGTTTTGAGTAAGACATCTCCGTATGTCATGAAACCGTAAAACAGTAAAGAAAGTTGGTCGCATAAATTTAGTTGTAAGAACGCGAACCTTAAGAAGTAAAGTTAAATAAACCAATGCGTAAGTCAAGTATATGACTAATTGGTGTATTTGTTATTTCCTTATGTGTTATAGGGATTGGAATGAGCATTTCAGGGTAAGTTGTAGCTGTGCGTAAGGCAAGTTTTCTAACTTCATTCATACTATATGAATGCTAGTTTCTTAAACTTCTCAGATGTTGAACTTGAGAAGTTACATCATAATAATGAATGTGCAATATTTGTACAAGGTGGTAGTATGTATGAGGCCGTGTGCCACAATGTGAAACACCGGTGTTTCTATGATATGAACTATTTTGTGATTGAGACATTCAATATGAGCATATTTCTTTTATACATGAACCATTATTGTTAAGTCCGTGCTATTGATTCTAGCCTGACAGGATGTGTATGAAAGAGAATAGAGACTGAAAGTATTTCAAAGTGCATGTAACTAATGTTTTAAGATGATAGGAATCAAGACTATTCCTAATATTCAAAAGTCGCCGTAACCTTTGTTGGTTATTGAAATCTGAAAAGAATGTTTAAATTCTTGTAGTTGTTTGTTCAACTGTTATGACTTGATGGGCAATTGAATGCTCACGCTTGCTTTAAATGAAAACCATTTTCAGCGAACGATGTTAGCAGAACTTAAGGATCCCGTATAGATCAAGTTGACGGTATCGGATGAAGTGCCATTCGAGAATGTGAATGGCGAGAAGATCAAGTGAAGACTTGTAATGTAGAAAGATGAAAATTAAACTATAGACTAGTTTAATGAACTGTATGTATCCTTGGTGGCGGATAAAAGTCACTCTTCTAAGATGAAAGGAATAATGTAATTATCATTATTTGTAATGAGAAAGGTTATAAGGTTTTAGAACCTGGGAATTCAGAATGTATGTTATTATATTCAGTATATAATGATGTATGTTGGATGAATGATGTACTCGTGACGTCTGGAATCACGGGTGTGAAGAAAATAGGATTTGAGGCGTTCTGAGTTAGTATCGAGGCGATAGGTTATAAACCTTTGGTATGAGTACCTAAGACTATAATCGTAAAGAGAAGGATAAGAAGATCACCACGTGATCATAGTAAATTGTAGTAACAAATGAGCTGTTAAACGATGAGTGATTTATAGCTAATGCTATGAATGAATGGTACTACAAAGTAGTACGGGAAGAAGAACTCAAATTGAGTCTTAAAGGATAGTATACAAATTATAGAAAATTCGTATTAAGTAAAGAGAAAGTTAGAAGTTGTAAGATTTCAATTGAGGACTTATGTGATGGCTGAGTTGTATGAATTTTTGTATGGACAAAGGTTTGTGCTTGGTGTAACAACTGTAAGACCCCAACTTGTTATTAATGAAATTTAATTTTCTCTATTTATTATTTTGAAAAAGGAAGGGTTAGTTTGATTAATGTGGATAGTTATGGGTAAAATACGCAAATATTTCAAAATAAGCAAGTGGTTATAAAATATTCATTGTTGTCGGGGAATATTCGTTTGGTCGTGGAATTTTCGTACTATCGGGGAATATTCGTACGACGGCGCAGCCATGTATGGGCCCCATAACGGAAAGCGATTGGATGAAGAAAACCACAAATATAAGTTGTTTAAAAATAACGGCATAGTTGTTACCGTTAATACTGTAAAAATACTCGGTGGTTAACACACAGTAGCACACGGTATTGCACCAATTATTGATTCTTACGTAAGAAGGCACTACTCAATAATGGTTACGAGAATTCTTATTCGATTATTTTATTTTATTAATTTAATAATTCTTTGCGTTGATATTTTATATTGTTGTTGTTTCAATAATTGTCATTACGGTATTTTTCATTATCGAAGCAATAATTCATATTATCTGAATAATATTATTAGATACATTATTGGCAATGTCTAGAAAGTTCTATCTAAGGAGAGGTTTGGTCACCTAATTGCGCGCCAGTAAGGAGAAATTCTTATTGGAAAGCCCCCTCTTTCCTAGGAACTGCCTGGTTGTCAATATTGTGATTCTGTAATATTATTTATGAATAATTAATTATTGATTCATATGATGAGGAAAATATTGATTTTATGTGGATATAGATGGAGAAAATTTTTAATGTGACAATTGTTGAAAATTGAAATTTTATCTTTTTCTGATAAAATAATTCATTTAAATATATTATTATATTTTAATAATATAATAATGATGATATTTTTACGATGAATGTGGGATATATGAGTATATGTGGAGGAGGAGTATTTTTGTTACCAAAAATATTTAAAGCATGTTTTATGTGTCGGTGGACCCCATTTCTTATTTGAAATTTGATTTAAGCTTGTAAAATCGTCTAGTTTGTGGATTTGGTCAATTTACATTTGGAATTTGGAAAAACTTTCTTACAGTAAAGTTGTAGAGAATTGAATTTCCTATACAAACACATAAGATTGAATTTTTCGACAAAAGGGCTATTTATTGTGAATTATTGAAGTTCCGAAGTTCCGAAATAATTGATTCTTGAAAGTTTAAATTATTTTTATTTACAAAAATGTGTTTTTCATTTTTGTTTCCCTCATTTAACATGTGATAGGGGCTGAGTTCAGAAGGTAAAAGCATGCGTATGATGTTTTGGAAAAAATATAATAATATTTAATAAATTTTCTACTTTGGTGTTCTAAGTATTTTCCTATAAATAGGGTGCTTAGGTTAGAATTGAAAATCACATCAGAAACTGAAGTTTTTCTCTCTATATTATCGAGCGTATTCTTGTGAGTATTTTGAGTATATTTTGAGTATTGCTATATGGTGCAAGTTCAAGTCATAGCCTATATCCAATGTTTCAGCTAGAAGTACTGATCTTTCGAGGTAAGGGATATTATTTTTTCGTAATGATATTATTTCTTCAATATCATTATGCTGAAATATTGATCTGAAATTTTTATCAAATTTGGAACTTTTGGTGTAGAGTTACTATTCACGTGTCACGGCACTATTCACGTATCTGACATTATTCACGAATCGACTTTATTCATCAAAAAATGAAAATTTTTCCTTTTTGTCTAAAATATCTATTGTGGATACTAACTTTGATTGTATCCATGTTTTGATCATTCTTGAATTTTACACCACTACGATTATTTTTGAGGTATTTTTGGACATGGATAAAATAAAGTACGAATCCTTAATCCTTAATCTTTGTCATTTTGTTTTCCTTTGGATTCGTTTCTTTAAAAATATTTTCATCATCCTCAATCTTAAATGATGATATTATTGAATATCTTTGGCTGCGATTGCAAAGATGAATGATTTCGATGAATATCTTTGGCCTCTAGTGCAAAGATGAGCAGTGTTTAGATGAACATGACCCGGTGATGAATATCTTTGGCACCTGTAGTGCAAAGATGAATATTTGATTCAGATATATATTGATTGATATTACAGGATAAAAGATAGACAATGAACTTTTAAATTCATACATAGAAGATAGTAGTTTGCATTCTCTACTTAACTCTTCTAATGAATTATTATTTCATTGCGAATATTGATTTAAAACTTCTTTGTCTATTGTATTCTATTAGATTTTTTCCTATTGAAGACTAACGATAATTTGTTGTATATTATCTTAGTCATAATATTCTTCTTGGGCTAGTTGAGCTCACCCTTTTCCCTTTTGTTCCATTTTTCTTCTCGTGAGAGGCGAGAATATAGCGAGTACATGCAGTCTGGGTATGGAATGAAGGTTCTAGAGAGAGTTGTTTAGTAGTCCTCACTTTGTAAAATAAAGTATCAATAAATGAGATGAGGATTTATTTGAGTTTAGATATTATACAGAAGATAATATTTGTATTCAAACTCACAGTTTCTTGTTGTAATAATAAAGTTGTAGTTGTTTTACATACCATGTATTGACAACTTTCGAGAATGGGTGATGTATACCTATTTTGGGGCGTCACAACAACCACTCGATTTATTACGGTGATAATCATTGAAATTGGTCGTATTTATCAAGATGTATATAAAGAGAAGGTGAATCTTTTCTCATGTATATACTTGATAGGTAGAAAATGATAAGATAGGTGTGGGTTCTTGAAACTCATACTTATGAAAAGTTTGTGACTCATAGTTATATGTTAT
Organism: Panax ginseng; assembly: GCA_020205605.1. Lineage (NCBI taxonomy): Eukaryota > Viridiplantae > Streptophyta > Magnoliopsida > Apiales > Araliaceae > Panax > Panax ginseng. Next base: position 49,397,557 of record CM035147.1, on the reverse strand, counting down.
GTTTCTGAGCCCTAAGCATATGGATAGTCCTTGATTTGTTCTTGGATTACATATTGCGAAGATAAGTTCTTAAACACATATGGTTGTGAAAAGTTCCTAAACACATAAAGTGTGGTAAGTTGATGAATTATACTAAGGTATAGGAATGTTTAGACTGAAAGTAAGTATTTTCAGTAGACTTAGCATTGAAGGTGCTAGAGAAGAGTAAGTATTGTCGCAAGTAAGACAATAAAGGAAGATGGAGAATCGGATATTCCAAGTCATCTAGCTATGCTAGATTTCAAAATTTCTTGAAATCGTGCTGATGTTCGCATTTTGAAAATGAAAGAATTGGTTCAGCTTTTGGGAACCAATGGATTTTAAAAGGACTATTCTTGGTATGTCTACGCTAATTGTTTCAGCTAGACAGAAATTGGTTTAAAATATCAAAATGAATTTTTTTATCATCAGTGCATTTAATGCAAAGATGGTAAAAGGATGGAGTTATTAATGCAATTAAACCTGGTGTTGGATTTGATCTTAGGATCAACAACCTGCTATGGTATGATGTATAATGACGAAGTCATAAACTGACGATGTCCTCAACGTACTGTGAAGAGTGCAGTATCATGACGTCATAAAATGTTTTGATGTATTGCGAGAGAATTTAAAGAAGTAGTCGATGTCAATTGAGTTGACTAGACGAATGGTTCAAGTTGATATCCAATTTATTTGTATGGTCGAAGCTATTTGATTTGGCTAAGACAAATGGTATGTCATGATTAAAAGAAAATTGAGCTTTCTTTGAATAGTTATGCCGAACCAAATCGTTTGGTGCGGAATCTAAGTCTGAGGTGAACATACGTATGAAAGAGGTAGTTTACTATCTTTGTGATTGTAAACTTACCATGTAAGAAAGGTTTACGGCAGAGGTTATTTAACCTAGTAAGAGTTCATGGTCAATTTGACCCTTCAACAAAATGATGAAATGTTTTAAAGGAATCTTTATATTCCTCGTTATTCCTTTCACTTCATGATTCTTGATAAGTTATGAAGGGTAGGGAATGTATGAAAGATAAGAACTTCTTTGAAGAGAAGTTGAGAAGAAGGGTAAGCTAAAATTTTGAGGACGAAATTCTGTGAAAAAGGGGAGAATTTGAGAACCCGGGAAAGGGTTTTTTTTTAAGAAATTTTGAGGGAGGAATTTTTATAAGGAGGGAAGAATGTAACAACCCGGAATTTTGGATTATCCAGAATTTAGGTTTAAAGAATTAGTTATTAATAAAATGAATTTTTATTAATATTATTCTGTGCTATGTGTTTATTAATCGTTCTATAACCTAGGATGATTATAAGTCGGGAGGATTCTGGCTACGAGCTAGATTAAACGAGTAAGAATTTTCAAGACGAAAATGAAAGTTTTCCGGGAACAAAAATATTTCTGGGGAAAAAGACGACATAGGTACTATTCACCCGACGAAACCTAAGGGTTAGGGTTTGATTAACCTAAGCCTTTCCGAGAGTTCGGTATGTCGAAATGACATTCCGTCGAAATTTTTGACGATAATATATCGTGAAAAGTTAAGTAAGCCGATAAAAGTTTTTCTCGAAAAATGTGCAGAAATCGGACGAAATAAAAATGACGAAAAGTACTGTTATGTACTTTTCACTCGTTTAGCTACGTTAGGGGAAAACGTGAAGGAAAATACTTGACGCCAAAAAGAGTTTTTTAGTTTTTAGAAAATCCGAAGAATACGTAAAAGTTAATCGGTAAAGAATAGACGAAATATCCAAAAATATTTGGATTCCGAGAATCGCAATTTTAAAACTGTCGGATGAAACCCGAAAGACGGAACTACGAAACTTAAGGGCTAAGCAAACTTGAGGGCTAAGTTAACTTAGTCCTTAAGTCTTGAATAGTAAAGAGGTGTGAATAGTGATTTTAGGGACGAAATGACTATTTTATCCCTAACCTTGAAAATCTATAAATAGGAAGCTTAATCTCATTTGAATGGGATTTTGAAAATCCTACACTTTGAGAGAGAAAGAGAGAGAGTTCGGATGGGGGAAGAAAAGGAGATGAAGGAAGGAAAAGCTAGCTTGAATGCACGCTTTGTCCGACGGAAGGAGATTAAAGAAGAACGGTAATCCGAACCCTAGTTCTTCTAATTTTTCTTTAAGTTTTTATGTTCAAAAACATAACTTAAGGAGGATAAGAAGTAGATTAAGTTATAAAAGATTTCATATGGTTGGAATCGTAAGAAAATGAAGAAATAAGAATTAGAAATTTATTTTATAAATTTCTTAAGGAAGTATAAGATTAGTAAGGATTTTGAGCGATCCGAATGAATCTTATGAATGAGTAGGTTAAATAAGTAAGGAATGGTGTTCTATAACATCAAATTCCAAGAAAAAGTAGAATCGTAATCCAAAATATCGATTAAAATGAAGAACGAATGAAGAACGCAAAGAACACGCGAAGAACACGAAGAACGTTGTTGATGGACAAATTTAAAACCATGGTAGTGTAATTTTTGTTAATGGACAAGTTTAAAACCATCGCATATAAGTTTGTTGCTTATTGCTTGGTTAGGAACGGTGGAAACATTCATGAAGAACGGATTAGAAAGGAGCTATAACGAAGTTATGGCGAAATTTCTGTAAAAGACGAACGAGAATTTGAAAGTTAGTAAATGAACCTGAAAGTTTAGGGTTTCATAAAAATGTAAGAGAACGTATAAAACGTGAGTCATGGACTAAAGAATGAACAAATTTCGAGTTCGGATGACCGAATTATGGATGAACGAACAAAGAACGTTAAAAACGTTAAAATGAATGAAGAATGAAGATTAAGCCAATTGAATGGCATGTTAACGGATTCAGAACAAATTTATGTATGAGGGTAATCGAAGTACGTAAGATAAGGAAGAAAATGGCTTTGGAACGACCTCGTTCTGAGTTATAATGAAGAAGTTATGAGATTTCGAAATCAGCGTCTCAAGCTTGTAAAAGACTTTGAAAAATTTATAGGTTTCATGCTCGGCGCCACAGCGCAAGTTGTGCCTTGGAGGTTGACGCCGCAGTGCGTAATAGTGTCCTAACACACTACAATAGTTCGCCACAAAACGAACTGTAGTACAATGTGTGGCGCCACCGCACCATGTACAGTACGAAAATCTTTTGGAGTGTGGCATTGCAACGCGGCCAACTAAGTAAGGACTCATGGCCATGGCCTCATCCGTGAAGAGAGAGAGAGAAGTAGGTCATATGCAAAGCGAGAGAAGAGGAAAGGCATGGCAGCCATGGCACGGCGGTGCGAAGTAATGCCAGAAGTGATATTTTTAGTTCTCGATTCTTTGGAGGATGTGCAAGAAAGAAATATGAACATAATGTTCAACCATCGTAACAATTAATCAAGTGTTTTAAACCTTTAATAAAGGTTGAGCGAAAAGATTAAACGAGAATAAAAGACAAAGAATGTAGATGCGGGTTCTGGGCCGATGTCAAGGGGACCGTAGTCGCGATTAACGAACGTGAGGGATTGCTATGGTTGTAATTCCTTAGACGTTGGTTGACGATGGTATTGTAAAACATTCTGATGTTATGACATAGTAATGTAAGATAAATGTAAAGCGTATAGACGCTGTGAACGCAATGTTGTTGCGAAGAATGATCGGTCTTAGCATACAATGATCTGTATGGCTTCGACATTAAGAAAGAATAATGAACATGGGGTTCATGGGATGGATAACGATCAAAAGCAATTAAAACCTTGAGTAAAGGTTGAATGAGAGATTAAGAGACTAGCAACGTGAACGTTGAATACGTATATGATCCTCGTGAATTGTATTCACGTTTGACGAATGTTCTACGTATACCCTGGTTGTATAACTTAGACGTTGACAAAGATAGTAAGTAAGATACGAATGGTATCAAGAGAGCCATAGCGAATGGTAATAAGATTACTAAAAGCCGAATATAAGTCGGATGAGAATGTTAGAATGAAATGTAAGCGTTAAACACTTTAACCGACGTGAAGGTTGAGTGTACGCAAATATTAAACGGGTAGAACCTACACCCCGTGTATGGTTTGACCGTAGGATAGCGAAGACTATTGATTAAACCTGTGAACGGTGAAGAAACTGAATTAGAGAGGTATGTATAACGTAAAAGAAGTCGAGTTAATGTTTATAACTTGGATGACGCTCCGAGTCGAATGAATCGGACGTTGTAAGATAAGAATAAGGTAACGTAAAATGCTTAACGCTATAAATGCGTAGATTTAATATGAAATGATCGTTCTAAGTATACAAATGATTGTATGACTTAGACGATGATGAATGAATCCTGAGGTATGCCAATTAGTTGCCAGAAAGCCATAAGGAATATGAATTTGACTTAACGAACATTAAAGTTTAATAGTTCAGATAAGTTAAGGTAAGTTAGTGTTGGTGAAAATCAATACACTTAAAAACACGCAAGTGCATGTGGTCAACAAGTAATATAGTAGTGAATAGAGTATCGTTCCCACGAGGACAAAATATCAAGAATCTTAACTTCACAAGTACCAATTTTGTATTAACCCTAACTTTATTAAACTAATCAATTCAATGATTTAAAATTATATAAAAAAAAACTAAATTAATAAAAAAATTAACTATCACAAAACAGTCACCAATAACGAAATCGGGAATTTCAAACAATTAATGGAGAATTAGACTTATGATTTAACCTTGAGCTTCACTCTGATTTTCAAACCTTTATTCAACTCAATTCAATATTCCAGTCTATTAATCAAGAACACGAACATAGTAAAAGTCATCTCTCGATGCACTAATACCATATTAACATCAATCCAAAATTAAGATAGAAATCTGTTAAACCCCTAAATTAACCAACTCACTATATCTCTATGTGAACTGCAATGAAAGAAGGTTGAAGTTTAAGCTCTCTATATGGTCCCATGAAATCGATGCCCCATACATCAAAGATTTCCACTTCAAGAATTGTTTGTAGGGGCATCTCATTCCGTTTCGATATGTTTCCCACCCTTTGGCATCAATCACACGTTTTCACAAATTGGTGGGCGTCTTTGAACACCGTAGGCCAATAAAAGCCAGATAGAAGAACTTTCGCCGTGGTGCGCTCACTCCCGTAATGTCCACCGTATGTCGATGAATGGCATTTTTATAATATGCTGTGGACTTCACTGTATGGGATACATCGTCGAATCATCTTATCGGCACATTGTTTGAATAAGTACGGTTCATCCCACATGTACCACTTGACATCATGTAGAAACTTCTTTTTCTGTTGTCGTGTAAGATCCGGTGGAAGCATCTTGCTTACCACACAATTCGCTAAGTCTGCATACCACAGAAATTCTGCATTCAACCCAAATAACTGCTCATCCGGGAATGTCTCGTTGATCACGCATCTATCTTCATCCTTTTTCTCCGGATTTTCCAGCCTTGACAAATGATCGGCAACTTGATTCTCCGTCCCCTTTCTATCTTTAATTTCTAAATCAAACTCTTGAAGTAGGAGAATCCATCGGATAAGGCGTGGCTTAGCATCTTTTTTCTCTATTAAGTACCGAATCGCTGAATGGTCCGTGTAGACTATTACCTTAGTCCCAATCAAGTATGCCCGAAATTTGTCGAATGCGTATACCACTGCAAGCAATTCCTTTTCCGTAGTAGTGTAGTTCATTTGAGTCTATGTGAGTGTTTTGCTTGCATAGTATATGGCGTGAAACACCTTGTCTCGTCTTTGGCCCAAAACAGCCCCAACCGCATAATCACTCGCATCACACATAAGTTCGAATGGCATTTTCCAGTCTGGTGCGACTATCACGGGGGCTGTAGTTAATTTCTTCTTCAATAGGTCAAACGCGGACTTACATTCCGTAGTAAAGCTGAAAGTGGCATCCTTCTCTAAAAGACTGCATAGAGGTTTTGCAATCTTAGAGAAGTCTTTTATGAATCTCCTGTAGAACCCAGCATGCCCCAGAAAACTTCTAATTCCCTTAACTGAGCCCGGTGGAGGTAGTTTCTCGATCGTGTCCAACTTTGCCTTATCCACCTCTAATCCTTGAGCCAACACCTTATGTCCCAAAATTATGCCCTCTTCAACCATGAAGTGGCATTTTTCCCAATTCAGATGAGGTTTGTATCCTTACAATCATTTGCAATACCATGACCAGATTCTCTAAGCAAGTGTCAAAATTGTCCCCATAGGCCAGAAATCGTCCATGAAGACTTCAACGTTCTTCTCCACCATATCCAGAAAATAGCCATCATACACATTTGGAAAGTTGGGTGCATTGCCTGATCCAAATGACATTATCCACGAATGCAAAGGTGCCGTAGTAAGGCCAAGTGAATGTTGTCTTTTCTTGATCCTCAGGAGCGATAGCAATCTGATTATATCCCGAATATCCATCCAATAAGCAGTAAAACTTATGTCCCTCTAACCTGTCTAACATTTGATCGATAAAAGGTAGCGGGAAATGATCCTTCCGGGTTACCTTATTCAATCTCCTATAATCGATGCACACCCTCCAACCTGTTACTGTCCTTGTTGGAATTAACTCGTTGTCCTCATTCTGAATTACCGTCATTCCCCCTTTCTTAGGCACACAATGAATCGGACTTACCCATTTACTGTCGAAAATTGGATATATGACACCGGCATCCAATAATTTTAGAATTTCCTTCTTGACCACTTCTTTCATGATTGGGTTAAGTCGACATTGATGCTCCACCGATGGACTTGCATCATCCTCCATCAGAATCTTGTGCATGCAAAATGATGGGCTAATGCCTTTTATATCCACAATCGTCCATCCAATCGCTGATTTGTGATCCCTAAGCACCATCAGCAACTTTTCTTCCTGCAATTCGTTAAGTGCAGCAGAAATAATTACACGTAAAGAATTTAAATCGCCTAAATACGCATACCTGAGATGTCGTGGAATATTAAGATGCTCGGGAATATTAAATTACTGACAGTAGCGATCTTTAATGAGCCCCATAACGGAAAACAATTGGATGAAGAAAACAAAAATATAAGTTGTTTATAAATAACGGCGTAGTTATTACTGAATTAATACTATTGGAATACCCGGTGGTTAAAACACACTAATCTGGCGTTGTTGAGCAAGAAGCACATGGTATTGCACCAATTATTGATTCTTACATAAGAAGGCACTACTCAATAATTATTACTGAGAATTACTATTCAAGATTTTATTTTATTGATTCAATAATTGCTGCATTGATATTTTATATTACTGTTGTTTTAATAAATTGTCATTACACAGTATTTTCCATTATCGAAGCAATAATTCATATTATCTGAATAATATTATTGGATAACATTATTGTCAATATCTAGAAAGTTTTGTCTAAGGAGAGGTTTGGTCACCTAATTGCGCGCCAAGAGGAGAGATCCTTATTGAAAGCCCCTCTTTCTGAGGAACGACTGGTTTCGATACTATGATTGTGTAATATTATTTGTGAATAATTAATTATTGATTTATATAATGAGGAAAATATTGATTTTATGTGGATATAGATGGAGAAAATTTTTAATGTGACAATTGTTGAAAATTAATATTTTATCTTTTACGATAAAATAATTCATTTAAATATATTATTTTAATAATATATTAGCGGTGATATTTTTATAATGAATGTGGGATATATGAGTATATGAGGAGTAAGAGTATTTATGTGGCATTAAATGTTTAACACATATTTTGTGTGTTGGTGGACACAATTATTGATAGAAATTTGATTATAGCTTTGTAAAATCGTCTGTTTGTGGATTTTTGGTCAATTTCTATTTGGAATTTGGAAAAACTTTCTTCTTCAAAGTTGTAGAGAATTGAATTTCCTATAGAAAGTTTTGAGATTCGAATTTTCTGATAAAAGGGCTATTTATTATGAATTATTGAAGTTCTGAAGTTCCAAAATAATTGATTTTTGGAAGTTTTAATTATTTTTATTAAGAAAAACATTTTTATTGTTTTTGGCACATGTGTGGCTGAAGTTTGGACTAGATTTGTGTGCGTAGGAAATTTGATTATATATATTATTATTATATTAAATTTTCTGCTTTGGTGTTCTAAGCATTTTCCTATAAATAGGGTGCTTAGGTTGAAAATCACACCAGAAACTGAAGTTTTCTCTCTCTATATTATCGAGCGTATTCTTGTGAGTATTTTGAGTATACTTTGAGTATTACAATACGGTGCAAGTTCAATTCATAGCCTATATCCGGTGTTTCAATCAGAAGTACTGTCTTTCGAGGTAAGGGATGTTATTTTATTCGAAAATGATATTATTTCTTCAATATCATTATGCCGAAATATTGGTTGGAAATTTTTATCAAATTTAGAATTTTTTTCATGTCGGGGTTACTATTCATGAGTTACTATTCACGAGTTACTATTCATGAGTTACTATTCACGAGTACTATTCACGAAGCGTGAAGATGTTTTTTTGTGAAATTTCTATCTTTTGGTGTCTGAGAGTTACTATTCACGATATCGACATTATTCATGTATCTGACACTATTCACGAATACGGCACTATTCATAGAAAAATGAAATTTCTTCTTTTTGTCCAAAATATCTATTATGGATACTAGCTTTGATTGTATCCATGTTTTGATCATTCTTGAATTTTACTCCACTCTGATTACTTATGAAGTATTTTTGAACTTGGATTGTTTAAAATACTTAATCCTTAATATTTATTCTTTTGTTTCAATTGGATTCGTTTCCTTTAAAATATTTTTCATCATCCTCGGTCCTAAATGATGATATTCTTGAATATCTTTGGCACCTGTAGTGCAAAGATGAATGATTTCTTGATGAATATCTTTGGCCCGTAGTGCAAAGATGAAGCAAAGTGTTGAGATGAACATGAATGGTGATTAATATCTTTGGCCCGTAGTGCAAAAGATGAATAGGTGTTTAGATGAAATGACCAAATGATGAATATCTTTGGCCTGTAGTGCAAAGATGAATATTTGATTCCAGATATATATTGATTGATGTTACAGGGATAAAATATCGACGATGAACTTTTAAATTCATATATAGAAGATAGTAGTTTGCATTCTCTACTTAACTCTTCTAATGAATTATTATTTTCGCTGCTAATATTTGATTTAAAACTTGTGTCTATTGTATTTCTATTAGATTTTTCCCTGTTGAAGACTAATAATAATTTGTTGTATATTATCTTAGTCATAATATTCTTTACTGGGCTAGTTGAGCTCACCCTTTTCCTTTTTGTTCCATTTTTCTTCTCAGGAGGCGAGAATGTAGCGAGTACGAGTCGGGGTATGGAATGATGGTTATAGAGAGAGTTGTTTAGTAGTCCTCACCATTTTTGTAAAATAATGTATAAATAATTGTGATGAGGATTTATTTGGGTATGTATATTGTCTAGAAGACAATAATTGAATTTAAACTCACAGTTTATATGTTGTATTAATAAAGTTGTAGTTATTTTTGTACCATGTATTTGGCGACTCAGAATGGGTTGGATGGAATGGACCTATTTTGGGGGCGTCACAGTTACCGTACAATTCTATCCTTCCACCATACAATGTCCCAATTAAATATAAGACATGAAATTACTGTCAAGTTTTATTTTACTCTTAAATGCACAACTCCAAATAATGCAAATTAGAAACTCCTTTCTAATTTCATTCTGCCTTGGCCAAGGACTACTGGGTTATCATTTATCAAATCATATAGGATATTTCTCTTCTTTTACTAGAAGTGGTAGATTCTTTATTAATCATACATTATCTCCATGCATGACTTATTATACCCAAGCATACCCTTTGATATACCCTAAGGGTCTTAAGGAATAAGTCAAAGTATAATTTATCATACACAAGATAGTATGATGATCTCAAGTCCAAGGATCACTTGTACTACTATCACCACAGGAATTCCTATTGACATGCAAGTTAAACTCCATTAGGTATTCCTTAGCGAGTCACGTTCAGTGAACTTATTCTCTAATAAGCACCTACATACTTGCTTTTGTGTCTCCACACAAATGTTCATGAGATCAATCATCCTCATCCAATGAGCAAGCAACGTATATACCAATCTATCCGGATTCACTAATCCCCAATTTAGTAATCCAACGATTGGGAACTATTTTAGTTTTAAGCTTTCTAAGAATTTAGATCTCATTAGAATGATCATCATCATTATTCTAAAAGCATTGCTTAAAACTATAGGTTTATCACATATTATAAAACAGCAGCATGTAGATAATTAAAAGCCTTTCATTAATTAATACTTTTTATTAATAAATGAATAAGATTATTAAAAAATATATGCTTTATCATCAAACATGATTGGCTTGTGTGCATACTACTTTTAATCTCCCACTTGCACTAAAGCCAATTACCATGGTATCCCATACCCTTCTTCTCTAAGTGACGATTATCCTGCTGTTGGATAAGCTTTAGTTAACAGATATGTAATGTTTTTCTTGAGAGTCCACTATCTCTATAGTGATTTCCCATCATTTAATGATTCTTATAATCAAATGAAAGTGCCACAACACATGTTTAGATCCAAGATGAGACTTAAGAACTATTCCTAGTTCTGTAATGAACTTATCATCCAAACAATCAACTTGTAGCTTCATTTACAGCTATATACTTTGTCTTTATTATTAAACCAGCAAGTCTTTGTTGTTTGGAATCTTTCCAATTCACTACACAATGATATTCTCCAGAATATGACCGATCATCATCAGGTCTCGTATATTTTATTGCATACATGATTGTTAGTCATGCGATCTCTCTTTTAGAAGTCTATGGGGACTATTAAGAGAGATACACTCCAGGGTTCACCAACATGAGACATCTCTTGGAGTTTGTCATGCTAAACAACTTTAGCATCAAATGAATATACGTTTCTTGGATTAAGTCGAGCATCCTCTTGAATCTATCTATATAGATTTTATCTCCAATTAAGATACTCTTCCAAAATTATTCATGGAGGAATGTTTAGACAATTTTATCTTTACTGATTGTAGTATTGGTATGTTATTTTTTTATCCGTATTATATCAACATATAATACTAGGAATATCACGACGCTCCCACTGACCCTTTTGTACACACTAGGTACATTCTTATTTTTTGATAAAATCAAACTCTTTTGATTGTCTCATCAAAACGAATGTTCCATATTTGAGAAGCTTGATTCAATCCATTTCTCTGAGTGTCTATAACTCTTACCTCATCGTATGTAACTGGATCATCATCTTCTATGATACGTACCTCATCATCATCATCCATGATGAATCCTTACCTCCCAGGTATCTTCGGTACTATTCCAGATTTAGGATTCGGTTGTGGTACAATAGGTCTATCTACAAGTTCCTCTTATTTGACTTATAGTATTTTATGGTTTTTGAACTCTTCAAGATTCTATTATCGTCCCACTAGCCCCTTAAATGATACACATCTTTATCTTAGAAGGCAGCGTGTTTCGCAACAAACACCTTTTGCTAAGTAGGATTATAGAACATATACCCTAAACTTACTTTAGGATGTCCCACAAATCTATACTTGTCAAATCTTGTCCCAAGCTTATCCTTTGAAACCTTTTCACATAAGTTAGACAACCCCTTATCTTAACATATTTAAGATTAGGAGTCCTTCCTCTCCATATCTTTTATGGAGTCTTGTGACAGGATTTTGAGGTTACCTTTTCGTAGATATGCAGCCATTTCTAGGAGATTGTCCCAGAAGGATACTGGAATGTCGGTAAAATCATTATGGACCTCACCATGTCTAACAAGGTACGATTTTCCCTTTCAGATACATCAATAAATTATTGCATATCAGGAGGCGTCCATTGTGATAATACCATTTGAGATGATTTATAAAATCATTGTACAAGTATTCCTTCCTTGATCCGATCAAAGAATCCTAATACTTTGCCAATTCGTTTCACTTTTGAATTATTTGAACTTTTCAAATAATTCATACTTGTATTTCATCAAATACAAACATTCAACTCTTTGAATAATCATCTCCTTTTTCTTATACTAATTTGTTCAATATACAAAATTATTTTTCACGTAAGTCAAGTATATTAAATCCATTAAGTAATTTTCCATTTCTATACAAAACATTATTATTATAAATAGAACAATAATTGTTCTTAAATATAATACCAAAAATTTCATTGTCCAACAACAAAATAAAAATAATATTTCCAATGAGAACGGGAATACAATAACAACTTATTAACTTAATAGATTTGCCCGTAGGCAGTGCTAAACTATAAGTTCCTAAGGCTAATGCAGCAACCTTTGCTTTATTTCCCACACATAGGATTACTTATCTTTGTTTAGCTTTCTATTTCTTCTTGGTCCCTTCATAAATCTATATTTATGATAACCAAAGTCGGTATCCAATACCCAAGTAGAACCTTGACTTAAAGAAAAATGCATTTTAAATCATGAATAAAATTGTATTTGTAACTGAAACTTCACTAAGCTTCTTTTGGTTAGCCTCTGCAAGATGCTTCTTGCAATTTCTTTTCAGTGACCATGCTTATTGCAGTGGAAGCAAACTCCTTTGTTATCTGCATCAGTTTTGTTCTTATTATCCTTTATTTTTTCCTTTTCTATTTACCTTCTTATAATTGTTCTTCCTTTTAGAAGATCCTTTGAACCCTACCAGTAAGACTTGGTCTTTCTTGGTTGGAAAGTGACTCTCAACATTTTTTAACATGTTAAGCAAATCAGCGAGGCTGATATCTAACTTGTTCATATCAAGAATTACAACAATTATGAAAGGAGTCCGGGAGTGAGTGCAAGATCAAATCTTGGCTCAATTCTCCATCCATGACAAAATCAATTGTCGTAATTGATCAATAAAATTTATTATGTTAAGTACTTTTATCTGTACTGTAGTGTCATCGGTCATTCTAGATCGGAAGAGCTCCTTAGATATCTGATATCTATCAGTCCTACTTTCCTCACCATCAACTACTTGATATGCAAGAATATAGTAAGAGCATCTATAGTTTCATGCTGATGCTGAAGCTTGTTACTCATGGATACGAGAATGATGCATTGAGCCAACTGTGCATCATCTTGCCACTTTCTAAAAGTAGCAATCTCTTCCTCATAGGCATTGTCTGCAACCCTTGCAGGGATAGGCGTATTAAGGACATAAGATAGCTTTTCAGCCATGAGAACTTTTCTCAATTTCCTTAACCAATCCGTTTAATACGGTCCAGTCAAATAACATCTAATATGTTTCGCAGTGATAGTAATTTAGACATTGTAAAATTCTGTAAATAAATTTGTAATTAACAACATTTTAACATACATTCTTTTATTAATTACCAAAATAAATTAGGTCTTGTTTTAAATTGGTATCTCCCACTATTTTTTTCAAACTATATTACCCTCACTTATATAGTTCGACAAAATCTAATTAAAGATTTGCTAGTGAGAATAAGGATCTCATTTCAAATGTATATAGCCTTGTGGTGACACAATAAACTATATATAAATAAATAGGTAGACAACTCTTGTCAATTACATCAACTATACAACTCCTATTTTGCCTCTTAGATTATTTTGATCAAGTGGTGGCACATCCGAATCAAAATTATCCAAGTTAAGTCCAACCTAGCACTCCATATATTCAAAAAAGAAAAATATTGTCCTTGTGGTGACACAACAAAATAATATTGTTCAATTTTTTTTATAAGCATAAAATGTGATAAATTAACATCTTAAATAATTAATACTTGCCTTGTGGTGACACAACAAATTCATATTAAATATTTAATACTCTATTAATTTTTATTATGCTAGAAGGCGACGTTAAATATTCCAAATATCTTTGAAGGCTTTGGACTTAATATAAAAAATTTTGAGGGGTTTTGTTATTAATTTGTCTCATCTTGTTTTTAGCGCATGCACACACACACACACACACACACACACACACACACACACACACACATATATATATATATATATATATATATATATATATATATATATATATATATATAAAATACGCGTTATATTAATGAACATGCGAAGCATGTTTGCATAATATATAATATATATAGTAAAAGCATGCACATATAGAATACTATATTCTACCCGGATTGATTATGAACTTTTATTTTAGTTTGGTTCACTAGAGCCACCAAGTGAACCAAAAAAGTCAAACCCTAGGGGTGCAAGAATTAATATTTAAATATAACTATTACATTTAAACGCGGGCTCCATTACAAACGGGTCTTCAAGTGCTCCTTGCTCCTCGATCTCCAATTCTTCAAAATAATTCTAACTATTCCTATTACAAAACTATTTAAAATAAATAGATACCTTGATCAGCAGTCAAGGGGAAGTACATAGGAGAGAGATATAATTTACATTAAGAAAAAAATTAGAGAAGACGAGGTGCGAAGACCCCATTTAATAAAACTCATACACTCATGCATCCAACTAAAATAAAATCCAATCACATTGATCAATAGTCCATAATCAATCCCAATTATTATCATTCACATCACCATATGCATCAATAAATAACATTCATCTCATGAATAATAAACATTTAATATATATATTGATATCATTTAATGGGCAAATTTAGTTAGTATAAAATCTATTTTTGAATCAAAATAAACTCCGTTATTTTAATCCAAATTTAAATCAAAATAAAACTATTTAATTTTAATTTATCCAATTTTGAATAAAATAAACTATTTTATTTTAATCAAAATAAACCGATTTATTTTAATTAATTATAGAATCTAATTCCATGTAAAAAAAAACTCTTTTATTAAAAAAAACGCATTCTCTTTCTTATTCACAAATAAATTCCTTTATTTTGAATAATATGAAATCTTATTCTATATCTAAATAAACTCATTTATTTAAGGAAATTAGGATCCAATTTCAACTCTAATTAGTTACATGGAATCCAATTCCAACTCTAATTAGTTAGCATGAAATTCAATTTTAAAATTAAAATAAACCTTTTATTTTAAGATTAAAATAAACTTTTAATTTTAATTATAAATTATTATATATATATATATATATATAATATCCGTATATTATATATAATATATATATATCACGGAATGTGATTCAATATATATATATATATATATATATATATATATATATATATATATATATAATATATATATATATATATATATCACGGAAGTAACAAACTTATGTTAACAAATAACGTGGGCAAAGTACAGCAATCAGGTAACCTTTAATTCTTGTTAACTATTAACATATATTAATCAGGTTATCTATAATTCTTGTTAACTATTAAACAAAGTACAGCATGTCCGTGAACTAGTATATATAATAACCGAAGCATGGTCCCCTTTTATGAATCATTTACACGGACTAAGCGCAACAGGCTTTCGGAATTTTCCTTCTTTTTTTTTAAAATAAATTTTATACAATAAAATTAGGCTCAATTAAATTGTTCTAAACACATATCAATATACATATTAAATTAAAATAATTAATAATTTGCATAAAGGTTTGGCTCTGATGCCACTGTTAGGTTTGTAATATTCATGAACGCAATCAAATTGCACAAAATAAGCGGAAACGTGGAAAATCAGAGTTTTAAATTTTTACAAACCATATACCCGGATCATCATTTATGCACAACTATTAATTAAACGAAAAGATAAAGAATGAGAATCATACCATTGAAGATTCGAGCTTCTTCAGGTACAAGTTCACCTCCAAATCCTTTTCGTGTTCAACTTGAATCTACCGGGTTGGGTTCCTTCCTTCGATCAACGTTAGCCACCCAAGTGTTTGGCCTCTAGAGGTGATCCACCAAGGAAGAAGAAATATTCAAGAAGATGGATATTTGGCTAAACCCTAGTTTTCTATCTCTATAGAAAAAGAACGTACTCCACCAACTATTGGAATCACGTCTGTTGTGAAAAAGTCAACAACAACTCTACACCTATAATAAGACTCCTCTTATTTATACATGTAAAACCCCAACTTTTTAAATAAAGATGAATTTTCTATAAATATTATTTTTGAATATTATGGAGTAAAATTGATATAATGTTATAGTTGTGGGTAATATTTATAAATTTTGCAAAAGTACATAAGTTGTTATATAATATTCGATTGGGTAGGAAAATATTCGTTTTAACGAGGAATATTCAGTACAACGGCACAATCATTGGTGGACCCCACAGCGAAATTATTGTCGATTGAGAAAACGACAAAAATACTTTATGAAAATAACGGCGAAGTTTTACTGTTAAGCTGTTGAAACACCGGTGTTAAAAGTACACGATGTCTGGCGTAGTCGTTAATAAAGAAGCATACGATATTGATTATTGATGCTTACGTGAGAAGTCACTCGCTTTTGTTCAATTATTGCTATAGTAATTGTTGTAAATTTTACTTATTTTATGGACCTCTATTTACCTATTTTTTAAAATAACTTAGGTAGAAAATTATTCATTATATATATATATATATATATATATATATATATATATATATATATATACGGTTGGCATGTAATGAATTATTGGGGTTGGGGGTGGGGGTGGGGGTGGGGGTGGAGGGGGATAATCCGATTGTGGGAGGAGTTATTATTAGTATTATTATATATATATATAAGGTACTAAGTATTAGTATATATATATATATATATATATATATATGATGATGTTGATTAGTAAAAGCAAAGGAAAAGTCACGGGAGTATATCCCGTGAATTAATTAGACGCATGTGATATATATATATATAATATATATTATATATTATATTTTATTTAAAAGATTTTGCTTTAAATATGGACCGTCAGATTAAAGTAAATCAATCTGGACCGTTCATGAGTTAGTTACTATGTAGTCCATTTTTCTATAAATAGAAGCTAATTCCTTCATTATTTTCTTACGAATTCACTGAAGCTTTAGAGAGAGAAATTATAGAGAAACTATAGAAAAGTATTCTGTTACTTTCCTACTCTTATATCCAGTTTCTTTTACGGTAAGGGTGTTATTCTTTCTTATTCATTAAGAGAACTGTTGTTATTCCATTGCTTATTATTCTGTTGGAATAACCTGTATACGCGGTCTACCCTATACTTGGTGACATTCTTCTATTATTATTCTGCTAGAACATCCTGTCAATGTGTTTTACAGGACTGACCGGTTAAAATCTTTATTATTATTACATTTGAATATCACATGCGTGTGTACTGGGACTGGTTCCGTCTTTATTATTCTCGTTGGAACATCCTATCGATGCAAATTTTGCACGACTCGTTCCGTTATTATTATTATTCTATTGGAATAACTTTTGTCATGCAAGCAATCTTGCATGCATGGTGATTTCTTTTGTTATTCCATTTTTTATTATACTCAATTTGGTTAAAGTTTTGACTTCTATACTCCATGAAATTAGTGGAATATCCTTGATATTTGTGCTTCATCCAAAGTATCTTTTCATGGAACTATTCTTCGAGCATTCTTGAATTTTACTCTACAAAGCAAAGATCATGTTGACAATTTGGACGTTATCGGTTCCTAGATAAATTAATTCTTGAACTTGTTTTATTGAATTCTTATATCATTGTCATCATCCTCATGTTTATATTTTGTTGAAAGTCATCTCGTGCTTTCTGTAGTGCATAGATGGATTTGGTATGATTATGACGAGGAGATTATTCGGTGTAATCATGGTAGTAATGTTACAAATGATGTGGTAAAGTCCACATTGGCCCAGTAGTGCATTGATGGATAGTTGTTGGCATGATCATGACCATTAATAAATACACAAATATTCTTGGCCTGTAGTGCATGAATAATTGTGGTCGTGATACTAAATAATATCCTTGGCCGTAGTGCAGGGGTGATTCGATGATGTATAATATTTATTAAGCTGAGTCTCAGCAATAAAAGTGATGAAAAACCTTTTAAATCATAAAAGATAGTAGATTTTTTTTCTACTTGACTCTTTTAATGGATTGTTTGTTCCGCTCCAGTTAAACTTGATGTCTATTATATTTTATCAGTTTAACATTGTTGGAGACTAATGATAATTTATTCTGCATTATCTTAGTCATAATATTTCTTACTGGGCTAGTTGAGCTCACCCTTTCTTTCACTGTTCTCTTCAGGAAATGAGAATATAGTTGGGACGAGTCGGGGAACGGAGTGATGGTCCAGAGGATAGTATTAGTAGTCTTCACTATTCTGTAAAATAGTGTGATAATAATTGTAATGAGGACTCCTTTTGAGTTTGTATAATCTCTAGTAGACAATATTTGTATTCAAACTCACAGTTTATGTTTTGTCGTATTGTACACGACAGTTGTATTAGGAAGTTGTATTTGAATTCTGTACCATATATCTGGCGACCCAAGATGGGTGATGTATACCTAATTTTGGGGGCGTCACAATACATGTAGGCAACCCTCCTTAACAATTAAGAAATTGAGCTTTATTTTAATTAATTAAACTCTTCTAATTAATTAGGCTCCTAATCTTATTAGGAATAATTAATTGAACTTTTAATTAATTAGCCTCCTAATCTTATTAGGAATAAATGAGAGTACTTTTATTAATTAATTCCCAAACTCCTTTAGGAATTAAATAATAATAAAATAATAATAAAAATAATAATAATAATAATAATAATAATAATAATAATAATAATAATAATAATAATAATAATAATAAGACTTCTCTTATTAATTTATATTTAATATTTTCAAAATATTAAATAATAAATATTAAGCTATTTAATTTATTCTATCACCATAGATTAAATTAAATATACTTAACTTATTATTACGATTATGTCATTAACTTCTTAAATAATTATTCTTCCTTTTATGGTGGGACCCTTTAGGTTCTCCATATTAAACCAGTTGTGAATAAATCAATTAGAATAATTCTAATCTTATTTAAATAAATAATATTTATTCTACAATAGGGATAAGCCTCCCTAGCGATCAACGAATTTCCAGATAATATTGATTTCAACATTAATCATAAAAGAACCTTTGAGTAAATAGTTACCGTACAATTCTATCCTTCCACCATACAATGTCCCAATTAAATATAAGACATGAAATTACTGTTAAGTCTTATTTTATTTAATTATATGTATTTCGATTCTTAAATGCACAACTCTAAATAATGCAAATTAGAAACTCCTTTCTAATTTTATTCTGCCTTGGCCAAGGACTACTGAGTTGTCATTTATCGAATCAAATATGACATTTCTCTTCTTTTACTAGAAGTGGTAGATTCTTTATTAATCATACATTATCTCCATGCATGACTTATTATACCCAAGCATACCCATTGATATACCCTAAGGGTCTTAAGGAATAAGTCAAAGTATAATTTATCATACACAAGATACTATTATTGTAAAACCCCAACTTTTTGAATAAAGATGAATTTTCTATAAATATTTTTTTTGAATATTATGGAGTGAAATTGATATAATGTTATAGTTGTGGGTAATATTTATAAATTTTGCAAAATATGCAAGTTGTTATATAATATTCGATTGGTCGGGCAATATTCGTTTTAACAGGGAATATTCGTACAACGGCACAATCATTGGTGGACCTCACAACAAAATTATTGTCGGATTGAGAAAACGACAAAAATACTTTATGAAAATAACGGCGGAAGTTTTACCGTTAACTGTTGAAACACCCGGTGTTAAAAGTACAGTAATACGCGTGGTTGCATAGTAGCACACAATATTAATTATTGATGCTTACGTGATAAGTCACTCAGTTTTGTTGGTATTATTAATGTAATAATACAGAAAATCTTTTTATATAAAACAGAATACTTTTATAAAGTTATTCTATAAATAGAATATATTATATTCTATTATGCATAGTGTTGCATAGTATCTGTATAGTGTTTTGTATAGTAAAATCTTTTTATATATAAAAAATGAATACTTTTATAAAGTTATCTGTTTTATTAGACAATAATTAGAATATATTATATTTTATTATGCATAGTGTTTGCATAGTGCCTGCATAGTATTTGCATAGTGAGATAAGGGTACACATAGTGTGAGAAGTTTGTACTGGTGAAGTACTAATCAAGTTGTTTAAACTGATTGTAGGATGTCTGGAGAAGATAAGATGAGTATGGAGATTCCAATTTATCGCACCAGACCCGATGGCAGGAGTGAGGTGCCCTGAGTGAATCAGTGGAAGAAGTAGGAAAAGATGAATCTATGGTCAATCTGGGGAGCGATCATGATGATTATCCCGAGATGTATTTAAGTGGTGATGAGGAGGTAGAGTCTGAGAAAGATAAGGTGGAGAAAAAGAATAAGATCAAAATTGGAGAACAAGATCAGGAATCTGCAGAAGTCCAAGAACTTCGAAGTAAAGTGTTTCTTCTAGAGGAGTTATGGAAGACAGAGCGGGCATTACGCGAAATAACTGAAGAACGGAAGGAGCTCAAGGAGTAGGTGGACAGAATAAAGGCTGAAGGTGGTGGATCATCTAAATGGAAAATCAAGTTGCAGAAAGACAAGAAAAAGAGGAAGAGGGACAATGACAACCCTAATTCTGAAAAGTCAAACCCGAAGAAGAAGCAAGCATGTAGCAAGTGTGGAAAGACTCACGCGGGAGAATGCATGATGTGGAAGAATGTCTGTTTCAACTGTAAGCAGGAAGGACATATTTCTTTGAATTTTCCTAAGCCGAATTTGAGGAAGTGTTTCTAATGTGGAAGAATGGGTCACGGATTCAACAAGTGTCCCAAAAAGAAGAAGAATGGTGAATGGAGTGGTCGGTAGACAACATAGATATACGTGATAGTATCTTTTGGTAGAAGTTTCTGATATTAATTGTTGTAATATCGAGAATGATGTTTAAGCATATGTAAATATATATGTTTTATGAATGAAATCTTTATTTTCTATATGAATATAAGATTAAGATTAATTTGTGTGTTCTTAAAACTCATACTTATGGTAAGTTAATGACTCATGATTATATGAAATGTTTTAAACCCCTCAGTGAATGGACGCCAAAGGTCTGACTAGGATAAGTTCATACACTCATATAATTGTGGCAAGTTCCTGAACTCATAAGTGTGGTAAGTTTGACGAACTAGTAATAACTATGTGTGAATGGAGAATTGCAACTTTTTGTGTAAAGTTGTGTTAATAATCCTGATATGATTTAAAAAGGGATAGTAATATGTGAAGTACTAAATGTACTATGTGCTATTTGAATAAATATGCGATTATGCGAGAATTAATATAAGATTTTTATTTAAATCAGATCATGCCGTCTAGACAACAAAATCGAAACCAACGAGAAGAACAGTCAGTGAATAATGAAGGAGGTCAAGCTGACCCGATGCAAAACTTTGCGGATATGTTAGCCCAAGCTATGGAGAATAGAACTCCAGCTGCAAGAGGAAGAGTGAGGAATCAGCCAGCCGACAGATTGGCTAACTTTAAAGACTTTAAAGCGGTAGGACCGCCGAAATTCAAGGGAACCACAGATCCGATTTAAGCCCAAACTTGGGTGAAGGAGATGGAGAAAGCATTAATCATTGCGCGAGTGGCAGAAGAGCAGAAGACGGCTTTTGCAACATACTTAATGAAGGGAGAAGCCAATTACTGGTGGGAGACTAACCAAGCGAGAACGGGTAAAGCAGTGGTGACATGGACAAGATTTAAAGAAATGTTCTTTGAGAATTACTTTTCTATAAGTATGCAAGCTCGAATGGAAGTCAAGTATCTAGAACTAAAGCAGGAGAATATGTCTGTTTCTGAATACGCTGTTAAATTCAACGAATTAGCAGGGTTTGCACCTCATTAGGTGGATACGGAATTACGAAAAGCGAGAAGGTTTGAGAATGGGTTGAGGCCGAGTATATACAATAAAGTAGCTGTGTTGCAGATCAATACGTTCGCAGCTTTGATGGAAAAAGCATTAATTGCTTAAGGAGGGAGCGAAGCTGCATCTCAATTTCATTAAGAGAAGAAGAAGAAGACAAATGATGGTGGAAGCAGTGGGGGTAGTAATCCGAATAAAAGGAAATGGAGCGAGAATACCCAGTCCGATAATAAGACAAAATATAATAGGAAAGGAAGGGAGCCATGTTCGAATTGTGGGAAGAACCATGCTGGAGTTTGCTTGAAGAAGAAGGGAGTTTGCTACAATTATAGACAAGAGGGGCACATGTCGCCTAATTGCCCCAGTCCGAAGAAGATACAAGGTTGCTTTGTGTCGACGTCGGGATTTTTGAATGTCCCTTTCCGTTACTTGTTCTTTGGTGTTCTCATTTTAGGTGAGATTTGTTTGAAAAAAAAAGTGAAAAAGGTCTGACATGTATAATGTCGAAGATGGACTGTTAAGAGTCGCCAGTTGGTTTTTTAAACGGTTGTACCAACACAACTGAGAAAAGGTTTGCACATTGACCCAGTGGTGTGACATCGATATACTGAATCACGTGAAACCGAGATTCGTTTAGGGTCCGGGGACTTGGTTATGCGGGGGGAAGGTGTTAGGCACCCTCGGACATCCGTGTTACCACGGTGACCGCCTCTTTTCAAGAAACTATTATATGAGTGTGTGTGTGTGTGTGGGTCAATGTAATTTTATATGGAAGTTGTGCGAGGCCTCGTTCGAACCTATATACACAGGGTTTGAATTTATGTAAAAATTTAGTTTTTAGCAAGATATGGCAGTGATATTTTATAAAAGAGGTTTTTCAAATCCTGATGATCAATAGGAATTGAGACCTTTTACACTCCCATTTTTATTAAGTGATCGGCTTGATTGATTTTATTTGATTTGGATGCTGAGGCATCAAATTTAAAATAATATACAAAAATAATGCCGACTTCCTCGTGGGTATGGAAACCATCTGAGGAAATTCAGACATCGCAGAATAATTTACAAGCCACTTACAGCTGAAAATGTCCATCACGGGAACCGAATCTAGATTCAATGGGATGAATCTGTGATCACATGATTCCTAGGCTCACAAGATACTGCAGTTTATATGGAAGCAGTAAGCAGGTATATATATATATATATATATATATAAAAGCTATAAATATATATATACAGACAGGATCACCAACCACGAAGCACCTCCATGGGGGATAAGAAATGTAAATAAAGCTATTAATACGATCAACTGCCACGAAGTAAACTCCAGGCAGGACGAAACGTAAATAAAACTGAAAAAGCGATCAACCACCACGAAGCAAATAAACGCTCCTGACCGAAGTCTAGGCTCATCGAACAAAGTTCGACACACAGTTAATATATATATATATATAAGCAAATAAACGCTCCTGACCGAAGTCTAGGCTCAATCGAGGCATAACTCGATAATGTTAGTCAATATATATGTAAATATATATATATATATATATATATATATATATATATATATATATATATACAGACTGAAATGAAACCACGGACCAAAGTCCGGGCAAAACCAAGCAACACGACTCTCAACGTGTAGAAGGGTGTGTGCAAAGATGAAGAGAAAGACTCTAAAGTGTGTGAGAAGGCTTACAGCTGACTTCTAAAAAGGGCTTCTATATCTTTAGAGTGGGTAAACACTGGCTTTTGTGGGTACAAAAGAGGCTATATATGAGCTCACAGGTGTTTAAAAGTGATAAAATACACTGTATGGGCGAGTGCAGAGCAAATTGTGCAGGGTTTCCCCATCTTTTTCTCTTAGAAAATCAGCACCCCAAGCCCTCTATTTATAGGCATATGAGCCGCAGGTGTACCAGAGGCAACCCAGGTTGGCCCGAGTTTGTCGGGTCGGGTCGTCTCGAAGTACGTGCACTCAGACACTGTAATGTCCACTCGGATTTGTAGAAGTGAAATTCGGGCATCCGTTTGAGGTATGCAGGACCTATTTCGGACCGCTGTTGTCGAGAGTTGTACGATGGCATGGGATTAGAGTTTGTACGAAGTCATTGAAGATGGGACGATGCCCTCCGGTGTTCAAGCTTCAACTTTCATCCGTTACCCCGCACAATAGTCACTCGGGATTGGTTAGCCTTATGGGACATCGTTGCGTAGAGACGTGATGTGGTATCGTGTTTGATGAGATGACGATGTTTCTCCTCACCGGTGTTACCGCCAGATTGAGCTCATAAAGCAAACGTTGCTCAAGCTTCGCTGAGATTGGACTGCTGCAATTGTTGAAGGTCCTCATTGTCATCTTTGAGGTGTGCCTGTCTTCCCGATGTTATTGTCGGGTTGGTACAGTGTATCTCGTTGTGAGCGCCGAGATTGAAGCTGGTCGCATTTGTTACAAACATTTCCCGGGTTATCGCCGAAACTGCATTCCTTGGGGTTATCACCAAGGTTGGTGGCTATTCCCATGGTTGGGACTAAGACTGGATACCTCGGGGTTGTCTCCGAGATTAATCGGTCTTCTCCGGTGTGTGTTCCGGTATTATATCTGCAGGTCTCGGGGTTATCTCTGAGGTTGGATTTGGTTATTCCTAGATTGTGATCTGGGGTTTGATGTTGAACTTCCGGTAGTATCCGGTATGGATTTGGATTGTCTTTCAGGGTTCTCTCTAAAAACTTAATCATCCTCCCGCAATGTTAGAAACAAGAGAGATACGAAATATTTCGAGTGTCTACAGATGCCCCTCTTTATCATACTCATGCATGGCGATGTATGGGTAGGATGAAGAATCCTAGACACTTGAAACGTAACAAGATAAAACATGGTACTATGGATAGCAACATGATGCAAATGTATGATGCATGTGTACGTGGTTGTAGCCCAACATGTTGGGGATGATTGCAAGCTCCCTGTTGCTTCAACTAGGGATTGGCAATGATGATCAGATTTGATGTGTAAGCCGAATCCATTAGGATGTTTGATGTTGGAGTTATCACCAAATTCCTGTGTCTTTGATAACGACTTGATCCTGACGATGTACCTCTTATATGTAAGCGATCTGTGGGGATAAAGCTTGATCTGTTTGAGGATGTGTATAACATATTCCATCATCTATCCTCTTTGATAATGTTGACCTCTCCTGGTTAGTATCGCCAGAATATGTCACGATTCTGTTGGATTTACTGCCAACAACAAATGCTGTCAGGGATACCTGCCCTTCGTTGACGTGTGAATCAATGGCTAAAACATCCTGTGGGATATACTGTCAAGGTTGCTTGACCTTCACTGACGTGTGAATCAACGACTGAGATTCTGTAGATTGTCAAGGTTGCTTGACCTTCACTGTCGTGTAGATCAACGGAGCATTGCGTTGTGACCCCCGCCGGGGATCCGCTGGGGAATATGAGCAGTTGGGTATGAAAACCTCGAATAGCTCTATAGCTCTGATAGGTTTAAACGCTATCGGCTGAAATGACGTCAAGGTTGCTTGACCTTCGTTGATATGTGTGTCAACGGCTGAGCATGCGTTGCTACTCCCGCCGGAGATATACGTTGTAACCCCCGTCGGGGATCTACTGGGGACGCATGAATACGTACGCCACTACCAAACGGTTTTCAATGCTTCGATGGGTTTTCTTGCCATTAGTTGAAATAACGTCAAGGCTGCTTGACCTTCGTTGATATACATGTCAACGAATGAACGTGTTGTAACCCCCACCGGGGATCTACGTTGTAACCCCTGTCGGGGACATACATTGTAACCCTCGTCGGGGACTCATGTTGTAACCCCCGCCAGGGACATACATTGTAACCCCCATCGGGGACTCACGTTGTAACCCCCGTCGGGGACTCATGTTGTAACCCCCATCGGGGACTCACGTTGTAACCCTCGTCGGGGACATACATTGTAACCCCCATCGGGGACTCATTTAGGGTAACGACCCGGAGTTGGCGGCATCGGACCTGTACGAGGTATTGCCGGATGTGATTTGTGACAAATGAGAACATTAGCAGGGTATACCTCATGCTCGGGTGACTACCAATGGGCGATGTACAGATTCAAAGTCTCATCCAAGAAAACCAGGATTGTATGCTGTTTTGCTCAATCGCGTGGCATATTTATTCCCGATTTGACCTTTCTAGCCCGTAAGAACTCCGTTTCAACTCGAACTAGATCGAGCGGAGGGTGGGACCCATAGTAGTGGTGCCGCAGTGCACCGCCATAGCGCAGTGGGCTGCTGCGCCAATCGTGGATGATAAATTCCAGCAGATTGCTCTCACAAGTCACTTTCAACTTGTTTCGCAAAGAGAGAACCGCGAGCCATCTTCAGATCTGTTGAGTTCGAGCTGCTTTCTACAAATTCTGTCACCGTACAAGTGTTCTACACTATCCTGGTAACGTATGCATGTATTTTTTTCCAATTTCTGTCCGTTGGATTGTGAGTTATCGCACGAAATGCATCTAAACACATAGTAGTGATTATGTATGCACAAATGACTTGATAAAAAATATTCAACATAGCAAATGTTAGTATTAAACCATGCTGAACATAATGATGTGAAAAAATTTGACTTTTGAGACAGTCAAATTGGCACCTTTTTCTGCTATTTTTTGTCCTATTTGAGGTCCAATGAGAAAAAGGTAGAAAGGCAATGTACTCTTAGCATTGAGGTTGGCCTTATGCATGATGATTTTGATTTTTAATGCATATTTTATGTAAATAACTTTGGGGCAGGTGTGCTACTGAATGGCCACCTAGACATGCCTGTGTGCATGTGGATAGTCCTATTTTCAAAGGGGACTATGGCAAAGTTTTTTCCAAATGTAGGCATTTTGTAGTCATGTAGTTTAACTCTATTATATGCTAAAGTAAATGCATACATGCATATATTCATAAATGCATTTTAAAAAGCTCTAGGTAAGGAAATACCTCACCCTTTCTGAGGTGATTTGGAGACTTGTTGTCCAGATATTATGGATCCGGATCAGCCGAGCAGTTCTTACATGACCGCTTCTGGCATACGGTGGAGGGCTTCTGAAGTGCCACATCCTCGTTCTGTCAAACAGCCTCGCCGGTTGGTGGAGACCGTGATACATCCTGTCCAGGTAGATGTTCCAGACGTTGAGGACGAGGAGGCGGATATTCCGATTGAGGATCTCGCTTTCGCTACATATATCCCTCGCAGGGAGCTTCCGAGCATTCAGGTGGTGAACCCAGAGTTGTTGGGTGATTTGGGCAGACATCCATCGATGTATTTGCATGCTAATGAGGTATGGCGTTAGACTTTGATCTTTCTTCTTTCCTATTGATGAGGATTAAAGGGTTTTGATGTTGATATACATTTTTTGCAGGTTCTAGGTTTTATACAGCCTCGAGGGAACAGGTTTAGCATCCACTCCATGTACCATGTGCTTCATCCTGACTATAGAGCAGTAGTGCATGAGTGGGGATTTGGGGCATTTTTCTCCATCCTTCCCCGTCGTTGTCCCTGGGGTTACCTTAGGGCTTTGTCTAAGCAATGGTTTCATCAGACTCAGTCACTCCATCTGTTGGATTGCGAGGTGATGATGATGCCTATGGATTGGCGATTTATCACAGGTATGGAGTTTGGAGGGGAGCCAGTGCCTTGCATGGTGAATACTACCCCTACTGCCGTCAGATCCTTATTAGGAGTTCCGGCAGAGGCGCACAAAGGTAGGGCTATCCGCTCAGGTCCTTTGAGCGTAGATGCTATGAGGGGGCTATTGAGTGAGCCCATGCCTGATGATGTCAGGATCAGGGATCGCGTTCTATGGCGATTGTTCCTGATGATCATTCGAGGCTGCTTCATAGCAGATAACTTTTTTACGGTATCTTTTGCTTTGGTCAGTGCCACACACAATGTGGACCGTATAGGAGAGTATGACTGGGGCTCTTATACCTTTGCCTATTTCCTCCAGGGCATGCGCATGCACTCACAGGGTTTGACCGAGGCTTGGCTAGGATTTTACCCATTTCTGCTGGTGAGTATTTCTATTGTCTTTTCCTATTCAAAGGTTAAGAGTGTTTACTGATAGCAGATGTTTTGCCATTGTGTTGGCAGTTTTGGGCCTATGAGAGGCTCCCATGTTTACGTCCTATGAGTGTGTTAGGTTTAGATACCTATCCACGAGGACGACGATGGCACCATTCTATTTTACCAGAGGTCCCTGTATTTGAAGGATTCACTCACTGCCGTATGCAGCTGGAGTTGCTAACGGCGGGTACCATTACATGGATTCCCTATTCAGGGGAGCATTTGACCATCAGCTTTGAGGATGGACATCCGACAGGAGTCGAGTATTTGATTTCCACCAGGAGAGTTCCTCTCTTCACTTATGGAGGCTGGGAGCTCTATTTAGGAGAGCGTGATATTAGGGGCACCACAGGGGAGATCCGTATACTGATCCTGCCTCCTGTCAGGCGTCATTGGCCCATATCACAGACACCCGTCACTGATATTCCATTGTTGGAAGTTGACGGTTTTGCTTTATCAGAGGGTCCATGTACTCAGGAGATATTCCATCGTTGGTGGCTCCTCAAGACTATTGGGGGCCCGATCCGTGCTACTACACGCTTTCTGACGGGACATGGTTCTAGGATCTTTGATGATGACGGATTGGGTAGCTTGTGTTCGAGCTCCAACTCATATGACCCAGATTGATAGCTTGACCCGACAGTTGGATCAGGCACATGTATTTATTCGGCATTTGGGCAGAGATCCAGCAGAGGCGGAGTCATTTGTTCCTTCCATTCGGTATTTGGTCCCTCAGACGACCCATTTGGTTTTGCCGGCGGAGATCCTCCTCTTTATAGGCCTGACATCCCTGTTGATAGAGATCCAGTGACTCAGGAGGAGTTACATCAGGTGGACAGGATTGAGGACGTGGACATCGAGACCCCGGTCTTCTTTCTCGATGTGTATTCTCGTTATATCTTTTGATAGGCCTCTGTTAGATCTTTGGTATTTGTTCCCCATTCTCGCTATATCTTTTGATAGGCCTCTTGTAGTAATAATATGCGTCGTGCCCCATTTCCTATATTTGTAGGCAGACTGAAATGATGTATTAGATGATGATATATCTAAGAATGTATGCACCGTCTTTTCATTCCCTATATCATATTGCCATCCATTATCTGTTATGCATGTATCATGTTATGCATATGTATATATGCCAGAGATATTCGGCATTTACCCCTGGATTGTCTTATGACACGGCTCGCACAGATGTCTTCTTCGACAGTTAGCCGTATAGATCATACCCCACCGTCAATGGTGGCATTGGGTATGCGATCGTGGTACGATAGCATGTCACCGCCAGACAGGGTGACTGTAGATCTGTTGCTGCAGCATACCATGACCCTATTGGCTTTTTAGGTTCCCGCATGGTTTGTAGACGGGATGTTAGAGCATTAGCTACCAGCTAGGCAGGTATTCTGATTTGGCACCCATGAGTTGACTCCTACCCTAGAGGAGTATGCACGATTGACGATGCTGCCCTTAGACAGACCTTGCGTGCACATGGCTTTGGGAGACATGAGCAGATGATTCATGACTCTCACAAGATTGCAGCGCAGAGTAGTGCAAAATGAGCTGACATCTGGCCATGTGATATCCCAACATTTTCTGTATGACAAATTTGGTGCGGAGGATGGCTACTCACGACATTCCGGGGATTTCACCGGGTCGGAGGATCATTGGCGTTTGGCCAGAGTTGATGTACTGATGCTATGTGTACTTTCATATGTGTACATGTCGCGGTATATGGATGAGATAGATATAGGAGTTATCATGGCCGTAAGAGCTCTCAGGGAGGGTCGTACCATTGTGCCTAAGATTGTAACAGAGACTTTGCAGTCAGCATCCTACTGCTGTACTTACCCGTCAGGAGTGTTCACTGGGAGTTCAGTCATGCTGTATGTGTGGTTCATGTCACACTTGAGATGGGTTGGTACCCTTAGACGGCATGGGTATTGCTTCTCCCATGATGTGGCTATGTCATATTCATTTTAGCCATCAGAGTGTATAGATGCTCAGTCCTGGTCCGCATTTTAGCAGATATTAGAGATCCATTTAGCATATTATTGTGCTCGGGGCTTTGCTCACCCTACAGCTTCACTACTCACGCTCCGGGCATGGATTTCCTCCCCCTGGCTGGCTTGAGGGGCGTGACTACTTATCATCCACTGGTTGTGATGTCGCAGTTCGACCAGTTCCAGGATTTTCATCCTTTCGAGGCGGCAGTCGGTCGTTAAACTTCTCGATATCTCTCCAGAGAGGACCGATCTGGTGTATATGCTTCTTTGGGATCGGCGAGAAAGCTACTTTTTCATCGGTCATCCGGTTATTCCGCGAGTATTTCGCATGGATGGAGCGGAGATTTTATCTATTGCAGCGAGATTCTGATGACTCGAGAGCGAGTTAGATGATGTAGAGCCTATGGAGGACATTGATACCTATATCGAGGAGGAGTCCACTGCTGGGTTGCCAACATTTCTTCTGGATTCTCCTAGTACCAGTACTTTTGTGATTCAAAGACTCTAAGACAAGATTTTAGAGCAGAGTCTTCATCTGATGACCTTTGAGAGAGATCAGATTCGATCTATGATGTCGACTTCTCTTGATGTGAGGGACGCAACCCTATTGGAGAGAGACGAGGCATTGGCTTATAGAGATGCCGCCGTCGCTGAGTGTGATGAGGCCAGGTCAGTCATAGACGCAGTGATAGTTGAGCGGGATATCGCCATATCTTCCTGGGATGTAGCCATCACAGATAGTACTGCAGTGAGGTCCCTTACCACTGGTATGATCACAGAGATGAGAGCTTATATTAATGATCACATGGTCACCATACAGATGGCTATAGATCTTTTGGGTCATGTGGATATTCTCGTACATGAGACCACAACTTCACCTCCGTCTTCTGAGAGGGACGCCATGTTAGGCTTGTTGGCTCGCATATACCCCGACTTGTAGATGAGCTTTTATTTACCTGCACCGACTAGCTTAGCCACTTTATCATGTACATTTTCCATTGTATATATCAAACAGCATTATATATGACAGGGAAATATATTTTTGGATCACTTCCCTTTTAGACATGCCTTGCTATTTTCTTGATATTTTGCCTGCTGCTCTAGGGCTTGTGATCTTGATGTATTCTGAATTCCTCCTGGATGGATGGACATTGAGTTGTCTCTAGATAGTTCAGAATGGATCATTGATCTATGTGGTTCCCTACCATCTTTGGTGTCTTAGGACTTGTCTCTGAATGGAAATATGGAGAGGAGTGTGGCTTTCCTCTCTGAGATTGACCGTACCACAGATGGTCGCCAGTACTTCTAATTAGGAGAAGCCTAGTTAATTCCACCTCTTATGGTTTGGTGTTGCTCTTCAAGGTATGACCGCAGCTTAGATGGTCGCCGAATCTCCTATTTGGGAGGAGTTCAGGTAATTCCATCCCTTTGGTCTGAAGCCAAATGAAATGTAATGGATTGAAAGAGAATCCCAGTACAAGTTGACAATGGTTTGTGTTTTGGTAGGGGGTGAGACCACACCATAAATGGTCGCCTTACGCATCTCTATTAAAGTGGAGATCGATTCTCATGTAGTTCAAACCTGGTGTAAGAGGTTCAACGCTGTATATGGCTGACATGGTGTAGGAATGTTTTTGTTGTTTTTAGTTTTTGTAATGGTAGAAATGTTTTTGTTGTTTTTGTTTTATTCGACCAGGCCATATGAAATGGTTGCCTACGTACTCCTATTGAAGAGGATATCAGGTCGACGTAGTTCGCCCCTCAGGGCGAGAAGAAAAGCGTGATCCCATGTGCAGGTCAGAGTGCGGGGAGGAGAAAGTTTAATCCTAGGTTGAGGATAAACTACAGGTATGAGAAGTTTGATCCCAGGTATGGGTAGCCAAACTGCAAGTGTGAGAGGTTCAATCCGCGGTGGGATGACCTAAGTTGTAGAAACACAGAGGAGAAAGCCAGGCTGCTGGTTATGAAAAGTATGTTTCCCTGAGGGGCAAAGTATAGAAAAGTTGTATGTGGTAAAGGGTTAAAGAACTGGAATGACTGGTGACCTGATGATTATGCACCAGGGTGTTTGCTGGTTACTTCAGACATAATATCGTTTCATGGTGTCTGAGTTGATGAGTTGTGGAAATTCATCGCCGTCCATTTCTTGCAATCTGAGAGCGCCTCCTGTCAATACTTCCTTGACAATAAACGGGCCTTCCCAGTTAGGAGCGAATTTTCCTTTAGCCTGATCTTGGTTGTCAAGAATCTTCTACAAAACCAAGTCATGTTGTTTAAACTATCGTAGCCGGACTTTTTTGTTGTAGGATATGGCGATCCTTTGCTGATATAACTGACCATAGAAGATAGTCGCGGTTCGCCTTTCTTCTATTAGAGACAATTGGTGATACCTATCTTGTACCCATTGGTATTCATCCGGTGGCGTCGATCAACACTACGAGAGATTCCATCTCAACTTCTATGGGGAGAACTTTGCTTCCATCCCATAGGTTAAAGCGTAGGGGTTTCCCTAGTTGAAGTGCGATTGAGGTTACGTAGGCTAACAGAGTCGGGAGGCAATAGGTCGGGCCAATCTTTGTGGTTGGCGGACATCTTTTGCATAATCTTCTTGATGTTTTTGTTAGCCGCTTCAACAAAGACCGTTCATCTTCTGGACGATAGATGTGAGTTAAGATGTTTGATATGGAATTTCTTGCATAATTCCACCATCATTTTGTTGTTGAGGTTTTGGCATTGTCGACACAATCACCTCTGGTTGTCCATATTGACAAACGACATTGTTTCTGATGAAAGCAATGATGACTTCTTTAGTGACCCTGGGGAAGGAGGCTGCTTCTACCCACTTGGTGAAGTAGTCGATCATGGTGAAGATAAATCGGTGACCATTACTGGCTTTAGGCTCGATGGGCCCGATAACGTCCATTCCCCACATTGAGAAGGGCCAAGGAGAACTCATATTGTGGAGATCCCGTGGAAGGGTGTGTATAGCATTCCCGTGAATCTGGCACTGATAGCATCTTTTGACGTGGTCGTTGCAATCAGCTTTGAGAGATAGCTAATAATGTCCCATCCTGTGGACTTTCTTGACAAGGAGGGATCCACTCATATGGGGGCCACAGACTCCGCCATGGATTTCATCCATAAGCCTTTGAGCTTGATCTTTGTCTAAACATCTGAGGAGACCTAGTCCTGCATCTCTTTTGTAGAGCGCATCTCCACTCAGGTAGAATTTCATAGCAAGTCGATGGATCCGCCTTTTCTCAGTTGGGCTCGCCTCTGCGGGTGTAGATCCATCTTGTAGATATTCCTTGTTATGCTGATACCAAGGATGTTGGATGGGAGGTAGCTCATTCGATACTTGTCCAATGTAATTCCCATAAGCTGGGGCCTTGTGCAGGGAAATTGTGATGCTTGGTAAGTGTTCCTTGTCTGATATACGAATCAAGGAGGCCAAAGTTACTAACACATCCGCGAAATCATTCCTATTACGAGGAACATATAGAAAGGAGATTTCTTCAAACTCCAAGGCCATCTTCAAAACCTTCCGATGGTAAGGCAGCAAATGTAATTCCTTGGTTTGATAGATTCCGATGGATTATCTGATTACCAGCTCTGAATCTCCAAGGACAGTTAATCGCCTGATGCCCATTGAACGGGCAAGTTTTAGCCCCATGAGACAGCCTTCATACTTAGCTGTATTGTTGGTGCTGACAAACTATAATTTAACGGTGACGGGATACTGCTCCCCCGTACAAGATACTAGAACTGCTCCAGCTCCAGAGCCTTCCATATTAACAGCACCATCAAAATACATCTTCCATGATTGGCGCGTATCGCATTGATGGTGTTGCTGTATTGTCATTACTCCTTCATCAGGGAAATATATTTCCAAGGGTTTGAAATCCCCTGAAGGTGCGGTGGCCAGTTGATCTGCGATTCCTTGACCTTTGATGGACTTTTGAGTCACATATACGATGTTAAATTGTTGTAGGATCAACTGCCATCTGGACAGCCGGAAATTTAACATAGGTTTATTGAACACGTACTTGAGAGGATCCACGCGGGATATGAGATGGGTTGTGTGGCCATGGAGGTAATGATGTAACCTCATGGAAGCCCATACTAAAGCACAACACGTCTTTTTGATCAGAGTGTACTTGTGTTCACTGCTGCTGAAGCTTTTGCTGAGGCAATAGATAGCTCGTTCTTGGCCTCTATCGTCTTTCTGTCCCAGCATACAGCCCATGGCATTGTCACTTACGGACAAGTACATGAATAGGGGAACATCATCCTTGAGTGGTACCAAGAAGGGAGCTTTGATGAGCTATTTCTTGATTGTAAGGAAGGCATTCTGGCACTCATCATTCCATTTCATGGAGGAGTTCCTCCTTAATAGCTTGAAGATTGGCTCACAAGTTACTATGAGTTGGGAGATAAACCGGCTAATGATGTTGATTCTTCCCAAAAATCCCCGTATTTCCTTCTCTGTCTGAGGAATGGGCATTTCCGTGATGGCTTGGATTTTGGTAGGATCCAGCTCTATCCCTTTGTGGCTGACTAGAAATCTTAGCAACTTGCCTGATTTAACGCCAAAGGCGACTTTATTGGATTCAACTTCAAGTTGTACTTACACGCAACTGTTGAACAACTTTCTAAGGCAGTCTATATGGTCATCCTCCTTCCGGGACTTGACAATGATGTCATCCACATAGATCTCAATCTCTTTATGCATTAAGTCGTGGAAAAGAGCCATCATAGCTCATTGATAGGTAGCTCCGGTATTGATGAGGCCGAATGACAACCGTCTATAGCAAAGGTTCCCTAAGGAGTGATGAAAGTAGTCTTCTCACGATCTTCCTCGGCAACCATGATCTGATGGTACCCCACAAAAGCAACTAGCAAAGGAGTACATGTCGTATTGCGCATTATTGTCAATGAGAATGTGGATAAATGGCACGGGAAAGCTATCTTTTAAGCAAGCTTTGTTCAAGTCCCAGTAATCCATGCAAACTCGCACCTTCCTTCAAGGTTTAGGCATGGAAACAATGTTGGATATCCACTCAGGATATATAGACACCATGATGATGCCAGCTTGAAATTGTTTCACAATTTCTTCTTTCACCTTTAAACTCCACTCAGGTTTCAATCGCCTGAGCTTTTTCTTGATTGGCTTAAATCCCTCTTTAATGGGAAGGCGATGAAGGACAATGTCAGTGGACAAACCTACCATGTCTTTATGAGACCATGCAAACACATCCTGAAATTGTGTTAATAGTGCAACCATATCATTCCGTTGGTTTGGGGTAAGGTCTGAACCAATCTGGATTAACTTAGGGCTTTCTAAGGTTCCGAGATTGAAAGAAGTGGTTTGATCAAGGTTGGGTTTGGGTTTGTCTTTGACCCATTCTTGAATTTCTGGAGGCACCTCAATGTGATCCGGCATATCCATCAAGGCTGAATTCATCTCTACATCAAAGGTACAATCCTTGTGTAGGAGAGGCATCGTATCCGCAAGTACATGCACATCTAAATTCAGAGTCCTGAAAAAAAAATATGCTTTCACTTAGTATATATGAAATGCGTTGATCATACACAGTGTTAGCATATACTTGGCAAAATAAACTGCTAATACTGTACAGAAAAGTAAGCAGTTATTATATCTAAAGGGCAGAAAGAGTTCTACCCGTTTTACCCTCGTCGACCAAAGCAATGAATGCTGTTCTAATTGGCAAGGGTAAAGTTCGGGTGGACCGCAGTGATGGAGGGACTGTCATCATCCTCCCTGTCTCGAATGATGGCCATTACATCTGGGCAATCATCGTCTGGGGTGTATCTGTTGGTATGCTCGTCATGAACGATGATGCGTATATCGGACATCATCCGTATGACGTCTTGCTTGATTCTTCGTTCCTCATCTTCCACTGCGGGATTTGGAACAAAGACTTCTTTCTCCTTCACCGATACCAGCTTGGGAAATAACATAGCCACTAAATTGGCTGGCACCTTTACAGGAGGTTGTGCGGACTCAAAGTTTGAAGGTGCGGATAAATGCCACTTGGTTGAAGCTGCAGGAACCTGCTGATGCTTATGAGGATTCCTGTGACTAGAGCTAGCAGAATAGCCTAGTCCAGCTGTTCCACTTTGCTTGGTTAAACGAATTGGGTACTTGATACCCTGGCAATCTTTACCCAACCCTTGTCCCGATTTATGACCCAACGACATCATTTCTTGAGTGGCCGACATTACTTCGGCAGAAAATTTGGGTTCGGGCAATGGTGCTCCAATAACATGGTATTGGGTGTTGCTTATTTCCAAAGCATGAAAACTGACTGGTTCAATGTCTGCATTGGCATTGATGAATGGTAGGTCTCCGTGCGGAGGAATCTCCGGTTCAGCGTTGACTGTGACCAGGCTATTGTTGATAATGTATTTCAACTGTTGGTGAAGAGTGGAGGGGACTGCCCCAGCCATATGAATCCATGGTCGTCCCAATAGCAAGTTGTATCCTGAATCTATCTTGAGCACATGGAAAGATACGCAGAATGTATGAGGACCAATTTCGCTTGGCAGCTCAATTACTCCGATCGAATTCCGACTGGCTCCATCAAAAGCTTTGATGACAGTATGGCTACTCTGAATTCAGTTGAGATTGATATACATCTTCACCAAGGTAGCGTACGGGCAGATATTCAGAGAGGAACCTCCATCTATTAGGACTCCAGCTACCATATATCCGGAGGACAAGATCGCAATGTGTAATGGTTTGCAATGACCGGTCCCTTCGGGTGGTATGTCATCATCAGTGAAGGATATCACATTGTTGTTAAAAATGTGATCAACCATATGTTGAAACTTTTCCGTATCCACTGATGTAGGGAGATAGGCTTCTTCCAAAACCTTTAACAAGACCTTCCAGTGATTATCGGAAGTTAGGACCAAGTCCAAAATTGATATTTATTATGGAGCTTCTTTCAAGCTTAAAACCATCGTAGCTTCATTATGACCCACAGCGCGGAGGAATTTTTCAATCTTCTCCATGGGTATTTTCCCCTTTGATTTGGTGGCAGACTTCATCACCCGATGGGGGACATACAGTGGATTTTCCTTCAACACTGCAGCAATTGTATGTGAGGTGATCCTTCATCTTCTCCATAATTCCACGGAACCTTGCACAAGCTAACAATAGGATATTGTGCTCTGCATGGGAAGTTGATTGGCTCGGGAGCGTCCACTTTCGAAGGATTGTTTCCTCCCTTGAGTTGAATTGTTGGCGTTGTGAGTAAGGCAGTAATCCCATCAGCTTCAGTGGATATGACTACTAACACACTTTTCCACTTAGTAGGGCCTGCATTCTCACTTGCACGTAACACAGTGTCGTTATCTGCCAAGCGTAGTACACCACTGTCGATTAGATTTTGAATAAGGTGGCTGAGTGCCCAGCATTCTTCTGTGCTATGATCGCGAGACTGGGAGTGGTATTGACATACTCCATCAGAGTAGTACTGTCCCGAACGGGGGTTGATTGGAGGTAGAAGTGAACTGATCCTTCCTTTATTGATTAACATGTGAAGAATTTCCTCCATCAGTTGGCCCAGATAGGTGAATTCCCTTTTGTTGGCGAAATCCCGACGGGCTTTGGAATTTTCTGTCTTTATCACTTTGTCTTCCAGCATTTCATTTTCTGAAGGTGACGAGGGAATATTCATGACAATAGGTAGGAGACTGGCTTGCTCCTGGCTGATTAACTGGCGAGTCACTTGGTGCTGATAAGTCACTAGTTCCGCTAATTATTCAATTTGTTTACAGAGAGCTTTCATCTTTCGTTCCATTGTGAACTGGAACTTGGCATAGTCCCATCTGTCATCACCGTCTTTGAGGGTCTGGGAAGATTCACAGCTGAAATTGGAACTCTGTCCACTGCTCCAATTAATCATGTTGACCTCTTCTTCTTTGTGTTGAGGAAGAGGGTTGTCTTGTACGTTAGGTTGATTTTGTTTGGTGACCACGATCTCTTAGTTGTCTATCAGGTCCTGGATCTTGTGTTTCAAGGCCCAATAATCCCGAGTATCATGTCCAGTGCCCGGCATGATAAGCACATTTCTATGACATTGAAACCCCGTCCATTATGGGCCGGTGGAAGAAGATGTGTAATTTTCTTACGTGTTTCGGAAGATTTAAGATGTTCTCGAGGGTATCCCCTAAGGGTGTAAACACTCGAGAAAACGACTTCTCCACCTTTTGGTATTGGAGGGTTTGTAGACTATCTTTGGAAAGGAGTGTAGTTTCTCCTTTGAATAGGCATGTTTTGATTGCCTTTTTCCCAGTAGTATCGTGGAAACATCTTCCTCTTTCTTTTTATGGACCCTCAAGGGGTTGTTCCCATAATTTCCAGATTGGATGTGATCGTAATGACTTTGAGTGCAAAATTTAGGTCTTGAATCTTTCTGACTTAAATCCCATCTCGTACCATCTCCCCATGTTTGACCATTTCGAGGAAAATGATTTGTCGATCTTGGCTAAAACTCTCTCATAGAAGGGAGCTTCTTGTATGTCTATGAAAGTCATGACCATTCCTGATTCTGTCATGGAAGGACTAACTTGGGCAGCCAGGCGTCTCCACCTCTAGGAATACTCTTTGAAAGACTCGTTAGACTGTTTCTTGATCTTGGTAATTTGATACCGATCAGGAGCCATCTGAGTTTGAAAAGTGTATTGAGTGAGGAAGGCATGTGCTAGCTCTTCCCATCTATGGATTTTGGAGTTGTCTAATCTTGTGTACCATGAACGGGCTTCTCCAGTTAGACTCTTTTGGAACAATTGCATTCTGAGTTTTTCATCCTCTGCATAGGATCCAAGTTCTCCAATAAATACTTTTAGATGTGTGTAAAGATCCCCTAACCCGTCATATTTTTCAAAGTCAGGAGTTTTAAATTTTTTTGGATAGTGCACACCAAGAAAAATACATAGATCAGCATATGAAGCACTCCCGTGTGTTCCAATTCCTTTGATAGCGCGAAGGGTCTCTTCCATTTGGAGGACTTTCTTTTTGATGTCACCAGTGTCTAAATCTCCAGTGGGATGGGCAGCATCATGAATTTTGTTGGTTGTATCCAACTGTGGTTCAGGTATAGTAATGACCTGGATTCCTCCTTGTGTGGAGGATTCAACATGTACGGGTATTTTCTGACCCTGTGTAGACTGGTGTAATTCTTTGAGTAGAACAACCAAATCTATAATCTGTTTGCTTAATCCGTCAAATTCTTTGCGAGAAACTGGATTAAGTTCAGTCTGGTCGGATGACGACATGATTGACTGTAGGCTTGTTGCCTTTTTGGACTTTGAACGGGTAGTAGGTCCGATTGATTCCCTGCGAAAGACTTGTATAGTTTAGTCTTTAGGGGAGGTGTATAATAACATGTTATGTGATGTGTCCGTTTTAGGAATTTTATCCTGCAACATGGATGTCAGTTGTTTGTATGTGTACACATTTCTTCATATTTCTCATTACAAGGAGATAGATATGGAATGTTATTGTGTTTACAAGTAATTGAAATGAGAGCATGAAGAGACTTTCCTCCGTTTTGGGTTTATCAGAGGCTGACCTATCTTAGGCTACTCTCGCGGCT
Source organism: Panax ginseng (assembly GCA_020205605.1). Taxonomy (NCBI): domain Eukaryota; kingdom Viridiplantae; phylum Streptophyta; class Magnoliopsida; order Apiales; family Araliaceae; genus Panax; species Panax ginseng. The sequence goes on along the minus strand of CM035147.1, from coordinate 49,357,898 downwards.
TTTTGGTATGAAGGTTCCCAAATCATCGCAATTTACTTGACGGGAAGTTAATCCGGTCTTTCAACTGGAGCGAATTTGGCTGGTGCCTTTCCTGAGCCTTGGAGAATTAGTCTTCTCACGAGTCCAGTAATCAAACACTGACGGGATAGCCTCCTAGTGGAGGGACCACACCGTATGAAAATGATGATGACATGTGCGAAGCACTAATACATCGCGTCTCACCGTATGAAAATGATGATGACATGTGCGAAGCACTAATATCACAAGCAGATATGGTGCGAAGCACTAATATCACAAGCAGTTATGGTGCGAAGCACTAAGTGCAATAAGGAAATGCATTCGTACACATTCATCAAAATGTAAATGCAACATCCACACACAACCAGATAATAGTTTTGAAAAGATTGTGATAGCAGCTTAATTCCTCTTACTGGAGTCCCCAGCAGAGTCGCCACCTGTCGACGTCGGGATTTTTGAATGTCCCTTTCCGTTACTTGTTCTTTGGTGTTCGCCAGTTGGTTTTTTAAATGGTTGTACCAACACAATCGAGAAAAGGTTTGCACATTGACCCAGTGGTGTGACACTGATATACGGGTCGGTGAAACCGAGATTCGTTTAGGGTCCGGGGACTTGGTTATGCGAGGGGGGGGGGGGGGGAAGGTGTTAGGCACCCCCCGACATCTGTGTTACCACGGTAACCGCCTCTTTTGAAGAAACTATTATCTGAGTGTGTGTGTGTGTGGGTCAATGTGCTTTTATATGGAAGTTGTGCGAGGCCTCGTTTGAACCTATATACACAGGGTTTGAATTTATGTAAAAATTCAGTTTTTAGCAAGATATGTCAGTGATGTTTTATAAAAGAGGTTTTTCAAACCCTGATGCTCAATAGGAATTGAGACCTTTTACACTCCCATTTTTATTAAGTGATCGGCTTGATTGATTTTATTTGACGGATGCGAGGCATCCATACGAAAATAATATACAAAAATAATGCCAACTTCCTCGTGGGTATTGAAACCATCTGAGGAAATTCAGACATCGCAAAATAATTTACAAGCCGTTTACAGCTGAAAATGTCCATCACAGGAACCGAATCTAGATTCAATGAGATGAATCTGTGATCACATGATTCCTAGGCTCACAAGATACTGCAGTTTGTATGAAAATAGTAAGCAGGTATATATATATAAAAGCTGTAAATATATATATACATACAGGATCACCAACCACGAAGCACCTCCATGGGGGATCAGAAATGTAAACAAAGCTGTTAATATGATCAACTGCCACGAAGTAAACTCCAGGAAGGACAAAACTTAAAGAAAGCTGTAAAAGCGATCAACCATCACGAAGTAAACTCCAGGTGGGACAATATATATATATATATATATATATATATATATATATATATATATATAAAAGCAATAAATGCACCGGATGTAAAATCTGGGCTCATCGAGCAGTCAGACCCACAGTTCATATATATAAATATATATATATATATATATATATATATATATATATATATATATATAGCGATGAAACGCACTTGAATCAAGTACAGGCTCATCGAACAAAGTTTACAATTCAATATATATATATATATATATATATATATATATATATATAAGCGAGTAGTAAACGCACTGCATCAAGTTCAGGCTCATCGAACAAAGTTCGACACACGATTAATATATATAAATGTAAATATATATATATATATATATATATATATATATTAAAGCAAATAAACGCCTGCATCAAGTTCAGGCTCAATCGAGGCATAACTCGATAATGTTAGTCAATATATATGTAAATATATATATATATATATATATATATATATATATATACTGATTGAAATGAAACCACGAGATCAAGTCCTGCAAAACCAAGAAACACGACTCTCAACGTGTAGAAGGGTGTGTGCAAAGATGAAGAGAAAGACTCTAAAGTGTGTGAGAAGGCTTTTAGCTGACTGCTAAAAAGGGCTTCTATATCTTTAGAGTGGGTAAGCACTGGCTTTTGTGGGTACAAAAGAGGCTATATATGAGCTCACAGGTGTTTAAAAGTGGGAAAATATACTGTATGGGCGAGTGCAGAGCAAATTGTGCAGGGTTTTCCCGTCTTTTTCTCTTAGAAAATTAGCACCCCAAGCCCTCTATTTATAGGCATATGAGCCGCAGGTGTACCTGCGGCTGAGCCGCAGGTGTACCAGAGGCAACCCGGGTTGGCCCGGGTTTGTTGGGTCGAGTCGTCTCGAAGTACGTGCACTCAGGCACTGTAATGTCCACTCAGATTTTCAGAAGTGCAATCCGGGCATCCGTTTGAGGTATACAGGACCTATTTCGGACTGCCGTTGTCGAGAGTTGTACGATGGTATGGAACTAGAGTTTGTGCGAAGTCATTGAAGATGGGACGATGCCCTCCGGTCTTCAAGCTTCAACTTTCATCCGTTACCCCGCACAATAGTCATTAAGGATTTATTAGCCTTGTGGGAGATCGTTGCGTAGAGACATGATGTGGCATCGTGTTTGATGAGATGACGATGTTGCTCCTCACCGGTGTTATCGTTGGATTGAGCTGATAAAGTACACGTTGCTCAAGCTTCGCTGAGATTGGACTGCTGCAATTGTTCAAGGTCCTCATTGTCATCTTTGAGGTGTGCCTGTCTTCCCGATGTTATTGCTGGGTTGGTACAGTGTATCTCGTTGTGAGCACCGAGATTGAATCTGGTCGCATTTGAAACAAGCATTTCTGGGGTTATCGCCGAAACTGCATTCCTTGGGGTTATCACCAAGGTTGGTGGCTATTACCATGGTTGGGACTGAGACTGGATACCTCGGGGTTGTCTCCGAGATTAATCAGTCTTCTCCGGTGTGTGTTCCGGTATTGTATCTGCATGTCTCGGGGTTATCTCCGAGGTTGGATTTGGTTATTCCCAGACTGCGATTCGGTGTTTGATGCTGAACTTTCGGTAGTATCTGGTATGGATTTGGATTGTCTTTCAGGGTTCTCTCTAAAAAGACGAATCTATCCTCCTGCAATGTTAGTAACAGTAGTACAGAAAAATTTTGAGTGTCTACACTTTGCATACGGATCGACTAATCATTTGGTTCTGAATTGTCCGAAGAAGAATGCGGAGAAGGAAAGTGGCAACAAGGGACCCAGTGGCGGAACCTTGGCAACTCGAGGACCTGCACAACCAGGAAGACCAACAGGCCGTACATTCAACATGACGGTGCAGGATGCAGTGGTTACTCAGGAGGTGGCAGCAGGTAATGATTTCGTTTAGAAATTTAATTACACGAGTAATATGAGTTAGATATCTCTGTGAATTGTTTTCTTTAAAAGATCCCAGTCACAGGTAAGAATTTGAGACACAAACGAATATTGTGTTGATAAAAATGAATTGATGATACAACTTTAAAAGATTGTAGAAAATAAGAAAGCGGTGATTCCGAGGACGGAATCCTTTTAAGGAGGGGTGAATGTGATAACCCGAGATTTCGAATAATCAAAATTTTACGAATAATTTTTTTTTAATTAATATTAATATTGATTATTAAAATTGTGATAAGTTTCTGTGATACGAGTCTCGAGAATGTCAATTTGTGTATCGACTAATAAATTAAGAGTAGAGTTATGTTTAACAATATTAGAAACCCTAACCCTAAGTCCGGATAGGGATTCGATAGAAAATATAATTAAAATAATTATATTGATGAGAATGTGTTTGTACTGTATAGAAATTTTGATCAATGATTCATCGGATAAGGTTTAAAATTTATAAACCCTAATAAGAGATTAAAAACCCTAATCTCAGATTTAGAAAACCAATTGTACGGTTAAAAACCCTAATCGAAAGCCGGGAAACCCTAATTTCATATTCGGGAATCCTAAAACCCTAATTAGGAAACCCTAATCCTAATTAGTGAGCTTAATGTGTTTAATAAATGTTAATTGATTAGGAAACCCTAATTTAATTAGGAAACCCTAATTGTAATTTAGAAATTTTAATTTTTAGTTTTTCTAATTCAAAACCCTAATTAGGAAACCTTAATCCTAATTAGCAAGCCTAACGTGTTTAGTATGTGTTAATATAATTAGGAAACCCTAATTATACTTTAGAAATATTATTTTCTATTTTAAACCATAATTACATTTTTGAAATTCTTAATTTTCTATTTTTAAACCCTAATTAGAAAATTATAGAATTGGAGTATTTTAAAACCTAAGGATTAGAACCTTAGGGTTAAACCCTAAGGGTTTGAATAAATGTCAAGAATGTCATTAAATGTATTTAACAAATGACAAAAATGCCCTTTTTACTTTCTTTAAATTGTAACTTGTAAAAATGGCTCATAACTTTAGTAGGTGACCTAACACATTGACTTGTGACATATAAATCCAACAAAATCTGGCCAACACATCATATCTAGCAACAACAAGCAACATATAAGAGATTTTGGAGAGAGAAAGTTCATAAAAACTAAGTCATTTGCTCTCAAGCTCTCATCAACTCCTTCTCTCTCTAAAGTCACGAATTATACTAGTGTATCAGTCACAAAATACCCCTCTTAAACACATAGATCAGATTCGGAGATCTAAGATCAAAGATCTAGCAAGAAGGTATAAACCCTAAAACCTAATTTGATCTTGTATGCTTAGATAAATTTTGTGTTTTTGTGTTTAGAATCTTGATAATGGATGTTTTATGAAGATATATGATGATCTATCATGAATCCATATCATCAAAGTGCCTTAAAATAAAGTTTTGCAAAAACTGTTCTTGAGCTCTAAGGTCGTCTGACAAGCTAATGTCAGTGGCCATAGATCTCTGTATGTTCATTGTTTTTGTTGTTTTAAAGTTGTTACATGTAGCCTGGTATGTGGTCTTTAATCTGCAAGTGGAATTAGTGTTATTAGATGTCTAGATTTCATTTTATTAGCAATTGAAACCCATTGGTAAGCGTTGACCGATCCATTTACGGGTAACCCAGAAAGGCCATGAACAACGTCTGACAACTTTTCAACTGCCCAAATCTGACATCTTTGATGATTTTTTTATGTTGTGTTTGTAACCATGTTGTAGCCTGTATAATATTCTATAGATATGGGTCTTTAGAACGCTTAAACAAGCAACAGATAAATCGTAAGAAGTGGTCAAAGTATGCCACTCGCACTAAGTTTGTATTTCTGAAATTTCCAGAAAGTTCATGAACCAAGTTTCTGACAACGTTTGACCAAGTTGAATCTGGCGATGTGGATGTTTTTTAATTGTTATGTTGTGATTTAAATGTACCTTGACACTAGTACTATTTCTTTGGACCATAAAATAACTGATTTGATGAATAGAAATTTGGAAGCAAATCGAACCACAAGTAGAGCGATCGAAAGTATGCGGGTTTCTGGTAACCTGAAAGCCGAAGCTTTCGACGACCACTTTGAGGTTTTGGATCTTGCAGTTGAGATATTGTTAGACCATGATGATGGTTATTTGTTAAAGTGTTATAAAAACACTACACGATCACAGTTAGATCTATCCCAGAATCCAATTACACTAAGATTAAAAGCCGGTCAAAGTTGACCTCTTGTTAAGCCGGCTGTCAGTGTTCTTGAGCTCAAGAACACCAACAACGACGCTTTGTGTCGCTATAGCTCTATACCGACGGTTTAATTAATTTTTATTTTCTGAATATTTTCGGAAATTATTTAAAAATACAAATAAATTCTAAAAATTACCAAAAATGGTTTTAAAAATTATTTTAAATTATGAAAAATAATTTCTGACCAATTGGAATATTTTTCTTTAATATTTAGAATTATTTAAATATTAAAATTATTTAATTTATTTAATTAGTGTATTAAATAAATTAGAGAAAAATGATTTAATATTATAAAAATTATTTTAAATAAGAATAATGTATTTAAAAATATTTTGAGTTATAAAATGTGACTTTTAATATTTTTGGAGGATTTTCATTAATAAATTAATATTAATGATATTAGATTTATTTAATTATTAAATTAAATAAATAAGAAAAAATGATTTTATTTATTTAAAATCATTTTAAATAAGAATAAAGTGTTAAAATATAATTTTCTATATTTTTGGAGAATTCTCATTAATAAATTAATATTAATGATATTATATTTATTTAATTATTATATCAAATAAATGAATTAAAAATGATTTTATTGATTTAAAAATGAGAAAAATGTTTTAAAAATATTTTAAGTTATAATTAATGACTTTTAATATTTTGATAATAATTTCATTAATATTTAAATATTAATGGTGATGATTTAAAATGATTTTAATTATTTTAAAAATAATTTAATTAGAATATTGATGATTTAAAATATTTTAAGTTATTAATAATAACTTTAATATTTTGATAAGTATAAAAATTAAAATTTTAAAGCAATTTCGAAACCTAAAAGCAGGATCCATCACGAAAATCAATTAAAGAGAGGTTTAGAGATTATACGGATATAAACAAAAGCGAGAATTTTAAAGCAAAGAAATTAAATTGCCTCGAATCTCAGCCATAATACAAGCCAGATTGCGCCTCTCGGTATCACATCTCACCGAGCGTCGAGCGATTACGCAATATGAGCGATTACGCAATAAGAAGGACTTGCGGTACTAGCCAAAAGGAATGGATTTTGAAGCTGTTTTCTCTCTAGTCTCTCTCTAAGAAGCGGCTAGGGTTTTTCAATTATGATATCTTACCTAAGTAGGCTGCTATATATCATATATATAGTAGTTAAAAGGAATTAATCAAATCAAAACCTAATTTTATAAAATCCGAATATATATATATATATATCTCTTAATTAAGTCTTACTTAATTAATATACATATATACAAATTATCCTTTTAATTTAAATTAAGTGATTTAAATACTATTAATCATATTAATATATTTAAATCCTTAAAATTTAAATTAATTCCCTTTTAAATAACGTTCTATGTGTGTGACCTATAGGTTATTATTACGTTGGCAATAATTTTAAAATCATATTATAAAATTATAAGCAGTTGGCGACATCTAGTAATGCATCTTTGCTACCCAGTAATAATAAGATCGATGATTCGATGCAACCTTTTACGTGACCAATGTTTCAATGTAATTTAATCCTTTTAACCTTAATATCCTAGATTAAACTCGAGAGTCATGGAATGTGTCATACTCTTCATAATTTAATCTGAGTTTTCTTGATCAATGAGTAGACTATATGAAACAAATCACTATTTGAGCATGGCCATGCATTTCATAGTCTACTCAATCAAGAGGCCTATGGATATCACCCATAATATATAGGATGGTTAAATTCCATCTAGATCACTCATATTTCTCACCACGATTAATGATGAACCCAATAATCACCTTTATAGTCCACCCTATTAAAGGTGACATTTGATGATATCAAAGTACATAAATTCTCGTGTAGTAATATAGCGATTTTGGTGGGAGGACCATTACATCATTGTCACTATGAGAATTGCTAATGACACTTAGCATAATGCTCCATATAGAATTCTCATGGTGGAGTGCATCCGATTACATCGTTCTCTAACATGTACCTATGCATTGACTTAATATCTCATATATTTATGACCGATGAGATTTGGTCATCGATCGATCCACATACTAGTCTCAATGCATCATTGTTGTCCCATCAACAATGATACTCGACTAAGGACATTTAAGAACAACGATACTAATGGTAATATATAATCTCGTATGTTCAAGTCACATACTTGAAACTATATAATTTGTATCACTATTCTAAGGAATTTTATTATGTTAACAATTATATTCTGTGATAAATAAAACCATAATAAAATCATATATTTATTCAATCAAATATAATATCAAAGCGTTAAGCAATTATATCAAATAATTGGCCTCTAGGGCATAAACTCTAATGGTCTCCCACTTGCACTAGAGCCGATCACTCATGTATCTAATACCCATGGAACTAGTGTGGGTGAGTGGTTAGCCTGCTGCGACAAAGCCTTGGTTAGTGGATGCGCAACATTATCATCATTGGCACTCTTCTATATGTACATCTCCTCTATCAATGATTTCACGGATGAGATGGTACGCCTAAGTATATGCTTGGATCGTTGGTGAGATCTGGGTTCCTTAGCTTTGTCTGATGGCTCCATTATTATCACGGTATAGAACAGCCGGATCAACAATGGTTGGAACAACACCAAGTTCGATGATGACTTTTTAATCCATCTGACCTCCTTGGTTTGCACTAGAAACGACAATATACTCGACCTCTGTTGTTGTAGAATCGACTCTTGTCTCTTGCTTGAACTTTTCCATTCTATGACACCACCATTAAGGCAAAACACAAAACTGGTTGAGACTTATAGTCATCATTGTCGGTCTGAAACTAACATCTGTGTAACCCTTCTTTGCTAGTTCGTCTTCACCTCCATATACCAAGAATGAATCCTTAGTCCTTTTCGGTGCTTGAGGATATTCTTGGCTAACATCGATGACCTTCACGGATTATTAGTATCTGCTCGTCATGCTCAAAGCATCTGAGACACATCGAGACAGTACATATCATTGCATACATAATAGATCCAATTGCGAAGCATAAGGGATCTTTCTCATCGCTCCTCATCATCTTGTGATTTAGGACATTGGGCCTTAGAGATCTTTACACCATGAGTCACGGGTAAGTTTCCTCTTTTAGCCTCTTGCATCTTTGAACCGTTTCAACACTTTATCAATATATGTACTTTGACTTGGTAGAGCATTTTCTTGATCTATCTCTATAGATCTTGATACCTAAAATGTGGCTGACATCGCCCAAATCTTTCATGGAGAAACATTTTCCTAACCATGTTTTTTTTCTGACTGTAAGGAAGGAATGTCATTCCCAATAATTAATATGTCATCAACATATAATACTAGGAATACAATGTGACTCCCACTAACCTTCTTATATACACAAGGTTCATCTTCATTTTAATAAAGCCAAATTCTTTATTTGCTTCATCAAATCGAAGATTCCAACTCAGAGAGGCTTGCTTCAATCCATAAATGGATCATTGCGACTTACATACCTTTCGGCATCCTTTGGGTGACAAAACCCTCGGGTTGTGTCATATACACATCCTCGAGGAGATTTCAGTTAAAAAGCGGTTTGACATCCATCTGCGCGATTTCGTAATCATAAAAAGGCTGCTGATAGCAAGTAAGATCTGATGGATTTAACCATTGCCCTTTTGGAGAAGGTTTCATCATAGTCGACACCTTGAATTTGTTTGAAACCTTTTGCTACCGATCGGCCTTTATAGGTTTGTACATTACCATCCATATCGGTTTTCTTCTTGAAAACCCACTTGCACCGATTGGTTTTACCCCTTGGTGGATCAACGAGTCCATACTTGGTTAGTATACATGGAGTCCATCTCGATTTCATGGCTTCAAGCCATTTCTCGAGAATCTGGTCCATTCATAGCTTCTTGGTAGGAAGCGGGCTCATCTTGATCTATGAGCATCACACGCCATGCGTTTTGAGTCACAAGATATCCATAATATCTCTCGGGCTCTTGGCGTGTCCTACGAGATCTCTGAATGACTTGTGTAATTTGAAGCGAGTTCACTTTCCACAATTTCTTGTGGTTCTGCTCATGTTCAACTTCGAGTTCAATGATATTTTGTGGTTCTCGAATTTCTTGAGTTCTACTTTCCTCCTTTGTTTCCTTTAGAGACAAATTCTCTTTCTAGAAAAATACCGAGTTCGAGCAACAACCACTTTGTTCTCGGAAGGTTTGTAGAAATAATACCCTTTTGTTTCCTTTGGGTATCCCACAAAATTACATTTGTCGATTTGGGTCAGAGCTTGTCGAGAATTGAGGGGCGTTTCTGAGCGCCTCGCAACCCCAAATCTTCATGAGCGACATACTAGGGCGTTTCCGGTCCACATTTCATATGGTGTCTTACGAGCCGTCTTTGTAGGAACACGGTTAAGTGTGAATCACATTTATCTCTAGGGCATGACCCGAAGCTTATTGGAAGATCTGCATGACTCATCATTGATCGTACCATGTCCAACAAGGTTCGATTCCTCCTCTCGGATACACCATTCCATTGCGGTGTTCGGTGGAGTGGTGTGATATAATACCACACTCCTTTAGAAGGTCATCAAAGTCTTGGCTTAAGTATTCACCTCCTCGATCGGATCGAAGGGCTTTTATGCTTTTGCCAAATTGGTTTTGAACTTCATTCTTGAATTCCTTGAACTTTTCAAAGATTGGATTTGTGTCTCATAAGATACACATATCCATATCTACTAAAGTCATCGATAAATGTAATGAAGTAATAAAACCTACCTCTTGCTAACGAACTCATGGGTCCACATACATCACTATGTATAAGTCCCGATACATCGCTAGCTTAGTTCTTTGTGTCCGAGTGAAAGGGCTTTAGTCATCTTGCCTAATAAACAAGACTCGCATTTCTCATATGATTCAAAATCAAATGAATCCAAGAACCCATCTTTATGGAGTTTGGATATCGTTTCTCATTTATATGGCCTAAGCGATGATGCGGAGATATGTCGGATTTGAATCATTTGATTTAAATCGTTTTGTATTTATGTTATAGATAGGCATTTCTAAATCAAGAATAGAGAGCAGAGTTAAACAATTGTGCAACACCATAACAAATATCATTTAAGTAAAACAAACAACGATTGTTCTTTATTATAAATGAAAAACCTTTCTTGTCAAACAAGAAAGCGAAATAATATTTTTTGCTTATAGCGAGGCACAAAATAACAATCTTCTAATTCTAAAACTAGCCCGGTGGGCAAAGATAAATGATAAGTTCCTACGGCCGGTCTGCAACTTTTGCTCTATTTCCAACTCGTGTAGGTTGACCTCTCCTTTCGCGTAAAGTTCTACTCCTTGAGTCCACGCACATTAACACAAATGTGAGAACCACATCCGGTATCAATACCCATGATGTAGAAGTAGATAAGTTGACTTCTATAACATATATACGAATCGGAAGTCGTACTTCCTTTTCTTTTCTTCACTTCTTCGGATAAGCATAGCGGTTCCTTTTCCGGTGTCGGGTTTTTCCACTGAAGTGACATTCACCTTCTTTAGCCACCCACCTTTGGGTTTTAAAGCTGTTTGGTTTTGGAATTGGGTTTGGCAAAGATTTAGATCTATCTTCTTCTTGCCTTTCAATTTCCTTAGCATTCCCCTTTTGCACCATCATTATGGGGCGGGTCTGCCTTTTTCATGTTGTTCTCGGCGGTTCTTAACATGCTCAACAACTTTCGATGAGGGTTTCTCAATTTCATTCATAAGATAGTTCATAACAAATTGAGAGTAGGCTGCTTTGTTCAAAGATTGCAAAACAAAGGTCGGTTTGGGCTTAGGAGTGATTGGAAAACCCAACCTATCAAGGTACTCAATATACCCAATCATTTTGACACATGTGGACCAAGCTGGATCACGTTCACCCATTTTGCGGTGATCTGACGCCTTGCTTGTATCATACCTCTCTGTCGAGCATGCCCTTGAACAATTTCTTGAGATGCTCGATCATCTCATAAGCATCCATCAACTCATATTGCTACGAAGCTCGGCGTTCATGGTTGCTAGCATGACCAACTCACATCGAGCATCATGCTTGATGCTTCTTGTAAACATTATGCTCCATGCGTAGTGCGATGACGGTGGTCTTTGCGAGGAATGGGCCCATCAAGGACATATAGCTTACGCTCTTGTTTGAGGACAATCCTCAAGTTCTATGCCGATCGAGGAAATTAATTCCACTTAGCTTGTCCTTTTCGAGGGTGATCGTAATGAAAGACTATTTGTGTTGTTGTTGTTTGCCATTTGATATCTACAATTTATAAGTGCAACAATAATAAGTCAAATTCTGAGTTGATATTATATAATTGATAATAGTACATTCAAAATATACCTCCACTATTTTATTCAAATTAATAGCCCTCACCATTAATTAGGAAAGCATTTTCTATTAAATCTTTCTAGTGAGCCAAGATCCATATTTCATTATGCCTTAAGTTAGCTTTGGCTATTCTCTCAAAACATAATTATTTAGGTAGACAACCCTTTGTCAATTATATCATATATAACTCTGGATAGTTTGGTAAACAACATTTGTTTCTAGTCCATCTAATGGTACCAACCAAACTACATGCCTCTAAGTCCACAATCTATTGAGATAACTTAGTTAAGTCGGGCCTGATGATTTTAATAGTTTGGATATCACAATTATCCTATCGCATCTTACCTAGATAAATAGGGTACTTTGCTTTGGCAAACCTACATCTATTGATCAAGGTCTTGATGAGTGTTATTCATTGGAAGGCATCGATTTAGACTTAATAATTTAATGAGGATTTTATTAATTTAGATCTCACCAATTTTAATCTTGTTAAGCATGCACATTATTAATCATATCATATCACATACAAGCATAAATAAAGTGCAAAATTAAATGTGTCACGATTATGGCCCAATCCTTTGTCGATCTTTTCAAGCTAATGAAAGATTGAAGGTCGATCTAAGGTGGTAAAAGATCTTAAAATAAATAACTTCCTTGGATCTTCCTCTAGCATCGCCTCCTCTCCATCATCATCTTTCCATTGTGTTCTCCATCTTGACATCTTCTTCATCAATTCTGATTATTACATGACATAAAGAAACCTCGAGTTACATTCGGGGATTTAGATGAGAAGAGAATATTACATTAGAATTTATAGAAAGGCCACGACATGCAAGTAGTATTTCAAAACAAAAACCACTAACCTATGGGTCAAAAAGGCCATAGCATGCACCATGCATATCACAATAAGCACATAACAATTTATATATAATTAAAAAAAACTATATATAAAATATAGGGGACACGACCATAAATGCTTCTGACGGGGGGTCGAGAGGGGTCTCCCCACAGCGGTGGTCGGTGGCCCGTCGGTGGCCGTGGTGGTCTCGTGGCCGGTCGTGGCGAGTCGCGGCGGCCCTGAAAAAAAAATTTGAACTACATTACGTATTGCGATTTTTTTTTCCATCTGAATCTAAAAAGCAGTTTGAGAATCATACATTTTAATCCACCAAAACACCCATAATAACAAATCATATATGTCGGTTTGATTTAATCATATTAAAAGCGAATAACGATTTACACCGAAATTTATCATATATTTCGATTTCGATTAATCATATTAAAGCGATTCTTCATGCTTCTAATCCGATTAGAATAGTTATATTGTTATTCCTTAGATTAAAGATCGATTAACGGTATCATCATATATATTACGAATACACATCTGACGGAATATCATATATTCAATTTTATATCGGTAAACATGCATCATCATATATCATATATATCGAATACAATTAAAACACGTAATCTGAATTAATCTTTTACATAAGTAGCTACGATACCCTTTGTTGGGCTTGACGCGAAGCATAGCGCAATGAAATTAAAATTTTAAAGCAATTTCGAAACCTAAAAGCAGGATCCATGCGAAAATCAATTAATTGAGAGGTTTAGAAAGATTATACGGATATAAACAAAAAGCGAGAATACGAAAGCCATTGCGCCTCGAATCTCAGCATAATACAAGCCGATTGCGCCTCTCACGGTATCCCACGACAGCCTGCGCGAGCCGTCGAGCGATTATTACGCAATAAGAAGGACTTGCGGTACTAGCCACCAAAAGGAATGGATTTTGAAGCTGTTTTTCTCTCTAGTCTCTCTCTAAGAAGCGGCTAGGGTTTTTCAATTATGATATCTTACCTAAGTAGGCTGCTATATATCATATATATAGTAGTTAAAAGGAATTAATCAAATCAAAACCTAATTTTATAAAATCCGATATTATATATATATATCTCTTAATTAAGTCTTACTTAATTAATATACATATATACAAATTATCCTTTTAATTTAAATTAAGTGATTTAAATACTATTAATCATATTAATATATTTAAATCCTTAAAATTTAAATTAATTCCCTTTTAAATAACGTTCTATGTGTGTGACCTATAGGTTATTATTACGTTGGCAATAATTTTAAAATCATATTATAAAATTATAAGCGGTGGCGGCATCTAGTAATGCATCACTTTGCTACCCAGTAATAATAAGATCGATGATTCGATGCAACCTTTTTGTGACCAATGTTTCAATGTAATTTAATCCTTTTAACCTTAATATCCTAGATTAAACTCGAGTCATGGAATGTGTCATACTCTTCATAATTTAATCGAGTTTTCTTGATCAATGAGTAGACTATATGAAACAAATCACTATTTGAGCATGGCCATGCATTTCATAGTCCTACTCAATCAAGAAACCTATGGATATCACCCATAATATATAGGATGGTTAAATTCCATCTAGATCACTCATATTTCTCACCACGATTAATGATGAACCCAATAATCACCTTTATAGTCCACCCTATTAAAGGTGACATTTGATGATATCAAAGTACATAAATTCTCGTGTAGTAATATAGCGATTTTGGTCGGAGGACCATTACATCATTGTCACTATGAGAATTGCTAATGACACTTAGCATAATGCTCCATATAGAATTCTCATGGTGGAGTACATCCGATTACATCGTTCTCTAACATGTACCTATGCATTGACTTAATATCTCATATATTTATGACCAATGAGATTTGGTCATCGGTCGATCCACATACTAGTCTCAATGCATCATTGTTGTCCCATCAACAATGATACTCGACTAAGGACATTTAAGAACAACGATACTAATGGTAATATATAATCTCATGTTCAAGTCACATACTTGAAACTATATAATTTGTATCACTATTCTAAGGAATTTTATTTGTTACAATTAACAATTATATTACATGATAAATAAAACCATAATAAAATCATATATTTATTCAATCAAATATAATATCAAAGCGTTAAGCAATTATATCAAATAATTGGCCTCTAGGGCATAAACTCTAACAACAACCTTTTATATAAAGGGAACAAAATTTTTAAGTCGTATATTCGACCATTGCGTGCGACCTAAGTATTATGCATAATATAGGGTACAAGGAGTTGGCCGGCTCTAAGTACTTGCAGAGGGGTATAATTTAATCTTTATGGTTATCTGATACTCATGCGTATGTATCAAAGTAAATCTTTGATAGATACACGAGAAAGTAAGTTCTAGATCCAATGGATCATTTCAAAGATAAATCTGGAAAACATTCCACTTTGTTATTGCGTAAAATTGATTCTTGTTTATTCAATAGAATATCGTAGAAACTTTGAAAGCGTTGTACTCTTTCATTATCAGATTATTGCGTTGTCTAGAATAAGAGAAGACTTGTTATTGATTAACAATTTGTTCAGATATTTCAAAGTTCACCGAACTTTGGTTTCATTCTATCAATTATTGTATGTCTTAACTTGCGGGGCAAACTTGTTGCTCACCCTTGTTAAAAATAAAATATTTCAGCTAGGAACGAAGAGGCCAACGGGTCAAAGAAGAACAAAGGCAAAGGCAAGATGCTGGAGTAGTTATAAAGAACTTATTATTATGTTGTATTTGTAAACCCTTTTTGTTTATCTAAGGGGTATGTTTGTAATTTTAAGGTTAACAAACCTGGGACTTATGTATTCCTATTTTTATATGAATGGGTAGTTAGATGTTATTATATTGTGGATCGTGAACACCAAACTCGGGGGTTAGGTAACCCAGATTTGGGGGTGTCACAATATTAGTCAGGGATTAAAATATTCTTAAGAGATTAATAATATTAGTAAGTGAATAAAATATTATTTAATGATTAATAAAATTATATATGAGTTTAAGAAAAGAATTATGTGATAATAATATTATTAAGGGGTGATAATATTATTAAAGATTTAATGTAATATCTAATAATTAACTATGTGACTAAATGTTAGATAATATGTTATAGGAATAGTACTACGAGGAATATATATGATATTCTAATCGAAAGATCAATGATACGTCTTTGCTTAAGGGGATAAATTAAATTGCGTAGCAGTAGTCCACAGACGAGACAAGTTCCCTAACTCAAACTTGAGTTATTATTTTTCAAAGCATTTTAGTGAATAATTATTTTTGATTATTCATATCTATTATGATTATTGAAATTTGCACTTTGTGCAACTGAACTCATGTTCTATTATTGAACTGTGAAGTAAATTAAAGTTCTTTTATTCATGAATTATTTATGAGCTAAATCTATGCTAGTTGTATCAGCTAGATCGAACATGTTTAAATTTGTTAAATCAAATATATTTTAAAAGCTATCCAAACCAGTTGTTGGTACAAATTCTTAGATTGAGAAAAAGAATAATTTTATTAAGGATTTATATCGGATAACGATTGTTTGCTCGTTTATTAAGTGATTATGCATATTCGTTGGGTATGAAAGGCTGATCCCCTTTATTACCAAAACATACTAATGGGTCCAGTTTAATTACTGATAAATCCTTAGTACTTGGTAATGGTCTTTGCTAACCACTCAACATCATTTATTCAATTATTCAATTATTGAGACTTGTCTCATATTCTTTCACAATTATTATCTATTGTTGAAAATTTTGAAAGCTTAATTTTTTTTCTAATCATGATATATTATCCTTGTATTTAAACTAACCTTTTCTATATCATGACATTTATTTCAGTAAAGCTTGAATGTTCGAAGAAGAAAAACAAAGGAAAAGGATAGGTGCAAGAATAGATAATGTGAAAGTTTAATTATTAGGTTATCTAATGTAATTTTATATGTAAACCTTTTGAGATTATTAAGGTATGTAAAAGTTAAGGTTAATAAACCCTTGGGATGTAATGTAGAACCTTATTGTAATGAACAATATATGTTTATTATTCCGCAATAGTTTATAGAATGTATATGATGATGAGGGATCGTGAGCACTGAACTCGAGGTTAGAGAACCCAAATTTAGGGGCGTCACATGTATTCTTTAGTGAGCCACGTTTAGTGAACTTATTCTCCAATAAGCACCTACATACTTGTTTTAGTGTCTCTACACAAATGATCATCAGATCAATATTCATCCTCATCTAATGAGCAAGCAACACATGTATCATTCTAACCAGATTCACTAATACCCTTTTTAGTAATCCAACAATTGGGAATAAGTTTAGTTTGTGATCTATCTAAGAATTTAGATCTCATTAGCAAGATCATCATCATGATTCTAAAATTATTGCTCAAAACTATGGGTTTATCATATATTATAAAACAAAAAATTAAAAGCCTTTAATTAAACAATCTTTTATTAATAAATGAATAAGATTGTTTCAAAGTATATACTTTATCATCAAACATGATTGGCTTGTGTGCATACTACTTTCAACGTCACCATCATGTGATTGAAACTGGCTTAACATTATTGGCTCAGGCCTCAGTTCCAGGGATTTTTTGGGACTATGCTTTTGAATGTGTAACTTATCTCATAAATCGAATGCCATCTCCAGCTAACAACAATCTTTCACCTTTTTAGAAATTATTTTCCAAACTACCAAATTACAATTTTCTAAAAAAATTTGAATGCTTATGTTTTCCTCTCTTAAGGCCGTATAATCCAAACAAATTAGAATATCGGTCTCTTTCATACATTTTTTGGGGTTACAGTGCTACTTACTTAGGATATTACTACTTTGAACCAATATCACAAAAAATGTAACAAGTTCGATTTGTCAAATTTGATGAAAGCCAATTTCCCTTTTCTCATCCATACACTTCGGCTCCGTCATCTTTGCTAACTCATTCTTCTCGCAATACCATGCAAATTTTTCTACCTAATCATCCTTGGGTCATATCTATTGTCTCAGGTTTACTTCTTCACAATACAGCGAGTCTGACTCCTAATCCAAACAGTCTCTCTCCAGCCAATCTCAACCCCAATTTAGACAGTCTACCCATCAATCTAGATAGTCTCAACCCCAATCCAGCCAATGTGTCTCCCTATCCAGACAGTATGAGTCCCAATCCCGACAACTTCCTGCTAACATGTATGTATTCCAGGAATCGTCCCTTATTATTTCTTCTCTTTCAATACAATCACATCTAACAGCAACACATGTTCGGACTGCTCGCTTAAGCGACATATGTAGACACTCAAAATTTTGCATTCATGTTACTAACTTTGCAGGAGGGCAGAATTGTCTTCCAGAGATAACGCTAGAAGTCAAATCAGTTCCAGTCCCGGAGACAACCACGGGATACTCAGTCTTTTCCATCTAGGAGACAACCCCAAGATATTCAGTTCCAACCCCAGAGATAACCCTAGGAGTTTCAATTTTCAACCTCAGAGACAACCCCGAGGAATGTAATTCCAGTTCCGGAGACAACCCTGGGATACTCTATCTTTTCTATCTCGGAGACAACCCCGAGATATTCAGGTCCAACCTCGGAGATAACACCGAGAGTTTCAGTTCCAACCTCAGAGATATCCCTGAGATACTCAGTTCCAAACTCGGAGACAACCCCGGGAGTTTCAGTTCCAACCATGGAGATAACCCTGAGGAATGCAGTTGCAATTCCAGAGATAACCCCAGAAAAGCTAGATTCAATCCCCAGCAATCAACTTCAACCTCGGATATAGCCCCGAGGCATTCAGTCCCAAACCCTGAGATTACCCCGGGAGGTCAGGTACACCTCAGAGACAACCCTGAGGACATTCAGCACTTGCAGCAGCCCAATCACAGAGATAACCCTGAGCAACGACTGCTAGATCAGCCCAGAGTTTACTTCATGTCCATTTATATATATATATATATTTACATTTAGTCCCGCCTGGAGTTTACTACGTGGCGGTTGATCGTCTTTATATATATATATATTTACATTTAATCCTGCATAGAGTTTACTTCGTGGTGGTTTATCGTTCATATATATATATATATATTTATAGATTATATATATATAACTGTTTATAGCTTTCATACAAACTGCATCATCATGTGAGCCTAGGAATCATGTGATCACAGATTCAGTCTCCTGAATCAAGATTCGGTTCTCGTGATAGAGATTTTCAGCTGTAACCAGCTTGTAAATTATTCACGGTGTTTGAATTTCTTTAGACGGCTCTCATGCCCACAAGGAGTTCGGCACTGCATTTTATCTTATTTCCTCGAAGATGCTTCGCATCTCAAAAATAAAAGCAATCAAGCTGAACACATAATAAAATAGAAGTATCAAAGGCCTCAATTACTATTGAGCACGAGGGTTTAAAAATCCTCTTTTACAAAACATCATTGCTATATCTTGTTAAAATTGAACTTTTATACAAAATTCAAACCCTTTGTATATATGTGAAAATGAGGCATAGCACTACTTCCAGACAACTGCACATTGACACACACACACACACACATTCAGATAAAGGTTTAATTTAAAAAGTGGCGGTCACCGAGTCACCACGGATGTCGGGGGGTTCCTAAAACCTTCCCTTCGCATAATCAAGCCCTCGGACCCTAACAAATCTCGGTTTACCAGTTAAATAGTGTCACATCACTAGGTCAATGTGCAAACCATTTTTCGGTTGAGTTAGTGCAACCATTTAAAAATACCAACTAGCGACTCTTACAGTCCAATCGTCGACATATACATGTCGGACATTTTCACAACTTGGTTTTTCAAACAAATCTCACCTAACATGAGAACACCAAAAGACAAGAACAAAAAAGGGATAAAGAAAAATCCAGACGTCGACAGGTGGCGACTCTGCTGGGGACATCCAGTAAGAGGGCTTAAGCCGCTATTTATAAACTTTTCAAAACCTTTATCTGCATGTGTGTCGATGTTGCATTTACATTTTAATGAATGTGTACGAATGCATTTACTTATTGCACTTAGTGCTTTGCACCATATCTTCTTGTGATATTAGTGCTTTGCACATGTCATCATTTCCATACGGTGAGACATGTTGTATGTGAATGTATGCTGTGTGGTTCCTCCACCAGAAGGAAATCCTGTCAGTGTTTGATTACTTAACTCATAGGGAGACTAATTCCAACGAGGCTCAAGAAAGGCACCGCCCAGATTCGCTCCAGTTGAAAGACCGGATTAACTTCCCGTCGAGTAAATTGCGATGATCTGGAAACCTTCATGCCAAAAAGCCGCGTGAGTAGCCTAAGATAGGCAAGCCTCTGATAAACCAAACGAGGAGGGAAGTCTCTTCATACTTTCCCATTTTAATTACTTGTAATTGAAATTACTTGTAATTTTATTTCCATGTCAATCTCAATGTAATGGAAAATATGAAGGAATATGTCTACATACATTCCCTTTTATCTGACATACTATCTTGTCATATAGACAACTGACATCCGTTTTGCAGGATAACACTCCTAAAACAGATACATCATATAGTATGTAACATTTCTACATTCCCTAAGACTAAACTACATAAGTCTTTTTGTAGGGAAACAATTGGTCATGGTACCCGTTCAAAGTCCAAAAAGGCAATAATCCTACAGCCAAGCATGGCTACATCTGGCCAGTCTAATCCTACTCCTGTCTCTCGCGAGGAGTTCGAAGGATTAAGTAACCAAATTACAGAGTTGGCTATTCTACTTAAAGAACTACAAAAGTCCACTCAAGGTCCACAAATACACATACATACAGAATCCTCTGCACATGGAGGAACCCAGGGTCCGGATAAAGAAATTCTTGCACCTAAGTTGAACAAAATCAACAAAACCCCTGAAACACACCCATCTCAAAGAAGATCCAGACATCGGTGATATCAGGAAGAAAGTCCTACAAATGGAAGAGACCATTCAGTCTATTAAATGGATTGTAGCACACGAGAGTGTTTCATATTCAGACCTTTGCATCTTCCATGGGGTTCATTATCCAGAGAAATTCAAGACTCCAGATTTTGAAAAGTATGATGGATTGGGAGATCCTTACACACATTTGAAAGTATTTATTGGAGAGCTCAAATCTTATGTCGAGGATGAAAAGCTCAGAATGCAGCTGTTTTAGAAAAGTCTGACTGGAGAAGCCTGATCATGGTACACCAGATTAGACAACTCAAAGATTCATAGTTGGGAGGAGCTAGCTCATGCTTTCCTCAGTCAGTACAGTTTCCAAACTCAGATGGCTCCTGACCGGTACCAAATTACTAAAGTCAAGAAATAAGCTAATGAGTCTTTCAGAGAGTATGCCCAAAGATGGAGGCATCAGGCTGCTCAAGTTATTCCATCTATGACTGAGTCTGAAATGGTGATGACCTTCATGGATATTCAAGAAGCTCCCTTCTATGAAAGAGTTTTAGCTGGCATTGGAAAACCATTCTCTGAGATGATCAAACATAGAGAAATTGCCGAGATGGGATTGAAGTCAGGAAAGATTCAAGACCTTGCCGCTGTAAAGGCTGTAGCTGAGCACATCCAGTCTGTAAGTTATGGAAACAACCCCCGGAGGGGCCATAAGAAGAAAGAGGAGGATGTTTCCTTAATACTATAAGGACAAAAAGGCAGTCAGAGCATGCCTATTCAGAGGAGAAACTACTCCCCTTTCCAAGTATAGTCTTCAAACCCTCCATTTCCAAAGAGTGGAGAAGTTAGACGCACTCAAGTGTTCACACCCATAGGGGACTCACTCGAGAACATTCTCAATCTTCTGACAACATAGAAGAAAATTACCCATCTTCTTCCACCAGCTAACCTAAGTGGGAAAGGTTTCAATACTAATAGGAAGTGTGCTTATCATGCTGGAACTCCAGGCCATGACACTCAAGATTGTTGGGCCTTGAAGCATAAAATCTAGGATTTGATTGATAATGATGAGATCATGGTAACTAAACCCGACCAACCCCATGTGAAAGACAACCCTCTTCCTCAACACAAAGAAGAAGATGTTAACATGATCAATTGGAGTACTGGACATACTTTCCACTATAATGGTGGATCCTCCCAAACCAACAAGGATAGTGCTGACATATGGGATTATGCACAGTTCCAATTTATGATGGAATGAAAAATGAAGGCTCTTTGCGAACAAGTTAATCAATTAGTAGAACTGGTGGTCCATCAGCACCAAGTCACACGTCAATTATTCATCTAGGAGAATGCTAGCCTCCTTCCTCTTGTTACAAGTACTCCATCATGTACTCCAGAAAGTGAAACACTGGAGGATAAAATTGCAAAAAGAGCAATTGCCAAAGCCCGTTGGGATTTAGCCAACAAAAGGAAATTCACCTATTTAGGTCAACCGATGGAAGAGATATTGCATATGCTGATCAATGAATGAAGAATCACAACTCTGCTACCTCCAATCAAGACGGTTTAATTTTAATAGAGTATGTCAATACCACTTCTACTCACTCACGGTCGCGATCTTTGAAGAATCTTTGAGTACTCGCCATCTTATTCGTAACCTAATTGACAAGTGATTGTCCAGATAAATGATGAACAATGACATTGTATTACTGGAGAGTGGGGACACATTTTCTACAAATTGGAAGGAAGTCATAGCAGTTATATCTTCTGAGGCAGATTCAGCTACCCCATCATATACAATTCAACTTATTCAACTCAAAGGTGTTGAAAATAACATCACTTACCTCAAAAGAACAGTACTTCCGGCTGAAATATCAAGTATAAGGCTGAAGGAAACTTGTACTGAATAGCAACTCTCAAAGTATCTAAATACTCACAAAATACGCTCGATAATATAGAGAGAGAAAGCTTATGATTCTGGTGTGATTTTCAATTATAACTAAGCACCCTATTTATAGGAAAATTCTTAGAACGCCAAAGCAGACTAACCTACTACCTGATGGCTTTACCTACTACTATTCACGCCCACCACTTTTGAAATATAATTTCAGCATATTTCTCACAAACTAAAAATGGGACCTACCATATTTTAAATAAAAACATTTATTTCAGAAACTTCAATAATTCATAAAAACAAATAGCCCTTCTATCAAAAAAATTCAAATCTCATGTCTATCCCATAGGAAATTTAATTCTCTACAACTTTGTAGAAGAAAGTTTTTCCAAATTCCAAACAAAAAATGTCTAAAATCCACATACGGACGATTTTTAATACCTCAATTCCGACAAAATACTGATAAAACACCTCAGCATTAATTCCTTCATTTAAATCCACATAAAAATAAATATTTCCTTATCATATAAATCAATAATTAATTATTCACAAATAATATTACAGAATCACAATTATGACAACTAGGTCGTTCCCAGGAAAGAGGGGGCTTTTCGATAAGGATTTCTCCTTACTGGCATGCAATTAGGTGACAAAACCCCTTTCCTAGACTGAACTTCCTTAGACATTGCCAATAATGCTATCTAATAATGTTATTCAAATAATATGAATTATTGATCTTATAATGAGAAATACTGTGCAGTGACAATTATTGAAATAACAATAATATAAAATATAAACGTAGCAATTATTGAATCAATAAAATAAAATATTGAACAGTAATTAGTGTAACAATTATTGAGTAGTGCATTCTTACGTAAGAATCAATAATTCAAAAATCTATCATGCAATACTGGTAGTGTTCTTTGTGCAACCACGCCAGTATTCTTTGTATTTTAACCACTGTGTATTCCAACAAAGTGTTACTTGGTAACAACAACAACAATTATTTATAAAACTCAAACTTGTCGTTTTCTTCATTTGACCATTTTTCGTTATGGGGCCCACAAATGGCTGTGCCGTCGTATGAATATTCCATGACCAAACGAATATTCCCCGACAACAATGAATATTTTATAACCACTTGTTTATTTTGCAAAATTTGCACATTTCACCCATAACCAAAGCATTATATCAAATTAACACCTTATTATTCACAATAATAATTAGAGGAAATTCTATTTTATTTATAAAAAGTTGGGGTCTTACAGTGTAGCTCACTCCTCTTGATTCTCCAAGGAAATCCCAGACTTCTCCCTAATCTACCTAATCTATATTTATAGACATTAACTAAGAACCAAAGAGGGAAAATACAGAAGAAAAGAGAAAACTACACTATTCTATCCTAAGCTATACTATTCTCCGAGTATATGATATATGATTTCTATTGGAGAGGCTTGCCTCTCTTCTTATATCAATCCCCTATTTTTCTAGGTCAAAAGCAAGCCTTCTCTGCTTTTGGCACTTGAGGAAGTCATTGCATGACGCTGAAGTCTAAAGGCTAAGGGTGGTATTTGTAAGCGCCATGTCACACCAAGAGACAGGAGGTCGCGATGCGTCATGAGCCCATAAAGGACCGATGGTATTTGAGAAGCCAAGGTGACGTCGGAGTTGGGACGGTGGTTGGCCACTATGTATGAGATTAAGGCATGGCATTAGCGTCGTAGCGCGAGTGTATACAAAATGGCCATTTTGTCCCTAAAAGCTAGAAAAGTCATGTAAAGCCCTATAATACGTCCGTTAAGCATAATAATACAATAATCATATAAAACTATATAAAATCTACGAAGATCAGGCCACTATTTAAGCCATAAAGTATCTGATTCACGGGTATAAATCTCACTCATCAAATACCCCCTAACTTAAGTCTTTACTTGTCCTCGAGCAAACTGTCTAACACAAAACTAAAAATAGTAAAACACACGCGAAAGAAAAATAAAACTGTATACTAGTATCATGGCTTCTAAGCTCGATCATAGCTACTCCCAGAGAACAGGGCAAACACAGATATGAATAAGGGTTCATTCAATTTCAAGCATAAGACTGTATTCGATCCATTCTATGTGTGTGTGTGGAGACCAACCGTCCTAACTAATCATAGCTCAAATAAGTTCACACAATCGATTGTTAATACCAATATGCACACTCCACAACTTAAACATTCAACAAGCATTAAGAATAAGACGCAATTGCAGGAAAAGATTAAAAGACTCTAGCATGAAGACAGTAAAATCTGACCCGGACATTCCTTAATTACCTTAGGCTATTCAGAACTACCTATTAATGAGCTTTTGATCAGTGACTCCCAAGCCAGATGACTTTAAGGAACTAGGTGTAGAACACCCCTATGAATCTAATAACTCGAGCAGTAAAGGCCATGTAATCAATATAAGCCAACTGAGACTATACGAAAAACAAAGATTATTCGATGTGTGCACTTTATGCTCCATCTCAACATCGGTCATGTGTATATGGGAAAGTGTGTTTTACTCTCAATCTCGTCCCACCGCAAAACTTTTGATATTCAATCTTCCTTTCTTTTTATTCTTTTATTATTATTATTTTTATATGTCAACATGCTAAAATCCAAGATCCAAAACTGTATATGCGTCTAAGTCATTTATTACCTTGTACCAATGAAAGTTTATAAGAGTGAACATACTCTCAAAGCAATAAACACACGAACTAAATTCGAAAACATAACTAGTTAACACAGTTGGTCGGTTCTTGCTAAGAAGGACAGATCAATAACAGTCTCAACTTATCGATCGAACAACCCCTAGCTCATACATGCTTGACACGACTCTAAGAGATAACCATAATTACTTGGAGCTTGTCATTAGCTACAATAAAAAATTAATGATAAATATAACACCCTTGCTTAATAGCAGCTCAAAATAGGGTAATAAGGCCATTCACATGGCACAAGCATATAAATCTGTTTAAGTCCCAAAAAGATGGCTATAAACCAACAACCATGTTAATAATAATCAAAGCATTAATAAATAATAACCAAAAATAGTTCATGGCATCCATAATAATAAACCCAAAACATAATATCGCAAATCAAAATGACTGTACTATAATCCTAATAAAAACATAATCAAAGTACTAATATAGCAACCTATCATGGCAATGGACATAAATAAATAGATAATAAGCCCTAACACCCCCAAACTTAAGGTGAGCAATACCCTCATTGCTAAACATATATCAATCTCTACAAGAGGGCTTCCCTGAAGTCTGGTCACTCAGCAACAGCATCATCCTCATCAACTTCGGCAGGCGGTGATAGTGGAGGGTATGGTTGGAAGATAGGAGGCTCTGGGAACTGGAATGGCATGAAATCATCATCTGCGCCACTATATATAGTGTATATACTCTGCATCGTGTTGAACAGCTCAACCTGATACTGCATCGCTATATCCTGTCTTTGGGCCACTACTGCAATGTGCCTCTACTTCCTCTGAGCCTCAGCGTCGTGTGTCTGATGTAGTAGGGTGAAGGATGTCATGATATCTACCAGTAGTCCCTGTGAAGCTGGGCCTGCGTTTGGTGGCTGCGATGGTTCGGGCTCAGCTGTAGGAGGTGGCTCAGTAGGTGGCCCGTACCCTTCTCCTCTGACATGAGAATTTTCCCCTTCCTACAAATTAAAGCGTGAGATGGTCTGATGGTCAGTGACTGACATGGGTGGCAAAGTTATCTCTTCTGGCCCCAAACGAATACCTGCCTGCTTGCACAAGTGGGTGATCAATGATGGATGTGGAAGCCCCGTAGAGGTGGTGCTCTTAATCGCCTCTAGGATCGACCCATGAATGAGAGCTCCAATATCCACATTTAGACTCGTGATAATAGCGAATAAGAGGATCGCTCGATCCTTAGTCACGTCACTCAGGTGCCGATCGGGATCATGTTGGCACAAATAAAGCTGAACTATGCCTTCCCATAGCGACTGATGCAACATGCGAGAAACTGGTCCTCTCACCCGTGTAGTCATTTGTCTTCCATGTAGTCCTGGGATTGTAGAGCCTCCTAATAATATCCTCTAGGTCATAGCTATGGAATCCCGGCTCCATATAGTCCCTACCCTCAAAACAAGGCGTTTTGAATAGAGAATTGATTGCTTGGCTTCCAAAAGCCACTGATTTCCCCTGATTTGGACAGGAGGAGGACCCTCGACACTAGCATTGACATAGAACTCACGAACTACAGAAACGATGGCCGATTCGGGTGACCTTGTGAAGAGGATCCATTGGCGTCCCGCAATCATGGCCACCAACTCGCCATCCTTTTTGTCCGGCCTCAAACCCTGCTCAGGAATCAAACTTCGTGCTATAAAAGAGCTTTTGTATCATTTTCATGCCTCTTTGTTGATGAAATTGGTGTTGTCCCAAGCCGTTGGTGCTGCGGACGAGGAACCGCCGACGCTCAAGCATTGTCTTTTTGAAGCCATGTCTGAATTTTAGTTCGTTTGGTTCAAAAACAGTCCCTAAGCAGTGTAGAAGTAACCCTTGAAATAATGCACATCAACTCCCTAATAAATCCCAGTAATTCTAAGTAAAAACAGTCAAATTTCTCTCTCAGGCAATTTATCAAACACCTTGTGTGCGCTCTGTAAAACCAACTTGGATAGCCCTTCGATTATGAATGCTCTAACCAGATTTCTGGCAGTGGAAATCACCCAAACAAACAAGAAAAAGAACACAACAATTCGATCAAAGTATTTTTCTAATTGAACGAAATCTCAAAAATACCTTGAGTGGGAAAACCCTAGGTGAGAAACCGAGTGGGGACGAACTCTGACAAGCAATCGATGGAGTCTCTCGGTTTATTATGGTAGTTGAGATGAGAAACGATCATTGCTAGGACTTTTGGGAGTGAAACAACTGATGGGATGCTTGGGTTCTTTTGTGCTGAACTGTCGAGAGATGATGGGCGAGTGGGCTTGGCTGCCGGCTTAAAACTATTTTTAAAAACAAATTTTTGCTACTAGTGTGCGGCGCGGCCTGGCCTTCTTTGCTTGGCATCGTAGCGCGAATTAGCAGTAGGTCATGTCGTATGGTGGCGCTGCAGCATGAGAGCGCCTTGTTCTTTTTCGCTGCGGCGAGAGGTAAGAAATTTTGATTTTGAGCAAGGCGGTGCGGTGCAAAGTCCAGTGTATATGCTGGCGCTACGGCGCTAGCCTTGTATATGAGTTGTCCCTACACATACTAAGCGATGTATTAGCCATCATATTAACAACTATATATACCTATATTAATCCACATGATATCTAGTTTAATTATACTACCATATATAAAATATCAACACAAAAGGAAAACATGTTGTCTACATTCTATAGCCACAAAAACATGCATCTGAGATTATAATTAAACTGGCAGCAATGTTAACACACTAAAGCAAAAAGACTAAATATAAACTAGACATAAGTAAGAAAAATAGAGAAAAAATGATACTGAGATGGAGTTGCCTCCCCACCAAGCGCTTGATTTAAAGTCGTCGGCTTGACTATACTGATGCCGCTTAATCCGGCTTGTAACCACCGAGAAATTCGGATCCTTTGTAAAAGACTTGAAAGAATTAAATAATGAATAAAATAATATTATTTGTTATTATATGTGTTAATAAGATGTATGTCATTCTATAACCTAGAAACGTTGGAAGATCGTAGTATTTGAACCACGTGAATGAATTAAAGTGTTTGAATTTCCAAGACGAAAATAAATGTTTTCCGAGAAAGTTTACGAAAAACACTATTCATCATTTATAGCTCAGGAATTATTTTAAAACTTCCGAGAAATACGTAACATTAGAATATCGAGGCGAGATGGATTATGTAATAATAATCTAAGTATGGGAAACGAAATAATTCGAATGCAGACTTAAATTGAGAATGTATGTATTAAAAATCTAATGAAATGGAATGGTGGATATTGTATAAAGAGAAAGTTCAAAATGTATGAGATGTAAACCAATGTGAATTTATTATCAAGCCCAAGTATTTAGTTAATGAAGCCCATTAAGTAATTAGCTAGATTTATTAATAAGCCCATTGATTTGGACATGATCCATGGGGCAATCCAAGTGTAATGTGGGTAGT
The DNA here is from genome assembly GCA_020205605.1 of Panax ginseng. NCBI lineage: Eukaryota > Viridiplantae > Streptophyta > Magnoliopsida > Apiales > Araliaceae > Panax > Panax ginseng. Next base: position 49,329,047 of record CM035147.1, on the reverse strand, counting down.
CTTGGTGGGCAAGAACTTTATGTAATAACCAAGTAAGAGATAAGTGTTGTGGTTAGCAAGTAAACTTAGGGATTAAGCAAGTGAATAGTAAGGAGGTTACTTAAGGAGGTGGAAGGTCTTAATGACCATACTACCCTAACTTTGTGTTGCCTATAAATACCAAGTTCAAGTCATTTGTTGCTTGTTCAAATTTCATCCAACTTCTTACTAGATAAGCAACTTAAGTGTTAGAGAGAATAAGTCACATAAGCACTTATAAGTCATCTCAACTTTTGCTAGATTTTCCAAAGAGAAGTGAAGTAATAATTCATCAAAGGTAAATTATCTTGTCTCTTCCATCTCTATCATAATAGGATTGATAGAGAAATGGAATAGTTTAATGATAACATGTCATAAGCCATTGATGAATGACTTTAAGCCGAATAAGTAACTTAAACTTAAATAAGTCGATGAACTTATGAGGAATTGCCATTTGTTGTCATAAGCATGAGAATTGTAGTTAATGAGTTAAGCAAGTTATTGACTTATGAGAATAAGTCAAAACCTACTTTAATAAATAAGTTGGTATTATAAGTAACTTGAAATGTCTATATGTTGATTAAAATCCACCTAGAATGATTAGTAATGAGGTTTCGCCGGAATTTACATGATTGGACGATAATTGTCGAATTCGTGAAATTCTCGGAATGGAAGTCGTATTTTATGCTTGAAGTTGTAAATGTTGGTTTTCGATGGAGAGAAGTCATATTTGGCATTATAGAGTTGCGGACTCGAAAATGGCCGGATTCCAACTTATAACGAAGAAACGAGCGTTGAACGTTCGCGAACATTTATCATTTTCGTTAAAATGAACTAATAGGTGAAATTTTAGCGAACGAAGTAAAATAGATAAAATTCTTGTATGATCACATAGAGCACGTAATTTGTGAATCGTAGGCTCTTGAACGAGCCAATTTGGACTTATAACGACTAAGTTACGAGTCCGGAAGTTTCACAAAATTTCTAAAAATGTCCAAGTTTACGGTGCTTGACGAGTGGCCAAATACTGACAAAGACAAGGAAAATTATCACGCCAGAAGCGCCAAAGTGGCCATCAGCCCCTGGAGAGAGTCAGCAGTGACGACATTTAACACTGAGACTCGTCTTGTGACGCTTGAGAGTCCGGATTTTTAGCAATGAGTCTTGTGTACTAATGACGACACAAGTGCAATAGCCAGTGACTGCAAACGCAAACTTCATAACCTAGATAGTGAAGAATGTTTACAAACTAAACATGAAGAGTAATGGTTAAGCAATTGAATAAAGATCATAGTAAAACATTGTTAAGACATAATTCAGCCTTAAGTATGAACACTTAGAGTTAAGATTAAGTCAATTACTTATGAACGTAAGAGTGATGTAATGGAAAGCCAGAACCAATAATAAAAAATCTAATACATAATTAGATTGAGAAGAAGGGTAAGATTCTTTTAGAACCATGTATGATCATTCATGACCTAATATGATATGTGATGTTATTATCTAATGTAGAGACCTTAAAGACGTAAAGTGCACATGTTATATCTATAAGTAGACGCTAAAGGTAAGTACTCTAACCCTTGTTCCAGTTCGATCTGGACAAGTCTTCGTGATTCATGTATTTTTTGCATGAATTAGTATCTGAGGAAGTCAAAGCCAATCCTTTCAGCCAGACGTATGCTATATTATTCTATCAAGTGTTGATAAGGATTTACCAAACTAATATTGTTATGATTTTCGAAAGTAGACTGAATATGCTAAACTATTTTGTCGTTAAACGACAGGCATGTGAGGTTGCCACAACTTAAATGTATACATGTTTAATGAATGTAGTGTTGATCAACATAGAGTACTATAGGTTGATCACCTAGACGTGCTCGTAGGCTATGCCGGACTTACGGACTTAGTGTCGGGACGTCCTTTTCGAAGTACTTATGAAATACTTACGGTCTTGAATCGGAATTGATGTTTAACTGAATATTGTTATTGTAAAACGTTTTGAATGAAAAGAAGTGCTATTTTGAATTATCGATAGTACTTCGTAACTATTGTTCAGTTATTGAAGATATACGATTCCTATGTTTTAAGCATGCTATTTCCCTAGAATTGTTGTACTTGCTGAGCTAGTTAGGCTCATTCTTGCTTGAACCATATGAATGCAGCTAAGACCGAACGTACCGATGGATCCAACAAGGATAAAGGGAAGGCAAAGGCGAACCCGTAGATTATATATGAAATAGTATAGGTTTTGAAAGAAATATTATTGATATTATGACAAAGAAAATGTATTGGTTGTAATGAACCTGAGGAATGTAAATATTCTTTTGATATATATATAAGACATATCCGTTCTTTTGAGGCATTTCAATTGAATGTTTATGTGAACTGTAGCACCATCTCTCGGGTTGGAAGATACCCGGATTTGGGGGCGTCATAGGTTGGTATCAAAGCCTTAGGTTATAAAACTTAAGGGGGGAAATAAAACCTTAAGTCATAACCTTAAGAAAAGTCAAAGAACAAAAGATGGAAGTTAACCTTATAAAAATGCATTATATATGTTATGTGTTTTTATTATTCTACTAATGTGTACTAATCAACTTTTTGTGTTGTTGTAGATGTTAGGTGAAAATAGAGATGTGCAGGTAGTCAGCGAAGGGTCGGTAAATCAGATAGAAATTATACCGAACCCCAAAGCAGCAGAACCAGAGATAGTGGTGGTGGAGTCTAGAGACTCAGAAAGTTTAGATCTCATGTCAGTATTTGACGGCATGATAGAAGAAGAAGTGGAAGCAGTGACCTTTAACCTAGTAGCAATAGCAGCAGAGATACTCCAGGGGAGTCAATGATGTCACTGTTCATGTCAGTGATAGATAGGAACGTACACTACTGTCAGGAGGTCAAGGAGCTGAAGGCTGAGCTCCAAGCTGTTATAGAGGACAAGACGGACGTGGAGTCCATGTGGGAACAGGAACATGATGAGAGAGTTTTGGCTAAGGACAAGGTCCATGAGCTAAAATAGGAGGTCTTTGAGCTTAGGAGCGAGCTAAAGACCAAGAAACAGAAGATAGGGAGAATGTCCTATATTCATAGGAATTCTCAGGAGGATATCGATTCATGGTGTTGGTTACCCCAGTAGAGACAGGCGAACCACGATATACTATCGGTAGTGATATTATCGTCGGTCTTGCCAAGGCGGATTTTGAAAATGCTTTAAGGCAAATGTAATCTAGTAGTGACTAGAGTAGTTAGATATATACATATTTTTATATCTAGTAGTGACGTAAAACCCTCTTTTGTATAATTAATGGTAGTCTTTTGTAAATCCCAAATTTTGGAAAGCAATGGCAGGAAGTAATGTATTCAGCTTAGGCCGTGTTATGTAAATAATGTAGTATTACTCTACAATGAATTAATATAAGTTTTCTTTTTTGAAAATGTGGAGTAACGGATGTTTAAGTTATTGTTTAACATTGAATAATAACTAACTGACAGGAAATGAATAATAATGAAAAATGTGTTTATTGTAACAACAAATGCTGCCAAGAAGAGTACTACGTAACCAAGGTGCGAACATGAATCAACCGGAGGGAGGTCCGTTTAACCCCATGTAGGAATTTTTGAACCTTTTAATCGCAGCGTTTAACCAAAATGAGGCTAATATTCCCGTAAATCCTGGTGTAGTACGAGCTACTACATTTAAGGACTTTAAGAGTGTTGGTCCGTCGGAGTTCAAAGGAACTACGGACCCTATCGAAGCCCAAACATGGGTAAGAGAGATTGAGAAGGCATTTGTGATAGCAAATGTTGACGAGGCCCAAAAGGTTGCCTTTGTAACCTACATGATGAAGGGAGAGCCCAAATTTTGGTGGGAGGCCAATCAGGCGAGGGCCGGGATAGATGTTATAACGTGGGAGAGGTTCAAGGAAATATTTTACGAGAACTACTTTCCCAACAGTATCGAGGGAAGGATGGAGATGCGGTTTTAGATTTGAAACAAGGGGACATAGCGGTTCCCAAAGTATGCCACCAAGTTTAATGAACTGGAAAGGTTCGCTCCACACCAAGTGGATCTTGAGGTGAGAAAAGCTCGATGATTCGGCGGGGCTTGAAACCCTGACTCTATAACCGTATCTCTGTGCTCCAAAGTACTTCCTTTGGAATTTTTTTAGAAAAGGCAATAATTGTCGAAGGTGGTAGCGAGGCGTTGAGCCAATACCACAAGGATAAGAAAAGCAAGGGGAAGGTGGATGGAGGAGTGAAGGTTGAAGGTACCAGCGGGAGTGGCGAAGGGTATAAGAGGAAGGTGAGTAGCTCGGGAAATCCTGAAATGAAACTAAGGGACTTAAAAAGGAGGATGGAGGCCTGCAAGACCTGCGGGAAGACTCATTTAGGAGTCTATCTCAAAGGTAAGGCCATGTGTTATAACTGTGGACAGGAGGGGCATATTGCGCCAAACTGTCCAAGCCCGAAGAAGAACCATGGATGCTTTGTATATGGGTCAACAGACCACATGGCAAAGAACTGCATAAAGAAGGGGACAGACGGAATTAAGGGCGCCAATAGTGGCAAGTTAACTATTAGGGGTCTAGCGTAGCCGGGTAGGCCGATGGCCTGTACCTTTAATATGACTGTCCAAGATGCGATGGCCTCGGAGGACGTAGTCGTAGGTATTATTCTGATCAACGACTTAAATGCATACATGTTGTTTGACTCGGGTGCTACGTGTTCGTTTATCGCATGTGAGTTTGCTAGACGACTAGGATTACTTCCCGAAAAGTTGCCTATACCTTTGAACATTAAGGTAGCAAACGAGGAGATAATTCCTGTTGAAGATATTCATAGGAGTTATTGCGTAGACATTCGAGGTTGTAAATTATTGTGAGATTCGATCACCGATAAAGTTAGGAGAATTCGATGTAATTCTCGGAATGGATTGGTTGATAAATCATGGGGAAATTATAGATTGTCAAAAGAAATGCGTAAATATTAAAACATCAATTCAATCTCATATAATATTTTACGGGAATAAATCGCCGGGACGTTCGTGTTGTCTTACCATGACACAAACTAGGAAATTATTGAGGAATGGGTGTGTAGGTTATTTGTGTCATGTGGTTGATACCCAGAGAGTGGGAGTGACCATGGAACAAATACATATAGTGAGTGAGTTCATGGATGTATTTCCGAGTGAGTTGTCAGGTCTTCCACCGGATAGGGAGACTGAGTTCGTAATAGACATTGTGCCAGGAGTGGCACCAGTTTCTAGGGCACCGTATCGTATGGCGCCGGTGGAGATGAAGGAGTTGATGAATGCAATTTTGCAAGAATTGTTGGCCAGAAGTACATTCATTGAGTGTTTACCTTAGTGGGAACCACCGATATTGTTTGTCAAGAAGAAGGGCGGATCGTTGAGACTTTGTATCGACTACCGAGAGTTGAACAAGTTAACGATAAAGAACAAGTATCCATTGCCCAGGATTGATGATCTTTTTGATTAGTTGAAGGGGGTAAAATATTTTTCCAAAATAGATTTAAGGATGGGGTATCATCAGCTGAAGGTTAGGAATGAAGATATGCCAAAGACAGCATTCAGGACTCGGTATGGTCATTACTAGTTTCTGGTGATGTCATTTGGGTTAACTAATGCACCTGCTGCATTTATGGACATGACGAACAGAGTGTTCAAACAATATTTGGACAAGTTCGTCGTGGTGTTTATCGATGATATTCTAGTCTATTCTAAGACGCCAGAAGATCATGCTGAACACCTAAGAATAGTGTTGGAGACACTAAGAAAGGAGAAGTTATATGCGAAGTTCATTAACTGTGAATTTTGGTTAGAGAGGGTACATTTTTCAAGTCATGTTATTGGCCACGAGGGGATTTCAGTAGATCCAGCGAAGGTGGAAGCCGTGATGAATTGGGAACAACCGAAAACGCCGACCGAGGTACGAAGTTTCTTAGGGTTAGCGGGTTACTATCAGAGGTTCATTCAGGACTTTTCAAAGATAGCTACTCTGCTGACTAACTTGACGAGGAAGATGGTGAAGTACGTATGGACTGAGAAATGCGAAGACGGTTTTCAAGAATTGAAGAGGAGATTGAGTGAAGCGCCTGTTTTGTCATTACCTGATGACACAGAAAATTTCGTAGTTTATAGCGATGCTTCGCATAAAGGACTGGGTTGCGTGCTCATGCAACATGACAAGGTCATTCCGTATGCATCTAGGCAGTTGAAGGATTATGAGAAAGTTTACCCTACTCATGATCTGGAACTGGCCGCGGTGGTGTTTGCCTTAAAGATATGGCGACATTATCTTTATGGGGAAAAGTTTGAGATATACACGGACCACAAGAGTCTAAAATATATCTTCACACAGAAGGAGTTGAATATGAGACAGAGGAGGTGGCTGGAGTTGATAAAGGATTACGACTGTGAAATCCTGTATCACCCTGGAAAAGCCAATGTAGTGGCCGACGCCTTGAGTAGAAATGGTCGAGAGAAGTTGTCTTTGTTAACAGCTCAAACTGAGTTAATAACAGAGATGGCTAGGATGGAGTTGGAGGTGAAGTTTCCAAGTGAGGCGGAGTAGAGACTTTTTGCGACGGAGATTTAGTCTACCATCGTAGAGAGAGTCAAAGGGGTGCAGCTCAAAAACGATGAGTGTGACCAGATGAAGAAGCAGTTGACTAATGAAAAAGATATTAATTTTAGTCTTGATAAGGAGGGATTATTAAGATTTGAAGGAAGAATTTAGGTTCCGAATGAGAGGGAATTAAAGGAGCAAGTGTTACAAGAGTCTCATAGTTCGAGGTACTCGATTCATCCTGGTAGCACTAAGATGTATCAAGACCTTCGACAGAGTTTTTGGTGGCCGAACATGAAAAGAGGAATAGCCGAGTATGTGAGTAGGTGCGTGACTTATCAAAGAGTTAAAGCTGAACATCAATGACCGAGTGGCTTGTTACAGTCATTGGAGATTCCGGAGCTGAAGTGGGAGCATATCATGATGGATTTTGCGGTCGGACTTCCGACGACTCAGAAAGGATATGATGCGATTTGGGTAATAATGGACCGGTTGACGAAGTCGGCTCACTTTTTGCCAATTCAAATTAAGTATAACTTAGATCAGTTAGCTACACTCTATGTTAAGGAAATTATTTCTAGACATAGAGCACCTGTTTCGATAGTGTCAGATCGTGACCCACGATTCACATCGAACTTTTAGAGAAGTCTTCAAGAGCAGTTGGGGACGTAGTTGAAGTTGAGTACGACATATCATCCACAAACCAATGGACAGAGCGAGAGGACAATTCAGACGTTAGAAGATATGTTAAGATCTTGCGTCATGGATTTCAAGGGTAGTTGGGATGATCATTTACCATTAGTAGAATTTGCGTATAACAACAGTTATCATGCAAGAATAGGTATGCCGCCGTATGAAGCTTTGTATGGAAGGAAATGCAGAACGCAGTTGTATTGGGATGAAGTAGGAGAACGCCGAATGCTAGGACCAGGATTGGTGCAACAAACAGCGGAAGTGGTAAAGGTGATACGTATGTGTCTCGTAGCAGCTCAAGACAGATAGAAGAAATACGCAGACTTACATCGAGAGAATAGAGAGTTTGAGGTAGGCTCGTACGTATTTCTAAAGGTATCTCCTTGGAAAGGAAAGATAAGCTTTGGAAAGAAGGGAAAACTAAGCCCAAGGTTTATAGGACCTTTTGAGGTATTAGAACGGGTAGGTGAGGTAGCTTATAGGATAGCGTTACCTCCAGACCTAGAGCGAATACATAATGTATTTCACATTTCAGTGCTACGTCCTTACAAACCGGATTACAAGCACATGATAGAATTTGAGCCTATTCAAATCGAGAAAGATTTAACATATGAAGAGATGCCGATTCAAATCATCAATAGAAAAGAGCAAGTTCTGTGAAACAAGGTAATACCGTCTGTAAAGGTGTTATGGAAGAACCACGATGTTGAAGAAGCAACGTGGGAACTTGAAGAAAAGATGAGAAAGAATTATCCTATTTTGTTTGAGTGATGTAGGGCGAGAATCTAGGGACCTAATCTTTATAACGGGGGAAGAATGTAACGACCGAGAAATTCGGATCCTTTGTAAAATACTTGAAAGAATTAAATAATGAATAAAATAATATTATTTGTTACTATATGTGTTAATACGATGTATGTCGTTCTATAACCTAGAAACGTCGGAAGATCGTAGTATTTGAACCACGTGAATGAATTAAAGTGTTTGAATTTCCAAGACGAAAATAAATATTTTCCGAGAAAGTTTACGAAAAATACTATTCACCATTTATAGCTCAGGAATTATTTTTGAACTTCCGAGAAATAAGTAACGTTAGAATATCGAGGAGAGATGGACTATGTAATAATAATCGAAGTATGGAAAACGCAATAATTCAAATGCGGACTTAAATTGAGAATGTATGTATTAAAAATCTAATGAAATGGAATGGTGGATATTGTATAAAGAGCAAGTTCAAAATGTATGAGATGTAAACCTATGTGAATTTATTATCAAGCCCAAGTATTTAGTTAATGAAGCCCATTAAGTAAATAGCTAGATTAGTTAATAAGCCCATTGATTTGGACATGATCCATGGGGCAATCCAAGTGTAATGTGGGCAGTCTTGGTGGGCAACAACTTTATGTAATAACCAAGTAAGAGATAAGTGTTGTGGTTAGCAAGTAAACTTAGGGATTAAGCAAGTGAATAGTAAGGAGGCTACTTAAGGAGGTGGAAGGTCTTAATGACCATACTACCCTAACTTTGTGTTGCCTATAAATACCAAGCTTCAAGTTATTTGTTGCTTGTTCAAATTTCATCCAACTTCTTACTAGATAAACAACTTAAGTGTTAGAGAGAATAAGTCACATAAGCACTTATAAGTCATCTCAACTTTTGCTAGATTTTCCAAAGAGAAGTGAAGTAATAATTCATCAAAGGTAAATTATCTTGTCTCTTCCATCTCTATCATAATAGGATTGATAGAGAAGTGGGATAGTTTAATGATAACATGTCATAAGTCATTGATGAATGACCTTAAGCTGAATAAGTTGAATAAGTAACTTAAACTTAAATAAGTTGATGAACTTATGAAGAATTGCCATCTGTTGTCATAAGCATGAGAATTGTAGTTAATGAGTTAAGCAAGTCATTGACTTATGAGAATAAGTCAAAACCTACTTTGATAAATAAGTTGGTATTATAAGTAACTTGAAATGTTTATATGTTGATTAAATCCACCTAGAATGATTAGTAATGAGGTTTCGTCGGAATTTACACGATTGGACGATAATTGTCGAATTCGTGAAATTCTCGGAATGGAAGTCGTATTTTGTGCTTGAAGTCGTAAACGTTGGTTTTCGAAGGAGACAAGTTATATTTGGCATTATAGAGTTGCGGACTCAAAAATGGCCGGATTCCAACTTAGAATGAAGAAACAAGCGTTGAACGTTCGCGAACGTTTATCGTTTTCGTTAAAATGAACTAATAGGTGAAATTTTAGCGAATGAAGTAAAATAGATAAAATTCTTGCATGATCGAATAGAGCACGTAATTTGTGACCCGTAGGCTCTTGAACGAGCCAATTTGGACTTATAATGAAGAAGTTACGAGTCTGGAAGTTTCACAAAATTTCTAAAAATGTCCAAGTTTACAGTGCCACGGAAGTGGGCGCCATGAATACAAAGACAAGGTAAATTATCCCACGCCGTAGTGACAAAGTGGCCATCAGCCCCTGGAGAGTCACGTCGCAGTGCGACATTTGACACAGAGACTCGCGCCACGGCACCAAGTGCAATAGTCGGCGCTGCAGCGCCCACTTCATAACCTAGATATCGAATAATGTTTACAAACTAAACATGAAGAGTAATGGTTAATCAATTGAATAAAGATCTTAGTAAAACATTGTTAAGACATAATTAAGCCTTATGTATGAACACTTAGAGTTAAGATTAAGTCAATTACTTATGAACGTAAGAGTGATGTAATGGAAAGCCGGAACCAATAATAACAAATCTAATACATAATTAGATTGAGAAGAAGGGTAAGATTCTTTAGGAACCATGTATGATCATTCATGACCTAATATGCTATGTGATGTTATTATCTAATGTAGAGACCTTAAAGACGTAAAGTGCACATGTTATATCTATAAGCAGACGCTAAAGGCAAGTGTAAGATCCCAACTTTTATGAATAAAGAATAATTTTCTCGAATTATATTTTTGAATATTATGGTGTTGATTTGATATAATGTTATAGTTGTGGGTAATATTTACAAATTTTGCAAAGTAAGCAAGTGGTTATATAATATTTGATTGGTCGGGGAATATTTGTTTTTACAGGAAATATTCGTACGACGACACAATCATTGGTGGACCCCACAACGGAAGTATTGTCGTAGTTAGAAAATGACAAAATTATCTTTCTATAAAAATAACGACGGATGTGTTACCGTTAAAACTGTTGAACTACTCGGTAGTAAAAGTACAGTAATACGCATGGTTGCATAGTAACGCACAGTATTGATTATTGATGTTTACGTGAGAAGTCACTCAGTTATACTCAATTATTACTACAGTAGTTGCTGCATCATATCTCTCATATTATTGATTAAATTATTGCTACAACATCATCTGCATAATATGATATATTATTAAATCAATAATTGAGACGGCAAAGTTATTCATATTATTATTTGCAATATTGACAATGTCTAGAAGTTCTGTCAAGGAGAGGTTTGGTCACCTAATTTGCTACCAATGAGGAGAAATCCTTATCTCGGAAAGCCCCCTCTTTCCTGGGAATGACCTGGTTGTTAAATATTGTGAATTATAATATTAATGATGAATAAGTTCGTGTTGATTAAAGATGAATTTTATAGTTCCATTGTGTTGGACTTATTTGTGTTAGTATAATTGATGTCTGGGGGATATATTGTTCAATCGGGTATTCGGGACACTTTTTGTGTTGGAGTACTATTCATGAGTTAATATTCATGAGTTACTATTCATGAGTTACTATTTACGAGTTACTATTCAGGAGTTACTATTCACCCGTAAGATATATTTCTTTTCGGTCCAAATCATTTTTGGGTACAATATTATTTCATATGGAGATGTGATAATTTTTCAGACCGTTGGTTGAAGATATAATAGTAAGTCAAAATGGACCGCTGGTGGAGTTATAATAGTAAATCAATATGGATCGCTGGTTTAAAGTTTTAATAGTAAATCAGTATGGACTGTTGCTTTAAGTTTTAATAGTAAACCAATATGGACCGTCCATTTAAAAGTAAATCAATCTGGATCGTTCATGAATTAGTTCTTATTAGGTCCATTTCCTATAAATAGAAGCTTATTCCTTCATTATTTCTTACTTAATTCTTTGAAACTCTAGAGAGAAACTATAGAGAAAGAAGAAAAGTATTTTGTTACTTCACTTTTCCAATATCCGATTTCTTCTAAGGTAGGGAATATTATTTGTTGTACGTAAAGTATTATTTCTTTTTGTATTCATGAAGAAAACTTACATTATTCCATTATTTATTATTACATTGGAATAACTTCAGATACGTGAGCTACCCTATAATTGGTGAAATTCTTACGTTATTTCATTCTTTATTATTCTGTTGGAATATCATGTATACATGCATTTTATCTTGGGACTTGGTTTAAATCTTTATTATTACATTAGAATAACCTATATCTGCGGACTCTATACTTGGTGAAATCCTTACATTATTCTATTCTTTATTATTACATTGTAATATCCCTGTCTAGCGTTTTCTGTGGGACACAATCCGCGTCTTTATTATTACATTGTTGAATATCACATGCATGCGTTTTACGCCGGACTGGTTCCGTATTTATTTATTATTCTAGGAATAACACTACTGTCTTGGTCTATCACATGTATGGTGATTTCTTTTGTTATTCCATTCTTTATTATACTCAGTTGGTTAAAACTTTGACTTCTATACTCCATGAAATTAGTGGAATATCCTTCATATTTGCACTTCATCCAATATCTTTTCATGGAAATATTCTTCTAAGCATTCTTGAATTTTACTCTACAAAGCAGTATCATGTTGACAATTTGGACGTTATTAGTTCCTAGATAAATTAATTCTTGAACTTGTTTTATTGAATTCTTATATCATTGTCATCATCCTTATGTTTATATTTTGTTGAAAGTCATTTGTGGCTTGTAGTGCATAGATGGACTTGGTATGATTATGACCAGGGATTATTCTATGTAATCATGACCGTAATGTTACAAATGATGTGGTAAAAGTCCTCATTGGCCAGTAGTGCATTGATGGACAGTTGTTGGCATGATCATGACCATTAATGAATACACGAATGTCCTTGGCCCATAATTCATGGATAATTTATGGTCGTGAAACTAAAGAATATCCTTGGCCGTAGTGCAGGGGTGATTCGATGATGTGGATTATTTATTAAGCTGAGTCCCAGCGATAAAAGTGATGAAAAACCTTTTAAATCATAGAAGATAGTAGATTTTATTCTCTACTTGACTCTTCTAATGGATTGCTTGTTCTGCTGCAGTTAAACTTGATATTTATTATATTTTATCAGTTTAACATTGTTGAAGGCTAATGATAAATTATTCTGCATTATCTTAGTCATAATATTTCTTACTGGGCTAGTTGAGCTCACCCTTTCTTTCACTATTCTCTTTTGGAAATGAGAACGTAGCTGGGACTAGTCGGGGAACAGAGTGATGGTCCTAGATGGTGCATTAGTAGTCCTCACTATTCTGTGAAATAGTGTGATAATAATTGTAATGAGGACTCCTTTTTAGTTATTATACTCTCTAGTAGACAATATTTGTATTCAAACTCACAGGTTATGTTTTGTCGTATTGTACACGACAGTTGTTTTATTAAGTTGTATTTGTATTCTGTACCTTGTATCTGGCGACTCAAGATGGGTGATGTATACCTGTTTTGGGGGCGTCACAATTGGTATCAAAGCTTAGGGATATGATCCATGGCTAAGATGTGAGAATAGAACTAGGAGGGGAGAGACGGGGAATTCCTTCGCTAGTATGACCTACCTAAGTTTTTTTTGGTATTTAATTGGTCAGTCAGAATATAGGGATAATATGTTACATGTCAATTAACCTTTTGTTTTGTGGCAGGATCTGAAAATGACATCCGAGAATGTTGAGAATAGCAATGGAGCACATGCGATAGTTGATTCACCACATATCAATAATCGAGGATAATGTGCATCGAAGGCGACAATCCTCATGCAAACAACAACAACCGACTCAAATGATGAATGATGGAATGTTTAGAGGCTTTATGCAATTCATGCAACAAAGAAAGAGAACGGCTCCTGTCCAAATTATAGGTGGAAACACTGGAAACTCTCGGACGGTCACCGCTAAACAGTTCAATGAGCTGGGACCACCGAAGTTTATTGGAGAGCAAAAACAACTTAAGGCGGAAACATAAATAAAGCAGATCACCCAGATATTTGATGTCTTGGGATGCTCCGAGGAGCAAAAGGTTTCCTTTGCCGCCTTTATGTTGCGAGGAGAGGAAGATTACTAGTGGGAGTCGGTAAAGCGTACTCAACCTGCCGCACTGAAGATGTCTTGGGAAAAGTTCCAAGAACTATTCAACGATAAGTACTTTCCCGAAAGTATTCGTCATATAAAAGAGGTAGAATTCATCAAGTTGGAGCAAAATAATATGACCGTGTCGTAGTACGAAGCCAAGTTTGCCGAGTTGTCCCGGTTTGCGTCCCACTTGGTGGATAATGAAGAGAGAATGACGTTGATGTTTTTAAGAGGTTTGAAGCCGGAGATACGTCAACATCTTATTTCTCATAAACTATGTTTGTATTCAGATGTTGTAAATAGGGCTCAATTAGTGAAGTGCAATAACGAGTAAACGCAACCAAAGGAGAGCAGTCATCGAAGCGGTGACAACAAGCGTGGAAGGAATCAACAGGCCAAAAATGGTAACCACTTCGATGGTAATCAGGGCCAAAATAATAAGAATGGACATTTCAATAAGAGGAGATTCAACAATGATGGAAGGATGTCAGCACCAACACTCGTTGTTAAGGAAGGAGAACGACCACCTATCATATGCTTCAAATGCGGAGGGGAAGGACACATCAATCTAAACTGCGTGATGTCATCTAAAGCATGTTATAATTGTGGAAGAGAAGGTCACTTAGCCCAATTTTGTCGTTCACCGAAGACAAGTTCAGCTAGGATGGAGGCACCAAAGCCGCCCCGAGAAAAAGTCAAAGCCAGTTAGTGCAAGAGGAGAGCGTTTGTTGTGAGCTCCCGGAAAGCAAGGAACCCGAATGAGGTCATCACGGGTAAGCTTATCATAAACTCTAGTGAAGTCTATACTTTATTTGATACCGGTTCTACCCATTCTTTTATTTCTCCTACTTGCGCTCAATGATTAAATTTGACTACGGAGAAATTAGACTTTGACTTATCTGTGGAAACTATGTTCGGAGAAACCTTCATTACATCCACTGTTTATAAGTCTTGTTTGGTTCAAATCGGTAACTGCACATTACCTGTCGATCTTATTTCTTTAAAAATACTTGCGTTTGATGTAATTCTAGGGATTGATTGGTTAAATACTCATAATGCAAAAATTGATTGTTTTCGTAAGGTTGTTAGTTTTCATATTCCTAATCAACCTATTATGCGAATTCAAGCGACCAAACCATTAAAATCAATCACGGTCATTTCAAGCCATAAAGCTATTCGTTTATTGAAAAATGGATGTCAAGCTTTCTTAGCTCATGTCACATATTTAAACAAAAATACGTCAGTTTTGAACGATATTTCTATTGTTAATAAATTTCCTGACGTATTCCATGAAGAACTTCCTGGCCTACCCCCAGAGCGTGAAATTGAATTTTGTATCGACCTTGAACCTGGTACAAAACCCATTTCCAAAGCCCCATATCAAATGGCTCCTATTGAACTTCAGGAGTTAAAGACCCAATTACAGGAATTGTTAGACATTGGTTTCATTCGTCCTAGTACGTCTCCTTGGGGTGCTCCTGTTCTATTCGTGAAGAAGAAAGATGGGAGTATGCGACTTTGTATTGATTATAGGGAGTTGAATCATGTCACCATCAAAAATAGGTACCCATTGCCACGTATTGATGACATGTTTGACCAGTTGCAAGGAGCCAAATTCTTTTCAAAGATTGATCTTCATTTCGGATATCACCAATTGAAGATTAGAACCGATGACTTTCCAAATATGGCTTTCAGAACTCGGTACAGGCATTATGAATTCCTAGTCATGTCCTTTGGATTTACTAATGCTCCTACTGCCTTCATGGATATGATGAACCGAGTATTCAAGGAATATTTGGATCACTTTGTGGTTGTCTTTATTGATGACATCCTTATTTATTCCAAAAGCCGTGAAGATCATGAGCAACACTTGAGACTGACACTCCAAAAGCTTCGTGAATACAAGCTTTATGCCAAGTTGAAGAAATGCAAGTTCTAGCTTGAGGAAGTAGCATTCCTTGGGCACGTAGTATCAAGTCATAGAATATCTATTGACCCGGCAAAGATTAAAGCTATTCAAAGCTGGGAGCAACCTAAATTAGTGACCGAAGTACGTAGATTTCTCGGTATAGCTGGTTATTATCGGAGATTCGTGGAAGGATTTTCTCGAATCGCTACTCCATTAACTTAGCTAACTCGAAAAGATACAAAGTTCGGTTGGAGCGAAGAATGTGAGAGGAGTTTTCAAGAACTCAAGAGGAGACTCATTTCAGCACGTGTTCTGACAATACCATCTGGCTCGGAGGGATTTGTCATCTCTGATGATGCTTGAGACGCAAAGGGTTGGGATGTGTTCTCATGCAACATGGGAAAGTCATAGCCTATGCCTCAAGACAACTCAAAGAATATGAGGGGAATTATCCTACTCATGATCTAGAGTTAGCGACTATTGTCTTCGCACTTAAAATTTGGAGGCATTACTTGTATGGGAGAAAGTGGAGATCTTTACGGATCATAAAAGCCTCAAATATTTCTTCACTCAAAAGGAACTCAACATGCGACAACGACGTTGGCTTGAACTATTGAAAGATTATGATCATACCATCCAATACCATCCTCGAAAAAGCGAACGTGGTAGTCGACGCATTGAGTAGAAGATCATATGCAAGCACGAAAAGCGATATTGTCAACGAAAGGCCCATTTTTGTGACTTGCAAAGGATGGAGATAGAGTTAAAATCTCCAGGGACCCATGTGATGATGGCAAATATACGAGTAGAACCGACTTTAATTGATAAAGTTAAAGCTGCTCAAGCTACAGACCCGGAGCTGATGTGTATGAGGAAGAAAATGCAAGAAGGTGTTATGCCAGAAGCAAGAATCAATGAAGAAGGAATACTTCGAGTCAACTCCAGACTTTGTGTTCCTAACGACCCTGATTCAAAGTATAACATCATGATGGAGACACACAACACACCGTTTGCAATCCATCCTGGGAGTACCAAAATGTATCATGATCTTCGACATACATTTTGGTGGAGTAATATGAAGAGAGAGATAGCAGAGTTTATCTCAAGGTGTTTAACTTGTCAACGAGTCAAGGCGGAGCATCAAGTACCAAAAGGTCCATTGCAACCATTTGAAATTCCAGAATGGAAGTGGGAGCACATTACCATGGATTTCGTTACCAGTCTTCCTAAGGTTTCTCAAGGCATAGATGCGATTTGGGTCATTGTTGATAGATTGACCAAGTCTGCTCATTTCTTACCGATATGAGAAACTTATACACTTAAACGTCTTACTCGTATATATATAAACGAGATTGTAAGTTTGCATGGTATTCCGGTATCCATAGTTTCTGATCAAGACCCAAGATTCACTTCACAATTTTGGGTTAGTTTGCAAAAAGCTATGGGCACAGACTTATAATTTAGCTCGGCATATCATCCTCAGACGGACGGACAGTCGGAGAGGAATATTCAAACTCTTGCAGATCTATTAAGACTATGTGTCCTTGACTTCAAGGGAAGTTGGGACAAGTTCTTACCATTGGTGGAGTTTTCCTACAACAACAGTTATCAAACAAGTATTGGCATGGCTCCATTTGAGCCGTTGTGTGGAAGAAAGTGTCGTTCTCCAGTATGCTGGGATGAGGTGGGTGAAGCAACGTTGTTGGGACCGAAGTTGGTACGTATTACTACAGAAAAGATTCAAACGATCCGACAACGTATAAAAACTTCACAAGATCGACAAAAGAGTTATGCTGATCTTCATCGAAAGGATGTAGAATTCGATATTGGAGATCATGTTATGTTACGTGTTGCTCCATGGAAAGGAGTTACGAGATTTGGAAAGAGAGGAAAGCTCAATCCTCGGTTCATTGGCCCATTTTTAATTCTTGAGCGAGTGGGAACTGTGGCCTATAGACTCGCCTTACCGCCAAGTATGTCTCGTATTCATAATGTTTTTCACATATTTATGTTACGTAAATATGTGAAAGACCCAAACCACATTATTGAGTTAGATACAGATGAGATAGAGGAAGATTTAACGTATGAAGAGTTACTTGTTAAAATCTTAGATAAGAAGGATTATGTTCTGCGCTCCAAGGTTATACCTCAAGTAAAAGTTTTGTGGAGAAACCACGATGTGGAGGAAATGACTTGGGAGTTAGAATCTGAGATGAAGTCAAGCTATCCTCATCTCTTCGACATACCAGGTATGTACCCTAATTTCGAGGATGAAATTTCATAAGAAGGGGAGGTTGTAAGACCCCAACTTTTATGAATAAAGAATAATTTTTTTCGAATTATATTTTTGAAAATTATGGTATTAATTTGATATAATGTTATAGTTGTGGGTAATATTTATAAATTTTGCAAAGTACGCAAGTTGTTATATAATATTCGATTGGTCGGGGAATATTCGTTTTAACAGGGAATATTCGTACAATGGCACAATCATTGGTGGACCCCACAACAAAAATACTTTATGAAAATAACTGCGGAGGTGTTACCGTTAAAACTGTTGAACTACTCGGTAGTAAAAATGTACAGTAATACGCGTAGTTGTACAATAGCACACGGTATTAATTATTGATGCTTACGTGTGAAGTCACTCAGTTATACTCAATTATTGCTACAGTAATTGCTGCATCATATTTCTCATATTATTGATTCAATTATTGTTACAATATCATCTACATTATATGATATTTTATTAAATCAATAATTGAGACGGCAAAGTTATTCATATTATTATTTGCAATATTGATAATGTCTAGAAGTTACATCGAGGAGAGGTTTGGTCACCTAATCATGCGCCAATAAGGAGAAATCCTTATCGGAAAGCCCCCTCTTTCCTGGGAATGACCTGGTTGTTAAATATTGTGAATTATAATATTAATGATGAATAAGTTCGTGTTGATTAAAGATAAATTTTATAGTTCCATTGTGTTGGACTTATTTGTGTTAGTATAATTGATGTCTGGAGGATATATTATTCAATTGGGTATTCAGGACACTTTTCGTGTCGGAGTACTATTCACGAGTTACTATTCATGAGTTATTATTCACAAGTTACTATTCATGAGTTATAATTCATGAGTTACTATTCATGAGTTACTATTCACCCAGTTACTATTCACTCTAGTATTGTGCATTCGGGTATTTGGGTAAAATATTATTCCATGAGGAGATGTGCTAATTTTTCAGACCGTTGGTTGAAGATATAATAGTAAGTCAATATGGACCGTTGGTAGAGTTATAATAGTAAATCAATATGGATCACTGGTTTAAAGTTTTAATAGTAAATAAGTATGGACCATTGTTTTAAGTTTTAATAGTAAACCAATATGGACCGTCCGTTTAATAGTAAATCAATCTGGACCGTTCATGAATTAGTTACTATTCATTCCATTTTCCTATAAATAGAAGCTCGTTCCTTCATTATTTCTTACGAATTCACTGAAACTCTAGAGAGAGAATTATAAGAGAACCTATAGAAAAATATTCTACTACTTCCATACTCTTATATTCAGTTTCTTTTACGGTAAGGGATGTTATTTGTTGTACTCATGAAGAGAACTTCTGTTATTTCATTATTTATTATTCTGTTGGAATAACTTTGTATACGCCAAGCTACCCTATACATGGTGATATTCTTCTAATATTACATTCTTTATTATTACCTTCGGAATATTACATGCAATGCGTTACGCGGACTTAGTTCCATTATTTATTATTACGTCATAATATCACGTCATGCATACGTTTACGTAGGACCTAGTTCCATTATTTATTATTACTCGAGAATATCCATGCTGCATGCGTTCTGGTGGGGACTGGTTCCATTATTTATTATTACGTTTTAATATCTTGTTTTGTGCGTTCGCCTTGGGACTGGTTCCATCAATTATTATTCTGTTGGAATAACACCACTGTCTTGATCTATCGCATGCATAGTGATTTCTTTTGTTATTTCATACTTTATTATACTCAGTAGGTTAAAACTTTAACTTCTATACCCATGAAATTAGTGGAATATCTTTGATATTTGCGCTTCATCCAGTATCTTTTCATGGAAATATTCTTCTGAAATTAGTGGAATATCTTTAATTCTTGAACTTGTTTTATTGAATTCTTATATCATTGTCATCATCTTCATGTTTATATTATGTTGAAAAAGTCATCGTGGCTTCATGGTGCATAGATGGACTTGGTATGATTATGACCAGGGATTATTCGGTATAATCATAACCGTAATGTTACAAATGATGTGGAAAAAGTCCTCATTGGCCCGTAGTACATTGATGGACAGTTTTTGGTATGATTATGGCTACGGATTCTCTTTGGCCGTAGTGCAAAGATGAATTGTTTTATGGCATGATCAGGACCGTTGATGAAAACATGATTATCTTAAGCCGTAGTGCATGGATAATTCGTAGTCGTGATGCTAAAGAATATCCTTGGCCGTAGTGCAGAGGTGATTCGATTGTGTGGATTATTTATTAAGTTGAGTCCCAGCGATAAAAGTGATGAAAAACCTTTTAAATCATAGAAGATAGTAGATTTCATTCTCTACTTGACTCTTTTAATGGATTACTTGTTCCGCTGCAGTTAAACTTGATATTTATTATATTTTATCAGTTTAACATTGTTGAAGGTTAACGATAAATTATTCTGCATTATTTTAGTCATAATATTTCTTACTGGGCTAGTTGAGCTCACCCTTTCTTTTCCGTTTTCTCTTGAAATGAGAATGTAGCCGGGACTAGTGGGGAGCAGTGATGGTCCTAGATGGTGCATTAGTAGTCCTCACTATTCTATGAAATAGTGTGATAATAATTGTAATGAGGACTCCTTTTGAGTTTGTATAATCTCTAGTAGACAATATTTGTATTCAAACTCACAGTTTATGTTTTGTCGTATTGTACACAACAGTTGTATTTGAATTTTGTACCATGTATCTGGCGACTTAAGATGGGTGATGTGTACCTAATTTTGGGGGCATCACAGTTACTTCATTTTTCCAATATCTAGTTTCTTCTAAGGTAGGGAATATTATTTGTTGTACCCGTAAGGGGTATTATTTCTTTTGTATTCATGAAGAGAACTTTTGTTATTCCATTATTTATTATTCATTGGAATAACTTTGATATCTGTGAGCTACCCTATACTTGGTGAAATTCTTACATTATTTTATTATTTATTATTCATTTGAATATCATGTTTGTGCGTTTTTTACACAGGACTGGTTCCGTCTTTTTATTATTCTCGTTGGAATAACTTTGTATCTGTGGATCGCACTATACTTGATGAAATCCTACGTTATTCCATTCTTTATTATTCATTGAAATATATATATCATGCTCGCGTTTTATCTTTGGACTGGTTCCTTCTTTATTATCCTGTTGGAATATCATGTATGTAATGCGTTTTCTGTGGGACTGGTTCTCAGATTTATTATTACATTGGAATAACTTTGCTGTCTGATCTATCGCATGCATGGTGATTTCTTTTGTTATTCCATTCTTTATTATACTCAATTGGTTAAAACTTTGACTTCTATACTCCATGAAATTAGTGGAATATCCTTGATATTTGCACTTCATCCAGTATCTTTTCATGGAAATATTCTTCTTAGCATTCTTGAATTTTACTCTATAAAGCAATATCATGTTGACAATTTGGACGTTATTAGTTCCTAGATAAATTAATTCTTGAACTTGTTTTATTGAATTCTTATATCATTGTCATCATCCTCATGTTTATATTTTGTTGAAAGTCATCTGTGGCCTATAGTGCATAGATGGACTTGGTATGATTATGACCAGGGATTATTCGGTGTAATCATGACCGTAATGTTACAAATGATGTGGTAAAAGTCCTCATTGGTCCATAGTGTATTGATGGACAGTTGTTGGGATGATCATGACCATTAATGAATACACGAATGTCCTTGGCCCATAGTGCATGGATAATTTGTGGTTGTGATACTAAAGAATATCCTTGGCCATAGTGCAGGGGTGATTCGATGATGTGGATTATTTATTAAGCTGAATCCCAGCGATAAAAGTGATGAAAAACCTTTTAAATCATAGAAGATAGTAGATTTTATTCTCTACTTGACTCTTCTAATGGATTGCTTGTTCCGCTGCAGTTAAACTTGATATTTATTATGTTTTATCAGTTTAACATTGTTGAAGGCTAACGATAAATTATTCTGCATTATGTTAGTCATAATATTTCTTATTGGGCTAGTTGAGGTCACCCTTTCTTTCACTATTCTCTTCAGGAGATGAGAACGTAGCTGGGAATAGTCGGGATGGTCCTAGATGGTGCATTAGTAGTCCTCACTATTCTGTGAAATAGTGTGATAATAATTATAATGAGGACTCCTTTTGAGTTGTTATACTTTCTAGTAGACAATATTTGTATTTAAACTCACAGGTTATGTTTTGTCGTATTGTACACGACAGTTGTTTTATTAAGTTGTATTTGTATTCTGTACCTTGTATCTGGCGACTCAAGATGGGTGATGTATACCTGTTTTGGGGGCATCACAGCAAGTACTTTAACCCTTGTTCCAGTTCGATCTGGATAAGTCTTTGTGATTCATTTATTCTTCGCATGAGTTAGTATCTGAGGAAGTCAAAGTCATTCCTTTCGGCTAGACGTATGCTATGTTATTCTACCAAGTGTTGATAAGGATTTACCAAACTAATATTGCTATGGTTTTCAAAAGTAAACTGAATATGCTAAACTGTTTTATCGTCAAACGACAGGCACGTGAGGTTGCCACAACTTAAACGTATACACGTTTAATGAATGTAGTGTTGATCAACATAGAGTACTATATGCTGATCACCTAGACGTGCTCGTAAGCTATTCCGGACTTACGGACTTAGTGTCGGGACGTCCTTTTCAAAGTAGTTATGAAATGCTTACGGTCTTGAACCGGAATTGATGTTTTACTGAATATTGTTATTGTAAAACGTTTTGAATGAAAAGAAGTGCTATTTTGAATTATCGATAGTACTTCGTAACTATTGTTCAGTTATTGAAGATATATGATTCCTATGTTTCAAGCATGCTATTTCCCTAGAATTGTTGTACTTTCTGAGCTAGTTAGGCTCATTCTTGCTTGAACCATATGAATGCAGCTAAGACCGAACGTACCAATGGATCCGGCAAGGATAAAGGGAAGGCAAAGGTGAACCCGTAGATTACATATGTAATAGTATAGGTTTTGAAAGAAATATTATTGATATTATGACAAAGACAATGTATTGGTTGTAAAGAACCTGGGGAGTGTAAATATTCTTTTGATATATATATATATATAAGACATATCCGTTCTTTTGAGGCATTTCAATTGAATGATTATGTGAACTGTAGCATCGTGTAGCACCATCTGTCGGGTTGGAAGATACCCAGATTTGGGGGCGTCACACGGCTCATAAGCAAAAATAACCATTTCATGCCGCCAATTCGTCAATTCCTTTAAATTTTTGGCAGACATGGATGATTGATCATCCCCGTTTTCTTCACCCATTGGCACGAAGAATCTTTCACCAATGGAATTATCCACTAATTCGCCTTGTTCATCAAGTTGAAAGTGTTCTTTGTGCGTTAGTGGGCCCTCCAGGGTTTCCACAGTTGTGAGCGTTGTTTCTAACTGTTGATTACTCTTAACAGTGTACCCACTGTTGATCCTCTCTTCATCTAGTTCAGCCTCTACAGGTTGGTCAATTTGCACCTTGACATTGCCCTCAAAAACTTGGTGAGACTCATCATCTTCTCCTCGCGTAACGACTGTGCACTGCTCTACTACTTCATCGTTGAACTCAATTATGACCGATAGATTATCTTTCGGTGGATTTGTAATGGCATTGATGAGTTGCCCCGATTAACTTTCGAGGGTCTGCAATGAGGCTTCTTGGTTCGCCATCCGAACCTCATTTCTCTCAATAAAGTTGGTGAGGAGCTCTTCAAGCCTTTTCTCTTCTTCTTGTGTTGAGTACTCAGAAAAGCTCACATTGGGTCGAGACGTCAACTCATATTGCGGCGGAGACTGATATTCAACTTGATAGGCATAATTTGGATCATGATATTGCTCTTGACTGTAGTCCCAAGAGTTTGGATAACCTTGACAGTTTAGATGATAGAAGATCGGTTCAATGTCAGCTCGTTCCTGACAGTAGGCATTCTGAGTGGACTGACAATCAAGATTGTCAGAAAACCTCAAGACATTTGCAATTTGAACTTGAAATTGCTCGAGTCCTTCTTCCGAACTTGGTTGTGTCGTCCTCTCGTAAAGCCATTGATAACATTGATCATCCATAACCTGTGAACTTAAAAGCAAAAAGGAAGATCAAACAAATAAAAGAAATATATATATACGTTCAAATTAAGACTATATTGATTTAAATTAATATTAGACAATATTAGAATAATAGTTCCTCGGCGACGGTGTCAAAAACATGTTGGTCGGAAAACCGATCACTAAACATGCGCAAGTATACGCGGTCTAACAAGTAATACAGTGATAAGGAAAGTGTCGAACCCACGGGGAACTATCACTAATATTTACCAAGTACCGACTTTGTATCGCTAAAGTCTTATTCGAACAACAATAAATAGAAGTGTGATTAATCTAGTTATAACTAATTTTCAAAGTAAGTAAATGGATAATGAATGGTAATCGAAGGAATTACAAGCTAAGGTTACAACTTCACCCCACACAGGCATTCTGTCGAACACCTGGCATGCTATGCTTCATCAAAGTATCTACCCTTCTCTCTTTGGTCTTAATGGTCACGATAATTTGTCGACCGAGAACACACATGTGCTCATACACCTCTGTCGAGGTATGCACAAACATATCCTCTCTAGATCCACCCACTAGGGAATAGAACAGAAAAGAACGTCCAAGCTAGGTGATAATCCTACACATGTCTATGCGAACTAACCTAACAAGGATTTAAGCATAAGTTCTCAAATAGGCCGCACGTGGCGCACATATATATGTCTATTCTACGCACAACTTATGCAGTCGAAACCCATAATCACATGCCAATATATTTAGGTGTAAATCTAGAATCATTCTTTCAATATCATGTAGATTACCAAAATCATCACTAATGTCTTAGCGAGAATCATTAAGCATGAATATATTAAACCAAATCATATGTTGCCAACCAAAGAGATAAAACAGTCAATTTAAATAACAAAGGGTTCCATCATAACCTTAGAGACAATACTCAGTTCATAGTTATTGAACAAAATATAAGTAGCAATAAAGACAACATTAATGGACTACAAAATCAGAGGAAATAAATGGACAAGAATAAACTCTGTCGAGGTTCTTCAGTCTCCAAGCATTTCGCTCCTCTCAGACTTTCCAATCCATGTAGCTCACTGCTCTTGATGCTCCAAGGAAATCCCAAACTTCTCCCTAATCTACCTAATCTATATTTACAGACATTAACTAAGAACTAGAGAGAGAAAATACAGAAGAAAAGAGAAAACTACATTATTCTATCCTAAGCTATGCTATTCTCCGAGTATATGATATATGATCTCTATTGTAGAGGCTTGCCTCTTTTCTTATATCAGTCCCCTCTTTTACTAGGTCAAAAGCAAGCCTTCTCTGCCTGGTCATTGGAGGTCGCATTGTGGCACGAAGTCTAAGGCTAAGGGTGGCGCTGCAGCGCCACGTCAGCACCAAGAAACCAGAGGTCGCGCTGCAGTGCGAGCCCATAAAGGACCAGTGGCACTATGGTGCCAAAGTGACATCAAGCTGGACAGGTGGTTGGCGCTGCGATGTGAGATTAAGGCATGGCATTGGCGCTGCGGCGCGAGTGTATGCAAAATGACCATTTTGTCTCTGAAAGCTAGAAAAGTCCTGTAAAGCCCTGCAATACGTCAGTTAAGCATAATAATACAATAATCATATAAAACTATATAAAATCTACAAAGATCAAGAAACTATTTAAGCCATAAAGTATTTGATTCAAGGGTATAAATCGCACTCACCAAAATGTCAAATGGATCCTCGATTCCTGCGAAGAACACCGACCAAGATGCATCGTATGTACACTCCATTGGCTGAAAGGAGAAACATGGCTATCTAATGGGAAAAATAGTACCCATATAATCGGAAGGTTCCAATCGGTCTCAGGTGTGACATAAACCACACATATAGCAAGACTGCACTGCCTGTAAATACCCCTGCAAGAATGGGGGTGGAAATATCTGGCCGACCTCAGTGTCTCTGCCACAATCATCGGTACAATGGTATAACCCTCCATTTTGCACTGTACACACTATAAACTGAGTGTTTTCTCATTTCAAACACTTGTGAGCTTATACTTTGCTACATTTTAGCGGTGGAAACCGAGTGTTCATTCATTTTAAGCTATTTGAAATCTTCTTGGCAGCCCACTGTAAGCCTTCTCACATTTCTTAAAGCCTTTCTCCACTTTTGTGCACACACAATTATTCACGTTGAGAGTCGTGTTGTGTGTGTATGCCAGAATCGTCGATCCGTGGCTTTTATTTCTTTTATTTATATATATAAATACTTATATATATTGTTATCATCAAACTCTATTTGATTGAGCCTGGATTTACATCTGGAGCGTTTACAACTTTTATATATTTAAATATTTATATATATATATATATATATATATATATATTGTTATCATCAAACACTGTTTGATTGAGCCTAGATTTATATCCGGAGCGTTTACTGCTTACATATATATATATATATATATATATATATATATATATATATCCTCAATTTGAATTAACGAACTGAGCCTGGATCAATATATATATATTTACATTTCTGTCAGGCCTGGAGTTTACTTCGTGGCCATTTATTGCTTTTATACATATATATATTTACATTTAGTCCCGCCTGGAGTTTACTTCATCATGATTGATCGTTAATATATATATATATATATATATATATATATATATATATATATTTATTTATTTACAGTTTATATATATATAATTGTTTACAGCTTTCATACATACTGCATCATCATGTGAGACTAGGAATCATGTGATCACAGATTCAGTCTCCTGAATCTAGATTCAGTTCTCGTGATGGACATTTTCAGCTGTAACCAGCTTGTAAATTATTCACGGTGTTTGAATTTCCTTAGACGGCTCTCATGCCACAAGGAGTTCGGCACTACTTTTTATCTTATTTTCTCGAAGATGCTTCGCATCTCGAAAATAAAAGCAATCAAGCCGAACACATAATAAAATTGAAGTATCAAATGCCTCGATTACTATTGAGCACAAGGGTTTGAAAAACCTCTTTTACAAAACATCATTGCTATCTTGTTAAAATTGAACTTTTATCCAAAATTCAAACCCTTTGTATATAGGTGCGAACGAGGTATAACACTACTTCTAGACAACTGCACATTGACCCACACACACACACACACATTCAGATAAAGGTTTAATTTGAAAAGTGGCGGTCACCGTGTTACAACGGATGTCGGGGGGTGCCTAACACCTTCCCTCCTCATAATAAAGCCCCCAGACCCTAATGAATCTCGGTTTCACAAACCAGTTAAATAGTGTCACATCAGTAGGTCAATGTGCAAACCATTTTCGGTTGAGTTGGTGCAACTATTTAAAAATACCAATTGGCGACTCTTACAGTCAAATCGTCGACATATACATGTCGGACCTTTTCACAACTTATTTTTTCAAAAAAATCTCACCTAACATGAGAACACCAAAAGACAAGAATAGAAAAGGGACAAATAAAAATCTCGACGTCGACAACATATATACTCGTACTATCCCTCTCTTTGTTGATCCCTCCTCACAATCTAGGAATTCCCAATCCACAACCATCTAATGCCTGTCAGAATCATGTTAGACACCATCAACACCACCCATTTCTTCAGTTTCTATCCAATTGTCCTCATCCAATAGTTCACTGCAGGTCCCTCCAGGTGATGCTTCTCCCATGCATGTATCTCCTTCTTCCTCACAATCTTCTTCGCTTTATTCTATTCCTACCACTCTGCCAGATACACAATTATAGCCTTTACATCGAATCCACCCCATGGTTCTATGCCATCATAGCCAAGCTAATAATGCCTCCATATTCACCACAGAGCCCACCTCTTTCAAAACAACAAATAATTGTCCTGTTTGGTGCCAAACAATGTTAGATGAACTCACAACCTTATACCAAAATCAAACATGAACTCTGGTTCCCAAGTCTCCTCACATGAATATTGTCAGAAACAAGTGGATCTTTCACGTCAAGACTCATGCTGATGTTTCTATTGCCCGATACAAGGCATGCATCATTGCCAAAGGATATCACTAACAACCTGGGTTAGATTATTTTGAAACTTTTAGTCCAGTCATTAAACCGACGATTATTCAATTAATTTTATCCTTGGCAATCACAAGAAAATGACCCATTCGACAACTTGATGTTAACCATGCTTTCCTCCATGGTTTAATTTTAACGAAGAATGTCTATATGCAGTAACCACAAGGATTTATTGATGGTCAACATCTAGATTATGTGTGTAAATTGTAATGGTCACTATATGGGTTAAAGCAGGCTCTCAGGGCCTGGTTTTCATGTCTTTCTACTTTTCTACTGAATCATGATTTTTCACAGTCCCAAAATGATACTTCTCTATTAATTTATAATGATTCTAACACTTACTTATTTGTTCTTGTATATGTTGATGATATTTTAATTACATATAATCTTGGTCACTCTCTTTCTAATCTAATTATTACTCTTGGTGTTGAGTTCTCCCTTAAAGACTTAGGGCCCTTACACTATTTTCCGGGGGTCGAGGTTGTACGAAATGAGGTTGGTCTTCTTCTTTCTCAAAAATATATACCCCAAATATTCTGCATCATGCTTCTATGCCCACTTATAAACCCCAGTCCACTCCAATTTCTCCATCTGCAAAATTATCTTCCACATCTTCAGGCATCTTGTTTGGCAATCCTACTCTCTATCAGCAAATTGTTGGGTCACTTCAATATCTAAGTCTCACCCGCCCTAACATCTCATTTGTTGTAAATAAAGTCTGTTAGTTTATGCACAAACCCACAGTCATCCATTGGGCTGTTGTAAAATGGATTTTGCGATACTTACAACACTTAGTCCCATGGTTTATTTTTCTTAGCTAGAGCCTCTCACACTCTCAATGCTTTTACAGATGTTGTTTGGGCAAGTGACATTGATGATCGAAAATCAACTGCGGGTAATGTAATCTTCCTGGGCTGCAACTTAATTTCTTGGGTTTCACATAAGCAACGCACAGTTGCACGCTCCTCCACAGAATCTGAGTATAAAGTCATTGCCAATGTTGTTATTGAATAAATCCTAAACTCTAGTTAGTAAACCTTAAATCTTAATTAATAAACTCTAAACCCTAAATAATAAGTGAAGTGGAATATATATATATATATATATATATATATATATATATTACGACATAAACTTTCAATAGCGTCCAATGGATCATTATATGTTATACACCATTAATAGCGTCAAACGATTTTAATTCTAACAAACTCATTTTCTTGTTTAGTTAGGCGACTCGAGCTTAGAAAAATGGGGTGTCCAGTTTGAGCCCGGTTCATTTAGGTCTGACTCGTTTAACATGAAATTAATTATTTTTATTATTTTATAATAAAAAATCTAAACAACCTGGTTTAAGCTCGACTAGACTTGGCTTGCTTAAGCCCACTTGAATTCTAACTCGAGTCGTTTATTTAATGAAAGTATGACTTGACTTGTTTAATTTTTAAACGAGCTTGAACTCGACAAATCAAAGCTCGGATAATTTTGACTCATTTATAACTCTACTTGCGAGACAATAGAACTAATAGAACTATAGAAGTCACTTTTGTAGTTCTAGTAGGTTATTCTTAGGTACTCGTTTCTTTACCAACCTATAAAGCGTTTGTACATTTGGAGGTTCAAACACACATGAGAATTTTGTTCGTTACGTTTGTAACTCAAATGCACTGCACCAAAATTAGTGCAGTTTGTTTGGATCTCCAAACACACCAAACACTATCGTTATAAACCCTACTCGTTGAATATACTCTAAAATTAGGATTGGGTTTAATGAGATGCAAACTTAACTCGTATGCTCACATT